>CM077085.1:125241543-126491008 GCA_039513925.1 Platanthera zijinensis | reverse complement strand
CACTCGAATGTATGTTCTCTCGATAAGTATCTACAACTTTACTCGAGTATGTACGCTACTTTTTCGATTTGAATGACATCGTAATGCCATGAATTTTTTTCTGATATTTCATGGTGCACTGTCCCTTTTAAGATTGATAAGGCTTTTTTTATAAATAAAAAGAAAAAAAAACTATATATATACTTTTCTCTTAGTTTTAGATATAACTTCATCTTCTCCGATACTTCTATTCCAAACCAGACAGCGGATGAGAGATAAGTTTCTCCATTTCGTGAATCTTCCGGTGGCCGCCGACGGAGCTCCGGTGCTCGGATCTCCACCGATCGTATTCCGGAAAAGCTCTCACCGAGAGCTACGCTATCGTGGTAATTTCTTCCTCTTTCCGTGAGTTTTATTGTTAGGGTTTTTCGGCCTAACCCTTTTCCGCCATTGTTGTTTAAATTTCTACTTCTCCTGAGTTCTTTTGCCCGATCTACGACGTGGAACGATTCAAGAACTTTCCGGTGGCAACCAAGGCAAGTAGTGGTTTTCCCTCCCTTCCTCTCGTCCGATTTCGATGGTAAAGGTTAAACTTTAGTTCTCAATCCTTGTTGCACTTTTGATATTCGGTTTAAGTATGCTTGTTGATCTTCCTATGAGTTTTCTTGGTTTTTATTTAGTTTTTGGCATGAAAAATCTCGTCTTGTGGGAGTTTTAAAATACGATTAAGTGTTTTATTGTGGGCTTTTATCGCCCTATTTTTATCGCGTTAGAGAATTACCTAGGGTCGTAAATCGTTTCTAGAGGTTGATCACCATGTTTTTAACCTAGATATATCGAGTAGAATCCGATGTGTCATCCATCTGTGTTTATTTCCTAGTTTTTCCTAGCGCAGTGACATCAAGTTCTTGCGGGTGTTTGTGGCAAATCCACCGACCGCAAGGTTTTTTTTCCTTTATTAGTGGTCGTGCAACTCTATTGGTGGTTGGCATCCTGCGGCGACTAGTGGTGTGTATAAGTCTCCCCCACAATTAGCGGATTTTAACATCTGTGAGGGGTGTGTCCTTATTAGTGAGCACCCTGTATGTTTAGATAGAGTTGACCACACGCGGCTAATAAAGTTGTTTTTTTTGGAGTTATTTCTTATGATTTATTCATGCCTTTGTTTTCCCCCTGCCTTGGTATCTGGCATGATTGGTTTACGTGACGATTCACGTATGTTCTATTTCTCTAATTTTGTTTTGTACCTTATTTCAGTACTTTGGGTCCTGGGTTGGTACCCCTTTCGCCTTGTTCATTTGTTTACTTTATTTATTTTCTTGCCACTGCTTGTACCTTCTTGCTGAGGCGTTCTGTTTTTTTTTGGAATGCCTCAGGTTCAGAGCAGTAGCAGATAGTGGAGCTAGTTTTGGTTTTCTGAGCAGCAGTGTTGCTGTGGTTTTGCACCTCGCCATAGCGAGGTAGTTTGTCTTTTTAGTTGTTTTCCTTAGTTCAGACATACCTAATACTGTGGGTTCGTGTCAGTTGTTGACGCCCACGGGATTGTTGATTTTTGACACTTGCTGGCTGTAGTAGTTTCTTATGTTTTGATTTAGATAACTTGCTCTCTGGGATGATTCCTTGCTAGGACTGCATGTTAGGTATTTTGACCTATAAAACCCTACTATTAGTAAGCATACTTATCATCTCCTTCAAACTAAGCCACTACTTTCTATTTAGCGTAAAGACTTTCTACCCTTATTATAAATCTAGGGTTTGCATTGTATGAGTTGTTCCTCGGGGACATTTATACTTATGTAGGATTTTAGAGTCAATTTAAATAAGTATTTTCCGCAAGCGTATATTTATATTTTTAAATCGTGAACTAGATGATTCACTAAGCCGAGGGATACGGCTACCATCATAACTTAACTGGATTTTATTCATAACCATTTATGTTTTCTATTAAAATTGTAGAGTTTGGAGTCTTGCCTGAACGTCTATAGTTATCCCCTGCACGGCGTGGCATCACGACGCGTATTTTCCCCTTGCTCTGATATAATTAAATTGTTGGGAAAATGCGGGTTGTGACAGTTGGTATCAGAGGGAGTTGCTTGACAATTGGTCGGGCAACCTTCCCTTGTTAGTGTTAGTTGTTTAGTGTCATGTCTACACACACCGATGTGTCATCAATATGTCTTGGCTGAAGCATGTACACTACACTCATAAGCATGATTAGAAGTATACGGGGCATATTATGTAGTATGGGATGCATAATATGTGTTTGTATATGGATCCACCATAGATGGCAACATTTGAGGGTTATGTAGTATGGGATGCATAACCTCACCACATGAATGCTCATTAGCACGTTTTCTTTTCATTGCATGCATATTATGTAGTATGGGATGCATAACATTGCATGTGTACGCCGCTCATAACATGCATTAAGGCCTTTTATAGAATTCATAGCACCACATACACAGCATAACATAACATAAGCACAACATGCCAAGCTAAAGATTTACTTGATGACATATGTACACACATGATTTTAAATAAGAGTAAAGGATTCATGCATTCATATCATAGGCACATGAGTCAATAGGATGATAAGATATCATCCTGAGTAGGACATATCATCATCATATAATCCCAGAGCAAGTGACAGCTTTAGCAAGTGTCTTTCAAGTATGGTCTGAACTAGTTTTGTTTGTCCTAGTCGTAATCTAGGATTTTAATTGAGTGATCATTTGTTACCCTTTTAGAAATGCTGCCTAAGCGTCCTGCAACGAGGTCGACTCCCCAGTCGGAGGGTGAGTCGTCAGGTGCGCAAAGTGATGCGTTGATCGAGAGTCTACGTCAGAGCAACGAGGCTTTGTCAAGGCAAGTGCTTGCGATGCAATCGCAAATGGAATCCTTTTTGTCTGCGCCCCTGTGCAGCAACCCTTAGTGCAAGACCCTATTGTTGATCAAGTTGTACCCGTACCCCTGCTCCTCTAGTGCCCCCGGTGACTCTACCACCAGAGATGAATTTTATTCACACTTCAGCGGCTGGGGCCTCCTACCTATGACGGAAGTGTAGACTTTATGGTTTAGATGATTGGATCATCTCTATCGAGGAGATGTTTTCATATTTGGGGATTGTAGAAGCCCAGAAGGTAATGATTGGGGGCCTACCAGTTAAAGGATTGGCAAAAACTGGTGGATTCGTGAAAAGAGAGTCTGAAGGAAGGTTGTTCTTGGGAGTCTTTCAAGAAGATGCTGCTGAAAAAGTTTCTACCCTCGGTCGAGCAGGACCGCCTGATGAATAACTTCCTGTACCTGAAACAGAGACAGCTCACGGTGAGCGAGTACGAGATTGAGTTTAGCAAATTGAGTAGATTTCTCCAGATTTAGTAGCTTCGGAGGATGGTAGAGTGAAGCGATTCCTTGGAGGATTAAGAAG
Organism: Platanthera zijinensis; assembly: GCA_039513925.1. Taxonomy (NCBI): domain Eukaryota; kingdom Viridiplantae; phylum Streptophyta; class Magnoliopsida; order Asparagales; family Orchidaceae; genus Platanthera; species Platanthera zijinensis. The sequence goes on along the minus strand of CM077085.1, from coordinate 126,487,602 downwards.
CGATGTCCAGCAGTTGGCATGCGCTTATAGAGCGGAGAATTTTGCAGAGGCAGTGGAAGCCGCACTGAAGGTTGAGGCGATTGAAAATGCCAAGAATCGAGGAGTTGCAGCGAGAAAAGATAAGAGGAAAGGTGCCGAAGACGGAAGCTCTAGGGCATCTGGCCCTCCTTCGAAAAAGAAAGGTGGAGAGATATGCAGTTTCTGTAGTCGATCTGGCCACCGTACGAAAGGTGTTTCAAGAGGACCGCTACCCTGAAGAAGCAGCAGGTGCTCGCCATCAAGGCGTACCCAAGGGAGAGCTGGTGTGCTAATTTTGTTCAAGGAAGGGTCATGACGTGAGTCGTTGCTGGTTGAAGGATAGAACTTGTTTCCAGTGCGGACAGAAGGGACACCAGAAGTCTGCATGCCCTCAGGCTCAGCCCCATTGCAGCCTACCCCCACTCCGAGCTCTACCGCCGCCACCAAACCAGGACAAAAGGAAAAGAAAGTTAAACGTGGTTACTAAAGAGGAAGCTCAGACCTCTACCCAAGTGATATCACGTTAGATTCTAACTTGATTTTTTCTCTCCTTGTTTGTGGTAGTTTTCGTTCGTTTAGTTACGTATGCTACGATTATTGGGGAGTTTAAGGTGCGGAACAGGTGGGCGCGCGTCCTTTTCGATTCGGGTGCCACCCATTCTTTCGTGGCGCAGAGTTTTGTAGATAAACATCGTTTGAACGTGGATCAATTAGAAGATTCCTTCAACGTCAAGCTTCCTTCTGGAAATCTAATGACATCAAGTCGAGGAATTCAGAGATGCCCTATTTGTCTAGGCAATTTTCTAGCTTTTGCGGATTTGATGGTATTGGATCTGGCAGACTTTGACGTGATTTTGGGCATGGACTGGTTGTTTAAGTATGATGCAGTCATCCAATGCAAGGCTAAGCGGCTGGATTTCAAGATGGGCAACGGCCAACCTATGAGTGTCTATGGTTCTCAAGGCAAGAGTTCCCTCCTTATTTCTACGGTACGTGCTTGTCGAGCTTTAGAGTCTGGTTGTGAGGCATATATTGTTTCTCTGTCGGCTTTGGAATCAACTTTTGTTACACCACGTCTTGAGGATGTCTCGGTGGTGCAAGAGTATCCAGATGTCTTTCCTGATAGTCTTCCAGGACTTCCTCCTGAAAGAGAGGTAGAGTTTGTGATAGACCTCGAGCCAGGTACTCGCCCTATTGCTAAGGCACCATACCGCATGGCTCCGCGAGAGTTAGAAGAGTTGCGTGCTCAGCTGGATGAGTTGCTGCAGTGTGGTTTTATTAGACCGAGTTCTTCACCTTGGGGTGCTCCTGTTTTGTTCGTTAAAAAGAAAGATGGTTTCTATGAGGCTCTGCATAGATTATCGAGAGTTAAATAAGGTAACCATCAGAACCGATATCCGTTGCCTCGGATTGATGACCTATTTGATCAATTGTGGGGATGCGCTGTGTTTTCGAAGATTGATATTCGTTCAGGCTACCACCAGTTGAGAGTCCGTGAGGCTGATGTACCCCGGACGGCTTTTCGTTCTCGGCATGGGCATTTTGAGTTCTTGGTGATGTCCTTTGGACTGACAAATTCATCCTCGGCGTTCATGGATTTAATGAATAGAGTGTTTAAGGATTACTTGGACCATTTTATTATTGTGTTCATAGATGACGTCGTCGTGTATTCCCGCAGTGTCAAGGAGCATACTAAACACTTGCGCTTAGTTTTGTCAACCCTGAGGGAGCACAAGCTCTACGCTAAGTTGAGTAAGTGCGAATTCTGGTTACCCAAGGTGTCCTTTTTGGGCCATGTGGTGAGCAAGGACGGTATTTCTGTAGACCCAACAAAGATTTCTGCTGTGATGGAATGGAAGAAACCTTCTCATCCTAAGGAGATTAGGAACTTTCTAGGTCTGGACGGTTATTATAGAAGATTCGTGGAAGGGTTCTCTGTGTTGTCTTCCCTTCTAACTAAACTTACCCAGAAGAACACCGTGTTCATTTGGAGCGATAAGTGTGAGGAAGCCTTCCAAGAATTGAAAAAGAGATTGTGTACTGCTCCAGTTTTAACTCTGCCTACTGAAGGACTTGAGTATGCTGTGTATGTGGATGCATCACACATTGGACTTGGTTGTGTTTTGATACAAGAAGGAAGGGTGATCGCATGCGGATCAAGACAATTTAAAGTTCACGAAAGAAACTATCCCACACATGATTTAGAGTTTGCTGCAGTGATTTATGCGTTAAAACTTTGGAGACATTTATTGTATGGCGCGATGTGCAAGATCTACACAGACCATAAGAGTTTGAAGTACGTATTCACTCAAAAAAGAATTAAATCTGCGCCAGCATAGGTGGTTAGAGTATGTGGCTGATTATGAAGTGGAGATCCTTTATCACCCGGGAAAGGCTAATGTAGTAGCCGATGCTTTGAGTAGGAAGACAGCTGAAATCTTCAATTTATCTATGCAAACCCTGGTGGAAGAATTCTTGTTAATGGACATTGAAGTTGGGAGTAGTTCGATGCCTTCCAGTTTGGAAGCAGAAGAGCCCTCTTGGATTTCCCTTACTAGAGTGCACCAGAAGGATGATCCTGATTTGCTGCACCTCTGGATTAGAACTGAGAAAGGAGAGTTACCCGATTTTTCTTGGATGAGTTAGGTACTCTGAAATATCGAGGTAGATTTTGTATCCCGGCCATTGGTGACATTCGGGCTAAGATTTGTCAAGAAGCTCATGGTTCCAGTGTTTCCTATCATCCTGGATCCCACCAAAATGTATAAAGATCTAAAGCAAATTGTTTGGTGGTCGGGAATGAAGGGTGATATAGCTAAGTTTGAGTCAGAATGTTACACGTGTCAGCGTGTTAAGGCAGATCATAGGAGGCCTGTGGTAAACTGACACCCGCTAGATATTCCACAATGGAAGTGGGAGAGTATATCAATGGATTTCATTACCGGTCTTCCAAAATCTCCCCGTGGGCATAATTCGGTTTGGGTGATAGTCGATAGGCTGACTAAGTGTGCTCACTTTGTGCCATTTAAGATTGGGTATTCTATGAAAAGGATCGCTGAATTATATCTTGAAGAAGTTATTAGATTACATGGTGTACCTGTCAGCATCGTGTCAGATCGAGACTCCAGATTTACGTCTCGTTTTTGGAAGAGTTTACAAGAGGGGTTGGGTACTGATTTAAGGTATTCCACCGCCTATCATCCACAGACGAATGGTCAGACGGAAAGAGTGAATCAGATTGTAGAAGATACGATCAGGTGTTATATTTTGGATCATTGTGGTGCTTGGGATGAGCGTCTCAGACTCATGGAATTTGCTTACAATAATAGCTATCAAGAGAGTCTGCAGATGGCCTCGTTTGAGGCCTTATATGGGAGGCGTTGTAGAACTCCCTTGTTTTGGGCTGAAGTTGGTGAGAGGCCGTTGATAGGTCCGGAAGCCCTTGAGGAGATGAATTGTGCTGTAACTCATATTCATGAGAAACTCCATGTAGCACAAGATCGTTATGAGAAATATGCTAATCGACGAAGGGTCGATCTGGAGTTTGTTGTTGGGGACTTGGTTTTTCTGAAGGTCTCTCCGATGCCAGGTGTTAAAAGATTTGGAAGGAACCACAAGTTGGATCCCCGGTATGTGGGACCTTTTCAAATTCTGGAGTGCATCAGAGTGTCAGCTTATCGGCTAGATTTGCCTGCTACTTTCCCTGGTGTCCATGATGTGTTCCATGTGAGCCAGTTGCGGAAGTGTGTTCGTAATGGTCATCAAGTCCTTGATTCGGTGCCCCAGATTCAGCCCAATCTTTCGTATGTGGAAGAGCCTGTCCGCGTTTTGGAATCTCTAGATCGAGTGTTGCGGAGGAAGACCATTCCTATGGTCAAAGTTCTTTGGAGAAACTAGGACGTCGAGAGCGCGACGTGGGAGTTGGAATCAGCGATGAGAGAATCTCACCCGCACCTCTTCGCCTAGTTCTGGTATGTTTATATGTTTTAGGTTGTGTTTGATTTCTTCGTTTTTGTTAGATTTTGGATTTGTAATAAGTGTCGGGGCGAAACTTCTTTTTAGGGGGAGTGACTGTAACGCCCCTGATTTTTCGATGATTTTGTTTGGTTTTGGTATCGTCATATTTATGACGTCATGGCGTTACTTTTAACGTCGGGTTGACGACGCATCGCCGATAAGGCATTTTCGCGTCCGTTCGGTCGAATCGGCCAATTTCTTGGATTTTTGTCGAAATCAGAAAATATTTCTATGAGGTTTAAGTTGAGTAATTTTAAACTTGCTCGTCAAGTTTCGTCGCAATCCGAGCATTTTTGGAGTCTCGGTGCGCGATTGAAGTTTTGAGTATTTATGTCATTGTATTTGGAAATTTTTAGCTCAGGAATGGCTCGTCGGATTTAGGTTTCAAATTCGTTGTTGAGTTCATCCCGTCAATTTTCTCCTCGAGTGTTCTCCCTTTGACTCAAATCGATCCTAGTTGTTTTCTCGAGTCCTATACGTATTTTGGCAAGTTTCTATGTAAATCTCGAGAGTTCAAGCCTTTATCTCGACCGTTTTTATTATTATTATTTTTGTGTCGGTGTTCGGGCGCTATTTAGAGGGTCAAATAGGAGTGGTATGGAAAAATGGTCAACATGAAATTTGTTCGTCTCGACGGGATCTACAACTTTCATGTTGACCACTTTTCGATTTGAGGTCATCTTGAACCCTTATTCTCGTTTATTCTGCTGGAACTCGTGTATGGTGCTCCTACTCGAGTATATAGACTTCTACTCGAGTATATTGAACTCCTACTCGAGTATATGGACTCCTACTCGAGTATATTTGAACTCCTACTCGAGTATGTATGATTCTACTCGAGTATGTATGCTTCTACTCGAGTATGTATGCTTCTACTCGAGTATGTATGCTGCCACTCGAGTAGTCCATTCTTGTCAGCGTTAGAGCACCGTTTTGATGGTCAAAACGGCATCGTATCAAAAAATGGTCAACATGAATTTTGTTCGTCTCGACGAGATCTACAACTTTCATGTTGTGCATTTTTCGATTTGAAGCCATCTTGGATGTCTATTATTTTGATATTTCCGAGGCTGTCCCTTTTAAGTTGAAATTTTTATAAAAGAAAAAAAAACTATATATATACTTTTCTCTTAGATTATTAGGATATAACTTCATCTTCTCCGATACTTCTATTCCGAACCAGACCAGCGGCGAGAGATAAGTTTCTCCATTTCGTGAATCTTCCGGTGGCCGCCGACGGAGCTCCGGTGCTCGGAATCTTCAACCGATCGTAGATCCGGAAAGCTCTCACCGAGAGCTACGCTATCGTGGTAATTTCTTCCTCTTTCCGTGAGTTTTCTTGTTAGGGTTTTTCGGCCCTAACCCCTTTTCCGCCATTGTTGTTTAGATTTTCTACTTCTCCTGAGTTCTTTTGCCCCGATCTACGGCGTGGAACGATTCAGAGAACGTTTCAGGTGCAACCAAGGCAAGTAGTGGTTTTCCCTCCTTCCCTCTCGTCCGATTTCGATGGTAACGGTTAAACTTTAGTTCTCAATCCTTGTGCACTTTTGATATTCGGTTTAGTATGCTTGTTGAGTCTTCCTTATGAGTTTTTCTTGGTTTTTATTTAGTTTTTGGCATGAAAAATCTCGTCTTGTGGAGTTGTAGAAATACGATGTAGTGTTTTATTGTGGGCTTTTATCGCCCTATTTTTATCGCGTTAGAAATTACCTAGGGTCGTAAGTCGTTTCTAGAGGTTGATCAACCGTGTTTTTAATCTAGAATATATCGAGTAGAATCCGATGTGCCAAATCCTGTGATTTATTTCCTAGTGACTCGTTCTTGCGGGTGTTTGTGGGCAAATCCACCGACCGCAAGGTTTGTTTTCCTTTATTAGTGGCCGTGCAACTCTATTGGTGGTTGGGCATCCTGCGGCGACTAGTGGAGTGTATAAGTCTCCCCCGCAATTAGACGGATTTTAACATCTGTGAGGGGTGTGTCCTTATTAGTGAGGACCCTGCCTGTTTAGATAGAGTTGACCACACGCGGCTAATAAAGTTGTTTTTTTTGAGTTTCTTTCTATGATTTATTCATGCCTTTGTTTTCCCCCCTGCCTTGGGTATCTGGCATGATTGGTTGTACGTGACGATTCACGTAAGTTCTATTTCTCTAATTTTGTTTTGTACCTTATTTTAGTACTTTGGGTCCTGGGTTTGTACCCCTTTCGACCTTGTTCATTTGTTTACTTTATTTATTTTCTTTCCACTACTTGTACCTTCTTGCTGCGGCGTTCTGTTTTTTTTGGAATGCCTCAGGTTCAGAGCAGTAGCAGATAGTGGAGCTAGTTTTGGTTTTCTGAGCAGCAGTGTTGGCTGTGGTTTTGCACCTCGCCATAGCGAGGTAGTTTGTCTTTTTAGTTGTTTTCCTTAGTTCAGACATACCTAATACTGTGGGTTCGTGTCAGGTTGTTGACGCCCACAGGATTGTTGATTTTTGACACTTGCTGGCTGTAGTAGTTTCTTATGTTTTGATTTAGATAACTTGCTCTCTGGGATGATTCCTTGCTAGGACTGCATGTTAGGTATTTTGACCTATAAAACCCTACTATTAGTAAAGCATACTTATCATCTCCTTCAAAACTAAGCCACTACTTTCTATTTAGCGTAAAGACTTTCCTACCCTTATTATAAATCTAGGTTTGCATTGTATGAGTTGTTCCTCGGGGACATTTATACTTATGTAGGATTTTAGAGTCAATTTAAATAAGTTTTTCCACAAGCGTATAATTTATATTTTTAAATCGTGAACTAGATGATTCACTAAGCCGAGGGATACGGCTACCATCATAACTTAACTGGATTTTATTCATAACCATTTATGTTTTCTATTAAAATTGTAGAGTTTGGAGTCTTGCCTGAACATCAGCAGTTATCCCCTGCACGGCGTGGCATCACGACGCGTATTTTCCCCTTGCTCTGATATAATTAAATTGTTTGGAAAAATGCGGGTTGTGACACACTGCACCCTGACATTGGTGTGTACTTAGTATGGAATAGCTGCAAGCACACCTTGAAAGAAAATCATCAAATATATTGTCAATTCAACTTAGCTTGTTCAGGGGCTTCTTCAAATCAGGTACATTGTGGATACAATACCCAACAATCTCCCCGTATTTGAAGAAGCCTAAACCCTACAAGCTAAGGTGAATAAGACAGATGGGAATGAAAAAAAACATAAAATGAACAATCAGTTGAGAATGAAATTCATTACCATTTTCCTTAGAGCATACTTAGCATTCTTAGCCTTTTGTAGCCACTTTAGTACCTTAGCACCTTAGCCTTAACAAGAAGCCTTAGCACCTTAGCCTTAGCCGAGAGGGTAATCTCCCCCTTTTCGGCTTCTGCAAATATGGGACTTCACTTGGAGCCACATGCTCCCCCTCAGATCTTGCATCCGTGCTCGAGCTTGAGTTCCTTGCTGATGCTCCCCCTTGATCCATGAGCCTTGAGCCTTACAGTCTTCAATCTTCATAGTTCAGCATACCGAGTTCAATTTTGAAGAGACTGAACTTGGCCTCGTCTATGGGCTTTGTGAAGATATTTGCAATCTGCTTATCCGTGGGGACATAGCAGAGAGAGATATCTTTATTTTCCACATACTCCCGAAAGAAGTGGTAGCGTATTATCTCTTTTCCCAAATTTCTTGTTCCAGTGTAAGCCTGGAACATCTCTTGTCTAGGTCCCATCATGTTCACGAGAACCTAGACTATCCTGCAAAAACGAATTACCTTACCTTAGGAACCAAATATGCATTGGGTCCTAGGTTCCTGTCAGCATAAACTACTGAATGCCTTCCTACAGGATTTCTGTCAGGAAAGCTATCTCTAGCCAAAGGAAGAGGACATACCCTTGCCCTTGGCACAGAAGGATTGTGCCAACAATCTATGGCAAAGTGACCCAGTTTGCAACAACACCAACACTCATGAATGTTGTATCTCCTTTTCTGACCTGATCTACTGACTAAGTTTGTCACGATCTTAGGTCTGACAGGGGCAGAGCAGGTTCTGCTCATAAATTTGCCCTTTCCACCGAGACATGAGGTAGGGTGGATAGATAACATGTGGTGAGTGTCATGAGGCCTGGGAGGTGGTGCCTTCTTTTCAGTCAGCACACATCTGAGGGCCCCATAGATACTTGCTGCATGTTTGCTAACCCCCTTTCCTTGCTTCCTAGGGTGGTGATAGGTACTGTGAGAGCTAGTTCCTGCAATCTCATGAAGTGTTGAGGCTGAGGCAGTGAATACAAAAGGTTCATGATGAGCCAAATGTATTTTCTCATGGGTAGTCATAACAGCACTTGCACTATGGGTATTTCCACATAAGGGTTGATCATTTTTACAGTGACCATAGTTATTCTTATGGTCATACCTGAAGGCATGATGTGTGCCCTTCCTACTCGGTGTGGTGGGTCTAAAAACAGTTTCCCCATTTCTCCACGATTTTATAATTCGTGAGATCCAACCGTTTTCTCCCTTTCTCTTAATAGCATCTACCTTGGAAAAGTTAAATACTATTCTCTTGTCGCTCTCTAGAGAAAACTCTAGATCCGAGATCTTTGAGTCCTTCATCTTGATGGATTCCAATTGGAGATCCATCATGGTCCTCAACTGAGCAATTTCCATAGCTTGTTTCTCCACAAGCAAGTTGCTTCTCTGAAGGGCACTACGAAGGGAATCAAGAGTTTCAATCCTTTGATTGAAGCTGTCCATCACCCTTGCATCACTTGATGGACAACCCTCTGGACTACTCCTGTATTCAGGAGATTCAAGAGAAAAGGAGCATGATGAGGAAGATACCTGGTCCTGACAGTGATAATCAGGGTTAGCTTTAAGATCTACAGAGACAGATGTGTCAATTCATAAGAACTGCATTCCTCAATCTCTTCTTCAGTCTCAGAAAGAGACACGGGAGCCCTGATATTTAGAGATTGGTCTTGACTTTCATCTTCAGAGATGAGGACCCCCACATATGCTTCATCCTCTTGCAGGCATCATGTCCCAGCAGTCTCCGATCCCTCCATGAGGTCAGAGATAGTTTGCCACATAGACTTTGCAGTCCTACACTTGTCCAATCTTGAACGAGATTATCCAGACCAGACGTTAGTGATGATCTGACGAATCAGCTTGTCCAGGTTGAAAAGTGAGAGCTAAGTCTCAAACATCTCTTCGGCACTCTTGGTGATTTGGAGATCTTTTCCATATCCGAAAGCCTTCATGGGAATGAAGGGACCCTCTTCCATAATGAATGATGCACGAGGGTCAATGGCCTCTAGATGAAACATAACTCTCATCTTCCAGATAGGATAATACTCTGTTGTGCAGGCAGAGAGTCTCAGAGGAGAGACATCAGAGTATAGCTCCATGCTTGAGTCTTGTTTTCTTCTTGAAACTATAGGCAAGATCTTACTCAAGGTGTTAACCTTTTTGATGAGTAACCTCCCTCTGATACCACTTGAAAGTCTTTAGTGTCAACTAATTCCACATATGGGTGGGGAATAGGTGACATGCAGTCTTTTGTGGAATTTAAATTACCTGCACAAGTAAACAAACACAGCACAGAAAAGCACACAAGCAATTATAGTAGTTCCTCGATTTGGGTACGTCCCTCTTCCCCTTCGACCTATCTCCCACCAAGGGACGACTCGGTCACTTCACCAAACGGATTGAAATCCAATCCTAACACTACGGAAGGCACCCTTCAAACCGAAGGAGTCACTACTCCTCCACCACGGGTTGCACCCAACCCTTACAACTAGGAATCCCTATTCCTTTACAACAAAACAAAAATAGAATTTACAAGAGATACAAACTACATGTGTGGAGAACCCGATGTCCCTCTTTGTTCGTTGAAGCATTCTTGATGAAGACGAAGAGTCCACGACTAGAGTACTCTCTTGGAGAGGATCTTCCTAAGATCGGCGGCGGCAAGTGAATGCGGCGGCAATGCTTTGTAGATCCAAACTTCTTGACGAAGCAAGCAAGGTCTACCAACGATCTCTATCGGATCAGTCATCTCAATCAATTCAGAATGAAGAACTATCCTTGTTCAACAAATTGAGAGACAAGATATCTCGAGAGAGAAGCGTGAGACGCTAGACTTGCCTTGGTTCTTTCATCGGGAGATCAAAGATGATCTGAGATCTGTAGCGGCGACTACCTTGCGAGCGGCGACGGCGACGGGAGGATTTCCGCGATCGGCTAAGTCACGCTCGGTGTCTTTTGATTCTCCGTAAATCGTTACTGTTGAAGTTCGAAATAAGCATGTGTATATACCCTGAGGACAACCCTAAAGTCCTTTGTGGGACCCACAAAGAGAAACCCTAGCCCCGGCCAAAACAACGTAACGCGTCTTGGTTCGGTCGAGCGAGAGACAAAATTGCCTAAGGCAAAATCGACCAGAATCACTGGTGATTCTCGTCGAGTCGGCGAGAATCACTTGGTGATTCCCGTCGATTCTGCCTTAGCAGAATTTCAGTTGGAAACTAGGTCAGCCGGAAGGAATCGGCGATAATGCAAGGTCATTCTCAACGAATCAGCGAGAATCAGTTGGTGATTCCCGTCGATTCTGCCTTAGCATAATTCTTGAAGGAGGACAGTCAGCCAGATGAAGTCGTCGGAAATCAGCGAGTGATTCTCGAAGATTTCGGCGAGAATCACTAGTGATTCCCGTCGAATCGGCGAGAATAACTTAGTGATTCCCGTCGATTTTGACTTAGAGAATTTTCCTCTTCCTTCCCATGAACTTAGTCTTTGACCCATCCTTGCTCTTCTTCTGCTCTTTCTCTATCTCGACCCTGTGCTTGAAAATTAGTACACTCCAATAGAGAGAGCACATATGATTCAACACACTTATCTGCTCAACGAGGGATTACGTAGCGCAGACCCGTGTATATTGACCCACTGCACCTTGACATTGGTGTGTACTTAGCATGGAATAGCTGCAAGCACACCTTGAAATAAAATCATCAAATACATTGTCAATTCAACTTAGCTTATTCAGGGGCTTCTTCAAATCAGGTACATTGTGGATACAATACCCAACAAAGGTATATTCGGCAAACTGCCTCACGCACTTGGACCGTCCATAAGCATCAAGTCGAGTCTTGCCCATCTTTCCGAAAGTCTTGGCGCGAGTGCAGTTTGCGATGTTGGGTATTGTATCCACAATAACCTAGATTTGTATGAAGTCTCCCTTGAACTAAGATGAATTAAGTTTGTATTTGTTGCTTTTTTCAAGTTGAGTGCTTGCAGGTTATAATTGCCAAGTGTGTACCAATGTCAGTCTACATTGAGTCACCAAATATAGGACCATAAAATGTAATACCTCATTGTGTGATCCATGGTGTTGACACATGCGTAGCCTCTCTATTGGGACACACTTCATTCTCAGGTACTGAAGTTATAGGAGAAAGAATAGTTGCTGAAATTCCTTGAAGAAAGAAAATTTTCAGAAAGCCAAAAAATTTTATAAGTCCATTACTCGAGTAGGACATCTTGTACTCGAGTAGTGTTGGATAAAATTCTCGAGTCTGCTTAGTGTAGTTTTCGAGTAGCAGAAGCTATTCTCGAGAAGTATTCGTTTAGTACTCGAGAAAGCCATAGAGTACTTGAGTAAGACTTATCTCTTTCTCGAGTTTACTGAAAAATCATTTTAGAATTTTTCTAAGTTTAGTACTCGAGTAACAGAAGACATTACTCGAGAAGGCCAAGACTTTGTCTCGAGAAGCAGAAGACCAGTACTCGAGTAAGAAGAAGTTAAGTTTCAAGAAGTCTACTTGTTCTCGAGAAGTCAAGTTAGTTCTCGACAAGTCTTTATCTCGTTCTCGAGAAGTAAAGTTAGATCTCGAGAAGTCTTTGTCTAGTTCTCAAGTAATAGAAGTCTTTTCTCGAGAAGCTAGATATCATTTCCAGTATTTTCCTTAAGGACTTGTTCTCGAGAACCATACTTCCTCTTCTCGAGAAACAAATACTGTTCTCTAGTAGTATGTTATTCACTCGATAAATGCAGATGTTTTTCTGAAATTTTATCTAAGTCCAGACGGAAACGATTTCAAAATTAACCTTGATTCTTATTGTTCCACGTGTACAGTCATTTATGATTATGACCGTTAGGCTTGTCCTATAAAAGGACTTATCAAAATCGACTAACCCTAACACAAGAAAATAAGTTTTCTGAATCGCACTATTCATTCTAAATCGGGAAAGTTACCACTCTTCATCATCATTCTCGCTGCCTCTCTTCTCTGATTCAAGTGATTCAGAACAAGAAGTGATCAACAGATAAAGACATTCAACTTCTACAGATCTCTTTATTGATCATGTTGATCTCAAGCTTTTTTGATCCAGAGATTTTTGTATAGTCTTCCTCGATCTATTTCTGACAGAGTTTCAACTTTCAAGAAGGATGAAATCTGAAGTTCTCAGATCTGAAGTGGAGTTTATTTTATTATTGTTGTAAAATCAATTTCAACTCTTATAGGAGATTTTATCTCTGAGTTTTGTAGGAAGTTCTTTTTCTACAGAGTGTAGATCCCGTTTTGAGGATTGAGTTGTATGGGCATTGCTTCGAGTTGTAGGATTGGTTTTCAATCCGAGATAATAATGAAGTAGCCGAGTATAACGTGTTGCTAGATCGGTGAGGTGGAGAGTGGACGTAACCAAGGTTGGGAAAACACTATAAATCTTGTGTTCTCTATGGCTTGTTTGTTTATTTTCTGCGCTCCGCTATTATAAGTTTTTATTCCGCAACAAGAATCAGATACCACCTATTCACCCCCTTCTAGGTGATTTAGTTAAACAACTAAAAACATCAATTAGTATCAAAGGGAGGTTGTTCATCAAAAAGGTTAACACCTTGAACAGATTTTCTCCTAGTTGTCTTAAGAGGATACAAGCATGGACAAAGTCATGGATTTTGCTAAGCTTCCCTTATACACATTGACTAACTATGCACTGTGGAAAGAAAGAATAAAATTCTTCATGGAAGCTGTGGATCCAAGGATTTTTATGATAGTGGAAGAAGGACCCCATGTTCCAATGATAGCCTCCACCATTGACCCAACAAATCAAGTTCCAAAGAAGCTTATGGATCTTGAAAAAGATATGATTTCACTTGTCTTTTTGAACAAGAAAGTCAAGAATATCATCGCAAGTGCAGTCGATGATTCTATGTTACAGAATCTAATTCACTGTCAATTTGCCAAGGAAATATGGTAGTCTCTTATTTTCCTGATGAAAGGTACCGAAGAGGTAAGGGATGTTAGAAGATCCCTTCTGAATCAGAAGTATAAAGCATTCAGAAAAGGTCCCAAGAACTCTATTGCTGATACATTTGAAAGTTTCTTCAAGATTGTCAACAACCTTCGAGTCTATGCCCAGGTCTTCACTAATAGAGAACTGAATGCCAAATTTCTGAGATCCCTGACTAAGGAATGGGACAACAAAGTCTATACATCCAGGAGTTTGGTAAGCTAGCAGAGACTGACCCTCAGAATCTCTTTTGAAAGCTTATGTTGTATGAACTATAAATAAACACAAGAAAAGTTGAAGAAGAGAAAAGCCGGTCTACATCTAAGGAGAAGTCAGTTGCTCTAAAGACAGACCTCAAGGAAGTCAAAAGCTGCATATCCTACTCCTGCGCAGGAAGAGAGTGAAGAAGAAGCTTCAGAGTCAAGTACCTCGGGCTCAGAGATATCTGAAGGAGAGTTTTATCTTTTCTCGAGGCAGTTCAAGAAGTTCTTGAACAAGAAGAAATAGTGGAGAGGCAAAGATACCTCGTTCAGAAGATCACGTCATGATGGTGATCGTCAGAAGAAAGTCTCAAGTAGCCAAGACAGGTATCACTCTAAACCGAACAAAGATATTTCTTCTGACATTGTTTGTTATTGTTTCAATAAGCCAGGACACGTCATAGCTGATTGATCTCATAAGAAGAAGGAGGGTGGAAGAAGAGAGGATAAGAAGTCTTCTTATAATAAGAAGAAGACTGAAAGATGCCTGGTATCCAAGAAGGCCAGGACCCTCAGTGACACAGACTCATCTGAGTCTAATGATGATGAGGAAGCCTACTTTGGGCTCATTGCATATAAAGATGATGAAGAAGAACCCCAGTCCACTGGGAAGGTAAACTCTCATACCCCTCTCTCGGAATCAGATACTTCTGACCATGAAAATGAGGACTGCTCGTCTGATGCTGAAACTGAACTCATGACTTAATACAAAGAGTTGATTATGTATTACGATAAATATCGAAGAGACGCAAGAGCTCAATCTAAGGAGATTAAGGCTCCATTTGGTTCAGTGGTGGCAGGTCAATCCGGTGGGAGGAAATAGAGTGTTCAAACCAGAGGGGGGAGGTGGCTGCTCCAAACGGAGCTTTTTTGGGCATTTCTCAAGGTGGGCGGGTAGAATCGGAGCAAACGCCGCTGATGGTTCATTTTTTTGCCCTCCTTCCAGCGGCGTTTGCCCAAAAAGGAGTAGCGAAACACCCAAACAAATAGAGCATATATCTCTTAAGGCTGAGGAGAGCAATCTGAGGGAGGAAGTCATAATGATGGACTCACTAAGAAAGGAATTCCATGATGTGATGGAAGAATATAATAAAGCTCTTGAGCACCTGAACTTGAAGGAGAAAATCATTCAAAAGTTGGAGGAACAACTTGCAGCTGAAAAGAAACTTATTGAAAGTTTCTCCAAGACCAAGACAGTCCTCCCACTTGTGGCTGAATTCTCTGCTCAGGGTAAATGATATTGCTTAGGCCTTGTGGCTGCCCCTAGTAAATCTTCTAGAAGAAATAAATCCCAAAGGAGAAATAAGGCTGCCAAGAAGGCTCAAGACAAGGAGAAGGGAAAAGCTCCTCAAGACCAAACTTCATTTAAAAAGTTCATCCTTCCAATAAATGAGTTTGATCTTGATTCATCATACGGTCACTTTGTCAGGCCTACTTATATAGAGCCCAAGTCTTGGTACCAAGGATGGACTCATTCTCGGAACATTGGAGAAAGTGTCTTCAAGGCACCTTATGAGGAGATCACTCTTTAGAGCTACGACCCTTATAGTTATGGTCATAACATCAAGGAAGCTTCAAAAGTTGAACCCGTTGTGGAAAAACCTCTCAAGGAGAAGAAGTCATGTGAGTGCCTTCACCATGAAGCTTCTACTCCAAGTCTACTGCCTTCGCTAGACCACACTCTCAAAAGGTAAAGTAGGAGAACTTTAGGCAAAGATACAATAGGTTTGACTATTGGTTTTGTGGCAAAATTGGTCACTTCGCCATAGATTGCTGGTTTAACCCCAGATATTAAGAAAATCCTCAAGTTAATAATGTGAGAAAGGCCACTCACAATGTTAAGACACGTAGGGGGAGTATGCTAACTAGAGACCAAGGACCGAAACAAGTTTAGGTTCCTAAGGCGAATTGATTCAACTTTTTAAAGAATGTCCAAAGGCCACCAAAAATCCTATCTGGTATTTGGATATTGGATGCTCTCGGCACATGATCGGGACTAGAAGCCTACTCCAGAATTATTCTCAGTAGTGAACAGGCCAAAGATCATCTTTGGAGGTTCTGACAGAGGGATTACAAAAGGCTACTGTATAATTACTAATGACAGTGTATCCTTCTCAGATGTGGCTTATGTTGAAGGATTAGAACACAATCTTATAAGCATAAGCCAACTCTGCGACAAAGGATACATAGTAGAATTTCATGCAGACAAGTGTTTGATATAATCGGTCGATAACTTAGAGACGATTCTATCAGGCACTCGTAGTAGGAATATATTTTGTTTAAATTTTATTTGCATAGACTCTTCTACGCCAGTGTGTTTTTTGGCAAAAGATAGTGTGTCTCTTTGTGACCAATGACGCATGAGATTAGCACATATAAATTACAAATCTATTAAAAAAATTATTTTCTCTTTATTTAGTGATGGCGGCGGAACAGAGACCTACTGTGGTTGGTTCGAAATGGTCAGATTCCGCGGGCCGGTTAGAAGATCGAGTTTTCTAACGAGAGGAGGCAAGTTCACCTATCGCAAGTAGTACTCGGTATTCGGGAAAATACCGAGGTCGTATTATTCTCGGGGACGCGTTGATTATATCTACTCTTCCAGGAACACTATTATCTTACTAACAGTAAGGTGGGATTTTTTTAGTTTAATTAAAACGTAAAGAAAGAAAGCAGAATTTTGCTAAATTAGTTCGATGACGGGTAAACGCTCGACATCGAATCGGATTAAGACTAAAATAATTCTTAACAATTATTAAACTTTGTTTTTAATTTAATAAAAGGCACTTGGCCGTGGAGGTTCCAAAAATATGAGCGCACTTATCTCTAGGAATATTGCTCACCTAAACATTAAGACTATTCGACCGATCGTTAGACCGACGAAGGATTCCTCTTAATGCCCGCTTTACGCTAAGAACCCTGCTATTGGGTGGGGAACCCAATCCGGCAGAACTACGCTTCTCCTCTTTCGAGGGGGCGTACGCAGTTCTCTTTACTCAAGGGGGATCGGTCCATACGTGCAGCCTCTCGGCGTCGCGTATGGATAACGGAAATAGAGCCCACACATCGATTATGTGGTCCTATGCGTCGTTAACCCGGGGTAAACCTTAAGTCCTTAAATTAAAATAAAAATAAAGTTTTTTAATTATTTCAAACCATTTTTTATGTCCCAATGCTCTTCGATGCCGAAGGCTAAAAGAGATTAGCCACTCATCGGTATGGGGACGGCTTTATGTTTTTAGGTGAAGCGTGAGTGTTAAACTAAGCACTGAAAAATTATAAGAGAAAACACGAAAAATAGGACAATTAGATAAATTGAAAGCTAATTGATGCAGGCACTCACGCACACTTCAAAACCATAAAGAAAATTAAATAAAGCAAACCCTACTCAAATGAGTAGGCGGAAATAAATGCACACACGCACACACTCTTCTTAATTGAAGAAAGCGATAAATAAAGCGGTAAAATTATCTCCTACACGCACGCACTCTACATAATTGAGAAAGCGATAAAATTGTAAGTCCCGGCTCAAATGAGTGGGCGGGAGTAAATTTATCTCATACACGCACGCACTCTACTTGAAAGTAAAACACACACACGCACTCTACAGAAATGAAAACACACGCACCCACACAAAGTTTTCCTACTCAAGTGAGTAGGAAGAAAATGAAAGCAGTAAAAAGACAAGTCCCACTCAAACGAGTGGGCGGGAAATGAAAGCAGAGCGCCATTTAACTCTTAACGAGTAGGCGGAAATAAATGCAAACGCACACACGCACTCTACAGAAATGAAATAAAGCAGTAAAACCTAACTCATACACGCACACACACTTGCAAAAATAAGAAAAACAAAGTGTTCAGAAAATTAAAACGACTGCATTTCTACCGCTAGAATGCGGTAAAAATGCATAAAAAGTGAAAATAAAAATTAACCGGAGCGAAAAGTTTTGCAAATAAACGCAAAATGAAAGTACTCGAAAAATTAATACAACTGCATTTCTACCGCTAGAATGCGGTAGAAATGCATAAAAAGATGAAATAAAAATTAACCGGACTAAAAGTTTTGAAATTAAAAAGTTAAAATGAAGTGAGCGAAAAATTATAACGACTACATTTTTATTCGTAAGTTTTTATAAAACCTCCAAAAAAGTGAGAATAAAACTAAAAAGGAACGAGAAATTTTACATTCCTAAGAGCCTAAGTTAAAGAAAATAAAAACGAACACTTTTAGGGGGGTTTTTATAAAACCTATATGAATGAAAATGATAAAGAAGAAAAAGCTAAAGCTAAAAAGTGCGGAAGATGAAAACTAGACGGACGGCACAACGGCTAGAAATGCCGATAAATCCTAAATCTAACTAAGTTATGAAAGCTAAAAAAGATGAAAACATAAAAGAAATACAAAAAGATGAACGAAAAATTGCTTAAGTAGGCGCATTCAAATGGATTATTCATACTAATTAAGAGAGAAAAATTCAAATTTTATTAAAGTAAAAACCCAAATACAAACTAAGAGAGAGAGAGAGAGGGGGGAGAAATTCTCCTTACATAAGTATGGAATCCAATTGGGCAGCACCTCCCCTAAGCAAAGTGGTCAAAAAAGTGGACAAAATATGCTTCCTGGAAGCTCTTATTTATAGGCAAAATTTCGGGTGGGTCACGCCCGTGACTAGGGCGTGACAGGGGGGCGTGTTGACACTATTCATGAGCTGATCGGGTGACTTGACTGGAATGTTGACTTCGGCTGAAAACGTGGCGGTCACGCCCTAGGTCACGGGCGTGACATGTGTCAGTCACGGGCGTGACTGGGGCGTGTCGGGGAGGTCGATCTGGGCGCAGTCCGGCCGCAAAGTCGTGCGCGTCACATCGGGCCAGGTGGCTAAGTCACGCCCGTGTCACACCTTGATACGGGTGTGTCTTGGGGCGTATCGAGCTTGGTTTGATCATCGCCGATCGTCGAGCTAGCAAATGTGGTCGGCGATCGTCGAGGGCGTGATACGGGCGTGTCGGTCATGTGACACGGGCGTGTCAGTCAACATTTTGAATTTTTCTGGAATTTTTTTGGAATTTTTCTGGAATGCAAATAAAGCTAAGTTAGAAATAATATTTACAAAAATAAGCTATTTATTGAATAAAACTAATAAAAAAGACAAAAAATAAACAAAATTGACTTAAATAAAATACGAAAATATAGGTATATTTACAACTCATCAAACACCCCCATACTTAAGCTTTTGCTATTCCAGAGCAAAAGTTTGAGGTGAACTTATAAGGAATAATGAAAAACCCTAAGTTCTGCTACCGCTAAATTAATTATAAGAAAGATCAAATAAAAATATACGGGGTATAAGAGTTAAGTCCTAAAATTATTTAGATGATTTAAACAGGGCAAAAGTTTTGGCCAAAAGACTTCTTGATGTAATCAAATAGAAAGCAATAATTGTATTAGTTAGATTAACAGAAAATAGTTTGGAGTTATACAAACTTTAGCTTATAGGAGTGTTATCGGAAATAATGCAATTTACGAATTTTTCTCTCAAAAAGATTTTTGAATTAATTCTAGAGTCATGAAATTGGCTAAGGGGGGTTGATGTTGGTTTATGAAGATGCTTGGATTTTGAGTCGAGGTTATTTTTTCTCGAACCTCCATTTTTTGATTTGGATGTTAAAGGAAAACGAAATCTTATTTTCCTTAACATAAAATTTTTTCTTCTTCATAAATAACCCAATGTATATGTGTTGGAGTAATGAATTTTATCCTCTTACTCCGTAACGTATAATCTTTTAATTTATTGGGTGCCTATGTTTACGGAATGAAATCTTATTCCCATTGACATAAGATCTTTTTGGGGAAATAATTTTTATCATACCAAGTAGGTTATGATAAGTAAGGGGAGAAAAGAGAACTAGATTTTTAATTGAAAAATAATTGAGAGCAACCTTTATAAATTGTACGTTCCAATGTTTCAGAAAGCTAAAAGCAAGCATAATTGAATTCTATAGTCGTTTTTTTCTAACATGCTACACATGCTCCTATCTATGAAAAATTAGAAGTAGTGCCTAAAGCGAGTCCCCTATTTTTAACAAAGTATAATAAATTCTTTAAAACTTAACCCCGGCTATTTAGATTTTCAATCTATAATTAACAAACGAATAGTGAACAAAGAATTGATCAAATTCGCATATAAATAAACTCAAAACAAAAGTTTTGGATAACAAGAAACTTAAGAATGAAATGTTTGATTTATTTGTTTCAAAACTTACATAAAAATTTTTTTGTTGTTTTTTTTTAAAGTTATGCTCTCTTTTTTTGTATTTTTGTAGTTATATCTTTAATATATACATACTAAAAAGAAAGAAAAAATGCGAAAATATAAAATTTTTTGGATTTTTAAGTTTTGTGAATTTTTTTGTATTTTTAATTGAAGTTTTCATTCTATTTACAAAAATTTGGGAAAAAGAAAAAATATTTACAAGGATGAGAGGGAAAAAGGGAGAGGGGAAAGAGAAAGAATATTTACAAAAAGTATTTACAAAAAATATTTACAAAAATATTTACAAGAATATTTACAAAAATATAAACTAGGTAGCCGCGAGATGACTCGTTATGTGGATGGCTCGATGAGCCGGATCTCGCGGACCGAGTTAAAAATAAGTCAAAGTTTCAAAAATGAAACTTCAAAAATTTTTAATTAAATTTTTTTTTGATTTTTTTGTGTTATATATATATTTTTGAAGTTTTGTTTTTTAAAATTTTTTTTTTGTTTTTTTATTGTTTTTTTTGTTTTTTTTTGTAAGTGAAAAAGAAAGTACGAAAATACGAAAACACCCCCATACTTAGATCCAACATTGTCCCCAATGTTGTATGCTAAGCATGAGGAACAAGACAGGAGGTATATGTACAAAAAAGGAAAAACAGGGAGGCAGAAAACGTCCCTGATCCGCGCTCAGGGAAGCCCATTAGAAACCTTGCATTTATTAGAAAAATAGAAAACATAATAAATAAAGACGTAAAAAAGATAGACGTGGGGTGCCTCCCAGGAGCGCTTTGTTTATAGTCGCGTAGCTTGACTATAGTGGCGGGATTATAAGTCGAGGAGGGATATGGTTTCGCTATACTCGATCACAGGGTCGCCCGCTATGTAAGTCTTTAATCAATGACCGTTTACTTTAAACGAGCCTTTTTCCGGGTGGGAGACGAGTACGGTCCCATATGGAAAAACTTCTTCAACTAAGAAGGGACCGGACCAACGGGATTTGAGTTTGCTAGGAAAAAGTTTAAGATGAGAATTAAAAAGAAGGACTAGATCGCCCGGAGAAAAAAATTTGGGGGTTTTAATTTTTCGATAGTGATAAAACTTAGAACGCTCCTTATAGAACTTATTGCTCTCGTAAGCGTTCGCACGCCACTCATCGAGCTCGTTTAGTTACAGTTTTCTATTCTGAGCGGCTAAGTTAGAGTCGAGGTTTAAGAGTTTTAATGCCCAAAGTGCGCAGTGCTCCAGTTCTACGGGTAAATGGCACGCTTTGCCATAGACTAATCGAAACGGGGTACAGCCGGTAGCGGTTTTGTACGCCGTACGATACGCCCATAATGCGTCGTCGAGCTTAGCGGACCAATCTTTCCTATTAAGTGAAATGGTTTTTTCTAATATGCGTTTTATCTCTCGATTTACTACCTCAACTTGGCCACTTGTTTGCGGGTGGTAGGGGGTGGCAAGTTTGTGCGTGACTCCGTATTTAGCTAACGTCTTAGCCATTAGAGCGTTACAGAAATGCGTTCCCCTATCACTAACAATAGCGCGAGGCGTGCCAAAGCGAGAAAATAATTTTTTTAGAAATGTAACGATGACTCCCGCATCGTTGGTGGGGAGAGCTTGCGCTTCCGCCCACCGTGATACGTAGTCGACCGCTACTAAAATATACACATTTTTATAAGAAGGAGGTAGGGGGCCAACAAAATCTATGCCCCATAAATCGGAAACTTTGCATTCTAAAAACATATTTTGGGGCATCTCATTGCGACGTGAGATGTTACCCGACTGCTGACAGCTATCGCATGCGCGCACAAAATTGTGCGCGTCTTTGAAGAGAGTGGGACAAAAGTAGCCCGCCTCTAGCGCCTTCCTAGCGGTCCGGTTGGCTTGATAGTGCCCCCCGGCTGGACCCTCGTGGCAGTGCCTCAATATTTGTGTGCACTCCACTCCTGCGACGCATCGTCGAACCGCTTGGTCCGCGCAGATACGGAAAAGAAATGGGTCATCCCAAAAGAAATTTTTCAAGTCGGAAAAGAATTTCTTCTTTTGATGACTTGAAAAATCTTTTGGAAGTACCCGCGCGACTAAGTAGTTCGCAAAATCTGCGAACCAAGGCGAAGATGACGAAGACGAACGAATGGCGAGAAGGCGTTCCTCGGGGAATCTGTCATTTATTTCAGATTCGACCAGCGCTTCCGCACCCGGATTTTCTAAACGGGAGAGGTGGTCTGCCGCTAGATTCTCCGCGCCCTTCTTATCTCGGATCTCCAAGTCAAACTCTTGTAGGAGGAGAATCCATCGAAGAAGGCGGGGCTTCACGTCGGTTTTGGCTAGTAAATACTTAAGGGCGGAGTGATCGGTAAAAACGATAACTTTAGATAGCGTAAGATACGAGCGAAACTTATCGAAAGCGAAAACGACGGCTAAGAGTTCCTTTTCCGTCGTCGTGTAATTCACTTGTGCGGAAGTGAGCGTCTTGCTAGCGTAATAAATAGGATGAAAGTGTTTTTCTACGCGTTGGCCAAGAACGGCGCCTAAGGCAATATCACTAGCGTCGCACATGATTTCGAACGGAAGGGACCAATTAGGGGCCACTAGAATCGGAGAATTGATAAGTTTTTGTTTTATAAAATTAAAAGCAGACTCGCAATCGCTACTAAAGACAAAAGGTGATTCCTTTTCCAAGAGGTGAGTAAGCGGCTTTGTTATTTTTGAAAAATCTTGAATGAAACGCTTATAAAAGACCGCGTGGCCTATGAAACTCCTAATGGATTTTATGTTTGTCGGCTGAGGAAGCTTTTCTATGATTTCAACTTTGGCCATATCGACCTCTATCCCCTTAATCGAAATCTTATGGCCGAGGACCAAACCTCCTCGAACCATAAAGTTACACTTTTCCCAATTTAAAACAAGATTCGTGTCCTCGCATCGCTGGAGGACACGATCGAGATTACGAAGACAATCCGGGAATGAGCATCCGAATACAGAAAAGTCATCCATAAATATTTCCATAATATCTTCTACTAGCTCGCCAAAGATTGACAGCATACATCTTTGGAATGTAGCTGGCGCATTGCAGAGGCCAAATGGCATCCTTCGATAGGCGAAGGTGCCAAAGGGGCAAGTAAAAGTTGTTTTCTCTTGGTCTTCGGGGGAAATAGGGATTTGGAAAAACCCCGATAAACCGTCGAGAAAACAATAAAAAGGATGACCGGAAAGACGCTCAAGAATTTGGTCAAGGAACGGTAGTGGAAAATGGTCTTTGCGGGTGGCATCATTAAGTTTGCGGTAATCGATGACCACCCGCCAACCCGTAACAGTACGAGTTGGGACGAGCTCGTTGTGCTCATTCGCCACTACGGTTAGACCGCCCTTCTTGGGCACGACATGAATGGGACTAACCCATGCACTATCAGAAATGGGATAAATAATCCCCGCATCTAATAATTTAATTATCTCAGCTTTCACGACGTCTTTCATGTTTGGGTTAAGACGCCGCTGCGGCTGAATGGTTTTGCGGCAATTATCGTTTAAGAAAATTTTGTGAGTGCAGAAAGAAGGGTTAATCCCTTTTAGGTCAGAAATTTGCCACGCAATTGTGTGGCGATGTTTAAGCAAAACCTCCAATAAATCGGAGGTCTCTGAATCGCTTAAATACGAAGAAATGAGTACCGGGAGTGTATCATTTTTCACCAAAAAGGCGTATTTTAGGGATTCGGGTAATGGTTTGAGTTCTAGGATGGGCGGTTCTTCTAGTGAGGTTTTAGTGCTAATGTCTTTTGAACCAATTGGTTCAAAAGGCATATTCGTAGACGCGTCCTCATCGCAATAAAAATTTTCGAGTGAAAAAATATTTTCGTTTAAAAATTCGGACTCGAAAACCGGAGATGAACAATCTCCATAAAAAGAATCTAAAGAATAGCAGAAATCGTCGCTCGGCGACGAGTCTTCCATAGAGGAGTTAATAGAAAAAGTAACTTGGTCGTCTCCTACCCGAAGGAGAAGTTGACCATTACTTACATCAATTAACGCACGTGAGGTCGCGAGGAAAGGGCGACCAAGTATTATTGGTACGTTGGCGTCTTCCTCAATGTCCAAGATGACGAAGTCCACCGGGAAGGTGAACTTGTCTACTCGGACAAGGACATTCTCAACAACTCCGATGGGGAACCTAACCGAGCGATCCGCTAGTTTGATGCGCATATTGGTAGGAGCAGGAGTACCAAAACCTAAACGTAGGAAGAGCGAGAACGGCATCAAATTAATGCTCGCGCCTAAGTCTGCCAAGGCGTATTTTACTAATACATCGCCAAAAAGGCACGGGATGGAGAACCTTCCCGGGTCGTTTTGTTTTAAGGGCAATTTACTAGTAAGAGCCGCCGAGCAGACAGCGTTGAGAGATATATGCGAAATATCCTCGAGTTTGCGTTTATTAGAAAGTAGTTCTTTAAAAATTTCGCATATTTAGGCATTTGCGAGATAGCCTCGCAAAAAGGAACATTAATATGAATTTGTTTAAGTAATAAAATAAATTTTTCATATTGCGCGTTTACTCGCTCGTTATCTAACTTATGCGGGTAGGGCAACGCCTTGTTTAAAATAGTTTTGTCGTTAAAAATCGGTAAGGGTTGCGTAATCGAAGAAGAGGGAAGAGGGGTCGGAGGTGAAATATGTACCTGAGGATCGATCCGTTTTGGATCGACCACCTCCTTACCGCTACGGAGGGTTATAGCGTTGGCAGTTTCCCTTGGATTGGGCTCCGTGTTCCCTGGCAGTGCCCCCATGGCGCGTTCTGACATAAGTCGTGCCAGCTGTCCAACCTGGAGTTCTAAATTTTTTAACGATCTGGTGATGTTCCGGATATTGGACTCGTTGGACGCGACATAACGATTAAAGTTTTTCTCCACCGGGGATGGCTTCATAGGAGGGGGAGGAGGAAACGTTGGCGCAAAAGGAGGGGGACGGGGACGCTGCGCGTTGTTCGGGTTGCTCTAGGAGAAATTCGGATGGTTCCTCCAACCCGGATTATAGTGGCTACTATAAGGGTTTTTTTGAAATGAGGGACGCACCGGATTTCCCATGTAGTCCACGAATTCGTCGACTACGCAGACGTTGGAGGGGGGGGAGAAAACAAGGCGGAGTGGAGGAGGCAATAGACATCTCCGCCACCTGCTTAGGTAGCCTTTCCACTTGGAGGGCTAGCTGAGCAGTGGCATCCACTTCAAAAATGCCTGTCTGCTTAGGGCGCGCCCGCGGGACATTCCACTGGTAGGCGTTCACCGCCATTTCCTCGAAAAGGGCCTGGGCGGCCTCGGGGGTCTTATTGTTTAGAGTGCCCCCGGCAGCCGCGTCAATCATTTGACGCGTCTGACTATTCAGTCCATTATAAAAAATTTGTACCTGCAACCACGTTGGCAGAGCGTGGTGCGGGCACCGGCGGAGGAACTCCTTAAAGCGTTCCCAAGTCTCGTAAAGAGACTCGGAGTCGTTTTGGATGAACGAAGATATGTCCGCCCGCAGTCTTGCAGTTTTCGCGGGCGGAAAATACTTCGTAAGGAATTTCTCAGCCAATTCCGCCCAGGACGTGATGGATCCCCGCGGGAGGGAGAGTAACCACGCCTTAGCTTTGGACTTAAGAGAGAAGGGAAAAAGGCGCAAACGAATGGCGTCATCAGTGATGCCATTAATTTTAAAAGTATCGCAAATTTCAAGAAAATTAGACAAGTGATTATTGGGGTCCTCATCCGGCAGTCCGTCGAACTGCACGGCATTTTGGATCATTTGAATCACACTTGACTTAATTTCAAAATTATTGTTGGCCACAGCGGGCTGAACAATACTCGACCCCGTATCATCCAAGTTGGGCCGAGCGTAGTAAGACATAGTACGCTCGGCCGGTTGGGCATTATTCGGGTCGGCCATAGAAGAAGAAGAGGGTTCTCGGATAGATTCTGCGGGGTCTAAAAAGGGAATTCGACGGAGAGATCGGATACGCGCAAGAGAGCGGTCGATCTCGGGGTCGAATTCAAGATTTTCAGAACTCGAAGGTTGTCCACGGGTCATGCACCCTAAAAAAAACGAAAGGGGAAGGATTTTTTTTTTTGTAAAAAATTTTTTATTTGAAAATAAAGTAAAATTAATAGAGTCCCGGATTCAATATAACAACCGGATCTCCCCGGCAACGGCGCCAAAAACATGATGGCCGCGGAACAGAGACCTACTGTGGTTGGTTCGAAATGGTCAGATTCCGCGGGCTGGTTAGAAGATCGAGTTTTCTAACGAGAGGAGGCAAGTGCACCTATCGCAAGTAGTACTCGGTATTCGGGAAAATACCGAGGTCGTATTATTCTCGGGGACGCGTTTATTATATCTACTCTTCCAGGAACACTATTATCTTACTAACAGTAAGGTGGGATTTTTTTAGTTTAATTAAAACGGAAAGAAAGAAAGCAGAATTTTGCTAAATTAGTTCGATGACGGGTTAAAGCTCGGCATCGAATCGGATTAAGACTAAAATAATTCTTAACAATTATTAAACTTTGTTTTTAATTTAATAAAAGAAACTTGGCCGTGGAGGTTCCAAAAATATGAGCACACTTATCTCTAGGAATATTGCTCATCTAAACATTAAGACTATTCGACCGATCGTTAGACCGACGAAGGATTCCTCTTAATGCCCGCTTTACGCTAAGAACCCTGCTATTGGGTGGGGAACCCAATCCGGCAGAACTACGCTTCTCCTCTTTCGAGGGGGCGTACGCAGTTCTCTTTACCCAAGGGGGATCGGTCCATACGTGCAGCCTCTCGGCGTCGCGTATGGATAATGGAAATAGAGCCCACACATCGATTATGTGGTCCTATGCGTCGTTAACCCGGGGTAAACCTTAAGTCCTTAAATTAAAATAAAAATAATGTTTTTTAATTATTTCAAATCATTTTTTATGTCCCAATGCTCTTCGATGCCGAAGGCTAAAAGAGATTAGCCACTCATCGGTATGGGGACGGCTTTATGTTTTTAGGTGAAGCGTGAGTGTTAAACTAAGCACTGAACAATTATAAGAGAAAACACGAAAATAGGACAATTAGATAAATTGAAAGATAATTGATGCAGGCACTCACGCACACTTCAAAACCATAAAGAAAATTAAATAAAGCAAACCCTACTCAAATGAGTAGGCGGAAATAAATGCACACACGCACACACTCTTCTTAATTGAAGAAAGCGATAAATAAAGCGGTAAAATTATCTCCTACACGCACGCACTCTACATAATTGAGAAAGCGATAAAATTGTAAGTCCCGGCTCAAATGAGTGGGCGGGAGTAAATTTATCTCATACACGCACGCACTCTACTTGAAAGTAAAACACACACACGCACTCTACAAAAATGAAAACACACGCACCCACACAAAGTTTTCCTACTCAAGTGAGTAGGAAGAAAATGAAAGCAGTAAAAAGACAAGTCCCACTCAAACGAGTGGGCGGGAAATGAAAGCAGAGCGCCATTTAACTCTTAACGAGTAGGCGGAAATAAATGCATACGCACACACGTACTCTACAGAAATGAAATAAAGCAGTAAAACCTAACTCATACACGTACACACACTTGCAAAAATAAGAAAAACAGAGTGCTCAGAAAATTAAAACGACTGCATTTCTACCGCTAGAATGCGGTAGAAATGTATAAAAAGTGAAAATAAAAATTAACCGGAGCGAAAAGTTTTGAAAATAAACGCAAAATGAAAGTAGTCGAAAAATTAATACAACTGCATTTCTACAGCTAGAATGCGGTAGAAATGCATAAAAAGATGAAATAAAAATTAACCGGACTAAAAGTTTTGAAATTAAAAAGTTAAAATGAAGTGAGCGAAAAATTGTAACGACTACATTTTTATTCGTAAGTTTTTATAAAACCTCCAAAAAAGTGAGAATAAAACTATAAAGGAACGAGAAATTTTACATTCTTAAGAGTCTAAGTTAAAGAAAATAAAAACGAACACTTTTAGGGGGGTTTTTATAAAACCTATATGAATGAAAATGATAAAGAAGAAAAAGCTAAAGCTAAAAAGTGCGGAAGATGAAAACTAGACGGACGGCACAATGGCTAGAAATGCCGATAAATCCTAAATCTAACTAAGTTATGAAAGCTAAAAAAGATGAAAACATATAAGAACTACAAAAAGATGAACGAAAAATTGCTTAAGTAGGCGCATTCAAATGGATTATTCATACTAATTAAGAGAGAAAAATTCAAATTTTATTAAAGTAAAAACCCTAATACAAACTAAGAGAGAGAGAGGGGGGAGAAATTCTCCTTACATAAGTATGGAATCCAATTGGGCAGCACCTCCCCTAAGCAAAGTGGTCAAAAAAGTGGACAAAATATGCTTCCTGGAAGCTCTTATTTATAGGCAAAATTTCGTGTGGGTCACGCCCGTGACTAGGGCGTGACAGGGGGGCGTGTCGACACTATTCATGAGCTGATCGGGTGACTTGACTGGAATGTTGACTTTGGATGAAAACGTGGCGGTCACGCCCTAGGTCACGGGCGTGACATGTGTCAGTCACGGGCGTGACTGGGGCGTGTCGGGGAGGTCGATCTAGGAGTAGTCTGGCCGCAAAGTCGCGCGCGTCACGTCGGGCCAGGTGGCTAAGTCACGCCCGTGTCACACCTTGACACGGGCGTGTCTTGGGGCGTGTCGAGCTTGGTTTGATCATCGCCGATCGTTGAGCTGGCAACTGTGGTCGGCGATCGTCGAGGGCGTGACACGGGCGTGTCGGTCATGTGACACGGGCGTGTCAGTCAACATTTTGACTTTTTCTGGAATTTTTCTGGAATTTTTCTGGAATTTTTCTGGAATACAAATAAAGCTAAGTTAGAAATAATATTTACAAAAATAAGCTATTTATTGAATAAAACTAATAAAAAAGACAAAAAATAAAAAAATAGACTTAAATAAAATACGAAAATATAGGTATATTTACAACTCATCATTTAGTACGTGATGCACCCAACGTTAATTGCATTAAAGATAGACCTTGTCAGACACGTGTAAAAGGTAAGGAAATAAGGGCTACTTTTAAAAGCATTATTGGCAAAGATTCTAATAGGTTTTTACACCTATTTCATATAGACTTGTTCGGTCCACTACAAATTAGAAGTTTGGGAGGTAAGGATTATACATTGGTTATTGTTGATGATTACTCTCTCTTTGCGTGGGTGTTCTTACTAAAACACAAGTAAGATACTTTTGATATCTTTATAAATTTTTTCAAGCAAGTTCAAAATGAATACAACTGCTCTGTTTTCAAAATCAGAAGTGACAATGGAACAGAGTTCAAGCCTAGGGTCATGATAGAATTGTGTTAAAGTCTTGGTATCTTTCATGAGTTTTCCTCTCCTCATACTCCTCAACAGAACGGTGTTGCTGAGATAAGGAATAAAACACTCATACAGACTTACAGAACCATGTTGAGTGATGCCTCACTACCAAAATATTTTTGGATTGAAGCCATCAACACTGCTTATCAAGTGCAAAATCGAGCACTCATAAACAAGAACCATAATAAGACACCTTACGAACAACTAAAGGGAAGGAAACCGGCTATTTCATATTTTAAAATCTTTTGTAGTAAATGCTTCGTACTTAACAATGGGAAGTATCACATGACTAAATTTAGTGAAAAGAGTTTTGAAGGTATTTTCGTAGGTTATAGTAGCCATAGTAAGGCATATAGGATTTTTAATAAGAAACCATGGTTTTAGAAGAATCTATCAATGTTGTATTTTATGAGATGTGCTTGCCGCAAGGCAGCTCTTCTAGTGTGTTTATTGAAGATGCAGGTTCAAGACTAAAGGAATTTAAATTGGATGAGCTGACAGAAGAAAAAGCTCAAAAGTTCATTAAGATCACCACTCCAACCCAAATTGGAGAGGATGATCACCATGATGAAGAGGTCATCCAAGTTGATGAAGTCACTCCAGTAATAGAGGAAGCTCCAGATGCAAGAACTCTAGAGCTCAGACACTTGAAAGATCACCCAATTGATCAATTCATACGAGATCCCCGGGATGGTGTCAGAACTCGTAGAGGTAGAACTAATGAAAATCTCTATTTAAGTTTCCACTCGCAGGTTTAACTAAAGAAGTTTGAAGAAGAAAACTCAAATGTATCTTGGATAATGATAATGGAAGAAGAACTGAATCAATTCAAGCGTTGCCAAGTCTGGAAGCTCGTTACAAGACCGAAAGGTAAGAATATTATCAGAACAAAGTGGGTCTACAGGAACACGATGGATGAAGATGGAACAATTGTAAAGAATAAGGCCAGACTCGTCGCCAAGGGATATACACAAGAAGAAGGAATCGACTACGATCAGACAAATGCTCCTGTGGCAAGGCTGGAGGCAATCAGGTTGTTCCTAGCATATGCAACACTTAAGGGCTTCACTATCTAACAAATGGACGTGAAGTCGGCCTTCCTTAATAATGACATAAAGGAAGAAGTGTATGTGGAACAACCTCCAGGTTTTGTTTATTCTAACCATCCCGTTGGATCCCTAGTTTGGATTTGGGCTAGGTTCACTAATTAAGATGTTTGACCAACCTTATATAGCCAGGGTCAAGTCTGTTACTCCTAGATTTGAGGCTAATAATTAGAATCAATCTTCATGGACCAGCCTATAGTGGACTTCAAGAGACTCAAGACATAAAAGAATTCAAAGTTCAGATTATCAGTTCGAAGTTCTTCGAACTCAGCTCGACGATCATCGATCTCAGATCGACGAACTCAGAGTTCTTTCTATGAGTTTAGCTAGACGATAATCGAGCTCAGGTCGACGATTTATTCCTTTAGACAAATTCTCTTATCGACGATCTTGGAGAGTAGATTTATCAAGATATTTCCAGATTGAGGTTTGCTGAGCTCAGGTCGACAAACAAGATTTCTCAGCTCGACGAACTTGGAACTCCGGTCAACGAAAACTGCCCAGAGGTCGACGAATTCTACCCCGAGTCAGAATGATAAGTTTTTCCATATCTGTCCCTCTATTCATTCTATTCTTTGGCAATAATTCTCTGAGTAATTAATGCTCATATTCTCAAGAATAAAGCCGTTCATGGAAGCATTAATTATGTATTTAATCAGAGTTAATTACTTGCTTATTTTATTGGGACAGTTGGGGAAACTCATTAAAGATTATGTTCCAGCCGTTTCATTCTCCAGAATCCAATTTGTAATTAATGCTTGCAATTCAAAATTCAATAGAGAATTAGACAGCAGGACATAAAAGAGAATTTTTCAGACGGCTCCACATTCAATATAAGAGTATACACAGGAAACGATACAGAGAATACAAGAAGTATTATAGAGAAGAGAAACAAAAATATACAGAAGAATATCTGCTTCTTCTCTATGTACAAAACAATCAGTTTTCCCTTGATCTTACAGAAGACTGAAGAACATCAATCCTATATCAAGAGTCTTCTTACACTTCTACACAAGGAATCATCAAGGACAACAACTCTTAGATCATTATGCTAGTTCCTGGATCTCATCAAAACAAGGCTGAAGACCTACACCCTGAGCAAAGCTCCTGTCTTCCTGAACCATTCAAAATTTCAGGGGGAGCTTTGACAACAACAATCCACTAGTCTTCTATGTTATGTAGAGAAAAGAGAAGACACCATCACCTTCCTTCCTCACTGTAAAAAGGGTTTATTAACTCCCTTCAAAAGTTCTTGTGTTAATTTTTGGGCACCTGATCAAAAGCCTAAAGGGTTCTGAGATCTCCCTGCAAATAGATCTTGCGGTGACAAGGCACCTGAGAAAATACCTGTGGTGGCAATCACCTGATCAAAAACCTGATAGTGGATTCCTATTAGGGTGGTAGAAGAGTGGATGTACCAAGATTTTGGGAACCACTATAAAATTGTTGTGTTGTTTGTGTGATCATTCTTTCTTTGTTTTGCTATGTTGTGATAGTGTAGCATAGCCTAGTTTTTATTTCATTTCTATACTACTACTATTATCACTAATTTCTGTCTACGGTCGAAGAATTTGTCACAGTCCGTCGAACGGAGATTGATGATCTGAGAGATCTTCTTGAGATTTTTCGTCGACCTGAGATCGACGAACTCTCTATGTGAAGTCTTATTCGTCGAACGGAGATCAACGATATTACTTCAAAAATGTTTTCGTCGACCTGAGAATGACGAAAAGTTTTCCCCTCTTCAGACTGAGATTTACGAACTCTTTTGTCAATAAAATATTTCGTCGAAGTCAGATCGAAGAATTTTGTTTATTTTCACAGGACAAAGTCTGGCGGTACATATTCTGAAAACCTTATAACTAGGTTTTCTTCGATCCCCATCCCACGCTTTTAGTTCTATCGCACATGATATTTGTTTTTGTTTTGTAGGAAGACAATGGCGATTCCATCAAGTTCCCTCACCAGCATGAAATTCGACACCAGTTTTGATATTGATTTTGAATCTTTTCAACACTTGGATAAGATATTCTTGGATATTCTGAAGTTGTTTGAGGATCAGCAGTTGAAGAAATTCATGACTATTAGGATCAAGATAGCAGTGATTGAGATTAGAGAATGGGTGTATACTTCAACTACTCCAGACGCCAACTCTATGACCGACACTATCTCTGGACATTAGGTTAGTCAAACCCCCACAGTTCTAACTGAAATTTTTTGTTTAGTTAATGGTGAAGAGGATATAGAGATAGAAAGTTCTGATCTTGATGATATATTAATAAAAAATAGACATACTGGAGAGAACCCTAATAAGCTTCTCAAGAAAAACTTATCTACTGAATATAAGTATTTGGCTGATGTTGTGCGAAAAGTCTTGCAAGGCAAGCATACTGCTCATGCCTACTTTACCAGGCACAAAAATTTTGGTAATGTGTGCTGTGGTGAATAAGAAAGCAGTGAATTGGGCAAGGATACTATTTGATTTAATCAAAAAGAAAAATAGTAAGAAGGAAGTTTTCTTTGGGAGGATCTTAGGGATTTTCCTTCAAGAAAAAGCATTTGAATCACTGGTCTCCCATACCATATTCATCAATGCTTCCAAAAGGCTGACTTGTGCCTTGTTTAGAAGATGGGAGAGGACCATCTTTAATCCATCCAAGGCTTCATCCTCTTTTAGAACTACTGAGGATACCAGGGCAGTGATAGCCTCTCCTGTAACACCCCAAAAAGGCCCAAAAAGACTCAACTTGAAGTTTGAGTAGCAGGTCAGGTTACACGGCCTGGGACACGGGCGTGTCCCAGGGCGTGTCGGGTGTACACGGCCTGGGACACGGGCGTGTCCCAGGGCGTGTTCGATTTATTTTGCGAATTTGGCCTATTCAGGTCAGAGCCGGACACGGCCTTGAACACGGCCTTGAACACGGGCGTGTCAGGCTGGACACGGGCGTGTCAGCTGCCGTGTTCCGACCCGTGTACTGGTTGCAGCTCGATGGAGCAGGAGACACGGGCGTGTCTCAGGTTTGACACGGGCGTGTCAGGTCCGACACGGGCGTGTCGATGACCCGTGTTGTGCAGTCGGTTCAAACTGTGTGTACCACTTAAGGGGTACACGGCCTGTGACACGGGCGTGTCACAGGCCGTGTCGGCCAAAAAGTGAAGTTTTGGGAAAATCTTGGCCGTTCAGTTTCCTCTCTTTTGATCCAAAGGCTCAGGTGGTTTCTTGGGCTGGATTAAGTCGTGAGAGAAGGATGAAGATTCATTCTTCATTTGTGCTTAAGGAAGAGAGAAAGAGAGAGGAAGAGAAGAAGGAGGAGGAGAGCAAGCCACCGGCGGAGCTCCCGTGGTCCGATTCGTGATCCGAAGCCGGCGTTGTAAAGGCAAGGCTGCTGCGATTCTTTCTCACCGCCTAGTTTTCGATGGCACCGAAGAGATCGACAAGGGTAACGATCTTCCTCCTTGGACATGTGAAGTCCTTCTTTTCTGCATTGCATAGGGAAAACCCTTCCCCGCGAGTGTGCGGTGGGTTGTGGTGTCCCTTGGGGTAGATATGTGAAGTCCCCCTTGTTAGAGGCCGGAATTGGAGTACGGCTCTAGGCATGCTGTGTGAAGCCCATCTGGATGGAATCTGGATTGGTGATGCTTGTTTGCATATCGGAGAAGGCTCCGTGATAATGGCTTGTGATGCCTATGGCTTGTGATGCCTTGTTCCTACCTGTTGCTTGGTGCGGCAGGAAGTACTGGACGATGTCCAGGAAATGAAGAGGGTTGGCGGCAACTCTTGTGGCCGTGCGTTGCCACTTTGTGAGTAGTTGAGCCGTTGGGCTGCAACTCGATGAAAAGGCAGATTGCCGAACAGGAAAGGTGAAACCGACCCGCGCCTATAAAATGCCATGGATACTTCCGTATTCGAGGTGGCTCGGCGACTTGAGCAACGGGGGGTGGCTGATCCATACCTGCGTTAGGTCCGTCCGACTTGGAAGCCTGGTATAGGTTTTGTTGGAGCGCCTAATGAGAGTCTTAGGCCCGCGCGCCGGAAAGACTAGAAATGCTCAAATACCGTGTAGACGGTGGTGTTGACCCTGGTATTCCGGTACACCGAAAATGTGCCCTGAGTGCACGGACTGTCGGGCCGGGTGGCCGATGGTTGTGATGGCTTGAATGTGCCTGCGCGCACATAGTTGCTATTGATGATGCCATGCTTGCAGGGAAAGAATGCTCATGCCCCGAGAAAGGGGTAGGATTGTTATAATTGGGTCAGCTGAATGCTGCCCGTTGTATTGTTTGCCACCGGTTGGGTGGATTGTTCCCGTGCAGGTGCTGGAGAGCCAAGTGGTAAATGATGGGCTGGAGCCCTACTGCTGTTGCTGCTGCTGCTGCGGCTAGCCCTTGAAGGCTCAGCGAATGGCGTTGTTTTGTTTTCTCTTTTTACTCATGTATGGCCGGCCTGCGTGCCGAGGTTTGTAAATCATGATGTATGTTCAGAGGAACTGTAAGGCCTTAAGGCCAAACTCTTGTGGTTGTGTACATTCCGTGATATTTATATATAAAGGTGGTTTTATATATATTGGACATTCCGGTTAAGAGTTCAAAGTTGTAACTTAAAGCTTCCTCTAGAATGCTCTGAGTTAGGATTCGTATTTGGTTTGGTAATATCCTGTGACCTCACCGTCTGTTTGTGGCATATAGTGTGGGGCCCCGGCCGGACCTTCTACTATACGTCATTTAACGGATGGGGTCGTTACATTTTGGTATCAGCTTTTCGTCGGTCTTCCTCTTTTGAATTCGTGGTCGAATTCTTTTGTGGGGTGGCGAGCACGTGTTTGTGCGACCTGCTGTAACGCTAATGAACTCTGGAATGTCCATTAAGGAATGTACAAAATCTTGTTTGAGGAATCTGCGCGTACCTTTTTGTGTTGTTTTGCTTGCATACGTTCGCTAATGTGTGTCTTGTCCACCTATAGGTGACACGTAGTGGTGCTGGGCAGTCTGAGCCCCAGCGTTTTGATGAGAGTGCGGCACCAGCTGAGGTGCTAACACCTCCTCCATCTGCGGAAACTGTTCGCTTAGTGGCTGAGGCGCTATTTGCCATGATTCAGCCGACCGGGCAAGCGCAGCCGGCGGTAGTGCCAGTTCGTGTTGATGTAAGACCCGAGCCGGTTGAGGCTGTAGATCCACGAGCAGCTGACCGACAGTTGAAGCAATTCATGAGCTTCAGTCCTCCTACGTTTGCGGGAATGGGATCCCCAACGCAGGCGGAAGATTGGTTATCGCGTGTCAAGAGGATAATGACAGCGATCAGGGCGGAGGAAACTCTCAAGGTCACCTTAGCCACCTTCATGCTTGAAGGGGAGGCGCGGTTGTGGTGGGACGAGGTTGAGCTACACCATTTGGCGGGCAGGCAATTAACACAAGTATCGATTGAGGAGTTCTCTCGACTATTTCTGGCGAAACATGTCCCAGCGGCGCAACGTATTGCTATGGAAAATGAGTTCCAACGGTTAAAGCAAGGGGACGATAGTGTGGATATCTACTTGCACGAGTTTACCAGGTTGGGACGATATGTGGGAACAATCTTCGCGGATGACCAAAGGAAAACGAATTGGTTCTATGAAGGATTGCGGGATGAGTTACGATTCCTGCTTTCGAGTTCTGTGAGCCAAGGGTTTCAGGCGTTGGTTGATACTGCGTGCGCGTTGGAGAAGGACATGAGGCGAGTGCAAGGGAGTAAGGGCTTGGTGGTGTCTAAGCCAGAGTTTCAAGCACCTCGCCCAGGCAAGTCGTTTTACCAGAAGAAAGGGGGCAAGAGGTCCAAGCCATCTGGGCAAGTGACTACGACCGTTGTGTCGGGAACGACATCAAGGCCGGATGCTCGTACGTGCTATAACTGTGGCCGGGTGGGGCATATTTCTTGTGACTGTCGGGTTGTGCAGCCCAAAGGGGAAAAGAAGACGGGTGCGTCGTATGCTGAGAAGGGCAAAGCGGTGGTGGATTCCTCTTCTTCCCAGGCGCAGCCCCGAATCTATCAACTTGGCCAACAGGAAGCAATTAAGCAAAGTGACGTCGTCACAGGTACGAGTTGAGTTAGTTTACTTGCTGTGCTTTTGGTTTTGGTTATGTTTAGCTTGTGCATGATGTGTGTGTGCTGCAGGCTTTGTCCTGATTCGGAATAATTTAGCGAGAGCCCTGTTTGATACGGGTGCTTCGCATTCTTTTCTGTCTGAGGATTTCGTATCTCGAATTGGGGTACCAAGTCATATGACGGTGGATAGTACAAGGGTGCTATTGCCGAATGGCTGTATGATGCTTGCGGATAGGGCTTGCGATGTGGATGTGCAAATAGGAAGTCGGGATTTCGGTTTGAGTGCAGCTGTGCTACCGTTATCGGAGTTTGATGTGATCTTTGGTATGGACTGGCTCTCGGAGCAGCGTGCCTTTATTGATTGCAACTCCAAAGAGATTACACTGGGCCAGAATACCGGGCTTGTGACGAAGTTCGCTGGTATGCGAGGAGTTGGCGGAACGTTATTATCTGCACTCCAAGTCGTCAATGCTGTTCGGAAGGGCGCGGAGTTATTCTTCACGCTAATTCAGGCTGTTGAGCCAAAGGCCAGTGTTGGTGAAGTGCCAGTTGTGTCAGAGTTTGCCGACGTGTTTCCTAAAGATCTTCCTGGGTTACCACACCAGCGGGAGATTGACTTCTCTATTGAGTTGGTGCCAGGTGCGAAACCTGTGGCCCGCTCTCCATATCGCGTCGCGCCAAAGGAGATGGCTGAGTTGAAAGTCCAATTGCAAGAGTTGTTGGAGCAGGGTTATATACGCCCAAGTATGTCACCTTGGAGCGCGCCTGTTCTCTTTGTGAAAAAGAAAGACGGTAGCTTACGGTTGTGTATTGACTACCGCGAGTTGAATAAGCTGACGGAGAAAAACAAATATCTGATTCCGAGGATTGATGACCTCTTTGATCAGCTAGCGGGATCAACGGTCTATTCCAAGTTGGATTTGAAATCGGGATATTATCAGCTAAGGATTCGGGAAGGTGACATTCCCAAGACGGCGTTTGGAACACGCTACGGTCATTATGAGTTCACGGTGATACCGTTTGGCCTATGTAATGCGCCTTCGGTATTTATGGACCTAATGCATCGAACGTTCCGAGAGTACTTAGATTTGTTTGTTATTGTGTTTATCGATGACATCTTAGTATACTCTCAGTCGGAAGAGAATCACGCAAACCATTTGCGGTTGGTCTTGCATACCCTGCGGAGGAATAAGCTTTTTGCCAAGTTCTCAAAGTGTGAGTTCTGGCTCTCTTCAGTAGCCTTTTTAGGCCATGTGGTACCGATGGGTATGAGATCTATGGTGATGCATCAGGGAGCGGCTTAGGCTGCGTTCTTTTACAGTTTGGGAAAGTGATTGCTTATGGCTCGCGTCAGTTGAAAGTGCATGAGCGGAATTACCCCATCCATGATTTGGAGTTGGCGGCGGTAATCTTTGCGCTCAAGTTGTGGCGGCACTATCTATATGGCGTCAAAGTGGATATCTATACGGATCACAAGAGCCTAAAGTATTTGTTGGATCAGAAGGATCTGAATATGCGACAACGAAGATGGATGGAGTTCCTCGGGGACTACACCTTCGAGATTCACTATACCCCCGGGAAGGGAAATGTGGTCGCTGATGCTTTGAGTCGAAAGACTCCGGTACGGGCAAGCTGGTTGCAGAGGCATGATCAGCGTTTGATCCAAGAATTGGACGCAATGGAGATATCGTGTGTTGACAAGGGTGCGTCAACCGATGCGTGCTTGAACTGGACGGAGGTGCAGTATGACCTTACGGACAGAGTTCGGCGAGCAACGGAGCTTGATGAAAGTCTCCAGCGCTATGCTAAGGATGGGCCGGAGGACCAATTCTCTTGGGATAACGGGTTATTACGGAGAAATGGTCGAGTGTGCGTCCCAAGTGTGGGTAAACTGAGGGAAGAGTTGATGTACGAAGCTCACTTTGCAAAGTACTCAGTTCACCCAGGGAGCACAAAGATGTACAGGGACATGAAAAAGCTGTTCTGGTGGCCCGGACTAAAGAAAGATGTTGCTCGTTATGTGGCTAAATGCAACACCTGTGCGTTGGTGAAAGCAGAATGCCAGAAGCCTGGCGAGTTTCTGAAGTCGTTACCTGTTCCGGAGTGGAAGTTCGATGATATTTCGATGGATTTCGTGCACGGATTGCCGAGATCTCAACGCGGTCATGATTCAATCTGGGTGATTGTGGACCGGTTGACGAAAGTGGCGCACTTCCTTCCAAACAGAAGAGACGATTCAGTGGAAACCTTGGCCAAGCTGTATGTGGAGCAGGTTGTTCGACTGCACGGTGTTCCTCGGAGCATCGTTAGTGACCGTGATGGGCGGTTCACATCGAATGATTGGCGGCTCGTTCATCAAATGTTGGGTACAAAATTAGCGTTTAGTACGGCCTTTCATCCCCAAACGGATGGCCAGACTGAACGAACCAACAGGACGATGGAAGACATGCTCCGCATGTGCGCGCTAGACTTTGGTAAGAGATGAGAAGATTATATATTTCTCGTCGAATTTGCCTATAATAATAGCTACCAAGCGAGTATTGGTATGGCACCATTCGAAGCGTTGTATGGTCGGAAATGTCGTACACCGTTAGCTTGGGCAGAAGCAGGCGAATCGAAGCTGAGTGGGAAAAAGGAAGTCGAAGAAGCTACTTCGCTCATACGCTCTATTCGGGAGAGGCTATTGATAGCCCAAGATCGTCAAGCAAAGTACTACAATGCCAAACATCGGAACGTGGAGTTCGCGGTGGGTGATTGGGTATATTTGAAGATCAAACCATTCAAAGGTGTGTCCAGGATTCGGCGTTTGAAAAAGCTAAGTCCGAGGTATCTTGGTCCGTTTGAGGTGGTGGAGCGAGTTGGGGAGGCTGCTTATCGACTAGCACTTTCAGCGGACTTGGGTGGATTACATGATGTGTTTCACATCTCAGTCCTCCGTAAGGCGGTAACGGATCCAGCTCAAGTAGTGGAGGCTGATCGGGTACCGGTCGAGTATGGGCTAACGACGAGGGTTAGACCCATTCGGATCGAGGATCGAGCCGAGAAACAGTTGCGGAACAAAGTGATCGGGATGGTCAAGGTCCGATGGGACAATTGTGGCCGTGAAGAGCTAACATGAGAGCGAGAGCAGACCATGCGAGCTGAGTTTCCCGAGTTATTTGTATAAACTGTAGACCGTGTACTTTTTGTTATAACAGAGTTATAGCATTGCTGGTTTTGTTTCCTTACCGTGCAAATTTCGGGACGAAATTTTGTTAAGGTGGGGAGGGTTGTAACACCCCAAAAAGGCCCAAAAAGACTCAACTTGAAGTTTGAGTAGCAGGTCAGGTTACACGGCCTGGGACACGGGCGTGTCCCAGGGCGTGTCGGGTGTACACGGCCTGGGACACGGGCGTGTCCCAGGGCGTGTTCGATTTATTTTGCGAATTTGGCCTATTCAGGTCAGAGCCGGACATGGCCTTGAACACGGCCTTGAACACGGCCTTGAACACGGGCGTGTCAGGCTGGACACGGGCGTGTCAGCTGCCGTGTTCCGACCCGTGTACTGGTTGCAGCTCGATGGAGCAGGAGACACGGGCGTGTCTCAGGTTTGACACGGGCGTGTCAGGTCCGACACGGGCGTGTCGATGACCCGTGTTGTGCAGTCGGTTCAAACTGTGTGTACCGCTTAAGGGGTACACGGCCTGTGACACGGGCGTGTCACAGGCCGTGTCGGCCAAAAAGTGAAGTTTTGGGAAAATCTTGGCCGTTCAGTTTCCTCTCTTTTGATCCAAAGGCTCAGGTGGTTTCTTGGGCTGGATTAAGTCGTGAGAGAAGGATGAAGATTCATTCTTCATTTGTGCTTAAGGAAGAGAGAAAGAGAGAGGAAGAGAAGAAGGAGGAGGAGAGCAAGCCACCGGCGGAGCTCCCGTGGTCCGATTCGTGATCCGAAGCCGGCGTTGTGAAGGCAAGGCTGCTGCGGTTCTTTCTCACCGGCTAGTTTTCGATGGCACCGAAGAGATCGACAAGGGTAACGATCTTCCTCCTTGGACATGTGAAGTCCTTCTTTTCTGCATTGCATAGGGAAAACCCTTCCCCGCGAGTGTGCGGTGGGTTGTGGTGTCCCTTGGGGTAGATATGTGAAGTCCCCCTTGTTAGAGGCCGGAATTGGAGTATGGCTCTAGGCATGCTGTGTGAAGCCCATCTGGATGGAATCTGGATTGGTGATGCTTGTTTGCATATCGGAGAAGGCTCCGTGATAATGGCTTGTGATGCCTATGGCTTGTGATGCCTTGTTCCTACCTGTTGCTTGGTGCGGCAGGAAGTACTGGACGATGTCCAGGAAATGAAGAGGGTTGGCGGCAACTCTTATGGCCGTGCGTTGCCACTTTGTGAGTAGTTGAGCCGTTGGGCTGCAACTCGATGAAAAGGCAGATTGCCAAACAGGAAAGGTGAAACCGACCCGCGCCTATAAAATGCCATGGATACTTCCGTATTCGAGGTG
Organism: Platanthera zijinensis; assembly: GCA_039513925.1. Taxonomy (NCBI): domain Eukaryota; kingdom Viridiplantae; phylum Streptophyta; class Magnoliopsida; order Asparagales; family Orchidaceae; genus Platanthera; species Platanthera zijinensis. The sequence goes on along the minus strand of CM077085.1, from coordinate 126,446,714 downwards.
GCTCGGCGACTTGAGCAACGGGGGTGGCTGATCCGTACCTGCGTTAGGTCCGTCCGACTTGGAAGCCTGGTATAGGTTTTGTTGGAGCGCCTAATGAGAGTCTTAGGCCCGCGCGCCGGAAAGACTAGAAATGCTCAAATACCGTGTAGACGGTGGTGTTGACCCTGGTATTCCGGTACACCGAAAATGTGCCCTGAGTGCACGGACTGTCGGGCCGGGTGGCCGATAGTTGTGATGGCTTGAATGTGCCTGCGCGCACATAGTTGCTATTGATGATGCCATGCTTGCAGGGAAAGAATGCTCATGCCCCGAGAAAGGGGTAGGATTGTTATAATTGGGTCAGCTTAATGCTGACCGTTGCATTGTTTGCCACCGGTTGGGTGGATTGTTCCCGTGCAGGTGCTGGAGAGCCAAGTGGTAAATGATGGGCTGGAGCCCTACTGCTGTTGCTGCTGCTGCTGCGGCTAGCCCTTGAAGGCTCAGCGAATGGCGTTGTTTTGTTTTCTCTTTTTACTCATGTATGGCCGGCCTGCGCGCCGAGGTTTGTAAATCATGATGTATGTTCAGAGGAACTGTAAGGCCTTAAGGCCAAACTCTTGTGGTTGTGTACATTCCGTGATATTTATATATAAATGTGGTTTTATATATATTGGACATTCCGGTTAAGAGTTCAAAGTTGTAACTTAAAGCTTCCGCTAGAATGCTCTGAGTTAGGATTCGTATTTGGTTTGGTAATATCCTGTGACCTCACCGTCTGTTTGTGGCATATAGTGTGGGGCCCCGGCCGGACCTTCTACTATACGTCATTTAACGGATGGGGTCGTTACATCTCCTCCCCCTCCAGAATATATTCACTCCATTCAGATTCCATTACCTCCCTCTCAATAACAACCTACTCCTCCACAGGTTTCTCTTCCTTCATCAACTCCCCTCCAACAACCATCCACTACTTTAACATCACAACTTCTATCTCCACCTCCTTAATCCCCAATCCAAATACCAGAGGATGTTACAACACTACCTGCCTCACCAGTGCATGAACCAACTCCCATTGCATCTCCAGAACACATCACTCCACCTTCATCTCCTCTTCCAACTCACCTTGCCAACATAACACCACAAAACCTCAAGTCCTCCATAAAATTTAATCTACTATCTGCACATTCATCTCCACAACACAATCATACTTCATCTCCTTCACATACTCCTCCATCTTCACCCATCCAAGATGAAGATATGATTGATATCATTCACATCCCTCCTATCCTTCCATCTCAATTTACCATCATCCATTCCACTGCCTCAACTCAAACATCACCTGAGTTTATGCAGCTGGATTCTGCTTCCATCTCCCATCTCCTGAAACTCATCACTCCTATCCTTAAAAATCTCATAGCAGATGTAATTCAACCTCTTGTTCATTCAATTTACTCTCTTTCTGCTCTCTTTGCTGCTGCCCCCACTATTCCTTCTTTTTCTAGGGGCTTGGCTTCAGGACCCTCTGAAACCAGGCAGAGGGAGATGTCCAATGTAGAAGTTTCAGATCTCTCTCCTCCCGCAGTAGCAGCAGTAGCAGTAGCAGATGCAAATGAATATATTGATACAACAATTGAGATTGACATGATGTGTATAGATGAACAGGAAGATCTACCTGATATCATAACTGTTGGTGATTGCTTTGTCAATCCTACAGTGGATTTATTCAGTTATTTAAGTCTTTTGATTTTGCCTATATAAATTATCTTCCAGAAGTTTTTCAAGAGCAATCTAAAGCTACTGTTTGCTATACCTCCCCAATAAGCCCTGAAGTTGTTGAGCAACTAAAGGAAAGTTTTATTGTCCCAAAGGTTGTGGAACCATCATATGTTACAACAAGTAAGGTTGAGCCAAGCTTTTCTTGTCCAACTTATATTATGGATTAAAGTTCAATTCCTAATCTGGATGATTTAATTGCTCAAGATATTGCACAAGATCCTGAAAATGCTCAGAATTCTCCTAATCTGGGTGGTATAGAGATTGAGATTGTACAGCCAGTGGCTTCTAAGAAAGATTAATCTAAGCTAATTGAACAAATTGATGCTTTATATGATAATCCCCCTAGTTCCTCTGATGACAATGATGATGAGGACTCTGAAGACTCTGATGAACCCAAAGCTAAGAAGAAGATATCTAAAAAAAGAAAAGCTATTCCTAAGGCTTTTTCCAAGCCTAATCCAACTCATGACACACCATACTACATATTGGAAAAGATTACTCCTTACCCTGGCATGCCTCAATGGATATGGCTGTCTAATAATGAGGAGAAGGAAAGGAAGAAGAGAAGAAGGTACAAGTCTCCTCCCAAGCAATTCAGGAAAGACCCTCCTCCACCTCCTCCTCCATCAGCTGGCGCCTTTGGAAGTGTCTCTCATAGATCAACTCCAATCACCAGAACTTATCAAAGACATTCCAAGCTAAGTTATCAAGACAGCAGTGATCAACGACAGTAATCTTCAAAGAGCAATCCTCCTCCATATGCAGAGAAGAAAAGTTTTTCAATATCTCTTGATGATTCAAAGAAGGTGACCAGTCCTAAAAAGCCATAATATACTCCAATTCCCTTTGTGGATCCATAACAAGAGACTACTGCCAAAATGGCTAGATTTCAAGAGTTAATTGGACTATCATTGATTAACAAAGTAAAAGCAAAAGGCAAGGATCCATCTCACTATGTCCTCCTATAGAAAAGAAGAGCTAAAAAGGTATGATAAAGCAAACAAATTTTTCAATGTAGATGGTTACATGAGTCTCCATACTGAAGCTGTTGTACCAAGAGCTACTTCTTGCAATATTATTGGAGCTGCTGACATGATAATGTCCAAGAAAGAAGCTGTTAATCCCAACAAAGAAATCATATTCAGAAAGCCTTCTAAAAAAGTTGAGGAAGAAAACTCCAAGAAAAACAAATAACTTTTTAATAAGTTTATTTTCTGAACTACTTTTGTTAATTCATCATGAAGCACTTATTGTATATATCTGCTAGATTTTCATTCTCTACCAGATGTCTGTTATCATGCTTTATGATTGTATTTTGTATTTTTGTTTAGTGACCTCACCCAAATAGGGGGAGATTGTTGGATCCCTAGTTTGTATTTGGGCTAGATTCACTAATTATGATGTTTGACCCACCTTGTATAGCCAGGGTCAAGTCTGTTAGTCCGAGAGTTTAGGCTAGTCATTAGAATCAATCTTCATGGAACAGCCTGCAGTGGACTTTAAGAGACTCAAGACATTGATGAATTCAGAGTTTAGATTATCAATTCGAAGTTCTTAGAACTTAGCTCGACGATCGTCGATCTCAGATCAACGAACTCAGAGTTCTTTCTCTGAGTTGAGATCGACGATATTCGAGCTCAGGTCGACGATTTATTCCTCTAGACAGATTCTCTGGTCGACGATCTTGGAGCGCAAATTTATCAAGATATTTCCAGATTGAGGTTCGCTGAGCTCAGGTCGACGAATAGGGTTTCTCAACAAGACGAACATGGAACTTCGGTCGATGAAAATTGCCCAGAGGTCGATGAATTCTACCCCAAGTCAGAATGATATGTTTTTCCATATCTGTCCCTCTATTTATTCTATTCTTTGGAAATTATTCTCTGAATAATTAATGTTCATATTCTCAAGAGGTAGGGTATCAGAGGAAAAACATATAAGTGGAAAAGAAGTTTTCAGAAGCCTTCTCCAGCAGGGGTAGCTCCAGTTGTGTCTGAGAGCACAAGGACTGTTTCAGTCACTCCGCACCTACCTTAAGCAGGCTCATCCATTCTCTCCATTCCATCCACTTCTTCTGCATTACCATCCACTTCTACTGAAGTGCCATCCACATCTGCATTACCATCTACTTCAATTGAAGTTCCATCTACTTCAATTGAAGTACCTTCTACTGCCTCTCTTCTTCTTTATTCCTCCATAATTCTCCATGCATCATCACCAACATCTCCACTCCCTTCTCATCTTGCTAGGATTTCTCATCCTAGTTTTGATTTATTGGTTTCTGAGCTATCCACTCCTCCTCAGTCACCAATTCCTCATTCAGATCATATTGATCTTCTTGCATCCACCAATCAATCACCAGTTCACTCTCCATCTCATCAGGAGAACAACATCCCTGATGATCATCCATCTACTTGTTGGGTTTCTATAAATAGTATGGCACAACACTTGTGCACGCAGCGGAAGTAATAAAATCTAGAACAACCCAAAGAGATTGGATCGGGCCATAAATGTTGAATCAAGAAGTTAAAACATAAATATGCAAAATTACCTCTTCGGTGTTGAGTCACAACTCAACAAAGTGCTCCAAGTGTGATTCCTTGTCGGTGGTGAGTCCTACGTGGAATAACGTCCACGTCTCTGCAGAAATCCACACGAGCGGGAGAACCCCGAGCTTCGTCGCACGAAGGATCGGGAGGAAGGTCAGCCGCACCTTGCAACTCCACGGACTGCTAGGTCCGCGCCAGGAGAGGCAATACCGACGATGATCGTCGGAAATGGGAAGGTCGGCGGAGTAGACGCGGCGGCGGAACACTTCCGTCGGCAGTGTTCGGGATTCAGCAGGTCGAAAAAGCAGCGGAACACTTCCGTCGATTTTGATCGGCCGCACGATGAATTGCGTTTTATCCCAAAAACCCTAAGTCCCCTTTTATACTAAAAGTATAAACAGACCTAAAGCATATTTATCCGCAGACCACACAGTATAAGGTCCCAGAATCGATCGGCGAGAATCAAATCAAGAATCGGCGAGAATCAAATCCAGAATCGGCGAGAATCACCTTGCACAAATGGCGTTGAGAGCGTTGAGTCATACTCAATGATTCTCGATGAATCTGCCAATGGCGTTGATTCATCTTGACGACTCTCGACGACTCTGTCTTAGTCGTTGAATCATCTCGACGACTCTCGCCGAATTCGCCTTGGCGTTGAAATCGTTGAGTCATACTCAACGATTCTCGATGACTCTCGTCGATTCTGCCATAGTCGACGAGTCAAACTCGACGACTCCCGTCGACTCTCGATGATTTTCCCTTAGCAACATTTTCCTGACTCCCCATACTGTAGGGTGATTGGTAACCTTTACCAACATAGTTAATCTTCCAATTTCTCCACATGCTCTTATGTGCGACCCTGCAGGCTCATATCGCGTTGGCAGTGAGATTAACTGTTTGACCACTTCTAGATCACCATGGTAACTCCAACAGTCTCCCGCTTGATCTTGAAAGTATCAAAACAAAAACCTCACAAACAATGAGCGGCATCTAGCAATGCATCATTGCTCCCCAAGCAATAAGAGTTCATAGCTCATAAGCCTTCATGACCAATGTCCCAGCGTTGTCTTTGTCCCTTTGTCCCTTACATCCGAAAAGAACTAGAGGCATGGATCGTGTCACCCTCATAATAGCTCAATCCAAGTTTCTTGATCTAGAACGGACTTCCAGAGAATGGTGAGTCCAATATCACATATTGACTCAACCAAGCATGACCATGCATTTCTCAGTCCAGTTCCATCAAGGGGCCCATGGATGCAACTCCTGTCATATAGGAGGACAAATCCCATATCTGCTCACACACAAACACCCAAATGATTCGTAACGTACCCAACAACCACCCTTATCATCAACCTTTCTCAAGGAAGACTTTAGATGGCATCAAAGCACGCTCTTACTCACTTGATGAATGCTGTGACTTCAGGTCAAAGGACCACAACACCATTGGCATCAAGTCACGTACTTGATGTCCTATGGAAGCTCTTGATAGTTTAACTTTCAAGGCAGCCTAAACACCTAGAGGGGGGGGTGAATAGGTCCTGCTTTTCTTTTTCTAAAACTTCTAGACAGAATTCAATTTATTAACTAATACAAAAAAAACAGCAATCACAGAAAACAACACATCACAGATTGCACTATGTTTTATAGTGGTTCCCCAAGGTCTGGGTACATCCACTTTCCCCCTTCACCTATCTAGCTGTATGCTAGATTCGGCCAAACTTCCACTTATCTCAGATCAATAGATCTTACAACTCAGAACCCAACAGGTTCCTACAACTCAGGCACAACTGCCCTACCTCAGCCTTGCCCCAAGGCCTACAACTCAGAGAATATCCTTCTCCTACACTCAGGCAATCAGCCCTACCACTCAGAGTTCAACACTCCTACACTCAGCCTTTATAACATAGGCTTACAACTCAGATCTGTATAAACAGATCCTACAGAAATATAGAAAAGATTGTTTTAAATTGTCTTGCCAAGTTGAGAGAGAAGAGGCAATGACAATTCTTAATCAGCTGATGCAATCAACTGTTTCTTAGCCTTCTTCAAAGCTTCTTGAAAATGTACTTAGCTGAGTTGATTCCAAACAGCTTCTTGAGAATCCACTGATGGATTCTTTCTTCTTCTTCAAATTCTGACTTGATCTCTCTCTGTCCAGAACTTTGAATGATTCTTCTGAATTCTGATTAGAACTCTTCTTAGATCTATCCTTAGATAGTCTTCTTAGATCTCCCAGAGAAGATCTTCTTAAGTGCCTAGCACTTTCTTGAAATGAGTAGAATATAACCCTTCTCCAATGTATTTCAAAGGATCAGTTCTATATCTTCTTAATTGTGTGTGTTCTTCTTCTTTCTCTCCTTCTGAATCTGTCTATTTATAGACATTCTTCATGGTAACCGGCTGATCCGGTTTCTAACCGTTTTCTGACAGGTCTGACAACTTCAGTTAACTGATGATAACCCACAGCTGTCAAGTCTTCAAACAAGTCCTGTGCCTTAGTGTTGAAACAGTCTGTCAGAAAGTGTCGAGACCATCTGTCTATTTGTGTCGACACAATTAACTTTGGTGTCGACACTGCCTTCAGTGATGTCGACAAAATTGCCTTTGTGTCGACACATCTTCTTCTGAAAATAACTTGGTCTTTGACTCTGCAGTGTGTCGACACAAGTCCTGTGTGTCGACACAGTTGTTGTAGAATCATAACTTTAGTAAGTGTTGACTGGGCCTTCAGGTGTCGACTATTTTCTTCTGTGTCGACATATTCAGATGATGTCGACAAACTGGAGATCGACTATACTCTTCAGTGTCGACACATTCTCCCAATGTTGAGGTCGACGTTTTTCTTCTGTGTCGACACAATTTCCCAGTGCTGTGTCGACTTACTTCTTCTGTGTCGACACAATTTCCCAGTGTTGTTGTAGACTATGTTATGTGTCGACACTTTTTCCCAGAGTAGTGTCGACTTACACCTTCTGTGTCGACACACTTTCCCAGTGTTGTGTCGACAACTTTCTTCTATGTGACGACACATGTTCCTTTGTGTCGACACTTGGACTTAGAATTTTTTTCTGTAAACTTTAACATTTCTTTACCTGCACATGTCAACTCAAAACTACATCAAATACAACATGATGTATATCATTGAGCTAGGTTGGGCTTCTTCAAATCAGGTACACATTTTCCAATGTACCCAACAATCTCCCCCTATTTGGAGAAGTCATAACCCTTATAGCCAATGATATACACCATTTATAAATAGTATAAAATGATGATATATGACAATACACAGGGATACTTAATTATAAACAAAATAATAAGAACATCATGGATAAAACAATCTATCACAGATTTAACAAAATTTTGTTTATTACTGGGTAATGTTTGATTACATGGTTTTTCTTTGACAGATCACATTACATCATTACAAAACATTATGAAAGAACTAAACATTATCAGGATTGATTAGGCTCTCTAATAACAATCCCTTGGCCAGATTTAATTTTAGCTGTCACAGGAGCTTCTGATTCTTCAGCCATCTTTTTTCCTTTAAGATCAGCTTTCTTCTTAGCTTCTTCCTTGAGCCTTTGCCTTTCAAAATAGTGAAAAGGCTTTGGGAAGTATTTGCTTGGCTCCATAGCATCAGTTGGAAGTCTTCCCATCTTAGCTTTCCTTCTGAATTGTACAATGGCTTCTTGTCTTGCCTCATACTTCTGCCATTCCTGCTCATTGTACCACTTGCCCCTTTCATGAACTTGATCCTTGACAGCTTTCCATGCAGTGAGTATTATATTTCTGGAAGTAGGACTCCACTGCTCAAAATCTGGCTTCAGCTCAGCCTGCTCTCTAAATCTTTTCTTTGACAGTAGAGCATCTTGCTGTTCTTGCAAATTTACCTCAGGCTTATCAACCTTTCCAAAGATAACATTTACAACTTCCTTTGAAGGACTATACATATATTGCACTTGCTGATCCAATATATCAAAATCTGGAGGGGGGTATATGACTTGGGCAACCTCAGGTTGGTCACCTTCAAGTAGTCCTGTTTGTAGACCAGACTCAGCCACCATGTTATCATCACACAATGGTGGATATCCCAATGTGGCTCTTATACTATTGGTCACCCATTTGGCATGCTCAGAGCCTGCATGAATTAGCATCCTCTCCCCCTTTATGGCTTCTCTTGAGACATGATCTCTAAGATCTTCTTTCTGGAATCGAATTTGGCCATCCAAATAATTCACTCCCTCCTTGAAAAATGGTCTTAACTTTTGAAGCTTTTCAGATATTTCCTGTTGAGAGGTTGTGATGGCAGTCTTAACAGATGCAATTGCAGCCTGAAAATTCTTATCAAACTCTGCCATTTCTTTGGCTTTATCTGCAGGCATCCCTGGAACAATCTTCTTCACCTCTTGAATGATCTCATTATGAGATTCAGTTAAATTGTCATTCATTCTTATTTGATTTTCCAGAACATAACCTTGCTTCAAAACAATATCATCCACCTTTGTAGAGATAGCCTGCTGTTGTTTAGCCAGATAAACTACAGCATTGCCACCCTTGTGGAAGCAATCTGTCATTTCAGTTTTATTCAAGTTGACTTGAAATTGGATAGATTTGATATCTTGGGCTAAGTCAAACTGCAGAGTTTTGTTTCTTTCATCAACATATTTCTCAATGGCCACCCTGTGGTCATCCAATTTCACCTGTAAATCCACCAAGAACTTGTTATAATCAACTTCAGGAGGTGGAGGTGGAGGTATTGTCTGTAAAGCCTGCCTATAAGTCTTGCTTCTTCTTTTAAATACAACCAGTTTTCTTTTCTTAGCCAACCTGGCTTCTTCAGTCTCAGATTCAGAAGTACTCTCTATGTTAACTCTATCTGCTTCAGTGCCATGTTGCTCAGTTTCAACATGTAGAGGCTCCCCCTCAATTCTTTGCTCCTCCTCTACTTCTTGTACTTTCTCAATCTCTTGAACTTTTTCCACTCCTTGTTCTAGCTCTATGTCAAGAGGCTGCTCAACATCTTGAACCTCTTCTATTCTATCAGTAGCTGTATCAACATCTGGGAATAACTCTTCCATAGTAAATTCCAGTTGAGTGGTCACTTTTGCAGCAGTTAAATCTGGAGATATGTTTAACTGTGCTACCTCTTGGACTTGCACCTCAATATTTGTAGTGGCAGGTGTAGGTGTGGACACTAGCTCCCCCTGAACCTGTGCAGTAATAAGAATAAGAGCAATGTCTTTTAAAGTTAAAATACATTAGCTCCTCCTATACCTAAGCAGGTGTAGATACCTTTGGAGCAGAAGTGGAAACTTGCTCCCCCTGCATCTGTGCAGGTGTTGATACTTCCTGGACCACAGTTGAGTCAAGCTGTGTCCCTTCTTGTACTTGGTCAGATTCTTGATTTGGTGTAGGGGATTGCACAGGGGTGTCTGGCCTGTTCTCTTCAGGCACATCCTTTGACAGCACCCTATCCCACCTGGTGAATAGTCTCATATCCATTCTTCTCATATGGTTAATCTTGCTCCCCTGCAGCTGCTGCATCACTTCAGGAATTACTCCATTGAAGTACAGGCTCATGATCCTAGCCATGTTAGGCTTCTTGATTCCCTCTTTGATCTTGTCAAAGAGCACTCCTGACCAATCAGTAGGAATAGTAAAGACTATCCTGGTCATCAGGCTGAACATATAGGCAGAAATCCTATCATGTCCACCTGTCTTGCAGAGGATTACCTTCCCAACTATCTCAGACAAGAACTTCCCTTGCTGATTCATTCCCTTCCTATTGAAGGCAGCTCCAATCTTCAATCCTTGGTCCAGTCCACACCATTGAAGGGCTTCCCTTGTCCTGGAGATAGGAACTTCCTCTTCATTTTCAACTACTTTCAAGTGGAAGATTTTTCTTATACTTCTTTGGTTAATCTTGATCTTACTCCCTTGAACTGTAGACTTAATCTTGAGGCCAGTTGAATGGACTGATGCAGAGATAAAGAACTCGTGCACCTCCTTCTTCCAGATCTTGGATGGTTCTGAGACAAGGAATTCTAACCCTGATGCAGAGAGAAGGGTGATAACTCCTTGAACATCAGGCGGCGCCTCTGCAAACGCCTGGCGCACCAACTCATACCCTTCATTAACATTGTCTTCAATCCTTGGCGCCATCGTTGTGTCGAGAAAGCTTGAGAGAAGAGAGAAAGAAAGACTGTCGACACAGGGTTTGAGTTTCGAAAACCTTGAAAGCGTGTCGACACAAAGAGCTTTTTGACCTATTTATAGCTTCTGTTGAAAGAAGTTCAAAAGGCGCCAAAGACAGTCTATATGTGTCGACATAGACGGAATGTGTCGACACAAGCTTCTATTAACTCGACATTTCTTCAGTCTACTATGTGTCGACACCAATTTGTGGTTATGTCGACACCTTGGATATATAGTAGAAAGACAGAAATTCTGTGTCGACACTAAGACAAGTGTCGACACATATTTTGTAAGTGTCGACACCATAATTCTGGTTGAGTCGACATTACATTCCTGGTTAAGTCGACAATAAAACTCTTAAGTGTCGACACATATTCTCTGTGTCGACACAATATTTCTGACTTGTCGACATAATTTCTCTGAGTCGACACATTATTACTGAATGTGTCGACACATTCTTACTTAGCCAATTTCTGTAACTTCAATGTGTCCTTTTTAACACTTGATTATTGTTGTTACTACTTTTACTTACTTATTAACCATTTCAATAGCATTGTTAATGATTTTGTTTAATACATTAATCAATGGTTAACATACCTAATTCAATTTTGAATTTATTGAATTTGGTTTCATCTAAAGGCTTAGTAAATACATCTGCTATTTGATAATCTGTTTTTACAAATTCCAATGAGATGTCACCTTTTTCTACATGTTCTCTAAGAAAATGATATTTGATTTCTATATGCTTAGTTCTACTATGAGAAACTGGATTATTAGCAATAGAAATAGCACTCTTAGAATCACATAAAAGGGGTGTTCTACTTACCTGAATACCATAATCTTTAAGCTGATGCTGCATCCATAATAGCTGTGCACAGCAGCTTCCTGCAGCAATATACTCTGACTCAGCTGTGGAAATTGCCACACTAGTCTGTTTTTTACTACTCCAAGATATTAGTCTTCCTCCCAGGAATTGACAAGTACCTGTAGTACTCTTTCTATCCTCTCTACATCCTGCAAAATCTGCATCTGAATAGCCTGTTAGTTGAAAATCTCTATTCCTAGGGTACCAAAGACCTAGAGTAGGAGTGCCCTTTAGATATCTCAGAATCCTTTTTACTGCAGTATAATGAGATTCTTTAGGGCAGGCTTGGTACCTAGCACAGACACATGTTGCATACATAATGTCAGGTCTACTAGCAGTGAGATATAGTAGTGACCCAACTATTCCTCTATACAATGATTCATCAACAGGTTTACCTGCCTCATCTTTGCATATTGGCATACTTGTGCCCATAGGAGTTCTCATGGAGGAGGATGACTCCATACCATATTTTTTAATTAATTCCTTGGTGAACTTAGACTGGGATATGGACAATCCATCATCAGTCTGTCTTACTTGGAGTCCCAAGAAGAACTTAAGTTCTCCCATACTGCTCATCTCAAACTTCCCTTGCATAAGTTTGGCAAACTTTTTACAAAGGTTGTTTTCAGTAGATCCAAAGATTATGTCATCAACATAGATCTGGACTAAGATGATCTTTCCTTTGGATTCCCTAAGGAATAGAGTTTTGTCTATCTTTCCTCTTGAGAATTTATTCTCAATGAGGAAGGTAGACAGGGTTTCATACCAAGCCCTTGGAGCTTGTTTTAACCCATACAAAGCTTTCCTAAGCTTGTACACAGAATCAGGTTTAAGAGGATCTACAAAACCTGATGGCTGCTCTACATATACTTCTTCTTTAAGATCACCATTCAGAAATGCTGACTTTACATCCATCTGGTATACTTTGAAGTCTTGGTAGGCTGCATAGGCAAGGAACATTCTGATTGCCTCCAGCCTTGCTACTGGAGCAAAGGTTTGATCAAAGTCAATCCCTTCTTCCTGCCTGTATCCTTTTGCAACCAATCTTGCTTTATTCTTTATTATTATTCCACTTTCATCTAGCTTGTTCCTATAGATCCACTTAGTCCCAATTATGTTGTGGCCTCTTGGTTTAGGAACAAGCTCCCAGACCTTGCACCTTCTGAACTGATTCAGCTCCTCTTGCATAGCATCAATCCAGTACTGGTCTTGGATAGCTTCTTCAAACTTCTTAGGTTCCATTTGAGACAAGAAACTAGAATGCAAAACTGTGCTTTGATTTCTGCTTCTAGTTTGCACTCCTTGTCTTGGATCACCAATTATCTGATCAGTAGGATGATCTCTTAGATATCTTATAGCTGGAGGTAGATTCCCTTCAGGTTGAGCATCTCCAGCTTCTTCATTCTGCTGTTCCTCTTGGTTTTCATCAGCTTCCATTATCTCTTGTACTCCCCCTGGACAGCAGCCTTCATTTTCCAATGCTCCCTCTTCCTTTGAAGCTTCAGCAATGGAGAGCTTGTCCATCTTCTTGCTTATACCTGTTGAGTCATTTGATCTACAAGACAATTCACAATTGATTAATCTTGTTTCATCAAATACAATATGCACAGATTCTTCAACAACTTGAGTAGTTAAGTTGAAGACTCTATAGGCCTTACTATTTGTGCTGTACCCAACAAATATCCCATCCTGGGATTTGGCAGCAAACTTAGTCAAATAAGACTTACCATTGTTAAGTATATAGCACTTGCAGCCAAAGATCCTAAAATAGGATAGATTTGGTTTTCTGCCTTTCACAATCTCATAGGGAGTCTTTCTGTGGCTTTTGGTGATAGAAGCCCTATTGATGACATGACAAGCAGTGTTAACTGCCTCAGCCCAAAAATATTCTGGGAGAGAGGTGTCACTCAATAGAGTTCTACCAGCTTCAATTAATGATCTATTCTTTCTTTCAGCAATTCCATTTTGCTGAGGTGTTCTAGGTGAGGAGAACTCTTGGAAAATCCCAAAGTCTATACACAAGTTTGTCATGCTTTCAGATTGAAACTCAGTACCATGGTCACTTCTGATTTTGACCACTGTACTGTTCAGTTCATTCTGAATTTGCTTTACAAACTTAAATAATACACTTGGGGTTTCAGATTTTTGTCTCAGAAAGAACACCCATGTAAATCTAGAATAGTCATCTACAACCACTAGTGTGTAGACCTTCCTACCTAGACTGTGAACTGGCATAGGACCAAAAAGATCCATATGCAAGAGGTATAAGCACCTCACAGAATCCTTGTTTTCAAGGCTTTGAAATGAGGTTTTTGTCTGCTTGCCCTTTTGACAAGCTGAGCATACCCCTTCCTTTATACACTTAACTTGAGGCCCATTCCTCACTAGTTCTTTACTAAAGAGTTGGCCAATTGTCTTGTAGTTTAGATGAGCCAATCTCTTGTGCCACTTAACACAATGAGAAGCATTGTCATCAGCTACAAGACAAATGGGGGATGCCTTATTCTCACATTCAAAATTAAGGCAATACACATTTCTCTTCCTATACCCAGTCAATATGATCTCTTGATCACTTGACCTTTTGATATGACATCCATCCTTACCAAATGAAATGTCATATCCTAGATCACTCAGCTGGCTTATGCTTATTAGATTATGTTTCAAACCTTTTACATAGGCCACTTGGGTGATAGTAATTAGGTTTGAAGAGATGTTACCAAATCCTTTGATGACTCCTTTTTCAGATCCACCAAAGATCACTTTATGTCCATCTTTGACAGATGAATACTCCTTCAGCAGCCCCTTTGTTCCAGTCATGTGCCTGGAACAACCACTATCCAAGTACCATATAGGGGCATGGTAACTTGGATTCACCTGCAATACAGAATTACTTACCCTTAGAACCCAAGTAAGTCTTGGGTCCTTGGTTCAGGTTAGCCTTAATAAAGTTATCATAACCTCTTCTAACAGGTAGACTCTTATTCTTTATAACACTTGTGTTATACCAGCAGTCCAATGCAAAATGACCCCTCTTGCCACAGCACCAACATTCAAACTTATTGTATCTAGATCTAGATACATCCTTGTCAGAAGCATTTCTGTTCATTGCTGGTGCTGTTGCAACTTCTCCTGCTGGTTTCTTAAAACCATAGGGCTTATGACCATAGGTAGGCCTGCTTGCCTTAACACCCTTGTTCTTCAGAACATTTGTCTTGATATGATCCTGAATGTCTTCATGATCATATATGTTAGAAGGCACTTTCTTCTTACCAAACCTTATGGGGACTGAAAGGTTTAGTGGCTGAATAGGGGCTTTGCCTTTCTTCTTGAATCTGCTAGCCCTGGAGTTACCCTTAAATCCTAATCCAGCCTTACCCTTCTGAGTGACAAATTCATCTATCAAGGGTAAGACAGATTTTGGCTTAGAGTAACTAGCCACTAACTCCCTTTCAATTCTAAGTCTGTCCTCCAGACTCTTTACTTGATCATTAGTATAATTAATTGTGCCCATCTGAATAATAGTTATATTTTTCAGCTTGGCAATTTCAGCTAACTTTTGATCAAGGACTTTTTCTAACTCAGCTGTTGTAACCCTTAGATCAACAATTTCCTGAGCCTGTGATTTAACCAGGTTCTTGCTTTTCTTAAGGGCCTGCAACAAGTCCCCATACTTGTCTATCAATTGATAGACATCTCCTTCAGATCCAGATGCATCTTCATCACTTGATGCAGATGTAGCTGATTCTTCACTTGTACTACAAACAAATGTACTGGAAGGACTGTTTACCTCATTAGGACCAGACTGATTCTGGCATAGGTCCTCTTCTGATCTAGTCATCAAACCCATGCATTGATGTTCATTGATGGAGTCTAGCAACTGCATAAACTCCTCTTCCTCAGATGCAGCATATAATCCAATATATGCTTCAGCTTCAGATCCTGATTCTGAAGTTGACTGGTCTGACAGACTTTTATCTTTCTTTGCTACAAAGGATTTCTCCTTCTTGCCTTTCTGATAAGTCTTCTTCTTTTCTGAAGATTCCTTCCTTTTGTCAGGACACTCAGCCACTACATGTCCAGGCCTATTGCAACAATAGCAGACAATCTTTGAAGTAGTGGCTTTGCTGGGCTTTGACCTGCTTTTCTCTTTCCTAGATGACCTTCTTTTCTGATAATAGTCATCTACTTGCTGTGATGATGAAGGCCTAGACTTCCATTGCTTCTTTTTCAAGAACCTTTGAAATTGCCTAGTGAATGCAGCAAAGTCTGCATCTGAATCACTGCTGACTGAACCCCTATCTGAATTTTCAGAACTACCTTCTTCAACTTCCTTAGGAGGAGATGGTGATTTCCTCCTATTCTTTCTGGTGGCTTCAGCATTAAATGCCACAGTCTTTTCTCTATGCTCTCCTCTTGAGTTTCTTTCCTCCTCCTTCCTTACCATAAGTTGCATTTCATAGGATAGCAACTTTCCAAACAGAGTTGGAGGAGATATCTCTGCCAATTTTGCCACTTCTCTTATGGCACAGATCTTTGTATCCCAATCCTTTGATAAGGATCTTAAGAATTTGTCATTCAGTTCATAGGTACTGAAGACTCTTCCATAGGAAATTAGCTCATTCACAATCCTATAGAATTTCTTATAGCACTCAGTTATGCTATCAGATTTTCCTTGTCTAAAACTTTCATACTCCTGATTTAGCATAGATTTTCTGTCCAGCCTTACTTCTTCTGATCCCTCCATGTAGACAATCAATGTGTCCCACATCTCCTTGGAGGTCTTGCAGTGAATCAGATTCTGAAATGTTGAATCATCTATGGCACTGACAATGATGTTCTGTGCCCTTTTGTCCATGGTTGCCAAGATGATTTCATCCTTGGTCATTTCAGAATAAGTCTTTGGTGTTTGGATATTTGCATCAAGAACAGATATCTTCATTGGTATGAAGGGGCCTTCCTGTACTGTGATGTAAATCCTTGGGTCAGATGCTTCCATAAACAATCTGACTCTTTCTTTCCAGATCCCAAAGATTTCCTTCTTGCATATGGGTAATTTCATTGACCCTAGCTCCTTATGATTCTCTCCAGAACCCATCTTCTTGATTCTTGAATCTGCCTATCAGATCTACCTCAGACTGTTAAGTCCTTTTTGAGGAACCTGCCTCTGATACCACTTGATAGTTTAACTTTCAAGGCAGCCTAAACACCTAGAGGGGGGGGGTGAATAGGTCCTGCTTTTCTTTTTCTAAAACTTCTAGACAGAATTCAATTTATTAACTAATACAAAAAAAACAGCAATCACAGAAAACAACACATCACAGATTGCACTATGTTTTATAGTGGTTCCCCAAGGTCTGGGTACATCCACTTTCCCCCTTCACCTATCTAGCTGTATGCTAGATTCGGCCAAACTTCCACTTATCTCAGATCAATAGATCTTACAACTCAGAACCCAACAGGTTCCTACAACTCAGGCACAACTGCCCTACCTCAGCCTTGCCCCAAGGCCTACAACTCAGAGAATATCCTTCTCCTACACTCAGGCAATCAGCCCTACCACTCAGAGTTCAACACTCCTACACTCAGCCTTTATAACATAGGCTTACAACTCAGATCTGTATAAACAGATCCTACAGAAATATAGAAAAGATTGTTTTAAATTGTCTTGCCAAGTTGAGAGAGAAAGGCAATGACAATTCTTAATCAGCTGATGCAATCAACTGTTTCTTAGCCTTCTTCAAAGCTTCTTGAAAATGTACTTAGCTGAGTTGATTCCAAACAGCTTCTTGAGAATCCACTGATGGATTCTTTCTTCTTCTTCAAATTCTGACTTGATCTCTCTCTGTCCAGAACTTTGAATGATTCTTCTGAATTCTGATTAGAACTCTTCTTAGATCTATCCTTAGATAGTCTTCTTAGATCTCCCAGAGAAGATCTTCTTAAGTGCCTAGCACTTTCTTGAAATGAGTAGAATATAACCCTTCTCCAATGTATTTCAAAGGATCAGTTCTATATCTTCTTAATTGTGTGTGTTCTTCTTCTTTCTCTCCTTCTGAATCTGTCTATTTATAGACATTCTTCATGGTAACCGGCTGATCCGGTTTCTAACCGTTTTCTGACAGGTCTGACAACTTCAGTTAACTGATGATAACCCACAGCTGTCAAGTCTTCAAACAAGTCCTGTGCCTTAGTGTTGAAACAGTCTGTCAGAAAGTGTCGAGACCATCTGTCTATTTGTGTCGACACAATTAACTTTGGTGTCGACACTGCCTTCAGTGATGTCGACAAAATTGCCTTTGTGTCGACACATCTTCTTCTGAAAATAACTTGGTCTTTGACTCTACAGTGTGTCGACACAAGTCCTGTGTGTCGACACAGTTGTTGTAGAATCATAACTTTAGTAAGTGTTGACTGGGCCTTCAGGTGTCGACTATTTTCTTCTGTGTCGACATATTCAGATGATGTCGACAAACTGGAGATCGACTATACTCTTAAGTGTCGACACATTCTCCCAATGTTGAGGTCGACGTTTTTCTTCTGTGTCGACACAATTTCCCAGTGCTGTGTCGACTTACTTCTTCTGTGTCGACACAATTTCCCAGTGTTGTTGTAGACTATGTTATGTGTCGACACTTTTTCCCAGAGTAGTGTCGACTTACACCTTCTGTGTCGACACACTTTCCCAGTGTTGTGTCGACAACTTTCTTCTATGTGACGACACATGTTCCTTTGTGTCGACACTTGGACTTAGAATTTTTTCTGTAAACTTTAACATTTCTTTACCTGCACATGTCAACTCAAAACTACATCAAATACAACATGATGTATATCATTGAGCTAGGTTGGGCTTCTTCAAATCAGGTACACATTTTCCAATGTACCCAACAGGAAGCGAACACTCTAAGGGTATTTATTATGTCACAATTTAACTATCACATAAAAAAAACATAATAAAAGAACTTGCCACTAATTATAAAAGGAAACATTTAGGTACAAAATTCATCAAATGAATAAACAATAAACAACCAACAGAATATATGTTTACATGCAACCCACAAGACTCCCACTAGAGTTGATCGTTCAGGTATCGTATACCCATTGATCTAGTATGACCATCATGCTTTCTCTGCGCGAGAGGCTTTGTCAGTGGATCCGTAATATTCTCCTCAGTTGGCACTCTGCAAATGTTCACATCTCCTCGTTCGACAATCTCACGAATAAGATGGAACCGCCGAAGTATGTGCTTGGAGCGTTGACGGGATCTAGGTTCCTTAGATTGTGCAATTGCACCATTGTTATCACAGTAGAGAACTATGGGACCAACAATGCTAGGAACTACATCAAGCTCGCCGATGAATTTCCTAATCCATACATCCTCCTTCGCTGCGTTAGCCGCAGCGATATACTCGGCCTCTGTTGTAGAATCAGCAACTGTCTCTTGCTTGGAACTCTTCCAGCTCACAGCTCCTCCATTAAGGCAAAAACACAAACCCTGATTGAGACTTTGAATCATCTCTATCAGTTTGGAAGCTAGCATCCGTGTAACCACTTACAATGAGCTCTTCCTCTCCACCATACACCAAGAATACATCCTTAGTCCTTCTCAAGTACTTCAGGATATTCTTGACTGCAATCCAGTGACATTCACCGGGGTCTGACTGATACCTGCTAGTCATGCTCAAAGCATAGGAGACATCGGGTCGAGTGCATAACATTGCATACATGATTGATCCAATTGTAGAAGCATATGGAATTAACTTCATGCGGTCCTTATCTTCACAAGATTTTGGACACTGGTCCTTAGAGAGATTCACACCATGAGACATGGGTAAAAATCCTTTCTTGGACTCAAGCATGTTGAACCGCTTCAACACCTCTTCAATTTATGTACTCTGGGTCAAACCCAGCAACTTCTTCGATCTATCTCTATAGATCTTAATACCGAGTATATAAGTCGCTTCACCCAAATCCTTCATTGAAAAGCAGTTCCCTAGATTGTTCTTAACAACTTTCAGGGTAGGAATGTCATTCCCAATCAACAGTATGTCATCTACATACAATATCAGGAAGACAATTATGCTCCCACTGATTCGCTTGTAAACACAAGGCTCATCTTCATTCTTGATGAAATCAAACTCTTTGATTTTTCTCATCAAAACGAAGATTCCAACTTCGAGAGGCCTGTTTCAGTCCATAGATGGACTTGTTCAGCTTGCATATTTTAGTGGCTTCATATGGGGATACAAAACCCTCGGGTTGTGTCATATACACTTCCTCAAGGAGGTTTCCATTAAGGAAAGCCGTTTTGACATCCATTTGCCAGATCTCGTAGTCATAATATGCAGCAATAGCAAGCAATATCCTTATGGACTTAACCATGGCAACAGGGGAAAAAGTCTCATCATAGTCAATACCATGAATTTGCTTGAAACCTTTAGCCACCAGTCACCCTTTGAATGTCTGTACATTCCCATCCATGTCGGTCTTCTTCTTGAAGACCCATTTGCACCCTATGGGTCGTACCCCTTCAGGTGGTTCCACCAAGTTCCAAACTTGGTTTGCGTACATGGAGTCCATTTCGGATTTCATAGCCTCAAGCCATTTGTCGGAGTCCGGTCCATTCATAGCCTCTTGGTAGGTTGCTGGTTCATCATCATGATCCATAAGCAACACATTACCTATTTGAGACACGAGAAATCCATATCTCTTAGGCTCAAACCTCGGTCTACCAGATCTATGTAGGACTTGTGCTACTTGAGTAGGTTCTCCAGCTACAACATCTTGTAGTCCTATCTCAGGATCCAATTCCGGTTCATTCACTACCTGTGGGTCTTGAACTTCTTCAAGTTCTACCTTTTCAGTCTTTCTTGATAAGAACTCTTTCTCCAATAAGATGCCAGTCCTTGCGACAAACACTTTGCCCTCGGACGGCAGGTAAAGTAATACCCTTTCGTTTCCTTAGGATATCCCACTAGATAACATTTATCCGATTTGGGTTCCAGCTTGTCAGGCATTTGCCGTCGCACGTATGCCTCACAGCCCCAAATTTTAATGAACGAAATACTATGACGCTTCCCAGTCCATATCTCATATGGTGTCTTTAGAACCATTTTCGTTGGAGCGCGATTCAATGTCATTGCAGCAGTCTCTAAAGCAAAACCCCAAAAGGAAACAGGCAAGTCTGCATGACTCATCATCGAATGTACCATGTCTAACAGAGTACGATTTCTCCTCTCAGACACACCATTATGTTGTGGTGTTCTAGGTGGAGTGAGCTGTGATACAATACCACACTCTTTCAGATGATCACGGAACTCATGACTCAGGTATTCGCCACCTCGATCAGATCGGATTGCTTTAACCCTTTTACCCAACTGGTTCTCTACTTCATTTTTGAACTCTTTGAACTTTTCAAAGGTCTCGGATTTGCACTTCATAAGATACACATATCCGTATCTACTGAAATCATCAGTAAATGTAACGAAGTAGAAATACCCACCTCTAGCCATGGAACTTATGGGTCTGCATACATCACTATGTACAACACCCAAGAGATCCTCAGCCCTCTCAGTATAGCCCATGAAAGGAGCTTTAGTCATCTTGCCTAACAAACAAGATTCGCATCGCTCAAATGATTCATAATCAAATGAGTCCAAAAGTCCATCTATATGGAGCTTGGATATGCGCTTCTCGTTTATATGGCCCAAACGACAATGCCAGAGATATGTAGGGTTTGAGTCATTTGTTCTTAGTCTTTTATTATTTTCTACATTATAGATCTGATGAAAGTTCAAAACATAAAGACCATTAAACAATTGGGCTACAGCATAACAACATCATTCTTAAATATAGAACAACAGTTGTTCTTAATCATAAAAGAAAATCCAATCATGTCCAAGCATGAAATGGATATAATGTTTCTAGTTATTGCTGGAACAAAATAACAGTTATCTAGTTCTATTACAAGCCCACTGGCAAAGAAAAGACGGTAAACCCCTATGGCTACAGCAGCAACTCTTGCTCCATTGCCGACACGAAGGTCCACCTCCCCTTTACTCAGCAATCTTCGCCTTCCCAGTTCCTGCACATTTGTACAAATGTGAGAACCACATCCGGTATCTAATACCCAAGATGAAGGAGCAGAAAGGTTTATTTCTATAACGTAAATACTTGAAGCGGAAGTCATACCTCCCTTCAATTTTTGCAGACCCTCAATATACGAAGGGCAGTTCCTCCTCCAATGACCAGCCTTGCCACAGTGGTGGCATTTCCCCTCCTTCACCGTGCTCTTCTTCTTCATCAGTGCAGAAGACTTGGGTTCAAGATGTGACTTAGGTCCCACCTTCGTCTTCTTGAAACCCTTGGCCTTGCCCTTGCCCTTATGCACCATCAGTATGGGGCTGGCAAGCTTGGCCTTCTTCATATTGATCTCGGCAGTTCTCAACATGCCTAGGAGCTCGGGCAGTGTCTTGTCTATCTTATTCATGTTGTAGTTCAAGAAAACTGCTCGTAACTGTCCGGCAACGATTGCAGGATAAGATCTGTGGCCAACTCTTGACCCAGAGGAAAACCCAGTATTTCAAGATTCTCTATATACCCAATCATCTTGAGTACGTGAGTCCCTACTGAGTCTCGAACTCCCATCTTGCACTGAAATAATGCTTTTGTGACATCGAACCTCTCTTGACGAGCCTGCCCTTGAAACATTTTCTTGAGATGCTCGTCAATCTCCTTGCACCCCATGTTCTCATGTTGCTTATGAAGCTCAGAGTTCATGGTGGCAAGCATAAGGCACTCGACGTCTAAAGCGTCATCAGTATTGTTGGTACCCTAGATGTGATTTGGCTTATGTAATCCCTTTCCAGTCCCTCTTGATCCATATAAAGATATATGATCATGTTTAGACTCTGTTTAGTCTCCCTAGGGCAGTTTATAAACTGACCTAGAGCTTAGGTTAGAAGTTCTAGATGTTTTTGTGGTTAAGGCTTTTCCGTTCGACCATCGTCGAACGAGGCCTCGCGATCGTCGATCATTGGTCGACGATAGCAGGGCTATTGAATCGTTGAAGTCAAGACAATTATCGTCGACCGTTGGTCGACGATCTCAGAGCAAGCTTACTACGCTCTGAAGGTTGGTCGACGATCTGTCATCAGCAGATCGACGATCGTGTTCTTGCTTCACGATTTCTGTCTCGACAGATATTTGCCTTTGCTGGTCGACTATCTGTTAGCTGGTCGACGATCTATTAGCTGGTCGACGATTTCTGGTCGACGATTTCTGTTCGACAGATTCCTGCTATTAGTCGACGATCTGTTAGCAAGGTCGACGATCATCGAACTCCTGTTCGACGATTTCTGTCTGCTTTTATCTATTTGTATTTATTCTATTCCTTGGTTTATTTCCAAGTGTGTTAGCTTGTGGTTAGAAAGATTTTCTGAAGTTATTGTTGCTAAATTTATGACTTAAATTCAAATGAATTATTTACAAAATCATGTCAAGCATAAATCACGGGATTCAGTATTCTTGATAAAGCATTTAGTCCTATTATACAAATTGCGTTGACTTTATCTTTCCAGCTTGTTTTCTAGCCGTTGGTACTATGTACTATTTCCAAGAATGGTACGTCTTTATGCTGAGATATTTTCCCGCTTATTTTATTCCTTATTGGGACTGACAGAAAGTTAATAGGCCATTCTATTCCTATTGCTATATTCTATTTTGAGATAATCTGTTGCAGGGCTCAAGAATTCAAATCAATAGAGCCGTTCCAAAGGAAAAACGTGAAGACTTATTTAAGAGAAATTCTTCTCTCAGCAAAAGAGAAGTCACAGACACAGAGAAATATTATTCATTCGCTCAAGCATCATCAGAGCAGCTCTTCACCATATCTCAACAAGAAGAAGAAAAGTTTTTCCTGAAGCAAAAGCCCAGAGCAATCATCTTTCATTCTCAAAGTCTCCTGAGCATCTGCTTAGAGTCTTAAAGACTTCAGAAAGAGCTCCTGCTCTGCTTCAAGTGCTCCAGAATCTTAAGACCTGATAAAAATCAGTCTTCAGATCTCTGAGGATTTAGTTTCAGTATATCTGAAACTCCTTCATCCTGAAGCAAAGGCTTCCCTGGACTTTCACTGAGCCAGGGGGAGACTTTGATTCTTTAGAGAATCCAAAAATCTTCTCTAATCTGTACTTACAACAGAGAAGATAATCTAACCCTCTCAACCCTTTGTAAAAAGAGTTTGTTCACATCTCTTCAAAAGTGAACGTTGGTGACAGGGCACCTTATCAACAACCTGTGGTTGAGCATCCTTATCAAAAGCTCAAAGGGTCTGTTTGATCTACCTGAACCAGATCATTGGTGGCAGGGCACCTTAGCAAAAACCTGTAGTGGATTCCTACCAGGGTGGTAGAAGAGTGGATGTACCTATTTAAAGGGAACCACTATATATCCTGTGTCCATCTGGTTATCTTGCTTATTCATCTTATTCTGTGGCTGTGATAGAACTATCTAGGATTGCTAGTTGCTGTGATAGGTTTATAGTTAATCTGAAATTTCAGTTAACTCTTTCACTTGTGCACTTCACTGTGTTAGGCTCTTAGGGTTCAAGTATCAGATTACTTATTCCGCAAATAAACTCCAAGGGAGCTGATTAGTTGTTCATAAAATTTGAATACTCTATTCACCCCCCCTCTAGAGTAGTTTACAACTTATCCCCTCACTTTCAATTGGTATCAAAGCGAGGTTGGCTGTTCATACAGGCTAACACCTAAGTTAAAAGATCCTGTGATAAGTTGTTTCCTGATACCATTCACAAACACTTTCACACATGGCCCAGTCTAAGGATTATTCAAGCACCAGACCTCCTGTATGCAACTTGTCCAAGTTTGGCATATGGAAGGCCAGGATAAGACTATACATGAATTCTATTGATGAAGATATCTTTTCTTCTATTTTGACAGGACCACCTGCTAGGCCTGCTGCTGCTTCCACTTCTGCTGATCTCAGTGCTGTGCCACCACCTGACTACAATGAAACCTACAAGAAGGCAAAAGCAGCTGATGCTAAAGCAATGAATATCCTAGCTCAGACAATGTCTGATGAGATATTCCAGAAGCTGGCTGAATGTACCTCAGCCAAAGCTATGTGGGATTCCCTCAACCACATAGTTGCTGGCTCAGCTGATGAGAGGAAGGACAGGAGATCCAATCTCACCTCTCAGTATGAAAATTTCAAGAAGGATGATGCTGAAGACATTGACACAATGTACACAAGACTCAGTTCAATAATAAGTGAACTGAGGTCTTTGGACAAGGAGATAACTTTGTCAGAAGTAAATGACAAGATCCTGATGTGCCTTCCCATCTCTTGGGACTCAAGGATATGGCCCATCAAGGATGGAAGAAACACTGTGGAACTCTCCACAGAAGCTCTGTTGGGAAAGCTCAAGTCATATGAGCAAACTCTAAAGAGCAGAGCTGCTGCAATTGAAGTAAAAACTCCTACACCTACAAAGAAAGAGCACTCTCTAGCTCTTAAGGCGGCTGAGACTTCTGAAGGAAGTCAATCAAATGAGGAGTTACTGGCACTCATTGCCAAGAGGTTCTTCAACATGGGAAGAAGAGACCTCAGAAAGAAGTTCTCCAAGCATGAGGACAAACCAAGGTATGACAAGACTCCATCTAAAGAAATCATTTGTTATGTTTGCAGCAAGCCTGGACACATTGCTCCAGATTGTCCAGAGAAGAAACACAAGGAGAAGAAACATGAGAAAGAATACAGGAAGCACCACTCCAAGTCCTCATCACACAAATACAAGAAGAAGGACAAGGGATTTGTGGCTGCTACCTGGAGTGAAACAGAAGAGGATACCTGCTCCTCTAGCTCCAGTGATTCAGAAGAAGAAGAAGAAGAGAAGAAAGCCAAAGAGGTCTGCCTCATGGCTATGATGCCTGCAGCTCTCTGTCAGCTGCAGAGAATTCTGAAGAAGAAGGAGACAATGAAGAAGATTCCTTTATGGAGGACCAGGTAATCGACTCATTTGATTTCTCATCTCCTGAGTTCAAACTAAAATTTAATACTCTATGTTTAGATTTACTATTATCTGAAAAAGAAATTAAGTCACTTAGATTAAAAATAATGGAACTAGATATGGAAGGTACTGAAATAATCAGATTAGAAAAGGAATTAGAAAGCTCAAAAGAAGAAGTAACATTCCTAAAATTAGAACTAGCTAAATCTAAGAGGTTAGAAGAACAATTAAATGGCAGAAGCCTTAAATTATCTGAAATAACCTGTATAGCAAACACTAGGGTTGGTAATGATAAACTAGGCTTAGGTGCTACACCTAGTGAACCCATCCTCCTCACAAAGGAGAGATTTATCACTCCAGTAAAATTTGTTTCTGAATCAGGAATAAAGAATACTGAGGAAATTGAAAAATGCAAGAAAATTCAGAATAAGATTAAGAAAGAGAATAGGAAGAAAAAATTTCTAGCTTTACAAAAATCGTCGAACATTAATCGACGATCGTCAAACCAATCGTCGAACGTCTATCGACGATCGCTGAACACCTTCACCAAGTATGATATCTTTGGTGCAGGAGATCGACGATCTCATCTTGAGTCGTCGACCAGTGATCGACGATCGTTGAATCCAGAATATAGCACTACTACTAATGATCGACGATATGGCTTGCGATCGTCGACCGTGGATCGACGATCTGGACTTAAGCTGGAAAATAAATTTCAAACTTCCAGATGTGCAAATCCCAATCACTACCCTAGGATGTTTAATCCTTCAACTGAATGGATTATCCCACCTAGGAGATCACACCCTTTAGGATATAAATCTAAGCCTGCAAGATCTTTTATATCTAGTTTTTCTTTTGTGAAGAATACTGGACCCAAGGTAACCTGGGTCCACAATGTATAACTGTTCTGTCTGCAGGTAAAGACCTATCCAGTCATACATGATAAATGGTATCTGGATAGTGGATGCTCAAAGCATATGACAGGAAAGAAGAAGAATCTGTCAGGTTCAAAGCCAAGCTGGGACCAAGAGTTGTATTTGGGGATTCCAGCTGTGGACAGACTGAAGGGTATGGCAGCTTCACCATAGGAGCTGTAACATTCAAGAAGGTTGCGTATGTCTCTGGACTAAAGCACAACCTAATCTCTGTAAGTCAAATGTGTGATGCTGGGTACAAGGTATGGTTTACTGACACTGCTTGTAATATTGCTTTAAATAATACTGTTGTGTTAGTAGGTATTAGAATTGGAAATGTTTATGTTGTAGACTTTAACTCATCCAAATCTGAAATATGCTTATTTAATGAAGTAACAAGTAATAATACCCTTTGGCATAAGAGACTTAGTCATGTAAATTTGAAAAACATTTCTAGGTTGGCTAAATACAATCTTGTACGAGGTTTACCTTCTTGCCCCTACAAGAAGGAAGGCCTTTGCAAAGCTTGTCAATTAGGTAAGCAAACAAGGAATAGCTTTAAATCAGTTAATAAAAGTGATTCTCCCAGGATTCTGTACTTGCTACATTTGGATTTATTTGGTCCTATTGCTGTACAGAGTCTTGGAGGAAAGTCTTACACTCTAGTAATTATAGATGACTTCTCTAGGTTCACTTGGGTATTCTTCTTGAGAACTAAGGCTGATAACTTCAAGGTTCTTACAGATTTTCTAAAGTGTATACAGAGTGAGTATTCTACTCAGATTGCCTTGATCAGAAGTGATCATGGTACTGAGTTTGAGTCTCTTCTTATGCAAGAATTCTGTGAGAAGGAAGGTATCAAACATAGCTTCTCTGCTCCTAGAACTCCTCAACAAAATGGGGTAGTTGAAAGGAAAAACAGAACCCTAATTGAAGCTGCAAGTACATTGTTGGCAGATGCTAACATGCCTCTGTCCTTTTGGGCTGAAGCAGTTAGCACAGCTAACTATGTATTGAACAGAAGTCTGATACATAAACTTAAGGGTAAGACTCCCTATGAATTACTTAAGCAAGTGAAACCTAAAATAGACTATTTTAGAGTATTTGGCTGTGTTGCTTTTGTTCATAACAATAACAAAGAATACCATAGAAAATTTGAGGCAAAAGCTTCAATGGGAGTTTTTCTAGGATACTTTCAAGTAAGCAAAGCCTATAGGGTTCTCAATAAATCCTCTCTTAAGATAGAAGAGTCTGCACATGTCTCTTTTGATGAGACAGTCATGTATTATAAGGAGAAGGACTCTTCCTCTAATAGTACAGTGCAAGTCCTAGGAGTAAGTAAGGATTTGGAAGGTTTGAGACTCACACAGGAGAATCATCCCCAACAAACTCCTCAGACTGCTTCTTCAGATTCTGAATCTGATGTAGAACTTTTTCAAGTTAAAGCACCTGCTCCAACAGTTGATCAAATTCCACATGAGGAATTAAATCTTGAAACTGTTGAAGATCAGATCATTGTTGAACCTACTGATCTTGTCACACTTAGAGATCACCCTGTATCTCAAGTGATTGGAGACATTTCAGCAGGAGTCCAGACAAGACATCAACTCAACAAAGATGTGATGTTTGCTTGTTTCCTTTCTCAGGTTGAGCCCCTAACCATTAAAGATGCTGAGCTTGATCCACACTGGATTATAGCCATGCAAGAGGAACTTAACCAGTTTGAAAGATGTAAAGTTTGGACTTTGGTTCCAAGACCAAGAGGCCAACGGATCATAGGCACCAAGTGGGTGTTTAGAAACAAGCTTGATGCCCAAGGCATAGTAGTTAGAAATAAGGCTAGGCTAGTAGCTCAAGGCTATAGACAGGAGGAAGGCATAGATTATGATCAGACTTTTGGCCCTGTAGCTAGACTAGAAGCCATTAGGATTTTCCTAGCCTATGCTGCCTATAAAAGATTTAAGGTCTTCCAAATGGATGTGAAGAGTGCCTTCCTCAATGGAGATTTAAAGGAAGAAGTGTTTGTTGAACAACCACCAGGGTTTGTTTCATCAACCTTACCCACTCATGTGTTCAAACTCCAAAAGGCTCTATATGGACTTAAGCAAGCTCCTAGAGCTTGGTATGAGACCTTAGCAAATTTTCTTCTAGAACACAAGTTTGTGAGAGGTGTAGTAGATAGAACCCTATTCATTAGACATCATAAGGACTCACAACTGTTAGTTCAAATCTATGTAGATGACATTATATTTGGTTCTACTGATCCCAAACTATGCAAGAGGTTCTCTGACCTAATGCACTCCAAGTTTGAGATGAGCAGCATGGGTGAGTTATCCTATTTCCTTGGTCTCCAAGTGAAACAGTGTGTTGATGGTATCTTCATTTCTCAATCAAAATATGCCAGAGAGCTGGTTAAAAGATTTGGAATGTCTGATGCTTCATCAATGAGCACACCTATGGCCTCAAATGCAGTTATTGATTCTGATGTCAATGGCAAGTCTGTTGATCAAAAGAACTATAGAGCCATTGTTGGTTCCCTGCTGTATTTGACTGCAAGTAGGCCTGACATAATGTTTGCTACATGCCTATGTGCTAGGTTTCAGGTCAACCCAAAGGAATCTCACTTAACTCTCCTCAAGAGGATCTTGAGATACCTTAATGGATGCCCTAACTTAGGACTGTGGTACCCAGCTGAGTCAGGATTTGAATTAATTGGATATTTAGATGCTGATTATGCTGGATGTAGAGTTGACAGGAAAAGCACCTCAGGGACCTGTCAGTTCCTGGGAGAGAGACTTGTCTCTTGGTTTTGTAAGAAACAGGCATCTGTGTCTACTTCAACTGCTGAGGCTGAATATATTGCAGCAGCTAGTTGTTGTTCACAGATTCTGTGGATTCAAAATCAGCTAGTGGATTATGGGTATACACACTCAAAAACAAAAATTCTGTGTGACAGTACCAGTGCAATATCAATTGCTCAAAATCCTGTGCACCATTCCAGGACCAAGCACATTGAGATTAGACATCATTTTCTGAGAGATAATGTGGAAAAGAACAAGATAGCAATGGAATTTATATCCACAGACCTGCAGAGAGGAGATATTTTCACTAAGCCCCTTGATGAACAAAGGCATTTGTTCTTCCTGAACCAGCTTGGTATGATTAATGGTTCAGAGTAGTGAAAATTTGGTGAGTTTTGTTTTCTGTCTAAAATCGTCGAACGACTGCTCGACGATCTTCGACCAGGTCAGAACTATCGTCGACCAACGGTCGACGACAGCTCGTTCGGTAGTAAGGCAGAAATCGTCGATCAACCGGTCAACGATCTCTCCTTAGGTATCTATCGTCGACCAATGGTCGACGACAGATTTTCTGTGCTGTGTGGAGAATCGTCGACCATCATATATTGATCGACGATCGTGGTGATTGCTTGTAGTCGGTCGACATTTAACGATTAGTCAAACATTGATTATCGTCGATCTTTATTCGACGACCGATTTTATTCCGGGATCGACGATCGCAGATTTGTTTCTAATAGTCGATTTAGGTCTGGAGATCGTCGTCCTTCCGCTCCGTCTTTTCATATTCCATCTTCTGGCTTAGAATTCGCTCTCGAACTCTAATCCCGCGCGATTCTCTTCTCCCCTGCTTTGCTTCTCGATTCGCCATTTTCTCTCAAATCCTATGGCGATTCCTTCTGCTGTTCTCTTTGGCATGAAGTTCGACACTGGCTTCTGTGTCGACTTCGATTCTTTCAGCCGATGCGATCAACCTATCCAATCCAATCTAAAAACTAAAGCCATTCTGAAGCTATGTGAAGATCAAGGACTAAAGAAATTTATGTCATTCTCACCAAAGATTAATATACCAGAGATTCGAGAATGGGTGTATACTTCGTCCTCCAGCGACGACGCCATGACAGGAAAGATAAATGGCGAGGAGGTCATTCTGACTCCTGAAGTATTGACTGAGCTGTTTGGACTGCCAACCGGAACTGAGGACTATGAGCAAACTGCAGAAGAATATGGCCGTATGCTAACTGTGATGGGCCATGCTGAGGGTGTTCCAGCTAAGCTGCTAAAGATAAATCTGTCTCCAGAGTACAAGTTTCTGGCAGACCTGGTGGGCAAGGTTGTTTTGGGAAAACACTCGGCTCATGACAACATCAACAGGCAACAGTTTGCCTTAATGTCAGCTTTGGTGAATAAGGCACAGATTGCCTGGGGAAAAGTTCTGTTTGAACTAATAAGGAGAAAGAACAATCAGAAAGAAGTAAATCTTGCCAGGGTGTTGGGTGTGTTTCTATATGTGAAAGCACCCCTGCTGCTTGTTTCTGCACCCTCCGCAGTCAATGCTAGCAAGAGGTTGGACCCCTCTCTATTCAAGAAATCCCAGAGGATTATCAAGAAGTCAGCCAGGGTTGATCCTAACCCTCCTTCAGACACAAGGGCTGATTCGGCCGCTCTCCCACTTACTGGGGAAGGCTCAGTAATCCCTCCATCCTCCCTCTCTATCCCTGCATCCTCTTCTCCTGCATTACTTTCCTCTACAACACCTACAGTGCCACCACAACATGAATCCCTCATTCCACCTGCATCTCCATCCCAGTCACCAACACCACAACATCTGGCAGCTTCAGCCAGTGTTGACATGGTGACTACTACCATCCTCACGCACCTCTCTCAACATGAATCCCACACTCATGTTGATGTTCACCCATCTCCACATGATTCCTTTGATCATGTGGTAGATCATACTGCTTCCATTCCATCCACCTCCACATCATCAGCATTTCAGATAACTCCTGAATTGCTTGCACATATTGTCGAGCTCATTACTCCCTCCATCCAAAAAATGATTGAGGCTGCCAATGCCCCTCTTATTGCATCCATCAATGCCCTTACTCAAGCCATCAAATCATCTCATCCCTCTGCTGAGCCCTCTTCAGTAAGATGCATGACTCCAGTCCCCACTGAAGTCATGCAGGTGGAGATGTCTGTTGAAGTGGTCTCAGGTGATGCCCTGACCCTTCAGGACAATTCTTCTCTTCCCCTTCAAGAAACTGTAGAAGAACCTCAAGAGATTCCAGAGAAAGAACCAGAAGGTAAACCTTAAAACTCTTCCTCCAAAGGTTATAATTAGGACTTCAATTTGATATTTGTATCTAACAAAGACATTCACTCCCTAGTGAATCTAGCTTCTGAGGAAGAAGTTCCCGAAAAAGAAAATGAGGAAGTCCCCATGGACACCTGTGAGAATGATGCTGCTCAACCTGATGGTATAGTTTTATTTAAGTTTCTAATTAATTCAAACTCCAACTTTGAGTTAATTTCTTATTCCTTCCTTTCCATCACAGCTGCTGATGATCTCATATCAGTATTGCAAGTTGATGCTGCTAAATCCATTGATTCTGATAAAGATTTAGAATCCTATCTTAACCTAGACTGTGAGTTCTCACTCACATCTACTCCTCTTGTTCCTTCTTTTCAAGAGAAAATGGTCCCTTATAGACCTGAGTACCTTGATGACCCCTTGGTCAAGGATACTCTTTTCTTTTCCTCCATGGCACTCCTCTTGTGCCTTGCAGAGGTGTCTATCTCTGATGTCACTGAACATCTAGAAGGAATTATAACCTCCTTCCTAGATGCAAAGTGGTATCCTGTGTAGATCTTCAGGTAATCCTATCTATTACCTGTTGTTTGTTCACCTTGGGGGGAATATTTTATTCCCACTTGGTTGTTAACCTATCTTTCTTTGCATGTAGGCACAACAATAAATGCTGCTGCTGCTGAAGACATCAACATCCCTGCTGATGCTGCTGCTGAAGAAGTTGAAGATGTGCAAGTTAGTGCATACAATGCTCCCAAGATGACTGAAATGGACTCAAGCTCAGGTACTCTAAACATTGACCAATATATAGCCTTCGTGGCTGAAAATATTGCCTCTGAGTACATTGAAGAGATGGCTAATTATCATCTGGATTCCCTAGCCATCTCTCTAGAGAAAGCATCTGCCCCTGCAGATATTGTCATCTTTTCTCCACCTATCCTTACCTATCCTCTATCCATTCCTTCTATTGCAGAACTGGTCCCCAAGACAGTTCCTGAGTTGTATCCAGAATCAGAACTCTGGAAGAGGTCTCCAAATGTGGATCTTGATGCCCTCCTTAGGCAAGATGCCATTGAGGAAGCTAAAGAGAAAGAAGAAAGAGAAAAGAAAGACAAAGCTGAACCTGCTGCCAAGGATCCTTCTGAACAAGACTTTGATGATTATGCTGGCAGAACCTCATCCCACTCCTCTGATGATGATGATCCTGAAAATTCTGATAGCTCCCAAAAGAAGAAAAAGGCTGTAGTCCAGAAAAGAAAGGCATCTGCTCCTCCTGCTGCTAATCCAGACAAGGATGTTCCCTATTTTATTCTGAAGGGAATTGATCCCAAGAGCAAAGAATTTCAGCCTTGGATGAGACTTTCAAAGAATCAAACAAGAGAGAATAAGAGAAGAAAAAGATATGACATTCCTATTCAGAAATTCCCCCCCAGAGGTCCTCCTCCACCTCCTGGTGCTGGAGCCTCTGGAAGTCTCTCTTCTGCCCCGTCTGCAAGATCAGCCAGCTCTAACATTCATCAGTCCTATCAGAGAAGGAGCAATCAAAGCCAGGGAGGCCAAGATGTATCAGGACAAGGGAGAAAAAGAAATGACAATGTTCTCATGGAACAAATAAAGGAGATGACTTTTCAGCAACCTACCTTCTCTCCTCCTCCCTCTCCTAAAAAGAAAATTCCAGAATGGAAACCTTCTCCTCCCAGGAAAGGTCCATCCTCTTCTTCAAGAAAACCTGCTGCTGCTGAGACAATTGAATCAAAAGGAAAAAGAGTGGTCCTTTCAGAGAAATCCCATAAGAAGTTCATTGAACTTGCTCCTCCAAAATCTCTATATGCTGAAACAGATCCTAAGAAGGCTGCACAGATTTCTCTTGATTCAAGCAAAATAGCCACAGCTCTTCAAAGAAACATGGAGATTGCAGCTCAAGCTGATATTGACAGACCACCCTCTCCATCAGATATAACTGAAACTGAAAGGATTGCCTCTATGGCAAGATTTAAGGAATCTATTGCTCTAAGCATGATGGAGAGAGCCAAAGCTCAAGGACTAGACCCTACAGCATATACAACTATGTCTGAATTCAGAGAAAAGGAACTCAGCAAATTTCAAGTCAATCCAGAAGCTTTTAATACTGAAGAATACATGAAGCTACATCCTGCTGCAGTTCTACCAAGCTATGCTGAAAAGAAAATCATTGGTGAACATGACCTAATGCTATCTAAAAGACAAACAGCAAATCCTAACAGAGAGATTATTTTCAAACCAGCTGTAATTCCTAAGAAATCATCTGATGCTAAAACCTCTGATAAATCTGCTTGATACTTTAGTTCTGCTGATTTATGGTTTTATGTTTTCCTGTAGATTGCCTGTGATTTAAATTTTTGGTTTATATCTGCTTTTGTTGTTATGTGCATTACCTTTTAGATCGTATTGGATAACATAACCCAAATAGGGGGAGATTGTTGGTACCCTAGATGTGATTTGGCTTATGTAATCCCTTTCCAGTCCCTCTTGATCCATATAAAGATATATGATCATGTTTAGACTCTGTTTAGTCTCCCTAGGGCAGTTTATAAACTGACCTAGAGCTTAGGTTAGAAGTTCTAGATGTTTTTGTGGTTAAGGCTTTTCCGTTCGACCATCGTCGAACGAGGCCTCGCGATCGTCGATCATTGGTCGACGATAGCAGGGCTATTGAATCGTTGAAGTCAAGACAATTATCGTCGACCGTTGGTCGACGATCTCAGAGCAAGCTTACTACGCTCTGAAGGTTGGTCGACGATCTGTCATCAGCAGATCGACGATCGTGTTCTTACTTCACGATTTCTGTCTCGACAGATATTTGCCTTTGCTGGTCGACTATCTGTTAGCTGGTCGACGATCTATTAGCTGGTCGACGATTTCTGGTCGACGATTTCTGTTCCGACAGATTCCTGCTATTAGTCGACGATCTGTTAGCAAGGTCGACGATCATCGAACTCCTGTTCGACGATTTCTGTCTGCTTTTATCTATTTGTATTTATTCTATTCCTTGGTTTATTTCCAAGTGTGTTAGCTTGTGGTTAGAAAGATTTTCTGAAGTTATTGTTGCTAAATTTATGGCTTAAATTCAAATGAATTATTTACAAAATCATGTCAAGCATAAATCACGGGATTCAGTATTCTTGATAAAGCATTTTGTCCTATTATACAAATTGCGTTGACTTTATCTTTCCAGCTTGTTTTCTAGCCGTTGGTACTATGTACTATTTCCAAGAATGGTACGTCTTTATGCTGAGATATTTTTCCCGCTTATTTTATTCCTTATTGGGACTGACAGAAAGTTAATAGGCCATTCTATTCCTATTGCTATATTCTATTTTGAGATAATCTGTTGCAGGGCTCAAGAATTCAAATCAATAGAGCCGTTCCAAAGGAAAAACGTGAAGACTTATTTAAGAGAAATTCTTCTCTCAGCAAAAGAGAAGTCACAGACACAGAGAAATATTATTCATTCGCTCAAGCATCATCAGAGCAGCTCTTCACCATATCTCGACAAGAAGAAGAAAAGTTTTTCCTGAAGCAAAAGCCCAGAGCAATCATCTTTCATTCTCAAAGTCTCCTGAGCATCTGCTTAGAGTCTTAAAGACTTCAGAAAGAGCTCCTGCTCTGCTTCAAGTGCTCCATAATCTTAAGACCTGATAAAAATCAGTCTTCAGATCTCTGAGGATTTAGTTTCAGTATATCTGAAACTCCTTCATCCTGAAGCAAAGGCTTCCCCTGGACTTTCACTGAGCCAGGGGGAGACTTTGATTCTTTAGAGAATCCACAAATCTTCTCTAATCTATACTTACAACAGAGAAGATAATCTAACCCTCTCAACCCCTTTGTAAAAAGAGTTTGTTCACATCTCTTCAAAAGTGAACGTTGGTGACAGGGCACCTTATCAACAACCTGTGGTTGAGCATCCTTATCAAAAGCTCAAAGGGTCTGTTTGATCTACCTGAACCAGATCATTGGTGGCAGGGCACCTTAGCAAAAACCTGTAGTGGATTCCTACCAGGGTGGTAGAAGAGTGGATGTACCTATTTAAAGGGAACCACTATATATCCTGTGTCCATCTGGTTATCTTGCTTATTCATCTTATTCTGTGGCTGTGATAGAACTATCTAGGATTGCTAGTTGCTGTGATAGGTTTATAGTTAATCTGAAATTTCAGTTAACTCTTTCACTTGTGCACTTCACTGTGTTAGGCTCTTAGGGTTCATGTATCAGATTACTTATTCCGCAAATAAACTCCAAGGGAGCTGATTAGTTGTTCATAAAATTTGAATACTCTATTCACCCCCCCTCTAGAGTAGTTTACAACTTATCCCCTCACTTTCAAGTATACTTCTTATAAGTATCTTTATCAGCACGGGAAGAATTACCGGTCGGCACCTCGGGGGCTTCCTCTTCCAAGACATAGAGCTTTCGCTCTTGCCTGAGAACAATTCTCAGGTTCCTGTACCAGTCCATGTAATTAGTCCCACTGAGCTTGTCCTTCTCAAGGATGGCTCTAAGAGACAACGTGGAGTGTGAAACACTTGCCATGGAATTCTACAAGAAAATATGCAGAACAACATCAGTACCAAAATTTCAAATACAATTTATTTTAATTTGGACTTCAATTAAAACTCCCACTATTTTATTCGAAATAATAGCCCTCACTATCAATTCGGAGAGTTCATGCGAGCTACTCTCTTAGTGGACAAGATCCGTATTTCACCAACAGAATGAGTCAGCTTTGGCTTTCCTCTCACGATGCGGTTATTTAGGTAGGCAACGCTTGCCAATTGCATCCTCATGCAATTCTTGTATGGTTGGTGAATAACTCCTTATCCGCATCCATCATATGGTGCATGCCAACCCTATGCCTCTAGGCACTCAACCTTTGAGGTCACCTAGTTAAGATAGACCCGATATCGACAGTAGGATATCACAATTATCCGCTCGTACCCTTACCAAGATAGATTAATGCACCTTGCTTTGGCAAGCCCACACTTCATCGATCGAGGCAGGAAGAGTGTCATCCATAGGAAGGCATCCGATCACTTAATATTTAATGAAGGGATTTTGATTATAGGTTAACAATTAACCATGATCAACATTTGATCAATGTGCACATCCAAAGAAAAGCAATTTTTCTAAAACCACATGCATCCCTTATGTGCACAACCTGACACTATCAACATTTGATAGAAGGAAGGGCTAAATCTGAACATCCGGACACTTCCAAATCCTCAGATTTACATGCATTGGACAAAGGCAAAGACAACTCAACTTAAAACAGTAGACAAGCTCATCTCTCTATGTTGGATTCAAAATCCAAAACAAAATGGAGGGATGGTTACTGCTAAGAAGACAATAATTCCTAACAATTAGAAATTACCACAAGATTCCAGACGTTCCCGGCAGGGTGCCAAGATTAAA
This sequence comes from Platanthera zijinensis, assembly GCA_039513925.1. Classification (NCBI taxonomy): domain Eukaryota; kingdom Viridiplantae; phylum Streptophyta; class Magnoliopsida; order Asparagales; family Orchidaceae; genus Platanthera; species Platanthera zijinensis. The sequence continues at coordinate 126,409,847 of CM077085.1, read as the reverse complement.
TCTAGACATTTAGAACACTTCTAAATCCCTAGGTTTACACGTACTGGAATAACCTAACTTCCAAAACAACAATCATGGACGCAACCTTGCTCTGATACCACTGTTGGGTTTCTATAAATAGTATGGCACAACACTTGTGCACGCAGCGAAAGTAATAAAATCTAGAACAACCCAAAGAGATTGGATCGGGCCATAAATGTTGAATCAAGAAGTTAAAACATAAATATGCAAAATTACCTCTTCGGTGTTGAGTCACAACTCAACAAAGTGCTCCAAGTGTGATTCCTTATCGGTGGCGAGTCCTATGTGGAATAACGTCCACGTCTCTACAGAAATCCACACGAGCGGGAGAACCCCGAGCTTCATCGCACGAAGGATCGTGAGGAAGGTCAGCCGCACCTTGCAACTCCACGGACTGCTAGGTCCGCGCCAGGAGAGGCAATACCGACGACGATCGTCGGAAATGGGAAGGTCGGCGGAGCAGACGCGGCGGCGGAACACTTCCGTCGGCAGTGTTCGGGATTCAGCAGGTCGGAACAGCAGCGGAACACTTCCGTCGGTTTTGATCGGCCGCAGGATGAATCGCGTTTTATCCCAAAAACCCTAAGTCCCCTTTTATACTAAAAGTATAAACAGACCTAAAGCATATTTATCCGCAGACCACACAATATAAGGTCCCAGAATCGATCGACGAGAATCAGATCCAGAATCGGCGAGAATCAGATCCAGAATCGGCGAGAATCACCTTGCACAAATGGCGTTGAGAGCGTTGAGTCATACTCAACGATTCTCGACGAATCTGCCAATGGCGTTGAGTCATCTCGATGACTCTCGACGACTCTGTCTTAGTCGTTGAATCATCTCGATGACTCTCGCCGAATTCGCCTTGGCGTTGAAATCGTTGAGTCATACTCAACGATTCTCGACGACTCTCGTCGATTCTGCCATAGTCGACGAGTCAAACTCGACGACTCCCGTCGACGAGTCAAACTCGACGACTCCCGTCGACTCTCGACGATTTTCCCTTGTCAACATTTGCCTGACTCCCCATACTGTAGGGTGATTGGTAACCTTTACCAACACAGTTAATCTTCCAATTTCTCCACATGCTCTTATGTGCGACCCTGCAGGCCTATATCGCGTTGGCAGTGAGATTAACTGTTTGACTACTTCTAGATCACCATGGTAACTCCAACACTACTTTGATTCCCCCACCTTCAATTGAAATAACCCCAGCCTTCATTTCAAGCATATTTTAGTTAATTACTCCTTCAATCAAAACCATGATTGAAGAAGCAATTGCTCCTCTTGTATCTTCCATCTCTACCTTATCATCTTCCATCTTAGCCCTCTCAAAATCTGCTGAGCCATCTTCAGTTACGGGCCTGACTTCAGTTTCTATTGAAATCAGGTAGGGGGAGATGTTCGAGGAAGATGCCTCAGGACTGCCTCTTGTTTCTCGTCCAGCAGAGCCCCAAGCTCAGATTCAAGAAGTAGCAGCAGCTCTAGTTGACATTGCAACATCTTCAGCAGCTCCAACATCAGTTCAGAAGCCTTTTGATATTATAATGGAAGCAGAGTTTGCGTTCAAAGTATGTATTGAAGAAGCTTTTACTCCCTTAGTTGCTCTGTTCCTAGAAGGAGTCATTACCTCCTTTCTAGATGACTTGTGGGAGTTAGGAAATTCTGAGGAAAATCCTGAAGGTAATTCATTTACTCATTTTCTTGACATTTTATCTGACATGCTAGTCTGTGAATACCTAGAAGGGATGTTTCAATTTCATTTAGTAAATCTGTGTTGCTGATACTACAGATCTAGTGGAAGAAGTTCTAGCTGTCCAAGAACCTGTTCAACAAACTGCTCAAGAACCAGTGCAAGAATCTGCTAATCAAGAGCCTGTATCTTCCCCTCCAGCTCAGGTAGCTGTGAATGATGAACTGGTCCTCATGACAGTTGCAGCTGAGATAGAGAAAGTTTCAGATATTCAAGAAGAAAAGTCTACAGTCTGGGATGACACACCAGGACTGGATCTGGATACTCTTCTGACACAGGATGCCTTGGAAGAAGAGATAGAAAAAGCTACTTTAAAAGATAAAGAAAAAGCTGTGCAAGAAGCTTTTGATCCTTATGATCATCCTCCATCATCTTAATCTGATGATGAGGATGACTCTTGAAAGACGGTTAGTTGTCTACCTAAATCACCTAGAGGGGGGTGAATAGGTGAGATGTGCGTCTATTTGCGGAATAAAAATTAACACAACACAGATCAAGCAATCCACAGAGAACACAGGATTTATAGTGGTTCCCCAACCTTGGGTACATCCACTCTCACCTCACCAATCTAGTAAATCACTAGACTTGGCTACTCCACTATCTCGGATCAAAACGATCCTACAACTCGGAACAACGTTCCTACAAATCTCGATCCCACTGGATCTACACTCGGAAGAAAACCTTCCTACAAACTCGATCCAAACCGGATCTACAGAACTCGGAGAAAATCTCCTACAGAACTCGGAGTCAAGACTCCTACAGAATAAAAGGTTGTATAAAGAAATATACAAACAGAATTTATTCAGATCTGGATCTTCAACTGTCTTCTTCTTTGAGAACTTTGGCTTGATCAGAAAATGTAGAAGACGACTAGAGAAAGATCCACGAATCTGAGATCTAGAACCACCTCGATCGAGAAAGTAGATCTGGAATCTTCAAGGCTCGGCAAGATCGAGTGATTCTCTTTCTTCTGGATCGCTGGAGAAAAGATCGATGAAAACGAAGGTCGCGATCCAAACTTTTCTTCTTCTTCCGTGAACGGCAATGGCGGCGGCGTGAAACTAGGGTTCACGGAATTTCTCTTTCTTAAAAAGAATATTTCTGTAATAACGCTTAAAAGTCATTTCTGAAAAGACCTATTTATAGGTGGGTTCCAACGGTCATAACATTGATTAATGATGACACGTGGACCAATCAGAATTGACAGATTCAAAATACTTATGATGAAAATGGACTTAGAAAAATTCTGGAGAAGTTGACTGCGATACTCGAGTAATGGAGGATATACACGAGTATGGAGAGATGGATTACTCGAGTAGCAAGAAGCAGTATACTCGAGTATAGAAAGAGAGAAATACAGGAGAGAAGAATGAATTACTCGAGTATCAAAAATGGTATACTCGAGTATCAGAATTGTATACTCGAGTAATAGAAAAGTATACTCGAGTATCAAGACGATATACTCGAGTATCAAAAGGCTGAACTCGAGTATCAGAAAATATACCTGAGAAACGTTTACATACACGAGTATCAGAGTCAATTACTCGAGTATGGAAGAATTTACTCGAGTATCAAAGATCAATTACTCGAGTATGAACATACTTACTCGAGTATCAGAAGATATACTCGAGTATAGAGAAAACTTACTCGAGTATCAGAAGTTATACTCGAGTATCAGAAAACACTTACTCGAGTATCAGGGTATTTACTCGAGTATCAGAAAACACATACTCGAGTATCAGGGTATTTACTCGAGTATCAGTACTTTGAACTTGCAGAGAAGAGAAGAAAAAGATCTACTCGAGTATCAAACATGATTTACTCGAGTATCAAGTTACTTACTCGAGTATGAAAAGAACTTACTCGAGTGACTAACTTAACTACTCGAGTATAGATATATCTACACGAGTATTCAGACCCTACTCGAGTAAGCCAAACTGATTACTCGAGTATCTTACTAACTACTCGAGTATCGGACACAGACTACTCGAGTATTAAGACCTTACTCGAGTAAGTCTAACTGACTACTCGAGTATCTCTAACTACTCGAGTATGTCTTACTAACTACTCGAGTATTAAGCCTGATACTCGAGTATCATAAGGGGTTACCCGAGTATTAGGGACTTAGAAAAATTCTATGAGGAAATTTGCTCCAATGCTTCTGTCCATCAATCCAAGTGCATGAAGGAAGTGTATCCCAATAGAGAGGCTATACATGGGCCAACACCTTGGATCACACAATGAGAGATTACATTGCATGGTCCTGTGTTTGGTGACCCATTACAGACTGACATTGGTCTACACTTGTCAATTAGAACCTGCATACATAACTCAAACACAAGATCAAATACAACTGCAATTCTCCTTAGTTTTAGGAGGACTTCTTCAAATTAAGGTCATTGTGGAAACAAGACCCAACAATCTCCCCCTATTTGAAGAAGTCAGAACACCATCTACTAAGTTGAATTGCTAGAGATATTAAAACAAAATGACAAAATGACATTGTCTTACATTTCTTTACTCTAATTGTCTTGCATTTCTCCCCATTTCTGTACTAGAATTGTTTTGCATTTCATCTCCTTCTGAAATCTTCATTTGGATTTGCAAATTTTCTTCCCTTTCTATCTCTATCTTTCATTTCCTTTTGCTCTCCCTTTTTCTCTCCCCTTTGCTCTCCCCCTTTTTGACATCTTTGAATAGGGGACATGGCAGGGGATATCAATCATGTCTCCATCCTTACTGAAGGCTCAAACACCTTTGAGGTTCTTTTGGACAAGGTGAGCAGCTAGAAGCTCCCCCTAAACCAATGCATGAGGAAGTTCTTCTTCAGCTGCTAAACCATCAAGCTTTCCAACAGAGGTACTTTAATCTTCTAGTTCCAAGAATTTTTCTGGAACTTCTTCTTGTCCATTTGCCAGATAAGAATTTTGTTAGCCCATGGACATACCTGCATTCACAAGATTAGAATCCCTTAGGAACCCAAACAAGATTGGGTCCTAGGTCTCTTGTTAGTATCCTCCCCCTATGAGAGTTAATATTGTGAGTGGTCTTTCTCACATTATCAACTTGAGGAGTTAAAACATATCTGGGATTAAACCAGCAATCTATGGCGAAGTGACCAACCTTGCCACAACACCAACAGTTAAACCAGTTGTACCTTCTCTTGTTCTCTTGCCTTACCTTATGGATAGGAGGTCTAGCAAGAGCACCTGACTTGGAGGAGGAAGCCTCATGATTACAACAAGTACATGGCTTCCTTGTCTCCTTGGCCTTTGTTACACCAGTTTTAGCTTTTGGTGAATTCTTCTCATTTGGCCCATGAGTGTAAGGACCACACTTCAGTGAGGCAACAGTTTGGCTTGGGATAGCCTTGCCTTTACCTTTGACTGATTTATGTCCTATACTGCTATTTTTCTCAAAGGAGGTTTCTCCATTAGTGATTGGAAGCACAGTTGTAGGCATGGTGAGAGTTTCAACCAGCTTTCGTTCAATGACTAGCTTTGCTTCCAATTCATCCAGGAGAAAGTCTTTATGATTTACTAATTTAGTAAAGTCTTTGATTTCCTCCTTCAAAGATTGAACTTCATCTCTGAGAGGGGTCATTTGGTCAATTTCCTCCCTCAGATTTGATGCCACCTCTTTGAGGGATGCAATCTCTTTTGATTGCAATTTGACTACCTTCCGGCATTTGTCAAATGCAGTCAATAGGACTTGATACTGATTTACCAATTCAAAATCATCCTCCCCAGAAGAATAGCCATCATGACCATTTGAGTCAGAATCTGAGGCAGAAAGAGGTGTGTGAGAATTTACCTTCCCGGTATATGAGGAGTTACCGTTGTCTTTGTCCTCTTGGTCAGACAAGGCCATAAGCCCGAAGTAGGCTTCTTCATCCGCACTTGACTCAGATGAGTCAGAGTCACTGAGGGTCTTTGGCTTTTTGGCAATGAAGCTTCTTTCTTTCTTCCTCAGAGGGCACTCAGTGCTTATATGCCCTGGCTTACTGCAGGAATAACAAACAACGTTAGATGAAACATGTTTGTTCGGTTTAGATTTATACCTGTCATGTTTGCTGTGACGATCACCATCAGGACGTGATCTTCTGGACGAGGAATCATTTTCTCTCATTTGTTTCTTGTTGCTAAGAAACTTCTTGAATTGTCGAGAGAGAAGATGAAACTCTTCATCTGATAGATCTGAGCCTGAGGTGCTTGGCTCGGACTCTTCTTCTTCATAGTCTCCTTGAGTGGAAGCAGCTTTGGCCTTCCTTGAGCTGTCTGCCCTTAGAGCAACTGACATATCTTGGGATGAGGGCCTGTTGAACTCTTCTTCAGCTTTTCTATTATTGATTTGAAGCTCATATGACATAAGCTTTCCGAAGAGGTTCTGAGGGTCAGTCTCTGCTAATCTTCCAAACTCTCTGATGGCACATATCTTGTTGTCCCAATCCTTTGTCAAGGATCTTAGGAACTTGTTGTTTAGTTCACCATCTGTGAACACTCTGCCGTAGTTCCTTAAACCGTTGACAATCTTGAAGAAATTTTCATATGTGTCAGCAATATTTTCCTTTGGTCCTTGCTTGAAGGCTTCGTATTTCTGATTCAGAAGGGATCTTCTGTCATCCCTTACTTCTTCTGTGCCTTCCATCAAGATGATTAGAGACCGCCACATCTCCTTGGTAGATTGGCAGTGAATGAGGTTCTGCAACATAGAATCATTGACTGCACTTGCGATGATGTTCTTGACTTTCTTGTCTAAGGAGACAAGTGCAATCTCATTCTTATCAAGATCCATCAACTTCTTTGGCACCTCCTTTGTAGGATCACTAGTGGAGGCAATCATAGGGATATAAGGGCCTTCCTCCACTATCATGAATAAGAGGGGGTCAACAGCTTCCATGTAAAGTTTTATTCTCTCTTTCCACATGGGAAAGTTTGCCTTACTGCACACTGGGAGCTTAGAAAAATCCTTGGCTCTGTCCATGCTTGATTACTTCTCTAAAGACAACTCGGGTAGGATCAGATCAAGGTGTTAACCTTTTAACGATCAACCTCCCTCTGATACCAATTGAAAGACGGTTAGTTGTCTACCTAAATCACCTAGAGGGGGGTGAATAGGTGAGATGTGCGTCTATTTGCGGAATAAAAATTAACACAGCACAGATCAAGCAATCCACAGAGAACACAGGATTTATAGTGGTTCCCCAACCTTGGGTACATCCACTCTCACCTCACCAATCTAGTAAATCACTAGACTTGGCTACTCCACTATCTCGGATCAAAACGATCCTACAACTCGGAACAACGTTCCTACAAATCTCGATCCCACTGGATCTACACTCGGAAGAAAACCTTCCTACAAACTCGATCCAAACCAGATCTACAGAACTCGAAGAAAATCTCCTACAGAACTCGGAGTCAAGACTCCTACAGAATAAAAGGTTGTATAAAGAAATATACAAACAGAATTTATTCAGATCTGGATCTTCAACTGTCTTCTTCTTTGAGAACTTTGGCTTGATCAGAAAATGTAGAAGACGACTAGAGAAAGATCCACGAATCTGAGATCTAGAACCACCTCGATCGAGAAAGTAGATCTGGAATCTTCAAGGCTCGGCAAGATCGAGTGATTCTCTTTCTTCTGGATCGCTGGAGAAAAGATCGATGAAAACGAAGGTCGCGATCCAAACTTTTCTTCTTCTTCCGTGAACGGCAATGGCGGCGGCGTGAAACTAGGGTTCACGGAATTTCTCTTTCTTAAAAAGAATATTTCTGTAATAACGCTTAAAAGTCATTTCTGAAAAGACCTATTTATAGGTGGGTTCCAACGGTCATAACATTGATTAATGATGACACGTGGACCAATCAGAATTGACAGATTCAAAATACTTATGATGAAAATGGACTTAGAAAAATTCTGGAGAAGTTGACTGCGATACTCGAGTAATGGAGGATATACACGAGTATGGAGAGATGGATTACTCGAGTAGCAAGAAGCAGTATACTCGAGTATAGAAAGAGAGAAATACAGGAGAGAAGAATGAATTACTCGAGTATCAAAAATGGTATACTCGAGTATCAGAATTGTATACTCGAGTAATAGAAAAGTATACTCGAGTATCAAGACGATATACTCGAGTATCAAAAGGCTGAACTCGAGTATCAGAAAATATACCTGAGAAACGTTTACATACACGAGTATCAGAGTCAATTACTAGAGTATGGAAGAATTTACTCGAGTATCAAAGATCAATTACTCGAGTATGAACATACTTACTCGAGTATCAGAAGATATACTCGAGTATAGAGAAAACTTACTCGAGTATCAGAAGTTATACTCGAGTATCAGAAAACACTTACTCGAGTATCAGGGTATTTACTCGAGTATCAGAAAACACATACTCGAGTATCAGGGTATTTACTCGAGTATCAGTACTTTGAACTTGCAGAGAAGAGAAGAAAAAGATCTACTCGAGTATCAAACATGATTTACTCGAGTATCAAGTTACTTACTCGAGTATGAAAAGAACTTACTCGAGTGACTAACTTAACTACTCGAGTATAGATATATCTACACGAGTATTCAGACCCTACTCGAGTAAGCCAAACTGATTACTCGAGTATCTTACTAACTACTCGAGTATCGGACACAGACTACTCGAGTATTAAGACCTTACTCGAGTAAGTCTAACTGACTACTCGAGTATCTCTAACTACTCGAGTATGTCTTACTAACTACTCGAGTATTAAGCCTGATACTCGAGTATCATAAGGGGTTACCCGAGTATTAGGGACTTAGAAAAATTCTATGAGGAAATTTGCTCCAATGCTTCTGTCCATCAATCCAAGTGCATGAAGGAAGTGTATCCCAATAGAGAGGCTATACATGGGCCAACACCTTGGATCACACAATGAGAGATTACATTGCATGGTCCTGTGTTTGGTGACCCATTACAGACTGACATTGGTCTACACTTGTCAATTAGAACCTGCATACATAACTCAAACACAAGATCAAATACAACTGCAATTCTCCTTAGTTTTAGGAGGACTTCTTCAAATTAAGGTCATTGTGGAAACAAGACCCAACAACTCTGATGATTCAAGAGAATCTAAGAAAAATAAATCTGCTAAAAGGAAAAGGAAAGCTATTGCTCCTCCTCCACCTAACCCTGACCATGACATTCCTTTTTATATCTTCAAAGGAATAGATCCCAAGTCCAAGGAATATCAGCACTGGATGGGATTCTCCAAGAATCAGCAAAAGCAAAGGAAGAAATCCAAAAGATATGATAGTCCAGCACCTAAATGGACCCCTAGAGGTCCTCCTCCTCCACCCCCCAGTGCAGGAGCGTCTGGTAATATGTCTGCAAATCCTTCAGCCCCTTCTGCCAGATTCACTCCATCACAATCTCATCAAAGGAAGAGAAATCCAGGATATCAAAGCAGATCCTAATCTGGATATCAAAGCAGATCCCAATCTAGATATCAAAGGCAAGATGCTGATGTAAGAGAGCAAGTAAAGGAGCTAGTTTATCAGAAACCAACTTTTTCTCCTCCTCCTTCTCCCAAGAGAAGAGCATCTCCTTGCAAAGAAACCAAGAGCATATCTTCTTCAAAGCCAGCTCTTGCAAAGGAAACTGATTCAAAAGGTAAAAGGATTATTTTCTCTGAAAATTCAAGTAAGAAATATGCTGAGTTTGCTCCTCCTTCTTCATTAGCTATTCAAGAAAATAGAGAGCCAGCTGCAAGCATGTTAGAACTTTCTACTAAATTTAAAGCTGTAAATCCTTTAGATCCAACTTGTGGAAATGAATATGAAAGTCAAGAGCATAATCCTGATTTCAGGATGGCTAGATTTCTTGAACTAGTTGGATCAGCCCAGATCAGAAAAGCCAAAGCAGAGCGAAAAGATATTGCAGGATTAACGACTAAGTCTAAATTCAGAAAGAAGGAGCTAGATAAATTCCAGGTAAGACCTGAGGTCTTTGATCCTTCAAAATATATGGAAAAGCATCCTGAAGTAGTAGTTTCAAGAACAGAAGAATCTAGAATTATTGGAGAACAAGATCTAAAGTTATCAAAGAAAGAAGCTTTAGACCCTTTCAGAAAAATTTCTTTTCTTCCTAGTTCCTCTGTATCTAAACCAGATTTTGATGCTTCTAAAATTTTATTGATTGATAGTTGTCTATTTGTCTGTTTGATTGATGCCATCTGCTGCTTAGATATTTCCTTTCCTGTATTATATTTATTTCTAGTAGTTTGTTCTGTTTGTTTTGTATTGAGAGACTTAACCCAAATAGGGGGAGATTGTTGGTACCCTAGTTTGAATTTGTGTTTAGTCTTCTCTTTTAGTCTCTTGACCCAAGATTTATCTATGGTCAAAGGTTAGTTGTTTAGTTAGATTGCTCTAGTTGTAGAGTTATCAGTTATCCAGATGAAAATTTTGTTAAGTTGTTTTTGGTTCGACTATGGTCGAATGCCGCTCGACTATCGTCGATCAACTGTTCCACGATCGTCTATCAGTTGGTCGACTATCGTCAGTCAGCAGATCGTCTATCTCTGAGTTAGTTCAACTCTTGTTAGCTCGACGTTCTGTGGAATCTGCCTCGTCGATCGTCGAACCCCGCTCGACTTCTTTTGACCCGACAGATTTCTTGATAGTTCAACTATCTGCTTGGATAGTTGAACTATCTGATAGTTCGACTATCTGCTTGATAGGTCGACTATCTGTCTTGCTTGATAGTTCGACTATCTGTTTTGATAGATCGACTATCTATTCTGTTTGATAGTTCGACTATCTGCTTGGATAGTTCAACTATCTGATAGCTCGACTATCTATTTGATAGGTCGACTATCTGTCTTCTTTGATAGTTCGACTATCTGTTTGGTAGGTCGACTATCTATTGTGTTTGATAGTTCGACTATCTGTTTGATAGGTCGACTATCTGTTATGCTTCATAGTTCGACTATCTGTCTTGATAGGTCGACTATCTGATAGTTCGACTATCTATTCTGATAGGTCGACGATCTCTGTGCTTCGGTCGATGATCTCCGAGGGTCGTTCGACGTTCTTCTGTCTGTCTTTAATAATTTTGTACTCCTTCTGTTCTATGATTTAATTCCTGTTTATTTAGCATATTTTATTAAAGATTATTTCATTGATTTTGTGCATACATCTCAAGGCAATCTTTGCCCCATCCTTTGTGCATAAGTCATGCTTTATCTGACAAAGTTCTTTGTCTTATTAGTTGAAATATCTTTTTGCTTTATCTGCCATGCTGTCCTTTATAGCCGTTAGACTCAAAAAGTCTTCTTTGGCCATAAAGAGTTTAGTCTGATGTGACTTTCTTTAGTACTCCTTTTATCAGATTGGATTTGCAGCTTCTTAGAAAGCTTTATCCCCTTATAGCATGTCTGCCTGCAGGATATATTTTTGCTTTATGCTTTTTGCAGCCCAGATTGCAGATCTCAGAAGACGACAAAATTCAAACCAAGATTAGAGTCGTTGCAAAGGCCCATATATAAAGAGCTTCTTTTGAAAGAAAAAATAATGCACAATAACAAGAGACACACGATATACAGATTGAAAGCAAGAAGAGATACAGCTCTCATTCATTGATACATTCAACTGAGAAGATCATCCCTCTTCAACATTCTTCTTCAACCCTGAGTCCATCCTGCTTATAGGAACATTTTTACTCAGTGCCTAGAAGAAGAAGAAGAAGAAGAAAGGAAGCTGATTAAAGAAGAACAACCTATTCCAAATCAAGAGTCTTCTTCAAGCTTCTCCTTAGGAACTCCAAGGCAGTTCTTTGTCTCAAGTTCAGAAGAGTTCCTGCACACTGAAGCAAGACATCTTCCTGGATATTCTCTAAGCCAGGGGGAGCCTTGATTCTTTAGAGCTTTCTAGCTCTGTGCAATCCACTAGCTTCTCTAATCTGTTTTAACAATAGAGAAGAAACTTTAACTCTCTGAACCTCCTGTATAAAGGGTTATTACTCCCTTCAAAAGTGAACCTTGGTGGCAGGGCACCTGATCAAAAACCTGTGTTGGATTTTGAGCTCCTGATCAAAAGCTCAAAGGGTCTACTTGATCTACCTGAAGCAGATCAGTTGGTGGCAGGGTACCTGAACATAAACCTGTAGTGGATTTCTACCAGGGTGGTAGAAGAGTGGACGTACCTATTTAAAGGGAACCACTATAAACTTCTTGTGTCGTCTGTGTTGCTCATTTAATTTATTGCACTGTGGCTGTGAGTAGAAATAACTAGGATTGCTAGTTGCTGTGATAAGACCAAAGCTCAACTGTAATTACAGTTAGCTTTCTCTAGTGCACTTCACTTTGTGTTAGGCTCTAGGGTTTCAAATATCTATAAACTCATTCCGCAAATTAACTCTAAGGGAGTTGAGTAGGGTGTCATAATTTTTGAGTACTCTATTCTAAGGGAGTTGAGTAGGGTATCAGAGGGAAAACATCGATCTGAAAAAGGTATTCAAAAATAAACCTGTGAAGGAATGCAGGACCCAACAATCCCCCACCCGGCGTCCAGCACAACCCGTCGTCTCAGAGGTGGGGTTACCACATGGCCCACATGGCTTAGAGGTGGGGTCACCACATGTCCACGGTTTGCCTGACCTGACGGACCCACACAGGTAGAAGGGAAAAATCAGGATTTAATAGCGCCCCTCCCGGTCTTGAACCCGTGACCTCCTCTGATACCAATTGAAGGATCAAGCACATACCCAACTACACCAAAAGCCCAGACTGTTGGAGAGGGCGCTACTTAATTTCTTAAATAAGTAGCAAAGCGCCACGGGTCAAGTGAAGGAACGCCGGACCCAACATCCTCTACTTCTTCTTTTGTGGGTAGATCTTAGGATCTTAGAAAGGAGTTCGTGCTCAATAGATCCGGACCTATCATACGTTTTCATAAAGAAACCATGAAAAATATATTTTCGGGCACGCCGGAAACCGCCACCTCCGGCGGCCCTACCACCGCCGACCGATAGCCATCGCCTCGACGGAGGTGGTGGTGGTGGTGGCCGGCTAGGGAAGTGATCGGACAGCCGGCGACGGATCATGGAAAGGCTATAGGAAATACGGTTTTCTGAGTTTCTGTTTCGGGTTCTGTTTGGTAGGGGAGATGAATAGTAAAATCACTTTATAATATATAAATTTTGTATATAATACATAATGAAAAGATACATAAATTGAGTATATTTTGAGGCTGCAAAACGAGGCACTTGGAGGCTGATTTAGGAAAAATAGCCAGTCACAAAAGTGGTAGCCCTTCGAGTCTAGATTAATTTAAAATTAATTTCCACTCGTTTGGGTAAGCAGCTTAACCGAAGAACTTGTTTTAATGGGGGCTATACCTAGAGTTGGGCAGAAACTAAAATGGATGTCCACTCTTCTTCCTTTGTCCAAATGACTTGAAATTTGGGCAGGGGGTAACCCTTAGCCATATCTAGAGACTGTCCAAAAATTGGAATTTTTGGAGATATATTGCCTAAAGTTTTTGTTTTAATTTAATAAACTTAGAGGAATTTATTTAAGTGGTCAAATGACCTCCAAACCCCCCCCCCCCCAAATTTTGGTGAGTGGTCCCTGGCTATAACACCTAGTGCTGTACATATTTACAACTCATTTGAATGAGTTTTGGATAGGGAGTCACCTATTCTTAACTAGGCAACAGTGATGTATTTTTGAGTAAAAGTGCACTAGAGGTTGGAACAGTCAAATCACCTCAACTAAGGCTGATGTTTTGACCACTGACTTGGATGGGTTATTATAACCCTCTTGGAGAAAATGGTGTGATTTAGGGTTGGTTTACCCTAGGATCCAAACTCAAACCCTAGATGGAGGGTTTTTGAGGGTTGTGAAGGATGTGGGGGTAATTGCTCTCGTATTGCCTTGAAATTCAGTAGAATTGATATTAGCATGATATGAGTCATCTGGATGGAATCATGGAGGATTTGGTGATAGGTAGATACCTCAAAACCCTAACCTTAGCCTTAGGGTAAAATACCATATAAGTAAAATAGGTCACTAAACATTATCTAAAAGCTGTGAAACTCGGGTAGGGTGAGTTATGGAGTGGGTAGAAGCTAAAGCAATTTTACTGGAATTTTATGATGTCTATTTCTAGCACTTCATTTGTAACATTTGTTATAGCCCTATTTGATTTTTTAATTATTTAGATTTTTCTGTTCATTGAAACCCCATGAAATCTTGGTAGTAAATGTTTTAAGTCAGAATGATTGATTTTGAATTTTTGTATAATTTTTAGTGGAGTAAATCTAGTACTTCCTTCACAAATGTTAAATAGGGCTTTGATGGTTTAAAAATTAATTATGGATGATATTTCTGTTGAAAAATTATGAGTCTTGGGATTTGACACTTTCAGGACATTATATGCTTGTCGACAATTATTCATGATTTTTAGAATTGTAGTTACGACACTTTATTTACAAGACCACTTTAAAGAGGTGTTTGGTAATTAATTTATTCAGAGATTAATACTTGCTGAAAAATTATGAAAATGGGCCAATGCTATTTTTATGGTTGTATCTGCATAGTATAATTAATTTATAATTTTTGGATGAATATTCTCTGTACTTGATTCACAAATAACGAATTATAGAAAATATTGCTAAAATAGCTTTAGTGCCATTTTGATGATAGAAAAATTATGATACTTTGGATTTACCATACTGAGATAACATACTACTTAATATAATTTTGTTGGACATCTTGCATGAGAACTTAGGGTAGTTTATGTTCAAACCGGTAGCCCTTTGAATTTTTGAAGAAATTAATTAAATGCCAGATAATTTAGGAAAATTACCATTTTCTGGATTTAGGCTAGTAATGTCATGGTAAGTCTCCAGTAAATAATTTAGGTCATTTGGATAAGTATTGATTCATTGCCTAATCGGTTTGACAGATAGTTTAGGTTGGTCTGCATATAGCTAATTGCTAAATTACAATAGGACATGATCTGGGACAGAGTTGGAGTTATTCATTTAGTCTGGTAGATAGGTGTGGATGATTTTGGTAACAAAATGATAGGAAGGGTAGTGAAAAGTGGTGATGGCTAGAGTTATGAGGTGCTCGGGTTCGACGAAAGATCGTCTTTCCCGAAGAGAGGAAGGTTAAAATTCACCCTAGGATAGTCTATCGTAATATGAAAGGGAAGGGGTAAAGGGAATCAACCAATAACAATAAGTTCCTTGCGAAAGGGAACGATGGGCTTCAACTACCGTCATAGTTCCTAGTGCCCTTTGAGAGCCCTTCACAGGGGATACCGGGGGCAATCCTGGGTTAACGTAAACTGAAATAAAAAAACTGATAAGAGTAACTTAGTAAATAGGGTTGCACGTTTCACAAACACCGTTAGCACCAGAAGATGGTTGGGAGCTTCGGCTCGGTTGGTTAAGAGACGGACGGAATGGTCCGGGGAGCTTCGGCTCGGTTGGTTAAGAGACGGACGTTTTTGTCCGGGGAGCTTCGGCTTGGTTTTTGTGTGATTACGATTAAACTTGCATGTGCATAAAAGTAAAGAAAATTAAGGTGGTGGGTCTTCGGTATTGGAGGGTCGATGCACCGACGCCAATACGCTGACTCGGTAAGTGTGGTTAGCACTTCGCCAACAGAAGTCCGGTGCGCCAGTCGGCAAGAGTACGCAGGCGTCTGCTTAGTGCATCAAGCGTTGAGGCGTACGATAGGTCTGACCGGTAGTGCTTTACTGGTTTAGAGGTGGGCGATGCCCAACCCACCGCTTCCGTCTGCCACTACGGAGGTATCCTGGGAGGTAACGGTTCCGAAAGGGGGAACTAAAGGTCTGTGTGCACAGAGTCGGGTGTGTGAGTTGCACTTGTATGTTCCATCATACCCACTTGCATGTCATAGCATAATCGATTCATTTAACCCCTAACACCTAAAGTATAAGTGGAATGGGACGCTTATACATTAGGACTTGCAAAACGACCCCTTTGTCTATAAGCTTGTGTTGGCAAGTTTATAAATTAAGGTTAAATTCAATATATATATGCTGCTGTTTGATAACCGACACCCCAATGTATAAGTGGTATGAGAAACTTTATATGATGGGAGCCTTGCAGAAGATCTCTTGGCTTATGCGCTTCTGCACATAAGTTAAGGTTACATTTCCTACTTTCTTTTATTGCCATTGTTTATTATAGAATTGCTAGATTAGTTCCGCTGCCACCTGTTTGCTTTTGATTCATTCTCCACCCTCATGTCCTTTCCTTTCTTCCTCTCCGATCGGTACCTAGGAGCCATGGGGTAAGGGGTAGGGGATGATAGGGCTTAGTCTTTATGACTAACGGTTTTCGAACCACATCATTTTAGGGAATCGCGGAGCCCAACACGGGGGAGCAACCCTAGAGACCGGTGCGCTTGGAGATGGGGCAGTCTAGCTCCGGAATTCACACAGCCGGGACCATGAGTCTCGATCTTAGGTAGTTTTGTTTTTTCTTCCGCATGAGTGATTGTAGTGAGGATATGATGTACCGGGCATAATCCTGCATTTTTAGTACTCTGATTATTATTTTGTGGACACTCCCTTCGTGGAGATTTCATTTCTATATATGTGATTTACTAGTGGACTTACTTTTACATACTTCAATTATCGTGCTACCTTTCTGTGTTCGAATTGGCCGGCAGAATAGGCGCCTTGTGGTGAAGAACCTTCAGGGAGTGAAGGTGTCACCGCAAAGCGGCGATTCTGGGCCTAAGACCCCGGTGGTTTAAAGAGAAAAAAAAGGGAGTCTTACAAAAAGCACTACTGGAACATGTCAGTTTCTAGGTGGTAGATTGGTGTCATGGAGCAGTAAAAATCAGACTACTGTGGCCATTTCAACTACTGAGTAAGAATATGTTGCTGCAGGCAGCTGCTGTGCTCAGCTATTATGGATTCAACATCAACTTGAAGACTATGGTCTCAAGGTAAGTAGAACTCCATTATTTTGTTATTCTACAAGTGTTATTTCTATTGCAAAAAATCATGTTTCACATAGCAGAACTAAGCATATAGAAATTAGATTTCACTTCATTAGAAATCATGCTGAAAAAGAAGATATATGTTTAGAATTTGTCAATACTAATTATAAATATGCTAACATATTCACAAAACCCTTAGATGAAACCAAATTCAATAATTTCAAAATTGAATAAGGAATGCTGAACATAGAATAGAATGTCAAAATTGACTAAGTAATTCTGTGTCAACACACAAAGTAATCTGTGTCGACACATAGTAGTCTGTGTCGACACATAGTAGTCTGTGTTGACACATAATAGTCTGGTTTCGACACCATTTCAACTGTGTAGACACATTATGTTTCTTTAAGTCCGCCTTTTCACCTTCTGTGTTTTAGAAACATATAAATAGGTCGAAAACAAACCCTGTCGACATGCTCTCCATATTCTCGAGACTAAATCCCTGTGTCGACAAGTACTTCTTCTTCCTAATCCCAACCTTCTTTCAATCCCATTGGCGCCCAAACATGACGATAACCTTAACGAGGATTATGAACACATTCGTACAGTCTTTGACAGCACGGATCAATAAATCAAAACTATGATTACTCTAATCACCGAAAATAGAATATAATACCTTGTGTCAGAACCAACAAAGATTTGGAAGAAGGAAGTTGTGGAGTTCTTTGCTGCCGCAACACCGGATTTGTCTGCACTAAAGATAAAATCCTCCGTTCAAGGAACAAAGGTCAAACTCACCTTGAAGAGTTTACGAAAGACTCTACACCTGCTGCGAGTTCAAGAAGAAGATGAAGTCCAATCTTCCAATACTAGGGAAGCTCTCCAATGGTGTGGACTTGATCCCACCACTAAGATTGGATCTTCCATAAACAGGAAAGGGATGAATTCCAAAGGTAAATTTCTTTCAGAGATAATAGGAAAGGTAATATTATGCAAAACTGGGGGACATGATTGGATCTCTGCCTACGTGTTCAGCCTTATGACCAGAGTCATCTTCAAGATCAACACCAACTGGTCTGCAGTTATCTTTAAAAAGATAAAAGAAAGCATTAAGAAACCAAACCTAGGGAGAATACTAAGTCTCTATCTCGCTGAGACCATACCTGAAGTGATGCACCAGAGTGCAGGATCTGAAATCAATAACATTAGAAGGATGAATTTAAGGATTCTCTCTAGATGGGAAAGGGTGCTCAAAAAAGACATTTCTATATCTCCAAAGCAACTGCCCAAGCAAAAGAAGAAACAACCACCAAGAATACCTGAATCTTCTAGTGATTTAGAAGAACATGTGATCTTCAGCTCAGATGAAGAACATCCAGAGACTGCTCAAGACAATAAAGATGGTGTTCAGGTGCAGTGGGATCAAATACCTGAAAGCACCATCCTCCTTGATCAATTAAAGGGGGAGCTGCATCCTTTGCAAGAGCCCACTCATATAGAGAGTGAAGTGGCTACTGCAACAATTCTTGAGGTAATGCATGATCTTAATCAAGCTGCTATACAAACTGAGTATAATATACTATCTGTGCATTTAATTGATGTTGAACAGACAACCTAATTCTTTCAAGTGGTAGACAACATCCAAGCACAGGATTTAGGAATGAAAAACACATCAGCACCTGCTGTTGTTCCATCCACTGCTCCAGAAACTGATGCTCTATCTATCCACACTCAAACAGAATTCACTCTTGAAGTGCTGTTTTCTGAGGTTCAAGAAGTTAGGACTGAGGGGGAGCTTCCTAGGACTGAGAAGGAGATGCCCTCTAGTCCTAAAGTGACAGTTTATATAACAAGCTCCTCGGCATCTGATGATGAAGAAGCATCTAATGAAAAAAGGAGGAAATTAATGGTTGTTAAGAAAAGAAGCCTAAGTTATAAGAAGGCCTAAAAGACTGTTACTCCACCACAAGCCCCAGAAGTTGACTACAGCTCACTGTTGGTGGCTCTGCAGGTTAAATTGGATGAACAGAGAGTTGCAATGGAGGAATATATGGATGAAAGCCAAAAATAACTTCAGTTCTCCTTGTCTCAAGACATCAAATCCATCAGATTTAAAGTTAATCAGAATAAGAAGGAAATGACAGATTGCTTCCATAAGGGAGGCAATGCTGTAGTCTATCTAGCATAGAAGCAACAGGAGGCTAGTACACATATAGATGATCTCGTGGTCAAGCAAGGATATGTTCTGGAAAATCAACTAAGGATGAATGATAATCTAACTGAATCACATAATGTGATACTTACTGAATTACAGAAGACAGCCACAGCATTAACTGAAGAAAGGGCTTAAGAGAAATCAGAATTTTATCAGATACTCAAGTAATATTTAGCCTCATTCAAGACTGCTCTTCAAACATCTCAAAGTATAATCTCTGATGAGCTAACAAAGTTCAAGGCTTACTATAAAGAGGGCACTAATTACTTGGCTGATCAAGTTAGATTTCAGAAAAATGATCTTAGGGATCATATTGAGAGAGAAGTCATAAAGGGGGATAGGTTATTAGTCAATGCATGCTCTGATCATGCTAAATGGATCACTAATGCCATTAGAGCCACTCTTGGCTATCCTCCTTTATGTGATGATAATAATACAGCTGCATCTGGCATCCAAGCTGCAGGTCATGAAGGGGTTCAGCAAGAGGTGGCTCAAATCATATACCCCACTTCTAACTTTGAGGGTATTCAACAAATGGTACAATAGATGTATAACCCTCCATTAGATGCTCAGAATGTAATAATTGAGACAGTGGAAGTTTTTGAGGCTGCTTTGAAGAAAGAACAAGAAGCTCGATTTTCTAAGAAAAGATTTAGAGAGCAGTCTGATTCAAAGCCAGATTTTCAAAGATGGAGTCATATATCATGGAACTTTATACTTACTGCCTATCAAGCTGTCAAAGACAATATGCATGATAGAGGCAAATGGTATTCTGAACAAGAATGGACTAAATATCAACAGAGACAAGAGGCTATATATCAGTTTAGGAAGAATCACAAAGTTGGGAAGGTACCTGCTACTGTTGTTGAGCCAAGTAAATACTTCCCAAAGTCTTGTCACTATTTTGAAAGGCAAAAGACTAAGGCTGAAGAGCTCAAGAAAAGAGATCTGAAAAGAAAGAAGCCAGCTGAAGACACTGAACCAAGTGTACAATCTAAAATTCTATCTGGAAAAGGAATAGTTATCAAGGATGTTGGTACCCTAGTTTGGATTTGAGTTCAGTCCTCTCTTTTAGTCTCTTGACCCAAGATTTATCTATGGTCAAAGGTTAGTTTAGTTAGTTTGCTCTAGTTTTAGATTTGTCACTTTTCTAGATGAAAATTTGGTTAAGTTGTTTTTGGTTCGACTATGGTCGAACGCCGCTCGACTATCGTCTATCAACTGGTCGACGATCATCTATCAGTTGTTCGACGTTTTTCTGTCAGCAGATCGTCTATCTCTGAGTTAGTTCAACTCTTATTAGCTCGACGTTCTGTGGAATCTGCCTCGCCGATCGTCGAACCCCGCTCGACTTCTTTTGACCAGACAGATTTCTTGATAGTTCAACTATCTGCTTGGATAGTTCAACTATCTGATAGTTCGACTATCTGTTTGATAGGTCGACTATCTGTGTTGCTTGATAGTTCGACTATCTGTCTTGATAGGTCGACTATCTGTTGTGTTTGATAGTTCGACTATCTGCTTGGATAGTTCAACTATCTGATAGTTCGACTATCTGTTTGATATGTCGACTATCTGTTTTCTTTGATAGTTCGACTATCTATTTGATAGGTCGACTATCTATTTTCTTTGATAGTTCGATTATCTGTTTGATAGGTCGACTATCTATTTTCTTTGATAGTTCGACTATCTGTTTGATAGGTCGACTATCTGTTTTGTTTGATAGTTCGACTATCTGTTTGATAGGTTGACTATCTGTTATCTTTGATAGTTCGACTATCTGTTTGATAGGTTGACTATCTGTTTTCTTTGATAGTTTGACTATCTGTTTGATAGGTCAACTATCTGTTTTCTTTGATAGTTCGACTATATATTCTCATAGGTCGACTATCTGTGTTGCTTGATAGCTCGACTATCTATCTTGATAGGTCGACTATCTGATAGCTCGACTATGTGTTCTGATAGGTCGACTATCTGCTGTGGTAGTTCGACTATCTGCTTTGGTAGTTCGACTATCTGTATCGTTCGACTATCTGTTTGATAGGTCGACGATCTCTGTGCTTCGGTCGACGATCTCCGAGGGTCGTTCGACGTTCTGCTGTATGTCTTTAGTAATTTTGTCCTCTTCTATTCTACGATTTATTTCATATTTATTTGGCATATTATCTCAGTTAATTTATGCTATTATTTCCAGGCAATCTCTGCTCCATTCCTTATGCATGATACAATCTTTATTTAACAAAGTGTTTTGTCTTATTAGTTGAAATATATTTTCTGCTTTATCTTCCAGGCTGTCCTTTATAGCTGTTAGACTCAGAAAGTCTTTTCTGGTTGTAAAGAGTTCTTTCTGATGTGACCTTTTTCTTGCACCCTTCTTTTCTGATTGGATATGCAGCTTCTTAGAAAGCTTTATCCCCTTATAGCATGTCTGTCTGCAGGTTTTTGTTTTTTGCTTTATGCTTTTTGCAGCTCAGATTGCTGATTCCAGAAGAAGACAAAGATTCAAACTCAAATTAAAGCCGTTGCAAAGGCTCATATAAAAAGAGCTTCTTTTGAAAGAAGAATATACCTAGAACACATACACTCAGCAGCATAGAAAAAGAGAAAAAGCAAGAAAGTTCTACAGCTCTCAAAAATTCACATTCAACTGAGAAGATATATTTCTTCAGCATTCTTCCTCATCCTGAGTCCATCCTGCTTACAGGAAGACATTCACTCAGAGGCCTTTAGAAGAAGAAGAAGATGAAAAGAAGCTGTTTGAAGAAGAACACCTCTTCCAAATCAAGAGTCTTCTTCAAGCTTCTCCTTCAGAACCCCAAGACAGTTCTTTGTCTTAGTTCAGAAGAGTTCCTGCACCCTGAAGCAAGACTCCTTCCTGGATAATCTCTAAGCCAGGGGGAGCCTTGATTCTTTAGAGCTATCTAGCTCTGTGCAATCCACTAGCTTCTCTAATCTGTTTAACAATAGAGAAGAAGCCTTAACTCTCTCAACCTCCTGTACAAAGGGTTATTACTCCCTTCAAAAGTGAACCTTTGGTGGCAGGGTGATCAAAAACCTATGTTGGATTTTGAGCTCCTGATCAAAAGCTCAAAGGGTCTACTTGATCTACCTGAAGCAGATTAGTTGGTGTCAGGGCACCAGAACAAAAACCTGTAGTGGATTCCTACCAGGGTGGTAGAAAAGTGGACATACCTATATAGAGGGAACCACTATAAAATTTCTTGTGTCATATGTGCTGCTTATTTAATTTATTGCACTATGGTAGTGAGTACAAATAACTAGAATTGCTAGTTGTTGTGATAGGATACCAAGCTTAACTGTAATTACAGTTAGCTCTCTCTTGTGTACTACACTTTGTGTTGGGCTCTAGGGTTATCAATATCTATAAACTAATTCCGCAAATTAACTCTAAGGGAGTTGAGTAGGGTATCCTAATTATTTAATACTCTATTCACCCCCCCTCTAGAGTTGTATCTATCATCACTTTCAATTGGTATCAGAGGGAGGTTGATTTACAGTACAGGCTAACACCTGAGTCACAAGATCCTGATAGATACCAAGCTTATAGATATTCACTTCATGGCCCAGTCCAAGGATTACTCTAGCACCAGACCTCCAGCATGCAACTTAGCAAAGTTTAGCATCTGGAAGGCAAGGATTAAGTTATATATGAACTCTATTGATGAGAGTATTTTTGCTTCTATTTTGACAGGACCACCAAGAGCAACTGCTGCAGCTACTGCTTCATCATCAACTGATATGAGTGCAGTGCCTCCTCCAGATTACAACAATGAATACAAAATGGCAAAGATAGCAGATGCCAAAGCAATGAATATTCTGGCTCAGACAATGTCTGATGAAGTATTCCAGAAAGTTGCTGACTGCTCCTCTACAAAAGCAATGTGGGATACACTGAACCAGATTGTAGCTGGTTCAGCTGATGAAAGGAAGGACAGAAGGTCCAACCTTATCTCCCAGCATGAAAACTTCAAGAAAACTGATGCTGAATTAGTTGAAGCCATGTACACCAGACTCAACTCAATCATCAATGAGCTGAGAACTCTTGATAAGGAAATTACATCGACAGAGGTCAATGATAAGATACTCATGTGCTTCCCCAGCACATGCGATCTTAGGATCTGGCCTATCAAGGAGGCCAGAAGTACAAATGAAATCTAAACAGAAGCTCTCCTTGGCAAGCTCAAGTCTTTTGAGCAAGTGCTGAAGACTAGGGAAGCTGAGGCTGAAGCAAAGACTCCAACTCCAGCAAGAAAAGGGCAAACTTGGTATGATAGATCTCCTGCTAAAGAAATCATTTATTATGGTTGCAGGAAACCTGGACACATTCTACCAGAGTATCCAGAGGAAAAGAGCAAAGAAAAGAGAAAGGAAAAGGAACATCACAGGAAACACTCCAAGTCCTCCTCCTACAAAAACAAGAAAAAGGAGAAGGGATTTGTTGCTTAAACTTGGAGTGATTCAGATGAGGAATCTTCCTCCTCAATCTCCAATGAGGATGAGGAAGAGAAGAAGGCAAAGGAAATCTGCCTTATGGCTATTGATGCCTGCAGCAATCACTCTGCTGCAGAGAGTTCTGATGATGATGAAGAAATGCCTACAGAAGATCAGGTATTGTCTTCATATGACTTTTCTTCTTCTGAATTTAAAACTGAGTTTAAATCCCTTTGCTTAGATTTAATTAGTTCAGAAAAAGAGATTAAAGAACTTAGAAATAAGTTAGCTGAATCAGAATCTATCTCCATTGAAAATGCTAGGTTAGAAGCAAAACTCACTAAATCTAGTGATGAAATAAAGTTTCTTAAAAATGAACTAGCAAAGTCCAAGAGATTGGAAGATTCATTAAATGGTAGAAGCCTTAAGTTGCTAGAAATCACAAGCATGACAAACACTAGGTCAGACAATAATAAGCTAGGCTTATGAGCTTCATCATGTGAACCCCTAATTATTCTTAAAATTCATCTTTCAACTGTAGTGAACTTTATCTCAGCTGATGGGATAAAGAACACTGAGCAAGTAAGACAAGTTAATTAAGCCTTAAACAAAGCTAAGAGAGAAAAGAGAAAACAAAAGTTTAAGGAAATACAAAAAGCATCGAACGCTGCTCGACAATTACAGGCTCAGTGGTCGAATGAAGCTCGACGATCTGAGCATACATCGTCGAACACCGATCGACGTTTTCAATATGAATTTCAAAATTATAACCAGAACCTTAGAAACCTTAATATGAATAGAAACCCTAGGTTTGTGGACCCATTAACTGCATGGAGCATCCCACCTAGGTGATCTTACCCTCTAGGTTATAAACCCCAACCTGCATATTCTTTTATTTCAAGTTTTCATTATGTGAAGAATAATGGACCTAAGGTTACCTGGGTCCACAATGTTTAACTTAACTCACTGCAGGTGAAGACCTATCCTATCACTCAGGACAAGTGGTATTTGGATAGTCGTTGCTCCAAACATATGACAGGGAATAAAGAAAATCTGTCAAAGTTCAAGGCCAAGCTTGGACCAAAGGTGATCTTTGGGGATTCTAGCTGTGGTCAAACTGAAGGATATGGTAGGATTACCATTGGAGCAGTAACTTTCAAGAGGGTTGCATATGTAACTAGACTGAAGCATAATCTTATCTCAGTAAGTCAGTTATGTGATGCAGGATATCAGGTCTCGTTCACTAACACTCTTTGTAATATTACTTTAAATAGTAATGTTGTGTTAGTAGGTATTAGACAAGGCAATATTTATTTAGTAGATTTTAATTCAACCCATTCTGAAATCTGCTTATTTAATGAAGTAACAAATAACAACACTTTATGGCATAAAAGGCTCAGCCATGTTAACCTCAAGAACATATCTAGGTTATCTAAATACAAACTTGTTAGAGGATTACCTTCTTGCCCCTACAAGAAGGAGAGCCTATGCAAGGCTTGTCAATTAGGCAAGCAAACCAAAAATTCCTTTAAATCTATAAATAAAAGTGATTCACCTAGAATCCTGTATTTATTACATTTGGACCTCTTTAGCCCAATAAATGTACAGAGTCTAGGAGGGAAGTATTACACTTTAGTAATTATAGACGACTTCTCTAGGTTCACTTGGGTGTTCTTCTTGAGAGCTAAGGCTGATAACTTCAAAGTTCTTACAGATTTTCTACTGTGTGCAGACTGAGTATTCTACTCATGTTGCCTTGATCAGAAGTGATCATGGTACTGAGTTTGAGTCTCTTCTCATGCAAGAATTCTGTGAGAAAGAAGGTATCAAACATAGCTTCTCTGCTCCTAGAACTCCCCAACAAAATGGGATAGTGGAAAGGAAGAATAGAACCCTGATTGAAGTTGCTGGTACATTATTGGCAAATGCTAACATGCCTCTTTCCTATTGGGTAGAAGCTGTTAGCACAGCTAACTATGTCTTGAACAGAAGTCTTATACACAAGCTTAAGAGTAAAACTCCTTATGAGTCTTAAAGGAAAGAAACCTAAAATAAATTATTTTAGAGTATTTGGTTGTGTAGTATACATTCATAACAATAATAAAGAATACCTTAGAAAGTTTGAAGCAAAAGCTTCAATGGCAATCTTTCTTGGATATTCCCAAGTAAGCAAAACTTATAGGGTATTTAATAAATCAACTTCTAAAATTGAGGAATCTATGCATGTTTCTTTTGATGAATCTCAGATGTTTTACAAGGAGAAGGAAACTTCTCCTTCCTCAAGTTCATTACAGGTACTAGAATCTAGTAAAGATGTCACTCAAGAGATTCTCCATCTATCAACTCTTCATATCACTGAATCAGACAATGATAAAGACTTTGCAGAAACTGTTGTTGTACCACCAATAGTAGATCAAATTCCTCCTGAGGAATCAATC
The DNA here is from genome assembly GCA_039513925.1 of Platanthera zijinensis. Lineage (NCBI taxonomy): Eukaryota > Viridiplantae > Streptophyta > Magnoliopsida > Asparagales > Orchidaceae > Platanthera > Platanthera zijinensis. The sequence continues at coordinate 126,384,002 of CM077085.1, read as the reverse complement.
CCAACTGTTGCTGAAGATCACATCCCACCTGCTGATGTTGTCACACTTAGAGATCATCCTACATCTCAAGTGATTGGAGACATATCAGCTGGTGTTCAAACAAGACATCAATTAAGACAGGATATGATGCACGCTTGTTTCCTTTCACATATTGAGCCCCTCACCATTAAAGATGCTGAGCTAGATCCCCACTGGATCATTGCTAGTCAAGAGCAACTCAATCAGTTTGAAAGATGTAAAATATGGACTTTGGTTCCAAGACCTAAAGGCCAACTGATCATAGGCACCAAGTGGGTGTTTAGAAACAAGTTGGATGCAAATGGAATTATTGTAAGGAACAAAGCTAGGCTTGTAGCTCAGGGCTACAGATAGGAGGAAGGTATATATTATGACCAAACCTTTGCTCTTGTTGCAAGGCTAGAGGAAATAAGGATCTTTCTAGCCTATGCAGCCTATATGAAGTTTAAGGTCTTTCAGATGGATGTCAAAGTGCCTTTCTAAATGGTGAGCTAAAGGAAGAGGTATTTGTTGAACAACCACCTGGGTTTGTTTCTTCAACTCAGCCCTCACATGCTTTTAAGTTGCAAAATTCTCTTTATGGACTCAAACAAGCACCCAGAGCCTAGTATGAGACTCTAGCTAGTTTCTTGTTAGAGCACAACTTTGTTAGGGGAGTAGTTGATAGAACCCTTTTCGTCAAGCACCACAAGGACACAATCCTGTTAGTTCAAGTGTATGTAGATGATATTATTTTTGGTTCAACTGATCCCAAACTGTGCAAAAAGTTCTCTGACTTGATGCATTCTAAGTTTGAGATGAGTAGTATGGGTGAGCTGTCATACTTTCTTGGTCTCCAAGTAAAACAAGATGTTGATGGTATCTTCATCTCCCAATCCAAATATGCAAAGGAATTGGTAAAGAAGTTTGGGATATCTGATGCTTCAGCAATGCATACACCCATGGCTACTAATGTAGTTATAGATTCTGATGATCAGGGTAAGCCTGTTGATCAAAAGAATTATAGGGCCATTGTTGGTTCCCTATTGTATTTAACTACAAGTAGACCAGATATAATGTTTGCTACATGCCTATGTGCTAGGTTCCAGGTCAACCCCAAGGAATCTCATCTGATTCTTCTCAAGAGAATCTTGAGATACCTGAAGGGATTTCCAAATCTACGACTATGGTACCCAGCTGAGTCAGAATTTGAGTTAATTGGATACTCTGATTCTGATTATGCTGGTTGTAGAGTTGACAGGAAAAGTACCTCAGGAACTTGCCAGTTCCTGGGAGAGAGATTGGTCTCTTGGTTTTGTAAGAAGCAGGCTTCTGTCTCAACTTCAACTGCAGAGGCTGAATATATAGCAGCTGCTAGTTGTTGTTCACAGATCCTGTGGATTCAAAACTAGCTTTTGGATTATGGGTACACACACAAGAACACAAAAATCTTGTGTGACAGTACCAGTGCTATCTCCATTGCACAAAATCCTGTGCACCACTCTAAAACCAAGCACATTGAGATTAGACACCATTTCCTGAGAGATTGTGTGGAAAAGAACAAGATCAGCCTTGAGTTCATATCCACTGACCTTCAGAGAGGTGATATTTTCACCAAGCCTTTAGATGAACAGAAGCATCTGTTCTTTTTGGTTCAACTAGGCATGATTAATGGAAAAGACTAAGTGTGACGTCTGCCTTTGTTGAAACTTGTTTGAAGATCGTCGAACGACGTTCGAAGATAGTCGATCGGATGAAGCCTATCGTCGACCTATGGTTGATGATAGCTTATCTGCTTGAAGATCGTCGACCGTCGTTCGCAGATCGTCGAACAGGTCGAGCTTATCATCGATCTACGGTTGACGACAGCTTGTTGTTTGTAAAGACAGAAATAGTCGAACGATTGATCGACTACTTTGCTTCAGGAACGATTGTCGAATGATCGTTCGACCATCGTCTCCAGTATCTTTTAAAATAGATCGACTATTACTGTTTTAATATAAAATCGATGGTCGACCTAGGTTAAGAGATCGTTCTTTTTATCGTCGACGGAGAGCGTCTTCTCGCATTCCGTTTTTCTGCTTGCTCCCTGTCCCGCGATTTCTGCCATTTCGCCTTCGCCGTCTCTCTCGCCTTCTCCAACCCCTTCGATGGCGATTGCTCCAGCCCTCCTGTCCGTGGTAAAGTTTGATGCTGGTTTCAGCATGGACTTCAATTCTTTCTGCTGCTGCGAGTCTGCGATAGTGGAAATCCTCAACCTCTACAAAGATCAAGGATTGGAAAAGTTCATGTCCACAAGAATAAAGATAAACGTCCAGGAGATTAAAGAATGGGCGTTCACTTCTTCCTCCAATGACGACTCTATGATCGGAACGATAGGCGGAGAAGAGGTAATTTTGACTCTCGCCGTTTTAACTGAAAATTTTGGATTATTAAATGGGGAAGAGGATTATGAGCAAGATACCCCTGAGTTTGGGAGAATGTTGACTGAACTAGGACATGCCGACGACATTCCTTCTAAGCTGCTAAAGGTGAACTTTCCGTTGAAGATAAAGTTCCTTGCTGAACTAGTAGAAAAAGTGCTTCTGGGAAAGCACTCTGCCCATGATAATATAACCAAGCAACAGTTTGCCCTGATGTGTGCCATCGTGAACAAGAAGCAGATTAACTGGGCAGGAGTTTTGTTTGATTTGATAAGGAAAAAGAATAGCAAGAAGGAAGTCACCCTGGGTAGGGTGCTTGGGATTTTTTTGAAGGAGAAATATCCCCATCTGTTGGTCTCAGTTTCTACATCAATCAATGCCAGCAAAAAGATGGACCCAACCCTATTTGTCAAGTGGAAAAGGAGCTTTTTGAAGCCCGCTCCAGCAGGGGTTGCTCTAATTGCATCTGAGAGCACAAGGACTGCTTTAGTCACTCCCCTCCTTCAAGAAGCAGGCTCAGCCAATCTCTCCTTTCCATCCACTTCATCTGCATTACCTTCAACCTCCACTGAAGTGCCACCATCTACTTCAGTTCCATATACTTCAGTTGAAGTTCCATCTTCTGCATCTCATCTTCTTGATTCCTCCACAATTCTCCATGCATCACCACCAACATCCCCTCTCCCTTCTCATCTTGCTAGGATATCTCATCCTAGTTTTGATTTATTGGCGTCTGAGCTATCCACTCCTCCTCAATCACCAATTCTTCATTCAGATCATATTGATCTTCTTGCATCCACCCATCATTCTCCAGTTCACTCTCCATCTCATCAAGAATACACCATCCCTGTTGTTCATCCATCTACTGTGATTCCCCCATCTTCATTTGAAATTACCCCAGCCTTCATCTCAAGCATCCTGGAGTTAATTACTCCTTCAATCAAAATTATGATTGAAGAGGCAATTGCTCCCCTTGTATACTCCATCTCTTCTCTGACTGCCTCCATCCAAGCCCTCTCAAAATCTGCTGAGCCCTCTTCATCTAAGGGCCTGGTTTCAGTTTCCACTGAAATCAGGCAGGGGGAGATGCTCTATGAAGATGCCTCTGAACTGCCCCTGGCCTCTCTTCCAGCAGATCCTCCAGCAGATACAGAAAAAGAGATAGAAGAAATAGTACCTCCACTGTCTGAAAAAGATATTGCTGATGCTATAATGAAAACTGAATTTGTTGTCAAAGTCTGCCTAGAAGAATTCTCCACTCCCCTGGTTGCCCTCTACCTAGAAGGAGTCATTACCTCCTTTCTAGATGAGTTATGGGAGTTAGGACATTCTGAGGAAAATCCTGAAGGTAACTCGTTTACTCATTTTTTAGACTTGATAACTGACATGTTAGTATGGGAATACCTAGAAGGAATGATAAAATGCAATTTAGCAAATTTGTGTTCATAATACTACAGATATAGTGGAAGAAGTGTTAGATGTCCAAGAACTTGATCATCAACCTGCTCTAGAAGTTCAACCTAATCCAGAACCACTTGTTCAAGATCCTGAGGCTGCTCAATAAGCACAGTTAGCTGTGCAAGAAGAACTGGTCTCCATGACAGTTACTGATGAACAAGAAAAGGTTTCAGATATTCAATTGGAAAAGTCTACAGTCTGGGACGACACCCCTGGATTAGATCTAGACACTCTTCTGGCACAGGATGCCTTGGAAGAAGAGTTAGAAAAAGCTGCTTTAAAAGAGAAAGAAAAAGCTGTGCAAGAGGCGTTTGATCCTTATGATCATCCTCCTTCTTCAAACTCTGAGGATGAGGATGATTCTGATGAATCTGAAGAATCCAAGAGAAAGAAATCTGCCAAGAAGAAAAGAAAAGCTATGGCTCCTCCTCCTCCAAACCCTGATAATGATATCCCTTATTATATCTTGAAAGGAATTGATCCCAAATCTAAAGAGTTTCAGCATTGGATGGGATTTTCAAAGAATCAGCAAAAGTTAAGGAAGAAGTCTAAAAAGTATGACAGTCTTGCTCCAAAATGGACTCCTAGAGGTCCTCCTCCTCCACCTCCCAGTGCAGGAGCCTCTGGCAACTTGTCTGCAAATCCTTCTGCTCCGTCTGCTAGGTTTATGCCATCCCAATCTTCTCAAAGGAAAAGCAATCAAGGATATCAAGGCAGATCGCAATCTGGATACCAAAGGCATGATGCTGATGCAAAAGAACAAGTGAAGGAGGTAGTTTATCAGAAACCAACCTTTTGTCCTCCTTCCAAAGAATCCAAGAGCATATCTTCTTCAAAGCCAGATCATGCAGTGAAAACAGTTTCAAAAGGTAAAAGAGTTATTTTCTCTGAAAAATCGAGTAAGAAATTTGCTGAGTTTGCTCTTCCTTCTTCTCTAGCTATTCAGGAAAATAAAGAGCCAGTTGAAAGCCTGTTAGATCATTCTATTAAATTTAAAGCTGTAAAACCTGTAGATCCAACTTGTGAAAATGTGTATGAAAGTCAAGATCTTGATCCTGATTATAGGATGGCTAGATTTCTTGAGCTAGTTGGATCAGCCCAGATTAGGAAAGCCAAAGCTGAAGGTAAAGATACTACAGGATTAACAACTATGTCCAAATTCAGAAAGAAGGAGCTTGATAAATTCCAGGTTAGACCTGAGGTATTTGAATCTTCAAAATATATGGAAAAGCATCCTGAAGCAGTTGTTCCAAGGGCATCCGAATCTAAAATTATTGGAGAGAAAGATCTAAAGCTGTCAAAGAAAGAAGCTCTAGACCCTTTTAGGAAAATTACTTTTATTCCTAGTTCCTCTGAATCTAAACCAAATTCTGAAGCTTCTTGAATTTCATTGATTGATAGTTACTTAATTGTCTGTTTGATTGATGTTATCTGCTGCTTAGATATTTTCTTTCCTGTACTGTTTTTATTTCCAGTAGGTTGTTTTGTGTTTTTTTGTTGTTGAGAGACTTAACTCAAATAGGGGGAGATTGTTGGTACCCTTGTTTGGATTTGAGTTCAGTCCTCTCTTTTAGTCTCTTGACCCAAGATTTATCTATGGTCAAAGGTTAGTTGTTTAGTTAGTTTGCTCTAGTTTTAGAGTTGTAACTTTTCCAGATGAAAATTTGGTTAAGTTGTTTTTGGTTCGACTATGGTCGAACGCCGCTCGACTATCGTCTATCGACTGGTCGATGATTGTCTATCAGTTGTTCGATGTTTGTCTGTCAGCAGATCGTCTATCTCTGAGTAGTTCAACTCTTGTTAGCTCGACGTTTTGTGGAATCTGCCTCGCCGATCGTCGAACCCCGCTCGACTTCTTTTGACCAGACAGATTTCTTGATAGTTCAACTATCTGCTTGGATAGTTCAACTATCTGATAGTTCGACTATCTGTTTGATAGGTCGACTATCTGTGTTTTTGATAGTTCGACTATCTGTCTTGATAGGTCGACTATCTGTTGTGTTTGATAGTTCGACTATCTGCTTGGATAGTTCAACTATCTGATAGTTCGACTATCTGTTTGATAGGTCGACTATCTGTTTTCTTTGATAGTTCGACTATCTGTTTGATAGGTCGACTACATGTTTTCTTTGATAGTTCGACTATCTGTTTTCTTTGATAGTTCGACTATGTGTTTGATAGGTCGACTATCTGTTTTCTTTGATAGTTCGACTATCTGTTTGATAGGTCGACAATCGGTTTTCTTTGATAGTTCGACTATCTGTTTGATAGGTTGACTATCTATTTTCTTTGATAGTTCGACTATCAGTTTGATAGGTCGACTATCTGTTTTATTTGATAGTTCGACTATCTGTTCTGATAGGTCGACTATCTATGTTGCTTGATAGCTCGACTATCTATCTTGATAGGTCGACTATCTGATTGCTCGACTATCTGTTCTGATAGGTCGACTATCTGCTGTGGTAGTTCGACTATCTGCTTTGGTAGTTCGACTATCTGTATCGTTCGACTATTTGTTTGATAGGTCGACGATCTCTGTGCTTCAGTCGACGATCTCCGAGGGTCGTTCGACGTTCTGCTGTATGTCTTTAGTAATTTTGTCCTCTTCTATTCTATGATTTATTTCATATTTATTTGGCATATTATCTCAGTTAATTTATGCTATTATTTCCAGGCAATCTCTGCTCCATTCCTTATGCATGAGCCAATCTTTATCTGACAAAGTGTTTTGTCTTATTAGTTGAAATATATTTTCTGCTTTATCTGCCAGGCTGTCCTTTATAGCCGTTAAACTCAGAAAGTCTTTTCTGGCTATAAAGAGTTATTTCTGATGTGACCTTTTTCTTGCACCCTTCTTATCTGATTGGATATGCAGCTTCTTAGAAAGCTTTATCCCCTTATAGCATGTCTGTCTGCAGGTTTTTGTTTTTACTTTATGCTTTTTGCAGCTCAGATTGCCGATTCCAGAAGAAGACAAAGATTCAAACTCAAATTAAAGCTGTTGCAAAGGCTCATATAAAAAGTGCTTCTTTTGAAAGAAGAATATACCTAGAACACATACACTCAGCAACATAGAAAAAGAGAAAAAGCAAGAAAGTTCTACAGCTCTCAGAAATTCACATTCAATTGAGAAGATCAATTTCTTCAGCATTCTTCCTCATCCTGAGTCCATCCTGCTTACAGGAAGACATTCACTCAGAGGCCTTTAGAAGAAGAAGAAGAAGAAAGGAAGCTGTTTGAAGAAGAACACCTCTTCCAAATCAAGAGTCTTCTTCAAGCTTCTCCTTCAGAACCCCAAGACAGTTCTTTGTCTTAGTTCAGAAGAGTTCCTACACCCTGAAGCAAGACTCCTTCCTGGATATTCTCTAAGCCAGGGGGAGCCTTGATTCTTTAGAGCTATTTAGCTCTGTGCAATCCACTAGCTTCTCTAATCTGTTTAACAATAGAGAAGAAGCCTTAACTCTCTCAACCTCCTGTACAAAGGGTTATTACTCCCTTCAAAAGTGAACCCTTGGTGGCAGGGCACCTGATCAAAAACCTGTGTTGGATTTTGAGCTCCTGATCAAAAGCTCAAAGGGTCTACTTGATCTACCTGAAGCAGATCAGTTGGTGGCAGGGCACTTGAACAAAAACCTGTAGTGGATTCCTACCAGGGTGGTAGAAGAGTGGACGTACCTATTTAGAGGGAACTTTCTTGCAATTATGTTAACATCATAATCTTTGTTGTTATTATAAGTGATGTATATCATTGAATATGGGTTATGACTTCTCTAAACAGGTGGAGATTGTTGGGTACATTGGAAAATTTGTACCATATTTGGAGAAGCCTCACTTAACTCAATGATATTCATCAATGTGTATTTGGTGGTATTTTAAATTACTTTGTACAGGTTAAGGAATTGCAAAGGAAATGTTCTAAGTACAAGTGTCGACACTTGTAGAGAGTTGTATCGACACCAGAAGACAGATAGTGTCGACACACAGGACTTGTGTCAACACACAAAAAATCTATCAACAACAATTGTGTCGACACACAGGACTAGTATAGACACACATCTGGATTATGTCTACAGTAATTGTGTCGACACACAGGACTTGTTTCGACACATTCCAGAACTCAATCAAGACAAGAAGTTGTGTCGAAACACAGGACTTGTGTCGACACATTATATAAAAGCCATGTCAAGAAGCTGTGTCGACACTGTGGGAGTTATGTCGACTTCACCAGGGATTGTGTCGACACTTAATCTATTTGTGTCGACATATATGAAGCAATGACACGACACTTTGCCTACTGAGACAATGACTCATGGAATGACTGGTGACTTGACAGGTGTCATGATCAACAAGGCTATTACAAGTGTCAGAGTTTTTAGAAGTTTATTATAAACCGGATCAGCCGATAACCTTGGAAAAAGTCTATATAAAGACATATTCTATCATCTGATAGAAAAGGAGAACTTTTTGGGAAACAAAAAGGACAGAGTGCTGGAAGTATCCAAGTGAAGAAAGAGAAAATCATCAGCAAGTCTCTAAGAGCAAATCAAGATCAAGTTTGCAAGTAGAATTCAGATTAAATTCTGAAGAGAAGAAGGAGGCTGATTGAAGATCAACTTCAAGAAGATCAACTTTACTTTATTCAGATTCAAGAAGCTTTGAAGAAAGCTAAGATAGGTTGAAACTAAATGTGGTCAGATCTATCAAAAACTGACCAAGAAATCTTCTACCCTTTCTCTCCCTACTTGGGTGAAAGTTTCATACATCTTATTATCATTTTATTGTAGGGTCTTTTATAGATCTGAGTTGTAGGCCTAGGTAAAGGCTGAGGTAGGGCTATGTGCCTGAGGTAGGAGAGTTGTCTCTCTGAGTTGTAATCCTAAATCTATAAAGGTTGAGGTAGGGCAAGGTCAAGAGGTATAAGTGTGGATTCACCTTGAGTTGTAGGAACCATCTTAGGGTTCTGAGCTATAAGATCTGAGGATCTGATAAAGAAAAAGGGAGTTAGGCCGAATCTAGTTTACTGCTTGATAGGCGAAGGGGGAAAGTGTATGTACCCATCATTTGGGGAACCACTACAAATCTGTGTGCATTTTGTGATTGGTTGTGGTAATTTAAATGTTGTGTTGTGATAGTTAATGATGACATAATCTAACTTGCATGAGTTATCTTCCTAAGTATTAAAAAAAGGAATTGAACCTATTCACCCCCCCCCTCTAGGTGTTTAGGACATCTTGAAACCAATTCTTTCATACACCCTCCCTTGGATCGACGTGCTGGTTGATTCAACCATTGGTTTTTCTATTATAAGTTTTCTGATGCTTTTTCAAGTTATCATCAGATTCGAATGCATCCCCCCTCCCGATTTAAAAGATGTCTCCTACATCATGAGGGAGGGTTGCTTTAGCTATAAGATGATGCCTTTTGGGCTAAAAAATGCAGGAGGAACGTACCAGCGTATGATGGATCGGGTTTTCCAAAATCATAAGGGGGGAATCTAGAGGTCTATGTTGATGACCTTATGTTTAAGAGCAGGGAGGTGGACTCCCATCTCCTTGACCTGGAAGAAACGTTCACAACCTTGCGTAAATACAAGATGCGGTAAAACCCTTTGAAGTGCGTTTTTGGGGCTAGCTGGGGAAAGTTCCCGGGCCATCTTCTAACCCTCGCAGGGGTAGAGCCTAACCTCGATAATGTAAAGGCCATAATGGACTTGGAGTCACAACATAACACTAAGGAGGTTCAGTGCCTCACGGGTAAGCTTGCTGGACTAAGTAGTTTTCTCTCCCGGGCTGGGGAGAAATGTGCACCTTTCTTCAAGGTGCTGCGGGGGAACCAAAAGTTCGAGTTGATACAAGAATGCGAGGAGGAAGTCTAAGCATTGAAGGGACAACTCTCCCAAGCACCGCTCCTTCAGAGCTCGAATGAGGGGGAGGATCTAGCTTTATATCTCGGGATGGGGGTGGAATTCGTAAGCTCTGTTTTTGTCAGGGAATAAGGGAAGAAGTAGTTACCCATCTACTACGTCAGCATAATCTTGAAGAAGGATGAGCTCCATTACCTCATCCAAGAGAAGTTGGCTTTCTCCTTGATCTTCTCGGCCAGGAATCTTCGGTCGTACTTTCAAGCCCATTCGATCAAGGTAGTGACGGACCACCCCTTGCGCAAGATTTTCGAAGGGGTGGAGCTCTCGGGGTGGATGGCCAAGTGGTCCGTCAAACTGAGTGAGTTTGATATCACCTTTATGTCGCGGCTCTCCATCAAGATGCAAGTGGTGGTCGATTGTTTGGCTGACTACGTCGCCGAGGTGGAAGGAGAGAAGTCGTCGCTGCGGATTCTTGAAAGACGTTAGTTGACGGAGCCTCGGGAAAGCATTCTCTAGTGGGAGGGGTAGTGCTAGTAAGCCCTCATGGGGTCACTATAGAACAGGAAGTGGTCTTGCACATCCCTATCACCAACAATCAGGCCGAATATGTGGCCGTCATAGCAGAGCTGCGATTAGCCAAAGAGCTCGGGGTACATGACGTGGAGGTATTCACAGACTCGTTGGTGGTGGCGTCGCAGATCAAGGGTGAGTATGAGGCTTGGGAGCCTACCCTCCTAAAATACTTGTCCAAGGTAAGGGTGATTGTTGGCAGGTTCCAGACATTTTAAATCCAGCCTGTCCCTGTGGAGGAGAGTGCAACAGTCGATTAGTTAGCCAAATTTGGCCCTCAGGGGGAGGAACTTTGACCGAGTTGTTTCACCCAATAATTGAGGAGGAGAGTTAATGGAAGTGGATCGGAGGCCATCATGGGTGGATCCCTTTGTAGCTTTCCTAACTACTGGTAAACTTACCGAAGGGACCAAAGATGCAAAAGGATTCAGGCACAAATTAGTACATTACTTAATGCATGAAGGAGGGATGCATCAGAAGATGTTGTCGGGGCTCCTCGCGTGATGCATGGCAGAAGAGGAGATCTCGTGGATCCTTGAGGAAATACACTCTAGCGAATGTGGCAGTCACTCGGGAGGCAGAACCCTGGAAGCAAGGGTGGTCAAGCAAGGGTACTTTTGGCCATCACTAAAGAATGATACGACGGAGTTCGTAAGGAGGTGCCAAAACTATCAGCTACATGCCTCCCTCCAACTCTTGCCCTCCCAAAGGATTCGAATCATCATGGCGCCATGGCCTTTCGCCATCTTGGGGATGGATTTTGTTGGGCCTTTTCCCCTGACAAGCATGTAGAGAAGGTTCCTTATAGTCATGATTGATGATTTCTTAAAGTGGTTGGAGGTCAAGGCGTTGGCCAAGGTGACTTACCAAGTCATCAAAAATTTCATATGGGGGAGATCATTTGCCGACACAGGTTGCCTCAAGCCATTGTCACAGATAATGGGCCCAATTTGCCAGTGAAGAATTAATTAGTTTTTGCACCCAGTTAGGGATTGACCTCAGGTTTGCCTCCGTCCACCAACCAAGATACAACGGCAAGGTAGAGGCATCAAACAGAATCATTGTGAACCTACTAAAGAATAAGGTAGAGAACTTAAGGGGGAGTTGGGTAGAGAAACTTCCATCGGTGTTGTGGGATCTGCGGACAACTCCCAACACGGCCACCGGAGAGACCCCCTTCAAACTTTCTCATGGGTGTGAGGTGGTCTTGCCCGTGGAGTTTGAGGTTCAGTCACCGCGAGTCATGGCATCTAGTAGAGGTGACGAGTAATGGAGGGAAGGAAATGAAGGAGAGCTGCGGCTTTTACTACACATGATAGAGGAACTTTGCGACGTAGTCGCCGTTAGGAAGGAGGAGATTAAATGGGGGATGGCCAAGTACTTTGAAAAACATGTCAGTATCAAGCGGTTCAAAGAAGGTGATCTGGTCTTGAAAAAGGTCGATGCCACTGGAAGGTCAGCAACCGTTGGGAAGCTCAATCCTAAATGGGAGGGTCCCTACATAGTTGAAAAGGCCCTGGGGTCGGGAGGATACTACCTCCAAGATGTGGAATGGGTTACAATAGGCCATACTTGGAGTGGCGATGACCTAAAGCGTTTCTACCCTTAGTGGGGGTAAGATTGTAAATCCTATTACAATAAATTCATTGAATTGTTTCAGGTTTGTTTCTTTTGAAGATTGCGAAAAGTTTGTAGTTTGAAAGACTCTGAGTAGATCTCACTTACACGGCTCCCATTAGCTGGCAGGGCTGGAAGGCGCACTCGGCCCCGAGTAGACCCGCTGTCCAGGCTCTCACTAGCTAGAAGGGATGTAGTATCGCTTATGGGTGAGGTAAAGAGGTTGTAGTTTGAAAGATCCCATGTAGAATCTGCTGACCAGGATCCCATTAGCTGGCATGGTTGGAATACACACTTGGCCCTGAGTAGACCCGTTGTCTCGGCTCTCACTAGTTGGCAGGGTTGTAGGCTCACTTGAGGGGTTAGGTAAAGAGGTTGTAGTTTTAAAGACCCCGAGTAGATCCTGCTGACCAGGCTCCTTTTAGCTGGCAGGGCTGGAAGGCGCACTCGGCCCCGAGTAGACCTGCTGTCCAGGCTCTCACTAGCTGGCAGGGTCATAGGCTCGCTTGGGGGTGAGGTAAAAGGGTTCTTTGATGGATATATTGCTGACACGACCGCCATTGATCCTCGTCTGAAAGAGTTCGTCTATTGGGACGATTGCTGCCGCAAGCTCGAGGATGGGATCGACGTCCGCCGCAATTATATAAAAAATATATATTTATAAATAAAATAATTATAATTATATATTTTTAATAATTTTATTATTTTAGAAAATTTATTTTAAGTATTTATTTCATGTTTAATTTTCATTTCATGTGTAATGATGGTTGTTTATAACCATCATGTGTTGTTTTAATTATTTCATTTCATGTGCTATGATAGGTGCATATAACCATCATATTTTCAATTTGAATTTTGAATTTTGAATTGAGGGAGATTGAGTGGTGCAGGCTATATATAACCATGTTATGAAGGACTGATTAGAGATTAAAAAATTGAATCCTTAATTCAAAGATTGAATTTCCCCCCTCTTTCCCATTTCCCTCTTAGGCAAATTTCGGCCTTCCTTCTCCTCTTCCTCCTCTCCCTATTCAAAATTTGGCCAAGGCTAGTTCCTCCTCTCCCAAGCCGCCAACCCTCCTTCTCCCACTCACAAAATCCATCCACCACTCCACCACCTCCTCCCTCCTCAAGGTTTCCACCATCATCCTTCTCTTTCCCAAAAAAAAGAAGATCTCAACTTTTGGATCAACTCTGGCGTAAAGCGATGAAGATGAACAAGTTTCTCTCCAACCGACGTGACTCCGACGGAGCCGTTGAATAGCAATCCAAGTAGAGAAATCAGAATCAACCATTCCGATTGGGTAACAAAAATATTTCTACTTTATGTGATTTTTCCCTCTAGATTAATTCGTGTGGTGGATTTACTTTGGCGTTAATTTTGATAACATTGGATTTTCATGGATTTTCTTTCATTAGATTTTGTAGTACCTCTTAATTTATTTAAGTTCGGGAGGTTTGGCGAACCTCCGTTTTCTAATGTTGGGAGAGATTTACCGATTTTCGAATCGTTATTTTTGGTAGATCTCTTTTGGTACAACCTTCGTTCGATCGGACCGAGTTGGTCCTTTTAGCCAGAAAGAATGTTGGCATATCGCCTCTATTTGATCCTCATCAGTTTGGCTACCCATACGCTAGCATATAATTGATAGAATTAATTAACGTGGTGCTGCGTAGAACGATTGTGCGAGTATAGGATTGGATCATAGAGAGGTATATGTGCTAGTCCGTACATCTAATCGTTGTCAAACGTGTGAGACTGCATTAATTTGATATCAGAGGGAGGTTCACGTCAATTTCCTAATTGGCCCCCTCCCCTTTTGCTTTTTGCACCGACACGCACTTTGCACGTTTCATTGCACAACATATAAATAAATTTTAATTTTTTGGTCTACAAATAGTGGCCTAAAATTTTCAGATTTTTTTAAAATTCAAAAAAAAAAATTTCTGGAATTTCTCCATCATTTTCTTAGTAAAAAAACAAAAAAAAAATTACTTTTCATTAAGTCATTATTTTTATTAAGTCGTTTTAAAATTTAATTGTTGGTCTACAAATAGCGTCTTATATTTGTTTTTTTTTAGCAAAAAAATCAAAAAAAAATTATTTAATAATATTCATATTCTTTCCTGCAAGCAAATCAAAATAAACTTTTATCGCCATAGTTATTAAATGGGAACAATTCCATCTTTGAAAATTAAATAGGGTTAGGTTCGTTTCTCATTGTATGTGCACCAGTTCCGGGTGAGTTTTCTCTCCGGTTCTCACTAAAATGCCATATGAAGTATATGATAACCGGTTAAACAATTCTTATGCTAAGGATATGGGTAAACACACCCCTAGGGCACACCACATTTATCGTACTTATGACGGTTTAGGATGTCCCCAAATTTTTAGAGATTGGTATAAGGGATTAGAGCATTATTTTAAGTGCCACTTATGGGATGACCACAAAAAGGTTAACTTTGCCCGAGAGCGATTAGTAGGTCAAGCCCAGTTGTTTTGGTTAAATGAAGAGCGTCGTGTTGGTAGCTATCGTTACGCTTGGCCACACATGCGTAGCGTACTATCGGATCAATTTGATCCCGCCTACTTTCGCCCTGCTAACACCAAGCCTATGAGTGAGTATAGTTTTTGCACTAGATCCATACCTACCATTAGGAATGATTATAAACCAAACACCCAGACCAAGCGATAGGTAACTAATGATTTGACTAACCTTAAACAACGAAACAAGTCGATCTCGGATTATATGCGTCTTTTAAAGGATATGATGGTTAGAAGTAGTGTGAAAGAGTTGCAAGAGATCATCCTCTCTAGGTTTCGAAAGGGGTTACACCCCTACATCCAGGGTAAATTACTTTGTTATTTTCAAACCGATCTGATGGAGCTGACTCCCCACGATATGTCACCAAGGAGCGTCCTCGCTTTGATGATGATGGTGACCCGATTGATGGAGCCGACTCCCCACGATATGTCGCCAAGAAGCGTCCTCCCTCTGATGATGATGGTGACCCGATTGATGGAGACGACGGCCCGCAACATTTTAAAGACGGCGATGGCGTGCTTACGGATGTTCATGTGGAGCATCGTCATAATACCCGTCCTGAACGCAAGCCAACATATTAATAATAATTAATAATTATTATTAATTATTAATTATTAATTATTAATTAATTTTTATGCTTTGTTTTATTTTTGCAATGTTATTTAATTTCATGTTTTTAATTTCCATTTCATGTGTAATGATGGGTGCGTATAACCATCATGTAGTATTTTAATTATTTCATTTCATGATTTATGATGGGTGCATATAACCATCATATGTTCAATTTGAATTTTGAATTTTGAAGTTGGTTTGGAGGGAGATTGAGTGGTGTAGCCTATATATAGGCATGTATCCTTCATGTTTTAATTAGTGAATGAATGAAAAGAAAACCAATTTCAAGAATTGAAATCCCCCTCCTCTCCAAGGCAAGTTTCGGCCCTCCTCCTTCTTCTTCCTCTTTGGCCTCCGGCCACCTCTCCTCCCCTCTCAATCTCGGCCTCCCTCCTTCTTCCTTTCCTCTACTCCCTTGCAAACCCGACCCCTCCTCCAACCTCCAAGCCGCCACCTCCTCTCTCACAAAATCGGCCACCACCAAACTCCAACAAGCCCGACCCCTTCCTCATCCCCGTCCTAAATCCAAATATCACTTTCCAAATTAAGCTCTTAGCCTACCATACTAGAAATATTTCATTCCTTAAATATTTCTCAATCCACCACCATTTCTCTCTCCTGCCTTATTTGGAGATATTTGTTTCCATATTTAGAAGATTCCACCGGGACTTTTCCAAATACAGCGTGACACTAAGAAGGCGATGAATTTCTCTCCCTCCAGCGTATCTCTGGTGGTGTCGTTGAGGAACGATTCTAGTTGAGCGTAACCGGATTCATCCAATCCGGTTGGGTAACGAAAATCTCTACTTAACGTGTTTCTCTTCCTTAGATAAATCTTGTGGATTTGGCAAATTGCGCATTTTGTGTAACGCTTGATTTTTTCGTGGTTTATTTTATTTTAGTTATTGTCTTATTTATCGTATTTTCGTTTAAGTTCGTGAGGCGTGGCGGCCCTCGTTTGTATTTTGTTGGCAGAGAACCACCCTTGCCCGAATCTTTTATTTTCGGTGGTTTCTCTTTTGGTACAACACGCTCGATCGAACCGTGTGAGTTCTTTTCGCTTGAGAGGACCTTGGCCTATTGCCTTGGTACTATCTTGAAGGGCTTTGCGAACCCTCCGTAATTGTTGTTTAGTAATTATATTAATTAAACCGCTGCGACGTTAAATGCTAGAGTGTAACGTGAGAATTATTCGAGAGCGTCGCGTTATTGTCGATTTCCTAATCGGCACCATCCTTCTATTTTTAGGTAGGCTAAAGAAAATATAAATTTCAAATTTAAAAATATCAAATTTCAAATTTCAATTTCAAATTTCGAATTTCGAAATTCAAATTTCAAATTCAAAATTCAAAATTCAAATTTCAAATTTCAAATTTAAAAATTTCAAATTTCAAATTTCAAAATTTAAAATTTAAAATTCGAATTTCAAATTTCAAATTTCAAATTTTAAATTTCAAATTTCAGATTTCAAATTTCGAATTTCAAATTTCAAAATTTCAAATTTCAAATTTCAAATTCCAAATTTCTAATTCAAAATTTCAAATTTCAAATTTCAAGATTTCAAATTTCAAATTTCAAATTTCAAAATTTCAAATTTCAAATTTCCAATTTCCAATTCCAAATTCAAAATTTAAAATTTTTCTCAATATCTAAAAAAATAAAATTCTGGAAATTCTCTATCTTATTTTTAATAAGAAATCAAAAAAAAATTATTTTTCATTCAGTCATTATTTTTATTAAGTTATTTTAAAATTTAATAGTTGGTCTGCAAATAGTGACCTTAAGAAAATTTTAATTTTCTTAAAATTTAAAATTTAAAATTTCTTGAACTTATCCATCTAATTATTAGTAAGAAAATCAAAAAAAAATTTATTTTTCATTAAGTATGTATTTTTATTAATAAATTTGAAATTTAGTATTTGGTGTGCCAATAGCAGCCTAGGTTTTTATTTTCTCAGTAAAAAAAATCCAGCAAAAATTTTTAATGATCCTCATATTTTCCAGCAAAAACCCTATTTTATCATATTTAAGACCCTAGTGGTTAAGCGGGAACAATTCCATCTTCGCTAGAGTTAAGTTGTCCTGGTACCCTTTTCCTTGCACATGCACTAAGTCCGGGTGAATTTTTCTCCCCGGTTCGCGCTAAGATTGCTTATAAAGTACATGCTACTCATTCTCACACTTATCCTCCCACGTTTAGTAGGACCCCCACGTATGACGGTTTAGGGTGTCCTAAAATTTTTAGGGATTGGCTTAAGGGTATAGAACTTTATTTTAATTGTCACTTTTGGGATGACTACGAGAAGGTTAACTTTGCCCGAGAGCGATTAGTTGGTCGAGCCCGATTATTTTGGTTAAACGAAGAGCGTCGTGTTGGTAGATATCGTTATGCTTGGCCGCACATGCGTAGCCTCCTATCGGATCAATTTGATCCCGCCTACCTGCGCACTAATAGCACCACACCCGTTAGTACGAATAGTTACGACACTAGACCCGTATCTGCTTATAGGAGTGACCCTACGCCTCAGGATAAATCATATCCCAGAGAGGTCGTAATACCCAAAGTGTGTCTTGTCCCACCTATAGGGAACATAAGCCATTTGGACCCCAAAATTTGAACTCGAAAGAGGTTACTATGAGGGTGTTTGCTTCGTTAGCCTCGACATCTAAGCCCTCTGATATAGTGACTGATACCTCTGAAGATTCCTATGTGGATATAGAATCTCTGGATGATGAAGTTAATCAGCTAGGTGAGAGTCTTCCTTCACTTACGATAGTGTCTGACTCTCCTGTTGAACCTGAGGATGTGATTAGGACTGAGCCTATTACTAAGGACGAGGCAAGTTTCACTGACGCTTTTAGTGACGATGAGGATACTGGATATCCCAGTGATTTGGATGAGGATCTCTCCCCTGAGGAATCATCTCCAATCCCCTTCGACGATATTTTAGTCATGGAGTCTTCTGATGACCCTGATTCAGAAGACGTTTCAGCAGAGTCGATAGAGTCATTCGAAGCTGAGAGCGTACCTATTACTGAATTAGGTGATGACTTGCTAGGATCCGACATTATTAAGGTTGACCCAGGCTTATTAGATATTTCTACGGTATTGGAAGAGTCACCTTGGGATGGATGTTCAGTTTGGGATAAGCTTAGTGTTATACATCCGGGAGTTAGTCCTTTGACGTTATCATCGCTGCTTGTGATACGAGCTAATTTTTTATACTCCCCTGGATTCGATTTTCCCATCCCCTATTGCTGACTTAGACGATGTCCCCACCTCATGGGAAGAATTGGTCAACATAGAATGTGAAGCTGTAGTTGATTTACCCCGCGAGGAAATATTATCTTTGGATGACGGTAGCACTGAGGGCCCGATAGATTTTTCTTTGATGACAGCTCCTTTGCCTGAGGCCCAAGGTAGTTTAGAAGTTTTATCGGATATAAATTTGCCTACCTTAGGGACGATCACTGAAGCTAAATTGAATAAAATATCTAATGCGTTAGAAGACATGTCGGCTGATTTGGTGGATTCATTCTGTGGTGAAAAGTTAACTGAGGATGAGTTTTTAGTGAGGACGAATCCACTATTCGAGTTAATTTTGATTTTAATGGCTTTCAACCGGAGGCGTTCTCCTGGACGCTTAATCCATGTTTTGACGTTGAGTGTGACTTGGTTCCCCCTACGGAGTCATCCCTGTCGACTCTCCCTCCGGTACCCTTAGCTCGAGTAGATGAGTTCGTCATTTTTAGCCCTCTATATTTAGAGAAGTTTATTATTCCCGCCTTCCCGTTAGACTTACTTATAAAGATGTGGGTGAAGGTAGTCGGTGACGAGCGTTTTCTGAAAGCCTATTATTATGATATTTTTAAATCTAATTTTAATACCAAATTTAAAACGATAACATTAGGCTCCACTGATTTGATTTTTGAACTGAAAGAGCCCGTGCCACCTGACTTAATTCCGTTATTTTCTACTATTAATTCCATTCATGTTGCACATGGGTTCTCCCCTTATGGTTTTAATTTAATTAGGCGCATTTTTCATTTCTTGATCCTTCAAAATGTGTCCATTAAATTACTTGCTATGTTGTATCAAATAATCTTCCACCGCTATATGAAAGATTTGGTTTTGGTTTGTCTCACCCCCGAACGGATGCCCCCGGGCACCTTAGAAATATTAACGAAATGGCTAGTCTACTTTTTACGGATTTTACGGAAATATGGTGATATGACGTTTCTATTAAAATTTTCCACTGATTGGGGCATAGCTCCTATTTTAATCGTTACATATTTTACGCTTTATGCTTTAATGCCACTTGAAATGTCTACCTCTCCGTATATATTTTCCACTATGTTTTCTATTGGGTTGGGTGGTGATAGTTTTCTAGGATCGTTCTCCTTCTCGGTCTCCATCAGAGGTTTATTGATGGATGTTGTTGAAATTCTTTTTCCTTTTTGGCTAATGCATATTTGAGGTCCTTCCAAGACCACCTTGTGTCATACAGGTTCTTCTTCCCCGCCGATGACCTCCGAGACGAGTACTCGCATGCATACTCATCAGTGATGAGTCGTTTTAAGAGGGGGAGGATTGATGGAGCTGACTCCCCACGATATGTCGCCAAGGAGCATCCTCCCTCTGATGATGATGGAGACCCGATTGATGGAGCCGACTCCCCACGATATGTCGCGAAGGAGCGTCCTCCCTCTGATGATGATGGTGACCCAATTGATGGAGACGACGGCCCGCAACATTTTAAAGACGGCGATGGCGTGCTTACGGATGTTCATGTGGAGCATCGTCATAATACCCGTCCTGAACGCAAGCCAACATATTAATAATAATTAATAATTATTATTAATTAATTTTTGTGCTTTGTTTTATTTTTGCAATGTTATTTAATTTCATGTTTTTAATTTCCATTTCATGTGTAATGATGGGTGCGTATAACCATCATGTAGTATTTTAATTATTTCATTTCATGAACTATGATGGGTGCATATAACCATCATATGTTCAATTTGAATTTTGAATTTTGAAGTTTGTTTGGAGGGAGATTGAGTGGTGTAGCCTATATATAGGCATGTATCATTCATGTTTTAATTAGTGAATGAATGAAAAGAAAACCAATTTCAAGAATTGAAATCCCCCTCCTCTCCAAGGCAAGTTTCGGCCCTCCTCCTTATTCTTCCTCTTTGGCTGCCGGCCACCTCTCCTCCCCTCTCAATCTCGGCCTCCCTCCTTCTTCCTTTCCTCTACTCCCTTGCAAACCCGACCCCTCCTCCAACCTCCAAGCCGCCACCTCCTCTCTCACAAAATCGGCCACCACCAAACTCCAACAAGCCCGACCCCTTCTTCATCCCCGTCCTAAATCCAAATATCACTTTCCAAATTAAGCTCTTAGCCTACCATACTAGAAATATTTCATTCCTTAAATATTTCTCAATCCACCACCTTTTCTCTCTCCTGCCTTATTTGGAGATATTTGTTTCCATATTTAGAAGATTCCACCGGGACTTTTCCAAATACAGCGTGACACGAAGAAGGCGACGAATTTCTCTCCCTCCAGCGTATCTCTGGTGGTGCCGTTGAGGAACGATTCTAGTTGAGCGTAACCGGATTCATCCAATCCGGTTGGGTAACGAAAATCTCTACTTAACGTGTTTCTCTTCCTTAGATAAATCTTGTGGCTTTGGCAAATTGCGCATTTTGTGTAACGCTTGATTTTTTCGTGGTTTATTTTATTTTAGTTATTGTCTTGTTTATCGTATTTTCGTTTAAGTTCGTGAGGCGTGGCGGCCCTCATTTGTATTTTGTTGGCAGAGAACCACCCTTGCCCGAATCTTTTGTTTTCGGTGGTTTCTCTTTTGGTACAACACGCTCGATCGAACCGTGTGGGTTCTTTTCGCTTGAGAGGACCTTGGACTATCGCCTTGGTACTATCTTGAAGGGCTTTGCGAACCCTCCGTAATTGTTGTTTAGTAATTATATTAATTAAACCGCTGCGATGTTAAATGCTAGAGTGTAACGTGAGAATTATTCGAGAGCGTCGCGTTATTGTCGATTTCCTAATCGACACCATCCTTCTATTTTTAGGTAGGCTAAAGAAAATATAAATTTCAAATTTAAAAATTTCAAATTTCAAATTTCAAATTCAAATATCGAATTTCGAAATTCAAATTTCAAAATTCAAAATTCAAAATTCAAAATTCAAAATTCAAATTTAAAAATTTCAAATTTCAAATTTCAAAATTTAAAATTCAAAATTCGAATTTAAATTTCAAATTTAAAATTTTAAATTTCAAATTTCAGATTTCAAATTTCGAATTTCAAATTTCAAAATTTCAAATTTCAAATTCCAAATTTCAAATTTCAAGATTTCAAATTTCAAATTTCAAATTTCAAAATTTAAAATTTCAAAATTTCAAATTTCAAATTTCCAATTTCCAATTCCAAATTCAAAATTTAAATTTTTTCTCAAAATCTAAAAAAATAAAATTCTGGAAATTCTCTATCTTATTTTTAATAAGAAATCAAAATAAATTTATTTTTCATTCAGTCATTATTTTTATTAAGTTATTTTAAAATTTAATAGTTGGTCTGCAAATAGTGACCTTAAGAAAATTTTAATTTTCTTAAAATTTAAAATTTAAAATTTCTTGAATTTATCCATCTAATTATTAGTAAGAAAATCAAAAAAAATTTTATTTTTCATTACGTATGTATTTTTATTAATAAATTTGAAATTTAGTATTTGGTGTGCCAATAGCAGCCTAGATTTTTATTTTCTCAGTAAAAAAAATCCAGCAAAATTTTTTAATGATCCTCATATTTTCCAGCAAAAAACCTATTTTATCATATTTAAGACCCTAGTGGTTAAGCAGGAACAATTCCATCTTCGTTAGAGTTAAGTTGTCCTGGTACCCTTTTCGTTGCACATGCACTAAGTCCGGGTGAATTTTTCTCCCCGGTTCGCGCTAAGATGGCTTATGAAGTACATGCTACTCATTCTCACACTTATCCTCCCACGTTTAGTAGGACCCCCACGTATGACGATTTAGGGTGTCCTAAAATTTTTAGGGATTGGCTTAAGGGTATAGAACTTTATTTTAATTGTCACTTTTGGGATGACTACGAGAAGGTTAACTTTGCCCGAGAGCGATTAGTTGGTCGAGCCCGATTATTTTGGTTAAACGAAGAGCTTCGTGTTGGTAGCTATCGTTGTGCTTGGCCGCACATGCGTAGCCTCCTATCGGATCAATTTGATCTCGCCTATCTGCGCACTAATAGCACCACACCCGTTAGTACGAATAGTTACGACACTAGACCCGTATCTGCTTATAGGAGTGACCCTACGCCTCAGGATAGATCATATCCCCAGAGAGGTCGTAATACCCAAAGTGTGTCTTGTCCCACCTATAGGGAACATAAGCCATTTGGACCCCAAAATTTGAACTCGAAAGAGGTTACTATGAGGGTGTTTGCTTCGTTAGCCTCGACATCTAAGCCCTCTGATATAGTGACTGATACCTCTGAGGATTCCTATGTGGATATAGAATCTCTGGATGATGAAGTTAATCAGCTAGGTGAGAGTCTTCCTTCACTTACGATAGTGTCTGACTCTCCTGTTGAACCTGAGGATGTGATTAGGACTGAGCCTATTACTGAGGACGAGGCAAGTTTCACTGACGCTTTTAGTGACGATGAGGATACTGGATATCCCAGTGATTTGGATGAGGATCTCTCCCCTGAGGAATCATCTCCAATCCCCTTCGACGATATTTTAGTCATGAAGTCTTCTGATGACCCTGATTCAGAAGACATTCCAGCAGAGTCGGTAGAGTCATCTGAAGCTAAGAGCGTACCTATTACTGAATTAGGTGATGACTTGCTAGGACCCGACATTATTAAGGTTGACCCAGGCTTATTAGATATTTCTACGGTATTGGAAGAGTCACCTTGGGATGGATGTTCAGTTTGGGATAAGCTTAGTGTTTTACATCCGGGAGTTAGTCCTTTGACGTTATCATCGCTGCTTGGGATTCGAGCTAATTTTTTATACTCCCCTGGATTCGATTTGCCCATCCCCTATTGCTGACTTAGACGATGTCCCCACCTCATGGGAAGAATTGGTCGACATAGAATGTGAAGCTATAGTAGATTTACCCCGTGAGGAAATATTATCTTTGGATGACGGTAGCACTGAGGGCCCGATAGATTTTTCTTTGATGACAGCTCCTTTGCCTGAGGCCCAAGGTAGTTTAGAAGTTTTATCGGATATAAATTTGCCTACCTTAGGGACGATCACTGAAGCTAAATTGAATAAAATATCTAATGCGTTAGAAGACACGTCGGCTGATTTGGTGGATTCATTCTGTGGTGAAAAGTTAACTGAGGATGAGTTTTTAGTGAGGACGAATCCACTATTCGAGTTAATTTTGATTTTAATGGCTTTCAACCGGAGGCGTTCTCCTGGACGCTTAATCCATGTTTTGACATTGAGTGTGACTTGGTTCCCCCTACGGAGTCATCCCTGTCGACTCTCCCTCCGGTACCCTTAGCTCGAGTAGATGAGTTCGTCATTTTTAGCCCTCTATATTTAGAGAAGTTTATTATTCCCGCCTTCCCGTTAGACTTACTTATAAAGATGTGGGTGAAGGTAGTCGGTGACGAGCGTTTTCTGAAAGCCTATTATTATGATATTTTTAAATCTAATTTTAATACCAAATTTAAAACGATAACATTAGGCTCCACTGATTTGATTTTTGAACTGAAAGAGCCCGTGCCACCTGACTTAATTCCGTTATTTTCTACTATTAATTCCATTCATGTTGCACATGGGTTCTCCCCTCATGGTTTTAATTTAATTAGGCGCATTTTTCATTTCTTGATCCTTCAAAATGTGTCCATTAAATTACTTGCTATGTTTTATCAAATAATCTTCCACCGCTATATGAAAGATTTGGTTTTGGTTTGTCTCACCCCCGAACGGATGCCCCCGGGCACCTTAGAAATATTAACGAATCGGCTAGTCTACTTTTTACAGATTTTACGGAAATATGGTGACATGACGTTTCTATTAAAATTTTCCACTAATTGGGGCATAGCTCCTATTTTAATCGTTACATATTTTACGCTTTATGCTTTAATGCCACTTGAAATGTCTACCTCTCCGTATATATTTTCCACTATGTTTTCTATTGGGTTGGGTGGTGATAGTTTTCTAGGATCGTTCTCCTTCTCGGTCTCCATCGGAGGTTTATTGGTGGATGTTGTTGAAATTCTTTTTCCTTTTTTGGCTAATGCATATTTGAGGTCCTTCCAAGACCACCTTGTGTCATACAGGTTCTTCTTCCCCGCCGATGACCTCCGAGACGAGTACACGCATGCATACTCATCAGTGATGAGTCGTTTTAAGAGGGGGAGGATTGATGGAGCTGACTCCCCACGATATGTCACCAAGGAGCGTCCTCCCTCTGATGATGATGGTGACCCAATTGATGGAGCCGACTCCCCACGATATGTCACCAAGGAGCGTCCTCCCTCTGATGATGATGGTGACCCGATTGATGGAGACGATGGCCCGCAACATTTTAAAGACGGCGATGGCGTGCTTACGGATGTTCATGTGGAGCATCGTCATAATACCCGTCCTGAACGCAAGCCAACATATTAATAATAATTAATAATTATTATTAATAAATATTTATTAATTAATTTTTATGCTTTGTTTTATTTTTGCAATGTTATTTAATTTCATGTTTTTAATTTCCATTTCATGTGTAATGATGGGTGCGTATAACCATCATGTAGTATTTTAATTATTTCATTTCATGAACTATGATGGGTACATAAAACCATCATATGTTCAATTTGAATTTTGAATTTTGAAGTTTGTTTGGAGGGAGATTGAGTGGTGTAGCCTATATATAGGCATGTATCCTTCATGTTTTAATTAGTGAATGAATGAAAAGAAAACCAATTTCAAGAATTGAAATCCCCCTCCTCTCCAAGGCAAGTTTCGGCCCTCCTCCTTCTTCTTCCTCTTTGGCCGCCGACCACCTCTCCTCCCCTCTCAATCTCGGCCTCCCTCCTTCTTCCTTTCCTCTACTCCCTTGCAAACCCGACCCCTCCTCCAACCTCCAAGCCGCCACCTCCTCTCTCACAAAACCGGCCACCACCAAACTCCAACAAGCCCGACCCCTTCCTCATCCCCGTCCTAAATCCAAATATCACTTTCCAAATTAAGCTCTTAGCCTACCATACTAGAAATATTTCATTCCTTAAATATTTCTCAATCCACCACCTTTTCTCTCTCCTGCCTTATTTGGAGATATTTGTTTCCATATTTAGAAGATACCGCCGGGACTTTTCCAAATACAGCGTGACACGAAGAAGGCGATGAATTTCTCTCCCTCCAGCGTATCTCTGGTGGTCCCGTTGAGGAACGATTCTAGTTGAGCGTAACCGAATTCATCCATTCCGGTTGGGTAACGAAAATCTCTACTTAACGTGTTTCTCTTCCTTAGATAAATCTTGTGGCTTTGGCAAATTGCGCATTTTGTGTAACGCTTGATTTTTTCGTGGTTTATTTTATTTTAGTTATTGTCTTGTTTATCGTATTTTCGTTTAAGTTCGTGAGGCGTGGCGGCCCTCGTTTGTATTTTGTTGGCAGAGAACCACCCTTGCCCGAATCTTTTGTTTTCGGTGGTTTCTCTTTTGGTACAACACGCTCGATCGAACCGTGTGGGTTCTTTTCGCTTGAGAGGACCTTGGCCTATCGCCTTGATACTATCTTTTGTTTTCGCTTGAGAGGACCTTGGCCTACTGAGATTTTATCTGATTTTCTTGAGGAGCCTGTGAGTGAGGATTTTTCCATTGTCTTTGACGACCCTAACTTAGTGTATGTTCCAACTGATTAGGAAGACTCACCTTATGTGAGAAGGTTATTTTGGATGATTTTAGAGCTGTGAACCCGAATGATAGGTATTTGATGATATCACCATTGTCTGAAGTTCCATCTGAATTAAATTTTTCGTCGGGTTCGATTTTGCCCATTTTTGAGACCTATACTGATTCTGAATTAAACAACTTGTCTAGTGTGTCGGAAGAAATTGGAAGCGAGGAATTGGTATTTTTTAACGATTCTTTGGTTTTACCCCCGAATGAGAGTTCATTGAATTTATCACCGATCGGTGAAATTTATCCTGATTTAGATTTTATCCTGGGTTTTATTTTACCGACCCTTCCTCCTATCTATGATCCCACATTAGTTGACGATTTAGGATGTGGAAACAGTAGTCCTAGACTGAGTTGTTGTTACACACCCACTCTTTTAGTTCTTACATTGGCATTGTCTCAGCACTTAGATATTAGTACGTTGAGCGCGCTAGTTTTTTGTCTTTTCACCGCACCGAGTAGATCTGACTATGCGACACTTTTTACTGTTCATTTTTCCGCGTCTCTGATTACGGTTTTGTCCTCGACTGTTTTTGACTTTTTGGCTATTGTGCCTTTGGATGTGGTGTCCCTAGTTATACTTATATACCACACCCAGTTGCACTAATTTACCCACCTCCATTTGATGACCCTCATTTCCCCACATTAGTGACTATAGTTGGGTCACTTGAGGTGTTTCGCTTGCACATCTCTTCACAATCTGGAGCGACCAATTCAATTGTTTATGATGAGCGGTTCACCTTGGCATATCTTCATGCCAAGCGTGAAAATATTAAACTTTAAAATAAGAATACGGTTTTATAGCTCGTTAAAATCATCCCTGATTATAAGGCTCTCGTGCCACCTGACTTAACACCCTTATCCTCCGTATTTGGGTCTAGTCATGTAGCACATGGATTCTCTCCTAATTTTTCTTGGACGTTAGTACTTCTCCTTAAGTTACGTCACACGCACTTCCACACATTTTCGAGACTGTCCGACGCTAGAGCTAGTGATTTGGGTTTAGTCTGGTCAGTCCTCGAGCGGATGCCTTCTGGCTCCGTTAACAAATTAATACGTATGAACGCCGACCCATCCATGAATATGAATATCGTCGGATTTTATGATTTTATTTTAGATTTTTATATAGCACCGGGTGTTTCACTTTATTTCAAGTTTCTGAACTATTTACTGTACGTCTCTGTTCCACCTGAGTGCCTTTCTCCGTCGTCTCTTCCTACCACTAAATATTCTCTTGGGACGGGGAGTGTTAGTATTATCGTGTCTATTTTCCATGTTGACTCCTTGGTTCTTGAACCAGATGGTAAGATTCTTATTTATTTTCTTTTGCTTGACACCCTTTCGAGTTTTCTCGAAAGTCTTGTTGTTTGTGTGACAGACAGGTTCTCAATACTGATGGATGTTAATGCTACTATGACACAGATTGCGGGGCCAGATTTTCCTTATGTTTATGATGCTTCGGACTGTCCCCCCCTCACGTGCAACTCATCGGTGATGAGTAATTTTTAGTAGGGGAGGATAGATGGAGATGTTGCTAACACGGTCGTCATTGATCCCCGTCTGAGAGAGTTCGTCAATTAGGACGATCGCTGTCGCAAGCTCGAGGATGGGATCGACGTCCGCCGCCATTATATAAAAATAAAGACTCCTTCTCCTCTCAAAAGGGCAAGACGGTGTTGGGATTCAAGGGAAGCACAAGAGTTGCACCTTCCAAAAAGAAGGGAACATCTCTAGCTCCACCTTAGCTTATTGCTTCTAAGCCTCCCATTCTTTTCAGAAAAGTTTTGTTACTTTCTAATAGGTATGACCAAGAAAGCTCTTATGGTCACTGGGAGAGGGGTTGTTCATCTAGAGTGAACAAAGATGTTCACTACAATGGTGAAAGTTTTGGCAGGGTGTGTGCAATCAAGGCTACCAATGACATATTTCAAATGGCCCAATCTAGACCATTTGTCTTTTGTTCCTCTGCACCAACTCTCAAGAATGTGGCCACAGCCAAGGTTCAGAATCTGACAGCAAAGGTTCTGACTAAGGTCAAGTCCAAGAATCAGGCTGATCTGGGAATATCTAAAGCCATCAGAAGCATGCTTTTTAAAAAGAAGTTATCTACTACTGGCACTCAGAGCAGACCAAATCAGCAAGCTATAAGACTTACCTTCAGGAAATTCTGGTTGAAAGAAATCAGAAAAAGGCTGCAGCACATCTTCCTCCTATCAAGGTTACTTCTCATCATGTTACAGGGCCTTCATAGAAATGAAGATATAATATACATGATTGTCGGTGCTGTGGTAAGATAGGGCGTTTTGCCAATGACTGCTGGCATAATCCCAATGTGTACAGGGCTAGGGTCAGTCCACTAGTCAGAAATTTTGCTTGTGGACATGATCAGTTTCATGCTAACATGCACCTAGGACCCAATAAATATTGGGGTCCTAAGGTTAAGTAATATCTATATTGCAGGATAGTCCTAGGTTCCATACCCTTATATGGAACTTGGACAGTGGTTATTTCAGGAACAAGACTGGAACAAGGAGAAACTTGAAGGCATATACACCAGTAAAAGATGGACTCAAAGTCATCTTTAATGGTTCAGATAGAGGTGTAACCAGAGGATATGGTATGATTAACAATGACATTGTCACCATCACCAAGGTGGCTTATGTTGAAGGGTTGAAGCACAACCTTATAAGCATAAGCCAATATTCTGATCTTGGTTATGTTATTGTCTTCCACAAGTCTGAGTGCCTAATTAGGATGTCAAGTGACCAAGAGGTCATCTTGACAGGCACTAGGAGTGGAAATGTTTATTGCTTGAACTTTCTATGTCTAGACACATATTCTTCTATCTGTTTATTGGCATATGAGAAAGTCTCCTAATGTGTCCAGTGGCACAATAGTCTAGCCCATTAGAATTTCAAGACTATTGACAATCCCTTCGGTCAAGAACTAGTTAGGAATGGCCCCAATATGAAGTGCTCTAAGGAGGGAATTTGCTCAGCTTGCCAAAAGGGTAAGTAGATAAAAGTCTCCTTTAAGGGTATTGTGACCAAAGACTCTGTGAGGTGCTTATAACTCTTACACTTGGATGAATTTGGTACTATGCCAGTTCACAGTCTTGGTAGGAAAGTCTACTCCCATGTGGTAGTTAATGACTATTCCAAGTTTACTTTGGTGTTTTTTCTTAAGAAGAAGGATGAAACCCTTGATGTCTTCATGAGGTTTGTCAAGCAAATTGAGAATGATCTTGGCAGTTCTATGGTCAAAATCAAAAGTGACCATGGGACTTAATTCCAGTCAGATAGCATGACAAAGTTTTGTGAAGAGCATGAGATTCATCAAGAATTCTCTTCTCCGAGAACACCCCAGCAAAATTGGATAGTTGAGTGGAAAATAGGACTATCATAGAGGCTGGTAGAATATTGTTGAGTGACACATCTCTCCCAGAATATTTCATGGCTAAGGTTGTAACACCCCGAAACTCAGAAGTGAACCGGCCATTTTTTTTTGCCAAGTTCGTGTCTAGGAAGGGTGAACACAACCTATGACACGGTCATGTCACAAGGTGTGTCGTGCTCGGGTAGTCGAGTTGAGGTCGACAAGCGTTGAGTTCTCAAACACGGTCTGTGACACGGGCATGTCATAGGCGTGTCAGGCACACGGCCTGTGACACGGGCGTGTCACATGGCCGGGTACTCCTCTTGAAGTTTGGCCCTGGGTTGACTGAGGGACACGACCCAGAATACGGGCATGTACTGTCTGACACGGGCGTGTCACATCTGACACGGGTGTGTCGCCACTCGTGTCCACCAAGCAATGTGATGGTTGGTGTGGCAGTTATTCGTGGCACAACCCCTAGTCACGGGCGTGTCGAGGACCCAACACGGGCGTGTCAGGTTGGGACACGGACATCTCCTAACCCGTGTCCTTTTCTGTGCTCGATATTAGTAGCTGGATCGAGGCACACGGCCTGGGACACGGCCGTGTGCAAAGTAATGTTCGGCCCAGGATTAAGGAATTTCAGTCTAATCTGAGTCGTTCATTTTCATTAAATAAGATCTAACGGCCCAGATGAGTTCCTGCTTGTGTTTAGTCCGAGATTAGAGATTTAATTCCTCATTTCATCCTAAACTCTATCTTTCTAAGAAGTTAGAGAGAGGAGAGAGCAAGGAATAAGGAAGGGGGGGGGAATCCGGCCGCCGGCTGAGCATCGGAGAACGAAAGTGAGAACTGAGACCAGATCCGTGGAGAGAATTCCCTTGTGAAGCCTTTCATCCTGCTAGTTTTTCATGGCGCCTAAGCAGACTTCAAGGGTAATGATTCTAAACTTGGACATGTGAAGTCCTTTTCCTTTCTGCATGGGAAACCCGCTCCCGCGAGTGTGTGGTGAGTGTGCGGTGTTCCTTGGGGTAGACATGTGAAGTCCCCCTTTTTTAGAGTTTGGAATCGAAGTACGGGCATAGGCATTGTGTGTGAAGCCTACCCGGACGTGTTTATCTGGATCGGTGATGTTTCTTGTAGGTGCTGCGGAACTAAGCGCTAAGTAGCGGGCTGAAGCCCAAGTTCCTGAGCTGGCCCTCGAAGGCAAACTGAACCGTTGTTTACTTTTGTCATGGGTGGCCGGCCTGTGAGCCAATGTATGTAAACCATTATATTGTCAAGTGAACATTTGTAAGGCCTTAAGGTCATGTACCCTTTTGTGTATTTGATGTATTTCATTCCTGTGGTATAGTGGACATTCATGTCGTGGTTATGCAAATTCTGGGTTCTCTTAAACTGTTTAAAAGCTTAAGCTAGAATGCTCTTTTTTAGGACGAGTAGTTGAGTATTTAGTATTATTTCGTAACCCTTCCGACTGTCCGTGGTATATGGCGTCAGGTTCTAGCTGGACCTTCTATTATATGCCATACAACGGATGGGGGTGTTACAATTTGGTATTAGACTATGGTGTTGGTCATCTGTGTTTTAATTCGTGGGCGAATTCTTTTAAAGGGTGGTGAGCACATTTATGTGCGTCATCGTTATAAAATAAAAGAACCCATGAATGTCCACTTAGGAATGAAAAAATACACTTGTTTTGAGGAAATTGAGTTTTCTAGTGATATCTTTTAGCTATTTGTGTGTCTCCTAATCAAGGGTTTATGCTATTATAGGTTCCTTGGAGCGGTGCTGGGCAATTGGAACGTCCGCAATCGGTGGAAAGTAGTGCATCAAATGACGTGCCTACAACACCTCCTTCAGCAGAAACTATCAGATTTGTGGCTGAAGCAGTCTTTGCTATCATCATTGCCCAACAAGTGCAACCCGCACCACCTGCTAATGAGCAAGGACCGATTAGAGTGGCGGAGCTAGGTGTGGTCGAATGCATAGAAGTTGATCCGGTAGCACCAAGGAGAGCCACGGAGAAATAGCTCAAGCATGTGATGAGCTTTAATCCTCCGGTGTTCGACGGGATGGGAATGCCAACTCAAGCTGAGGATTGTCTCTCTACGATGAAGAGGGTCATGACAGCCACAGAAACTGCGGAGTGGAAGAAGACCACAATAGCGACCTTCCTATTGGCTGGTGAGGCAAGGATATGGTAGGACGAGTTAGAGGTTCATCTCTTAGTGGGAAGGAAACTTACAAAAGTACCGATGGAGGAATTCTCAAGGTTGTTCTTGTCCAGATACCTACCTTCTGCCCAAAAGCTTGAAATGGAGAATTAGTACCTTGGATTGACTCAGGGAGCGAGTAGCGTTGATGAGTATCTCCATGAGTTTACTCGGTTAGGTCGTTATGCTGGTGCTATGTTTACTGAAGAAGAGCGGAAGACGAACTGATTTTATGAGGGCCTACGGGGCGACCTACAGCTACTCCTCGCTGGGCCTAAAGCACAGGGATTCCTATCCTTGGTAAATTCGGTTCGGTCTATAGAAAGGGTCGCGAAGAAATATCAAGAGAAGAAGGAGCCAGGGGAAAAGAAGTCAGAGTTCAAAATGCGGAGTTCAAAGTCTTGTTTTCGCAGATGCAATAAGAAGCAGAATACTTCAAGTTCAGCCCCTTCGTCTGGTGCGACGGGGGCAAACTCAAGTCGGGTCCCAGGAGCATGCTATAACTATGGAAAGGTGGGTTCATTTTGCACATGAGTGTAAGAGCGTATGTGCAAAGTCTGAGAAGAGGACTGGAGCAACTTATGAAGAAAAGGGGAAGGCGGCGGAGTAGACCGCATCCCACCATGCTCCAGCCCAGTCTAGAGTTTACAACCTTGGTGTGCAATCGGCCATTAAGCAAGCTGACGTGGTGACAAGTTTTAGTTACATATTTACTGTTTAACTTTTGTAGCGGTTACCTTTTTACATGTTAGCTTATAAAACTTGGTGCGAGGCTTTGCGTTAATTTTCGATAGTCCGGCGAGAGCCTTATTTGATACAGGAGATTCGCATTCCTTCTTGTCCGAAATATTCGTATTGCACATCAGAGTTCCTTCCTCGATGGCAAAAGACAAGTTCGATGTGTTGTTACCCAATGGGTGCTCAATGCGTGCAGATAGAGTCTGTGTGGTAAAGATTCGGATCCGGGATCAGGAGATCGATTTGCAAGCGTCGGTGCTGCCGTTAGTGGAGTTCGACATAATCTTTGGAATGGACTGGCTTTCGGAGCAACGAGCATGCATTGATTGTAACCGAAAGGAGGTTAAGTTGGGACTAAATTCTGATCAGGAGACTACATTTGTGGGTATAAAAGGGTCGAGCAAGATTATGATGTTGACTCTTCAGGTGATTAAGGTAGTTTGGTCTAGGGCTGAGCTGTTTATCATTTCAGTATAGGCTTCAACGTCTAATCCTAGTATAGATATTGTTGCAGTGGTGTCTGAGTGTCCTGATGTATTTCCAGACGATCTCCCGGGAGCCCCTCCTCAGCGGGAGATTGATTTTACTTTTGAGCTGGTGCTGGTTGCCAAACCGGTGTCACGCTCTCCGTATCGGATAGCGCCTAAGGAGATGACAGAGTTGTTAGAGAAAGGGTATGTGCGTCCAAGTTCGTCGCCTTGGAGCGCACCGGTCCTTTTCGTTAAGAAGAAAGATGGGAGTTTGTGACTTTGTATTGATTATCGGGAGTTGAACAAACTTACGGTAAAGAATAAGTATCTGATCCCAAGGATTGACGATCTATTTGATCAGTTGGTTGGGTCAACGGTATATTCGAAGCTTGATTTGAAATCCGAATACAACCAACTATAGATAAGAGAAAGTGACATCCCAAAGACAGCTTTCAGCACGCGGTTTGGGCATTACGAGTTTACAGTCATGCCATTTGGGTTGACCAATACGCCATCCGTGTTTATGGATTTGATGAATATGACGTTCATAGAGTACCTGAACCACTTCGTGATAGTATTTATCGACGACATCTTGGTGTACTCGCGGTGTGAGGATGATCACTTCAAACATCTGCATATGGTATTATAGACGTTGAGGAAGAATAAGTTGTATGCTAAGTTCTCCAAGTGTGAGTTTTGGTTATCCTCAATCGCATTCTTTGGTCATATTATTAGTGGTGAAGGCATAACGATGGATCCGGCGAAGATAGCGGCGATTCAGGAGTGGCCAGTGTTGACAACGGTGGCAGAAATCTGGAGCTTTCTAGGGCTTGCCGGCTACTATAGGCGCTTTGTGGAGAACTTCTCGCAGATAGATCTAACACTCACGACGCTGACATGGAAGGATCAAAAGTTTGTGTGGACGCTGGAGTGCACACAGGCTTTTGTAGAATTGAAGAGGCGGTTGGTCAAGACGCCTATTTTGTGTTTGCCAAGTGGGTCTGAAGAGTTTGAAATTTATAGTGATGCTTCGGGCAGTGGTTTGGGCTGTGTTCTTCTACAGCATGGGAGCGTAATAGCTTATTAATCACGACAGTTGATGGTTAATGAGAGAAATTATCCATTCCATGACTTGGACCTAGCGGACGTGATATTTGCTCTAAAGTTGTGGAGGAACTATCTGTACAGTCTAAAGGTCGACATTTACACCGATCATAAGAGCCTGAAGTATTTACTTGATCAGAAGGACCTAAACATGAGGCAGCGAAGGTGGATGGAGTTCTTGGGGGACTACACATTCAAGATACATTAAGTTCCTGGGAAAAAAATGCAGTGGCGGATGCTTTGAGTCGTAGGGCTCCGGTGGAGACAAACTGGTTGGCGGTGCATGATGAGAGATTAATCTGTGATTTGAAGGCATTGGAGTTCTCTTGCGTCAACAAGAAGGCTCGTGCCGAGGCAATTTTGTGTTGGACGGAGGTGCAGTGTGACCTAGCTGATAGGATTCGGCGGGCTTTGGTTCAGGATAGCAGTATGAAGCAAATCTTGGAAGAATCGTTGGATGGGTCAAATTCCCAATTTGCGGTTGAATATGGACTGCTAAGGAAGGACAGTCGCCTATGCATCCCAAGTGTTGATAACCTTCGGGAGGAGTTAATGTATGAGGCTCATCATAACAAGTTCTCAATCCATGCGGGGAGCATGAAGATGTATAGGGATATGAGGAAGTTGTTTTGGTGGCGAGGATTGAAGAAGGATGTAGCACTTTATGTGGCGAAGTGCCGAACTTGTGCCCTTTTAAAGACGGAGTGCCAGAAGCCCATAGGTTTCTTTAAGTCCAAGCCTATCCCGGAATGGAAGTTCGACAACATTTCCATGGATTTTGTGCATGATTTGCCAAGGTCGCAAAGGGGAAATGACGCCATCTGGGTGGTCGTAGATAGATTGACAAAGGTGTCACACTTCATCCCGAATAGGAAGGAAGTTCCGGTAGAAAATTAAGCCAAGCTCTTTGTGGATAATATTGTACGGTTGCATGGTGTGCCACGCAGTATTGTCAGTGAGCGAGATGGACGCTTCACGTCAAATGACTGGAGGCTGGTGCATAAGTTATTGGGAACTAAGATGAGTTTCATCACAGCCTTTCATCCGCAGACGGATGGTCAGACTGAATGGGTCAACAGGACGATGGTAGACATGCTTTGCATGTGCGTCTTGGATTTCAGAAAGCAGTGGGAAGATCACTTCTACATGGTAGAGTTTTCTTACAGTATTAGTTTTCAAGCGAGTATTGGTATGGTGCCTTTCGAATGCCAGGAAGTGGAAGACGTCACTTCAATGGTACGTACGATTCAGGAACAGTTAAAGATCGCCCAGGATAGACAGACAAAATACTATAATGCCAAGCATTGGAATGTGGAGTTAAGTGTTGGCGATTCGGTGTACTTGAAAATCAAGCCATTAAAGGGTGTCTCGCGGATTCGATGCTTGAAGAAGCTGAGTTCGAGATACGTAGGACTGTTTGAGATCCTGGAGCAGATTGGCGAAGAAGTGTATTGATGACTAGTTTTAGTCATCGTTTTTGGTATAGTTTTTAAGCCTGAATCCCTAAAGTTTATTTATAATTTTGTTTAAATTATGTATGTTTTGTTTTATTTCTCATTTAATGTCCTTTTTGTTATGTTAATCTTATTATTTTATGTTTTATATGGTTTTGAAGTTTAGTTTTAATTTGTTTGTTGTTTATGTTTTGTTAATTGTCTTATTTAGTGTGTTAGTATTGTTATATTTATGTTTTATTATGTGATGTTTAATTTCATTTGTTGTTATTATTATATTTAATATTTATAAAGAATATTATGTGTCTAATGATAATCTTGTTTTATTTTGTAGGATCCATTGGAGCAGCCCGGCCACTCCATGCAGCCCATTTGCAAGCCCAACCCGAGCCCCTTCAACATGGTGCAGCCCTCAAGCCTACATGGATCAATATGGAGCAGCCCGGCCACCATGCAGCCCCCTTCATGAAGCTCGGCCAGTCCACAACCCTTTACCTGAGCCCCTAAGCCTCAATGAAGCCCACCTCTCATGAGCATCCCATCTACTCCTATAGCCTATACCCGAGCGCAACACATGCATGAATATATTCATGTGGCCAGCCACCTTTTTTTTTCCCCATGCATGCATTTTTGAATATCTCTCTCTCCATTTATTGCATGCATGAATCCTTCCATCCACATGGCCGAATCCCACTCTCCTTCTCCTCCACATTCATTCTCTCTCCCTTCTACACACTTCCATTCACTCCCCCTCTCTTTATTTTATATTTTCCATTTCATTTTCATTTATTTCATACAATGCATGTAGCCTCCTCTCTCCCCTCATTTAATGAAATGCATGAACATTCTTCAATCTACTTGGACGGCCACCACCTTTGCCCCTTCATTTCCACAACAATCTAGAATGTTCTCACTCTCCTATAAAAAGGACCCCTTCCCCTCTTGTTGAAGTTAAGTAGTTTTAGTCTAAAAAATAGTTCAGAGTGAAGTTTTTGTAGAGAGTAAGAGAGAGTTTTTTCCTTGTTGTTGTTTTCTTCCTTTTAGTAGATTAATTGTCTTGTTGTAATTTTTGTACCTCTTTTATTTAAGTAATGTAAATGTCATTTCCTTCTCTTATTCTCATTTCCTTTTTCATTATGCTTAGCTAGTTCTTTTTGTGCCCGATCGCGAGATCTTTGCAATAAAATAATATCTTTTATTTTATGTTTGGATTTGTATTTTTCTATTGTGATCCTTCCTTGATTTCTTTTGTATCGACTCCGTATTTCTAGTATACGGTAGTATATTCCGATATCAATTCATAGAAGTCGAGAGACTCATTTATTTGAAAGATCACTCAAGGAAGGAAGGAGTTGAACGCACCCCT
This sequence comes from Platanthera zijinensis, assembly GCA_039513925.1. Taxonomy (NCBI): domain Eukaryota; kingdom Viridiplantae; phylum Streptophyta; class Magnoliopsida; order Asparagales; family Orchidaceae; genus Platanthera; species Platanthera zijinensis. The sequence continues at coordinate 126,347,233 of CM077085.1, read as the reverse complement.
AGAGATAGGATGACGTAAATCCTCCGGATTGGAGTCAAATCCAATAGTGCGGGTCACTTCGATAATGCGACTTTAGACCATTTTGACTTGTAAAGAGATTTCGGTCAAAACGCTTATAAGTTAGGGGATTTAATGCTCTAGCGAGATTACTTCCTAATATCGGATCCGTCACGGTCTTAATAGAATTGCAAATGTAAACTAATTATTCCGTTATTTTATTTCAAAGTGAATCGTCGATCGAGCACTCTTTTCGCAATATTTTATTTCTCTTTTAATTAAGTTTAGTTTATTTTAATTTTCAAAACTAATCAATCGTTCGGTAGGATAATAGAGTCATTGTGAGTAATAGTACTTGCCTGCCTCTAGTTTTTATATGACCTTGATATTTTTCATATCCTATACTATATTTCGATAGGTACACTTGCCTTAATCGAGTGTAACATGCCATTTCCGGCTAGACCCCTAGGAGTCGGTTGGTTGTGGTAGAACCCTAGGGAGCCCAAAACTTGAAATAAATCGACTAAGGAATCGGCTCACGGGTTGGTCACGCCCGTGACCCGCCATGTCACGCCCGTGACAAGGGCGTGACACGCTCGACGATCGTCGATCCCAACTCGACGATCGTTGAACCAAATTCGGCCACACGGGTCTGTCACGCCCGTGACCCTCCAGGTCACGCCCGTGACAAAGGGCGTGACACGCTCGACGATCGTCGAACCCCACTTCGACGATCGTCGACCCAAAATTGACCACGCGCCATGTCACGCCCGTGACTTGCATTGTCACGCCCGTGACATTGGGCGTGACCGCGCTCGACGATCGTCGATTTCTGTTCGACGATCGTCGACCCAGAACTAGTCATCAGGCATGTCACGCCCGTGACCCGCATTGTCACGCCCGTGACATTGGGCGTGACCACGCTCGACGATCGTCGATTTCAGCTCGACGATCGTCGACCAGAATTAGTCACCAGGCCTGTCACGCCCGTGACCCATGTGTCACGCCCGTGACCACCCTTCGACGATCGTCGATCTCAGTTCGACGATCGTCGAACCCAGAACTGCTAACCGGGCCTGTCACGCCCGTGACCTATGTGTCACGCCCGTGACCAAGGCCGAAACGTCAGCCAGACTGGAAGTTTCGGTAACCGACGCCTTAATAAATTCTGGCTGTGGGAATGAAAAATCAAGAGTATTTATGGGTCGTTCCCTACTTTAATTATGTTAATAATTAAGGAAAGTGGGTCCAATAGGAAACTGCCACCTGGCAAGCACCTCTTCATTTCCAACTTTCCATCTGCCATTCGGCATAACCGAAACGTCATAAGAATATGATTAATGGCCGCCAACGTTTCATCTCCAACGTTTCACCCTTTCCCCTCCCCATTTCCTCATCTATAAAAGATTCCTGAGTGCAAGAGGAAAAGGTTACACTCCCTCAACTGTTCAGACTTCCTCCTTGCTGTTGAAGAATTTCCGGCGACGCCACCACCGCGCAAATGGCTTCCCGACGCTCTGCAGGCCTTCAACCCGCGAACAAGGTCCTCCCCTCCCTCTTCTTCTGCGGATAGATCTTAGGAATCGTTAGGAGAGATATCGGGCTCAAAAAGAGCCAGATCGGGTGAGCGTAATGGTGGTTTTCCGAAAATATCATGGTGGCGGGTTCGCCGGAAACCGCCTCTCCGGCGGCCGTGCCGCCGCCCGACGTTAGCCCTCGCCTCAACGGAGGTGGTGGTGGTGGTGGCCGGCCAGGGAGATGGCTGGGTGGCCGGGAAATAGCTTGGAAAGGCTACAGGAAAATTAGGTTTTCAGTCTCTGGTTCGGGCTGTAGAAGAAGATGAACAGTGCCTTTAATTAGATTTTATTTGTAAAAATCAATTTCTGAATGAGATTTCTGTCATGTTAAATAATTTGGGAAAAATACTTAGAGGCTCCTACAGGAAAAGTGGTCAACATAGAAACTGTAGCCCTTGAAGTCTAGTTTTATTCAAAATTAATTTCATTCAATTTGGATTCCTGGTTAGACCACAGCACCCTTTTTGGTGAGGTCTATCCAGAGGGCTGCCTTGACCTTAGAAAAATTCCCCACTCCAATCCAGTCGTCCAAACGACTTGAAATTTGGGATGTGGTCTAATCTTACATATATCTAGGTGCTATCCAAAAAAGAGAATTTTTGGAGAATATTTTTCTATAGTTTTTAGAAAAATTCAATAATCCTAGCCGAATTTAATTAGGTGGTTAAATAATTTCCAAACCCTCCCAAATTTTGGTGAGTGGTCCCTGGGTTCACCATAAGGTTCTGTATAGTTTTTCATCTCACTTGGAGATGGTTTGGTTTAGAATTGATCAACCCTAAGTTTTGCCCTAATAAGGGGTCTTAGGTTAAAAGTGCACTTTTGAAGTTTGAGTGGTGAGATCACCTCAACAGAGGCTGAGATTTTTACCACTGGCTAGTAATGTTCTCTAGCACCCCCTCATGGAGTTTGGGGTGGATCAGGGTAAGTTTACCCTAAGGACCAAGGCCAAACCCTAAGGATGGATCTTGGTGGTTTGTGAAGGTCATGTGGTCAAATGACCTTGGATTGACCCGAGGTCGGGTTATGAGAACCATAGGGCTAATATAGTTCTCTGGATGAAATTTTAGTGGATTTGGAGATCGTTGGGATGTCTAAAAACCTAACCCTAGTTTAGGGCGCAAAACTTATAGAGATAGGAAATGACACCAAACCACATTGAAAAGTGATGAGAATTGGGTACAGTGGATTATAGGGGTAGTACAAGCTCTGGATATTTTTCTATGAATTTTATGCTCACTATTTTGGGTACTTCTTTAATGAATTGGTAGTTGCATGAGTTGCTTAGAAAATTTATTAGAGTGTACAAACTTCCTGGAAAATTGATGAAATATAGGCAGAGAACCTTTATTATGATTTTAAAACTCTGTGAATTTTTATGGGATTTTTAGAAGCTTAATTCTAGGGCTTGCTTCATTAAGTATTATTTATCATGGATATTGGATTAAATTTATTTTGGTGCTTAGCAAGCTGATAAAATTATGATTCTCTGCACAAAGATCTTCTATATATCATACTACTGACTAGTGATTTTTCTATAATTTTTAGATGAATAATTTCTGTACTTCCTTCATTAAGTAGGATTAACGTGATTATACTGACTAAATTAATTAGAGGTTAAATACTTTCTATAAAAATCTGAGAATTTGCATTTGAGGTTATCTTGCTGTTATTTAATGAACTTAATTTTTGGGTGGCCATAACTTAAGAATATCATATAGCTCATGTTAAAAAAATACCCATGGCCAATCTTTGAGAAAAATAAAATAAATATCAGATTAATTAGGAAAATTATAAATTCCTGGATTTAAGCTAATTAAGTCATGATAGTCCTCCAGTAAATATTATAGGAGATTTGGAAGATAATTTGGAGTACCTCCCCTTGTGTACCACATATAGCTTAGGATGGTCTGCATTTAGTAAAACCACGGAATTCTGATAATCGATGGTTGGTAGGGCAAATTTAGAATGAGTTCATTATTAGAAGTCAGGATAAGTAGAATGTGGGACTGGTTAGGATAAGAGAGTACGGGAACGACGAAAGATCGTCCGTCCCGGGAGGAAGAGGAAGAGTCTTAATACGCTAGGGTTAGATTCATTATAACATTAAAAGGGGATTGGGTAAAGGGTAGACAACCAATAATAATAAGTGCCTTGCGAAAGGGAACTTCGGGCCGTAATGCACCGTCTTGGTTCCTAGTGCCCCTTGAGAGCCCTTCACGGGGTATACCGGGGGCAGTCCTGGGCTAACGTAAACCATAGGAGTAATAAATCAAAAGAGCAACTAGTATAACTAGGATTGCACACACTCACTCCCCGGTAGTTAGGAAAGTAGAATTATAGGATTACTTGCCATCAGACAGTAGCTCTGAAGGTAGATGCACGGACAGTACTGTCCGGGGGGCCGCGGGCTCGAGGGTTGGAGTACGGAGAAAGGTGGTGGGTCATCGGTACTAGGCGATCGATCACACCGACAGCGGTACGATGACTCGGAGAAAAGTCTGGAGGGTACATCCAGCAGCAGTACGCGGATACTCTAGGTTGTGTTCTTCTAGGGGCGTACGGAAGGGCTAGGCCTGGTAGTGTGGTTACCCGCCTAGGAGTGGGGGGCCCGACCCACTGTCTCCGTTTGCCACTACGGAGGTTCCTGGGGGTGAAGCTAGCCTCCCGAACAGGGGGAACTAAAGGTCTGTGCGCATAGAGTCGTGTGCGTGGGTTGCACTTGCATGAATCATGGCATAGCATGTTTGCATATAACCGTCACCCCAACGTATAAATCGGTATGGGACTTTTTATACGATGGGAGCCTTGCAGAAGATCCCTTAACTTATAAGTTTGTATGGGCATTCATATAAGTTAAGGTTACTTACATACTTACTTACTGTTCTCTAGTTGTCTTTTTATATAAATTGCTTCTTATTAATTGTTCTACCTATTACAACATTTATACTGCTCCCCGATATAACTTGCTAGTTAGGTCCACCGACACTTGCTTGTCTATTCTCCACTTTTGTAGCTTCCCTTTCCTCCTCTCCGCCCGGTGCTTAGGAGCCGTGGTGGGAGGGGTAGGGGATGATAGGGCTTAGTCTTTATGACTAATGGTTTTCGAACCAAACATTACAGGAGCTCCGGATGGGAGACAGGGACCAGCACCACCGGAGTATGGTGCGCATGGAGGTGGGACAGTCTAGCACCGGTGCACCTGCGACCAGCTCCGTGAGTGATTAGCATTTTCTTAGCTTCCGCGATGAGAGACTTGTAGTGAGGACTCTGATGTACTGGGCTCAAGCCCATTTATCTATTTTCCTATTATTGTATTGATGGACTGGATATGATTCTCTTTTATATACATGTTTTCTGTGGACTTGTTTACACTTTTGTATAAATGCTTCTCTCGTTTGTGATCGAAAAGGGCCGGCAGAATTGGCAATTTGTAGTGGTTGCCTTCCCGAGATGTCGGTGCCACCGCAAAGCGGCAATTCTGGGCTAAGACCCCCGGTGGTTAAAAAAAAAAGGGGGGTCTTACAAGTGGTATCAGAGGAGACCTCGATCGAAAGAGAAGTAGTCCACAGAAACCTTGGGCCACCCCCGTGCGAGCTTAGTTTGCGGACAAACTAGCAGCGGAAGCAGTGGTGTGCCCATAAGGGAAATCACATGTGAAAGTCCATTATAACTCCTCTTAAATTCCATTCATTCGCTCTCTAACAAATGGAATTTTTGCTTGTAGCCTGCGAGGAACCCTACATCGCAGCAGGGGACACCTCAGGCCCCGGATGTGGTCCTGACTCCGCCAGCACCCGTTCCGTTCCAGCAGACGGAGATGGGGCAAACATTGACGGCCATCTTGGAGGCCTTCAGAGCTCAGCAAGCCCCGGCCCCACAGCCGAACCCCGGGGCCAATTGGATGACTGTCTTCCGGGGACTATCCCCTCCATCCTACCAGGGGACGGAGTCTGCAGTACATACGGAGGAGTGGTTGGACACCATTTACGAGATGCTGGCAGGGATTCGATGCCCCACGGAGGAGGCAGTTGCCTTGGCAGTCTCCTGCTTAGAGTCACACGGAAAGAGATGGTGGAAATCTCAGCTGGACACCACCTTTGCAGGGGTGGATTGTGCTGATATTACCTGGGAGGAGTTCAGAGCAGCGCTCTTGGGACACTTTGTACCTCAGTCGGCGAGAGATGACCTGGAGGATAGGTTCCTGCGGTTGAGGCAGGGGAGCAGGACTATGGTGGAGTACTATCAGGAGTTCACACACCTGGCCCGTTATGCGGATGCTTACCAGTTAGACGATGCTGGCTATGCCCGGAGGTTTTATAAGGGGCTGCAGGATGACATGAGGCAGGCCCTCCTTTTCATTTCAGAGGGGAGTCTGGCCAGGATTCTGGAGATGGCTAAGAAGAGAGAGGCGGATCAGCTTACAGTGAGGAGCCGGAAGAGACCGGCTGATGATACAGTGATTGGAGGACGTAGAGACCGCCCTCGAGGCCAAGTTATTGGAGAGAGAAGGAACGGGGATCAGCCCCGTCAGGAGTTTGGGCAGGAGCAGAGGACTCGGGGGATATTGGCTCCCCAGCCTATACAGATGCTGGAAATGCCAAGGACGGCAGGGCATCCACCGGTATGCTATCAGTGCAACCAGCCGGGGCATATCAAGCGGAACTGCCCTGTGGGGCGAGCACCCCCACCAGCACATCAGGGCGCTCCACCCCCCAGACAGTTTGGCGGACGAGGACAGGACCGAGGACGAGGATTTCAGGATCGAGGCCGTAGGCAAGAGAGAGAGCAGGTGTACGCTCTAGACCTGACACAGCCTCGGAACCCGGAGCAGGTTATCACAGGTATGGCAGCACTTTTAAATTTTCTTCATACAAACTACTATTTCAGACGTAACCTGCTTAGAAATTTAAGAGAAGATGAACTGCAACAAAATACTAGGACACTTAATCACCCCAGGCATAGTTTTCATTAGCGGCAAGCCCGCTCACACCCTCTTTGACACCGGTGCGTCGCAATCATTCGTGTCAGAGGATTTCGTGAAAGGACTGGCAGGAGTGGAGCTGAGCACCGGGAAGATGCTGAGGGTGCGCCTACCCGATGGATCGGAGATATTGACCTCTACTCATTGTGATATGGAAGCAAGGATCGGCGGAAAGGCGTTTGAGGCACCCGCGACGGTTTTGAGGATGCCAGATTACGATCTGATTCTGGGCATGACCTGGCTGTACTGGAACCATGCCCAGATCGATTGCGTGGCAAAGAGGATCACCGTGAGGCACGACGACTCCTTCATTGTTATCGAAGGTATTACATCAGCACCCCGTACCTTACTTTCTTCTATACAGGCCGTTAAGGCCCACCTGCAGGGGGAAGAGGTTTATCAGATCCTCTTTGAGGCGGTCGTAGCCAAGGACTCCATTGCAGATATTCCAGTGGTGCGGGACTTCGCCGACGTGTTTCCGGAGAAGCTACCAGGGTTACCCCCGCACCGAGAGAGGGACTTTCAGATTCAGCTTATACCAGGGGCTAAGCCGGTATCCAGAGCTCCCTATCGAATTGCCCCAAAGGAGTTGGTGGAATTCCGGAGTCAGCTTCAGGAGTTAGTGGAGGCCGGGTTCGTTCGGCCTAGCTCTTCACCATGGGGAGCTCCGGTGCTGTTCGTTAAGAAGAAAGACGGGACCCTCCGACTGTGCATAGATTACCGAGCTCTGAACAGGTTGACGGTCCGGAACACTTATCCCTTACCACGGATAGATGAACTTTTTGACCAGCTGGAGGGAGCCCATTGGTTCTCAAAGCTGGATCTGAGATCAGGATACTACCAGCTTCGCATTCGGGAGGAGGACATCCCGAAGACGGCATTCAGCAGCAGATACGGCTTGTACGAGTTTACCGTGATGCCGTTCGGGCTCACGAATGCACCCTCCGCATTCATGACTTTGATGAATCGGGTGTTCGAGGAATATCTGGATGTCTTCGTCATTGTATTCATCGACGACATCCTCATTTATTCAAGGACGGAGGAGGAGCACGCGAGACATCTAGCCTTGACCTTGGAGAAGCTGCGGGAGCACGAGATGTATGCCAAGTACAGCAAGTGCCAGTTCTGGCTAAAGGAGGTGGCATTTCTGGGTCACGTCATCAGTGGAGCAGGTCTGGCAGTGGATCCGGCAAAGATCCAGGCAGTACGGGATTGGCCACCACTAAAGTCGGCCACGGATGTTCGGAGTTTTTTGGGGCTTGCCGGTTACTACCGGAAGTTCGTAAAGGGGTTCTCTCAGATTGCCCTTCCTCTTACGTCTCTGACGAAGAAGGAGTCCCCTTTTACTTGGACGCCGCGGTGCGAATCTGCCTTCCAGGAGCTGAAGGATCGTCTCACCTCGGCCCCCATCCTTGCTCTCCCATCAGGGAGGGAGGGATTTCAGGTATATGCAGATGCTTCCTATCAGGGGATGGGCGCCGTCCTTATGCAGAGTGGGCACGTAATCGCCTATGCCTCCCGTCAGTTGAAGCAGCACGAGCAGAACTACCCCGTGCACGATTTGGAGATGGGGGCAGTCATTTTTGCCCTTAAGATCTGGCGGCACTATCTCTACGGGGTACATTGTGATATCTTCTCCGACCACAAGAATCTGAAGTACGTCGACACCCAGAAGGAGTTAAACATCAGGCAGAGACGCTGGGTGGAGTTTCTTTCGGACTACCAGTATACCATGCACTACCATCCGGGGAAGGCGAATGTGGTTGCGGATGCTCTGAGCCGGAGAGCGAATACGACTGGAGTAGGCCCGCAGCTGATGGCCTTGGAGTTGATTAGATCATTCGAGGAGATGCAGATTTCGCTAGTATCTGAGGATGACCCGGAGCTGTACATGGAGTACTTGGGGTCGATGGCTACTACAGATGACATCCGAGACCGCATCAGAGATGGGCAGAAGCTGGACGAGAGAGCTGAGCCGATATTCCGGGCCTTGGAGGAAGGCACGACAGGAGATTACACTTTGAGGGATGGGCTTCTGTGTTTCCGGGGCAGAGTCTACATACCAGCAGGAGGACGGATCCGGGAGGACATTTTGGAGGAAGCTCACTGCAGTCGGTATTCGGTACACCCGGGGATCACCAAGATGGTAAAGGATTTAAAGAGGACGATGTACTGGCCGGGTATGAAGAAAGATATTACATATTTTGTGACACATTGTGAGGCCTGCCAGCACGTGAAGGCGGAGTGTAGGAACCCGGCAGGATTGCTGCAGCCGCTTCCAGTGCCAGAGTGGAAGTTTGAGGACATAGCCATGGACTTTATACATGGGCTACCTAGATCCCGTGCGGGGAACGACTCGATCTGGGTGATAGTGGACAGGCTGACAAAGGTGGCCAGATTTATCCCAGTGGCGAAGGACACACCGGTCAGTGTTTTAGTACGGAGGTTCATCGAGCAGTTTGTGCGTTATCATGGGGTGCCCAAGACTATCGTTTCGGATTGGGATGGGCGGTTCACATCCAGGGAATGGAGGTCAGTCCAGGCCCATCTGGGTTCTCGATTGACATTCAGCACAGCTTTCCACCCTCAGACCGACGGACAGACAGAGCGCACAAACCGTACACTGGAGGACCTGTTACGACTGTGTATTTTGGACCGTGGCGAGCCTTGGGAGAGATTGCTGCCACTGGTCGAGTTTTCGTACAACAACGCTCATCAGTCCAGCATAGGCATGGCTCCATACGAAGCGTTGTACGGAAGGAGATGCAGAACCCCACTATCATGGGTTCAGGATGAGGATCCGCAGGCACTGGGCTCGGAGTTTGTGGGAGATACAGATGCTCAGATTAGGTTGATCCGAGACAGGATGTTGGAAGCCCAGAGTAGACAGGCGAAATACTACGATGCGAGGCATCGTCAAGTGGAGTTCCAGGTGGGGGACCGAGTTTTCTTGAAGATACGGCCGATGCACGGAGTCTCGCGGGTTCGCGGGCGGAGGAAGCTCAGTCCAAGATATATGGGGCCCTACAGGATCCTGGAGCGGATCGGCCCCTTAGCCTATAGACTGGAACTACCGCCGGAGTTAGCGGGATTGCATGACGTCTTCCACGTCTCCTCACTTCGGAGGGCTCTGCTACGCCCTGAGCAGCTGATTCCCTCGGCAGATGGCCCGGTGGCCTCGGATCGGTCAGTCAACGTGGAGCCTATCAGGATTGACGATACGGCAGTGCGGGTCTTGCGGAGAAAGAAGGTCCCGTTAGTCAAGGTTCTGTGGAACAATCATGGGCAGGAGGAGCATATATGGGAGCCACAGGACTTGATGCGGCAAAAATATCCGGAACTTTTTCGTCAGGTATACCTCAAAACCCCTCTGGACAATCAATTGCCTTCCTGTTTTAAACCAATGGAATTGAAATTTCAAGAATAGGGGCTAATCTTTTGTTTATTTGGGCGTATATACCTAGTTAGGTGGGCGAATTAAACCTTAGATTCGAAATCGCACAAGCAAACGTAACGTAGGGAGGTAATCAGTCGGTTCTCATGGGATGTTACAAGTTTATTTTCCCGATTTGAGTCCCGTAGGCTTAACCTTGATTTCGGGGACGAAATCTTTGTTTTGTTTATTGGGATTTGTAACATCCCATTTCCGGCTAGACCCCTAGGAGTCGGTTGGTTGTGGTAGAACCCTAGGGAGCCCAAAACTTGAAATAAATCGACTAAGGAATCGGCTCACGGGTTGGTCACGCCCGTGACCCGCCATGTCACGCCCGTGACAAGGGCGTGACACGCTCGACGATCGTCGATCCCAACTCGACGATCGTCGAACCAAATTCGGCCACACGGGTCTGTCACGCCCGTGACCCTCCAGGTCACGCCCGTGACAAAGGGCGTGACACGCTCGACGATCGTCGAACCCCACTTCGACGATCGTCGACCCAAAATTGACCACGCGCCATGTCACGCCCGTGACTTGCATTGTCACGCCCGTGACATTGGGCGTGACCGCGCTCGACGATCGTCGATTTCTGTTCGACGATCGTCGACCCAGAACTAGTCATCAAGCATGTCACGCACGTGACCCGCATTGTCACGCCCGTGACATTGGGCGTGACCACGCTCGACGATCGTCGATTTCAGCTCGACGATCGTCGACCAGAATTAGTCACCAGGCCTGTCACGCCCGTGACCCAAGTGTCACGCCCGTGACCACCCTTCGACGATCGTCGATCTCAGTTCGACGATCGTCGAACCCAGAACTGCTAACCGGGCCTGTCACGCCCGTGACCTATGTGTCACGCCCGTGACCAAGGCCGAAACGTCAGCCAGACTGGAAGTTTCGGTAACCGACGCCTTAATAAATTCTGGCTGTGGGAATGAAAAATCAAGAGTATTTATGGGTCGTTCCCTACTTTAATTATGTTAATAATTAAGGAAAGTGGGTCCAATAGGAAACTGCCACCTGGCAAGCACCTCTTCATTTCCAACTTTCCAACTGCCATTCGGCATAACCGAAACGTCATAAGAATATGATTAATGGCCGCCAACGTTTCATCTCCAACGTTTCACCCTTTCCCCTCCCCATTTCCTCATCTATAAAAGATTCCTGAGTGCAAGAGGAAAAGGTTACACTCCCTCAACTGTTCAGACTTCCTCCTTGCTGTTGAAGAATTTCCGGCGACGCCACCACCGCGCAAATGGCTTCCCGACGCTCTGCACGCCTTCAACCCGCGAACAAGGTCCTCCCCTCCCTCTTCTTCTGCGGATAGATCTTAGGAATCGTTAGGAGAGATATCGGGCTCAAAAAGAGCCAGATCGGGTGAGCGTAATGGTGGTTTTCCGAAAATATCATGGTGGCGGGTTCGCCGGAAACCGCCTCTCCGGCGGCCGTGCCGCCGCCCGACGTTAGCCCTCGCCTCAACGGAGGTGGTGGTGGTGGTGGCCGGCCAGGGAGATGGCTGGGTGGCCGGGAAATAGCTTGGAAAGGCTACAGGAAAATTAGGTTTTCAGTCTCTGGTTCGGGCTGTAGAAGAAGATGAACAGTGCCTTTAATTAGATTTTATTTGTAAAAATCAATTTCTGAATGAGATTTCTGTCATGTTAAATAATTTGGGAAAAATACTTAGAGGCTCCTACAGGAAAAGTGGTCAACATAGAAACTGTAGCCCTTGAAGTCTAGTTTTATTCAAAATTAATTTCATTCAATTTGGATTCCTGGTTAGACCACAGCACCCTTTTTGGTGAGGTCTATCAAGAGGGCTGCCTTGACCTTAGAAAAATTCCCCACTCCAATCCAGTCGTCCAAACGACTTGAAATTTGGGATGTGGTCTAATCTTACATATATCTAGGTGCTATCCAAAAATGAGAATTTTTGGAGAATATGTTTCTATAGTTTTTAGAAAAATTCAATAATCCTAGCCGAATTTAATTAGGTGGTTAAATAATTTCCAAACCCTCCCAAATTTTGGTGAGTGGTCCCTGGGTTCACCATAAGGTTCTGTATAGTTTTTCATCTCACTTGGAGATGGTTTGGTTTAGAATTGATCAACCCTAAGTTTTGCCCTAATAAGGGGTCTTAGGTTAAAAGTGCACTTTTGAAGTTTGAGTGGTGAGATCACCTCAACAGAGGCTGAGATTTTTACCACTGGCTAGTAATGTTCTCTAGCACCCCCTCATGGAGTTTGGGGTGGATCGGGGTAAGTTTACCCTAAGGACCAAGGCCAAACCCTAAGGATGGATCTTGGTGGTTTGTGAAGGTCATGTGGTCAAATGACCTTGGATTGACCCGAGGTCGGGTTAGGAGAACCATAGGGCTAATATAGTTCTCTGGATGAAATTTTAGTGGATTTGGAGATCGTTGGGATGTCTAAAAACCTAACCCTAGTTTAGGGTGCAAAACTTATAGAGATTGGAAATGACACCAAACCACATTGAAAAGTGATGAGAATTGGGTAGAGTGGATTATAGGGGTAGTACAAGCTCTGGATATTTTTCTATGAATTTTATGCTCACTATTTTGGGTACTTCTTTAATGAATTGGTAGTTGCATGAGTTGCTTAGAAAATTTATTAGAGTGTACAAACTTCCTGGAAAATTGATGAAATATAGGCAGAGAACCTTTATTATGATTTTAAAACTCTGTGAATTTTTATGGGATTTTTAGAAGCTTAATTCTAGGGCTTGCTTCATTAAGTATTATTTATCATGGATATTGGATTAAATTTATTTTGGTGCTTAGCAAGCTGATAAAATTATGATTCTCTGCACAAAGATCTTTTATATATCATACTACTGACTAGTGATTTTTCTATAATTTTTAGATGAATAATTTCTGTACTTCCTTCATTAAGTAGGATTAACGTGATTATACTGACTAAATTAATTAGAGGTTAAATACTTTCTATAAAAATCTGAGAATTTGCATTTGAGGTTATCTTGCTGTTATTTAATGAACTTAATTTTTGGGTGGCCATAACTTAAGAATATGATATAGCTCATGTTAAAAAATACCCATGGCCAATCTTTGAGAAAAATAAAATAAATATCAGATTAATTAGGAAAATTATAAATTCCTGGATTTAAGCTAATTAAGTCATGATAGTCCTCCAGTAAATATTATAGGAGATTTGGAAGATAATTTGGAGTACCTCCCCTTGTGTACCACATATAGCTTAGGATGGTCTGCATTTAGTAAAACCACGGAATTCTGATAATCGATGGTTGGTAGGGCAAATTTAGAATGAGTTCATTATTAGAAGTCAGGATAAGTAGAATGTGGGACTGGTTAGGATAAGAGAGTACGGGAACGACGAAAGATCGTCCGTCCCGGGAGGAAGAGGAAGAGTCTTAATACGCTAGGGTTAGATTCATTATAACATTAAAAGGGGATTGGGTAAAGGGTAGACAACCAATAATAATAAGTGCCTTGCGAAAGGGAACTTCGGGCCGTAATGCACCGTCTTGGTTCCTAGTGCCCCTTGAGAGCCCTTCACGGGGTATACCGGGGGCAGTCCTGGGCTAACGTAAACCATAGGAGTAATAAATCAAAAGAGCAACTAGTATAACTAGGATTGCACACACTCACTCCCCGGTAGTTAGGAAAGTAGAATTATAGGATTACTTGCCATCAGACAGTAGCTCTGAAGGTAGATGCACGGACAGTACTGTCCGGGGGGCCGCGGGCTCGAGGGTTGGAGTACGGAGAAAGGTGGTGGGTCATCGGTACTAGGCGATCGATCACACCGACAGCGGTACGATGACTCGGAGAAAAGTCTGGAGGGTACATCCAGCAGCATTACGCGGATACTCTAGGTTGTGTTCTTCTAGGGGCGTACGGAAGGGCTAGGCCTGGTAGTGTGGTTACCCGCCTAGGAGTGGGGGGCCCGACCCACTGTCTCCGTTTGCCACTACGGAGGTTCCTGGGGGTGAAGCTAGCCTCCCGAACAGGGGGAACTAAAGGTCTGTGCGCATAGAGTCGTGTGCGTGGGTTGCACTTGCATGAATCATGGCATAACATGTTTGCATATAACCGTCACCCCAACGTATAAATCGGTATGGGACTTTTTATACGATGGGAGCCTTGCAGAAGATCCCTTAACTTATAAGTTTGTATGGGCATTCATATAAGTTAAGGTTACTTACATACTTACTTACTGTTCTCTAGTTGTCTTTTTATATAAATTGCTTCTTATTAATTGTTCTACCTATTACAACATTTATACTGCTCCCCGATATAACTTGCTAGTTAGGTCCACCGACACTTGCTTGTCTATTCTCCACTTTTGTAGCTTCCCTTTCCTCCTCTCCGCCCGGTGCTTAGGAGCCGTGGTGGGAGGGGTAGGGGATGATAGGGCTTAGTCTTTATGACTAATGGTTTTCGAACCAAACATTACAGGAGCTCCGGATGGGAGACAGGGACCAGCACCAGCGGAGTACGGTGCGCATGGAGGTGGGACAGTCTAGCACCGGTGCACCTGCGACCAGCTCCGTGAGTGATTAGCATTTTCTTAGCTTCCGCGATGAGAGACTTGTAGTGAGGACTCTGATGTACTAGGCTCAAGCCCATTTATCTATTTTCCTATTATTGTATTGATGGACTGGATATGATTCTCTTTTATATACATGTTTTCTGTGGACTTGTTTACACTTTTGTATAAATGCTTCTCTCGTTTGTGATCGAAAAGGGCCGGCAGAATTGGTAATTTGTAGTGGTTGCCTTCCCGAGATGTCGGTGCCACCGCAAAGCGGCAATTCTGGGCTAAGACCCCCGGTGGTTAAAAAAAAAAAGGGGGTCTTACATCGAGTATAGATTGGAGAATACGATTTTCTCTATCATGTATCGATTGAAGTTGTCGGTGGAATTGAGTGGACTACATGATGTATTCCAAATTTCGGTATTGCGGAAGGTGGTATAAGAGCCTTCTCAGGTTATTGCAGTCGATAAAGTGTCGATTGATAATGGGTTGACAACCAAGGTCAAGCAAGTTCACATTAAAGACTTTGGAGTTAAACAGCTCCTCAATAAGGAAATCCGAATGGTTAGAGTCCGTTGGGATAACTGCGGACAAGAAGAGCTTTCTTGGGAGCAAGAGAAATCTATGTTGGAAGAGTACCCCGAATTATTTCCCTCAGGTAACATTTAATTGTTTTTGTGTACCTTTGCATAAATTCATGGATGAAATTATTTAAGGGGGGAGATTTGTAACGCCCCGAAACTCAGAATTAAACCGGGCAGTGGTTTGAGTGAAGTTCATGTCAAGGAATGGTGAACACGGCCTATGACACGGCCGTGTCACAGGTCGTTTCATGCTCAGGTAGTCGTGTTGAGGTCGACGAGCGTTGATTGCTCAAACACGGCCTGTGATACGGGCGTGTCACATGTCCATGTACTCCTCTGGAAGTTTGTTCCCGTATCGACTGATGGACACGGCCCAGAACACGGGCATGTACTTGAAAGTGAAGGGATAGATACTACTCTAGAGGGGGGGTGAATAGAGTTATCAAATTTTGCACAGACAAAACTTAATAGTCTACCCAACTCCCTTGGAGTGAAGTGCGGAATGAAAAGATTATAGATATTGATTTAACCTTAAAGCCTAACACAAGTGATGTGTACAAACACAAGCTAACTGTAATTACAGTTAAGGCTTGGAAAACCTAATCAGCAACTAGCAACCTAGTTATATCTAATCACAGCCACAATGCAGGAATTAAACAATGGAATCCAGACGACACAAGGAAATTTATAGTGGTTCCCCAAACAACTTGGGTACGTCCACTCTTCTACCCACACGGTAGGAATCCACTCAGGTTTTTGATCAGGTGCCCTGCCACCAACAGGATCTGCTTCAGGTAGATCCAGAAACCCTTTAGACTTTTGATCAGGTGTCTAAAAACCAAGCACAGGTTTTTGATCAGGTGCCCTGCCACCAAGGGATACTTTTGAAGGGAGTAATAACCCTGTACAGGAGGGGGAAGAAGGTTAAGATGTCTTCTCTATTTTACAATAGATTAGAGAAGCACAAAAGCTTGCACTGAGCTAGAATGCTCTAAAGAATCAAGGCTCCCCCTGGCTCAAAGATGTCCAGGTGAAGTCTTGCTTCAGTGCAGAAAAACTCTTCAGAAAGTTCTGAAGGAAAAGCTACAGGAAGAAAATAAATAATAAAATCAAAAGATCTTCAAGCAGCTATCTTCTTCTTCTTCTTCTTCAAAGGAACTCTGAGTTTGAACTTCCTGAAAGCAGGAGAACTCAGGTGAAGAAGAGATGAAGATCTTAACACTTCTCAGTTAGATGGAAATTGCTGAGAGCAGAAAACTTTTTCTTGATGAAGGCTTGAGAGCTTGAATGAACAACTGGTTAGCTATTAGCTAGCTTGAATCCTTCTTCAAAGGGTCCTTCTTATAATCATCAGCAAGCAACGGCTCTCTTCCATTTGAATTATTTGTCTTCTTCTGAGCCTTGAGACCTGGGCTGTAAATATCAAGAAGACAGAAATATCTCTGCAGCAAAACATTCTATAAAAGGAATAAACCTCTTTCTAAGAAGCTGCAGGATTAAATCAAATAACAGAAGGACTAAATAAAGTAACATCAGAAATAATCTCTTTATAGCAAAAAGAAGACTTTCCAGTCTAACGGCTATAAAGGGCTGACAATAGATAAAGTAGTTTATAATGACAACTAATAAGACAAACAACTTTATCTTAAAAAGATTTGACTCAGGCAAAAAGAATAGAGCAAATATTGCCTGGTTATTTTATCATACAGCTTAAAATAATGTGCCAGAAAATGTATTAATTAATTAAATATAATAAATAAATACAAAATACAAAGGCAGACAGACAACGTCGAACGACCTTCGGAGATCGTCGACCGACGCACGGAGATCGTCGAACTATCGGGAAGATAGTCGAACGATCCAGATAGTCGACCTATCGAAGAAGATAGTCGAACTACCCGGGCAGATAGTCGAACTATCAGAGCAGATAGTCGAACTATCAGATAGTCGATCTATCTGGGACAGATAGTCGAACTATCAAGCGCACAGAGATAGTCGAACTATCAAGCAGATAGTCGACCTACCTCAGAAAACAGATAGTCGATCTATCAACAGATAGTCGAACTATCAAACCAAACCAGATAGTCGAACTATCAGTAGATAGTCGAACTATCAGATAGTTGAACTATCAGGACAGATAGTCGAACTATCAAAGACGACAGATAGTCGACCTATCAACAGATAGTCGAAATATCAGCGCAGAACAGATAGTCAACCTATCAACAGATAGTCGAACTACCAGCGCAGAACAGATAGTCGACCTATCAACAGATAGTCGAACTACCAGCGCAGAACAGATAGTCGACCTATCAACAGATAGTCGAACTACCAGCGCAGAACAGATAGTCGACCTATCAACAGATAGTCGAACTATCAACGCAGAACAGATAGTCGACCTATCAACAGATAGTCGAACTATCAACGCAGACAGAGCGTCGACCAACTGATAGACGATCGTCGATCAGCTGATAGACGATAGTCGAGCGGCGTTCGACTATAGTCGAACGAAAAAACTACTTAACCAAATTATCAATTTGGAAAAGTGAGGACTCTACAGCTAGACTCCGAACCATTGACCATAGATATTTCTTGGGTCAAGGGGCACAAAGGAGAGGACTAAACTCAAAACAAAACTAGGGTACCAACAATCTCCCCCTATTTGAGTTAAGTCTCTCAACATCTAAAACATAAAGCTAGCTAAAGAGCAATAAAATAATACAGTAAATAGTTAACAATTAACTAGCAGATTATCAAACAGATAAACAAATATAGCACAGCAGTTAATCAACCTATGGATCAACAGAGTCAGGCTTAGCTACAGAAGAGCTAGAAACAAAAGAGATTTTCCTTAAGGGATCATCAGATTCTTTCTTTGACATTTTCAGGTCCTGCGCACCAATGATCTTCAGTTCTGTAGCTCTTGGGACTACTGTGTTGGTACCCTAGTTGGATTTGAGTTTAGTCCTCTCCTTTGTGCCCCTTGACCCAAGAAATATCTATGGTCAATGGTTAGAAGTCTAGCTGTAGAGTCCTCGCTTTTCCAAATTGAGAATTTGGTTAAGTAGGTTTTTCGTTCGACTATAGTCGAACGCCGTTCGACTATCGTCTATCGGCTGATCGACGATCGTCTATCAGTTGGTCGATGCTTTGTCTGCGCTGATAGTTCGACTATCTGTTGATAGTTCGACTATCTGTTCTGTGCTGATAGTTCGACTATCTGTTGATAGTTCGACTATCTGTTCTGCGCTGATAGTTCGACTATCTGTTGATAGCTCGACTATCTGTTCTGCGCTGATAGTTCGACTATCTGTTGATAGTTCGACTATCTGTTCTGCGCTGATAGTTCGACTATCTGTTGATAGCTCGACTATCTGTTCTGCGCTGATAGTTCGACTATCTGTTGATAGCTCGACTATCTGTTCTGCGCTGGTAGTTCGACTATCGGTTGATAGGTCGACTATCTGTTCTGCGCTGGTAGTTCGACTATCGGTTGATAGGTCGACTATCTGTTCTGCGCTGGTAGTTCGACTATCTGTTGATAGATCGACTATCTGGTTTGTTTTGATAGTTCGACTATCTTTTGATAGATCGACTATCTGTTTTCTGAGGTAGGTCGACTATCTGCTTGATAGTTCGACTATCTCTGTGCGCTTGATAGCTCGACTATCTGTCCTAGATAGATCGACTATCTGATAGTTCGACTATCTGTCCTGATAGTTCGACTATCTGCTGCGGTAGCTTGACTATCTGTTTGATAGCTCGACTATCTGGATCGTTCGACTATCTGCCCGATAGTTCGACGATCTCCTGGCGTCGTTCGACGATCTTCGAAGGTCGTTCGACGTTTTCTGTCTGCCTTTGTATTTTGTATTTATTTATTATATTTAATTATTTAAATACATTTTCTGGCACAGTATTTTAAGCTGTATGATAATATTTCCAGGCATTATTTGCTCTATTCTTTTTGCCTGAGTTCAAATCTTTTAAGATAAAGTAGTTTGTCTCATTAGCTGTCATTTTAAATTACTTTATCTGCTGACAGCCCTTTATAGCCGTTAGACTGAAAAGTCTTCTTTTGCTATAAAGAGATTGTTTCTGATGTGACTTTATTTAGTCCTTCTGTTATCTGATTTAAGCCTGCAGCTTCTTAGAAAGTGATTTATTCCCTTTATAGAATGTTTTGCTGCAGAGATATTTTTGTCTTCTTGATATTTACAGCCCAGGTCTCAAGGCTTAGAAGAAGACAAATAATTCAAATGGAAGAGAGCCGTTGCTTGCTGATAATATTTAAAGGACCCTTTGAAGAAGGATTGAAGCTAGTGTTACACACATATTCAAAAGCACTCAAGCCTTCATCAAGCTCAAGCTTCCTGCTCTCAGCAATCTCCATCTAACTGAGAAGTGTTAAGATCTTCATCTCTTCTTCACCTGAGTTCTCCTGCTTTCAGGAAGTTCAACTCAGAGTTTCTTTGAAGAAGAAGAAGAAGAAGATAGCTGCTCGAAGAACTTTGATTTTATTATTTCTTTTCTTCCTGTAGCTTTTTTCCTTCAGAACTTTCTGAAGAGTTTCTCTGCACTGAAGCAAGACTTCACCTGGACATTCTTGAGCCAGGGGGAGCCTTGATTCTTTAGAGCATTCTAGCTCAGTGCAAGCTTTTTGTGCTTCTCTAATCTATTGTAAAATAGAGAAGACATCTTAACCTTCTTCCCCCTCTTGTACAGGGTTATTACTCCCTTCAAAAGTATCCCTTGGTGGCAGGGCACCTGATCAAAAACCTGTGCTTGGTTTTTAGACACCTGATCAAAAGTCTAAAGGGTTTCTGGATCTACCTGAAGAAGATCCTGTTGGTGGCAGGGCACCTGATCAAAAACCTGTAGTGGATTCCTACCTTGGTGGTAGAAGAGTGGACGTACCCAAGTTGTTTGGGGAACCACTTAAATTCCTTCTGTCGTCTGGCTTGTTTATTATATTTCCTGTACTGTGGCTGTGAATAGATATAACTAGGTTGCTAGTTGCTGTTTAGGTTTTCCAAGCTTTAACTGTAATTACAGTTAGCTTGTGTTTGCACATCACTTGTGTTAGGCTTTAAGGTTAAATTAATATCTATAATCTCTTCATTCCGCACTTCACTCCAAGGGAGTTGGGTAGACAGTTAAGTTTTGTATTGTGCAAAATTTGATTACTCTATTCACCCCCCCTCTAGAGTAGTATCTATCCCTTCACTTTCAATTGGTATCAGAGGGAGGTTGGCTGACTGTATAGGCTAACACCTAAGTCACAAGATCCTGATAGATACCAAGAGCTTATAGATATTCACTATCATGGCCCAGTCCAAGGATTACTCTAGCACCAGACCTCCAGCATGCAACTTAACAAAGTTTGGCATCTGGAAGGCAAGGATTAAATTATATATGAACTCTATTGATGAAAGCATCTTTGCTTCTATTTTGTCAGGTCCCCCAAGAGCACCTGCTGCAGCCACTGCCTCATCATCTGATATGAGTGCAGTGCCTCCTCCAGACTATAATGATGAATACAAGAAGGCCAAAATTGCTGATGCCAAGGCAATGAACATACTGGCTCAGACAATGTCTGATGAGGTGTTCTAGAATGTGGCTGACTGCTCCTCAGCTAAGGCCATGTGGGACACACTGAACCAGATTGTAGCTGGTTCAGCTAATGAAAGGAAGGACAGGAGGTCCAACCTTATCTCACAGTATGAGAACTTCAAGAAGACTGATGCTGAATCAGTTGAAGCTATGTACACCAGGCTCAGCTCAATCATCAATGAGCTGAGGACCCTGGACAAGGACATATCATTGACAGAGGTCAATGACAAGATTCTTATGTGCTTCCCTAGCACATGGGATCTAAGAATCTGGCCCATCAAAGAAGCCAGAAGTACCAATGAGATCTCAACTGAAGCTCTCCTCGGCAAGCTCAAGTCTTTTGAGCAAGTGCTGAAGACCAGAGAAGCAGAAGCTGAAGCCAAGACCCCCACTCCAACAAGAAAAGAGCAATCTCTAGCTCTTAAGGCTGCAGATGTTTCTGAAGGCAGCCAATCCAATGAGGAACTTATGGCACTGTTTGCCAAGTGGTTTCTCAAGATGGGGAGAAAGGAGTTCAGAAAGAAGTCTTCACGCTATGAAGACAAACCAAGGTATGATCGATCTCCTGCTAAAGAAATTATTTGCTATGGTTGCAGGAAGCCTGGACACATCTTGCCAGAGTGTCCAGAGGAGAAGAACAAGGAAAAGAGAAAAGACAAAGAACAACACAGAAAGCACTCCAAGCCATCCTCCTACAAAAACAAGAAGAAGGAGAGAGGTTTCATTGCTGAAACCTGGAGTGATTCTGATGAAGAATCATCCTCATCAAGCTCCAGTGAAGATGAGGAAGAGAAGAAGGCCAAAGAAATTTGCCTAATGGCAATAGATGCCTGCAGCAACCACTCTGCTACAGAGAGTTCTGATTCTGATGAAGAGATGCCTACTGAAGATGAGGTACTTTCATCTTATGATTTTACTTCATAAGAGTTTAAGTTAGAATTTAAATCTTTGTGTTTAGATTTAATTAGTTCAGAAAAAGAAATAAAAGAACTTAGAAATAGGTTAGCTGACTCAGATTCAATAGTCTCTGAAAACATTAGGTTAAAGGAAGATCTCACTACTTGTAGTGAAGAAATTAAATTTCTTAAAATAGAATTAGCTAAGTCTAAGAGATTAGAAGAATCCCTTAATGGTAGAAGCCTTAAGCTGTTAGAAATTACCAGCATGACTAACACTAGGTCAGGTAATGATAAATTAGGCTTAGGAGCTTCTCCCAGTGAACCCCCAGTCCTCCTTAAAAATAACCTTTCAACTCCAGTGAACTTCATTTCAGCTAGTGGAAAGAAGAACACTGAGCAAGTAAACCTTGTAAATAAAACCCTAAATAAAGCTAAGAGAGAAAAGAGAAAGAAGTTTTTCAAAGAAATGCAAAGAGCGTCGAACGCCGCTCGACGATCGGATGCTCCATGGTCGAACGAAGCTCGACGATCTGAGCGCCCATCGTCGAACGTCGATCGACGATTTCAACATGATTTTCAAAATCATAATCAGTATCATAGAAACCTAAATGAAAATAGAAACCCTAGGTTTGTTGACCCATCATCTGCATGGAGAATCCCACCTAGGAGATCTCACCCACTAGGTTATCACCCTCAGCCTGCATTCTCTTATATTTCCAGTTTTTCTTATGTGAAAAACAAGGGACCCAAGGTTACCTGGGTCCACTCTGTCTAAATAGTTGTTTTGCAGGTGAAGGCCTATCCAATCACTCAAAATAAGTGGTATTTGGATAGTGGATGCTCTAAGCATATGACAGGAAATAAAGATCTACTGTCAAAATTCAAAGCTAAGCTCGGCCCAAAGGTTATCTTTGGAGACTCCAGCTGTGGTCAGACAGAAGGCTATGGCAAGATCACCATTGGAGCAGTTACATTCAAGAGAGTTGCTTATGTCAATGGACTGAAGCATAACCTGATTTCAGTTAGCCAGCTATGTGATGCTGGCTACCAGGTTTCTTTTTCTAACTCCTCTTGCAATATTACTTTAAATAATAATGTTGTTTTAATAGGTAATAGAATAGGCAATATATATTTAGTAGATTTTAATTCATCTCACTCTGAAATCTGTCTGTTTAATGAATTAACCCTTAATAATAATTCTTTATGGCATAAAAGGCTTAGTCATGTAAACCTTAAGAATATCTCTAGGTTATCTAAGCACAACCTTGTTAGAGGTTTACCTTCTTGCCCCTACAAGAAGGAGAGCCTATGCAAGGCTTGTCAGCTAGGCAAGCAAACCAAGAATTCATTTAAATCTGTAAATAAAAGTGATTCTCCTAGAATCCTGTATTTATTACATTTGGACCTTTTTGGCCCAATAAATGTACAGAGTTTAGGAGGGAAGTATTACACTTTAGTAATTGTAGATGACTTCTCTAGGTTCAGTTGGGTTTTCTTTTTGAGAACTAAGTCTGATAACTTCAAAGCCCTTACAGACTTTCTACTTTGTGTGCAGACTGAGTACTCTACTCATGTGGCCTTGATCAGAAGTGATCATGGTACTGAGTTTGACTCTCTTCTCATGCAAGAATTCTGTGAGAGAGAAGGTATCAAACATAGCTTCTCAGCTCCTAGAACTCCCCAACAAAATGGGGTAGTTGAAAGGAAGAATAGAACACTAATTGAAGCTGCTAGTACATTGTTGGCAGATGCTAACATGCCTCTATCCTATTGGGCAGAAGCTGTTAGTACAGCTAACTATGTCTTGAATAGAAGTTTGATACACAAACTTAAGTGTAAAACTCCTTATGAGTTGCTTAAAGGAAAGAAACCAAAAATTAATTACTTTAGAGTTTTTGGCTGTATTGTGTATATTCATAATAATAATAAAGAATATATTAGAAAATTTGAAGCAAAATCTTCAATGGGAATTATGCTTGGATATTCCCAAGTAAGCAAAGCTTATAGGGTTTATAACAAATCAACCTGTAAGATAGAAGAATCTGTGCATGTATCATTTGATGAGCATCAGATGTTTTACAAGGAGAAGGAAAATTCTCCTTCATCTAGTTCTTTGCAGGTACATGATGCTCCTAAAGAAATTCTTCAACTATCAACTCTTCAGATCACTGAATCAGACAGTGATGAAGACATTGCTGAAGCTGTTGAAGCTGTTGTTGTACCACCAACAGTAGATCAAATTCCTCCTGAGGAATTAATCCCAACTGTTGCTGAAGATCACATCCCACCTGCTGACATTGTCACACTTAGAGATCACCCCATATCTCAAGTAATTGGAGACATATCAGCTGGTGTACAAACAAGACACCAATTAAGACAGGATGTGATGCATGCTTGTTTCCTCTCACAGGTTGAGCCCCTCACCTTTAAAGATGCAGAGCTAGATCCCCACTGGATCATTGCAATGCAAGAGGAGCTCAATCAGTTTGAGAGATGTAAAGTTTGGACTTTGGTTCCAAGACCTAAAGGCCAACTGATCATAGGCACCAAGTGGGTGTATAGAAACAAGTTAGATGCAAATGGAATAATAGTAAGGAATAAAGCTAGGCTTGTAGCTCAGGGCTACAGACAGGAGGAAGGTATAGACTATGACCAAACCTTTGCTCCTGTTGCAAGGCTAGAAGCAATAAGGATCTTCTTGGCCTATGCAGCCTACATGAAGTTTAAGGTGTTCCAAATGGATGTCAAAAGTGCATTCCTAAATGGTGAGCTTAAGGAAGAGGTGTTTGTTGAACAACCACCAGGGTTTGTTTCTTCAACTCAGCCTTCTCATGTTTTTAAGTTGCAGAAAGCTCTTTATGGACTAAAGCAAGCTCCTAGGGCCTGGTATGAGACCTTAGCTAGTTTCCTGTTAGAGCACAACTTCACTAGGGGAGTAGTTGATAGAACCCTTTTCGTCAAGCATCACAAGGACACAATCCTGTTAGTTCAGGTGTATGTAGATGATATTATCTTTGGCTCCACTGATCCCAAACTATGCAAAAAGTTTTCCAACTTGATGCACTCTAAGTTTGAGATGAGTAGCATGGGTGTGCTGTCTTACTTTCTTGGTCTCCAAGTTAAGCAAGATGCTGATGGTATCTTCATCTCCCAATCCAAATATGCCAAGGAATTGGTAAAGAAATTTGGGATGGCTGATGCTTCAGCAATGCCTACACCCATGGCTACTAATGTAGTTATTGATTCTGATGATCACGGCAAGCCAGTTGATCAAAAGAATTATAGGGCCATTGTTGGTTCCCTATTATATCTAACTGCAAGTAGGCCAGATATAATGTTTGCTACATGCCTTTGTGCTAGATTCCAGGTCAACCCCAAGGAATCTCATCTGATTCTTCTAAAGAGAATCCTGAGATACCTGAAAGGATGTCCAAATCTAGGACTTTGGTACCCAGCTGAGTCAGAGTTTGAATTAATTGGATATTCTGATTCTGACTATGCTGGTTGCAGAGTTGACAGGAAGAGCACCTCAGGAACTTGCCAGTTCCTGGGAGAGAGATTGGTCTCTTGGTTCTGTAAGAAGAAGGCTTCTGTCTCAACTTCAACTGCAGAGGCTGAATATATAGCAGCTGCCAGTTGTTGTTCACAGATCCTGTGGATTCAAAACCAGCTTGTGGATTATGGTTACTCACACAAGAACACCAAGATCATGTGTGATAGTACCAGTGCTATTTCTATTGCACAAAATCCAGTGCACCACTCTAGAACGAAGCACATTGAGATTAGGCACCATTTCCTGAGAGATTGTGTGGAAAAGAACAAGATCTGTCTTGAGTTCATATCCACTGAGTTTCAGAGAGGTGATATATTCACCAAGCCTTTAGATGAACAGAAGCATCTGTTCTTTTTAGTCCAACTAGGCATGATCAATGGACGAGACTAAGTGTGACGATATCTGCCTTTGTTGAGGTCTGCTTGAAGATCGTCGAACGATGATCGAAGATCGTCGAACGGATTAAGCCTATCGTCGACCTCTGGTTAATGATAGCTTATCTGTTTAAAGATCGTCGATCGACGTTCGACCATCGTCGAACAGGCTGAGCTTATCGTCGATCTCTACTCGACGACAGCTTGTTGCTTGTGAAGCCAGAATTAGCCGAACGATGGTTCGACTATTCTGCTTCTGAGCCGATCGTCGAACGACCATTCGACTATCGGTTCAAGATCTTTTTAATAGATCGACTATTTCCGGTCCAATATAAAGCCGATAGTCGACCTAGGTTAAAAGATCGTGTGCTTTATCGTCGACGGAGCGTGCCCTTTCGCATTCTGCTTTCCCGCTTGCGATTTTCTGGCGCTTCGTCTTCTTCGTTTCTCTCCAGCTTTCTCGTGCTTTCTCCGGCGAATCCATGGAGATTTCCCCAGCTGTTCTAGCCGTAGTAAAGTTTGATGCTGGATTCAGTGTGGATTTCGAAGCTTTCAGCAGTTGCGATGCCGGAATCGTGGAAGTTCTCCAGCTCTGCAGGGATCAAGGTTTAGAGAAACTGATGTCTGAAAGGATCAAGATCAACATTCCAGAAATAAAAGAATGAGCTTTCACGTCGTCTTCCACAGACAAATCGATGATCGGTACCATCGGCGGAGTAGAAGTTATCCTGACTCCGGCCGTTCTTTCTGATGTTTTTGGTTTAGTTATTGGTGATGAGGATTATGAGCAAGACGCTCAGGAGTTTGGAAGAATGCTGGTTGAGCTGGGACATGCTGAAGGCATTCCCTCCAAGTTGCTCAAAGTGAACTTTCCCTTCAAGATCAAGTTCCTCGCTGAGGTAGTCGGAAAGGTGCTCCTAGGGAAGCACTCTGCCCATGACAATATAACAAGACAGCAATTCGCACTTATGTGTGCAATTGTTAATCGAAAGAGGATCGATTGGGCAGCTGTTCTGTTTGATTTAATCAGGAAGAAGACAGGAAAGAAGGAAGTCACCCTGGGAAGGGTTATTGGAATTTTCCTTAAGGAGAAATTCCCCCAGCTGCTGAGTTCTGCCGCAACTACAATCAACGCCAGCAAGAAGATGGATCCCCACTTGTTCTCTAAGTGGAAGAGGACGTTTGTGAAATCTGCTCCAGCAACATCTGAGGGCACAAGGACTGCATCAGTCGCTCCTCAACCTGTTGAAGCTGGCTCAGCTATTCCTTCCTTCTCCTCTGTTTTGCCGTCTACCTCAGTTGAAGTACCATCAACTTCTGCTGAGGTACGACCCTCTTCTTCTGCTGCACCTGAAACAACTGTGGTTGTTCCTCTGTCTCCTCCAGCTTCTCCTCTACCTGCTCATCTGGCTAGGATGTCTGCTCCTAGCTTTGATTTGTTAGGATCAGAGAGATTCCCTACTCCTCCTGTATCTCCAATTCATTCCCCAATAAACTCTCCTGCTCCATCACCTGCTCCATCTCCTGCTCGATCCCATGTTCACACCATCCTCCATCCCAGCACATCTACCATATCTGCTGCAGCTCCATCCACCTCTCATCCATCATCATTTGAAATCACTCCTGATTTCATCTCGCGCATTGTGGAGCTGATTACCCCATCAATCAAAACCATGATTGAAGAGGCAATCGCTCCCCTTGCTGCCTCCATTGATCTCTTATCTGCTTCCATCAAATCCCTCTCCAAATCAGCTGAGCCATCTTCCTCTAGGGGCCTGGTTTCAGTACCCACTGAAATCAGGCAGGGGGAGATGTTCAATGAAGATGTCTCAGGCCTTCCTGCCTCTCCTCCAGTTGTGAAAGATTCAGTCTTGTCTGCCCAGCCAGAATCTGCTCAAGTTGAGCCAGAAGAAGTTCCAGATGTTGTTATGACTATTCAGGAAGAGACAGCTCCAGCTGAGGAAGTGGTAACTCCAGCTGAGGAAGAGATTGCTCCAGTTGAGCAAGTTGTAGCTCCAGTTTTGACTAAGAAGGAAATAGCAGATGGAATCCTGCTATCTGAGATTGCAGTTAAGGTTTGCTTAGAAGATCTTTCCACTCCTATGATTGCTAGATTCCTGGAAGGAATCATAACCTCTTATCTGAATGAATCATGGGAAATGGTTAAATATGAAGGTAACTCTTTCATTCGTTTTGTTGATGAGTCGATTAATTTGATAGTTTGTGAATACCTTGAAGGAATGATTCAAGCTTATTTAGCAGATATGTATTCATAATTTTACAGATATTATTAAATAAGATTTAACTGCTCAAATCATAGCAGTAGTTTCTGAGGCTGACCCAAGTATTCCTGCTACTCAAGTAGACCCTGAGTTGGAATCCTTCTTAGATAATAAAGAAGATGAGTCTGAGAAAGAGGAAGTCAAAGTTGACTCTCCTGTTCTGAGTTTGGAAGAAACTCAAGCAAGAGCAGCATGGAATTTAAGAGTTCAATCTTTAAAAGAGAAAGAGAAAGATTTGCAATTTGAAAAGTCATCCATCTGGGATGACTCTCCAGGTTTAGATTTAGACTCCGTTCTGGCTCTGGATGCCATGGAAGAGGAAAGGGAGAAATCTGCTTCAAAGCTTAAAGAAAAGGCTGTCTCTGAAGCCTATGATCCTTATGAGAACCCTCCATCATCCCATTCTGATGATGATGATTCTGATATGTCTGAAAAGTCAACGAAAAAGAAATCTGCTGCAAAGAAAAGGAAAGCTGCTCCTCCTCCACCTCCAAATAAGGATAATGATATTCCATATTACATTTTGAAGGGCATTGACCCCAAATCCAAAGATTTTCAGCATTGGATGAGGTTTTCGAAGAATCAGCAAAAAGAGAGGAAAAGAACCAAGAGGTATGATAGTCCTGTCTCAAGATGGACTCCCAGAGGTCCTCCTCCACCTCCTGGTGCAGGAGCCTCTGGGAACCTTTCAGCTCATCCTTCTGCCTCTTCTGCAAAATCTGCGTCTGCTCAGCCCCAACCAAGACAAGGTCATCAAAGTTCTCAAGGCAAATCATCTTATGGTTCTCAAAGACAAATGAAGGAGGTTGTGGCCCAAAGACCAACTTTTTCCCCACCTCCTTCTCCAGTTCAATCTGAGAAAAGTGTTTCAAAAGGTAAATAGTTTACAGTGTTTTAAAACCTTCTAGCAAGTCCCTTTTGCTAAGTTTATTCTAATGTCTTAACTAGATAAAATAGCTGATGCTGCTTCTCCAGAGCCCGTATATGAAAATCCTGAGCTCGATCCTAATTTTAGGATGGCTCGCTTTCAAGAACTTGTAGGAGCAGCCCAAATAAGAAAAGCAAGAGCCGAAGGTAAAGATACGACTGGTTTTACTACCATGTCAACCTACAGAAAGAAAGAATTTGAAAAATTCCAAGTCAATCCTGAGATATTTGATCCAGCAAAGTACATGGAAAAACATCCTGAAGCTGTTGTCCCCAGAGCTACAGAACTAAAGATCCTTGGAGTGCAGGATTTAAAGATGTCAAAGAAGGAATCAGATGACCCTCTTCGAAAAATTTCCTTTGTTTCTAGTTCTTCTGATCCTTTACCAGACCCTAAAGATTCTTAATAGTTTGATTAAACTGCTGTGCTATATCTATTTATCTGATTGATAATCTGCCAGTTTATTGTTAACTATTTGCTGAATTTATTTTTAGTATTCTTTTGCTAGCTGTTTTAGATTTTGAGAGACTTAACTCAAATAGGGGGAGATTGTTGGTACCCTAGTTGGATTTGAGTTTAGTCCTCTCCTTTGTGCCCCTTGACCCAAGAAATATCTATGGTCAATGGTTAGAAGTCTAGCTGTAGAGTCCTCGCTTTTCCAAATTGAGAATTTGGTTAAGTAGGTTTTTCGTTCGACTATAGTCGAACGCCGTTCGACTATCGTCTATCGGCTGATCGACGATCGTCTATCAGTTGGTCGACGCTTTGTCTGCGCTGATAGTTCGACTATCTGTTGATAGTTCGACTATCTGTTCTGCGCTGATAGTTCGACTATCTGTTGATAGTTCGACTATCTGTTCTGCGCTGATAGTTCGACTATCTGTTGATAGCTCGACTATCTGTTCTGCGCTGATAGTTCGACTATCTGTTGATAGTTCGACTATCTGTTCTGCGCTGATAGTTCGACTATCTGTTGATAGCTCGACTATCTGTTCTGCGCTGATAGTTCGACTATCTGTTGATAGCTCGACTATCTGTTCTGCGCTGGTAGTTCGACTATCTGTTGATAGCTCGACTATCTGTTCTGCGCTGATAGTTCGACTATCTGTTGATAGTTCGACTATCTGTTCTGCGCTGATAGTTCGACTATCTGTTGATAGCTCGACTATCTGTTCTGCGCTGATAGTTCGACTATCTGTTGATAGCTCGACTATCTGTTCTGCGCTGGTAGTTCGACTATCGGTTGATAGGTCGACTATCTGTTCTGCGCTGGTAGTTCGACTATCGGTTGATAGGTCGACTATCTATTCTGCGCTGGTAGTTCGACTATCTGTTGATAGATCGACTATCTGGTTTGTTTTGATAGTTCGACTATCTTTTGATAGATCGACTATCTGTTTTCTGAGGTAGGTCGACTATCTGCTTGATAGTTCGACTATCTCTGTGCGCTTGATAGCTCGACTATCTGTCCTAGATAGATCGACTATCTGATAGTTCGACTATCTGTCCTGATAGTTCGACTATCTGCTGCGGTAGCTCGACTATCTGTTTGATAGCTCGACTATCTGGATCTTTCGACTATCTGCCCGATAGTTCGACGATCTCCTGGCGTCGTTCGACGATCTTCGAAGGTCGTTCGACGTTTTCTGTCTGCCTTTGTATTTTGTATTTATTTATTATATTTAATTATTTAAATACATTTTCTGGCACAGTATTTTAAGCTGTATGATAATATTTCCAGGCATTATTTGCTCTATTCTTTTTGCCTGAGTTCAAATCTTTTAAGATAAAGTAGTTTGTCTCATTAGCTGTCATTTTAAATTACTTTATCTGCTGACAGCCCTTTATAGCCGTTAGACTGAAAAGTCTTCTTTTGCTATAAAGAGATTGTTTCTGATGTGACTTTATTTAGTCCTTCTGTTATCTGATTTAAGCCTGCAGCTTCTTAGAAAGTGATTTATTCCCTTTATAGAATGTTTTGCTGCAGAGATATTTCTGTCTTCTTGATATTTACAGCCCAGGTCTCAAGGCTTAGAAGAAGACAAATAATTCAAATGGAAGAGAGCCGTTGCTTGCTGATAATATTTAAAGGACCCTTTGAAGAAGGATTGAAGCTAGTGTTACACACATATTCAAAAGCACTCAAGCCTTCATCAAGCTCAAGCTTCCTGCTCTCAGCAATCTCCATCTAACTGAGAAGTGTTAAGATCTTCATCTCTTCTTCACCTGAGTTCTCCTGCTTTCAGGAAGTTCAACTCAGAGTCTCTTTGAAGAAGAAGAAGAAGAAGATAGCTGCTCGAAGAACTTTGATTTTATTATTTCTTTTCTTCCTGTAGCTTTTTTCCTTCAGAACTTTCTGAAGAGTTTCTCTGCACTGAAGCAAGACTTCACCTGGACATTCTTGAGCCAGGGGGAGCCTTGATTCTTTAGAGCATTCTAGCTCAGTGCAAACTTTTTGTGCTTCTCTAATCTATTGTAAAATAGAGAAGACATCTTAACCTTCTTCCCCCTCCTGTACAGGGTTATTACTCCCTTCAAAAGTATCCCTTGGTGGCAGGGCACCTGATCAAAAACCTGTGCTTGGTTTTTAGACACCTGATCAAAAGTCTAAAGGGTTTCTGGATCTACCTGAAGAAGATCCTGTTGGTGGCAGGGCACCTGATCAAAAACCTGTAGTGGATTCCTACCTTGGTGGTAGAAGAGTGGACGTACCCAAGTTGTTTGGGGAACCACTTAAATTCCTTGTGTCGTCTGGCTTGTTTATTATATTTCCTGTACTTTGGCTGTGAATAGATATAACTAGGTTGCTAGTTGCTGTTTAGGTTTTCCAAGCTTTAACTGTAATTACAGTTAGCTTGTGTTTGCACATCACTTGTGTTAGGCTTTAAGGTTAAATCAATATCTATAATCTCTTCATTCCGCACTTCACTCCAAGGGAGTTGGGTAGACAGTTAAGTTTTGTATTGTGTAAAATTTGATTACTCTATTCACCCCCCCCTCTAGAGTAGTATCTATCCCTTCACTTTCATACTGCTTCAGGATGTTTTTCCATATATTTTGATGGATCAAAAATCTCAGGATTAACTTGGAACTTCTCAAATTCTTTCTTTCTGTAATCAGACATGGTAGTTAGACCAGTCGTATCTTTACCTTCGGCTCTTGCTTTTCTTATTTGGGCTGCTCCAACAAGCTCTTGGAAACGAGCCATCCTAAAGTTAGGATCGAGCTCAGGATTTTCATACACAGGCTCAGGAGAAGCAGCATCAGCTATTTTATCTTGAATAACTAGATAAGACATTAGAGGCAAACTTAGCAAAAGGGTTCTTGCTAGAAATTTTAGAACAAAGTAAACTATTTACCTTTTGAAACAATTTCCTCAGACTGTACTGGAGTTGGAGATGTAATTCTCTTCTTTGGAGAAGGAGGTGGGGAAAAGGTTGGTCTTTGAACCACAACCTCCTTCATTTGTCTTTGAGAACCAGAGAATGATTTGCCTTGCGAGCTTTGATAACCTTGTCTTGGCTGGGGCTGAACATAAGCAGATCTTCCAAATGAGGCACCAGGATTGGCTGATAGGTTCCCAGAGGCTCCTGCACCTGGAGGAGGAGGAGGACCTCTGGGAGTCCATCTTGAGACAGGACTATCATACCTCTTGGTTCTTTTTCTTTCTTTCTGCTGATTCTTTGAAAACCTCATCCAGTGCTGAAAATCTTTGGATTTAGGGTCAATGCCCTTCAGAATGTAATAGGGAATATCATTATCCTTACTGGGAGGTGGAGGAGGAGCAGCTTTTCTTTTCTTTGAGGCAGCTTTCTTTCTCTTTGACTTCTCAGAAACATCAGAATCATCATCATCATCAGAATGAGATGAGGGAGGATTTTCATAAGGATCATAGGCTTCTGAAACAGCCTTTTCTTTAAGCTTAGGATCAGATTTCTCCCTTTCCTCTTCCATGGCATCCAGAGCCAGAAGGGAATCTAAGTCCAACCCTGGAGAGTCATCCCAGATGGTTGACTTTTCAACTTGCAGATCTTTTTCCTTCTCTTTTAGAGATTGTACTCTTAAATCCCAGGCTACTCTTGCTTGAACTTCTTCAAAATTCAGAACAGGAGAGTCAACTTTGACTTCATCTTTCTCAGACTCATCTTCTTTATTATCTAAGAAAGATTCTAATTCAGGGTCTACTTGAGTATCAGAAACACTTGGGTCAGCTTCAACAAAAACTGCTATGATCTGAGCAGTTAAATCTTCTTTAATAATATCTGTAAAATTATGAATACATATCTGCTAAATAAGCTTGAATCATTCCTTCAAGGTATTCACAAACTATCAAATTAATCGACTCATCAACAAAACGAATGAAAGAGTTACCTTCATACTTAACCATCTCCAATGATTCATTCAGATATGAAGTTATAATTCCTTCCAGGAATCTAGCAATCACAGGAGAGGTAAGATCTTCTAAGCAGACTTTAACTGCAATCTCAGATAACAAGATTCCATCTGCTATTTCCTTATCAGACAAAACTGGAACTTTTTCTTTCTCAGCAGGAGCAGATTCTTCCTGGGCTGGAGCTATTTCTTCATCAGCAGGAGCTATTTCTTTCTCAGCTGGAGCTATTTCTTCCTGGGCAGACATGACTGTATCTTTTATAGCTGGAGGGGAGGCAGGATGGTCTGAGGCATCTTCATGGAACATCTCCCCCTGCCTGATTTCAGTGGATACTGAAACCAGGCACCTTGAGGAAGATGGCTCAGCAGATTTTGAAAGGGATTTGATGGAGGCAGATAAGAGATCAATGGAGGCTGCAAGGGGAGCGATTGCCTCTTCAATCATGGTTTTGATTGAGGGGGTAATCAGCTCCATAATGCGGGAGATAAGCTCAGGAGAGATCTCAATAGATGAAGGATGTGAAGTGGATGGAGCTGCAGCAGATATGGTAGTGGTGCTGGGATGAGAAATGGTGTGGACAGGGGATCGAGCAGGAGATGGAGTTGGTGATGGAGCAGGAGAGTTAATTGGGGAATGATCTGGGGAATGAACGGGAGATACAGGAGGAGTAGGAATTCTCTCTGATCCTAACAAATCAAAGCTAGGAGCAGATATCCTAGCCAGATGAGCAGGTAGAGGAGAAGCTGGAGGGGAAAGAGGAACAACCGTAGTTGTTTCTGGAGCAGCAGAGGAAGAAGGTCGTACTTCAGCTGAAGTTGATGGAACTTCAACTGAGGCAGACAGCAATGCAGAGGAGGAGGAAGGAAGAGCTGAGCCAGCTTCAACATGGTGAGGAGCGACTGATTCAGTCCTTGTGTCCTCAGATGTTGCTGGAGCAGGTTTCACAAAAGTTCTCTTCCATTTAGAGAACAAGTTGGGGTCCATCTTCTTGCTTGCATTGATTGTTGTTGCAGTTGAACTTAGCAGCTGTGGGTATTTTTCTTTAAGGAAGATTCCAATGACCCTTCCTAGGGTGACTTCCTTCTTACCAGTCTTCTTCCTGATTAAATCAAACACAACTGCTGCCCAATCGATCCTTTTTCGATTAACAATCGCACACATGAGTGCGAACTGCTGCCTTGTTATATTGTCGTGGGCAGAGTGCTTACCCAGGAGCACTTTTCCTACTAACTCAGCCAGAAACTTGATTTTGAAAGGAAAATTCACTTTGAGCAGCTTCGTGGGAATGCCCTCAGCATGTCCCAGCTCAACAAGCATTCTTCCGAATTCCTGAGCATCTTGCTCATACTCCTCATCACCAATAACTAATCCAAAAACATCAGATAAAACGGCCGGAGTCAGGATTACCTCTTCTCCGCCGATGGTACCGATCATCGATTCGTCTGTGGAAGACGACGTGAAAGCCCATTCTTTGATTTCTGGAATGTTGATCTTAATCCTTGCAGACATTATCCTTTCTAATCCCTGATCCCGGCACAGCTGTAGAACTTCTACTATTCCTGCATCGCAACTGCTGAATGCGTCGAAATCCACGCTAAATCCTGCATCAAACTTCACGACGGCTAGAACTGCTGGGGAAACCGCCATGGATTCGCTGGAGAAAGCTCGAGAAAGCTGCAGAGAACGAAGAAGACGAAACGCCCGGAAATCGCAAGCGGGAAAGCAGAATGCGAAAGGGCACGCTCCGTCGACGATAAAACGCAAGATCTTTTAACCTAGGTCGACTATCGGCTTTATATTAGACCGGGAATAGTCGATCTATTAAAAAGATATTGGACCCGATAGTCGAACGGCCGTTCGACGATCGGCTCAGAAGCAGAGTAGTCGAGCCATCATTCGACTATTTCTGGCTTCTCAAACAACAAGCTGTCGTCGTTCAGAGATCGACGATGAGCTCAACCTGTTCGATGATGGTCGAACGTCGATCGACGATCTTCAAACAGATAAGCTATCATTAACCAGAGGTCGACGATAGGCTTAATCCGTTCGACGATCTTCGATCATCGTTCGACGATCTTCAAGCAGATTTCAACATAGGCAGATATAGTCACACTTAGTCTCGTCCATTAATTATGCCTAGTTGAACTAAAAAGAACAGATGCTTCTGTTCATCTAAAGGCTTGGTGAATATATCACCTCTCTAAAACTTAGTGGATATGAACTCAAGACAGATCTTGTTCTTTTCCACACAATCTCTTAGGAAATGGTGCCTAATCTCAATGTGCTTCGTTCTAGAGTGGTGCACTGGATTTTGTGCAATTGAGATAGCACTGGTACTATCACACATGATCTTGGTGTTCTTGTGTGAGTAACCATAATCCACAAGCTGGTTTTGAATCCACAGGATCTGTGAACAACAACTGGCAGCTGCTATATATTCAGCCTCTGCTGTTGAAGTTGAGACAGAAGCCTGCTTCTTACAGAACCAAGAGACCAATCTCTCTCCCAGGAACTGGCAAGTTCCTGAGGTGCTCTTCCTGTCAACTCTGCAACCAGCATAATCAGAATCAGAATATCCAATTAATTCAAACTCTGACTCAGCTGGGTACCAAAGTCCTAGATCTGGACATCCCTTCAGGTATCTCAGGATTCTCTTTAGAAGAATCAGATGAGATTCCTTGGGGTTGACCTGGAATCTAGCACAAAGGCATGTAGCAAACATTATATCTGGCCTACTTACAGTTAGATATAATAGGGAACCAACAATGGCCCTATAATTCTTTTGATCAACTGGCTTGCCGTGATCATCAGAATCAATAACTACATTAGTAGCCATGGGTGTAGTCATTGCTGAAGCATCAGCCATCCCAAATTTCTTTACCAATTCCTTAGTATATTTGGATTGGGAGATGAAGATACCATCAGCATCTTGCTTAACTTGGAGACCAAGAAAGTAAGACAGCACACCCATGCTACTCATCTCAAACTTGGAATGCATCAAGTTGGAAAACTTTTTGCACAGTTTGGGATCAGTGGAGCCAAAAATAATATCATCTACATACACCTGAACTAACAGGATTGTGTCCATGTGATGCTTGACGAAAAGGGTTCTATCAACTACTCCCTTAGTAAAGTTGTGCTCTAACAGGAAACTAGCTAAGGTCTCATACCAGGCCCTAGGACCTTGCTTTAGTCCATAAAGAGCTTTCTGCAACTTAAAAACATGAGAAGGCTGAGTTGAAGAAACAAACCCTGGTGGTTGTTTAACAAACACCTCTTCCTTAAGCTCACCATTTAGGAATGCACTTTTGACATCCATTTGGAACACCTTAAACTTCATGAAGGCTGCATAGGCCAAGAAGATCCTTATTACTTCTAGCCTTGCAATAGGAGCAAAGGTTTGGTCATAGTCTATACCTTCCTCCTGTCTGTAGCCCTGAGCTACAAGCCTAGCTTTATTCCTTACTATGATTCCATTTGCATCTAACTTGTTTCTATACACCCACTTGGTGCCTATGATCAGTTGGCCTTTAGGTCTTGGAACCAAAGTCCAAACTTTACATCTCTCAAACTGATTGAGCTCCTCTTGCATTGCAATGATCCAGTAGGGATCTAGCTCTACATCTTTAAAGGTGAGGGGCTCAACTTGTGAGAGGAAACAAGCATGCATCACATCCTGTCTTAATTGATGTCTTGTTTGCACACCAGCTGATATGTCTCCAATCACTTGAGATGTGGGGTGATCTCTAAGTGTGACAATATCAGCAGGTGGGATGTGATCTTCAGCAACAGTTGGGATTAATTCCTCAGGAGGAATTTGATCTACTGTTGGTGGAACAACAACTGCTTCAACAGCTTCAGCAATGTCTTCATCACTGTCTGATTCAGTGATCTGAAGAGTTGATAGTTGAAGAATTTCTTGAGGGGCATCAGGTACCTGCAAAGAATTTGAGGAAGGAGAATTTTCCTTCTCCTTGTAAAACATCTGAGACTCATCAAAAGTCACATGCACAGATTCTTCTATCTTACAGGTTGACTTGTTATAAACCCTATAAGCTTTGCTTACTTGGGAATATCCAAGCATGATTCCCATTGAAGCTTTTGCTTCAAACTTTCTAATATATTCCTTATTATTATTATGAATATAAACAATACAACCAAAAACTCTAAAGTAATTAATTTTTGGTTTCTTTCCTTTAAGCAACTCATAAGGAGTTTTACACTTAAGTTTGTGTATCAAACTTCTATTCAAGACATAGTTGGCTGTACTAACAGCTTCTGCCCAATAGGATAGAGGCATGTTAGCATCTGCCAACAATGTACTAGTAGCTTCAATTAGTGTTCTATTCTTCCTTTCAACTACCCCATTTTGTTGGGGAGTTCTAGGAGCTGAGAAGCTATGTTTGATACCTTCTCTCTCACAGAATTCTTGCATGAGAAGAGAGTCAAACTCAGTACCATGATCACTTCTGATCAAGGCCACATGAGTAGAGTACTCAGTCTGCACACAAAGTAGAAAGTCTGTAAGGGCTTTGAAGTTATCAGACTTAGTTCTCAAAAAGAAAACCCAACTGAACCTAGAGAAGTCATCTACAATTACTAATGTGTAATACTTCCCTCCTAAACTCTGTACATTTATTGGGCCAAAAAGGTCCAAATGTAATAAATACAGGATTCTATGAGAATCACTTTTATTTACAGATTTAAAAGAATTCTTGGTTTGCTTGCCTAGCTGACAAGCCTTGCATAGGCTCTCCTTCTTGTAGGGGCAAGAAGGTAAACCTCTAACAAGGTTGTGCTTAGATAACCTAGATATATTTTTAAGGTTTACATGACTAAGCCTTTTATGCCATAGGGAATTATTATTAAGGGTTACTTCATTAAACAGGCAGATTTCAGAATGAGATGAATTAAAATCTACTAAATAAATGTTACCTATTCTAATACCTACTAAAACAACATTATTATTTAAAGTAATATTGCAAGAGAAATTAGAAAATGAAACCTGGTAGCCAGCATCACATAGCTGGCTGACTGAAATCAGATTATGCTTCAGTCCATTGACATAAGCAACTTTCTTGAAAGTAACTGCTCCAATTATGATCTTGCCATAGCCTTCTGTCTGACCACAGCTGGAGTCTCCAAAGATAACCTTTGGGCCAAGCTTAGCTTTGAACTTTGACAGTAGATCTTTATTTCCTGTCATATGCTTAGAGCATCCACTATCCAAATACCACTTATTTTGAGTGATTGGATAGGCCTTCACCTGCAAGATAATTATTTAGACAGAGTGGACCCAGGTAACCTTGGGTCCCTTGTTTTTCACATAAGAAAAACTGGAAATATATGAGAATGCAGGCTGAGGGTGATAACCTAGTGGGTGAGATCTCCTAGGTGGGATTCTCCATGCAGATGATGGGTCAACAAACCTAGGGTTTCTATTCTCATTTAAGTTTCTATGGAATTGATTATGATTTTGAAAATCATATTGAAATCGTCGACCGACGTTCGACGATGGGCGCTCAGATCGTCGAGCTTCGTTCGACCATGGAGCCTCCGATCGTCGAGCGGCGTTCGACGCTCTTTGCATTTCTTTGAAAAACTTCTTTCTCTTTTCTCTCTTAGCTTTATTTAAGGTTTTATTTACCAGATTTACTTGCTCAGTGTTCTTCTTTCCACTAGCTGAAATGAAGTTCACTGGAGTTGAAAGATTATTTTTAAGAAGGACTGGGGGTTCACTGGGAGAAGCTCCTAAGCCTATTTTATCATTACCTGACCTAGTGTTAGTCATGCTGGTAATTTCTAACAGCTTAAGGCTTCTACCATTAAGGGATTCTTCTAATCTCTTAGACTTAGCTAACTCTATTTTAAGAAATTTAATTTCTTCACTACAAGTAGTGAGATCTTCCTTTAACCTAATGTTTTCAGAGACTATTGATTCTGAGTCAGCTAACCTATTTCTAAGTTCTTTTATTTCCTTTTCTGAGCTAATTAAATCTAAACATAAAGATTTAAATTCTAATTTAAATTCTTCTGAGGTAAAATCATAGGAAGAAAGTACCTCATCTTCAGTAGGCATCTCTTCATCAGAATCAGAACTCTCTGCAGCAGAGTGGTTGCTGCAGGCATCTATTGCCATTAGGCAAACTTCTTTTGCCTTCTTCTCTTCCTCATCTTCACTGGAGCTTGATGAGGAGGATTCTTCATCAGAATCACTCCAGGTTTCAGCAATGAAACCTCTCTCCTTCTTCTTATTTTTGTAGGAGGATGGCTTGGAGTGCTTCCTGTGTTGTTCTTTTTCTTTTCTCTTTTCTTTGTTCTTCTCCTCTGGACACTCTGGCAAGATGTGTCCAGGCTTCCTGCAACCATAACAAATAATTTCTTTAGCAGGAGAGCGATCATACCTTGGTTTGTCTTCATAGCGTGAAGACTTCTTTCTGAACTCCTTTCTCCCCATCTTGAGAAACCTCTTGGCAAACAATGCCATTAGTTCCTCATTAGATTGGCTGCCTTCAGAAACATCTGCAGCCTTAAGAGCTAGAGATTGCTCTTTTCTTGTTGGAGTGGGGGTCTTGGCTTCAGCTTCTGCTTCTCTGGTCTTCAGCACTTGCTCAAAAGACTTGAGCTTGCCGAGGAGAGCTTCAGTTGAGATCTCATTAGTACTTTTGGCTTCCTTGATGGGCCAGATTCTTAAATCCCATGTGCTAGGGAAGCACATAAGAATCTTATCATTGACCTCTGTCAATGATATGTCCTTATCCAGGGTCCTCAGCTCATTGATGATTGAGCTGAGCCTGGTGTACATAGCTTCAACTGATTCAGCATCAGTTTTCTTAAAGTTCTCATACTGTGAGATAAGGTTGGACCTTCTGTCCTTCCTTTCATCAGCTGAACCAGCTACAATCTGGTTCAGTGTGTCCCACATGGCCTTTGCTGAGCAGCAGTCAGCCACCTTCTGGAACACCTCATCAGACATTGTCTGAGCCAGTATGTTCATTGCCTTGGCATCTGCAATTTTGGCCTTCTTGTATTCATCATTGTAATCTGGAGGAGGCACTGCACTCATATCAGATGATGAGGCAGAAGCAGCAGCAGGTGCTCTTGGGGGACCTAACAAAATAGAAGCAAAGATGCTTTCATCAATAGAGTTCATATATAATTTAATCCTTGCCTTCCAGATGCCAAACTTAGCTAAGTTGCATGCTGGAGGTCTGGTGCTAGAATAATCCTTGGACTGGGCCATGATAGTGAATATCTATAAGCTCTTGGTATCTATCAGGATCTTGTGACTTAGGTGTTAGCCTATTCAGTCAGTCAACCTCCCTCTGATACCAATTGAAAGTGAAGGGATAGATACTACTCTAGAGGGGGGGTGAATAGAGTTATCAAATTTTGCACAGACAAAACTTAATAGTCTACCCAACTCCCTTGGAGTGAAGTGCGGAATGAAAAGATTATATATATTGATTTAACCTTAAAGCCTAACACAAGTGATGTGTACAAACACAAGCTAACTGTAATTACAGTTAAGGCTTGGAAAACCTAATCAGCAACTAGCAACCTAGTTATATCTAATCACAGCCACAATGCAGGAATTAAACAATGGAATCCAGACGACACAAGGAAATTTATAGTGGTTCCCCAAACAACTTGGGTACATCCACTCTTCTACCCACACGGTAGGAATCCACTCAGGTTTTTGATCAGGTGCCCTGCCACCAATAGGATCTGCTTCAGGTAGATCCAGAAACCCTTTAGACTTTTGATCAGGTGTCTAAAAACCAAGCACAGGTTTTTGATCAGGTGCCCTGCCACCAAGGGATACTTTTGAAGGGAGTAATAACCCTGTACAAGAGGGGGAAGAAGGTTAAGATGTCTTCTCTATTTTACAATAGATTAGATAAGCACAAAAGCTTGCACTGAGCTAGAATGCTCTAAAGAATCAAGGCTCCCCCTGGCTCAAAGATGTCCAGGTGAAGTCTTGCTTCAGTGCAGAAAAACTCTTCAGAAAGTTCTGAAGGAAAAGCTACAGGAAGAAAATAAATAATAAAATCAAAAGATCTTCAAGCAGCTATCTTCTTCTTCTTCTTCTTCAAAGGAACTCTGAGTTTGAACTTCCTGAAAGCAGGAGAACTCAGGTGAAGAAGAGATGAAGATCTTAACACTTCTCAGTTAGATGGAAATTGCTGAGAGCAGAAAACTTTTTCTTGATGAAGGCTTGAGAGCTTGAATGAACAACTGGTTAGCTATTAGCTAGCTTGAATCCTTCTTCAAAGGGTCCTTCTTATAATCATCAGCAAGCAACGGCTCTCTTCCATTTGAATTATTTGTCTTCTTCTGAGCCTTGAGACCTGGGCTGTAAATATCAAGAAGACAGAAATATCTCTGCAGCAAAACATTCTATAAAAGGAATAAACCTCTTTCTAAGAAGCTGCAGGCTTAAATCAAATAACAGAAGGACTAAATAAAGTCACATCAGAAATAATCTCTTTATAGCAAAAAGAAGACTTTCCAGTCTAACGGCTATAAAGGGCTGACAATAGATAAAGTAGTTTATAATGACAGCTAATAAGACAAACAACTTTATCTTAAAAAGATTTGACTCAGGCAAAAAGAATAGAGCAAATATTGCCTGGTTATTTTATCATACAGCTTAAAATAATGTGCCAGAAAATGTATTAATTAATTAAATATAATAAATAAATACAAAATACAAAGGCAGACAGACAACGTCGAACGACCTTCGGAGATCGTCGACCGACGCACGGAGATCGTCGAACTATCGGGAAGATAGTCGAACGATCCAGATAGTCGACCTATCGAAGAAGATAGTCGAACTACCCGGGCAGATAGTCGAACTATCAGAGCAGATAGTCGAACTATCAGAGCAGATAGTCGAACTATCAGATAGTCGATCTATCTGGGACAGATAGTCGAACTATCAAGCGCACAGAGATAGTCGAACTATCAAGCAGATAGTCGACCTACCTCAGAAAACAAATAGTCGATCTATCAACAGATAGTCGAACTATCAAACCAAACCAGATAGTCGAACTATCAGCAGATAGTCGAACTATCAGATAGTTGAACTATCAGGACAGATAGTCGAACTATCAAAGACGACAGATAGTCGACCTATCAACAGATAGTCGAACTATCAGCGCAGAACAGATAGTCGACCTATCAACAGATAGTCGAACTACCAGCGCAGAACAGATAGTCGACCTATCAACAGATAGTCGAACTACCAGCGCAGAACAGATAGTCGACCTATCAACAGATAGTCGAACTACCAGCGCAGAACAGATAGTCGACCTATTAACAGATAGTCGAACTATCAACGCAGAACAGATAGTCGACCTATCAACAGATAGTCGAACTATCAACGCAGACAGAGCATCGACCAACTGATAGACGATCATCGATCAGCCGATAGACGATAGTCGAGCGGCGTTCGACTATAGTCGAACGAAAAAACTACTTAACCAAATTCTCAATTTGGA
Source organism: Platanthera zijinensis (assembly GCA_039513925.1). Lineage (NCBI taxonomy): Eukaryota > Viridiplantae > Streptophyta > Magnoliopsida > Asparagales > Orchidaceae > Platanthera > Platanthera zijinensis. Next base: position 126,304,578 of record CM077085.1, on the reverse strand, counting down.
AAAGTGAGGACTCTACAGCTAGACTCCGAACCATTGACCATAGATATTTCTTGGGTCAAGGGGCACAAAGGAGAGGACTAAACTCAAAACAAAACTAGGGTACCAACAGTACTGTCTGACACGGGCGTATCACATCTGACACGGGCGTGTCGCCACCTGTGTCCACCAAGCGACGTGACGGTTGGCGTGACGGTTATTCGTGACACGGCCCCTTGTCATGGTCATGTCGAGGACCCGACAGAGGCGTGTCAGGTTGGGACACGGGTGTATACCAACCCGTGTCCTTTTCTGTGCTCGATATTAGTGGCTCGATCGAGGCACACGACCTTGGATATGACCGTGTGCAAAGCCATGTTCGGCCCAGGCTTAAGGAATTTCAGGCTAATTTGAGCCGTTCATTTTATTTAAATAAGATCTAACGCCCCAGATGAGTTCCTGCTTGTGTTTAGTCCGAGATTATAAGTTTAATTCCTCATTTCATCCTAAACTCACTCTTTCTAAGAAGTTAGAGAGAGGAGAGAGCAAGGAAGAAGGAGGGGGGGGGGAATCTAGCCGCCGGCGGAGCATCGGAGGACAAAAGTGACAACCTTGACCAGATCCGTGGAGAGAATTCCCTTGCGAAGCCTTTCATCCAGCTAGTTTTTCTTGGCGCCAAAGCAGACTTCAAGGGTAACGATTCTCAACTTGGGCATGTGAAGTCCTCTTCCCTTCTGCATGGGAAACCCGCTCCCGTGAGTGTGCGGTGAGTGCATAGGGTTCCTTGGGGTAGATATGTGAAGTCCCCCTTGTTTAAAGTCCGGAATCGAAGTATGGGCATAGGCATTGGGTATGAAGCCTACCCAGATGTGTTTTTCTGGATCAGTGATGTTGCTTGCAGGTGCTGCGGAACCAAGCGCCAAGTAGCGGGCTTAAGCCCAAGTTGCTGAGCTGGCCCTCGAAGGCCAAGCGAACCGTTGTTTACTTTTGTCAAGTGTGGCCGGCCTGTGAGCCGATGTATGTAAACCATTATATTGTCAAGTGAACATTTGTAAGGCCTTAAGGTCATATACTCTTTTGTGTATTTGATGTATTTCATTCTTGTGGTATAGTGGACATTCATGTCGTGGTTGTGCAAATTCTGGGTTTTCTTAAACTATTTAAAAGCTTCTGCTAGAATGCTCTGTGTTAGGACGAGTAGTTGAGTATTTGGTATTATTTCGTAACCCTTCCGACTGTCCGTGTTATATGGCATCGAGTTCTAGCTGGACCTTCTGTTATATGCCATACGATTGAGGAGGGTGTTACAGAGGCAGTAATACTGCCTGTCATGTCCTCAATAGATCCTCTATCACCAAAGGCAACAAGAAGACTCTCTATGAGATCATGAAGGACAAAAGACCAAATATGGGCTATCTCAGAATCTTTGGTAGTAAATGCTTTGTGCTTCACAATGGAAAGCCCTATGTGACTAAGTTTGCTGCCAAATCCTATGACGGAATATTTGTTGGGTACAACAATCGAAACAAAGTCTATAGGATCTACAACTTGAAAAGCCAAGTTGAAGAAGAATCATTTCATGTAGTCTTTGATGAGTCTACCATGATTAATAATGGACTGCCTAGTTCCTCTTATAGTACTGCAGGTATAGAACAGATGATGGACAAGCTGACCATCAAGGAAGCATCACTAGTCATCCAAGATGATATGGATCCTCCAGAAGATCTACCTAGGGTATTGGGAGTGGATGAAGATCAACAAGAAGAAGCCCCTATTGTTGAAAGAAGACTTCCACCTACAGTCAGACATGTGAGAGATCATCCCGCACACCAGATCTTTGGTGAGGCAAGTCATGGAGTAATGACAAGGAGAATAAGTCAGAACACAACCATATATTCAATCTTTCTATCCCAAGTGGAGCCCAAGAAGTTTTAAGAGACCAACATAGACTAAGATTATATTGGAGCTATACAGGAGGAACTGAACCAGTTCAATAGGTGTAGGGTCTGTAAGCTTGTTCCCAAACCTCATGGTCATAATGTCATTGGAGTCAAGTGGATCTATATAAACAAGCTTGATGAAAATGGCATTATAATTAAGAACAAGGCCAGACTAGTAGCTATGTGGTACAGGCAAGAAGAAGAGATTGAATTTGATCAAACCTTTTCCCCTGTAGCAAGATTGGATGTTATCAGATTGTTCCTTGCATATGCAACACAAAAGGGATTCAAGGTCTACCAAATGGATGTGAAGTCAGCCTTCCTGAATGGTGACTTAAAAAAGAAGTCTATGTAGAGAAGCATCCAGGTTTGTAGTTCCTAACTCACCTGATTTTGTTTATAGACTTAGGAAAGCTCTATATGGGCTTAAACATGCAACAAGAAGGGAATTATTTTGATCAAACCGTTGGCCTTATAGCAAGATTGGAGGCCATAAGATTGTTCCTTGCATATGCAACAAACAAGGGATTCAAGGTCTACCAAATGGATGCGAAGTCAGCCTTCGTAAATGGTGACTTAAAAGAAGAAGTCTATGTATAACAGCCTCCAGATTTGTAGTTCCTAACTCACCTGATTTTGTTTACAGACTTAGGAAATCTCTATATGGGCAGAACCAAGCCCCTAGAGCATGGTATGAGACATTGTCTAGTTTCCTCATTGAGAACAAATACTCAAGGGGAAAATATACAAGACCCTATTCCTAAGGGAATCTAAGGGTAAGATCATCCTAGTCCTGATCTATGTAGATGACATCATCTTTGGATCTACTGATGAAAACCTCTACAAAAGTTTGTTAAACTTATGCAGGGGAAGTTTGAGATGAGTAGTATGGGTGAACTTAAGTTCTTCTTGGGCCTCCAAGTAAGATAGAATGATAATGGCTTGTCCATAACCAATTCTAAGTTCACTAGAGAGTAAATCAAGACATTTTTCTTAGAGAATTCATCTACAGGGAGAATTCCCATGGGGTCAAATATGCTTGTAGGCAAAGATGAAGTAGGGAAACTTGTTGATGAAACTTTGTATAGAGGGATAATTGGATCCCTTCTATATCTGACTATAAGTAGACCAGAAATCAAAGAAGTTACATGTGTTTGTGCTAGGTATCAGGCTTGCCCTGAAGTATCTCACTACTTTGCAGCTAAGACAATTTTGAGGTATCTTAAGGACACTCAAGATTTTTGACTTTAGTACCTTATAAATGGGGATTTTGAACTAACTGGCTATTCAGATACAAATTTTGAAAGCTGCAAAGAGGACAAGAACATCACATCTGGCACCTGACAGTTCTTGGGAGGAAGACTGGTATATTGGAGCAGCAAAAAACAAACCAGTGTGGCAATATAAACTGTAGAGTCATAGTACATCTCATTAGGAAGCTGTTGTGCTCAGTTGCTGTGGATCTAATAACAACTTCAAGACTACAACCTCTCGATAAGTAGAACTCCTTTATTCTGTTATTCTACTAGTGCAATCTCTATTGATAGGATTCCTATCACCGTTAGCAGGACTAAATACATAGAGATTAGATATAATTTCATTAAGGAGCATGTGGAATGCGAAGACATCACCCTTGAGTTTGTCCTAACAGACAAGCAAGTTGCTGACATATTTTCTAAGCCACTAGATGAAGCAAATTTAACACCTTCAAATTTGAGTTGGGTATATTAAACTTAGTATTGCTTTAGTTGCTCCACATCTGGTTGCAAACTATTTGACATTATGCAGATAGGATGGTCCTTAAAAGAAATGAAGATTCTTCAATTGAGGGGGAGCAAGTCTAGCACAATTCCAATATTTCACTACTGCCTAATTGAGGGAGAGCAGGTGATAAGATGATCAATTGATCAGGTGCATCCTACCAGCTATTTACTACAGTCAAAAAGGGGGAGAGAATAAGATGATCAATTGATTAGATAAGCAATGGAGCAGCAAGGCAGCAATAATTCAGGGGAAGCAGATGACAAATGCAGTAATGTTTCATTCTACAAGCAGGGAAGTGTGGTAACTAATAGATTATCTCTCAATTATTTAGTTTTCTTTTATTATGCCTTGTGATGCATGGTTTTGTGTATGTCATTGACTCATTTGCTTAAGAGTTTTGACTTCTTCAAATAGGTGGAGTTTGTTGGGTCCATTGCCCACAATGTCCTGGATTTGAGTGAATTCAATCTTATCAATGATATGCATATATCAGTAGATGACTATGATTCTTCTGGTAGCCTAAGTGGCTAAGTCAGGTAAACATTTACTTAAGGTGTGGGATGACAGAAATCTATCTAAGTACTCAAGCGTTGAGTGAAGGAAAATCACTTAATGCCAGATGACTTATAGTAGTGAGTGTAGCCTATATTGTTATAGCCTATGTTTGAATTAGTTGAAATGTGGCTAAGTCCCCAGGCATTGAGTGAAGTCAACTCACTCAATGCCATGCTACTAAAGAGAAAGTTTGCTAAGTGTTTTGGCTTTGAGTGATTAAGATACACTCAACGCCATTCAGCAAAAAGGCTATAAGTTGAACTGGTTCAGAATTCGTTTAACTGAGTTTAGAGTTTGTCGAGCTCAGCTCACCTTTCATCGAGCTAAGTTCAAAGCTATGTTTTTGAGTTCGTCAAAATGATTTCAGAGTTTGTCGAGCTCAGCTCACCTTTTGTCGAGCTAAGTTTAGAGCTTGAGATTCTGAGTTTGCCGAGCTCAGTTGAGAGTTCGTCGAACTTAGTTCAAAGTTCGTCGAGCTCAGTTCACCATTCGTCTAACTCAGTTCAAAGTAAGATAGTTTAAGCCTAACCATTTTAAACACAGAAATTTGGCTAAGGCAAAATGCGTTGAGTGGAGGTTACTGACTCAGCACTGTCAACGCCTAGGGTAGTCAAAATTTTTTCAAAGGGGTTTGTCGTGGAGTGATTCTTACTCACTTAATGCCAAGAAGCAGAAAGTTGATAAAGCAAGTTAGCATTGAATGAGGCTGAGTCTCACAACGCCTAGTATCAGACTTTATATTCTAAGTAGTTTGGCGTTGAGTGAAGGGTACTCACTCAACACCAAGAGACAGTAAATTTGTCTAAGTGTTTTGGCGTTGAGTGATGCTTAATAAAACAACGCCTATTCTCTGATGCTCAATTTTGGCTAAGTCAACAGGTGTTGACGTCAGCAAAATCGACAAAATCAACTAAAGTCAATTAAGACTGGGGAAGCAACACTAGACGACAAATCTTTCCGTAAAGCTACTGTACGTCTTCTTCCGTGAAAGCAAACGCAGCTGGAAGCTTCAGGTGGGGCGCTCCGATCTCTAAGAGTTGTTGTACAGCGAACTACAAAAGGAAGATATAGGGCCAAGACAAAAGGAACTTTTAGGACATAAAATATTCATACAAGAGAGCATCCGTCTTCATCTTCTTCGCCATTGCATCATGTGAAAAGCTAAAAGCTCTCCAGCAAAAAAAGTTCAGTTAGATGTGCAAGTCACCATCTACCACTGTAGATTCAGAATCAGTTCTGAAGAAAGAAGAACCTTCATCCTTTAGCAGGTACAGTGAGTTGTTTGAAGACTCAAGATAAAAAGATCTTTATCCTTCAGCTGTAAGTTCAGAAGTTATCTTCTGAGTTCCTCCAATAAATTCTTTCCTTGCTGTGTGGAGAGTTGGAGCAGAAATTGTTGTGCTCAATTTGTTGACACAGAGAAATTTCTCTTTGCCAAAGTTAATTAAACAATTCTATTTATAGGATCCTTTAGGATCTTAGCTGTAGGACCTTTGGGACTTAGGTAGGGAAAATTTTCCTGAGCTATAGAAGAGTGCTGCTCTCTAAGGTAGGTGAGTTTTACTCACTGAGTAATAGGGAAGTTTTGCATGAACTATAGGAGGGTGCATCTCTCTCAGTGGTAGGAGCAAGATTGCTCTAAAGTAAGGCTATCCTCTATAGCCTGAGTGGTAGGGCTTAAGTCCTGAGGTAGGTGATACTTGTATCACTAAGTATAGGCCTTTGTGGCTGAGATGTAACTCTTGGAGGAGACTGAGAGATCCTGAGGGATCTGAGGTGTAAGCTCCTTAGAATATTGGTTTTGAGAAGTGGCTTGACTAACAGGAAGTTTGCAAGGTGGGAGGAGAGTGGATGCACCCATAATTTTGGGGAACCACTATAAAATAATTGTGTTCTTTTTTGTGTTTGCTTTTATTTTCATAATTGCAAGTGCTAAGGACAAGCTCTAGATCACTCTTAGCTTAAAGCTAAAAGAAATAAACAAGTGATTTTAAAAGACTATCAAAAAGACCTTGGCAAACCTATTCACCCCCCTCTAGGTTGCTAGCTACCTTGAAAATAAGATCTTTCAATGGATTTGACTAAAGGTTAGTCTGTTTGCTGGTTTGTATGGCTTATTCTGAATCCCATCAATAACACATTTCTTTTTATACAGCGTGCTCTTGATAGCATGAGAAACAACCCTATCAAGAAAGCTAGCCGGCTAACCCAAAGTCAGATTCTGTGCTGATAGGTTCTAAAAATTTGTTGCAGCAACATTTTTTAGAGGTGGGCTTTATCACTAAAAACAAATGGTACATGATGGACTATTTGAATTTCTTAATGGGAAGCCTTAAAGGCACTTACCTTGCTATACCTTCCACATTAGATGAGAACATCTTTTGTTCCACATGTGGGAGTACCATTAATATAGTGACCATATATATTTTCCTGGTCATACCTATTTGAAGGGAATATTGTAACATCCCTCAAACAACTAAACCCCTAGGAGTGGTTATATCATGACTAGGTCATGACAAAACCATAAGAAGCTCAAAAGACCAAGTGAACAAAGGAACGAGAGGAAAATCACCGTGGTTTGCAAATAATAATTTCAAATCACCCACCCTAGGCTTGACTTAGGGGCTCCAACCAGACTCCATGACTCTGCCATAATACCCTTAACCCCTTAGGTGGTCCATAGGGTAACTAATGACCAATTGGGGGCAATCAAAGATGCCAAGTTGACCAAGGTCCACCCTAACCCTAAATGGGTCAAACTAACTTACTTAAGGTCAATTGACCTTCCCATAGATAAGTGGAGCCCACAGATTCCTTCCTAACCCAAAATGTGAGGTCAATGGGTCACCAAGGACCCATTGGTACTAACCTAAGAGGCTAAGTTGACACAAGTCAACCCTAGCCCTAAAGTGGTTAAAGTGTCATAACTTAGGTGCAAGTGACCTCCAAGGTTCCAAGACATCCCTACCCAAACCTACCTAGACCTTAGGGGAGGCCAATGGGTCACCAAGGACCCATTGGGGACAACCCAAAATGTCAATTAGACTAAGGTCAACTCCACCCTAGTATTTAGTCAAATTAGCCCAAATGTGCAATCGCAAGCTAAAATCTACTTGGGCTAACTTAATTTTATTTAATATTATGAGCTAATGGCCTACCTATAGGCTTGATTATTCATCAAATTAAGCTTTGATAATTAGGAGAGAGAAAAGCTCCATTTTCTCTTTTAATGGACGAGAGAGAAAGTGGTGAGTAAAAGCCATCCATTGCATTAGGAAGCAAAGGGCAACCCTTTGTTGCTGGATTCAACTCTTCTAGGGAAGAGGAGGAGTTTCTAGTTGTTTCCCGGCCTTGTTAAGCCCAAGTTCACCCCCCTTGCCATGGCCGAAATAATCCTTTAATGGCCATTGATGTCCATCAGTGCTAGGCCCTTCCCCTTCCCCAATTAACCACCTTAAAATCATCCTTGGAACTAGAGGAGTCGGTTCCACACTTTACCTGAAGGAACCGAGCAAGTTGACAGTGATGTTACAGAACACCCGACGGAGCCACCACTTTCCATGTCAACTCGACGATCGGCCCGACTTTAGCCATCCACTAAGGTCCTCCTCTACTCCTTCTATGGGTAAATCTTAGGAATCCTTAGGGATTAGAATCGGGCTCAATTGAGCCCGATCGGGGGAAATTTCCCCTTATTTTTCCGAGAAAAATTAAGTGTTGGGTTTGCCGAAAATTGCCCCTTCGACAGCCAAGCCGTAGCCCAGCGATAGCCACCACCTCAACGGAGGTGGTAGTGTCGGTGGCCGGCCAGGGAGGTGGTGTAACACCCCAAAACTAACAGGAAAAAGTCGACCTAGGCTCGACAAAGATCGTCGAGCGGATGTGGCCGGGTGGCCTGCGGTAGCTGTTGGAAGTAGCTCCATGTCGGGTAGATCTAAGCTATCGGATGGAGGAAGAAGAAAGCCTGTAGCTGCCCGATCTGCTTTAAGATCTATGCAGATCTTAATATATTAAATGTATTTTATGTGCATTTTTGTCACAAAAAATCACTTACCCTAGCAATTAAATTAAAAATACTTAGGATCCTATTTTGAAAATGTGGTCAACATGAAACTTTTAGATCTATGAGCCTAGTTTATTTTAAAATTGATTTGAACCACTTTGGAGTTTGTGTCAGATCTAAGCACTCATTTTGGCGAGGTCTATACATAGGGTGGAATAGAGGTTAATTTGAGTGGACCCATCAATCCTGACCTATAAATGACTTGGAATATGGAGCATGGGCCATTAATACCTAGATCTAGAACATATCCAAAATTTGGAATTTTTGGAAAATATTTTCCTAAAGTTTTTGTAGAAATTTAATAATCCATGTACGAATTAATTAAATGGCCTAATGACCTCCAAACCCTTCCAAATTTTTGTGAGTTGTTCTTTGTGTCAATATAGGACTCTCTATAAAATTTAATTCCATTTGGAGATGATTTAGTTAGGAATTTGATAAACCCTAGCCTAGGCCCAAAAAGGGTTAACTAGGTTAAATTGTCCCTTGAGGTGTTAAGTGACCAAATCACCTCAACAGAGGTTGAAACTTGGGCCACTGATTGGATGTGACATTAAACACCCTCACATGGAGTTTGGGGTTGATTAGGATGGATTTTCCCTAGAACAGTAGTTCAAACCTTAAGGTTGAACATTGTGGTATTGTGAAGGACATGGGGTGATATGTCCTTGCATGGACTTGGTGTTTATTCCATATGATCTTAGGGTGGTAAAATGCTTTAGGAAGGAATCTGGCGACACTTAGACTTAGGTACACAACTTAAACCAATTATTGATAGTTTAGGCCTATACCTTTTATGAAGATATGGGAGGGTCATATGATATTGGAACTTCATGGGATTTTGGTAGAAGTAATTTTAAAGTGTTACTGACCCCTGAGGTTTATTATAGGATGTTTAGAAAACGGTAGCCTATATTTATAGTTATAACCTTCATCTTGCCCCATGTGATGATTTTGGGAGTAACCATGGTTAGATTAACTTAGAATGATATGAAACTCTGCCAAGATTAATTAAATAATATTTTGAGGCCCTATTAAATTATTTGGATCATTTGGGCATTTTCTCTTAGTACTTCATGTGTAAAGTAAACTAGTGTACCATATTTTGATTAATAGATAATAAATAGTATACCTTACTATAAAATTGTGTTACTTGGCCAAAGAATCCTTTATGGCATAATAAAGCCTAGAAAAATTGTTACATGTTATTTTGATGAGTTTATAAGAATGTTGCTTCACAAAGTGCATTTGAATGGAATTATTTGATGTATTTTCATACATGGCTGATTACCTTCGAATTGCATGAAACTTAGTCAGTATTGTTTGATGATCATTATAAGTCTCTAGTAATTTTTACATAATATTTGGACTATAATTTATAGTATTCCCTTCATTAACTCTTATTATTTGGATTATCTTGAATTAATTATTTAGAGGTTATTACATTTATAAAAGTTCTTGAAATTTTGTATTCACTGATATTTTGCTATCATTTAGTGTTCATAATTTTTGTATGGTCATAACTTAAGGAAATCTTGTACTTCTTGTTCAAATCACCCATGGACTAACTTTTGGGAAAATTAAATAAATGGCAAATTATTTAGGAAAATTACAAGTTTTTTGATTTAGGCTAAAAATGTCATGATAGACCCCTTAATTATCTTAGTATTTTTTGATGAAAATTTGCAGTAGTTCCTATCATGTACATTATATAGTTTAGATTGGTCTACATATAGTAAAACTGCAGAAATTGCAATAACATGTGGATTATTGAAGCCAGTCAAACCCAGCTCCTCCTCCTAAAGCTCAGATCTAAAGCTGTAGCTCACACCTACTCTCCTCGAACCACCTCCTGGATAAGAGTCTCGAAGTAATAGACCGTGGGTTTTAGCTCGGAGGCCCCACCTCTTACCCGGAAGAATTAGAAATTCTCCACCTCCCTAGTCAGTACTGAGCTATGTGCCTTAGTGGAAGATAAATAAGGGTCAAAAACCTTCTACCAGGCACCTTTCCGGTCTATTTAGAGGCCTCTAAGTTCAGACTTCCAATAACTAAACTAAATCGACCTGAAATTACCAAAATACCTTTAGTCGGGTCTGCCAACAGCCAAACTCCGATGTTCTGAAGGGTTATATGCGTACCACCAAGGGCAAAAGTGTAAAATCCCCTGGGGATAAAAAAGGTAAACTACCTTCCCACTGAACCAGCACTAGGCCTCTCGCCGAACCAGCGCTTGGTAAGAGCGTCATCTCGCGGAGGAGAGCTCTCCCCCCGGATCCCTCTCGCTTAGCGAGTCAGCCCTCGCCCCATGAGCATCCTCTCTGGGATCCACTCGCCTTGCCAACAACACTGCTCTCCCTGGGTCTCACTCGCCTAGTGAGCAGCTCTTGCCCCGTGAGTGACCCTTCCCCCAGGATCCAGTCACCTAGCGAGTCGGCTCTCGCTTGGGCCTATCTTTCCTAGTAAATGGCTTCCTTCTTAAAACTCATCTCGCCTTCTTTACCCTGAACCCTCTGCTCCTGAGAGTCTGAAGTTGTACACAATCCTCGCTAATTTTTGAGGTTGTCTCAAGCTCAGAAAGAAGGTCAAACTGAGGCATGCGATCATTAAAGTATATTTATGAGGGAATCTTTTGGGGGGCCCTCAAACAGAGCCTATAAATATAGGATTTCCATCCCATGTGGAGAGCGTCCCCTTTCAACATTTCGCCCTCCTCTAGCTCTACTTCCATCATGTCACACAGCTAGAGCTTCTGCGAGCGCATTGCGATTGTGCGTAAGAAGAATAAGGCCAACGTGGTCGCTCTGACCACGGTTCTGGTTCGCACCCTCTTCCTTACCATCATCCTCGTTTCGCCCGAAGAAGGCAAAAACAACGGACCCCTCCTCCTCGGAAGAGGACCCCTCTCACTCTTCCTTGGAAATTAATGATACTCCTCCTCCTGCGTCTACCAGAGAGAAAGAGGTGAACTTTCACCTTTTATATGGTTTTTCTCCTTCATTCGCATCTTTTTACTTACCATTTAGTTTCAGGAGGATCTCGCACCTCAACATCAACCCGAGAGTTCGCGGGACGATACCATTGTTCATCGCCTAAATTCTTACTCGCCTCAACCATCCACGCCTCCATTTACTCCTCCAAGCGCAAGGGAGGATGACCCTTCTCAGGCCGCTGGGACCTATCGCTATCCTGGTACAAAACCTTCCCTCTCGGCCCTCTGTCCCGTTCTCTACTCTCATTCACTACTGCGAGAACCCCACTTACTCTACTCTTCAGCTCCTTGCGGAGGCATCCAGGTCGATTCCCCTGCTAAAGATTTCTCTCGAAAACTCGTTGTCTCGCCCCCTTCGTCCCATAGACGAGATTGAAGACTACCTGGGTGACCCCATGGACCCGATAGAGATGAAGTGTAGGATAGCTGAGATGTTACATAAGTATGCGCGTATTATCTTCGAGTTGGAGCAAGATAAGCAGGCGGCTGACAGGCAAATCGATTGGTTGGAAATTGAATGTGCTCGCATGTCCTCAGAAATCGACATCGGCATCGAGGTAGACGAGACCGATCCTCTGGCAATCCTAAATGAGGTGTACCAACAACTTCGTCTCGTGCGCCGTGGTGTCGACGCTGCTCTCTTTTTTCACATCCACAGCTGACCCCCCCTGTACACGATCTCGTGGTGGGCACTGAATTGGCACAAACACTGAAGATCCTCCACCTTGTCTCGCCTGTTGAGATAGTCCTACGAACACGCTGCCTTCCTTTTTATTCTTGATTTTGTAATATATTTTATATTGTTCTTTCTCCTATGATTTAGGTCCTACGAACACGCTGCCTGCCTTATGCGGGACGGGACAATTTAATAATTATTGTTTATCCTGTTTGTTTCTACAGTGCTCAGTATTTATCATATATCATATCCAGGCTCGGTTAATTTTGTTTTATTTATTTCTTTTTTCTGTATTTCCTTATTGATAAAGCCCGCACTGGTCTGCGCAAACTGAGGCCAAGAGAGATGGTATGAAATGTCGGCCGACCCTTCCCCTTCCTATATGTACTTTTCCCGCCTATTTTCTCCTCTAACCCAATCCTCTATAAATACCCCTTATCATAAATTAGAGTTACGTTCTTACCTCTATTGCGCCCCAGCTCTCATCCTTTTGCTCCATTTGTCACGCGTATTGCTCTCGCATTCCTCTCATCTCGCTTCTTTCTCCTTTAACCGTCTCGTCGACCCTTCTCCTCACTACCTACTTTGACCTTCTCGCTTTAAATGGGAAAGAAGAAGGCTGAAGAGGGTGAGGGACGTAGCCGGTGCCGGAGACGATTCGCTTACCATGACTTTCTTCCTGGCAAAATCTCAGAAGAGGAGTACAACCTCTTTACCCGCGAGTTCTTGTCGGAGGGATTTGAGTCACGGCCCCCAAAGGTAGGAGAGGCGATCAATTTCTTCTATCTTAGGGAATTCGCCTTCCCTGTCTCCTACTTTCATGCGGGGCTGAGACTTCCCCTCTAGCCGGAGGTTAAACAGGTCTTGAAGTACTTTGGCGCAGTCCTAATGCAACAAAACCTGAATGACACCTAGGTGTTAGTTTCTTTCACCAATTATATGCGCCGGGAGCGCATCGAGTTTAGTGTGACAGTCTTCCCCAAGCTGTTGGTCTACCACGCCAACCACGACGGCGTCTCCTACTTCACAGGGCAAGGTCTCAAGGTATGCGAGAGGCCCAAAAAGAATCATCACTGGCTCACCCACTTTGCCTTAGTCTGCGGCAACTTGGGGGGGGGGGGCATCCCGTTCGCACATGTGTCACCTGCTGAGGCATTTACATGTCCCCACAGGTTGGCGGCACGGATAAACTCCTTAATGACTTCTTCTTCGGCAAGAATTTCGAAGTTCAACTCCTGAGGCAGGGCCTCGACTCCCTTCTTCCTGTGCTCCCTAGCGAAGGTATGCTCGCATCCCTTTGGTCTCGCCTTTAATATTTCATCTCACCTTCTTATCGCTAAGTTGCTTATTTAGGAGAGAGGAACTTCCTCGTCCGCCCCCCCCCCCCTTACAAGATCAGTGCTAAGCCATCAAAGGGGCTTTCTCTCACTAGCATGGTGGCCGAGGCGACAAAAGAGTCCTTGGCCCCATCTCTCAAGAAAAAGGCTTATTGAAGGCCCCGCTCAGTCTCGCCCCAGCCCTAAGAAAAAGATGAAGAAGGTTGTGTCCTTCCCCAAACGGAAAATGGAGAAGTCCGCCAAGGGAAGGAGATGTCAGGGTCCTTGAGTCCCATCTCCATAGGATCTCAGTCCCCTCGATCACCTCCTCGGTCATCACCCCAACAGGTCGCCTAGCCTGCCCACGAGACGGTACTACTAGACCAACCGGCCAATACCTCAATTCAACTGACTGGGTCTTCCTCTCACGAAGCTGCTTCTTCCAGCTGCCCGACCCCCTCTTCCCATCAGAATTTTAACATTGGCCCTTTGGTTAAAGACACCGCAAACGACTCAGTTTTTCTATGGGAGAAGGAAGCGAACCGGGTTTCCATCTCCAACCTCCTTCCCTCATGGAAGGAGCAGGACCAGCCACTTGTCATGCCTTCTCCTTGGGCTTCAGACATTATAGGAGTCCAGAGTCAGATTCTGTCGAGAGGGAACCCTCGCGAGATTTAATCCTGAAGACTATGCACGGTCAGCTGTGCACCTTGGAGCTTTCGCACCGGCTCTCATGCCGCCTGATCTTTAATAATAAGAAACGACATGAATCTGAGGGGGACTTGCGACGGAGCGTGAGAAATACGGGGACCTCTAAAAGAGCATGGTTATTGCCGAAACCCTTCTCGCAAAGGCTCGGTGTGGCGTGGTAAGCATTATCCTACATCCTGTATGCTTCTCTAAACCTCTGATTCTGGCTAACTAACGATCTTCGTGCAGGATGCTGAGATGGAGGAATGACTGCACTCGCGCATAGCGGCCCTGGACGAGGAGGTCAAAGATTTGAAGTCTCAGATCGTCCACCTTCGGGAAAGTGCTTTGTCGTCTTCTCGCTCAATATTTCACTAGGCTCCTACCCCTCATTATTCCTATGCAGAGGTCGAAGAGCTCTGCCGAGACTCCAACATTAGGACGACCGAGCCAATTATGAAAATTATGAAGGAGCTGGGGGTCATCAAGGAAGAGTCTGAAAATATCACTGCCCGCGATCTCGGGCCAGAGATCTATGGCGAGGAAGGTGATGACTCATCTTCCAGCAAGGTGGAATAAAATTATTCGTACGAGATCCATGACTCTCTCCCTTTTTGCTTCCCTATAACATTGTACATGGATTCTTTTTGTAATGAATAGTTATATTTGACCAAGGGTATGCGCTCTTTCTTCATCTAAACTGTTATTTTATTTTATTTATTGTGTGACGATTATTAGGCTTGCTCACGCTTTCTAGATGGGGCTATCCCTCATCTCGCCACCTCGCTGGAGGGTGGATTTTGCTCAGAATACGAGTCGCTTCTTCCCCCACTGCTCTTATGTGTGAGGCCGACTTATTCCTCCCTCCCGTCTTGCCTTAAAGTGCCCCATACGCGAGTTGTCTCCAGGGATCAACCCGCCATAGGATAGACCTTCTCCCGAGTGGCCGGCTGAGAATGTACCCACTTGCACTGCTCCAACTTTTTCCTTCCCCCTTATCATTTTATGAACTTCCCTCGTTTTTCGACCAGTAGGGATGTTTCTTTAAGAGATCTTACCGCTTACTTTGCCATTTAACCTGCCCACGACCCGGTTAGCTTGGTGATCTTAGTCAATGTGTATTCTTAGGGGCTCCTCTCCGAGCCAACTCCAACCACCGAGTGATCCTACAGCCCTTCAAGCTTGATGTGAGCATGGTCAGCGGGTCTTCTCAGGGTCTCCTCTCCAAACAAACTCAAACCACCGAGTGAGCCTACAGCCCTGCCAGCTTGATGGGAGCCTGGTCAGCGGATCTTCTCGGGGTCTCCTCTCCAAACCAACTCAAATCACCGAGTGAGCCTACAGCCCTGCCAGCTTGATGGGAGCCTGGTCAGCGGGTCTTCTCGGGGTCTCCTCTCCAAACCAACTCCAACCCACCGAGTGAGCCTACAGCCCTGCCAGCTTGATGGGAGCCTGGCCAGCGGGTCTTCTCAGGGTCTCCTCTACAAACTAAATCAAACCACCGAGTGAGCCTACAACCCTGCCATCTTGATGGGAGCCTGGTCAGCGGGTCTTCTCGGGGTCTCATCTCCAAATAAACTCCAACCACCAAGTTGGCCTAAAACCCTACTAGCTTGATGGGACCATGGTCAGCGGGTCTTCTTAGGGTCTCCTGTCCAAAACAACTCTGACCACCGAGTGAGCCTACAGCCCTGATAACTTGATGGGAGCCTGGTTAGTGGGTCTTCTCGGGGTCTCGTCTCCAAACAAACTCCAACCCATAGAGTAAGCCTACAACCCTACTAGCTTAATGGGAGCCTGATCAGTGGGTCTTCTCGGGGTCTCCTCTTCAAACCAACTCCAACCACTGAGTGAGCCTGTAGCCCTGCTAGCTTGATGGGAGCCTGTTCAGTGGGTCTTCTTGGGGTCTCCTCTCCAAACCAACTCCAACCCACCGAGTGAGCCTAAAGCCCTGCCAGCTTGATGGGAGCCTCGTCACCGGGTCTTCTCGGGGTCTCCTCTCCAAACCAACTCCAACCACCGAGTGAGCCTACAGCCCTGCCCGCTTGAAGGGAGCCAGGTCAGCGGGTCTTCTCGGGGTATCCTCTCCAAACCAACTCCAACCACCGAGTGAGCCTACAACCCTGCCAGCTTGATAGGATCCTAGTCAGCGGGTCTTCTCAGGGTCTCATCTCGAAACCAACTCCAACCACTGAGTGAGCCTACATCCCTGCCAGCTTGATGGGAGCCTAGTCAGCGGGTCTTCTCCGGGTCTCCTCTTCAAACAACCTCCAACCCACCTAGTGAGCCTACAACCCTGCTAGCTTGATGGCACCCTGGTGAGCGGGTCTTCTCGGGGTTTCCTCTCCAAACCAACTCCAACCCACTGAGTGAGCCTACATTCCTTCAACCTTGATGGGAGCGTGGTCAGCAGGTCTTCTCCGGGTCTCCTCTCCAAACCAACTCAAACCCACCGAGTGAGCCTACAGCCATGCCAGCTTGATGGCAGCCTGGTTAGCGGGGCTTCTAGGGGTCTCCTCTCCAAACCAACTCCAACCCACCGAGTGAGCCTATATCCCTTCAAGCTTGATGGGAGCCTGGTCATCGAGTCTTCTCGGGGTCTCCTCTCCAAACTATCACAATCTCTCCTCATGGAAGAATACACCGGGAACTTCATTATATTAGGAAGCCGTACAATAATTACAAGTATTAAAAAAGGTAAAACATCAAGTATTGGGAAAAAATAAAAAACAAGTATGTGAGAAGACAATATCAAGGGTAGAATATTTTCAAGTCGTCGCCGCTTCGGGCGTGATCGAGAGGTACCCCATCCACATCCTTGAGATAATACCCTCCTGACTTCAAGGACTCTCTCAATATGAATTGACCCTCCCAGTTGGGGTTGAGCTTCACAACTAAGGCTTCTCTAGCTGCTGCATCCACTTTCTTGACGACTAAGTCACCGCTCTAAAACTGCCTAACCCCGATGTGCTTGTCAAAATACTTGGTCATTCGACGCTTGACTTCATCCTGTCGGATTGATGCTAGCTCCCTGAGCTCCTCCACCAAGTCAAGGGAGAGCTTCTACTCTTCTTCGTTTTCTGCTCTCACCCCTTCATCTCCTCTCTTTGCCGCTGCCACCCTGGGATATTCAACCTCGAACTCCACAGGTATTACGGCCTTCGAGCCGTATGAATGTTTGAACGACGTCTCTCTCGTGGCGGTGTTTAGTGTGGTTCTCAAAGCCTAGAGGACGGAGGGGAGCTTCTCCACCAAACTTACTGATAGAGAAAATCGTATTCTCCAATCTATACTCGATTAAGGCAAGTGTACCTATCGAAATATAGCATAGGATATGAAAAATATCAAGGTCGTATAAAAACTCGGGGCAGGCAAGTACTATTACTCACAACGACTCTATTATTCTACCGAACGATTAATGAGTTTTGGAAATAAAAATAAACTAAGTTTAAAAGAGAAATAAAATATTACGAAAAGAGTGCTCGATCGACGATTCACCTTGAAATAAAATAACGAAATAAATTAGTTTAGCAATTGCACTTCTATTAAGACCGTGACGGATCCGATATTAGGAAATAATCTCGCTAGAGCATTAAATCCCCTAACTTGTAGACGTTTCGACCGAAATCTCTTTACAAGTCAAAATGGCCTAAAGTCGCATTATCGAAGTGACCCGCACTATTGGATTTGACTCCAATCCGGAGGATTTACGTCATCCTATCTCTAGGGGTGCGTTCAACTCCTTCCTTCCTTGAGTGATCTTTCATATTCACGAGCCTCTCGGCCACTCGAATATGAGATCGGATGCCTACTACCGTATACCGGAATACGGAGTCGACACAAAATAATTCAAGGAAGGATCAAAATAGAAAAACTACAAAGGAAAACATAACAATAAAGATACGTTATTATATCGCAAAGATCCTCGCGATCGGGCACAAAAAGAACTAGCTAAGCATAATAGAAAGGGATTGAGAATAAGAGAAAAGAAATTTCATTGCATTAATAAAAAGAAGGAGTACACAATAAGATCAAAACAAAATGAAAATAAGAAAATAACTTCACTTGCTCTCTACAAGATCTTCACTCAAAACTAAAACTACTCGCAACATAAACTACTTAACATCAAAAGGAGGGGGAGGGGTTCCTTTTATAGGAGTGGAGGGAAGCATCTAGAAGGGGAAGACTAAGGGGTGGCCGGCCACTTGGGGTGAGATGGTTCATGCATGGGTTTAAATGAAGGGAGAGAGGAGGGGATTCATGCATTGTATAATAATAAATGGAATGATAAATAAAAATGTAAAGTGGATAGGGGGAGTGAATGGAAGCTTGTAGAATGGTGGAAAGGAGGGGGGGGTGGCCACTTTCAAGGGGGATTCATGCATGTGGAATTAAGGAGGAGAGATGGAGATGCATGCATGAGAGAAAGGTGGCAAAAAAAATATTAAAGGAGAGAGAGAAAAGTGTGGCCGGCCCCAAGGAAAAGAAAAATGCATGCATGCAATTAATGAGGGGAGAAAATGAAGGACAAAAGGAAATAAAATAGGTGGCCGGCCATGTGCATGAATGGAGAATGCATGAAATAATAAATGGTGGAGATAAAATAATAATAGTGGGAATATATGAGATGGCAAGGTGGAGGCATGCATATGGCCGGCCATTGAATGATATAAAGGGAAAATGGGCTGCTTGGGGGCTTGGTAGGTGGCCGGGCTGCATGGTCTTTGAAGTGGGCTGCTCCATAGGCTCGGGTAGGGGCTTTGCTTGAGCTCGGGCTGCACCAAAGGCTCATATTTAGATGTAGGGGCTGCTCCAAAACTTGTGGGCTGCACTTGAATTAAAGGGGGCTGCATGCTTTAAACCTACAAAATAAAAAGACAAAACATTAGATAACATTAATTATAACAAACATAACAAACATAAAACATTAGATACTTTAAACTTGATATTAAAATTAACAAACATGAAATATAATACTAATTCATACTATTAAAAGATAAAACAAAAATAAACATAACAATAACAAACATAATAATAACATAACATTAACATAACATTAATTATTTAAACTTAACAAACATAACACATAAAACATTTATTACTTAAAATTAGACAAACATAAAACATAATACATAGCAAGTATAATAATATAATAAAACTATATATTTTTATATAATAACATAAAATAAAATTGCGACAAAACAATGAAACTATAATTAAACTAGTAATTATAATATATTATAAAAAGATATTAAGACAAGAAATAACAAGCATAAATTATAATTAAACTTAGGCATTTAGGCTACTAAATTACTCCAAAAACGATGACTAAAACTAGTCATCAAACTCCCCCATGCTTAGGCTTTTGCTATTCCAGAGCAAAAGAAAGAGAAATATTTATAAGATTTTATAAAATTTTCAATTAAACTAAACATCAAAATCTAGCCAAAAATAAAATTTAGGGATTTAAGAATCAAGTCCAAAACTATGAAATTAAAATGGAAAGAGAGAAGAATTTAGCCAAAAATTCTCTAATAAATTAACTAGCTTTCAAAATTTTAGTAAGGTGCAAACAAAGTTAGATTGAGATTATAAAAACCATGACTTAAAAGAAACTAAGGAAGAAGACAACCTACTACTTATGCTCTCCACATATTTTAATTTAAAAACTAAGACAATGATATTGGCTAAGGGGGTTTGGGGAGGAATTTAACATGAAGAGGACTTTGATTGGAGGTGATCATCATTTTTTCTTCACACCCCACACAATTTTGTTTTTTTCTTTAATATATATGTAATACCAGGAAATGATAGACTAACATCCTATCACTTCCCCCGACATATATGAACTTTTTAATTCCTCTCTTCATTTTATTTTGGGTTGCATATGTGTACCAGGGAATAATGAATTTTATCCTCTTATTCCCATGACATATGATCTAACAATAAAAGAAAAAAATGATGGGTTTAAACAAAATTTTAGAAAATAAACTAAAACACTAGAGAGCAACTACTAGTAGATTGAGATTTCCTAAGAATCTAAAAGCATGAAGTAAGAATAATTAAAATCCAAAATTGTTTAGCCAAATTACTACAAAATTGAAACTATTTAAAATAAAAGAGAAAAAGTGCTAAATAGATTACTCTAATCAAATTAAAATCATAAGATTTTCCTCAAAACAAAATCACTAAAAGTTAAATTTAACTAAATATGATGAAATAAAAATTAGCAAATAAAAATGCTTATAAACTAACTCAAACTAAAGTTCTAAAAATAAAAAAAAGCTAAGCATGAGGTTTATTATTTTTTTGATTTTTTTTGACATTTTTCATTTTTTTTGGGTTTTTGAACTATTATCTTTTTTTGGAATTTTTTTTGATTTTTCTAATTTTTTTGGATTTTTGATAAGGCTAAAATAAAAGTAGTACTAAAAAGAACTTAATAAAACTATACTAAACATTTTTGAAATTTAAAACAATTTTTTTTTTTTTTGAAAAGAAAACAACAAAACCCTCCCCCATGCTTAAACCTTTCATTGCCCTCAATGAAAGATAAAAACAAGAAAGAAAAAAAAGACGAAGAAAGGGGAGGGGGGATACAATAAAGTAAAAAAAAGAAAACGACTTCCCCGGAGTCGTAAGGCCGAATGCAGATGTCGCTCCCCCATGCTTGAGCTGGACACCGGCTTGGGCCTAAGGAAGAGATGAATTGATGGAGCCAAACGAACCGCCGGGGGTTTTATTCCTGCAAAACAAAATAAACAAAAAGAAACAAACAAAAAGGATAAGCAAGGGGTGCCTCCCAAGAGCGCTCTCTGTTTAACGTCGGCTGAGCCCGACGTTATTTGTTAGCTAAATGGAAAATAAAAACTGAAATGAAGAGGTAACTCCCTAAGTATGCGCTTAGGGGAGTAAATTAAAAAAAAGAAAAATTGAAGAATCGCACCGCCAAGCGGTGGAAACTTCAAGAGAATGACGCCCAAAAATGAATGGACGGAGTTATAGAAGAACTCCGCCGTATGTAAAATAGGGAAGAATGGGTCGTCAAAAGAAGGAGAATAAAAAGAAGAAAAAATAGAAAGAGGAATAAAAGAAGTAGAAAAAGAATTTGCATCAAAGGAAATTTCACAAGGAGAAGAAGAGTCTTGTGAAATTTCGGGAGAGGAAGGGGAAGAAAGAACTAAAGAAGAGTTATCTAAAATCAAAGAAGAAGAAAAAGAAGATTCGCTAAAAAGAGAAAAATTAGAAACAGTTGAATTGGAAAGCGTAATGGAATCGCAAACGTCTTCGGAATGAGAAATATGAAACGTCTCGTCATCCTCAATGGGTAAGAAGCACACCGGAATATCCATAGAGGCGTCTTCCAAAGGAGGAAGGAAACAATCCGGGATATCCGAATAGTTATCCTCCTCGAGAGGAACAAGACAAGTCGGGATATCCGGTGACTCATTACATGAAGAAATAGGAGGCGACGAAGAAGAAGACGAAGAAAAAGATGCGGCCTCTCGAGAAAGACAATCCATAATGGTCTTGAAATGCAAACTAATATTATCAATAGAAGTTTGCAATTCAAGATACCCATTATCGATAGAATTAAAATCAAAATTTAGAGGCGCGGCGCTTTGCGGGGCAAAATCATAAGAAAAATACGGGTTGCCCATCTCCCAAGTTGGACAAAAATTGGAGTAAGGGTCAAATTGGCCAGTTTGACCCGCTCCAGAAAAATTGAAATCAAAAGAGGGAGGGGCTCCCGAAAGACATTCCGAATAGAAGTGGTCGGGCGACCCGCAAGAAGCGCAAAAATACGACGATTCCATAAAAAAAAATAAACTGCTACCAAAAAGAAAAAGAAAAACTAATTTTTTTTGATTTGTTTTTTTTTTAGATATATATATATATTTTTTAAAATAGGTTTTTTTTTAATGGATTGGCTCTCGAACTTCCCGAGGACTACCCGGTGAAGGGTTCGCCCGGTACTAGGTAAAATGGTGGCGCTTAAAGCCCCTTACCCTTTTCGAGAGATTTTAGGTTGGGTAGAAATAAGATGAGGTGGGTGGATAATAATAATAAAAATAATAATAATAATAAATTTTTTTTTTTTGTTTTTTTTAAATTTTAGTAGAAGTAATAAACTCGAAGCTTTCTTAATATTGCCAAAAAAATTCCCCGGCAACGGCGCCAAAAACTTGATAGAGAAAATCGTATTCTCCAATCTATACTCGATTAAGGCAAGTGTACCTATCGAAATATAGCATAGGATATGAAAAATATCAAGGTCGTATAAAAACTCGGGGCAGGCAAGTACTATTACTCACAACGACTCTATTATTCTACCGAACGATTAATGAGTTTTGGAAATAAAAATAAACTAAGTTTAAAAGAGAAATAAAATATTACGAAAAGAGTGCTCGATCGACGATTCACCTTGAAATAAAATAACGAAATAAATTAGTTTAGCAATTGCACTTCTATTAAGACCGTGACGGATCCGATATTAGGAAATAATCTCGCTAGAGCATTAAATCCCCTAACTTGTAGACGTTTCGACCGAAATCTCTTTACAAGTCAAAATGGCCTAAAGTCGCATTATCGAAGTGACCCGCACTATTGGATTTGACTCCAATCCGGAGGATTTACGTCATCCTATCTCTAGGGGTGCGTTCAACTCCTTCCTTCCTTGAGTGATCTTTCATATTCACGAGCCTCTCGGCCACTCGAATATGAGATCGGATGCCTACTACCGTATACCGGAATACGGAGTCGACACAAAATAATTCAAGGAAGGATCAAAATAGAAAAACTACAAAGGAAAACATAACAATAAAGATACGTTATTATATCGCAAAGATCCTCGCGATCGGGCACAAAAAGAACTAGCTAAGCATAATAGAAAGGGATTGAGAATAAGAGAAAAGAAATTTCATTGCATTAATAAAAAGAAGGAGTACACAATAAGATCAAAACAAAATGAAAATAAGAAAATAACTTCACTTGCTCTCTACAAGATCTTCACTCAAAACTAAAACTACTCGCAACATAAACTACTTAACATCAAAAGGAGGGGGAGGGGTTCCTTTTATAGGAGTGGAGGGAAGCATCTAGAAGGGGAAGACTAAGGGGTGGCCGGCCACTTGGGGTGAGATGGTTCATGCATGGGTTTAAATGAAGGGAGAGAGGAGGGGATTCATGCATTGTATAATAATAAATGGAATGATAAATAAAAATGTAAAGTGGATAGGGGGAGTGAATGGAAGCTTGTAGAATGGTGGAAAGGAGGGGGGGTGGCCACTTTCAAGGGGGATTCATGCATGTGGAATTAAGGAGGAGAGATGGAGATGCATGCATGAGAGAAAGGTGGCAAAAAAAAATATTAAAGGAGAGAGAGAAAAGTGTGGCCGGCCCCAAGGAAAAGAAAAATGCATGCATGCAATTAATGAGGGGAGAAAATGAAGGACAAAAGGAAATAAAATAGGTGGCCGGCCATGTGCATGAATGGAGAATGCATGAAATAATAAATGGTGGAGATAAAATAATAATAGTGGGAATATATGAGATGGCAAGGTGGAGGCATGCATATGGCCGGCCATTGAATGATATAAAGGGAAAATGGGCTGCTTGGGGGGCTTGGTAGGTGGCCGGGCTGCATGGTCTTTGAAGTGGGCTGCTCCATAGGCTCGGGTAGGGGCTTTGCTTGAGCTCGGGCTGCACCAAAGGCTCATATTTAGATGTAGGGGCTGCTCCAAAACTTGTGGGCTGCACTTGAATTAAAGGGGGCTGCATGCTTTAAACCTACAAAATAAAAAGACAAAACATTAGATAACATTAATTATAACAAACATAACAAACATAAAACATTAGATACTTTAAACTTGATATTAAAATTAACAAACATGAAATATAATACTAATTCATACTATTAAAAGATAAAACAAAAATAAACATAACAATAACAAACATAATAATAACATAACATTAACATAACATTAATTATTTAAACTTAACAAACATAACACATAAAACATTTATTACTTAAAATTAGACAAACATAAAACATAATACATAGCAAGTATAATAATATAATAAAACTATATATTTTTATATAATAACATAAAATAAAATTGCGACAAAACAATGAAACTATAATTAAACTAGTAATTATAATATATTATAAAGAGATATTAAGACAAGAAATAACAAGCAAAATTATAATTAAACTTAGGCATTTAGGCTACTAAATTACTCCAAAAACGATGACTAAAACTAGTCATCACTTACCCTCAAGTTTTCTACCTTCTTCTTAAAGAGGTTCACGATGAACTTGTTCGCAGCTTCCACCTGACCATTTCTTCGAGGATGATGAACTGAGGAAAAATAAAGATCTATGCCCAGCTGGACATAGAAGTCTACAATTTCTCTACTAGCAAATTGTGGTCCATTATTTGTGATGTTGGCCAATGGAAGCCCATGTCGGTAGATGATCTCCCCCCAAACGAAATTCCTGACCACCTGCGACGTCACCTTCACCAGTGCCTTCAACTCCAGCCACTTTGAAAAATAATCCACCATGACCAGCAAGAACTTTCTCTAGCGACTGGCTTGGGGGAATAGGCCCACCAGATCTAGTCCCCATATGGGAAAGGGCCATGAGGAAATGATTGTGCGTAACCTTTGGATCGGGAGAAGCTGAAGAGGAGAAAAATCCTGGCAATTCGTACATCTCCTCGTAAATTCTTCATCATCCCTCCGGAGCATTGGCCAGAAGTAGCCTTGCCTCAACACCCTTCCTTCCAAAGTCCGACTCCCAGAATGGCTCCAACATTCTCCTGAATGAATTTCTTACAGCACTCTTGAGACCTCCTTATCAGATACACACAGGGCCACCAGGCCTGATAGCATCATTTTGTATAAGATCCCCTCTTTCAGTAGGTAGTACGCTGATTTGTACCTGACCCGCTTCTTCTCAAGGTCTCTCTCGGGTAAACGTCCTGACGTCAAAAAGGTGATGAAGGGGTCCATCCAAGACCCTTGTTGGTCCACTTCCATCAACTCTCCCTCTTCTATGGAGGGTCTTGGGAGTTCTGTCATGGATCCTCCGACCTGGGGGCCGTGCTTGGCAAGCAAGTCCGCCTGGGCATTTTCCTCTTGTGGGACATGTTGAATTGAAAAGCTGAGGAATTTCCCGATGATACCCTTCACCTTTATCAAATATAATTGGAGGGTGGGCTCCCTCGCTTCAAACTCCCCATTAATGTGTCCCGAAACCACCATAGAGTTTATGGATACCTTAATATCCTATATGTCGAGCTCCCGAGCCAGCTTAAGCCCTACAATGATGGCTTCGTATTCAGTCTAGTTGTTGGTGATGGTGAAGTGAATCTTTAGGGCCTGCTCAATTCTAATCCCCTCAGGACTCTCTAGGATCATACCTCCTCCTAAAGAGCTCCTTCCTAAGGCTCCATCTACAAGCATCTCCCAAGCAACTATATGAGGTACTTCTACTTCTATGACCTCGACCACATATTCTTCCAAGAAATCCGCTACCGCTTGCGCTTTGATAGCCACCCGAGGGATGAAAGCGAGATCAAACACACTGAGCTCTATCGATCACTTGGCCAACCTTCCCGAGTGCTCCACCCCTTCCAAGATGTGGCGGAGAGGATGATCAGTCGTGACTTGGATAGAGTGAGCAAGAAAGTATGACCTAACCTTTCGAGCTGAGATGATGAAGGCAAAGGCTAGTTTCTCAAGGATAGGATATTTTAGTTCTGTCTTCTTCAAGACCATGCTCACATAATAAATCGAAAACAACGTCTTACCCTCTTCCCGTACAAGTACTGAACTCACTGCTCCTGTCCCTACTCCCAAGTAAAGGAATAAGCTATCTCTCTCTCGAGGCCCCTAGAGTAGCGGAGTTTGGGTCATCTGTTTCTTCAGAGCTAGTAAAGCCATCTCACACTCACGAGTCCACTCAAATTTCTTTCCTCCACTCAACGTTCAAAAGAAAGGAGAGCACCTCTCTCTTGCCCTAGAGAGGAACCTACTCAATCTAGCCAACTTGCTAGTGAGACATTGGACATCTTTGGCATTCCTTGGAGATTATAACTCCAAGATCACTTTCACTTTGTCTCGGTGAGGCTCTACTCCTAAGGGGGTGAGGAGAAGTCCAAAAAACATTATCCTGTTTGCCCCGAATACGCACTTCAGAGGGTTGGGCCTCATCTTGTACTTTCTTATGGTTCCAAAGGTATCTTCTAGATCCATGACATGAGTCCTGAGGTCCCTTCTCTTGATCATCAAATCATCTACGTAAACCTCGAGGTTTTGCCCCTTCTGCTCCCAGAATATCCGATCCAACATTCTTTGATAAGTTGCCCCCGCATTCTTCAACCTGAAGAGCATCATATTGTAGTTGAAGCACCCGACCTCCGTGACGAAGGTGACATCCTTGACGTCTGGGGGGTGCATGCGTATTTGATGGTATCCTGAAAAGGAATCTAGAAAACTCATTAGTGAAAAACCGACGGCTGAATTAACCAGCACGTCGATCAGAGGCAGAGGGTAACAATCCTTAGGGCATGCTTTATTAAAAAGGGAATAATCAACAAACATTCTCCACTTTCCATCCCCTTTCTTAACCATTACAACATTACTCACCCACCCCGAGTACTTTTTCGCGGATATGAATCACTCCTTGAGCAGCTTTTCCACCTCCTCTTTGATGGGCCTGGCCATCTTGGAAGCGATGGCCCTCTTCTTCTGCTAAATGGGACGAGCCTGGGGATCAAGGTTGAGATGATGACATTCCATGCCCGCTTCGACCCCCGACATGTCGACTGTGCTCCAGGTGAAGACGTCAATGTTCTCCTTTATGCACTTCCTGATCTTCTCCTGATCTTCGTGGCTGAGCTCTCCACTGACTTTTATTTTTTCCCTCCTTCCCTCCTTGGTTAGGACATCCACCTCCAGCACCTCCACTACTGCCTTCAGCCTCGAGGGCTCCTCTTCTCCCTCCTACTCCATGAGCTCACCCTCTATGGCTTCACGCTCCTCAACGGCCGCAGCCACCTCCCTTGAGAACCTCTCCACCTCTTCATCAGCACCCCTTTTTTCGAAGAACCTCCCCTCCTTTCCGGCTGAGCCTCCCTCCTGGATGACTCCCCTACTTCCCCTATTTTCCTCTTTATTCCCTCTTCCCCTTCTACCTCCTCTCTGACCTCCTAATCTCCCGCTGTTTTTGGCTCCCCCGCAATGCCACTCTCCACTCCTACGGCTTCTCTCCCTTCTTTCCTCTCTCCTCCGACCTCCTGCTCTTCTTCGATTTCTGGCTCCCCCGCAATGCCACTCTTCGCTACTATCTTTCTGCTGACCTCCTGTTCCCACAGCTCCATCCTCTTCTCCAACTCCTCAGCATCGCCTTGCCAAGAAATGGTGTTCACTGCTATCACGTAGCACACTATTGAAGAAGCCCTCCCTCAACCCCACGGTGAATGCCATCTGAAGAGTAAATCCTGGCACCCCCTGAATGTCCAGAATTTCCTCCTGGAAGCGGTCTATGTTCTGAGCCAAGGACTCGTCGGCCTCTTGCTTGATTAGAAAAATAGACTCAGGATTCTTCTTCCGCTTCTTCGAGGTCGAGAAGCGCAATTGGAAGCTCCTACTCAAGTCCTCAAAACTATATATCGACCATGCCGGGAGTTGATGAAACCAATCCCTTGTTTTGTCCTTAAGGGTGATGGCGAAAAGGCGGCACATGAATGCGTCTATCATTGGCCTAATGGAGACCGCATCTTCGAACCATTGCAAGTGCATTAGGGGGTCATCTTTTACCACATAATAAGTCATCTCTGGCTCGTGAAACCCCTCCAAGACGGAAGCTGAAAGAATCAATTCGCAAAAAGGATACCATCTCGCCGAAGGTCTTGCCACCTCCACTCTCGAGATCATCTCTCCTGGCGAGACAACACTCGCGGGACTAGCGAAGAGCTCCCTGCCATCCAGGTCTCGCCGGCTCCCTTCTACCACTTTCTCCTTCTCGGGTCGCCCCCCCCCCCCCCGGCGCGTCCTCGCCTACTCTTTTTGATACGATCCCCTCATGAGGGGCGAGACCAGACACTGTGTAATATCCCATTTTGCACTAGGCGCCTCACACGTGTTTCGAGTCAAGAGAGTTGACTTAGGCTCAGGAAGCGTCGAGTGAGTCGACTGAACTTGACGGATACTGTAGAGTTTTACTTAGAATATTTTCGGGAAGATTGGCGTTGAGTGCGTTGGGTGCACTCAACGCTATGGACGGTTTGGTCTTGAGTGGATTCAGCACCACTCAATGCCATTTAATTGAGAATAATTTTGGAAGGTTGGCATTTAGGGCATTTAGTGCATTCAATGCCATGGATTGTTTGGTGTAGAGTGGATTTAGCAACACTCAACACCACTTCAGTTATAATTATTCTTGCAGGTTGGCATTGAGTTCATTGAGTGCACTCAACTCCATGGACTGTTTGGCATTGAGTGAATTCAGCACCACTATACGCCATTTCACTTAGTATAATTCTAGCAGGTTGGCGTTGAGTGCATTGAGTGCACTCAACACCATGGACTGTTTGGTGTTGAGTGGATTCAGCACCACTCAATGCCACTTCACTTAGAATAATTCTGGTAGATTGGCGTTGAGTGTGTTTAGTGCACTCAATGCCATGGAATTTTGGTGTTAAGTGAAATTAGCACAACTCAACACCATTTTACTTAGAATTTTCTGGCTATTGTAGGCGTTGAGTGTGATGAATGAACTCAATTCTTTTTTCCTTTGATGAATTTTCGGCCCTATTTTCTGGGTTATATTAATAGGCTGAACCGAATTTTTGGGAATTGCGCCAAAACAACTTAATTGGTTCGGTTCTTTCAATATGACATATTTAAAATAGGGATATGCGGTCCAATAATAAAACTACATGTTGCAAACCAAGTTCCCGCAGGTTTTAGGGGCAGGTGGCCACTTGGCAGCAAAGAGGAACATCCTATGCTCATGGTCGGCCACCACTTCAAACAAAACAACACTAACAGACAACCCTACCTCCATTCGACCATACCATCACCTTCCACGAGCCCTAAAAAGAGGAAATTGCTTGCTTGAGCAAGGACCTTGTTTGAGAATCGAGAAGTTGAGCTAGTTCGCTGGAGCGAACATCGACAATGGCTCATCACCACCAAACTCGCTGCCAAGCCCCTCTCCAGGTTTGTTTCACTTCCCCTCACCCCGTGCTAGTTTCCTAGATCCATTAGGAGTGATATCTTGCTCTATTGAGCCTGATCCCATGAGAGAAAATCAAGAAAAATCCATGAAAATGGAGGTGTTCGGGTTCGCCGGATACCGCCGTCTCCGACGGCCAAGTCATCGTCAATCAATGGCCACCACCTCAATGGAGGTGGTGGTGGTGGTAGCTGGCCATGGAGGTGGCTGGGTGCCCGGGAAATGGCCTTGAAAGGAGCTCTAGGTCAGGAAAATCTCGGCCCTTGGCTCCATGGAGAAGATGAACAGATGCCCTCCATTTGTGCTTTAAGATTCGTGCTTTAATTATGTGTATTTTCTGTCCCTATTTTTACGGTCACTTGCATGCTAAATCAAGGTATCTTAGAGTAATTTACAGAAATACTCACCAACATAAAAATAGTTTATATAGGTCTTACCTTTAATTTGACACCCTAAGGTTGTCATTTGGAGTAGTACAGCTCCTTGTAGGGCCATTCTACCAAGGCTGGTCCTGGGGTAGGGCAGAATTTCAATTGAGTGCTTAAAACAAATCCTAATTCCAAATGACCTGAAATTTTGGTCAAGCATGTGACAAGGCAATACTTAGGTACTGGTTAGAAATGGGAATTTTTAGAAAAATATTTTCTATAGTATTTGGTAAAATACACATATTTAAATCAATTAAATATTTGGATAAATACAACTCCAAATGACCCCAAATTTTTGTGGCATATCCACTAGGTCAATATAAGGCCCTGGTAGAAATTGTAGTCTCTTTTGACCCATGCATATTAGGTAATCCCACTTGCATGAGATAGGTAGGTTTAGGTTTGGGGTGCTTATAGTAAAAATTTGCAAAAATGATAATTTAGCCCATTTAGAACATTGCATGTCTATGAAATTATGGACAAAGGTTTATAGGGGTGCAATATACCTCCCACAGAAAGAATGGGAAATTTGGGATCAAAAATCCCAATATTTAGAATTTGTTGAAAATTAGGCCTTTTATAAACAAAAATTTGAAACTATGGCTAGAGATGATATTAAATTCTCAAAAATTTTCACAAGCTTAAATGCATCATAGCTTATCTCTGGAAAAATTAATGGGGCTGTTAGATAATTTTATCTTGGATGTTAAGTAGAATTATTGTTTTTTCCATTATGTAAATTACTTAAAAATAATGGAAACTATTATTGGAATATTATGGAAAAATTTACAGTGGCTTATTTGTATGATCTAATCCTGCCGTAATTATCTGAGAATTTTCGGATGCATCAATATGTTGAAAACTCAAATTATTGCATTTTCATAATAATGGTACTTTGAATATTTGTTAGGCCAAATGACTGTTTATGACTTTGAATTTTTGTATATAGTTTCATTACAACAATATGGATCTTCAATAATTTTCCTAGAATTTATAGTAATGTTTTTCATGTACTTCATTTTGAAAGTTGTTAAATTATGATTTCAATGTTAAATGGGAATTAAATAGAAATTCTTGTGGGAATATTATGAAATTTTTTGGGCAGTCATATTTAACTTCATGGAATACTTGATAAATTCCTAAGGTTTTCTTGACCAATAAAAGTAGTGCTTCATGTGCAATGTGATCTAGGTCTCCCATTTAAAAGATTTAAAATTAGACCCTTAATCACTGAGAAAAATAGCAAGATCTTGAATGGTCAATATCACCCACCATACCAACCTAGGATAATAAATTTAGGGCAATTGGCCTAAGGGTTTTTGAAGTCGCATCATACGAGTTAACTTTAAGTCATGGGTTGCGCGTAGCATAAGTAGTATATACTTCTAGGACCACATGGGACAAGATTAACGATGGAGATGGGATCTACGTTGGAAAGATATACACTGATTGGTGTCCAATAGGTTACTTCTTAATAACGTGTGGTGAGTGCAAAATCCCAAGGATAGTGGCTAGAACTGGGATCGGCGGAAGACTGCCGCTTTCCCAACAACATCGCAATTTATTAGGATTACTCTGGAGTAACAAGGAGAGTTTTGTATGAATCTTGGGTAAACACTAATAAAAGTAAATATCCTTGCGAAAGGGAATTTTTGGGCTTCATCCCATCTTAGTTCCTAGTTCCCCCGAGACCCCTTCATTGGGCATACCCTAGGCAGTCCTGGAATTAACCCTAAATTACTAAGTACAAACAAATACTAGACAAGAGTAGTCTAATAGGATAAGAGAATATTGTTAAAATCTCACCCGTGAAGGGTTGCTGGGTTTTCAGGACAGTATGTCCTACGAATCGGATGCTCGAGAGGTTTACATCAGGACGGGTTTGGTCTTGCGAGCTAGAGGCTCGGGTTGAGATTCCTTGCATGTGCATAGAAACAAAATTAATGGTGGGTCATGCGGTACTGGGCCAATCGTCACACCGATGTCATTACGGTGACCTTGGTGAGGTGTGAGGTTTGAGGGGCCAGTAGGTTATTTATACTGCGGTCCGATGGACAATCCTCGAAAACGCACACCCGACCAAGAAAGTCTGGCAGTTGGCCAGCATTAGTACGCAGAGACTATAAAGTACACCTAGGACATGTACAAAGGCGTACGAAGGGTATGGTCTTGGTAGTGTGTATACCCGCCTAGGAAGCGGAAGCACCCGTTCCGCTGATGCCGTAGCCACAACAGTGGTACAAGAGAGTTATGCTAGCTCCAAAAAGTGGGAACTAAAGGTCTGTGATCACAGTGTCGTGTGTGTGAATTGAACTTGTATGAATCATAAACTACATGCATAACATTTATTCATAACTAGCTCATACGCACCATAGATCCTTATCATATAAATTAGTATGGGCACTTTTATATGATAAGTTATATTTGGAAACCGTAATTTATAAGTTTGTATGGGCATTCATATAAGTTAGGGTACTTCTGTGATGATTGTTTAGCAGTATATGGTTTACTTTCTGCTCTGTTCTTTACTCAGTTTTACTTACAACATTTAACTTACTTCTGTACTGTTCTTACCTGCATTACTAATGCTATATACATAGAACTACTAGAAAAGAAATAGTTGATATTTCATATACTTGGTAGTATAGTTCCACTGTCACCTGCTTCCTTTTGATACCCCTTGTTTTCCTCCGCTTCGTCCTCCCGCCCGGTACCTAGGAGTTGCGAGGGCGAGGTGTGGAGGAAACGACTTAGTCTTTTTTACTAACGGTCGGTGACCAAATCATTTTAGGAGCTCATGGAGATGGAGTGTCACAACCCGTATTTTATCCGAGGAAAACGAATTATCAGAATAGGAGAAAACACGCGTCATGATGCCACGTCGAGCAGGGGATAACTGCCGATGCACAGGCAAACCACAATCAACTATACTTTATGAAAATTCATAAGTTAAATAATTAGAAATTCAGTTATATTTTTTAAGGCCGTATCTCTCGGCTCAGTGGATCACCTTGTCCACAATTTAAAAACTATACTTATACGCTGCAGAAAAATACAATATTTGGGTTTGACATCCAAAAAGAGTGCATAAGTGTCCCCAGAGGACAACTTATATAATGCAGGACCCTACTTTTAATTTATACTATGTATAAGAAAATGATCTTTTTACGTTGTTTGAAAAATAGTGACGAGTTTTATAAAATGTGATGATCATGAGTAATAATTATAATAGTATTTTTAGGTTTAAAAGTAACTAGAAACCTAACATAAATCATCCCCAGAGCAAGTATACTTACTCCAGAAAGGTAGCAGCAAAAAGTAACATATCTAGTATTAAGGTAAAAATTACCAGTGGGCGCCAACAAACTGACCCGAATCCACTAACAAGTATGTATGTCTGTAAGAAAAACAACACCAAAACTACCTCGCAGAAACAAGGAACTGATCTCTATAGCACCAGAGACCACCAGCAACAGCACAACACCACCAGCCGTCAGAGCGGCTACTATCCAAAACCTGAGGCATTAAAACAAGAAAGAATACCTAAGCAGGAAAACTAAAAAACTGCTCGAAATTGTCAATCAAAAGTTAAGTAAAAGAGGAAAACAAAGCAGTAACAGTCACAACTGCCCAAGGCAAGGCAAAAAGGAAGTGCACTAAGTGCGAGGACACAACAGTAACTCTGCCCAAAAGCTGCAGAGTCAACAAGGCTACCATGAGCCCAAATGCTGCAATCTACCAAGGAAGAAATGTCTAACACCCAAAGTTGTGAGAGATGGTAGTAGAAAAAACATCGCGGATCCGGGTTGGAGGCAAACTCAGTCCCCCAACCACTATTTCCAAGAAACCAAGCTCAGGGGTCTACATGTGAAAGCACTAGGGACCTCCCACCTCCTTGCCCAGCCCGTACCTGGAGCAAGATAAAAGAAAAAGGGTGGCCTTGGCTAAATAACACAATACCTCCCCAATTAAGAGCTTAAAACCACCACTACTAACCACGACCCACGATTCGGCCTTTTTGGAAAAACAAGAAAATAGCCGACAAGGAACCTCAAAATCAATAAATTCACTCGGGGGAGAAAATCAAGGTAAGGGAAAAGCGTTGAGATGAATCAACACGACCTGGCGTTGAGTGAGCCCCACTCACTCAACGCCTAACCAGACCTTGGCGTTTAGTGAGCTAACCTTACTCAGTGCCAGAATAACCCATGGCGTTGAGTGAGGTTCACTCACTCAACGCCCTCCGCAGGAACAACTCTGGCATTGTGTGAGCAAACATCACTCAACGCCAAAACAACTATGGCGTTGAGTGAGATCCACTCCCTCAACGCCTTCAGCAAAACAGGCAGTGGCGTTGAGTGGGCTAACCTCACTCACTCAACGCCTTAGCACTAAATCGCAAAACCCAACGGTGGTGTTGAGTAAGTCCACCTCTCTCAACGCCAAAACAGCTTTGTCATTGAGTGAGGTCAACTCACTCTACGCCAAAGTACTTACCCGCAGGAAAACCCTAAACCAACGCCATCCGGAAGAGGTCGGCAGGAATGCCGATCAATTCTCGCCGAATCGGTGGGAAAGCATATCGATTCTTGTCGAGTCGGCGGGAATGCCGATCGATTCTCGCCGAATCGGCGGGAATGCCGATTGATTCTCGCCGAATTAGCGGGAATGACTAACGATACTCGTCGAATTCGGCGAGAATCACTTAGTGATTCCCGTCGATTTCGACTTAGATGAATTTTCTCACTCAATCGCCTCACTACTTAGCCGCAAAAGAACAGACCGAACTATGGCTTTGAGTGTGTGTACCACACTCAACGCCATGCCCGGGCGGCTTTTGCTTTGAGTCTGTGCACCACACTCAATACCAAATCCCGAGAGCCTACCAAGATAGGTTCTAACTAGAGCACTACCACAGAAACCTCCCTCTCTCTCTCTCTCGGCTTCCCCCGCAAAAGCACTAAACCAGAAATAAAAATCTGGAGTCTAAATGGTGAAAACAACCAGTGGGTTGAGCAAAAATAGCACAAGGAGGGGAGCTCACAAAGGGAAACATTAGCACAAAGTTTTTAGCAAGCAAAAAGAGAAATGCTTGGCTTCTATCCTAGGTCTAACCGGGTAGTTAAGAGGGGGATGATCAAAACAGCAATTGTAAGAACCACTTTCCTCGGTTTTTCAGCGAAACTTCACTCGAGCCTTTCCTATCCCTCGGCACCAACAGCAGCAACACCTAGCGAGCACATCCCGAGCTTTAATGGCGGAAAGGGCAAAAACCGAAAATCCAAATCTCCTAAAAACCCTACGAAAATCAAATTTCTTACCGTAGAAACGTAGATCTAAGAGAGAGCAATCCAAATCCGCTTTCGAAATCGAAATCCGTCCACAAACGCTCCCAGAATCGCCGTCAGAAGGGGTAATAGGTCCGACGATTTTCCTCTATTTTCCGCGAACAGGAGCAGACGACAGTTTTCGGGAAGAAGAAGAATGGGCCCGCTAATTTGGCTTGAGGCTTTTAAATAAATCTAACCATGCCTAATCAGCCTTAACCGCCTCCTAAGCCGCCGGTTCATTACCAAAGCTTTTGACCGCAGAAATCATCTAAATAGTTTTAAATATACACATTTGCTTTTATTATTAACACACCCAAAACGACGCGAAAACCAAACTACCTTGGAATTTGACGAAATTCGCACCGTAGCTAAATATCCACGCTACGAACACAACGGCGAAGTTGAAAATAACTTTCAACGAACAGAACTTGAGTTATACCCACCCAAAGCCAAAACACAAGCATCCCCCGAGAAGCCACACCGGGTCACCCAAAACGACTCGTCTTGCTAGATAGATCTTGCCAATAGGCTACAAAATAGGCCACCCAGTTCTAAGGAGTTAAGAACACACTCTACAGATTGCACAAGATAAGAAAACACGTCGACGTAACGCCAAACGAGAATTAAATAATCGCAGAAAAATCGAGGGCGTTACAGTCACTCCCCCTAAAAGAAAGTTTCGTCCCGAAACTTTACGCACAACACTTCTACTAAAGAAGGTAAAGTAACAAGCCAAACATTACCAGAAGAAAACAAACCAACTAATGAGGGAAACAGTTGAGGGTGAGCCTCCCTCATAGCCGACTCTAACTTCCAAGTCGTGCTTTCCAAACCTTGATTCTTCCATAGAACTTTGACCATCGGGATGGACTTCCTTCGCAGCACCCGATCTTGAGTATCCAATATGCGGACCGGCACTTCAATAAAAGAGAGATTAGGCTCCAACTGGGGCACAACATACAAGGCTTTCCCACTACTGCGCACACACTTCCGCAATTGGCTTACGTGAAATACATTATGAACACCTGGGAAGTTTGCTGGCAAATCCAACCTATAAGCTGACACGCCAATCCGTTCAACAATCTTAAACGGGCCCACATACCTCGGGTCCAATTTTTGATTCTTACCGAACCTCTTAACTCCAACCATCCGGGAAACCTTAAGAAACACAAGGTACCCTACAGAATACTCCAAGTCAGACCTATGCCGATTGGCGTTCTTCTCGTATCTCTCATGAGCTATATGAAGCTTTTCTCGAATAAGCTTCACTGCGACTTCCATCTCCTCGAGCGCATTTGGACCCAACAAGGGTCTCTCACCTGCCTCAGCCCAAAACAGGGGAGTTCTGCAGCGCCTCCCATACAAAGCTTCAAACAGAGCCATTTGCAAACTTTCTTGATAACTGTTATTGTATGCAAACTCCATAAGACGCAATCGCTCATCCCACGCTCCTACGTGGTCTAGAATATATCATCTGATCATATCCTCAACTATCTGGTTCACCCGCTCTGTCTGCCCATTAGAATGAGGGTGGTAAGCAGTTGAATACCTCTGATCGGTACCCAAACCGTCCTGCAGACTCTGCGAAAAGCGAGAAGTAAACCGGGAATCTCGATCGGAAATGATGCTAACAGGAACAATGTGCAACTTGATGACCTCATTCAAGTACAACTCTATTATCTTCTTCATCGGGTAGTCAATCTTATACGACACGAAGTGAGCACACTTCGTCAGTCTATCCACTATAACCCAAACAGAATCAAATCCCCTTGTAGATTTCGGTAAGCCCGTGATGAAGTCCATAGAAATACTTTCCCACTTCCAAGTCAGGATCTCTTGTGGAGTAAACTTTCCACCAAGCCTTCCGTGATCGGCCTTCACACGCTTGCAAGTGTGGCACTCAACAATAAATCAGGCTATATCACTTTTCATGCCATACCACCAGGCAATTTGCTTCAAATCATGATACATCTTCGTAGATCCTGGATGGTAGGCAACACTGGATCCATAAGCCTCTCTGCATACCATACCCCTGATGTCTCAAACAGCAGGGATGCAAAATCTGTCGCGGTACTTCAAAGTACCCGCATCATCGATGGAAAAATCCAGCAACTCCCCTCTCTCAGTCTTGAGGTATAAGTGCAGAAGGTCTGGATCATCCTTCTGGTGTAACCTAGTAAGGGAAATCCAAGACGGCTATGCCACTGCCAAACTACTCTGCATGTCGCAGCATCCCACTGAGATATCCATAAGGAGGAACTCTTCCACTAAACGGTCGGCGGAGAGATTAAAGATCTTCCCCGTATTCCAACTCAAGGCGTCGGCCACCACATTTGCCTTGCATGGATGGTACTGGATCTCTACATCATAATTGGCCACATACTCTAGGCACTGACGCTGGCGCAGATTTAACTCCTTCTGCGTGAACACATACTTCAGGCTCTTGTGATCAGTGAAGATCTTGCACTAAGCCCCATAAAGTAGATGCCTCCACAGCTTCAACGCATAAATCAACACTGCGAACTAAAGGTCATGCGTTGGGTAATTTCTCTCGTGAGTCTTTAATTGCCTTGACCCATACGCAATCACTTTTCCCACTTACATACACACGCAACCTGAACCAACATGCAAAGCATCCACGTAAACGTCATATTCCACACCTTCAGTAGGTAGGGTAAGAACTGGAGCAGTGCACAATACGTTCTTTAGCTCAAGGAAGGCTTCTTCGCACTTCTCGCTCCAAACAAAGGCCGCGTTCTTCTGAGTCAACCTGGTCAAAGGTGCAGCTAGGGTAGAGAAACCCTCCACGAACCTCCTGTAGTAGCCGACCAACCCTAGAAAGCTCCTGATCTGCATGGGAGTGCCCGGCCTACTCCAATCCATCACTACTATGATATTTTCCGGGTCAACCGAGATCCCATCCTTGTTCACCACGTGGCCCACAAATGAGACCTGAGGCAACAAAAATTCACACTTGCTCAACATGGCGAATAACTTGTGATTCCTCAACTCCGATAGAACCAAGCGCAGATGCTGCTGATGCTCCTCAGCGTTGCGATAATAGACAAGCACGTCATCAATGAAAACCACAACGAACTTGTCTTGGAAATCCTTGAACACCCGGTTCATCATATCCATGAAAGCTGATGGTGCATTGGTCAGACCAAACGACATCACAAAGAACTCAAAATGTCCATGCCTCGATCTAAACACAGTCCGTGGAATATCTACCTCACGGATCCTGAGCTTATGATAACCAGAACGAAGATCGATCTTGGAGAACACTGTTCTACCGCGCAGCTGATCAAACAAGTCATCGATCCTTGGCAGAGGGTACCTGTTCTTAATAGTTACTTTTTCAACTCCCTGTAGTCGATGCAAAGCCGTAACGACCCATCCTTCTTCTTCACAAATAGAACAGGAGCACCCCAAGGCGACGAACTCTGCCTGATAAACCCTTTTGCCAACAACTCATCTAACTGGACTCGCAACTCCTCTAGCTCACGAGGGGCCATCTGGTACGGCGCCTTAGCAATAGGATGCGTACCCGATTCCAAATCAATCACAAATTCGACATCCCGATCGGGAGGAAGACCAGGAAGGTCATCATGAAACACATAAGCGAAACTACGAACAATGGGAATCTCCTCTAAGCGCGGTATACTAATAGTGGTCCCAACCACCGAGACTAAACAAGCAAAACAACCAGAAGGAAACAACTTTTGAGCACATACCGCAGAAAAGACAGGAGAATCTTGGCACGGATCAGCATACACGCTTCCCGGCTGACCATTGTCCTTGATGAAGTCCAAGCGCTTCCCTTTGTACTGAATGACCGCATCACACTTAGACAGCCCGTCCATGCCCAGAATGACATCGAAGTCCTCCAGGTCAATCATCTTCAAGTCTGCCCTCACAAGAAAATCCCTTAACAAAAAACAATCTAGAATGCCCAAATTTGATAACACAGATTCACCAGAAGGGAACTTGACGTGGAAGGTACCACGAACTTGATCTAGAGTTAACTGATGTCGCTCCACAAAGGATCTAGCCAAAAATGAGTGGATAGCGCCGGAGTCGAACAGAACGCGCGTCCAGCGGTTCTTCACCTTAAATTTCCCTATATGAGTATATACAACTAAGGACCTACCAAAACCCAACTATAACCATTCTAACAAATAAAACCTTCAAGCTGGAAAAAGAAACAACAAACCTGAGATGACTTGAGTCGAAGCTTGGGCCTCCTCGGAAGAGATCACGTTCAGCTTTCTTTTACCCTTGTCCACATGCTGATGCGGAGGTAGTGCCTGAAGTGGAACTGCATGACGAGCAGGCTAGACCTGAGGACACCTAGACATGATGTGACCCTTCTACCCACACTGATAGCAGACTTTATCCTTGGACCAGCACTAGGCAGCATCATGCACGGGTCGCTTGCAAACAGAATAGGAAACATCCCTCCTAGGAGCACCCTGATGAGTCCTCTTTATATACCTATTTTCGAACTCATCTGGGCTTATTTCCTTGTCTTTGCACACCGTTTAGCGTCATTTGCACTCCTTTTGTTTCGCTACGGTTTTCCACGCCCTGTGCACCTTTGTTGCCCATTTTCTGTGCTTGTGTGCATTTACTTTCTGGCTATGTTTATCACTGTTTGCTGTGCCTGCCGCGATCGATGCCCCGTGCAGTTTTCCTGCAGGTTTGGGGATCGTGAGGGCATTCGGGATAGGCGTTTCACTATTTTTTGGCAAAGGAGTCAGTGGTCATGCGTTTTTACCCACGCACGACCATCGACCTCCTGGCGCACGATCAGTGATCGTGCGCAGCCCGGTCTCATTTGTGAAACTCTGTCTTGAACCTTCCGCACGATCACTTGCCATACCGCGCACGACCACTGCTCGTGCGCCGCCGATCGTGCGCAGTCATACCCATTTTGCAAAGTCTGTCTGGCTATTTCCGCACGATCATCAGCCTTGCCTCGCACGATCACGGATCGTGCGCTGCTGATCGTGCGCGACTACTGATTTTCTGATGCAGTTTTGCAGGTTGCTCACGCACGGGCGCTGACCTTGGTCGCGCACGATCACTGGTCGTGCGCCAGTGGTCGTGCGCGCTATTTATTCTGCAAGCTATAAATACGCTGTTCCGCGAATTAGGGCGAGACGATCATTACGGAACCTTCGCCAGTCCGCCGTTTCACCCTCCAGCAAGTCCCATTCACCTCCACCTTCATCCATACCAACGGGAGGACCTTCTCCGGTGATTCCGAAGCATTTCGCCTCCTCCGGCGATCCTCCCGGCCATTGAAGCATTCTTCTCCGAGCTTTCCACCAAGGAAGAAGACGAAGCACCCCTAGAGAACGGAGTTACAGGCCCTCGAGGTGACAGCTCGGTGGTACCGGAAGCCCTCCTCGGACTGCGCTTGGAAGCGGATTGACAACCCGCACCTCCGGCCAACAACCGCGGTGGATCTTCAATCTCATGGTTGTGCATTTTCTCTCTTTTTCTT
This sequence comes from Platanthera zijinensis, assembly GCA_039513925.1. NCBI lineage: Eukaryota > Viridiplantae > Streptophyta > Magnoliopsida > Asparagales > Orchidaceae > Platanthera > Platanthera zijinensis. The sequence goes on along the minus strand of CM077085.1, from coordinate 126,264,092 downwards.
GTTGTATGAAATGTTTGTGCTTGTAATGGACATCAACTTCTAGCATTATTGTTATCAGTTGTATTTCATCTTGCTCTTGAGATTTATTCTTTGATGCGCCTCGCTTCATCTCGCTCCACTCCACATGTTCGTTTCACTCAAGCTTGCTCCGCACTAATCACCTCACTTGCTAAATTTCCGTCCACTCGCCAATCGAAGTACGGCATCGCGGCCGCTACATCCATCTCGCCTTGAGAAGCGGTGATTGCGACCCGCATAGTTTACATTAGTGTAATCGGTCGTAAGACCACCAACAAAAGCACCTTTCTTTTCTGTTTATTTAAATTAACTCTCATAACGATAGTTTTAGAGTCTAGATCGTTCGACGCCAATTGCATTCCTCAAGAGACCGACATCCGGGGATTCATTCCCAACTTTATTACTTGAGCGACCGGTACGCTTGCCGTATTTTACGCGCATCAAGTTTTTGGCGCCGTTGCCGGGGAATGCAACTGTTGAACGATCATGATTTCTGAAAATTTTGGTATTTAACTTGTTTTGCTCTGTTTCATTTCTTTCCTCTTCTGCTGTAGTTCATTGTTGGAATTGTAAGTTTTGCGCGATGAATCTTTGCAAAGTAGTTGCTTCCGTTTGACTTTGATATTTCCGCGATGTGGGCCAATTTCAATATTCGTTGCCCTCATTGTGGAGATATCTCGCATGCAAGTGATCGATGTCCCCAGAAGTATAGTTCCCAGGAAATTCATGACTCTACATTTCGTAGACATAAGCCAGTTATCCACCGACCAGCGGAGCCATTACCGCACTACTTTTTCTCGGCTTCAGCAAACGCTTCACCGCGGAAGCCGGCTAAGCAATGCATCTTTTGTCGAAGCTGGGATCATGCATTGAAGGACTGCACTGCTTATTTAGCTGAATTGGAAGTGGATAATGAGCCGGACTTCCGGATTATTCCCGCTTCCACCGTGGGCAGCACCCCTTCAGCCTCGGGATATGCATCGATGCCGTCTCCATGTTTTGGAGAAGGCACTTCCGGTACATGCCCCGATGCTTGCGTTGATCCCCATCCCGGCATGGATACGTATACTTCTGATGAACATGCATCACCTAGCATCGAGTCCGGTTGTGAAGAGACAGTTCTTGACTCCCCGTTGAGTTCTGTACCTCCGCCTTCCGCTTTGCATAGTATTCATTCTTTTTCTGATGTTTCTGTTGAGGCTGGTTCGCAGGTGGAAACTAGCACTTTCAGCTTTCTGTTAGATCCAGTCGAGGAGGACATTTCCGTGGTTGAGGTTGCTACCTTCACCCCATGTGAGGATGTTCAATGCGCGGACGAAATGGATGCTGCGCTAGGAACTTCTTGCACCATCCTGGACAGTGGTGTTCAGATTTCTGCAATTCTACCAACGGGAGATGACTCCGGGATCATTTCCAAGATTAAGGATTGTTTATGTTATTCTTCTGATTTATTTCTTGACCCCGTTCTGGTTTCCACTTCCCTGCAGGATTCCATCTTGGAACCGGTTCAACCAGTGTACGGGCTTGTAATGCGGCCTATGCCTGCTAGCAACCAGATGCAGGTGGAGTTGGAGATGAAGAACTTCACAAGCTATGTCTTGCCCATGCCTGACACTCTCGGCAGGTATACTTATACAGGTAGTGGGGCATTTGTTCTGTCTCCATACCGGTACCCGCTACCAACACGTGAGCAAGAACAATTGCCTGGGCATCTCCATTTCCATATGCCAATCAGTTAAGCAAAGTCGAGGATTTGAATAAGTCCTGTTGGGAGACAGAAAACCCAATAGTTATCTAGGTAGCGTATTCTTTTCTTTTAGAATTTTTGGGCAATTTTCTTCCACTTTTCTCATCTCATCTTATATATTCTTGCCTTTTAGTCTAAAAATGCTTACGGTAGCTTTGCCTCATTTCTGTATCCCCCTAGCGCACCCTCAGCGTTATCCGAGCGATCTTGGTACAAAAATTGGCTGCCTGTAATTTTTAAGTATCGCGCACGATCAGTGATCGTGCGCGCTATTTATTTTCGCACGATCAGTGATCGTGCGGTTGGCCCAGTTTTTATAAAAAGACCGCTCGGGCTGTGTCGAGCGTGCGCCCTAAATCTCTCGCTCCCGAGCTTTCGTCGTGCGCCGCTCTCCTGAGCTTCCGTCCCCTCTTCTTTTCCGGCAAATCTCCGAGAGTTTTCTTCCCTCCTCGCTTCACCGGATCTTCCTCTTGCAATGGCTTCTACCTCTAACCGCAGGGCTGTCAACGCCTACCAGCGCTCCACTCCGGCTCAGGTGCTGCAGAGGATGGCGGCATTTCAGAAGGACACCCACCAGCGCCGGTTTACTGATTTGAAGAACAAACCCTTCCTCCCTCAGCGTCTTGTGGACTAGGAGGAGTTAAGGTCCATTGGCGATGGCGGTGTTCTTGCGGATTCTATCCTCCACCTCTACTCATTCGACAAGTGGAGCCACGTTTTCGAGTGCCGCGAACCCGGATTCAAAGAGCTCACTTTGGAGTTCCTCTCCACGTTTGAGTGGGAATGCGACACTCGCGGCTATCGCCCTGTTGAATGCTCCTTCCGGATTCGGGGACGGGTCATTTCCATGACCATCCATGAGCTTGGCGTCCGAGCCGGATTCTACTCAGATGCTTCGGAACCACAAGGTTTAGGCTCCGGCTTCCCTGAAGGGTCCTCCCATGGGTCTGCTTGGCGCGAAATTACCGGTTCTGACGAGGAGTATGTGGCTCGGAAGGCCAAGTCGACCAAGATCATTTCCCCTGCTTTGCGGTATCTTCAGCATCTTCTTAGCCACTCACTCACGGCGCGGTCACTCAGTCAGAATGTGGTTGGATGGCAGGATTTAGTTTCACTTTATAGCATGCTCCGTCGGGAACCCATCCACCTTGGTTATATGCTGGCGACATTCTTCCATCATGAGGCTACTTATCGCCTCGCCGGCGCGATCGGTGGTGCTTATTACATCACTCGCATCGCCAAGAATTTGGGAGTTTGGGATAGTTTGCCGCCGATGGAGCAGGTTACCACCCCTTCCGTCATCACCCGAGCCAACATGGTCAGTTTTCATCTGCTACGTGTTATTGGGAGGCGATCCGATCGCCGATTCGAGGTAGTTATGCCAGGTGACGCCCGAGGAGCGTTGCAGGAGGACGAGGATGGAGTTGCTCCAGAATCTTCCGCCATGGGTAGGCGGAGAGCTGCAGGAGGCACTCAGTCACGTCGTTCTCAGCCACCATCTGCTGAGCCGGAGAGGCAGCCCGACCCTCATTTCAGTGCTGCGCAGGGTCAGAACATTCCATTTCTGAATGAGCGCCTTGCGGATATTGAGGCCTCCCAGTTGTGGATGCAGAACCTGGTATATCAGCAGGCTTTGCGTGGTGGCCTAAACATCCCTCCGCTGCCGGTTCGTTCCGCTCCCGCTCCCTGCCCGCCGCCCGTTGAGATCGACAGCAGCGACGAGGAATGAGTGCAATTCCTCCACCCCACTGCTACCTCTGCATTTTATTTTTGGTCGTTATTTATTTTATTTTGTTGCATAAACATTATATACAACTGCTAATACAGGTATTTGGTCCACCTTAAGGACGGTAAACAAAAGGGCTATTCGGGAGACAACCCAAGCTTGGACCTTTTGGTCCCCTTGTTTTTGTTTGATTTTATTTTATGCTTTCTATCTTTTTGTATTTTCTATTGTTCGGCCTAATTCGCAGGTTCAGCTTATCTTTTGTGCGATGCAGCACTGCCCGCGAATCATCATGCTATCTTCTGGCATGCTCCCCTCTTTGGAGCATTGGTACTCTCTCTCGCTTCAGATTTCATTTTCTGGTTGAATGTTTATTTTTCTTGCTTATGTTTTCATTCAAGTCTGGGGGGAAGAGCCGCTTGTGCACTCCACGAGCACATTTAATTTCGCATGCCAGTAGTTTTCCTTTTTCGCTTTATTATGTTAGATTCCTGTTGCACACCACTGCACCCACTTGAGCGCGAGCTTAGCTGTTAGCGTGCCACGAGTTGAGCTTGTATCTTTGTTAGATTTGGAAAATTTCTGTGCTAGTTCAGGATTGCGCGACGGAGTAAAATGTTGGCCTTGCTGTGTTTCTAGTCAACTGCTCTCGTTTTGTATAGAAATTTGTGTAGATTTAATTTTTCTGTATGCTTATAGTTTTATATTTTTTCTATTTGCGTACATATTTCTTATTCTACTCAAAAGTTTGTGAATCCGGTGTGAATCAAACGGTAGCGTAGGAATGTGTGTAGCCGCCACTAGACTCGTATTGCTTGAGTTGGGAGGAAGGATTATCCTTCTCGGTTGCTAAGAACTTGCCCCAAGCTATTCTTGAAGCATTGGTACACGGTTAGTCTAGCGTGAGAGCGATGTAGGCCACCTTTTGGCCCGGTTGAGCTTTGTACCCATTCCTAACATCGCCCTTGCTAGCCCCTTTGTGCCTACCCTTCCTTTTGATTCAGCTCCACCATTATTTCACCATAGCCCCATAGCCGATCCTAGTCGCACACCCAAGTCGAGCTTAGTGTTTTATATTTTCATGTGGGGTTGTGATGTGGTATTTTTATTCGTGAAAATGTGGAAGTGCCCCCAAGCTTTATTTGCTGAAAATTGTGTTTTGTGAAAAGAAAAATATTTGAAAAAGAGAAAAAGTGAAAATGAAAAGTGAAAAGAAAAAGTTTGATTGAAAACCTTTATTTGAGATGATTTGGATTTCGAGTAGGCGGTGCACACACCCATTTAGTAAAAGTTAAGTCTGGGGGTGTGGTGCACCCGTGTTTATTTTGTGGGCAGCGGGTACTAGTTTTGTACGTTTGCTCATTTGGGTTAGGTGCATACCCATCATGTTTATCGTTGTTTTCCTCACCGTAACCCAAGCCCCATTATTACCCGAAGTCCTACGGACTTGCGCTTGAGTTGACTAGTGCCGTAGAGAGAGTGTGATCGGGCAAGCTTATGGTTTCTGACATTGGTGGATTCCTTTGGGGGTAATCTTGAGCCCCGGTCTTCGGCAATGCTCACCTTAGTGGCCTGTCTACTTTCTCCCTGCGTAGGACCTGCTGATTCACCGTGATTCCACTTTTGAGTAATAATAAATTTTTGTTACGCATTGTGAAAAATATAAAATATTTTGTATACTTAAGAATTCCCTCTACTTTATTTTTATGCACGTGAGCATGCGACTTCGCATGGTACTCCGTTTGGCAATTTCTCTTTTTAGCTAGTTCATTTTTCTCCGTCTGCTTAGGTTCTGTTTGCTCGGGACGCGCAAACGGTTAAGTCTGGGGGTGTGATGAGTCCTCTTTATATACCTATTTTCGGACTCATCTGGGCTTATTTCCTTGTCTTTGCACACCGTTTAGCATCATTTGCACTCCTTTTGTTTCGCTACGGTTTTCCACGCCCTGTGCACCTTTGTTGCCCATTTTCTGTGCTTGTGTGCATTTACTTTCTGGCTATGTTTATCACTGTTTGCTGTGCCTGCCGCGATCGATGCCCCGTGCAGTTTTCCTGCAGGTTTGGGGATCGTGAGGGCATTCGGGATAGGCGTTTCACTATTTTTTGGCAAAGGAGTCAGTGGTCGTGCGTTTTTACCCACGCACGACCATCGACCTCCTGGCGCACGATCAGTGATCGTGCGCAGCCCGGTCTCATTTGTGAAACTCTGTCTTGAACCTTCCGCACGATCACTTGCCATACCGCGCACGACCACTGCTCGTGCGCCGCCGATCGTGCGCAGTCATACCCATTTTGCAAAGTCTGTCTGGCTATTTCCGCACGATCATCAGCCTTGCCTCGCACGATCACGAATCGTGCGCTGCTGATCGTGCGCGACTACTGATTTTCTGATGCAGTTTTGCAGGTTGCTCACGCACGGGCGCTGACCTTGGTCGCGCACGATCACTGGTCGTGCGCCAGTGGTCGTGCGCGCTATTTATTCTGCAAGCTATAAATACGCTGTTCCGCGAATTAGGGCGAGACGATCATTACGGAACCTTCGCCAGTCCGCCGTTTCACCCTCCAGCAAGTCCCATTCACCTCCACCTTCATCCATACCAACGGGAGGACCTTCTCCGGTGATTCTGAAGCATTTCGCCTCCTCCGGCGATCCTCCCGGCCATTGAAGCATTCTTCTCCGAGCTTTCCACCAAGGAAGAAGACGAAGCACCCCTAGAGAACGGAGTTACAGGCCCTCGAGGTGACAGCTCGGTGGTACCGGAAGCCCTCCTCGGACTGCGCTTGGAAGCGGATTGACAACCCGCACCTCCGGCCAACAACCGCGGTGGATCTTCAATCTCATGGTTGTGCATTTTCTCTCTTTTTCTTGTTGTATGAAATGTTTGTGCTTGTAATGGACATCAACTTCTAGCATTATTGTTATCAGTTGTATTTCATCTTGCTCTTGAGATTTATTCTTTGATGCGCCTCGCTTCATCTCGCTCCACTCCACATGTTCGTTTCACTCAAGCTTGCTCCGTACTAATCACCTCACTTGCTAGATTTCCGTCCACTCGCCAATCGAAGTACGGCATCGCGGCCGCTACATCCATCTCGCCTTGAGAAGCGGTGATTGCGACCCGCATAGTTTACATTAGTGTAATCGGTCGTAAGACCACCAACAAAAGCACCTTTCTTTTCTGTTTATTTAAATTAACTCTCATAACGATAGTTTTAGAGTCTAGATCGTTCGACGCCAATTGCATTCCTCAAGAGACCGACATCCGGGGATTCATTCCCAACTTTATTACTTGAGCGACCGGTACGCTTGCCGTATTTTACGCGCATCACACCCTGAATAGCATGAACTTGCTCCTTCTTCTGAGCTGCTTCCTTCTTGAAACACCTCTCAATAGGGTGGCCTGAACGACCACATAAGCTACACACCACCTTGCTCTTCTTTCCCGAAGCAGCACCGGGTACCTGGGGTTTCTTCTCCTCGACAGACTTCCTCTTGTCCTTCCTCATTTGCTGGCCTCTGCTCTTTGCGGTCTCGATAGCCTCCAGCTTCAAAGAAGCCTCCACTACCCCTGCATAGGTCTCCGATCCATAAGCATTGGTCAACTGCATCACCTCGCACCTCAAGCCACTAAGAAACTGCTTGACTCGATCAGCCTCAACACTCACCAACCCAGGAGCAAACCGGCTCAACTTGCTGAACTCTATCTCATACTCACCGACCGTGAGTTACCTTTGCTTCAGGTGGAGGAAGTCGGTCATAAGACGGTCACGCTCGACCGAAGGCAAGAACTTCCTAAGTAGCATTTCCTTGAACACTTCCCAAGAGTAACCAGCTACCAAGCTCTCCTTTCTCTAAGACACCAATTCTTCGCCAAACCCTTGAGCTGATAGGCGGCTATCATCACTCTCTGATCGTCTGCAATACCGGAGTACGAGAACATCGCCTCCATGGAGATCAGCCAATCGTCTATGACCATGAAATCTACCTTCCCATCATACGTAGGGGGGCTAAGTCTCTTAAACTGTGAGATGAATGCCATCTCTGCTAGCACAATAACTGGAGGTCTCAGGGGTGCAGGAGGAGGAGGAACAACAATCCCCCCTACAGGGCCTTGCACTCCCTCAGTCTGTCCTGCCACAACTGCAACCAAAGACTAGATCTGGGCTCGCACCTCCACCAACTGCCTACTCAAGGAATCACTACTCTGCCGCAAGCTCTCGATCACCGCATCATTCTGCGCTCCAGATGACTCACCCTCAGATAGGGGGGTCAATCTAGTCGAAGGGCATCTCGCCATCCTAAAGTCATCACAACCTTGGTCAGATCCTTGTACGACAGCTGCAACTAACTATAAGTACAGACAATACATACTTAAATATGAATTTAAAGCTGCTAAACTTGCTCTGGGAGTTTTTTTTACAAGAATTGATGTTATGCCTTAACCTAGGATGGTTAACCACCACCATACTAACTCTTGTGCCTAGATCAGGAATGCATGACTTTATATCATTTTTGACTCAAAAATTATGTGTGTACATATGTCATCCTTCCAGTCTTTAGCTTTGTACGTTGTGCGTATGCAATATTATGATATGCATGTTTGTGCTATGCATTTTAAAAAGGCCCTAATGCATGTTATGAGCGTCGTACACATGAAAATGTTATGCATCCTATACTAAATAACATCCTTATGCAACGAAAAAGAAAACTAGCTAGTCGCAGCCATGTGGTGAGGTTATGCATCCCATACTACATAACCCTCACATGTTGCCCCTATGGTGGATCCATATACGAACACATATTATGCATCCAATACTACATAATATGCCCCATATACTTCATGTTATGCTATGAGTGTAGTGTTCGTGCTTTTGCCAAGACGTGCTGATGACATATCGGTGTGTGAATGACATAATTCTTAACTACTAATGTAATCAAAAGGGAAGGTTGCCTGACTAGCCTGTCAAGCAACCTCCCTCTGATACAAACTGTCACAACCTGCATTTTCTCCGAGGAAAACGAATTATCAGAGTAAGAGAAAACACGCGTTATAATGCCACGTCGAGCAGGGGATAACTGCCGACGCTCAGGCAAACCACAATCAACTATACTTTATGAGAATTCATAAGTTAAAGGATTAGAAATTCAGTTATATTTTTTAAGGTCGTATCCCTCGGCTCGGTGGATCATCTAGTCCAAAATTTAAAAACTATACTTATACGCTGCGGAAAAATACTTTATTCAGGTTTGATATCCTAAAAGAGTGCATAACTGTCCCCAGAGAACAACTTATACTATGCAGGATCCTACTTTTAATTTATACTATGTATAAGAAAATGATATTTTTACGGTGTTTGAAAAATAGTGACGAGTTTTATAAAACGTGCTGATCATGAGTAATACTTATAATAGTGTTTTTAGGTTGAAAAGTAACTAGTAACCTAACATAAATCATCCCCAGAGCAAGTAGACAAACTCAAGAAAGGTAGCAGCGAAAAGTAACATATCTAGTATCAAGGTGAAAACTACCAGTGGGCGCCAACAAACTGACACGAACCCAATGACAAGTATGTATGTCTGTAAGAAAAACAACACCAAAACTACCTCGCAGAAACAAGGAACTGATCTCTATAGCACAAGAGACCACCAGCAACAACACAACACCACTAGCTGTCACAGCGGCTACTATCCAGAACCTAAGGCATTCATAGAAGAAAGAATACCTCAGCAAGCAAACTATAGAACTTCTCGAAAGTGTCAATAAGAATTTAAGTTAAAGAGGAGAACAAAGCAGTAACAGTCATAACTGCCCAAGGCAAGGCAAAAAGGAAGAGCACTAAGTGCGAAGACACAACAGTAACTCTGCCCAAAAGCTGCAGAGTCAAAAAGGCTATCATGAGCCCAAATGCTGCAATCTACCAAGGAAGAAACGACTAACACCCTAAGCTATGAGAGATGGTAATAGAAAAAGCATCGCGGATCCGGGTTGGAGGCAAACTCAGTTCCCCAACCACTATTTCCAAGAAACCAAGCTCAGGGGTCTACATGTGAAAGAACGAGGGAACTCCCACCCCCTTGCCCAGCCCATACCTGGAGCAAGATAAAATAAAAAGTGTGGCCTTGGCTAAATTACACAATACCTCCCCAATTAAGAGCTTTAAACCACCACTACTAACCACGACCCACGATTCGGCCTTTTTGGAAAAACAAGAAAATAGTCGACAAGGAACCTCAAAATCAAGAAATTCACTCGGGGGAGAAAATCAAGGTAAGGGAAAAGCGTTGAGATGACTCAACACGGCCTGGCGTTGAGTGAGCCCCACTGACTCAACGCCTAACCAGACCTTGGCGTTGAGTGAGCTAACCTCACTCAGTGCCAGAATCAACCTTTGCTTTGAGTTAGTTTCACTCACTCAACGCCTTCCGCAGGAATAACTCTAGCATTGAGTGAGATAACCTCACTGAACGCCAAAAAAGATATGGCGTTGAGTGAGGTCCACTCCCTCAATGCCTTCAGCAAAACAGGTAGTGGCGTTTAGTGGGCTAACCTCACTCAATGCCAAAACAGCTACGGTGTTGAGTGAGGTCAACTCACTCAACGCCTTAGCACTAAACCGCAAAACCAAACGGTGGCGTTGAGTGAGTCCACCTATCTTAACGCCAAAACATCTTTGGCGTTGAGTGAGGTCAACTCACTCTACGCCAAAGCACTTACCCGCGGGAAAACCCTAAACAAACGCCATCCGGAAGAGGTCAGCAGGAATGCCGATCGATTCTCGCCGAATCGGTGGGAAAGACGATCGATTCTCGCCGAATCGGTGAGAATGCCGATCGATTCTCGCCGAATCGGCAGGAAGGCCGATTGATTCTCGCCGAATCGGCAGGAATCACTAACGATACTCGTCGAAGTCGGCGGGAATCACTTAGTGATTCCCGTCGATTTTGACTTAGACGAATTTTCTCACTCAATCGCCTCACTACTTAGCCGCAAAAGAATAGACCCAACTATGGCTTTGAGTGTGTGCACCACACTCAACGCCAAGCCCGGGCGGATTTTGGCTTTGAGTGTGTGCTCCACACTCAATACCAAATCCCGAGAGCCTAACAAGACTAGTTCTAACCAGAGCACTACCATAGAAACCTCCCTCTCTCTCTCGGCTCCACCCATAAAAGAACCAAACCAGAAATAAAAATCTGGAGTCTAAATGGTGAAAACAACCAGCGGGTTGAGCAAAAGTAGCACAAGGAGGGGGGCTCATAAAGGGAAACTGAAGCACAAAGTTTTTAGAAAGCAAAAAGAGAAAAGCTTGGCTTCTATCCTAGGGCTAACTTGGTAGTTAAGAGGGGGATGATCAAAACAGCAAGTGCAAGAACCACTTGCCTCGGTTTTTCAGCGAAGCTTCACTCGAGCCTTTTCTCTCCCTCGGCACCAATAACAACAACACCTAGCCAGCACATCCCGAGCTTTAATGGTGGAAATGGCAAAAACCGAAAATCCAAATCTCCTAAAAAACTTACGAAAATGAAATCACTTACTGTAGAAACGTAGATCTAAGAGAGAGCAATCCAAATCATCTTTCGAAATCGAAATCCGTCCAAAAACGCTCCCGAAATCGCCGTCCGAAGGGTTAACAGGTTCGGCGGTTTTCCTCTGTTTTCCGCGAACAGGAGCAGGCGACAGTTTTCGGGAAGAAGAAGAATGGGCCTGCTAATTTGGCTTAAGGCTTTTAAATAAATCTAATCACGCCTAATCAGCCTTAACCGCCTCCTAAGCCGCTGGTTCATTACCAAAGCTTTTGACCGCAGAAATCATCTAAATAGTTTTAAATATACACATTTGCTTTTATTATTAGCACATCCAAAACAACGCGAAAACCAAACTACCTCAGAATTCGACGAAATTTGCACCGTAGCTAAATATCCACGCTATGAACACAACGGCGAAGTCAAAATTAAATTTCGTCGAACAGAACTCGAGTTATACCCACCCGAAGCCAAAACACAAGCATCCCCTGAGAGGCAACATCGGGTCACAAAAAATGACTCGGCTTGCTAGGGAGATCTTGCCAATAGGCCACCCAGTTCTAAGGAGTTAAGACCACACTCCACAGATGGCACAAGCCAAGAAAACACGTAGACGTAATGCCAAATGAGAATTAAATAATCGCAGAAAAATCGGGGGCATTACACTGAGCACCAGTACGACCAGCAGGACGAGGTGGCAGGACGTGAGGATCTGATACCACCACCACCTACTACTACTACTGCAGTCCGTCGTTAGGTTTGACGAGTTTTCTGATGATAGTTTAGCTTCCGCTTATTGTATTGTGAAAGAGAGATTTGATATTCATGTACATGGCATAAGACCATATCTCATTATTTTGTACTCATTTGGACTATTCAGTTGTACTCTCATTATCATATATTTGATGTGTACTGTGACTGCAGACTAGCTAGCTATTTTCATACACTGCCTTTATACTTCTATTTCTCAAATTGGCCAAACAGGTTATATGATCGTACTTGTCGGTAAGATCGGCGTCTTGCGGTGTCGACTAGCCCGTGAGTTAGTGTCACCATAAGGCGGCAGTTCTGGGCATAAGACCAGGAGCCTCCTGGGTAAGGGGAGGGGTCTTACAAACAGGTATCACTTGAACAAACGATCTCAAGAGAATAAATCCACAACACTGGGTCACCCCGCTCGAGCATTAGTTTGCAGGCAAACTATGCAGCGGAATCAATGGTGTGCCCATGTGTAAAAGGTCACACAAAAAAGTCCATTTAAGAAATGAGTTAGGCCAATTCTGATATAAACCTTACCTTTATGCTGACTCCACAGGTCGATATGCCGCAGAATATGGTTCCTCCCCCTCCGGCTGCTACTCCCTTTCTGCAGATGGAGATGGGGCAAACTTTGATGGTTATCTTGGAAGCCTTCAGAGCCCAACATGTCCCAACACAGCTGCCAAATCCGGGATTAAATTTGTTAAGTGCCTTCAAGAGCCTGTCCCCACAGATGTACTGTGGGACAGAGAATGCGGTGAAGAACAAAGAATGTCTTGAGGCCATACAGGAGATGCTGGCAGGCATCAGTCGCCCTGTCAGCCAAGTAGTACCTTTGGCATCTTTTACATTGGATGTCCATGCGAAGAGGTGGTGGAAGTCAATGTTGAACTCCACATATATTTATAGGGAGATGACAGATATCTCATGGGAAGAGTTCAGCGAGGCATTCTTGGATCACTTTGCGTCCACCACAGACATGGATGAGCTAGAAGATAGGTTCTTGAACCTCAAACAAGGGACCAGGTCAATGATCAAATATTAGAGAGAGTTATCCTATCTAGCCAGGTTTACAGGGATTCATGACACAGATGATAAAAGATATGCGAAGAAGTTCTACCGAGGGCTTAAGGACTCAACAAGATAGGCTCTACTGTTCATCTCTCATGGCACATCGACACACGTCAAAGAGATGACCAAGAAGCTGGAGGCAGACCAGCTGATGGTGCAGAGTCGAGGAAAGAGGCCGCTAGATGGGTCATCATCTGGGGAAGGCAGTAGGGGCTCCCAGAAAGGCAAGGTGATTGGTTACAAGAGGGGTGGGGACGTCATCGTCTCAAATTCAGGCAGGAGCAGAGGCATCCTACAGTTTTAGCTCCCCCACCTCTACAGGTGCATGGCACGATGAGGCAAGATGATCGTGGCTAGCGACAGGTAGTTTTCTATGGGTGCCACCAGCCGGGGCACTATAGGTCTAAGTGCCAGCATCAGTTTTATCCACTCCCTTCCTCCTCCTCCACCTCCAGTGTCCCCTCCAGCACAGTAGGGGAGAGGTCGAGGACGAGGTCGAGGATGAGGTCGAGGCTGAGGCCGAGGACATTATGTATGAGGCAGTGGATAAGAGCAGATGTACGCATTAGACCTCGCCAAGCCGAGGAATCCTGAGGAGGTCATGACAGGTACTTAAATTATATAATTAATACAAGATTTTATTAAATATATAAGACTTGACCTTGTAGAATAAACAACAAAATTTAAAACTTAAACCAACCTAAGGCATATTCCTTATCAGCAACAAGCCCGCTCATACGCTGTTCGATACGGTTGTTTCGTACTCATTCGTATCTGATGATTTTCTGGAAGGGCTAGATGGCATGGAATGATTCACGGGCTTGACAATGATGGTACGGCTACCCGATGGAGCGGAGATATTACCATCTGCCAAGTGCAACATGGAGGCAGAAATAGGCGGGAAGGAATTTTAAGCACCAGCAATGATCCTGAAAATGCCAGACTTCGACCTGATCCAGGGCATGACATGGTTGCATTGGAACCATGCCCAGATCGACTGCCCGTCGAAGAGGATCACATTGAGACACGGGGACTCCTACATCATCGTCAAATGTATTAGACCTGTCTCTAATCTTTTATTATCATATATACAGGCTGTCAAGGCCCACGAGCAGGGAGAGGAGGTTTATATTATCTTCATCGAGATGGTGGGATCAGAAACTCCTATGGTTGACATTCCAGTGGTTCGGGATTTCTCCGGCATGTTTCTGGAGAAATTTCCCAGGTTGCCACTTACCAGGGACATGGATTTCTTGATTCAATTGGTGCCAGGAGGGAGGCTTGTATCTCGGGCACCTTAAAAGATGGCCATAAAGGAGCTAGCAGAGTTTAGGATGCAGCTATAGGAGCTTGTGCAGTCAGGATTTGTTTGACCGAGCTCATCACCATGGGGAACACCGGTGTTATTCGTCAAGAAGAAGTATGGGTCGTTGTGGCTCTGTATTGACTACCGGGAGTTGAATCAATTGACGGTCCAGAACACATATCCGCTGCACCGGATCGATGAGCTTTTTGATCAGCTTCAGGGAGCCTTCTGGTTCTCCAATCTGTATTTGAGATTCGGGTACTACCAGCTACGGATCTAAGAGGAGGATATTCCAAAGACGGCCTTCAGTTCCCACTATGGATTGTACGAATTCACGGTGATGCCCTTAGGGCTCACGAATGCGCCTTTTGCATTAATGAGTCTTAAGAAACGTTTCTTTGAACCTTATTTGGACAGATTTGTCATAGTCTTCATCGATGATATTCTGATCTACTCTCGGACACAGGAAGACCACACTTAACATTTGACGTTGGTTTTGAGGAAGCTGAGGGAGCACCAGATGTAGGCCAAGTTCTCCAAGTTCCAGTTCTGGCTGCAAGAGGTGGCATTCTTAGGGCATACTATCAGTGGAGCCAGGTTGGCCGTGGACCCGGCCAAGGTACATGTAGTTAGAGATTGGCTGTGGACAAAGTCAGCTTCTAATATACGCAGTTTTTTGTGACTCACAGGATACTATGGTATGTTTATGGAGGGGTTCTCGAGGATAGCACTCCCCCTCACGTCCTTGACGAAGAAGGAGGCAGTGTTTACTTGGATGGAGAAGTACGAGGCAGCCTTTCAGGAGCTAAATGACAGGCTCACCTCTTCCCCTATCCTTGAACTTTCGTCTGTGAAGGAAGGATTTCATATTTATACTAATGCCTCATAATAGGGGATGGGTGAGGTCCTGATGCAGCACGGGCATGTCATTGCTTATGCTTCGAAGCTGTTGAAGAAGCACGAGCAGAATTATCCTGTACATGATCTAGAGCTTTGGGCGGGGTATTTGCATTGAAGATCTAGAGGCATTACCTATATGGGATTCATTGTGACATCTTCTCAGATCACAAGAACCTCAAGTATATCGATATCCAGAAGGATTTGAACCTTCGCTAGAGGAGATGGCTGGAGTTCCTATGCGAATATGACTACCGGATGCATTATCACCGGGGGAAGGTGAACACCGGGGCAGATGCCTTGAGTAGGAGAGCCGATACTACTAGACTGGAGCCCCGAGTAATGGCTATGGAGCTGATACATATGCTAGAGGATATGCATATTACTATGGTTTTTGAGTCCGAGCCAGAGAAATATCGGTAGTATTTGAGTTCCTTGATAATTGTGTGCGATATACGGGATCGCATTAGGACACATTAGAGGCTAGATGCAGCTTTACGACGGTATTCAGGGCCCTGGTAGGGGGCAAGTCAGAGGATTATTCAATGCTTGATGACCTCGTTCATTTCTGTGGTCGTGTTTATATACCCGCAGGAGGTGGTATTCAGAAGAATATACTCAGGAAGGCACACTGCTCTCAGTACTCAGTGCACCCCAGTATCAACAAGATGACGGCGGATCTGCGGAGAAGCTTGTATTGGCCAGGGATGAAGAGGAAGATCATCTATTATGTGACACACTACGAGACTTGCCAGCGGGTAAAGGCAGAGTGCAAGAGCACAGGAGGACTACTACTGTCATTGTCGGTGCTAGAGTGGAAGTTCGAGGATATCCCTATGGATTTCATGCACGGATTGCCACGCTCCCACTCTGGGCAAGATTCTATATGGGTCATTGTTAATAGAATGACCCAGGTGGCCCGGTTTATACCGATCAAGAAGGATAGCTCAGTTGCTATTTTGGTGAGGTTGTTCGTGGAGCAGTTCGTCAGGTACAACGGTGTCCCCAGGACGATTTTCTCAGATTGTGAAGGTCGGTTCACTTCTAGGGAATGGAGAGCGGTGCAGGCATTCTTGGGTTCTCAGCTTGCTTTTAGCATCACTTTCCATCCACAGACCGACAGCCAGACAGAGTGGACCAACAGGACTATGGAGGATCTACTACGTTTGTGTATACTGGATACGGGGAAGCCCTGGGAGAGACTGTTGCTACTGATTGAGTTCTCCTACAACAACAGTCACCAAGCGAGCATTGGGATGGCACCTTATAAGGCTCTGTATGGGAGAAAGTGTCGGACACCACTTTATTGGGTTCAGTATGAGGACCCCATGGCACTTGGATCGGAATATATAGAGGATACGGTTGCTCAGATACGACTGATCAGGGATCGGATGCTGGAGGCTCAAAGCATGCAGGCCAAGTACTACGATGTACGACATCGAAAGGTAGAATTCCTATTGGGGGACAGAGTGTTCATAAAGATACGTCCGGTGCATGTTGTTTCTCGGGTGCAGAGGCATAAGAAGCTCAGCCCTCGATATATGGGGCCATATTTGATCCTGGAGCGTATCGGTCCCTTGGCTTATAGACTGCAGCTGCCACAAGAGTTATGGACCATGCACGATGTCTTTCACGTCTCTTTATTATGGAGAGCTCTCCTTCGGCCGGAGCAGTATATTACCACTACTCCAGGCCTGGTAGTACCTAACAGGTCAGTTCGTTTAGAGTCGATCTGGATCGATGAAGTAGAGGATTGAGTGCTGCGAAAGAAGAAGGCTCCCCTTGTAAAGGTGATGTGGTCCAACCACGGATGAGAGGAACACACCTGTGAGCTGAGGGATCTGATGATAGAACGACACCCGAAACATTTTACCCCAGGTAATACTTTAGTCTTGTTTTAGGTTTCTTATTTCTTGTAAGTAGGACCCCGTAGACCCGAACTTAAATTTTGGGGACGAAATTATTTTTTTGTTTATTGGGATTTGTAACATCCTATTTCGCACTAGGCCCCTCGCACGTATTCCTAGTCAAGAGAGTTGACTCAGGCTCGAGAAGCATCGAGTGAGTTGACTAGACTCGACGGATAAGGCAGAGTTTTACTTAAAATATTTTTTGGAAGATTGGCGTTGTGTGCGTTGGGTGCACTCAATGCCATGGACTGTTTGGCGTTGAGTGGATTCAGCACCACTCAAAGCCATTTAACTTAGAATAATTATGGCAGGTTGTCGTTGACCTCAACGCCATTTAACTTAGAATAATTCTGGCAGGTTGTCGTTGAGTGCACTCAATGCCATGGACTGTTTGGCGTTGAGTGGATTCAGCACCAGTCAATGCTATATTACTTAGAATAATTCTGGCAGGTTGGCGTTGAGTGCATTGAGTGCACTCAACGCCATGGACTGTTTGGCATTGAGTGGATTTAGCATCACTCAACGCCATTTCACTTAGAATAATTATGGCAGGTTAGCATTGAGTGCGTTGAGTGCACTCAACACCATGGATTGTTTGGCATTGAGTGGATTCAGCACCACTCAATGCCACTTCACTAAGAATAATTCTGGTAGATTGGCGTTGAGTGCGTTGAGTGCACTCAACGCCATGGACTTTTGGCGTTGAGAGAATTTAGCACCACTCAATGCCATTTTACTTAGAATTTTCTGGCTACTGTATGCATTGAGTGTGGTGACTAAACTCAATGCTTTTTGCCTTAGATGAATTTTCGGCCCTATTTTCTGGGTCATATTAATAGGCTGAACAGAATTTTTGGGAATTGCGCCAAAACAACTTAATTAGGCCGGTTATTTCAATATTACATATTTAAAATATTGAAATGCAGTTCAATGATAGAATGACATGTTATAAACCAATTTCTCGCAATTTTTAAGGGCTGGTGTCCACTTGGCAGCAAGGAGGAACATTCTATGCTCATGGCCGACCACCTCTTTAAACAAAACCACACTAACAGCCAACCCCACATCCATTCTACCCTACCATCACCTTCAGCGAGCCCTAAGAAGAGGAAATTGGTTACTAGAGCAAGGACCTTGCTGGAGAATCGAGAAGTTGAGCTAGTTCGCCGGAGCAAACATCGGTCATGGCTCATCACCACCAAACTCGCCGCCAAGCCCGTATCCAGGTCCGTTTTACCTCCCCTCACCCCCGTGCTAGTTTCCTAGATCAATTAGGAGTGATATATGGCTCTATTGAGCCTTATCCCATGAGAGAAAATCAAGAAAAATCCATGAAAATGGAGGTGTTCGGGTTCGCCGAAAACCGCCATCTCTGGCGGCCAAGTCGCCGCCAATCGATGGTTACCACCTCAACGGAGGTGGTGGTGGTTGTGGCCGGCCAGGGAGGTGGCCGTGTGGCCGGGAAATTTCCTTGGAAGGAGCTCCAGGTTGGGCAAATCTCGGCCCTTGGCTCCAGGGGGAAGATAAACAGATGCCCTCCATTTGTGCGTTAAGATTTGTGCTTTAATAATGTGTATTTTCTGTCCCTATTTTTACTGTCACTTGCATGCTAAATCAAGGCCTCTTAGATGCATTTACAGAAATACTCACTAATATAAATAAAGTAGATATAGGTCTTAACTAAAATTGGACACCCTAAAGTTTTCATTTGGAGCAGTACAGCTCCTTGTAGGGCCATTCTACCAAGATTGGTCCTGGGCTAGGGCAGAATTTCAATTGAGTGCCCAAGACAAATCCTAAGTCCAAATGACATGAAATTATGGTCATGCATGTGACTAGGTCATACTTAGGTACTGACCAAAAATGGGAATTTATGGAAAAATATTTTTTATAGTATTTGGTAAAATACACATATTAAAATTAATTAAATATTTGGAGGAATACAACTCAAAATGACCCAAAATTTTGGTGGCATATCCATTAGGTCAATATAAGGCCATGGAAGAAAATGTAGTCTCTTTTGACCACTGCATGTTGGGTAATCCCACTTGCATGAGATAGGTAGGTTTAGGTTTGGGGTGCTTATAGTAAAAAATAAAAAAAAAGAGAATTTAGCCCATTTAGAACATTGAATGTCCATGAAACTGTAGACAGAGGTTTATAGGAGTGCAATATACCTTCCACAGAAAGAATGGGATTTTTGGGATCAAAAATCACATTAATTGAAATTTTTGAAACTTAGGTCTTTTAGAATCAAAAAGTTGAAACTATTGCTAGAGATGATATTAAAATCTCAAATTTTATCACAAGCTTAAATGGATATAGCTTATCTCAAGAAAAAATCAGGGGGCGGTTATATAATTTTATCTTGGATGTTTAGTAGAATTATTGTTTTTCCCATTATGCAAATTAATTAAAAATAAAGGAAAATATTATTGTAATGTTATGGAACAATTTACAGTGGCTTATTTATATGAATTGATCCTGTTGTAATTATCTGAGAATTTTTTGATGCCTCAATATGTTGAAAACCCTAATAATGGCATTTTAGTAATAATAGTACTTTGAATAGTTGTTAGGCCAAATGAATGTTTATGATATTGAATTTTTTTTATATAGTTTCTTTACATCAATATGTATTTGCAATAATTTTTCTAGAATTTATAGTAATGTATTTCATGTATTTCATTTGGAAAGTGGCCAAATTATGATTTCAATGTTAAATGAAAATTAAATAGAAATTCATATGGGAGAATTATGAAATTTGGTGGGCAGTCATATTTAACTTCATGGAATACTTGATAAATTCCTTAGGTGGTCTGCACCAATAAAATTAGTGCTTCATGTGCAATGTGATCTAGGTCACCCAATTAAAAGATTTAAAATTAGGCCCTTAATCACTTTGAAAAATTGTAAGATCTTGAATGGTCAATATCACCCACCATACCAACCTAGGATAATTAATTTGGCGCAAATGGCCTAAGGGTTTGGAAGTCACATCATACGAGTTAACTTTAAGTCATGGGTTGCGCGTAGCATAAGTAGTATATACTTCTAGGACAACAAGAGATAAGATTAACGATTGAGATGGGATCTACATTGGGAAGATAAACCCTAGTTGGTTTCCAATAGGATACTTCTTAATAACGTGTGGTAAGTGCAAAATCCCAAGGATAGTGGCTAGAACGGTGATCGGCGGAAGACCGCCGCTTTCCCAACAACAACCCAATTTAGTAGGTTTACTCTAGAGTAACAAGGAGAGTGTGGTATGAATCATGGGTAGACACTAATAAAAGTAAATATCCTTGTGAAATGGAAACCTTGGGCTTCATTCAATCTTGGTTCCTTATGCCCCTGAGACCCCTTCATTGGGCATACCATGGGAAGTCCTGGGATTAACCCTAAATTTCTAAGTACAAACAAATACTAGACAAGAGTAGTCGAATAGGCTAAGAGAATGTTCTTACAATCTCACTTATGAAGGGTTGGAGGGTTTTCAGGACAGTTAGTCTTGCGAGTCAAATGCTCTAGAGGTTTACATTTGGATGTGTTTGGTCCTGCGAGTTGGAGGCTTGGGTTGAGATTCCTTGCATGTGCATAGAAACCAAATTAGTGGCGGGTCTTGCGGTTCTGGGCCAATCATCACACTGATGGCAGTACGGTGACTCTGGTGAGGTGTGAGGTTTGATGGTCCATTAGGTTATTTATACTGCGGTCCGATAGACAATCCACGAAAATGCACACCCAACCAAGAAAGTTTGGCAGTTTGCCAGTATTTGTACGCAGAGACTCTAGAGTTCACCAAGGACGTTTACAGAGTCGTACGAAGGGACTGGGCTTGGTAGTGTGTATACCCGCCTAGGAAGCGGAATTTCCCGTTTCACTACTGCCGTTTCCACAACGGTGGTACCAGTGAGTGTTGTTACCTCCGAAAAGTGGAAACTAAAGGTCTGTGATCACAGAGTCTTGTGTGTGAGTTGCACTTGTATGAATCATAACATGCATAACATTCATTCATAACTATGTCATATGCACCATAGATCTTTATCATATAAATTAGTATGAGCTCTTTTATATGATAAGTTATATTTAGAAACCTTAACTTAAAAGTTTATATGGGAATTCATATAAGTTAGGGTACTTCTGTGATGATAGTTTAGCAGTAGATGGTTTACTTTCTGTTCTGTTCTTTACTCAGTTTTACTTACAACATTTTACTTACTTTCAGTATTGTTCTTACTTGCTTTAACTATGCTATATACATAGAACTGCTATCGTAGAAATAGTTGATATTTCATATACTTGGTAGTATAGTTCCACTGTCACCTGCTTCCTTTTGATACCCCTTATTTTCCTCTGCTTCGTCCTCCCTCCCGATACCTAGGAGTTACGGGGGTGAGGTGTGGAGGAAACGACTTAGTCTTTTTGACTAACGGTCGGTGACCAAATCATTTTAGGAGCTCATGGATATGGAGCACCAGTACGACCTACATGACAAGGTGGCAGGACGTAAGGAGCTGATAGCACCACCACCTACTACTACTACTGCAGTCCGTCGTCAAGTGGGACGAGTTTTCTGATGATAGTTTAGCTTCCACTTATTGTATTGTGTGAGAGAGATTTGATATTCATGTACAGAGCATAAGCCCTTATCTCATTATTTTGTACTCATTTGGACTATTCGGTTGTACTCTCATTTTCATATATATGATTTGTACTGTGACTGTGGACTAGCTAGCTGTTTTCATACACTACTTTTATACTTCTATTTCTCAAATTGGTCGAACATTTTATATGATCATACTTGCCGATAGGATCGGCGTCTTGCGGTGTCGACTAACCTGTGAGTTAGTGTCACCGTAAGGTGGCGGTTCTGGGCAAAAGACCGGGAGCCTCCTTGGTAGGGGGATGGGTCTTATACGCTAGAGGAAGGGGGGTTACACAATCACCTCTTTGCGAAATCTTCTGTAGCATGTCCATGATGCCTCCGATGGACGCCATGAACTACTCACTCCCAACGTATCCTCCCGGGTTCTGAGACTCGCCCTCGTCTCCTTCCCCAAGATCTCCTGCCATGAAGTAGTCCCCAATGTTCTTCTCTGTAGGCTACGATCCACGCTAACCGCACCAAAAATGTTGAAGCCAATCAAACCCAGCTCCTCCTCCTAAAGCTCTGATCTAAAGCTCCAGCTCATACCTACTTTACTCAAACCACCTCCTAGATGCAAATCTCGAAGAAACAGGCCGTAGGTTTCACCTCGGAGGTCCCACCTCTGACCCGGAAGAATAAGAAATTCTCCTCCTCCCTAGCTAGTGCTGAGGTAGGTGCCTTTGTGGAAGAAAAAGAAGGGTCAACATCCTTCTACCTGGCACCTTTCCGATTTATTTATAGGCCTCTTAGTTCGGACTGCCAATAACCAAACTAAACCGACCTGAAATTACCAAAATACCTTTAGTCGGGTCTGCCAACAGCCAAACTATACTGTTCTGAAGGGTTATATGCGGACCACCAAGGAAAAAAGTGTAAAATCCCCTGGGGATAAAAAAGGTAAAAAAATCTTCCCAATGAACCGACACTAGGCCTCTTGCAGAACTGGAGCTTGGTAAGAGCATCGTCTCACGGACGAGAGAACTCCCTCGGAGCCCTCTCTCTTAGCGGTCGTCCCTCCCCCCACGAGTAGCCTCTCCGGGATCCGCTCGCCTGGAAAACGGCACCGATCTCGCCTGGGTCTCACTCACCCAGTGAGCATCTCTCGCCCTGCGAGTGAGCTTTCCTCCAGGATCCACTCGCCTAGCGAGTCGGCTATCGCTTGGTCCTATCTTGCCTAGTAAATGGCTTCTTTCTTAAAACTCATCTCGCCTTTTTTCCCCTGAACCCTCTGCTCCTGTGAGTCTGAGGTTGTACATGGATTATACCTAGGGATATGGGTTAATAGTATACTGATTCTGGGGAAGTGAATATTAGTTCACCGTTAGGAATCATCATTGTGAGATGTGATGGGTTGACTAGTGTAAGTGGTGCTTGGGATCGACGAAGGATCCACTTTACTGTGGAGAGAGAAAGAGTCAAAATACACTAGAGTTAGATCCAGTATTATATTAAAAAGGGGGACCAGGAATTAGGTAACAACCAATAATAGTAAGTGCCTTGCGAAATTGAACGATGGGCTTCAGCTACCATCATAGTTCCTAGTGTCCATTGAGAACCCTTCACCGAGTATACCAGGGGTAGTCCTGGGATAACCTAAACAGTAAGAATAATCAATGTTAAAGAGCAATTAGTATAACTAGTGACTCACCTTCACATACCCCATTGACTCGGGAGGTTAGTTTGTACGGTTATCCGAGCGGTAGGCTCGGTGGTAGTTTTAACGGATGGGTTAGTTCGGGGAGCCGTTGGCACGAGAGTTCTTGTATACATAGACAAAAGGTGGTGAGTATTCGATATTGGACCGTCATTCACACCGACGTATATACTCGGTGGGTGTGGTTGACACTTAGCCAAAGGAAGTCAGGTTGATATGGCCAGCATTAGTACATGGTGACTCTAGGTTGTATCCTTCTAGAGGCGTACATAAGTTCTAGTCCTGGTAGTGTGAATACCCGCCTAGGAGTGGGGGGCCCGACCCACTATCTCTGTTTGCCACTACGGAGGTTCGTTCGAGTTAAGCTATTTGCCCAAATGGGGGGGAACAAAAGGTCTGTCTTCATAGAGTCGTTTGCGTGTGTTGCACTGCATGAACATAACATTAAAGCCACATAACATAGCATACCATGAAATCATCATTCAACCCTTACCCCTAACATATAAATCGGTATGGGAATTTTTATACGTTAGTCGTTACAAAACGATCTCTTAGTTTATAAGCTTGTGTGGGCATGCTTATAAGTTATGGTTATATTCTTATGGATATTTATTACCTGTCTTACGATGCACTTTTTATTTATTCTTACAGCTTGCTATATTAGAACTGCTAGCTTGTACTTCTCTTCATTAATTTTATATCCATTATAAATAACTGCTAGAGTAGCTCCACTGCCACCTGCTTTTTTTTACTCCCCACCTTCATTACCTTACATTTCCTTCTCCCCTCTCGGTGCCTAGGAACATTGGGGTAGAGGTAGGGGATGATAGGACTTAGTCTTTTTGACTAATGGTCGATGACCACAACATTTCAGGTACTCCGGATGGGATACAGGGAGTTGTAGTAGGGGATTTAACACCAGCAGAGTACGGTGCTCATGAAGGTGGGCGAGTCTAGCACAGGAGCACCGGCTACTGGTTTTGTGATTGATTAGTTTACTTAGCTTCTTCAAGATTTTGTGTTGAGGATTTGATGTACCGAGATTGAGACCGTTTATATTTCTTTATACTTTTTTATTGCAGTACTTTTATTACCTTGATGACTTGATGTGATCTATTACATTACATAATATATGTGATTGTCGACTTAGTTTTATCTAAACTGTGTTTAAGCTTCTTTCTCTTTGGTGATTGTAAAGGCCAGTAGGATCGACGTTTTGTAGTGGCGACCTTCCCGAGTGTCGGTGTCAACGCAAAATGACGATTTTGGGCATAAGACCCCGGTGGTTTAGAAAGAAAAAAAATGGGGTCTTACAAATGGTATCAGAGCAAACATCGATCCAAGAGAAGAAGTCCACAAAAACACAAGGCACCCCGCGCAAGCTTAGTTTGAGAACAAACTAGCAGCGGAAGCAATGGTGTGCCCATAAGGGGAATCACATACAATGGTCCACCTTTCTTTAGTTCCACTTGTACATTAGCTAACAATTTGAATTCTTCTTTGTATCCTGCGACAAACCCTGCCCCCAGCAGGGAGTACCGCCGGCTACGAAGATGTCATCTTATAATTCTCTAGTCAACGAGTTAGACTCAACTAACTAGGACACATGACTAACCATGATAACTTATAGTATGCCCAAGTCGGAAATAGACCTTTGGTATGAACTTGGTTGAGATAAGAAAATACACAAAGAGAATAAAGGAGGAGTTTAACTCGAGAATAGCTATCTAAGACATAAAGTCAGGTGTCCCTATGATCCCTATCAAGATTACTCAAACTGATAGGACTGCCTTAAGGAGAATTGAGGCCAATAATCTATTAGAAAAATGGTTGAAGACACTATGTCACAACCCTCATACCAATAACAATATTACCCGAAGATAACAACCAAGACAAACACCGAGGGTCGGATACAAATTCAAGTTTGGAAGAGACCCATTTGGGATTGGGAACTTTTTGACCCTGATAAGTTCATCGTAAATGTGACTTAGAGGGTTTTAAGTCTGGAGTATATCAACAGGTTTAAGGATGGAACCCCAAATCTACGGTTGATGCCCTAGGGATTGTGCACCCAACTATGACGGATATAATATGTAATATCAACGATACTTTGCCAAAGGTAGGTAGGGGCTTATCTTTTGTTTATTGGGAGCTTGTCTTTTGTTTATTGGGCAAAGTAATTACTGATTTGGGTTTCTCTTAGACCCCATCTAGAAAACATTGCGTCGTGAACATAGTGAAATTGGAGTAAACCGTATTCAATGCTACTCGGGTGTAGTTGTAGGGATAAGAATCAGATTGGGAAGTGGAGATTTTATAGAGCCGTGGCCTACCCACACAAATGAGAAATCTTATCATCGGAAGTATGATGACTCTAGGAAACTACAAGAAGTAAGCTGACAATATATTGAAAGACATATACCTGAGGTACAACTTTGCAACTTGACTCGAATATTATCAAGGATCGGAATATATACATATGTTGACATAGTCACAGTTGGAAAGATTCATGACTATGAAAGATTGATTTTGGATTATCAAGTATTATTACGGCAAAATGACATGAAAATTAATGGGTGTTAATGAAAATCTCCAATTTTTCACGAGTATACCCCCTCAAATTATTAGGATGATTGGTCTCTTGATGAAGTGATCATTTATGTTAATTGATTTGAATGGATAACTTGTAAAGTTGAGTTGATTGATTACTCGGGCATACTCGAAGGAATAAGAACTTGATCGTGTAGAGGAAGTTTATACAGTCATCGTATACACCCACAAACAAGAACTCAATTCATAAGAAGAAATTTACGTTTATCAGAACGTGCATTTCCCCGGAATAAATAAAGACGTCATGGATTTTTTGACGCACAGTGTGGATTGTCGGCTGGTGTAGTCCAGTGGAAGGGTTTTTGGGAAAACAACTACAGTCACTCCCCATATTAGAGTGGAAGTTTTAGGATGGATTGACCGAGGTAGTTGGGGTAACCCTGATACAATAGTGTGAGTCTTGCAGTGCGAGAAGGTTCTAGTAGTCAAGATTATGTGGGAGAACCATGGGTAGGAGGAGCACACTTTGGAGCCACAGGACTTGATATAGTAAAAGTACCCGGATCTCTTCGAGTCTAGTATACCTTCAACTCCTAGGGATGTTACATACTTTTACTTTAGTAGAAACCCCGTAGGCTTAACCATAATTTCGGGGACAAAATTTTTTATTTTTATATATTGGGATTTGTAACATCCCTCAAACAACTAGACCCCTAGGAGTGGTTTTGTCATGACTAAGTCATGGCAAAAACATAAGAAGCACAATTGACCAAGTACACAAAGGCACAAGAGGAAAATCACCATTGTATGCAAATAGTAAATTTTAATCACCCACCTTAGGCTTGATATAGGGGCTCCAACTTCACTCCATGACCCATCCATAATACCCCTAACCCCTTGGGTTGTCCATAGGGTCACTTAGGACCCATTGGGGGAAATCAAAGGGTCCAAGTTTACCTAGATCCACCCTAACCCTAAATGGGTAAAACTGACCTACTTAGGGTCAATTGACCTTCCCTTAGCTAAGTGGACCCCACACATGCCTTCCTAACCGTAAAAGTGAGGTCAATGGGTCACCAAGGACCCATTGGGGCCAACCCAAGATGCTAAGTTGACCTAAGTCAACCCTATCCCTAAATTGGTCAACGTGCCCTAACTAAGGGGCAAGTGACCTCCAAGGGGCCAAGACAACCCTACCCAACCCTACCTAAACCTTAGGAGAGGCTAATGGGTAACCAACGATCCAATGGGGACAACAAAAAGTTCAATTTGTCAAGGTCAACTCCACCCTAGTATTTAATCAAATTAGCCCAAATGGGCTAACCCAAGCTCAAGCCCTATCCAGTTGGGCTAACTTTATTTTATTTAATATTATAAGCTAATGGGCTGCCAATAGGCTAGATTAGCCATCAAATTCAGCCTTGATAATTAGGAGAGAGAAAAGCAACATTTTCCCCTTTAATGGAGGAGAGAGAAAGTGGGGAGTGTTGGAACCCTTGTTTAGATTTAGCCTAAGTCCACTCTTAGTTTGTTGACCGACATGTATATCTAGGGTCAAGGTGTAACACCCCAAATATCAATTTGGAGTTCAGGTTGGGTGACACAGCTTGGGAGACAGGCGTATCCAGGGCGTGTCCAGCTCTGAGTACTCTACTGTGTCGCAAGAGCTCGAAAAAAATGAAGTCCAGAAGCATTGAGAGGAGACATACAGGCCGTGTCCTGCTCGGATTTGTAACCGGGCGGCATTGAGTGGAATTAAGTGTGGCATATGGCCTGTGACACGGGCTTGTCACAGGGGCATGTTTGGTGCACGTCCAAGGACACAGGTGTTTTCCTTAGACGTGCTCTTCTCAGGTTGGCAGTCCTGTGTTGAGTGAAGGACACGCCCCACAATACGGGCGTGTACTTATTGACATGGTCGTGTCAAGGGTTTGACATGGGCGTGTCTTGGCCCATGTTCTGGTCTGGGTGAGTCAGTTCGTGTACCGCTTGCAGTATACGGCCTGTGACACGGGAGTGTTACAGGCGGTGTCAGCCAGAAAAGTTGACGTTTCAGCCGATTTGTGGCCATTCGTTTCCCTCATCCTAAATCTAATGGTCTAGTGTATTCCCAATATTATTTTACTCCGGGATTGGAATGAAGTTGTCATTCAATCCTTGGCCATTCTCTTTCTAAAGAGAAGAGAGAGAGAGAGGAGAGCTTGGAGGAGGAAAGGAGAAGCTTTTCGGCCGCCGGTGGAGCTTCAGCGGTCCGAATCGATAGCCGAGTTCAGTATTGTGGAGGCAAGGCCGTCGCGGTGATTACAATCTGGCTAGTTTCTCCATGGCTCTAAAGCGATCGTCAAGGGTAACGATCTTCCTTCGTGGACAAGTGAAGCCTTACTTTATGCATGTGCATGGGATCCTCCACTAAGAGGCGTAAGCAATTCCAGTGATCGAGTCTTCATTTAGATCCAGAAGTGTGTAGTACGGAATAAGCATGATGTGTGAAGCCCATCTGGATGGATGTCTAGATTGGTGATGCTGCGAACCAGAGAAGACTCCGTGTATAAATCGATTAGCTTGCGGAGATTATAAGGATAATTGTGAATTGTTAGAAGGATGCTTTGTATAAATCCTTGGGTTGGATGCTCGGCACGAGCTAGTTGATGGATTGGAAAGTGGCACAATGTGCCTGTGTTGAGATATGGATATGAGAACCTCTTAGTGGGTGGGACACCCAACAAGTTCAGTCATAGGATTTTTGGTATCGAGTACCTCTGAGTGGGATGGGTGCGAGAGGTCTCCAACAGGCGGCTGATGCCCATGGCCAACAAGTTAAGAACAACTTAGTGGGTGGGCCACCCAACAAGTTCAGTGGTAAGATTGTCATGAGCGGTCGGTTGGTAGCACTGCAAATGGGGGGCTGCGGGCCTTCCCGACATGTCGATCGATAATGCTCAATGGTTGTCGTGAGGTGAACACCTCTGAGTGAGATGGGTGAGGATGTCTACAGCACACGTGTTGTAGTAGACTAATGCTCGGTCACCATATTGAGAACCTCTAATCGGTGGTGTAAGGATGTACTGGTTGTAATACCCCAAAAATCTCAAACATGGATTTGAGGTGCAGGTTGTTTTACACGGCCTGGGACACGGGCG
Organism: Platanthera zijinensis; assembly: GCA_039513925.1. Classification (NCBI taxonomy): domain Eukaryota; kingdom Viridiplantae; phylum Streptophyta; class Magnoliopsida; order Asparagales; family Orchidaceae; genus Platanthera; species Platanthera zijinensis. The sequence continues at coordinate 126,235,138 of CM077085.1, read as the reverse complement.
TGTCCCAGGGCGTGTCGGGGGTACACGGCCTGGGACACGGGCGTGTCCCAGGGCATGTCACTCAAATAATAGGCGGATTGAGTTAGAAGATTACACGGCCCAGAACCAAGCCTTGAACACGGCCGTGTCAGATTTGACACGGGCGTGTCCGATGCTATGTGCCTACCCGTGTACTGCTGGTTGAGTTTGGAGCTCGATGAGGCAGGGGTGACACGGGCGTGTCTCATGACTGACACGGGCGTGTCAGGTTTGACACGGGCGTGTCGATGCCCGTGTTCTGGTAAAGTTCAGTCGGTATGAGTACCGCGTGTGCCGCATAAGGGTACACGGCCTGTGACACGGGCGTGTCACAGGCCGTGTCAGCCAAAAAAGTGTGATTTTGGAAAATCGTGGCCGTTCATTTTCTCTCTTTGGATCCAAGGGCTCAGGTGATTCCTGGCTGGATTAAGTCAGCAGAGGCTTGATGAAGAAATCATTCTTCATTTGGTTAAGGAAGAGAGAAAGAGAGAGGAGGAAGAAGAAGGAGGAGGAGATCAAGCCACCGGTGGAGCTCCCGTGGTCCGATTCGAGATCCGAGGCCAGCATTGTGAAGGCAAAGCTGCTGCGGTTCTTTCTCACCGGCTTGATTTCGATGGCTCCCAAGAGATCGTCAAGGGTAACGATCTCCCTTCTTGGACATGTGAAGTCCTTCTTTTCTGCATTGCATAGGGAAAACCCTTCCCCGCGAGTGTGCGGTGGGTTGTGGTGTCCCTTGGGGTAGATATGTGAAGTCCCCCTTGTTAGAGTCCGGAATTGGAGTACGGATCTAGACATGCTATGTGAAGCCCATCTGGACATGTTGGTCTGGATTGGTGATGCTTGTTTGCATATCGGAGAAGACTCCGTGATTATGGCTTGTTTGCCTTGTGCCTACCTGTTGCTTGGTGCAGCAGGAAGTACTGGATGAAGTCCAGGAAATGAAGAGGGATGGATGCAACTCTTGTGGCCGTGCATTGCCACTTTGTGTGCGGTTGAGCCGTTGGGCTGCAACTCGATGAAAAGGCAGATTGCCGAACAGGAAAGGTGAAACCGACCCGCGCCTATAAATTGCCATGGATACTTCCGTATTCGAGGTGGCACGGCGACTTGAGCAACGGGGGTGGCTGATCCGTACCTGCTTTAGGTCCGTCCGACTTGGAAGCCTGGTTATGGGTTTTGTTGGAGAGCCTAATGAGAGTCTTAGGCCCGCGCGCCGAAAAGACTAGAATGCTCAAATACCGTGTAGACGGTGGTGTTGACCCTGGTTTTCCGGTGCACCAAGAATGTGCCCTGAGTGCACGGACTGTCGGGCCGTGTGGCCGACGGTTGTGATGGCGTGAATGTGCCTGCGCGCACATAGTTGCTATTGTTGATACCATGCTGTGCAGGGAAAGAATGCTACTGCCCCGAGAAAGGGGTAGGATTGCAATAATTGGGTCAGCTGAATGCTGACCGTTGCCTTGTTTGCCACCGTTTGGGTGGATTATCCCTATGCAGGTGCTGGAGAGCCAAGTGGTAAATGAAGGGCTGAAGCCCTTGCTGCTATTGCTGCTACTGCTGCGGCTAGCCCTTGAAGGCTGAGCGAATGGTTTTGTTTGTTTTGCTTTTCCTCATGTATGGCTGGCCTGCGCGCCGATGTTTGTAATCCATGTTGATGGAAAGAGGAACAGTAAGGCCTTAAGGCCAAACCTTTACCTTTGTTGTACATTCCGTGACTGTATATATAACTGCGGTTTATATATTGGACATTCCTGGTTAGAGTTCAAATTTACAACTTAAAGCTTCCGCTAGCATGCTCTGAGTTAGGATGCGTGTATGGTTTGGTATTATCCTGTGACCTCACCTTGTGTTTGTGGCATATAGTGTGGGGCCCCGGCCGGACCTTCTACTATACGTCATGTAACGGATGGGGTCGTTACATTTTGGTATCAGATTCGTTCGGTCTTCCTCTCTCGAATTTGTGGTCGAATTCTTTTATGGGGTGGCGAGCGCGTGTTTATGCGCCCTGCTATAACGCTAATGAACTCTGGAATGTCCACTAAGGAATGTACATAATCTTGTTTGAGTAATCTGCGCGTTCCTTTTTGTGTTGTTTTGCTTGCATACGATCGCTAATGTGTGTCTTGTCCACCTATAGGTGACGCGTAGTGGTGCTGGGCAGTCTGAGCCCCAGCGCTCTAATGAGAGTGCGGCACCAGTTGAGGTGCCCACACCTCCTCCATCTGCGGAAACTGTTCGCTTAGTTGCTGAGGCTCTCTTTGCCATGATTCAGCCGACCGGGCAAGCGCAGCCGGCAGTTGTGCCAGTTCGTGTTGATGTAAGACCCGAGCCGGTTGAGGCAGTCGATCCACGAGCAGCTGACTGACAGTTGAAGCAATTCATGAGCTTCAGTCCGCCTACGTTTACGGGACTGGGATCCCCAACACAGGCAGAGGATTGGTTATCGCGTGTCAGGCGGATAATGACAGCGATCAGGGCGGAGGAAACTCTAAAGGTCACCTTGGCCACCTTCATGCTTGAAGGAGAGGCGCGGTTGTGGTGGGACGAGGTTGAAGTACACCATTTGGCGGGCAGGCAATTAATGCAAGTATCGATTGAGGAGTTCTCTCGAATATTTCTGGCGAAGCATGTCCCAGCGGCGCAACGCATTGCCATGGAAAATGAGTTCCAACGGTTAAAGCAAGGAGAAGATAGCGTGGATATCTACTTGCATGAGTTTACCAGGTTGGGGCGGTATGTGGGAACAATCTTCGCGGATGACCAAAGGAAAACGAATAGGTTTTATGATGGATTGCAGGATGAGTTGAGGTTCCTGCTTTCGAGTTCAGTGAACCAAGGGTTTCAGGCGTTGGTTGATACTGCATGTGCGTTGGAGAAGGACATGCGCCGGGTGCAAGGGAACAAGGGCTTGGTTGTGTCAAAGCCCGAGGTTCAAGCACCTCGCCCTAGCAAATTGTTCTACCAGAAGAAAGGGGGCAAGAGGTCCAAGCCGTCTGGGCAAGTGACTACGACCGTTGTGTCGGGGGCGACATCAAGGCCAGATTCTCGTACATGCTATAAATGTGGCCGGGTGGGGCATATAGCCCGTGACTGTCGGATTGTTCAGCCCAAAGGGGAAAAGAAGACAGGTGCGTCTTATGCTGAGAAGGGCAAAGCGGTGGTTGAGTCCTCTGCGTCCCAGGCACAGCCCCGAATCTATCACCTTGGCCAGCAGGAGGCGATTAAGCAAAGTGACGTTGTTAGAGGTACGAGTGAATATAGATTACTTGCTTAAGTGTTATTGCTTTTGTTATATATAGCTTGTGCATGATGTGTGTGCTGCAGGCTTTGTCCTGATTCGGAATAATCTGGCGAGAGCCCTGTTTGAAACGGGTGCTTCGCATTCTTTTCTGTCCGAGGACTTCGTATCTCGAATTGGGGTGCCGAGTCATGTGACGGTTGATAGTACAAGGGTGCTATTGCCGAATGGCTGTGTGATGCTTGCAGATAGGGCTTGCGATGTGGATGTTCAAATAGGAAGTCGGGATTTCAGTTTGAGTGCAGCTGTGCTACCGTTATCGGAGTTTGATGTGATCTTTGGCATGGACTGGCTCTCGGAGCAGCGTGCCTTTATTGATTGCAACTCCAAGGAGATCACACTGGGCCAGAATACCGGACTTGTGACGAAGTTCGCTTGTATACGAGGAGTTGGCGGGACTTTGTTGTCTGCGCTCCAAGTCGTCAATGCTGTTCGGAAGGGCGCGGAGTTATTCTTCACGCTAATTCAGGCTGTGGAGCCAAAGGCCAGTATCGGTGAAGTTCTGGTTGTGTCAGAGTTTGCCGATGTGTTTCCTAAAGATCTTCCTGGGTTACCACCCCAGCGGGAGATTGACTTCTCTATTGAGTTGGTGTCAGGTGCTAAACCTGTGGCCCGCTCACCATATCGCGTCGCGCCAAAAGAGATGGCTGAATTGAAAGTCCAATTGCAAGAGTTGTTGGAGCAGGGATATATACGCCCAAGTATGTCACCTTGGAGCGCGCCTGTTCTATTTGTGAAAAAGAAATACGGTAGTTTACGGTTATGTATTGACTATCGCGAATTGAATAAACTGACGGAGAAAACAAATATCCGATTCCACGGATTGATGACCTATTTGATCAACTAGCAGGATCAACGGTCTATTCCAAGTTGGATTTGAAATCGGGATATTATCAGTTGAGGATTCAGGAAGGTGACATTCCCAAGACGGCGTTTGGAACACGCTACGGTCATTATGAGTTAACGGTAATGCCGTTTGGCCTATGTAATGCGCCTTCGGTATTTATGGACCTAATGCATCGAACGTTCCGAGAGTACTTAGATTTGTTCGTGATTGTGTTTATCGATGATATCTTAGTATACTCTCAGTCGGAAGAGGATCATGCAAACCATTTGCGGTTGGTCTTGCATACCCTGCGGAGGAATAAGCTTTATGCCAAGTTCTCAAAGTGTGAGTTCTGGCTCTCTTCAGTAGCCTTTTTAGGCCATGTGGTAAGTGGAGAAGGTATCGCAGTGGATCCGTTGAAGATAAGTGCCATTCGAGATTGGCCAGTGATGTCTTCAGTGGCCGAGGTCAGGAGCTTCCTTGGGCTTGCGGGCTACTATAGACGGTTTGTGGAAAACTTCTCACGGATTGCTTTACCTCTGACCACGCTGACGAGAAAAGATCAAAAGTTCATTTGGACGCCGGAGTGCGCGCGAGCTTTTGAAGATCTGAAGAGTCGTTTGACCACGGCGCCTGTGTTGACATCGCCATGTGGTACAGATGGCTATGAGATCTATAGTGATGCTTCCGGGAGCGGCTTAGGCTGCGTTCTTCTGCAGTTTGGTAAAGTGATTGCTTATGGCTTGCGCCAGTTGAAAGTGCATAAGCGGAATTACCCCGTCCATGATTAGGAGTTGGCGGCGGTAATCTTTGCGCTCAAGTTGTGGCGGCACTATCTTTATGGCGTGAAAGTGGATATCTATACAGATCACAAAATCCTAAAGTACTTGTTGGATCAGAAGGATCTGAATATGCGACAACGAAGATGGATGGAGTTCCTTGGGGACTACACCTTCGAGATTCACTATACTCCCGGGAAGGGAAATGTGGTCGCTGATGCTTTGATTCGGAAGACTCCGGTACGGGCAAGCTGGTTGTAGAGGCATGATCAGCGTTTAATCCAGGAATTGGAAGCATTGGAGATATCTTGTGTTGACAAGGGTTCGTCGATCGATGCATGCTTGAACTGGATGGAGGTTCAATATGACCTTACGGACAGAGTTCGGCGAGCAACGGAGTTTGATGAAAGTCTCCAGCGCTATGCTAAAGATGGGCCGGATGACCAATTCTCTTGGGATAACGGTTTGTTACGAAGAAATGGTCGAGTGTGCGTCCCGAGTGTGGGTAAATTGAGGGAAGTGTTGATGTACAAAGCTCACTTTGCAAAGTACTCAGTTCACCCAGGGAGCACAAAGATGTACAGAGATCTGAAAAAGCTGTTCTGGTGGCCCGGACTAAAGAAAGATGTAGCACGTTATGTGGCGGAATGCCATACTTGTGCATTGGTGAAAGCGGAATGCCAGAAGCCTGGCGGTTTCCTGAAGTCGTTACCTATTCCGGAGTGGAAGTTCGATGACATTTCGATGGATTTCGTGCACGGGTTGCTGAGATCGCAACGCGGTCATGATTCAATCTGGGTGATTGTGGACCGGTTGACAAAAGTGGCGCACTTCCTTCCAAACAAAAGAGACGATTCAGTGGAAACCTTGGCCAAGCTTTATGTGGAGCAGATTGTTCGAATGCGCGGTGTTCCTCGGAGCATTGTCAGTGACCGTGATGGGCGGTTCACATCGAATGATTGGCGGCTAGTTCATCAAATGTTGGGTACAACGTTAGCGTTTAGTACGGCCTTTCATCCCCAAACGGATGGCCAGACTGAACGAACCAACAGGACGATGGAGGACATGCTCCGCATGTGCGCCCTAGACTTTGGTAAGAGATGGGAAGATTATATATTTCTTGTCGAATTTGCCTATAATAAAAGATACCAAGCGAGCATCGGTATGGCACCATTTGAGGCGTTGTATGGTCGTAAATGCCGTACACCGTTAGCTTGGGCAGAAGCAGGCGAATCTAAGCTGAGTGGGAAAAAGGAAGTCGAAGAAGCTACCTCGCTCATAAGCTCTATTCGGGAGAGGATATTGATAGCCCAAGATCGTCAAGCAAAGTACTACAATGCCAAACACCGGAACGTGGAGTTCGCGGTGGGTGATTGGGTATATTTGAAGATCAAACCCTTCAAAGGCGTGTCCAGGATTCGGCATTTGAAAAAGCTAAGTCTGAGGTATCTTGGTCCATTTGAGGTGGTGGAGCGAGTTGGGGAAGCTGCTTATCGACTAGCACTTTCAGCAGACTTGGGTGGATTACATGATGTATTTCACATCTCAGTACTGCGTAAGGCTGTTAAGGATCTAGCTCAAGTAGTGGAGAATGATCGGGTACCGGTCGAGTATGGGCTAACGACGAGGGTTCGACCCATTCGGATCGAGGATCGAGCCGAGAAACAGTTGCGGAACAAAGTGATCGGGATGGTCAAAGTCCGATGGGGCAATTGTGGCCGTGAAGAGCTAACATGGGAGCGAGAGCAGACCATGCGAGCTGAATTTCCCGAGCTGTTTGTATAAACTGTAGACCGTGTACCTTTTGTTATAACAGAGTTATCAAGTTATAGCATTGTTTTTCCTTGTTTCCTTACTGTGCAAATTTCGGTACGAAATTTTGTTAAGGGGGGAGGATTGTAACACCCCAAAAATCTCAAACATGGATTTGAGGTGCAGGTTATTTTACACGGCCTGGGACATGGGTGTGTCCCAGGGCGTGTCGGGGGTACACGGCCTGGGACACGGGCGTGTCCCAGGGCGTGTCACTCAAATAATAGGCGGATTGAGTCAGAAGATTACACGGCCCGGAACCAAGCCTTGAACACGGCCGTGTCAGATTTGACACGGGCGTGTTCGATGCTGTGTGCCTACACGTGTACTGCTGGTTGAGTTTGGAGCTCGATGAGGCAGGGGTGACACGGGCGTGTCTCATGACTGACACGGGCGTGTCAGGTTCGACACGGGCGTGTCGATGCCCGTGTTCTGGTAAAGTTTAGTCGGTACGAGTGCCGCGTGTGCCGCTTAAGGGTACACGGCCTGTGACACGGGCGTGTCACAGGCTGTGTCAGCCAAAAAAGTGTGATTTTGGGAAATCGTGGCCGTTCATTTTCTCTCTTTGGATCCAAGGGCTCAGGTGATTCCTGGCTAGATTAAGTCAGCAGAGGCTTGATGAAGAAATCATTCTTCATTTGGTTAAGGAAGAGAGAAAGAGAGAGGAGGAAGAAGAAGGAGGAGGAGATCAAGCCACCGGTAGAGCTCCCGTGGTCCGATTCAAGATCCGAGGCCAGCGTTGTGAAGGCAAAGCTGCTGCGGTTCTTTCTCACCGGCTAGATTTTGATGGCTCCCAAGAGATCGTCAAGGGTAACGATCTCCCTTCTTGGACATGTGAAGTCCTTCTTTTCTGCATTGCATAGGGAAAACCCTTCCCCGCGAGTGTGTGGTGGGTTGTGGTGTCCCTTGGGGTAGATATGTGAAGTCCCCCTTGTTAGAGTCCGGAATTGGAGTACGGATCTAGGCATGCTGTGTGAAGCCCATCTGGACATGTTGGTCTGGATTGGTGATGCTTGTTTGCATATCGGAGAAGACTCCGTGATTATGGCTTGTTTGCCTTGTGCCTACCTGTTGCTTGGTGCAGCAGGAAGTACTGGATGAAGTCTAGGAAATGAAGAGGGTTGGATGCAACTCTAGTGGCCGTGCGTTGCCACTTTGTGTGCGGTTGAGCCGTTGGGCTGCAACTCGATGAAAAGGCAGATTGCCGAACAGGAAAGGTGAAACTGACCCGCGCCTATAATTTGCCATGGATACTTCCGTATTCGAGGTGGCACGGCGACTTGAGCAACGAGGGGTGGCTGATCCGTACCTGCGTTAGGTCCGTCCGACTTGGAAGCCTGGTTATGGGTTTTGTTGGAGCGCCTAATGAGAGTCTTAGGCCCGCGCGCCGAAAAGACTAGAATGCTCAAATACCGTGTAGACGGTGGTGTTGACCCTTGTTTTCCGGTGCACCAAGAATGTGCCCTGAGTGCACGGACTGTCGGGCCGTGTGGCCGACGGTTGTGTTGGCTTGAATGTGCCTGCGCGCACATAATTGCTATTGTTGATACCATGCTGTGCAGGGAAAGAATGCTACTGCCCCGAGAAAGGGGTAGGATTTTTATAATTGGGTCAGCTGAATGCTGACCGTTGCCTTGTTTGCCACCGTTTGGGTGGATTGTCCCTATGCAGGTGCTGGAGAGCCAAGTGGTAAATGAAGGGCTGAAGCCCTTGCTGCTGTTGCTGCTGTTGCTGCTGTTGCTGCGGCTAGCCCTTGAAGGCTGAGCGAATGGTTTTGTTTGTTTTGCTTTTCCTCATGTATGGCCGGCCTGCGCGCCGATGTTTGTAATCCATGTTGATGGAAAGAGGAACTGTAAGGCCTTAAGGCCAAACCTTTACCTTTGTTGTACATTCCGTGGCTGTATATATAACTGTGGTTTATATATTGGACATTCCTGGTTAGAGTTCAAATTTACAACTTAAAGCTTCCGCTAGCATGCTCTGAGTTAGGATGCGTGTATGGTTTGGTATTATCCTGTGACCTCATCGTCTGTTTGTGGCATATAGTGTGGGGCCCCGGCCGGACCTTCTACTATACGTCATGTAACGGATGGGATCGTTACACTGGTACATCGTAAGCGTGCCCTGAGTGCACGGAGAGTCTTGCACGAAGGCCAGCATTTGTGATGTGATTGTGGCATATATATATATATATATATATATATATATATATATATATATATATATATATATATATATATATATATATATATACGAGTGACAGGCACGGGCCTTCGGCCCAGGGGGCATTCGGCGGGGGGCGACATTTGTCGTCGGGGCGACATTTGTCGTGGGGGCGACATTTGTCGTGGGGGCGACATTTGTCGTGGGGGCGACATTTGTCGTAGATGTGACATTTGTCGTGGGGGGCAACATTTGTCGTAGATGCGACATTTTTCGTGGGCGCCACATTTGTCGTAGGTGCGACATTTGTCATGGGGGCGATATTTGTCGTGGGGGGCGACATTTGTCGTGGAGGGCGACATTTGTAGTGGGGGTGACATAAATCGTGGGTGCGACATTTGTTGTAGGGGCGACATAAATCATGGGTGCGACATTTGTCGTGAGGACGACATAAATCGTGGGTGCGACATTTGTCATGGGGACGACATTTGTCGTGGGGGCAACATTTGTCGTGATATCGACAATTGTCGTGGGTCAACATTTCGCATAGGTGGGACATTTTGTCGTCATGGGTGCAGCATTGGTTGTGGGGGACGACAATTATCGTGGGAGCGGCATTTTTCATGTGCGGCGATATTTTTTTGTGGGAGGCAATTGACAAAGGAGTTTTTGAATTGAATAATAGTCAAAAAGCATCCACGATTGTAGTGCTGAAAATTCTATACAAAGCTTAATTTGTTTAATAGAAATTTTATCTGTGTGTTGTGTTTTTAATACATCATTTTTGAGAATGTTTTAACACCGAATATTAACAGTCGTTGGCTAGGATTGAAAGGAGAGTGTCATAATAATTACCTCTCAGAAGAAGATCAAGGCAAAGCAGAAAAAATTTGGAAGCAGTAATTCTGATACATACCTGGGCAAGTGGAGGAAGTTATGCAATATTTTCGCTTGCAGGCGGTCGATACAGAGGCTTATAGTGCAGGCGGCATGTTTTTCGTGAGTTTGTCTTTCAGGATGTGTATGAATGGCAATCCCCTGGCCATGGCATTGATTGAGGGAGGTAAGAAGTAGAGGAAATGATGTAGGAGTTGATATTGGAAATCCTTATCTATTATGGAAGTCAATCTAAAACCAACAATGAAACAAAGAAATCGAGCCAATTACAGCACCCAAATGATGTAGGCACACAGTATTAACAACATTAATTTTTCACTCAAAACAAACGTTGCAGGTCAAATAAAATCAGAGGAGTTTTTCCTGCAGCATAGTAGAAAGTCATAGGAGGTGAAATTTAATGTACCTATCAGAGGAGATGGAATCAAGGAGGTGCGAGTTGATGTCGTCTGCGATATTGTTCGCCGATGTGGATGTGTGCATAAAACCTAAGCACAAAAAGATCCAGAGATCAGAATACCTGAAAACCTAAAGAGAATACTTGAAGAAGAGGAGAGGGACGTCGTCCATGCCATTAGATGTGGAGACCTTGAAGCAAGGACCTGATGCGTAATTGTAGAAAATAGTCAGCACATTTGTCAGTGTTCCTATGAATGAAAGACATGGTATTACTGGAAATGTAGGTTGCTTACAGTAATAAGACGGGAGTGATGTGGGATCCAAAACCTCTGTTGATGATTCGGTTTCTAATTGAAATTCCAGCTATTGAACTACATTCAAATATCAACAAATAAATGTTTCTACAATGTAATCACAGTTGACGAATGGCAACATACCTTTAGTTATGTAGGAAAAACCGAACTGGAGTGGAAGGGGCACAAGCGAGGAGGAAGGAGATGGAGTCCTCGAAGGTTTGAATGGCAGAAGCCGCAGTGAGCAGATATTTTAGGGCAAATCAGATAACCTACAATTTTGAAATATAGAAGCAGTGGAGTAGAAATGGCCCGAGAAATAGAAGACGGAGTGAGAAGCCTCAATTGAAAGCGGAGGAAGGCCCGGATCTGAAGCTACAAAACCCTGATGTGGAGAGCCAAAGGAATGAAGAAGAGGAGATGTGTACCTGCGATGGAGGTAAGGAAGGGATTCGTAAAGAGAGAGGAAGAGAAGATTCGCAGAGAGAGATTCATGCACCGAGTAGTTCGCTTGTGGCGTGACGCGGATTGAGCTTCGTGCCCAGGGGAGGTTCGCAGATGTTGATTCGCGCACGGGGTGTAGTGAGGTCGTAGATCAAGAAGAGATTTTGTGGGATGAGAGGAGCGGCTGCTGTAGGGATAGAAATGGATCGGTGCTTTGTATTGCCTCAAACCCTAGCCGAATAGTGAATGGCTGTGATTGATTTAGTGTCTTATTTATGTTGTCATGGAACCTAAAATGATACTTCTTTTTAATATAGTATAGATATATATATATATATATATATATATATATATATATATATATATATATATATATATATTGTGATTGTATTGCATGCAGGGAAGGAACCATTGCCCCGGGTAAGGGGTAGGGTCGTTATAATTGGTCAGCTGAATGCTGACCGTTGCTTTGTGGATCACCCTTGGGGTGGACGTTCTTATGCAGGTGTTGCGGGTTGATTGCAAATGAGCGGGCTGAAGATCATGCTGCTGCTGCTGGTGGTAGGCCATCGAAGGACGTGCGAAGCTTTTAATTTCATGTGTGGCCGGCCTACGTGCCGAAGTAAGAAATCATGTGTTGGAAAGAGTAACTTGTAAGGAATTAAGGCCGTGAGCATTTTAGTTGTAAACATTCTTGGTGTTATCTATATATAAATGAGTTGTTTGTATATTAGTAGAGGATATTCATTGATAACTTCTTGCAAGCTTTAAACTTCCGCTAGAATATTCTGGGTTAGGGTGCGATGGTATTTTGGTATTAACCTGTGTCCTCGCCGTGTGTTTGTCGCATATAATGTGGGGCCTCGACTGGATCTTCTATAATATGTTATCTAACGGGTCTGGTTGTTTCATTTTGGTATCAGAGGCCCCTCGGTCTTCCGCTTTGGAATTCGTGGCTGAATTCTTTTGTCAGGTGGCAAGCACGTGTACGTGCGAACCGTTTTAACATAAATGAACTCAAGAATGTTCACTAGGAATGTGAGGGTTTAGGTATGTTTGCCATTTTGGATTGGAGGTTATTGATATCATGTTTACGTATAGGTGATAAGGAGCGGAGCTAGGCAGTCGGAGCCCCAACGTTCGGATGAGAGTGCGGCACTAGCTGAGGTGCCCACACCTCCTCCTTCTACGGAAACTGTACGCCTAGTTGCAGAGGCAGTTTTTTTCATGTTTCAAGCACAACCTATTGGGAAGGCAAGTCCTACAGTGGAGCAAGTACAGGTTGGGGCGAGGCAAGAGCATTTTGAAGCTCGGTTTGATGAGAAAGCAGTGGACGAAATACTGAAGCTGTTTATTGATTTTCATCCACCTACGTTTGTCAGATTAATGAGGGGCAAAAAGTCACTTTAGCCACTTTCTTGCTGGAAGGAGAGGCAAGACTGTGGTGGGATGAAGTTGAGATGTACCAGTTGGCAGGCAAAGGCCTGGGAGAGATTTCTATGGACGAATTCTCCAGATTGTTTTGGGAAAAGTATTTTCTAATATCACGGTGAATTGCGATGGAGAACGAATTCCAACGTCTGGTGCAGGGTGAGAAGACTGTTGATGATTACCTGCATGAGTTCACAAGGCTGGGGCGTTATGCAGGGTCGACGTTTGTAGAGGAGGAGCAGAAGACAAATAGGTTCTATGAGGGACTTCGTGATGATCTGCGGATGGCCCTCCCGAGTTCAGTGAAGCAAGGCTTCAAAGCCTTAAAAAATATAACCTGTGCGCTGGAAAAAGATTTGAAACGGGTGCAGGACAAGAAGAACTTGGCGGCGAAAAAGTTTGAGTTCAAAGTTCCGCAGTCCGAATAATCGGAGTTTAGGAAACGTGATAAGAAGAGGTTCAGGCCTGCTGAACAAGATCAGTCAAATATTACCTCGGGAACAACGTACGGTCAAGGACGTGTGGAGACACGTACGTGTTTTAACTGTGGAAAGCAGGGGCATATCGCCCGAGATTGTTGGAGTGGCGCATTGAAGGGTTAGAAAAAGTCAGGTGCGTCATATGAGGAAAAGGGCAAGGACGTGGCAGAGTCACTTGCATCTCAGGCGCAACCTCAAATGTATAATCTCCAGTTACAGGAGTCGGAAAGCTCGAATCGTGAAGAGAAGCCTAATCGCGTGCAAAATTTGGAGTAAACGGAGGCCGCCAAACAGATGCTAAGAGAGGCGGATGAGCAGAAATAAAGTCATGTGCGCACTTTATTTCTTTTGTATTGTACATATTGTATGTAGTTGTGTTTGTGAAAACACTTGTGTTGGTGCGATGTCGTGGGGCGAGACATTCTGTGGCCTTTGAGCTTGCAACCTGGATCGTCTTTGTTTCTTTTACAACGACATGGTTGTGTTGGTTTGTAAGCCCCCCTACCGGAACACAGAACACGACACGATAGGGGTATTATGCCCAGAACAGCAGCCTTGTAGTAGCACTAACACTCGGATTAGCCTATACCATAAGACGCCTATTCTGCCAGCCACAACAAATATCACACATTGTTAACCCAACAAAAATATAACACAGAAGTCAAATCCACACCAAGCATATAGTCCATAAAGATACATATGTTAAGAATCTACAACAAGCTTCTAATATCAAGGTACGTAAATAGTTTTCCCAAAAAGGGTGCAACAAAAACCTCTCACACTCATATTAGTAACCGACGGTAGCGACGGTTACGTCCCCTCAGGCCCTGTCGTCCTGGCCTTGCTGTATGGCTATATAACCTGCTGCTCCACATGCGGGGTTTCCCCATAAAAAAGAAGACGTAGCAACCGTTAGTCATAAATACTATGTGGCCTCACATCCGCTCCCCAGGCGACTTCTCGACACCGGGCAATGAAAGGAATAGGGTACAATATATATATGAACATAGGTACAAGTAGGTGGTATATCAATATGTATGTATAGTAGTGTAATAAATGAGCAACAACTTATTCTAGCAATTCTATCATCTACAGCAACATGAGAGTATAATATTAAAACAGAAAGTAACTCAACTTATATGAATGCCCATACAAGCATATAAGTTGAGGATCGTTCAACAGTAATTAACTCATCGTATAGGAGTGCCCATACAAACTTATACGATGAGGATCTTGGTGTATGCAATGAAGTGTAATGACATGTATGTAATGCAATGACTCATCCATGATCATGCACATGCAATCGATATGTCGACACAGACCCAAAGTTTCCACTTTTCGAGCAGGTATCTAACCTCTCAGGCATCATCCGTCGTGGCAAGACAGTGATAGTAGAGCGTGCATCTCCACTACTAGGATGGTCTCCACACTACCTGGCCTAGGCCTTCGTACGCCTCAACGCTAAGAACATAACCGCGGAGCTCACATTCGTACTGTGGCCTAGCGGGTGTCTCGGGTAGATGTGCACCGAGATCCTAGCCCCGAACTTGCCTTAGGTGTGATACGGAAGGAGCCTCAAAAATGAGCATGAGTACCAAGCCCAACCGTTCACTTGGCACGGAAGGAGCCTCGAGACATGAACACCAAGGACCAAGCCCAACCGCCAAAGGTCTATCCATCAACTCCCATCGGTGTGATGATTGGCGAGCTCGTAGACCTACCACTCTATCCTAAACAAGGGATTATGACACCGCGTGTTGAATCACACCGCATGCAATTCAACCACTTCGAGGTACGAAAGGATCCTCGAAAACGAGCACGAGGACCAAGCCCAAACGATCACTTGGCAAGGAAGGAGCCTCGGGACATGAAAACCGAGGACCTAGCCCAACCATCCATTTATGATTCTTTCCAACGTTACCAACCAGTGCGATCAGATATCCACACTTACTCCCTTCACCATCCGGTACCCAAGGCACCATAAGGGTTTACCACAAACACAGGTGGCGAACCATCTCATACAAATCCTTCACAAAAATCAATCATTTGTGTACACTTGAGTTAACCATTTATCTAACACATCACATATTCATAAACAACACCGAATAAATTACCCAAACTCTAGTGAATCTTGTTATAATTACCCTTTGTTCACTAACCCCCACAAAGTCGTTTTGTTCAACTACATTCCATTTCACAATTTGTTTGTGTGGGGTCTATCCAATAATTTCATCATGCGTTGAATTATCACAATTAAGCATATTAGCATTCGCCTACAACTTAACATCAGATTGTTACAAAATCTCTTCTGAGTCCAAACCAAACTTTACACTTACCAAGGAATTTTAGGTGTAGAACACATGCTGGACAGCAACATCAATCGGAGATTCCCGTGGCTACAGGAATTTGGTGAGTGCGTGTAACCACTCAATGGTAAGGTATTTTCATGGGCTATAACTTTCAGGTTCAGTCTGCAACCCAGATCAGAGTGTATCATACATTAAATTGGCTCCAAAGCCTGCTGCGTATCGAATACAATTTTTGCACGCTTAGTCTGACAGATCTCTAATTCGATAATACATTCCCGTGGATACAAACTTCACCTGAAGGTGTGTAACCACTCGTCGGAAAGGTAATTCCATGTTCTATGACTCTCGTGTTTAGTCGGAAGCCCAGATCTTGCCATATCTTGCCTGAAAATAGTCAAGAAGGTCGCTGCGTGCAGAACACAGATTTCTGCATGCATCTTGAGGTGAAATGAACGGCATCAGTTCATCTTCCTCCTCAAGCCAATCCTCCCTAAACACAACCAGTAGTTCCTCCATCCTTATTAACCCTCTCAAGGTCATTCCTCTTCACGAAACCACCCCCATCATCACTTTGAAGGAAGGGGAGGTTGAAGATGACTAAACCTTTGAACACAAGTTCTAGCATGGCCCTCCTAGAAATCTTCATCTCACACATCAAGACTCCTTTGAGTCGATATCTCGCCTAAGGATAACTACATATCTAGCACCAAAGGAGAGGGGAGGAAGCTCACCTCATTTCCAGCGGTTCCACCATTTCCGGCCATGGTTCTTGTAATTCTTCTCGTCGACAACCCTTTTCCTTGGCGGCGATGGCGATTCCTCTCGGAGTTTGGTTGTCTCTAGCAGTTCTTCCCTCCTCCATAAGTTATGGATTGGAAGAGAATGAAAACGGCTAGGGTTTCATTTTGCCCTTTTAATTCAGAGGTGACATGGGTAGGGACACGCCTGTGTCCTTACCCGTGTCCTACTCGGGCGAAACGGCGTCAACGGTTAAACTGTCGCTTCGTACACATACACAAGTACTGACATGCCCGTGTCTATACCCGTGTCAAGGTGACATTGCCATTTAATTGCCTGTATCTATACCCGTGTACTGCTCTGGACATATTTGACTTGACGCACACGGGTAGGGACACGCTCGTGTCTCTACTAGTGTCCTTCTCAGGGCAATGACTGCTTAACTCTCAATGCAATGCCACTCAATGCCATGGAACACGGGTAGGGACATGCCCGTGTCTCTACTCGTGTCATACCCAAAACAGACACTCAACGCCATGCCACTCAATGCCACGGCACACGGGTAGGGACACGCCTGTGCCTTTACCCATGTCCTTCTCAGGACAAGCAACTCACTGCCATTTTCTAATCACTCAAAGCCATGACACTCAAAGCCACGACACACGGGCAGGGACACGCCCGTGTCTCTACCGGTGTCCTTCTAAGGACAAGCCACTCAACGCCATTTTCTTATCACTCAAAGCCATGACACTCAAAGCTACGGCATACGGGTAGGGACACGCCCGTGTCTCTACCCGTGTCCTACATAGGGCCAACTTCATTTTTCCCCCCGAGTGCGCGACTGATCGCCTGCACCCTCAGAGAATAAATCAGCTCTCCTGATGCAAAGCATGCAAAAGGGGCCTAGCGCGAATCGGATTGTTACAAATACTATAAACAAAATAAAAGATTTCGTCCCCGAAATCAGGTTAAGGCTACGGGGAGAGAAAAGCATAAAATAGACAAAAATAAAATATGCTTTTTAAATATTACCTTGATGAAATAGCTTCGGAGAGCGCTTTTGCATCAAGTCCACCGTCTCCTACGTATACTCCTCTTTCCCATGATTGGACCACAACACTTTTACTAGAGGAACACTTTTGCGGTGCAAGGTCCTCGTTTCGCTGTCCACTATCCGCACAGGATCCAGTCGCACTGATCTATCAGTTGCAAATGCTCCGTCAGTGGTTGGGACATATTGTTCGTGCCACAACAACGCCTTTCAGAGTGACGACACATGGAATACATCATGAAGATTCTCTAGCTCTGGAGGTAACTCCAACCGATATGCCAATGGGCCAATACTTTCCAATATAACATAGGGCCCAACGTACCTTGGGCTAATCTTCTTCACACCACATACCCGAGATACTCCATGCATTGTCCTGATCTTTAAGAATACCTTATCGCCCACTTGAAATTCCACCATCTGATGTTTAGCATTATAATACTTAGCTTGGCGACTTTGAGCCTCGAGCATGTGGTCCCGTATTAGCCTCACAACCGCATCAGTATCATCTAAGTATTCAACTCCCAAAGCCTTCGGATCGTCACCCTGCACCCTTGACAAGGGTGTTCTACACCTTCTTCCGTATAGGGTTTCATGGGGCTCCATCCCAATGCTTGCTTGATAGCTGTTGTTGTATTAGAATTCTACAAAGGGTAGGAGCCTTTCCTACGGCTCTCCTCTATCAAACATGCACAACCTCAATAAATCTTCCAATGTCCTGATAGTCCTTTCAGATTTCCCGTCGGTCTAAGGGTGAAACGTTGTGCTGAAGGTAAGGTGTGAACCCAAATATGCCTGCACAGCCTTCCATTCCCTAGAGGTAAACCGACCATCCCAGTCAGAAACGATTTGTCTTCGGCACGCCATGATACCGTACAAATTGTTCCACAAAAAGGCGTACCAAAACATCCACATGTGCTTCTTTCTTCATATGTATGAACCGGGTTACCTTGATCAAGCGATCAACGATTACCCATATCGAATCATTTCCTGAGCAAGAGCGAGGCAAACCGTGGACGAAGTCCATGGAGACATCCTCAAATAACCACTGGGGGATGGGCAATGACTGCAATAATCCACCGGGGCTCCTGCATTTTGCCTTCACCCTTTGACAGGCCTCGCAATGCGTAACAAAATGTGTGACGTCTTTCTTCATTCCAGGCCAACACATGGTCTTCCGCAAGTTGGCGTGCATCTTAGCAATCCCAGGGTTCAAAAAATACTGAGAGCAGTGTTCCTCTCTTAAGATATCTTCCCGAATTTTAGCACCCTTGGGAAGGTAAAGCCGGTCACGGAAATGAAAAAGGTCGTCCTTTAGAGAGTACTCGTTGGTTGTCCCATCTTCAATTGACATTATTACCTGGTCCAGATACTCATCCCTTCCTTGCTCCACCCGGATCTGGTCTCGAACATCGCACACTATGCTAATCGTGGTCAAGTATTCTGTATACCCGTCTGGTTGATCCTTATACACCAAAGTGATCTCCGTCTCCACAAGCATTCGAGCTAACACCATATGCATCAACCGGGACTCGGGGCTTATTTCCTGTACATTCGTGCTCAAAGCATCGGCTATGAACTTTACTTTTCCGGGGTGGTAGTTTAGGATGTATTCATAATCGCACAAAAACTCCAACCACTGCCGCTGTCTTAGATTCAATTCCTTTTGAGTATGGACATACTTTAAGTTCTTATGATCCGAGAAGATTTCACAGTGTACACCGTATATGTAGTGCCTCCAAATCTTCAAGGCGAACACTACTGCTCCCAACTCCAAATCATGTACTGGATAATTGATTTCATGCTTCTTCAGTTGTCTTGAAGCATATGTGATCACATGCCCGTGCTGCATCAATACCGCTCCCATTCCTTGATATGATACATCCGTCTAAACTTGAAATCCTTCCTTCTCGGATGGAAGGGCTAGGATTGGTGCGGATGTAAGTCTGTCCTTCAGTTCTTTGAACGTAGCTTCATATTGGGGTGTCCACTCATACGTCACACCTTTTTTTGTTAGGGAAGTAAAAGGAAGAGCAATATTTGAGAATCCTTTTAGGAACTTACGGTAGTACCCTGCAAGTCCAAGGAAGATCCGCACATCGGCCGCTGACTTCAAAGGCGACCACTCCTTCACGGCACGCACTTTGGTCGGATCTACAGCTAGCCCAACCTCACTTATCACATGACCCAAGAAATCAACCTCCTTAAGCCAGAATTCACACTTGCTTAACTTGGTGAACAGGGCGTGCTCTTTTAACTTCTTCAGTACTAAGGCCAAATTCCCAGCATGTTCTTCCTCAATATTGGAGTAGACCAAGATGTCATCGATAAAAACAATGACGAAGACATCTAGATAGGTCTCGAACACTTTGTTTATCAAGCTCATGAAAGCTTATTGGGCAGTTGTGAGCCCAAACGGCATCACTGTGAACTCATACAAGCCGTACCTTGAGCTAAAAGCTATTTTCTGAATATCATCCTCTTGTATTCTCAATTGATAATACCCCGAGTGCAAATCTAGCTTGGAAAACCAATGCACTCCCACTAGTTGATCGAACAACTCATCGATCCGAGGTAACAGATAGGTGTTCTGTACCGTCAGTTTGTTGAGCTCCCGATAATGTATGCATAATCGGAGGGTTCCATCTTTCTTCTTAATGAATAGAAAAGGGGCTCCCCAAGGTGATGAGCTGGGGCGAACAAATCCTGATTCTACCAACTCTTGTAGCTGAACTCTAAACTCGGCGAGTTCCTTCGGGTCCATCCGGTAAGGAGTCCTGGAGACAAGCTTGGCACCCGGTACTAACTTGATTTGAAAATCTACTTCTCTGTGTGTGGGTAATCCTGGTAATTTCTACGGAAATAATTCGGGGAAATCGCGCACCACCCACATATCCTTGATATCCAACACAAACTCATTCAGCTCGAAATAGATCATGAAAACTTCATCTCCCTTCATGTGGGCTTTTAAAGCATGGACTAAAGATAACATCATACGGGGCGCGAAGTTAATACCTTGAAAGATGACCTCCGAATATCCATGTCTCAACGAGATCCTCTTCTACGCACAGTCAATCTTCACATAGTGCTGATCCAGTCATATCTTGCCCAAAATGAGGTCGAACTCTGGCATTCCCAAGAATGTTGTAGGGGTGTTGGAACACCCTATTACTGATTTGGGTAAGGTTAACTATGTCCTTAGGAATTTGTCTTGACCTCCTTGTATAGTTTTAAAGGTCAACTAGAATAGGTCTAAGACTTAGAACTTAGGTTTGAAAGCTTCTCTCAAGACCTTGTAGTTCAGAATACAAGTACAGAAGTCTAAGGCAATTATCGTCGAGCTCAGATCGACGAGGCGTCGAACTCAGTTCGACTATCTCTGAGCTCAGTAAAACGAGTCGTCGAACTCGGTTCGACGATCTCCGAGCTCAGATCAACGTTTCTGTCTCTAGCCAAAATCCAGATCTTTGAGCTCAGGTCGATGATAGTCGAGCTCAGATCGACGTTTTCTATCTCAAGTGTAATTCCAGTATCTGAGCTCAGTTCGACGATAGTCGAGCTCAGATCGACGACTTTTCTTGAGAGATCGGCGATTTCAGAATTCAAATTCAGTCAGTTATGGAATTCAATCTGATTCATATCCAACATTTATTTCAAAGGATTTTGTAGCCGTTTCAATCAATCTGGAGCAATTTTCAAGGAATACTAAATGGAATGTCTCTTAGGACTTTCCTCCAGAGACAAATATCATTTAAGGAAGTCCTTTTTGACTGGCTAACAACTATCTAGAAGACTTTGAGACAGTATGATGATTATAATTCTAAGGAATAGATTTTGAGACACAGTCTACAGGATTACAAGTTTGAATTCTTATAGAACCCAAGATATACAACAGTGAAGGGGATCACCACACAGAAAAAAATTTCTCTATTCTTTCAAGATCTCTTCTGATTCAAGTGTTCAAGTCTTCATCAATCAAGGACTCCAGACACATCACATTTCAGCTTTTTTTGAAATCATTCTTTGCTGGAGATCTCAAACATACTGAAGGCCTATCACCCTGTGCAAAGCTTCTTTTCCTGAACAACTACAAATCTCAGGGGGAGCTTTGACAACAAAAATCCACTAGTCTTCTCTTTGACTATTGAACAGAGAAGAACAAATTCACCTCTTTTATTTTTCTTTATTGCAAAAGGGTTACTCAAAACTCCCTTCAAAAGTTTTGTGGTTGGTTTCTGAGACCTTTTCAAAACTCAGTGGTGGCAAGACACCATATTAAAAAATCTGATTTGGTTTTTGAGCACCTTATCAAAAGCTTATTGGTTCCCAGGACACCTGATCAACTATTCCTGCAGTGGATTCCTACCTAGGGTTGTAGAAGAGTGGATGTACCCAGGTTGATTGGGGAACCACTATAGATCCTTGTGTCTTCTGGTTGCTGTGTTTGATTTTCTGTGTGCTGTGATTTGTTTCTTGCTTACTTAGTTTTTATTTACTGCAAGCATAATACACATATATATAAATCAAGTCTTCCACTGCTAAATATTTTTTTATCTGGAAAATTATTTTAATATGCTCTATTCACCCCCTCTCTAGAGTAAAGGTAGATCTTACCCTCACTTTCAATTGGTATCAGAGGCAGGTTGGTTATTCAACAACTAAATCCTCATCAGATTGGTTGTTCATACAGGCAAACACCTGAACCAAAAGATCTCTGATAAGATCAATCTTTAATAGAGGGTTATTACTTTTATTATATTTATTTTCATATAAAACCATGGCACAAGAACAAAGATTATGATAACACCAGACCTCCAGTGTGCAATCTTTCTAAGATTGCAATTCGGAAGGCAAGGATTAAATTATACATGAATTCTATTGATGAAGACATCTTTAATTCTGTTTTGACAGTGTGTCAGAGACCTCTAGTAACTACAAGTACAAGTGCTGTTCCACCCCCCTCAGGAACAGATGCAGAAATTAAAAAGTGGAAAGTTGCTTATGCCAAGGCAATGAACATATTGGCTCAGACTATGTCTGATTACATATTTCAAAAGGTGGCTGAATGCAACTTAGCAAAAGAAATTTGGGACAAGCTATCTGAGCTTGTGTTAGGATCAGCTGATGAAAGAAAGGATAGAAGATCCCATCTCATGACCCAGTATGAGAATTTCAAGAAGGGAGAAACTGAGTCAGTTGCTGACGTGTACAACAGACTCAATCTAATTATTAGTGAACTGAAGACCTTGGACAAGGAGATCTCATTGACTGAACTCAATGACAAGATCCTAATGTGCTTCCCCAGCACTTGGGATTCAAGGATCTGGCCAATCAAGGATGCCAGAAGCCTAAATGAGATCACCACTGAAGCTTTGTTGGGCAATCTCAATTCTTATGAGCTGCTTATCAAGAATAGAGAAGAAGAGCAAAAGATAGCTTCTCCAGCAATAAGGAAGGAGAAGACAATAGCATTCAAAGCTACAGAAGATCAGCCTGAAGAGAAAGTCACAGGCATTGAAGAGCTGTTAAGCTTACTGGCCAAAAGATTTTATAAGATGGCCAGGAAAGATTTCAGGAAAAGTTCATCCAGAGGCCATGAAAAGTCAAGGTATGACAAGTCCAGTAACAAAGAAATTATTTGTTTTGGATGCAGGAAACAAGGCCACATTGTGTCTGACTGTCCAGAGAATCAAAATAAGGACAAGAAAGATAGGAAAGACAGAAGAAGAGACAAAGACATCAGGAGAAACAACACTGATAAATCCTCCTCCAGCAAGAACAATCACACCAGGAAGGGATTTGTAGCTGAAACCTGGAGTGAAACTGAACAAGAATAAGAAGCTTCATCAAGCTCAAGTGATGACAAAGATGATGCTGAAGAGGAGTTTTGCTTAATGGCTATCAATGCCTCTCAACATAATTCTGATGAAGAACAAGTGTTAGAGTCTGAATCTGAACATGAAGCTGAAGAAGATCAGGTAATAGATTCTTTTGATTTCAATTCAGAGGACTTTAGATCTGAATTTAAGGCACTTTGTTTATACTTGATAAAGTCTAAGAAAGAGATTATCTCTCTCAGAAATCAGTTGTCTGAATATAGCACTAAAAATCAAATAACCTCAAACTCTCTGAGGAGTTGGAATGCTGCAGGGAGGAGATAGCTTCACTGAAAAGTGAACTATCTCAGGCAAAGAAGTTTGAAGAATCCCTTAACGGGAGAAGCATCAGACTGATGGACATCACAAGTACAGTAAACTCAATACTTTATAGTACACTGGGCTTGGGTGCTTCATCCAGCCAACCTATAGTGTTAACAACCCCAATTAAGTTTATCTCAGATAAAGGAAAGGGAGTTGTAGAGGTAGCCAGGAAGAATCCTGATTTACCTAAGAAAAACAAAGTTCAACAGAAAACGTCAAAGAGAGCTCGACGATCGTCGAATGGAGCTCAGCAATCTCAAGCCGAATCATCGAACTCAGGTCGACGATCGCTGAACTCTGAACTCTGTCAAAATCGATCTTCGAACAAAGCTCGACGATCTGACCTTAGATCGTCGAACTCAGCTCAGAGATCGTCGAACAGAGATCAGAGCTTTGAACAAATTTTCAAGGGTAAATCAAAATTCAATCCTAGAGGCCCTACATCCCAAAGCTTTAACCCTTATACTTAATGGATAATACCTCCTAGGAGATATTATCCTGAAGGTTATAAGAGTCAGCCAGGGATATCTTTTATTTCAGAATTTAATGATTATCAACCTAGGCCCAAGGTAAACTGGCTCAAAAATAAGTAAATTATTATGTATGCAGGTGAAGACCTATCCAACAATAAACCAGCAATGGTATCTGGATAGTGGGTGCTCAAAGCACATGACAGGAAGCAAGGATAATCTAACATCCTTCAAAGCCAAGCTTGGACCTAAAGTCATATTTGGAGATTCAAACTTTGGACAGACCAAGGGATATGGTGCAGTCCAAATATGGTCAGTCACATTCAAGAAGGTGGCCTATGTGGAAGGACTGAAACATAATTAAATCAGCAGTAGTCAACTATGTGATGAAGGCTACCAGGTGATATTCAACAAATCCTCATGCAAAATCAAATCGGAGGACAACACAACTGTGTTGACAGGTAAAAGGAAAGGTAACATTTATCTTGTAGATTTTCCTTCAACTAAGGTAGATATTTGCTTGTTCAACTCTGTTAGTAAACCAAATGAACTATGACATAAGAGATTAGGACATATAAACCTTAGAACCATTGCTAAGCTATCCAAGGACAACCTTGTTAGAGGACAACCTTCTGGCCCCTACAAGAAGGAAGGACTTTGCAGGGCTTATCAATTAGGCAAACAAACTAAAAATAGTTTTAAGTCACTTAATAAGAGTGATTCACCTAGGATCTTGTATCTGTTACACATGGATCTTTTTGGACCCATTACAGTACAAAGCCTAGGAGGAAAATCTTACACTTTAGTAGTTGTAGATGACTTCTCTAGATTCACATTGGTGCTCGTTCTGAGGAAGAAGTCTGATAACTTTAAGTGTTTGATAGAGTTTCTCAAATGCATACAGATTGAGTTCAATACTCATATTGCCCTAATTATAAGTGATCATGTGACAGAGTTTGATTCTCTTCTTATGCAAGAGTTCTGTCAGAGTGAAAGGATCAGGCACACTTTCTCACCTCCTAGAACTCCTCAACAGAATGGGGTAGCTTAAAGGAAAAATAGAACCCTTATCGAATCTTCTACTACATTGTTGACAGATGCTCACCTTCCCCTATCCTTTTGGGCAGAGGCACTGAACACCTCAAACTATGTTTTGAATAGAAGATTGATATATAAGATGAAGGGCAAGACTCCCTATGAATTACTCAAAGGGAAGAAACATAAAGTAGATTATTTCAAGATTTTTTATTGTATTTGTTACATACACAATAATGACAAGAAATACATAGCAAAATTTCAAGCCAAAGCTGATGAAGGAGTGTTTCTGGGATACTCCATGATAAGTAAAGCTTATACGGTGTTTAACTAAACTTCTCTTAAAATTGAAGAATCAGTACATTTATCTTTTGATGAAACAAACATGTCATATAAGGAGAAGAATACTTCTACCATAGAACCTTTGTAAGTACATTCTCTTTCAGAGAATTTGAACAGGTTAAACATCATTAAAGAGGATACATCACCTTCACCTATCCAACAAAGAGGTGGAAGTAGTGAAGATGAAGAGGACACTCAACATCTTGGTGAGAACCACATTGAAGAGCCAGTTGCTGTTCCACAAGAGGAAACAACAACACAGGTTGGTGAATAATCAACACCCCCTGTTGATTTAATAACATCAAGAGATCATCCAATCTCCCAAGTAATTGGAGACATCTTTGCTGGTGTGCTAACCAGAAATCAGGCCAACCAAAACCTGATGCACACCTGCTTTTTATCTCAAATTTAGCCTCAATCCATACAAGATGCAGAACAAGATCCACACTGGATAATTGCAATGCAAGAGGAATTACATCAATTTGAAAGGAACAAAGTTTGGGAACTAGTGCCAAGACCAAAGGATCATTCCATTGTTGGAACAAAATGGGTGTTCAGAAACAAGCTGGATGCTCAAGGAATCATTGTAAGGAATAAGGCAAGACTAGTTGCACAAGGATACTCAGAAGAAGAAGGAATAGATTATGACCAGACCTTTGCACCAGTTGCAAGGTTGGAGGCCATACGAATATTTCTAGCTTATGCATCACACAAGGGATTCAAGGTCTATCAAATGGATGTAAAGAGTGCATTTCTCAATGAAGATATGAACGAAGAAGTCTATGTTAGACAACCCCCAGGTTTTATCTCTCCAACTCACCCTGATTATGTTTTTAAATTTCACAAAGCATTATATGGTCTTAAGCAATCTCCTAAAGCATGGTATGATACCTTAGCATGCTTTATTTTGAAAAATGATTTTATAAGGGTAGAGTAGACCAAACTCTTTTTATTAAAACCTATAAGTCCAATACCCTACTAGTACAAATTTATGTAGATGATATTATTTTTGGATCTACTGATTCAAATTTGTGCAAACGGTTTTCCAACCTATTGCATTCTAAATTTGAAATGAGTAGCATGGGTGAGCTTTCCTTCTTTCTAGGATTGCAAGTCAAACAACATGCTGATTGCATATTCATTTCTCAAACCAAGTATGCAAAAGAGTTGGTTAATAAATTTGGTATGTCTGAAGCATCCTGCATGAACACACCTATGCCTACTAATACTGTATTAGATGCTGATGAACATGGAAAACCTGTAGATCAGACAACATATAGAGCAATGATTGGCTCTTTATTGTACCTTACAGCTAGTAGACCAGACATAATGTTTGCTACATGCATCTGTGCTAGATTCCAAGTAAGACCTAGAGAGTCACATCTAACATTAGTTAAAAGGATTCTTAGGTATGTGAAATTTTTCCAAATCTAGGACTCTGGTATCCAAAAGATTCAGGATTTGAATTAACTGGATTTTCAGATGCTGATTATGCTGGATGTAGAGTAGACAGGAAAAGAACCAGTGGAACTTGCAAGTTTCTTGGTGACACACTTGTCTCCTGTTTTGTAAGAAACAAACATCTATGTCCACATCAATTGCTGAAGCTGAATACATGGCAGTAGGTAGTTGTTGCTCACAGATTTTGTGGATTCAAAATCAGCTCCTAGACTATGGTTACAACTTAGATAAGTCAGAAATATTTTGTGATAACACTTGTGCTATTTCTATAGCACAAAATGAAGTCCTCGATAGTAGGACAAAACATATAGAAATTAGGCATCACTTTTTAAGGGATAATATTGAGAAGAATAATATTGAACTTCAATATATCCCAACTGATTTGCAAAGGGGAGATATTTTCACCAAACCATTAGATGAAAAGAAACACACCTTCTTCCTGAATCAGTAAGGAATGTTAGATGGAGGAAGCTTAAATTAAGATCCAAGATTTTAACACCTTAAAATTAACCAAGACTAGGCTAAAACCTTGATTTTTCTAGCTTCTATAGGTTATTTCTGTTCTCTGAACTGCGCCCGATGTTTTTCCCAATGATCGTCGAACAGAGATCGACGATCACAGAAATCGTCGACCGGAGTTCAGTGCTTTCCAGATAGTGCTAGGCTATCTCTTTCCGGTCAGAGATCGTCGAGCAGAGCTTGACGCTCTCCTATATCGTCGAACGGAGATCGACGATGTTGAAGAACCTTTAGATTCCTTTAGAAGCCCAGATCGTCGAACGGAGTTCAACGATCTTTCATTTTTTGCTTCGAACCCTAAAATAAAATTCATTTTTCGACTGTCTTTCTCCTTTTGCGCATTCATACTCTCTGTAGAACTTTTCTTTCCCTCCAAATATCTCTGCAATTTGTCTCGTTTGTTTGTTTTTGCAGGTAATAATGGCCGTCTCTGTTGCCATTCTAGCAGCAATGAAGTTCGACACGGGTTTCGACATCGAGATGGATTCTTTTGAGGGCAGTGATCAAATATTTAAAGACATTCTGGAATTACTCAAGGAACAACAGTTGGTTTATATCATGTCCACAAGAATGAAACTGGAGGCAGATGAAATCAAGGAGTGGGTGTATACTGCACATAACCTGGATCAGAACACAGTGGTTGGAACAATATCCGGCATACAGGTATCCCTAACTCCTGCTCTCCTAACAGAAGTCTTCCATTTGAGTACTGGGCATGATTCAGTTGAGTTATCTGGAGAGGAATTTGCTAGTATGCTGGATAGAATGGGTAACTCAGCAGCAAACCCTAATAAGCTGTTTAAGAAAAATTTGTCAGTAGAATATAGATTCCTAGCAGATGTTGTGGGAAAAGTATTGTTCGCAAAGCATTCTGCTCATGATACTATCTCAAGGTATCAATTTTATTTAATGGGTGAATTAGTAGATAAGAAACATTTGAATTGGGGGGAGATATTCTTTAATTTAATTAAGAAAAAGGTGAACAAGAATTTTGTGAATTTTGGGAGGATTCTAGGCCTGTTTCTGCATAACAGATGCCCTAAGCTGCTTGTCTCCAGTGGCATGCACATCAATGCCTCCAAGAGGCTATCCCGTGCCCTCTTTGGAAAGTGGGACAGGCAAATTGCCAAACCAAGCAGAGCTCCTGCAGTTGTCTCAACTGCAGGCACAAGGACTGTACAGGTCACTTCCCCTCAGGCAACTGCCCCCTTGGAAGAATTTCCTGCCTCCTCCTCATCTCCACCATCTTCACCCATTGTTTATACTACCATCACTACATCCACCATCACCATCTCAATTTCATCCCCCATCACCATTTCATCTCCAATCTCAACTTCTTCACCACCACCAACAACTATTGGAGACCATTTCCATCCTCTACACTATTATCCACACCTTGACATTGACTCATCCACTCTAATTCCATCATTCAATCTATTAGATGATTCCTTCATGGATGATTATCATTCCTCACCCCTTGAGCCCTCATCATCATCTACCTCTTACCAACAATTACTTCAAGACATTCTAGCTCAACCATCCTTCACTCCATCCATTTCAATCCCAGTGACTTCCATCACAACCATCCCCATATCACAACCATCCATTTAACTGCCATCCACATCATTTTTCCACATCTCAACAGCTCCTCTAACTCCATCTACTTCTGCAACCCTATCCTCTACCTCTACTCAAGTATCACTTAAGCAAGTAGATCTTCAAGCTTTAGCAGATAAGCTCAATGAAATGTTAGCTCCAAGGCTAACACTCTTGCTGGAGACCTCCATGGCTCCACTCCTTCAGTCTATATAGGACTTATCTGCCAGGCTATCCTCCTTCTGTCCTCCTCAGAAAATCCCTTCTGTGGGGTGCCTTGATCTAGTGCATACTGAATCTAGGCAGGGGGAGATGCCATATGAAGAAGAGATGTTGCCTGCTTCAGATGAAGAAGTGCCAGAGATTCTAGCTCCAGTTCCAGTTCAAATAGTTGACCTCAGGTCACTGTTATCAGAATTTGATACACTTTATTTCAGTTGTCTTCCTGCTCAGGAAGTTGTAGACCTTACTAAGGCCATTGTGCCTATTTTTAGTTGTGATCGCAGCCTAATATCCTCATATATCAATTCTCTCAAGGCCGTGGAAAGTGTTATTTCTGCTGATATTGTGAATGCTGATTCTACTTCTGCTATTGATAAAGTCTGTTCTGATATTGCTGATGATTTGCTGATGACAGAGGCTAATGATTCATAGCCTGCTGTTCATGTTGATGAGCCTTTTGTTACTGATGTATCTGATGCTCCTGCTACCCCAATTATTTCTATTGCCACTGCTGTTTCTACCAGTGTGTCTGTTAGTGCTGCTTCTGTCACTACTGTTGCTGCTTCAACTGAACAATCCAAACAATAGAAAGAATACATTAAAAGGATTGATGAATTGTATGACAATCCTCAGAGCTCAGATAGTGAAAAGTTTAGAACTGATTCTGATGACTCCTCTTCAACCATTACAAGGAAGAGGAAAGCCAGAAGCAAAGCTTTGAAATGAGTTCCTCTAGAGAAAGTTAAGGATGATAATGATATTCCCTACTATATTTTGCATGACTGTCCTATAACTGAACCTTGGATGCAATTCTCAAAGAACCAATATGAGTCCATGAAGAAGAAGAGGAAGTTTAACAAAGGATCATCTAACCATCCTCCTCCTCCTCCTCCTCCTTCACCAGATGCAGGAACTGGTGGAGGTTCTGCTTCACACTCTTCATATGCTAAAACTCAAAGTTCCTCTCAAGCTCAAGATAGATCACAGTTAAGAGGGTATCATCAAAGAGGCTACCAATCTAGGAGAGGCCAGTACAGAGGAAACCAAAGAGGACACAAAGTTTATTCTAGAGGACAACCTAGGCAACATCCTTATCACAGGGAAGGACAAGGCCCCATTGATTAAACTTCAGGCCCTTTCCCTTATAAGCTTAAAGATATTGTTACTTCAAGAGCTCCTCCTGCTGATACAATCAACAGATATGAACCTTCTGTCCCCTTTGAAGATCGAGAAAACAATCCCCTTTCTTGGACAGCAAGGATGAAAGAATTGGCTACCTTAGATCAAATAAAGAATGCAAACGAACAGGGAAAAGATACTTCAAACATCACTACTCTATCTGAGCAAAGGAAGAAAGAACTTGAAAGATACTCCTCAAGAAAATTCTTTGATCCAGAGAGTTATATGAAGCTACACCCAGAGGCTGTTGTTCCCAGACCTAAATCTCAAACCTCTCTAGGTGCTGCTGATGACAGAAAATCCAAGAAGGAAGCTCTAAATCTAAACAGAGAAATCTTGTTCAAGAAGAGAGAAGAAAAGGAGTAATTATGTAAGCTAACAGTATATATCTATTTCTGACTATCTGCTGTGACTCTATATCTGCTTCTACAATGCTGCAATTCATTCTTCTGCTATGTAGTATTTACTTTTGTTTCTGCTTATATGCTTTTTAATTCCTGTCTTGTAAATAGTAATCCTAACCCAAATAGGGGGAGATTGTTGGAACACCCTATTACTGATTTGGGTAAGGATAACTATGTCCTTAGGAATTTTTCTTGACCTCTTTGTATAGTTTTAAAGGTAAACTTAAATAGGTCTAAGGATTAGAACTTAGGTTTGAAAGAGGCCCCCAAGACCTTGTAGTTCAGAATACAAGTAAAGAAGTCTAAGGCAATTATCATCGAGCTCAGATCGACGAGGCATCGAACTCAGTTAGACTATCTCTGAGCTCAGTTCAATGAGTCGTCGAACTTGGTTCGACGATCTCCGAGCTCAGATCGACTTTCAAGTCTCTAGCCAAAATCTAGATCTTTGAGCTCAGGTTAGCGATTGTCAAGCACAGATCGACGTTTTCTGTCTCAAGTCTAATTTCAGTCTCTTAGCTCAGTTCGACGATAGTCGAGCTCAGATCGACGACTTTTCTTGAGAGATCGATGATTTCAGAATTCAAATTCAGTCAGTTATGGAATTCAAACTGATTCATATCCAACATTTATTTCAAAGGATTTTGTAGCCGTTTCAATCAATCTGGAGAAAGTTTCAAGGAAGAATAAATGAAATGTCTCTTAGGACTTTCCTCCAGAGGCAAATATCTTTTAAGGAAGTCATTTATGACTGGCTAACGGTTATCAAGAGACATTGAGACAGTATGCTGATTATTATTCTAAGGAATAGATTTTGAGACACAGTCTACATGATTACAAGTTAGAATTCTTACAGAACACAAGATATACAACAGTGAAGGGGATCACCACACAAAAAAGAATTTCATTATTATTTCAAGATCTCTTCTGATTCAAGTGTTCAAGTCTTCATCAATCAAGGACTCAAAACACATCACATTTAAGATTTTATTGAAATCATTCTTTGCTGGAGATCTCAAACATACTAAAGGCCTATCACCCTGTGCAAAGCTTCTTTTCCTGAACAACTACAAATCTCAGGGGGAGCTTTGACAACAACAATCCACTAGTCTTCTCTTTGACTTTTGAACAGAGAAGAACAACTTCACCTCTTTTATTTTTCTTTGGTGTGAAAAGGTTACTCAAAACTCTCTTCAAAAGTTTTGTGGTTGGTTTTTGAGACCTGGTCAAAACACAGTGGTGGCAAGACACCTGATCAAAAAATCTGATTTGGTTTTTGAGCACCTTATCAAAAGCTCATTGGTGCCTAGGAAACATGATCAACTATTCGAGCAGTGGATTCCTACCTAGGGTGGTAGAAGAGTGGATGTACCCAGGTTGATTGGGAAACCACTTTAGATCCTTGTGTCTTCTGTTTGTTGTGTTTGATTTGCTGTGTGTTGTGATTTGTTTCTTGCTTACTTAGTTTTTATTTACTGCAAGCACAATACACATATATATAAATCAAGTCTTCCACTGCTAAATATTTTTTTATCTGGAAATTTATTTTAATATACTCTATTCACTCCCCTATAGAGTAAAGGTAGATCTTACCCTCACTTTCAAGGGGTGTCAAAGAGCTTTCCTTCAAGGAGAACCTGAAACTAGCACTTCGCGGTTGCTGTCATCTACAATCCGTCTGGAAGGAGCACCCTTTTAGCAATACCAGTGAAGTATTGCACTCCATCTATATCTTTGATGAAGTCTTCAGACGCAAAAGAGTACGAGGCACCGATGTCGAATAATGTATAGGTCGGTTTCCCGCCGACCATTACGGTGCCTAAGTGTCAATAATAATTCTCAAGCAAGGCATCTAATATATCTTAAGCAACTTGAGGGTATTAATGAAAATAAAATGACTAACTGTAATCATACCTGCAATCACTTCCTGAGGGTTCTGCTCTTGAGTCATGTCCAACGCATACATCTGATCCCGAGCGGACCCGGGGTACCTCTTCGTGGTCCTCTTCCTCGACCACGCATGTTCCCCCGCCCTCATAGAGCTGCTAGAGGGAAAGCGAGAGGCGCATTACCAAATAGATGCAGGCAGTAACATCAAATGTGGCCCTGTTGGTTGCATTCGAAGCACACTCTCTCCTGCCGCCCACTGGGTTGTTGAAATTGTTGAGGTGGAAGCAATGCTTGCGGTTACGGAACCGAGGGCTCCATTCTAAAATTCTGAGAGAAACGTATGCCACCTCTTCGATATACTCTTCCTCCTTATTATAAAATCTCCTTCTACTGCTGGGGCCAGCTTCCATCACGTCTTCAGCTGGCCTCTTACCACATCCCAAGTGGTCCGCTTCCAACCTCTTTGCCATGTCAACAATCTCGGCTAGACTAGAGTCTGCTATAAACAAAAGGGCTTGCCTCAGGGGGTCTCGCAAGCATTTATAGAATCGTTTTGTTTGTCCTCTATCATCCAACTCATAAGAGTCAGCAAATCTAGCCAAGTGCTGAAACTCCCATTGATATTCTGTCACCGACTTGGACCCATTCTTCTGTTGCAAAAATCTCTCTTCAATATTATCCCGAGCAGCCGAGGAAATGAAATGCTTTAAAAAGGCTTCAGAGAATTCACTCCAACTGATATCTGTGTACACCCATCCTTGAAAATTGGAGCCCATGAGGGACTTCCACCACCTTTTGGCTTGCAGCTCTAAGAGTGTCACTATAAGGGTCACCACCATGTTATTTGGGCACCTTATTCCTGCCAACAGTTCTTGTACAGTGTCGAGCCATTCTTCCGTACACACTGCCGACTCCATCCCAAGGTAAGTAGGAGGGGAGAGAGCTCGGAAAGTTCTTAACCAAGTGGATCCCGGACCCTGCTATTGTACAGGAGCATGCTGGGATTAGGACATGAAGGCGTCCAAGATAGCTATAAGCGTCTGCCCTAGCTCTGATTGTTGGAATTATGTAGGTACGGACGGGGAGGGGGTGCCCCTCACCGGCTCAACATGTACTGGTATCTACACGTAAGGTACAAACTTAAGGTTAGGTCGGCTAATCTAAGGTCAAAGATGGACAAACTTAGTGTGAATTACATATGGGCACACCACTACTTCCGCTAAGTCAGTTTGTCCGCAAACTGACTAAATGAACGGGGGTGGTACCATTGTTGAATGACTTCTTCAGTTCTGGATCGTAGAAAGCTGATACCATTTGTAAGACCCCCCATCCCGGAACATAAAACACGACACGAGAGGGGTCTTATGCCCAGAACAGCCGCCTCGCAGTAGCACTAGCACTCGGGCTAGCCTGTACCACAAGACGCCAATCCGTCTAGCAATAACCAATATCATACATTGCCGACCCATCTAAAATATAACATAAAAGTCAAATCAACACCAAGCTTTTAGTCCTTAATATAACAACAGAAGAGAAGCTTCAACAAGCTTCTAATATCAGAGTACGTAAATAGTTTTCCCAAAAAGGGTGCAATAAAAACCTCTCACCCTCACATCAGTAACTAACGGTAGCGACTGAACAGTCCCCTCAGGCCCTGTCGTCCTGGCCTTGCTGTCCGGTTGCATAACCTGCTGCTCCACCTGCGGGGTTTCCTCCTAAAAAGAAGATGTAACAATCATTAGTCATAAAGACTAAGTGGCCTCACATCCGCTCCCCCGGCGACTCCTCGGCACCGGGCGGAGAAAGGAACAAGGTAATATATATATGAACATAGGTACAAGCAGGTGGTATATCAGTATATATGTAAAGCAGTGTAATAAATGAGCAACAACTTATTATAGTAATTCTATCATCTACAGAAGCATGAGAGTATAATATTATAACAGTAAGTAACTTCACTTATATGAATGCCCATACAAGCATATAAGGTGAGGATCGTTCAACAGTAATTAACTCATCGTATAGGAGTGCCCATACAAACTTATATGATGTGGATCTTTGTTATGCAATGAAGTGTAATGACATGTATGTAATGCAATGACTCGCCCATGATCACGCACATGCAAACGCTATGTCGACACAGACTTGAAGTTCCCAGTTTTCGAGCATGTAGCTAACCTCTCAGGCGTCATCCATCGTGGCAAGATGGTGAAAGTCGAGCGAGAATCTCCACTACTAGGCTGGTCTACACACTACCTGGCCTAGGCCTTCATATGCCTTAATGCTTAGAACACAACAGCGGATCTCACATGCGTACTACGACTCAACGGGTGTTTCGGGTAGATGTGCACCGAGATCCTAGCCCTGAACTGGCCTAAGGTATGATACGGAAGGAGCCTCAGAAATGAGCATGAGGACCAAGCCCAACCGTTCATTTGGCACGGAACGAGCCTCGGGACGTGAACACCTAGGACCAAGCCCAACCGCCCAAGGTCTATCCGTCAACTCCCATCAGTGTGACGATTGGCGAGCCCGTAGACCTGCCACTCTATCCTTAACCAAGGATTACGACACTGCTTGTCGACTCACACCGCATGCAAAACAACCACTTTAAGATATGAAAGGAGAATCTGAAACAAGCACGAGGACCAAGCCCAACCGACCACTTGTCATGGAAGGAGCCTCGGGACATGAACACCGAGGAACTAGCCCAACCGTCCATTTATGATTCTTCCCAATGTTACCAACCAGTGCGATCAGATATCCGCACTTACTCCCTTCACAATCTGGTACCCAAGGCACCATAAGGGTTTACCAAAAACACAGGTGGCGAACCACCTCAAACAACTCCTTCACCAAAATTAATCATTTGTGTACACATAAGTTAACCATTTATCTAACACATCACGTATTCTTAACCAACACCGAATCAATTACCCAAACACTAGTGAATCTTGTTATAATTATCCTTTGTTCACTAACCCCCACCAAGTCATTTCGTTCAACCACATACCATTTCACCATTTGTTTACGTGGGGTCTATCCAATAATTTCATCAGGCATTGAATTATTACAATTAAGGATATTATCATTCGCTTACAACTTAATGTCAGATTGTTACAAAATCTCTTCTGAGTCCAAATCCAACTTTACACTTACCCAGGAATTTCGGGTGCAGAACACCTGCTGGATAGCAATATCAACTAGAGATTCCCGTGGCTACAGGAATCCGGTGAGTTTTTGCAACCTCTCGATGGAAAGGTCTTTCAATAGGGCTACAACTTTCATGTTCAGTCTGCAACAACGATCAGAGTGTATCATACATGAAATAGGCTCCAAAGCCTGCTGAATACAGAATACAATTTTTGCACGCTTAGTCTGACAGCCCTCTACTTTGATCAGACATTCCCTGTTGGTACCCTGGATGTGATTTGGCTTATGTAATCCTTTTCCGGCCCCTCTTGATCCATATAACTATATATGATCATGTTTAGGCCTTGTTCAGTTTCCCTAGGACAGTTTATAACTGACCTAGAGCTTAGGCTAGTAGTTCTAGATGTATTTTTGGTTAAGGCTTTTTCCGTTCGACCATCGTCGAACGAGGCCTCGCGATCGTCGATCATTGGTCGACGATAGCAGGGCTATTGAATCGTTGAAGTCAAGACAATTATCGTCGACCGATGGTCGACGATCTCAGAGCAAGTTTATTATGCTCTGAAGGTTGGTCGACGATCTGCCATCAGCAGTTCTACGGTCGTGTTCTCGCTTCACGATTTCTATCTCGACAGATCTTTTGCCTTAGTCGTCGACATCATGAGATGTTCGACGTTTTCTGCTTCGACAGATTCTTTGTTGGTCGACGATATCTTGAGCTGGTCGACGATTTCTGGTCGACGATTTCTGTTTCGACAGATTTCTGCTTTTAGTCGACGATCTGTTAGCTAGGTCGACGATCATCGAACCCCTGTTCGACGATTTCTGTCTGCCTTTAACAATTTGCACTTATTTTATTCCTTGGTCTATTTCCAAGTGTTTTAGCGTGTGGTTAGAAAGATTTTCTGAAGATTGTTTTTGCTAATTTATGGCTTAAATTCAAATGAATTAATTACCAAATATGTTAAGCATAAATTACGGGATTTCGTATTTTGATAAAGCATTTTTGTCTTATTATACAAAATATATTGCCAGGCTGTATTCTAGCCGTTGGCGGTGTATGCTATTTCCAAGAATGATAAGTCTTTATGCTGAGATATTTTCCTATTCATTTATTCCCTTATTGGGACTGACAGTAAGCTAATAGGTCATTCTATTCCTATTGCTATATTCTATTTTGAGATAATCTGTTGCAGGGCTCGAGAATTCAAATCAATAGAGCCGTTCCAAAAGGAAAAATGAGAAGACATATTTAAGAGAGATTTTTTCTCAGAAAAATGAAGAATTTACAGATACAGAGAGATTTTTTTTTTTGCTGCATTCTCTCAAGCATCTCCAGAGCAACTCTTCACCATCTCACAAAAAGAAGAAGAAAAGCTCTCCTGAAGCAAAAGTCCAAAGCAATTTCTTTCATTCTCAAGTCTCCTGAGCATCTGCTTAGAGTTTTCAAGACTTCAGAAAGAGCTCCAGATCTGCTTCACGTGCTCCAGAATCTGAAGACCTGATAAAAATCAGTCTACAGATCTCTGAGGATTTAGTTTCAGTATATCTGAAACTCCTTCATCCTGAAGCAAAGGCTTTCCCTGGACTTCCACTGAGCCAGGGGGAGACTTTGATTCTTTAGAGAATCGACAAGTCTTCTCTAATCTATATTAACAACAGAGAAGACAATCTAACCCTTTCAACCCCTTTGTAAAAGAGTTTTCACACCTCTTCAAAAGTGAACATTGGTGACAGGGCACCTTATCAACAACCTGTGGTTGAGCATCCTTATCAAAAGCTCAAAGGGTCTGTTTGATCTACCTGAATCAGATCATTGGTGGCAGGGCACCTTAGCAAAAACCTGTAGTGGATTCCTACCAGGGTGGTAGAAGAGTGGAGTACCTATTAAGAGGGAACCACTATATATCCTGTGTCTCTCTGGCTATTTTTGTTTAATTGTCTTTTCTGTGGCTGTGATAGAACTACCTAGGATTGCTAGTTGCTGTGATAGGTTTATAGTTGAACTGAAATTTCAGTTAACTCTCTCACTTGTGCACGTCACTGTGTTAGGCTCTTAGGGTTCAAGTATCAGATTATTTTATTCCGCAAATAAACTCCAAGAGAGCTGACTAGTTATTCATAAAATTTGAATACTCTATTCACCCCCCCCCCTCTAGAGTAGTTTACAACTTATCCCCTCACTTTCAATTGGTATCAGAGCCAGGTTAGCTGTTCATACAGGCTAACACCTGAGTTAAAAGATCCTGTGATAAGTTGTTTCCTGATACCATTCACAAACACTTTCACACATGGCCCAGTCTAAGGATTATTCAAGCACCAGACCTCCTATATGCAACTTGTCCAAGTTTGGCATATGGAAGGCCAGGATAAGACTATACATGAACTCTATTGATGAAGATATCTTTTCCTCTATTTTGACAGGACCACCTGCTAGGCCTGCTGCTGCTTCCACTTCTGCTGATCTCAGTGCTGTGCCACCACCTGACTACAATGAAACTTACAAGAAGGCAAAAGCAGCTGATGCGAAAGCAATGAATATCCTAGCTCAGACAATGTCTGATGAAATATTCCAGAAGCTTGCTGAATGTACCTCAGCCAAAGCTATGTGGGATTCCCTCAACCACATAGTTGCTGGCTCAGCTGACGAGAGGAAGGACAGGAGATCCAACCTCACTTCTCAGTATGAAAATTTCAAGAAGGATGATGCTGAAGACATTGACACAATGTACACAAGACTCAGTTCAATAATAAGTGAACTGAGGTCTTTGGACAAGGAGATAACCTTGTCAGAAGTCAATGACAAGATCCTGATGTGTCTTCCCATCTCTTGGGACTTAAGGATATGGCCCATCAAGGATGGAAGAAACACTATGGAACTTTCCACAGAAGCTCTGTTGGGAAAGCTCAAGTCATATGAGCAAACTTTAAAGAGCAGAGCTGCTGCAACTGAAGTAAAAACTCCTACACCTACAAAGAAAGAGCACTCTCTAGCTCTTAAGGCTGCTGAGACTTCTGAAGGAAGTCAATCAAATGAGGAGTTACTGGCACTCATTGCCAAGAGGTTCTTCAACATGGGAAGAAGAGACCTCAGAAAGAAGTTCTCCAAGTATGAGGACAAACCAAGGTATGACAAAACTCCATCTAAAGAAATCATCTGTTATGTTTGCAGCAAGCCTGGACACATTGCTCCAGATTGTCCAGAGAAGAAACACAAGGAGAAGAAACATGAGAAAGAGTACAGGAAGTACCACTCCAAGTCCTCCTCACACAAATACAAGAAGAAGGACAAGGGATTTGTGGCTGCTACTTGGAGTGAAACAGAAGAGGATACCTGCTCCTCTAGCTCTAGTGATTCAGAAGAAGAAGAAGAGAAGAAAGCCAAAGAGGTCTGCCTCATGGCTATTGATGCCTGCAGCTCTCTGTCAGCTGCAGAGAATTCTGAAGAAGAAGGAGACAATGAAGAAGATTCCTCTATGGAAGACCAGGTAATCGACTCATTTGATTTCTCATCTCCTGAGTTCAAATTAAAATTTAAAACTCTATGTTTAGATTTACTATTATCTGAAAAAGAAATTAAGTCACTTAGATTAAAGATAATGGAACTAGACATGGAAAGTACTGAAATAATTAGATTAGAAAAGGAATTAGAAAGCTCAAAAGAAGAAGTAACATTCCTAAAAATAGAACTAGCTAAATCTAAGAGGTTAGAAGAACAATTAAATGGCAGAAGCCTTAAATTATCTGAAATAACCAGTATAGCAAACACTAGGGTTGGTAATGATAAACTAGGCTTAGGTGCTACATCTAGTGAACCCATCCTCCTCACAAAGGAGAGATTTAGCACTCCAGTAAAATTTATTTCTGAATCAGGAATAAAGAATACTGAGGAAATTGAAAAATGCAAGAAAATTCAGAATAAGATTAAGAAAGAGAACAGGAAGAAAAAATTTCTAGCTTTACAGAAATCGTCGAACTTTAATCGACGATCGTCAAACCTATCGTCGAACGTCTATCGACGATCGCTGAACACCTTCACCAAGTATGATATCTTCGGTGCAGGAGATCGACGATCTCATCTTGAGTCGTCGACCAGTGATCGACGATCTCATCATGAGTCATCGACCAGTGATCGACGATCGTGGAATCCAGAACAAAACACTACTACAAATGATCGATGATATGACTTGCGATCGTCGACCGTGGATCGACGATCTGGACTTAAGCTGGAAAATAAATTTCAAACTTCCAGAATTGAAAATCCCAATCACTACCCTAGGTTGTTTAATCCTTTAACTGAATGGATTATCCCACCTAGGAGATCACACCCTTTAGGATATAAATCCAAGCCTGCAAAATCTTTTATATCTTGTTTTTCTTTTGTGAAGAATACTGGACCCAAGGTAACCTGGGTCCACAATGTATAATTGATATCTTTGCAGGTGAAGACCTATCCAGTCATACATGACAAATGGTATCTGGATAGTGGATGCTCAAAGCATATGACAGGAAAGAAGAAGAATCTGTCAGGGTTCAAAGCAAAGCTGGGACCAAAAGTTGTATTTGGGGATTCCAGCTGTGGACAGACTGAAGGGTATGGCAGCTTCACCATAGGAGTTGTAACATTCAAGAAGGTTGCTTATGTCTCAGGACTAAAGCACAACCTAATCTCTGTAAGCCAAATGTGTGATGCTGGGTACAAGGTATGGTTTACTGACACTGCTTGTAATATTGCTTTAAATAATACTGTTGTGTTAGTAGGTATTAGAATTGGTAATGTTTATGTTGTAGATTTTAACTCATCCAAATCTGAAATATGCTTATTTAATGAAGTAACCAGTAATAATACCCTTTGGCATAAGAGACTTAGTCATGTAAATTTGAAAAACATTTCTAGGCTGGCTAAATACAACCTTGTAAGAGGCTTACCTTCTTGCCCCTACAAGAAGGAAGGCCTTTGCAAAGCTTGTCAATTAGGTAAGCAAACAAGAAATAGCTTTAAATCAGTTAATAAAAGTTATTCTCCCAGGATTCTGTACTTGCTACATTTGGATTTATTTGGTCCTATTGCTGTACAGAGTCTTGGAGGAAAGTCTTACACTCTAGTAATTGTAGATGACTTCTCTAGGTTCACTTGGGTATTCTTCTTGAGAACTAAGGCTGATAACTTCAAGGTTCTTACAGACTTTCTAAAGTGTATACAGAGTGAGTACTCTACTCAGATTGCCTTGATCAGAAGTGATCATGGTACTGAGTTTGAGTCTCTTCTTATGCAAGAATTCTGTGAGAAGGAAGGTATCAAACATAGCTTCTTTGCTCCTAGAACTCCTCAACAAAATGGGGTAGTTGAAAGGAAAAACAGAACCCTAATTGAAGCTGCAAGTACATTATTGGCAGATGCTAACATGCCTCTGTCCTTTTGGGCTGAAGTAGTTAGCACAGCTAACTATGTATTGAACAGAAGTCTGATACATAAACTTAAGGGTAAGACTCCCTATGAGTTACTTAAGCAAGTGAAACCTAAAATAGACTATTTTAGAGTATTTGGCTGTGTTGTTTTTGTTCATAACAATAACAAAGAATACCTTAGAAAATTTGAGGTAAAAGCTTCAATGTGAGTCTTTCTGGGATACTCTCAAGTAAGCAAAGCCTATAGGGTCCTTAATAAATCCTCTCTTAAGATAGAAGAGTCTGCACATGTCTCTTTTGATGAGACAGTCATGTATTATAAGGAGAAGGACTCTTCCTCTAATAGTACAGTGCAAGTCCTAGGAGTAAGTAAGGATTTGGAAGGTTTGAGACTCACACAGGAGAATCATCCCCAACAAACTCCTCAGGTTGCTTCTTCAGATTCTGAATCTGATGTAGAACTTCTTGAAGTTAAAGCACCTACTCCAACAGTTGATCAAATTCCACATGAGGAATTAAATCCTGAAACTGTTGAAGATCAGATCATTGTTGAACCTACTAATCTTGTCACACTTAGAGATCACCCCGTATCTCAAGTAATTGGAGACATTTCAGTAGGAGTCCAGACAAGACATCAACTCAACAAAGATGTGATGTTTGCTTGTTTCCTTTCTCAGGTTGAGCCCCTAACCATTAAAGATGCTGAGCTTGATCCACACTGGATTATAGCCATGCAAGAGGAACTTAACCAGTTTGAAAGATGTAAAGTTTGGACTTTGGTTCCAAGACCAAGAGGCCAACTGATCATAGGCACCAAGTGGGTGTTTAGAAACAAGCTTGATGCCCAAGGCATAGTAGTTAGGAATAAGGCTAGGCTAGTAGCTCAAGGCTATAGACAGGAGGAAGGCATAGATTATGATCAAACTTTTGCCCCTGTAGCTAGACTAGAAGCCATTAGGATTTTCCTAGCCTATGCTGCCTATAAGAAATTTAAGGTCTTCCAAATGGATGTGAAGAGTGCCTTCCTCAATGGAGATTTAAAGGAAGAAGTGTTTGTTGAACAACCACCAGGGTTTGTTTCATCAACCTTACCCTCTCATGTGTTCAAACTCCAAAAGGCTCTATATGGACTTAAGCAAGCTCCTAGAGCTTGGTATGAGACCTTAGCAAATTTCCTTCTAGAACACAAGTTTGGAGAGGTGTAGTAGATAGAACCCTATTTATTAGACATCATAAGGACTCACAACTGTTAGTTCAAATCTATGTAGATGACATTATATTTGGCTCTATTGATCCCAAACTGTGCAAGAGGTTCTCTGAACTAATGCACTCCAAGTTTGAGATGAGCAGCATGGGTGAGTTATCCTATTTCCTTGGTCTCCAAGTGAAACAGTGTGTTGATGGTATCTTCATTTCTCAATCAAAATATGCCAGAGAGCTGGTTAAAAGATTTGGAATGTCTGATGCTTCATCAATGAGCACACCTATGGCCTCAAATGCAGTTATTGATTCTGATGTCAATGGCAAGTCTGTTGATCAAAAGAACTATAGAGCCATTGTTGGTTCCCTGCTGTATTTGACTGCAAGTAGGCCTGACATAATGTTTGCTACATGCCTATGTACTAGGTTTCAGGTCAACCCAAAGGAATCTCACTTAACTCTTCTCAAGAGGATCTTGAGATACCTTAAGGGATGCCCTAACTTAGGACTGTGGTACCCAGCTGAGTCAGGATTTGAATTAATTGGATATTCAGATGCTGATTATGCTGGTTGTAGAGTTGACAGGAAAAGCACCTCAGGGACCTGTCAGTTCCTGGGAGAGAGACTTGTCTCTTGGTTTTGTAAGAAACAGGCATCTGTGTCTACTTCAACTGCTGTGGCTGAGTATATAGCAGCGGCTAGTTGTTGTTCACAGATCCTGTGGATTCAAAATCAGCTAGTGGATTATGGGTACACACACTCAAAAACAAAAATTCTGTGTGACAGTACTAGTGCAATATCAATTGCTCAAAATCCTGTGCACCATTCCAGGACCAAGCACATTGAGATTAGACATCATTTTCTGAGAGATAATGTGGAAAAGAACAAGATAGCAATGGAATTTATATCCACAGACCTGCAGAGAGGAGATATTTTCACTAAGCCCCTTGATGAACAAAGGCATTTGTTCTTCCTGAACCAGCTTGGTATGATTAATGGTTCAGAGTAGTGAAAATTTGGATAGATTTGTTTTCTGTCTAAGATCGTCGAACGACTGCTCGACAATCTTCGACCAGGTCAGAACTATCGTCGACCAACAGTCGACGACAGCTTGTTCGGTAGTAAGGCAGAAATCGTCGATCAACTGGTCAACGATCTCTCCTTAGGTATCTATCGTCGACCAATGGTCGACGACAGATTTTCTGTGCTGAGTGGAGAATCGTCGACCAACATATATTGATCGACGATCGTGGTGACTGCTTGTAGTAGGTCAATGTTTATCGATTAGTCAAATATTGACTATCGTCGGTCATTGTTCGACGACCGATTTTATTCCGGGATCGACGATCGCAGATTTATATCTGATAGTCGATTTAGGTCTGGAGATCGTCGTCCTTCCGCTCCGTCTTTTCATATTCCATCTTCTGGCTTAGAATTCGCTCTCGAACTCTAATCCCGCGCAATTCTCCTCTCCCCCCTGCCTTGCATCTCGATTCGTCATTCTCTCTTCAATCTAATGGCGATTCCTTCTGCATTTCTCTTCGGAATGAAGTTCGACACTGGTTTCTGTGTCGACTTCGATTCTTTCAGTCGATGTGATCAACCCATCCAAGACATTCTGCAGCTGTGTGAAGATCAAGGGCTAAAGAAATTTAT
This sequence comes from Platanthera zijinensis, assembly GCA_039513925.1. Taxonomy (NCBI): domain Eukaryota; kingdom Viridiplantae; phylum Streptophyta; class Magnoliopsida; order Asparagales; family Orchidaceae; genus Platanthera; species Platanthera zijinensis. Next base: position 126,191,468 of record CM077085.1, on the reverse strand, counting down.
GTCATTCTCACCAAAGATTCATATACCAGAGATTCGAGAATGGGTATATACCTCGTCCTCCAGCGACGACGCGATGACTGGAAAGATAAATGGAGAGGAGGTCATTCTGACTCCTGAAGTTCTGACTGAGTTGTTTGGTCTACCAACCGGTACTGAGGACTATGAGCAAAATTCAGAGGAATATGGCCGCATGCTAACCGTGATGGGCCATGCTGAGGGTATTCCAGCTAAGCTGCTGAAAATAAACCTGTCTCCAGAGTACAAGTTTCTGGCAGACCTGGTGGGCAAGGTTGTTTTGGGAAAGCACTCTGCTCACGACAACATCAACAGGCAACAATTTGCCTTAATGTCAGTTTTGGTGAATAAGACGCAGATAGCCTGGGGAAAAGTTCTGTTTGAACTAATAAGGAGAAAGAACAATCAGAAAGAAGTAAACCTTGCCAGGGTGTTGGGTGTGTTTCTATATGTGAAAGCACCCCTGCTGCTTGCTTCTGCACCCTCCGCAGTCAACGCCAGCAAGAGGTTGGACCCCTCTCTGTTCAAGAAATCTCAGAGAGTCATCAAGAAGTCAGCCAGGGTTGATCCTAACCCTCCATCAGACACAAGGGCTGATTCAGCCACTCTCCAGCTTGCTGGGGAAGGCTCAGCAATCCCTTCTTCCTCCCTCTTTACCCCTGCATCCTCATCTCCTGCATTACCCTCCACACAATCTGCAGTGCCACCACAACATGCATCTTCCATCCTACATGCATCTCCACCCCAGTCACCCATACCACAACATCTGGCAGCCGCAGCCAGTGTTGACATGGTAACTGCTACCATCCTCACACACTTATCTCAACATGAATCCCACACTCATATTGATGTTCACCCATCTCCACATGATTCATTTGATCATGTGGTAGATCATACTTCTTCCATTCCATCCACCTCCACATCCTCAGCATTTCAGATAACTCCTGAATTTCTTGCACAAATTGTAGAGCTCATCACTCCATCCATACAAAAAATGATTGAGGCTGCCAATGCCCCTCTCATTGCATCCATCAAAGCCCTTACTGAAGCCATCAAATCACTTCCACCCTCTGCTGAGCCCTCTTCAGTAAGATGCATGACTCCAGTCCCAACTGAAGTCATGCAGGGGGAGATGTCTGTTGAAGTGGTCTCAGGTGATGCCTTGGCCCTTCAGGACAACTCTTCTCTTCCCCTTACAGCAATTGTAGAAGAACATCAAGAGTTTCCAGAGAAAGAGTCTCTAATGAAAGATCCAGAGCAATCAGAAGGTAAAACACTTCCTCTAAAGGTTATAATCAGGACTTTAAATTGATATCTTTATCTAACAAAGACATTCACTCCCTAGTGAATCTAGCTTCTGATGAAGAACTCCCAGAGAAAAATAATGAGGAAGTCCTCATGGACTTGTGTGAAAAAGTTTCAACAAACACTACTGACTCAGAAGTAGTGGTTCAACAACTTGAGAATGCTACTGCTCAACCAGATGGTATAGTTTTATTTAAGTTTCTAATTAATTCAAACTCCAACTTTGAGTTAATCTCTTATCCCTTCCTTCCCATCTCAGCTGCTGATGATCTTGCATCAGTGTTGCAAGTTGATGCTGCTATCTTCATTGACTCTGATAATGCTTTGGAATCCTTTCTTAATACAGACTGTGAGTTCGCACTCACATCTCCTTATGTTCCTCCTTCTCAAGAGAAAACGGTCCCTTATAGACCTGAGTACCTTGATGACCCCTTGGTCAAGGACTCTCTCTTCTTTTCCTGTATGGCACTCCTCTTGTGCCTTGCAGAGGTGTCTATCCCTGATGTCACTGAACATCTAGAAGGAATTATAACCTCCTTCCTAGATGCAAAGTGGTATCCTGTGTAGATCTCAGGTAACTCTATCAATTACCTGCTGTTGTTCACCTTAGGGGAATACTCTATTCCCACTTGGTTGTTAACTTATCTTTCTTTGTATGCAGGCACAATCAACATCCCTGCTGCTGCTGCTGCTGAAGAAGCTGAGGCTGTACAAGACTTACCAGAGAATGCCTCCAAAATGACTGAAAAGGAATCAAGCTCAGGTACTCTCAACCTTGAACAATTTATAGCCTTTGTGGCTGAGAATATTGCCTCTGAGTACATTGAAGGGTTGGCTAATTCTCATATGGATTCCCTAGTCATCTCTCTAGAGAAAGCATCTGCCCCTGCAGATACAGTCATTTTTTCTCCACTTATCCTTACCTATCCTCTACCCATTCCTTCTATTGCAGAACTGGTCCCCAGGATAGTTCCTGACTTGTATCCTGAATCAGAACTCTGGAAGAGATCTCCAAATGTCGATCTTGATGCCCTCCTTGTGCAAGATGCCATTGAGGAAGCAAGAGAAAAAGAAGATAGAGAGAAGCAGGAGAAAGAAAAGGCTGAACATGCTATAGCTGCCAAAGATATCTCAGAACAAGATTTTGATGATTATGCTGGCAGAACCTCATCCCACTCCTCTGATGATGATGACTCTGAGGATTCTGATAGTACCCAGAAGAAGAAAAAGGCTGTTTCCAAGAAAAGAAAAGCATCTGCTCATCTACTGCTAATCCAGACAAGGATGTTCCCTATTTCATTCTGAAGGGAATTGATCCCAAGAGCAAGGAATTTCAACCATGGATGAGACTTTCAAAGAATCAGACAAGAGAGAAGAAGAGAACAAAAAGATATGACACTCCAATTCAGAAATTCCCCCCCAGAGGTCCTCCTCCACCTCCTGGTGCTGTAGCCTCTGGAAGTCTCTCTTCTGCCCCATCTGCAAAATCAGCAAGTTCCAACACCTTTAAGTCTTATCAGAGAAGGAGTAACCAAAGCCAGGGAGGCCAAGATGTATCAGGACAAGGAAGGAAAAGAAATGAAAATATTCCCATGGAACAAATAAAGGAGATGACATTTCAGCAATCTACTTTCTCTCCTCCTCCTGCTCCTAAACAGAAAGTTCCAGAATGGAAACCTTCACCTCCCAGGAAAGGTCCATCCTCTACATCAAGGAAACCTGCTGCTTCTAAGACAGCTGAAACAAAAGGAAAAAGAGTGGTCTATTGAGAGAAATCCCACAAGAAGTTCATTGAACTTGCACCTCCCAGATCTCTATATGCTAAAACTGATCCTAAGAAGGCTGCACAGAATCCTCTTGACTCAAGCAAATTAGCCGCAGCTCTTCAAAGGAACATGGAGATTGCAGCTCAAGCTGATACTGACAGACCATCCTCTCCATCAGATATGACTGAAACTGAAAGAATTGCCTCTATGGCAAGATTTAAGGAATCTATTGCACTAAGCATGATGGAGAGAGCCAAAGCTCAAGGACTAGACCCTACAGCATATACAACTATGTCTGAATTCAGAGAAAAGGAACTCAGCAAAATTCAAGTCAACTCTGAAATTTTTAATTCTGAAGAATACATGAAGTTGCACCCTGCTGCAGTTTTGCCAAGCTATGCTGAAAAGAAAATTATTGGTGAACATGATCTAATGCTATCCAAAAGGCAAGCAGCAAATCCAAACAGAGAAATTATTTTCAAACTAGCTGTAATCCCTAAGAACTCATCTGATGCCAAAACCTCTGATAAATCTGCTTGATACTTTACAGTTCTGCTGATTTATGCTTTTATGTTTTTCTGTGGATTGCATGTGATTTAAATTTTTGGTTAATCTCTGCTTTTGATATTGTGTGCTTTAGTTTTAGATCGGATTGGATAACATAACCCAAATTGGGGGAGATTGTTGGTACCCTGGATGTGATTTGGCTTATGTAATCCCTTTCCGGCCCCTCTTGATCCATATAACTATATATGATCATGTTTAGGCCTTGTTCAGTTTCCCTAGGACAGTTTATAACTGACCTAGAGCTTAGGCTAGTAGTTCTAGATGTATTTTTGGTTAAGGCTTTTTCCGTTCGACCATCGTCGAACGAGGCCTCGCGATCGTCGATCATTGGTCGACGATAGCAGGGCTATTGAATCGTTGAAGTCAAGACAATTATCGTCGACCGATGGTCGACGATCTCAGAGCAAGTTTATTATGCTCTGAAGGTTGGTCGACGATCTGCCATCAGCAGTTCTACGATCGTGTTCTCGCTTCACGATTTCTGTCTCAACAGATCTTTTGCCTTAGTCGTCGACATCATGAGATGTTCGACGTTTTCTGCTTCGACAGATTCTTTGTTGGTCGACGATATCTTGAGCTGGTCGACGATTTCTGGTCGACGATTTCTGTTTCGACAGATTTCTGCTTTTAGTCGACGATCCGTTAGCTAGGTCGACGATCATCGAACCCCTGTTCGACGATTTCTGTCTGCCTTTAACAATTTGCACTTATTTTATTCCTTGGTCTATTTCCAAGTGTTTTAGCGTGTGGTTAGAAAGATTTTCTGAAGATTGTTTTTGCTAATTTATGGCTTAAATTCAAATGAATTAATTACCAAATATGTTAAGCATAAATTACGGGATTTCGTATTTTGATAAAGCATTTTTGTCTTATTATACAAAATATATTGCCAGGATGTATTCTAGCCGTTGGCGGTGTATGCTATTTCCAAGAATGATAAGTCTTTATGCTGAGATATTTTCCTATTCATTTATTCCTTATTGGGACTGACAGTAAGCTAATAGGTCATTCTATTCCTATTGCTATATTCTATTTTGAGATAATCTGTTGCAGGGCTCGAGAATTCAAATCAATAGAGCCGTTCCAAAAGGAAAAATGAGAAGACATATTTAAGAGAGATTTTTTCTCAGAAAAATGAAGAAGTTACAGATACAGAGAGATTTTTTTTTTGTGCTGCATTCTCTCAAGCATCTCCAGAGCAACTCTTCACCATCTCACAAAAAGAAGAAGAAAAGCTCTCCTGAAGCAAAAGTCCAAAGCAATTTCTTTCATTCTCAAGTCTCCTGAGCATCTGCTTAGAGTTTTCAAGACTTCAGAAAGAGCTCCAGATCTGCTTCACGTGCTCCAGAATCTGAAGACCTGATAAAAATCAGTCTACAGATCTCTGAGGATTTAGTTTCAGTATATCTGAAACTCCTTCATCCTGAAGCAAAGGCTTTCCCTGGACTTCCACTGAGCCAGGGGGAGACTTTGATTCTTTAGAGAATCCACAAGTCTTCTCTAATCTATATTAACAACAGAGAAGACAATCTAACCCTTTCAACCCCTTTGTAAAAGAGTTTTCACACCTCTTCAAAAGTCAACATTGGTGACAGGGCACCTTATCAACAACCTGTGGTTGAGCATCCTTATCAAAAGCTCAAAGGGTCTGTTTGATCTACCTGAATCAGATCATTGGTGGCAGGGCACCTTAGCAAAAACCTGTAGTGGATTCCTACCAGGGTGGTAGAAGAGTGGAGTACCTATTAAGAGGGAACCACTATATATCCTGTGTCTCTCTGGCTGTTTTTGTTTAATTGTCTTTTCTGTGGCTGTGATAGAACTACCTAGGATTGCTAGTTGCTGTGATAGGTTTATAGTTAAAATGAAATTTCAGTTAACTCTCTCACTTGTGCACGTCACTGTGTTAGGCTCTTAGGGTTCAAGTATCAGATTATTTTATTCCGCAAATAAACTCCAAGAGAGCTGACTAGTTATTCATAAAATTTGAATACTCTATTCACCCCCCCCCTCTAGAGTAGTTTACAACTTATCCCCTCACTTTCATTCCCATTGCTACCGACATCACCTGAAGGCATGTAACCACTCGTCGGAAAGGTTATTACAAGGGCTATGAATCTTGTGTTTAGTCAGAAGCCCTGATCTTGCCATATCTTGCTTGAAAATAGCAAAGAAGGTCACTGCGTGCAAAACACATATTTCTACATGCATCTTGAAGTGAAATGAATGGCATCGGTTCATCTTCCTCCTCAAGCCGATCCTCCCAAATCACAACCAGAAGTTCCTCCACCCTTATTCACCCACTTAAGGCCATTCCTCTTCACGAAACCACCCCCATCATCACTTTGAAGGAAGGGGATGTTGAAGATGACTAAACCTTAGAATGCAAGTTCTAGCATGGCCCTCCTAGAAATCTTCATCTCACGCATCAAGACTCTTTTGAGTCGATATCTCACCTAAGGATAACTATAGATCTAGCAGCAAGGGAGAGGGTAAGAAGCTCACCTCATTTCCAGCGATTCCACCACTTTCGGCCATGGATCTTGTCATTTTTCTCGTCGGCATCCCTTTTCCTTTGCGGTGGTGGCGATTCCTCTCAAAGTTTGGTTGTCTCCATCAGTTCTTCCCTCCTCCAGAAGATATGGCTTGGATGAGTATGAAAATGGTTAGGGTTTCTTTTTCCCCTTTTTATTTAGAGGTGACACGGGTAGGGACACGCCCGTGTCCTTACCCGTGTCCTGCTCGGGCGAAATGGCATCAACGGTTCGACTGCCGCTTCGTGCGTATACACGAGTACTGACATACCCGTGTCTGCACCCGTATAAAGGTGACGTGGCCATGGTTCTGCCCGTGTCTATACCCGTGTCCTGCTCTATACATATTTCGTCGAGCTTAACTTGGCCCACACGGGTAGGGACACGCCCGTGTCTCTACCTGTGTCCTTCTCAGGGCAATGACTGCTTAACTCTCAATGACATGCCACTCAACGCCATGCCACTCAATGCCCTGGCACATGGGAAGGGACACGCCCGTGTCTCTACCCGTGTCATACCCAAAATAGAAACCCAACTCCATACCACTCTATGCCACGACACATGGGTAGGGACACGCCCGTGTCTCTACCCGTGTCCTTCTCGGGACAAGCCACTCAATGCCATTTTCTTATCACTCAAAGCCATGCAACTCAAAGCCACGGAACATGGGTAGGGACATGCCCGTGTCTCTACCCGTGTCCTTCTCGGGACAAGCCACTCAACGCCATTTTCTTATCACTTAAATCCATGGCATATGGGTAGGGACACTCCCGTGTCTCTACCCGTATCCTACATAGGGACAACTTCATTTTTCCCCACGAGTGTGTGCCAGATCGCCTTCACTCTCTGAGCCTAAATCTTCTCTCCTGACTCAAAGCACGCACAAGGGGCCTAGCGCGAATCGGGACGTTACATTGTATCTGCGTTGCACTAAATTTTTGGACGAAATTTCTATAAGGAGGGGAGGATTGTAACACCCTAAATGTCAATTTGGAGTTCAGGCTGGGTGGTACGATCTGGGACATGGGCGTTTCCCAGGGCGTGTCCAACTCTGGGAACCCGGCTGTGTCGCTAGAGCTCGAAAAAAATGAAGTCCACAATCGTTGAGAGGCGACACAGCCTGGGACACGGGCGTGTCCCAGGCCGTGTCTTGCTTGGGTTGGTAACCGAGTGGCATTGAGTGGCGTTTAGTGGCATTGAGTGGCATTGAGTGGCGTTGAGTGTGGCACACGGCCTGTGACGCGGGCGTGTCATAGGGGCATGTTTGGCACACGACCAAGGAAACAGGCGTGTGCCTTAGCCGTGTTCTTCTCGGGTTGGCAGTCCTTTATTGAGTGATGGACACACCTCAAAACACGGGCATGTACTTACTGACATGGGAGTGTCATGGGTTTGATATGGGCCTATCTTGGCCCATGTTGTGGTCTGGGTGAGTCGGTTCGTGTACCGCTTGCAATACACGACCTGTGATACGGGCATGTCACGGGCCGTGTCAGCCAGAAAAGTTGACTTTTCAGCCGATTTGTGGCCATTCGTTTCCCTTATCCTAAATCTAATGGTACAGGTTATTCCTAACTAGGTTTTACTTCGGGATTGGCATGAAGTTGTCATTCAATCCTTGACCATTCTCTTTTTAAAGAGAAGAAAGAGAGGAGATCTTGGAGGAGGAAAGGAGAAGCTTTCCGGCCGTCGGTGGAGCTTTAGCGGTCCGAATCGAGTTCAGCATTGTGGAGGTAAGGCCGTCGCGGTGATTACCAACTGACTAGTTTCTCTATGGCTCTGAAGAGATCGTCAAGGGTAACGATCTTCCTTCTTGGAAAAGTGAAGTCCTACATTATGCATGTGCATGGGATCCTCCACCAAGAGGTGGAAAGCGTAAGCGATTCAAGTGATCGAGCCTGCATTTAGATTCAGAAGTGTGTAGTATGGAATAGGCATGCTGTGTGAAGCCTATCTGGATGGATGTCTAGATTTGTGATGCTGCGAACCGGAGAAGACTCCGTGTATAAATCAATTAGCTTACATATATTGTAAGGAAGATTGTGAATTGTGAGAAGGATGCTTTGTATATTTCATTAGGTTGGATGCTCGGCATGAGCTAGTTGATGGTTTGGAAAGTTGCACTATGTGCCTGTATTGAGAGATGGATACAAGAACCTCTGAGTGGGTGGGCCACCCAACAAGTTAAGTGATAGGGTTATTGTGAGAGAGTACCTATGAGTGGGATGGGTGCGAGAGGTCTCCAACAGGGGTTTGGAGGATGATGCCCTTGGCCAACAAGTTAATAACCTCTGAGTGCGTGGGCCACCCAACAAGTTCAGTGGTAAGATTGTCGTGAGCGGTCGGTTGGTAGTACTATAAATGGAGGGCTGCGGGACTTCCCGGTGTGTCGATCGATAATGCTAAATTGTTGCCGTGAGGTGAACACCTCTGAGTGTTATGGGTGAGTATGTCTCCAGCACGCGTGTTGTAGTAGACTAGTGCTCGGTCACCAAGTGGAGAACCTCTAATCGGTGGTGTAAGGATGTATTGGTACACCGTATGTCTGACCTAAGTGCACGGAGCGTCTGACACGAAGGCCAGCGTTTGTAATATGATTATGTTAGATATATATATGTGTTGTGATTGTATTGCATGCAGTTAAGGAACTACTGCCCCGGGTAAGGGGTAGGATCGTTATAATTGGTCAGCTAAATGCTGACCATTGCTTTGTTGATCACCCTTGGGGTGGAAATTCTTATGCAGGTGTTGCGGGTTGATTGCAAATGAGCGGGTTGAAGCCCATGCTGCTGTTGCTGCTGGTAGGCCATCGAAGGCCGTGCGAAGCTTTAGATTTCATGTGTGGTTTGTTTGCGTGCCGAAGTATGAAATCATATGTTGTAAAGAGTAACTTGTAAGGCCTTATGTCCGTGAGCATTTTAGTTGTAAACATTCCTGGTTTTATCTATAAATAAATGAGTTGTTTATTTATTAGTAGTCCACATTCATTGGATGAGTTCTTTCAATCTTGAAACTTCCACTAGAATGCTCTGGGTTAGGGTGCGATGGTATTTTGGTATTAACCTGTGACCTCGCCGTCTGTTTGTGGCATATAATGTGGTGCGCCGGCCGGACCTTCTATTATATGTTATTTAACGGGTTGGGTTGTTACATAAGGTCTAGGTCTAAGTTAGTCTCTATAGGTCAGACTTCTCAAGACCAGCATTTGATTTCTCTCAAGAACTCAAACTTAGAAGAAATCTGTGAAAGACATATCAGTTCGACTTTCATAGAACTAAGCTCGACGATCGTTGATCTCCAATCGATGATCTCAGAGTTTAGTCTCTGAACTGAGCTCGATGATCTACGAGCTATGGTCGACAATCTCGTATCTGTTCTCAGTATTCTTAGATCGAAGATTGCTGAACTCAGCTCGACGATCTCCCAGCTTAGATCGACGATCATATTCTGTGTCCGACTACTTATTTTCAGAAGATGTCTTGAAGATTTAATTCCTATTCTATTGATTCTTTTTTTGTCAAATAATATCTGGTAGTTAATGCTGATATTCTCAAGGCATATAGTCGTTTCTTTACAGCATTAACTATGGTATTCACAGAGTTTTTATTTTCACTTATTTTGCCAAGACAGTTGGGGAGACAATTAAATGTCAGAATTTATAGCCGTTTCTCTCCTCGATTTCTGCAGTAATTTAAGGAATGTCTTTGAAATTAAAGAGAGACAGTTTTTATTCTATTCTTCAAGGACAAAAGAGATAGACATTTAGACTGATCAAGAAGCAGAGAAATACCTATAGACAAATACACTCAGAAGAACATTCCTGTAACAACCCAAAAATTTCTCTTACAGATCTCTCTCATCTCTCAGAATTTTCATTGCTCTCAGGAAACAAAAGAAGAACAAAAAACCTCTATCTTGAGTCTTCTTAAGTTTTCATCTTTAGGAATCTACAAAGACAGATAATCAACATCAATCTACAGATTCTAAAGAGCAAGAACTTCAGCCCTCTGAAGACCTACACCCTGGACACAGCTTCCATCTTCCTGAATGTACTCAATATCTCAGGGGGAGCTTTGACATTATCAAAATCCACTTAGTCTTCTCATTTGCTTTGATAAAGAGAAGACTGCAATCAACTTTTCTTTTATCTTTCCTGTATAGGGTTATTACTCCCTTCAAAAGTGAAATCATTGGTGATAGGGCACCTGATCAAAAAACTATAGGTTTTTAGGCACCTGATCAAAAGCCATATGGGTCTCTAGATCTACCTGAAGCAGATCTTATGGATATAGAACACCTGATCAAAAATCAAAGTGGATTCCTACCTGGGTGGTAGAAGAGTGGATGTACTCAGATTCTGGGAACCACTATAATTTTCTTGTGTCGTCTGGTTGCTCATCTTTCTTTATTTTTACTGTGTTGTGTTTGCTTGTGATTTATTTTCTTCTTTTACTTATAAGTAACAGTTATCTTAATTCCTCTATAAAAATTTAATCAAAAGTTTTTAATACTCTATTCACCCCCCTCCTCTAGAGTAAATCTAATATATCCCCTCACTTTTAATTAGTATTACAGGGTGAGTTTTCTCTTGGTTGTACATGCTAACACCTGAACCTAAAGATCCTTGATAGCTCTCCTTCTCTATTTCTTTTTCTTTTAAACCATGGCACAAAATAAAGATTATGCAAGCACTAGACCTCAATTCTACAACTTTAATAAGAATGCTATCTGGAAGGAAAGAATCAAACTATATATGAATTCTATTGATGAGGACATTTTCAACTCTATTTTAACAGGTCCACCAGCACCAGTGACAACTACTTCAACATAATAATTAAGGTTGAATGTTGTTCCTCCTCTAGATTATACTGATGCCCAAAAAAAGGCAAAGATTGTTGATGCAAGGGCCATGAACATTCTTGCTCAAACCATGTCAAATGACATATTCCAGAAGGTGGTTGAATGTACATCAGCCAAGGATATATGGGATTCACTTAACAAGATGGTTGTTGGCTCAGCTGATGAAAGAATGGATAGAAGATCCAATCTCATCTCAGAATATGAGAACTTCAAGAAGGATGAAGCTGAGTTAGTGTGTGATATGTACAACAGGCTTAGTACAATCATCAATGAGCTAAAGACCTAGGACAAGGACATCACTATGACCGAAGTCAATGATAAAATCCTCACGTGCTTCCCAATCTCATAGGATCCAACAATCTGGCTAATCAAAGAAGCCAGAAGATTGACAAAAATCTCTACAGAATCACTTCTTGGAAAACTCAAGTTCTATGAGCAATTAATGAAGAGAAGAGAAGCAACAGCTGAACAGAAGACTCCAACACCTATCAGGAAGGAGCACAACATTGCATTCAAAGCCTTTGAAGAATCAGAAGCAACACCCTCTAATGAAGAATTGATGAGCTTGTTTGCTAAAAGATTGTTCAAAATGGTCAGAAAAGAATTCAGAAGGAAGTCATCCAAGAATGAAGACAAATCAAGGTATAATAAAACTCCAACTAAATAAATCATATTCTTTGGTTCCAGTAAGACTTGACACATTCTACCATAGTGTCCAGAGAAATAACACAAAGAAAGGAAAAAGGAAAAGGATTCCAGGAAACACTTTAGTAAGCCATCCTCCAGCAAGCACAAGAGGAAAGAAAAGGGCTTTATAGCTAACACCTGGAGTGAGAAAGAAGAATAATCTTCCCCTTCCAACTGCAGTGAGGTTGAGGAAGAAATTAAGGCCAAGGAACTATGTCTGATCGCCATCAATACTTCAAGCCCTGGATCAGAAGCAAAAGATTCAGCAGAAGACTCAGACTGTGATCAGGTAATATCATCCTTTGATTTTAATTCTATATATTTTAAAATATAATTCAAATCACTGTGTAATAATCTCATGAAATCTGAGAAGGAAATCAAACTTCTCAGAGATAGACAACCTGAATATGAAAACTTAAACTCTGAAAATTTAAAAATGAAAGATGAATTAGTTGAGTATAGCAATCAAATCATTTTTCTGAAAACTGAACTAAGCAAAGCTAAACAACTTGAAGAAACACAAAATGGAAGAAGACTACAAATGGTTGAAATCACTAGTTCCCTTAATGCTAGGTTAAACAAGAGTAAACTAGGTTTAGGTGCATCGTCTAGTGAACCACCAATAATCAAGAAAAATATACTATCTCAACCTGTAAATTTTATTTAAAATAAAGGTAAAAAGAATACAGAGCAGGTAGAGAAAGTTAATAAGGTATTAGAGCAAATTGAATAAGACAAGAAAAAGAAACAAGCTCAGAAAAATAAGTCTAAATAGAAATCGTCGAACCAAGATTGACGATTGCAGTACTATTCTTCGAATGCCGATCGACGACCTCTGAACCCAGAGTTTGGGCTTAATTACTCAGCAAAGGGAGATCGATGATATCATCAAACATTGTTGAGCAGAGATTGACGATCGTGGAACACAGATAAGAGTCATTATTATTTTGTGAACCGAGATAAACGAGATCAGTATTGGTCATCAAACGCAGATCGACGATATCAATATAAATCGTCGAACCCAGATCAATTTTACCAAAACCATCTCTGCAACGAAAATCTTAATAATAATAACCAGAAACAAAAACATGTTAATCCATTTTCACATTGGGTAATCCCACCTAGAAAATTTCACCCCTTAGGTTATAAATGCTAACCTCAATACTCTTTTATTTCCAGTATTAGTTATGAAAAGAGAAAAATACCCAAGGTTACTTGGGTCCAGAAAAAATAATCGTTTTTCTTGTAGGTGAAGAACTATCCTACCACACATGATAAGTGGTATCTAGATAGTGGGTGATCAAAGCACATGACATAAAGCAAGGATAAGCTAATAAATTATAAGTCCAAGCTAGGTCCAAAGGTAATCTTTTGTGATTCCAGCATTGGTCAGACATAAAGATATAAGGATTTCTGCATTGGAGCTGTTACATTAAGCAAGGTAGCTTATGTGAGTGGTTCGAGACAAAACCTCATATCAATAAGCAAGCTATGTAATGCAGGCTATCAGGTTTGCTTTTCTGAATCCCAATGTATTATTTCTTTAAACAGCCAAACTGTTCTAACAGGATTTAGACAAGGTAATATTTATTTAGTATATTTTAATTCTGCTAGCTCAGAAATTTATGTATTCAATCAAATTAGCAAAAATAATGTTTTATGGCATAAAAGACTAGGTCATGTAAACCTTAGAAATATTTCTAAGTTATCCAAAGACAACCTTGTTAAAGGATTGCCATCTTTCCCCTACAAGAAGGAAAGCTTTTGTAGGGCTTGTCAAGTAGGCAAGCAAACCAAAAATAGTTTAAAATTTTCTAATAAGAGTCATTCACCTAAGATTATGTATTTGCTTCATATGGATCTTTTTGGACAAATTGTTGTACAGAGCTTTGGAGGGAAGTTCTATACTTTAGTTATTGAAGATGACTTTTCAAGTTTCACTTGAGTTTTCTTCTTGAGACACAAGTCTGATAACTTAAAGGTTCTTATAAACTTTCTTAAAGGCATATGGATTGAGTTTTCAACTCCAGTTATTTTGATCAGAAGTGATCATTGTACTGAGTTTGAATCTCTTCCCATGCAAAGATTCTGTGAGATGGAAGGTATCAAACATTATTTCTCTGCTCCTAGAACTCCTCAACAAAACGGGGTAGTTAAAAGGAAGAATAGAACAATCATTGAAGCTGCAGGTACATTACTTGCTGATGCTTTCATGTCTCTATCCTATTGGGCAGAGGCTGTGAGCACGACAAACTAAGTCCTAAACAGAAGTTTGATACACAAACTTAAGGGCAAGACTCCCTATGAATTGCTTAAAGGGAAGAAACCTAAAATAGATTATTTTAGAATATTTGGTTGCATTTGTTATATTCACAACAATAACAAGAATCATCTTAGAAAGTTTGAAGCCAAAGCTGCAATGAGAATTTTTCTCGGATATTCTCAAGTCAGCAAGGCATATAGGGTATTTAATAAATCAACCTTAAAAATGGAAGAGTCAGTTCATATTTCTTTTGATGAAGCTAATATGTTTTACAAGGAGAAGGAAGATTCTACAAGTAACTCTTTACAGGTACCCTAACTTTGTGAAAAATTGGATGATCTCAACTTTACTCAAAAGGTTACATCTCTTTCCTCCTCACAAGTTGATGAAGAAAGTGAAGAAGAAAATTTGGAAGTGGCTGAACTTTCCTCGAATAGCTAAAAAGATTCCATAAGGGAAATTATTTCCCCAAGCTGTTGTTGAACAAACTCCACCAATTGAATTTGTCATACTTAGAGATCACCCTATATCTCAAGTGATTGGAGACATATTAGCCGGTGTGCAGATGATGACTTGTTTTTAGTCATCGTTTTTGGTATAATTTAGTTTAAGAAATCCCTAAGTTTGTTTACATTTTTTGTTTATTTTATGCTATTTCTCACTTAACGTTTTTTATGGTTGTTATTATAAATATTTCTAATTATTATTATATGTCCTTTGTGTTTTGTTCTTGTTATGTATTATGTTTTATGTTTGTCTAATTTTAATATCAAGTTATAAATGTTTTATGTGTTTTGTTTGTTATATGGTATTAAGTTTGTTATGTTCTATTTAGTATAATAATTAACGTTATATTATTAAATTTATCTAACATGTTTTCTTTGTTTTGTAGGTACATTATTTGAGCAGCCCATCTCATTTCCAAATGCAATCCAAGTGCAAGACAGCCCTCTACCCGATCCCTACAAGTGCAGCCCAACTTGGAGCAGCCCGACCACTCTTGGAGCAGCCACCTAGTCTACCCGAGCCTATGGTTCAGCCCACCAAGCAGCCCCTAGCCCTCTACCAGAGCCCAAGCAAGCAGCCCAAGCAGCCCATGCAGCCCCCAAACCTCTACCCGACCACATACACCCTCCTCATTAATTCCATGCATGCATTTTCAACCCCTTGTACTTGGCCGTCCACCTTCCTCTCCCTCTCTATCCATTATTTAAATGTATTACATGCATGTAGCCTCCTCTCTCTCCTTCCATTTAAAATAATACTATGAACCTTCCCTTTCTCTCTCCCCTTCATTGAATGAAATGCATGAACCTTCTTACCCTAGCATGGCCGGCCACCCTATTGTCTTCCTCCCTCTTCATTCCCATCTAGAACATTCCTCCCTCTCCTATATAAAGGACCCCTTGCCTCTTGTTTATGTTAAGTAGTTTTTAGTGAAGTTTTTATATGTAGTTTCTTTTTAGTGAAGCATATGAAGGAGTTCTTGTTAGAGAATTTTATTTCAAGTATATTAGTGTTTCATGCTTTATGTTTTATTTTGTTAAAGTAATGTTATAATGCCCATTTTATTTTTCCATGTACCTCTCTTTTATTATGCAATGAAATCTTTTACTTTTTCTCTTTTTCTCATTTCCTTCTCAATCATGTCAAGCTAATTTTATTTTGTGCCCGATCGCGACGATCTTTGCGATGAAATGACGCATTCTTAATTTTATGTTTGGATTTGTAATTTTCTATTTTCGACCCTTCTTTGATTTTTATCGTGTCGACTCCGTATTCCGGTATACGGTAGTAGGCATTTGATCTCAATTCATAGAAGTCGAGAGACTCATTGATTTGAAAGATCACTCAAGGAAGGAAGGAGTTGAACGCACCCCTAGAGATAGGATGACGTAAATTCTCCGGATTGGAGTCAAATCCAATAGTGCGGGTCACTTCGGTAATGCGACTTTAGGCCATTTTGACTTGTAAAGAGATTTCGGTCAAAACGCATATAAGTTAGGGGATTTAATGCTCTAGTGAGATTATTTCCTAATATCGGATCCGTCACGGTCTTAATAGAATTGCAAATGCTAAACTAATTTATTTCGTTATTTTATTTCAATGTGAATAGTCGATCGAGCACTCTCTTTTGCAATAGTTTATTTCTTCTCCTTTAATTAAGTTTATTTTATTTTGTTTTCAAAACTCATTAATCGTTCGGTAGGATAATCGAGTCATTGTGAGTAATAGTACATGCCTGCCCCTAGTTTTTATACGACCTTGATATATTTTTATCACTATACTATAAAACGATAGGTACACATGCCTATTCGGATTGTAGTCCGTGAGACAATTCTTACCCATCAGCTGACAAGGCATCAACTCAACCAAGACTTGATGCATGCCTACTTCTTATCTCAGATTGAGCCCCAATCCATTAAAGATGCTGAGCAAGATCCACACTGGATTATCAAAATTCAAGAGGAGCTTAATCAATTTTAGAGATGCAGAGTTTTGGACTTGGTTCCAAGACCCAAAGACTATCCAATCATTAGAACTAAGTGGGTATTCAGAAATAAACTTATGCCCAAAGATCTATCATAAGGAACAAAGCAAGGCTAGTAGCTCAAGGTTATTGGCATGAGGAAGGAATTGACTATGATAAGACCTTTGCTCCTGTTGCAAGGCTAGAAGCAGTTAGGATATTTCTTTCTTATGCTACCTATTAAAAGTTCAAAGTATACCAAATGGATGTCAAAAGTGCCTTTTTCAATGGAGAACTAAAGGAAGAGGTTTATGTTGAACACCCTCTAGGTTTTATCTCTTCAACTCATCCCTCTTATGTTTTTAGATTGCATAAAGTTCTCTATGGTCTGAAGCAAGCTCCAAGAGCTTGGTATGAAACCTTAGCTTGCTTTATCTTATAACATAAATTTTATAGAGGCATAGTAGATAGAACTTTATTTATTAGACATCATCATGATAGAATCTTGTTAGTACAAATTTATGTAGATGATATTATTTTTGTCTCTACTGATTCAAAACTATGCAAAAGGTTCTCTTAACTGATGCATTCCAAGTTTAAAATGGGAAGCTTGGGTGAACTCTCTTACTTCCTTAGTCTCCATATGAAGCAATCACCTAATGGAATCTTCATATCTCAGTTCAAGTATGCTAAGGAATTAGTGAAAATATTTGGGATGGCTGATGCCTCAGCAATGAAAACAACCAAGACTTCTAATGTTGTGATTGATTCTGATGAAAAAGGGAAACTTGTTGATAAGAAAACTTATAGGGCTATTATTGCATACCTATTATACGTCATAGCAAGTTGACAAGACATCATGTTATCTAAATGTCTTTGTACTAGGTTCCAAGTGAACCCTAAAGAATCCCATTTAATTTTGCTAAAAAGAATTTTAATATATATAAAGGGTTGCCCTAATCTAGAACTTTGGTATCCAACAGAGTCAGAGTTTGAGTTAACTGGATACAGAGGCAAACATCAGTGTCACTTCAACTACAGAGGCTGAACACATTGCAGCTGGCAATTGATGTTCAAAGATAGTGTGGATTCAAAACCAATTGCTGGATTATGGATACAATCTAAATAATTCAATTATATTTTGTGATAGTACTATTACAATTTCTATTGCTCAGAATCCAGTTCATCATTCTAGAACCAAGCATATAGAAATAATGCGTCATTTCATTAAAGATAGTGTAGACAAAAAGAGAATTAATCTTAACTTTATCTCCATTTATTTTCAAAGAGCAGATATCTTTACCAAGCATTTAGATGAAAATAAGAATCTATTCTTCCTAAATCAACTTGGAATGATAAATGGAATTGATTAATTTAATTTCTGTATGAGTTCGAAGATCTGTTCACAAATCATCGAATGGAGATCGACGATCTACGAACTCCTCTTGAGCTCTATCATCGACCTAAGATCGACGACAACTCTGTGTGAAGTTAAAAATCGTCGACTTGAGATAGACGACTTTACTTCAAAAAATAAATCATCGACCTAAGATCGACGATCTGTTTTCCATCTTCATTCAGAGGCCGATGATAGTATTTGTCTATAAATTTGTCGTCGACCTCAGATCGAATTTTTCTTTATTTTATCATAGGACATGGCTCATCCTTTCGCATTCCAAAATCCTTTACTGAGGTTTCTCTTTGAGCTCTATCCCGTACCCTCAAATTTCTCTTGCACTTGATCGACTTTATCTTGAGTCTACATAAACCAATGGTGATTCAAGCGGATATCCATTCAGTAATGAAGTTCGATGCAGGTTTTGATATCGACTTCGAATAATTCAGGAATTGCGATCAGATTTTCCAAATTATTCTTCAGCTTTGTGAATATCAGGGTCTAAGGAAGTTCATGACTCAAAGTATCAAGTTACCAGTAACAGAAATCAAAGAATGGGTCTATAAATTGACAATGCCTGATGACTCGTCCATTGTTGGGACCATCTCAGGACAACAGGTTCTTCTTACCCCAATAATTATTTTTGAACTGTTTGAGTTAGTAAATGGAGAGAACAGTCTAGAATAGGATAGTTCTAAATATAGCAGTATGCTAGTTAGGATGGGTCATCCTGAGGGAATACCATCCAAGCTGCTTTAAAAGAACTTGTCTATAGAATACAACTTCTTAGTATATGTTGTGGGGAAGGTTTTACTGGGCAAGAACCAGCCCATGATAATGTTAATAGGCAGCAGTTTTCAATAATGTTTGCTTTGGTTAATAATAAATCAGTCAACTTGGCTAAGTTAATTTTTGATTAAATCAAGAGGAAGAAATCGAAGAAGGAGGTTTGTTTTGAGAGGATTCTGGGAATCTTCCTTCAGTCTAAGGCTTTAGAATTAATGGTCTCTCAGACCATAATTATCAATGCCAGTAATAGGTTGGACTCCTCTTTGTTTGTTTAATGGGAAAGGACTATGCCTAGGCCTTTCAGTGCCTCTTCCACCTCATGAATTCTGAGGATACAAGAGATGATGTAGCTGCTTCCCCACCCCTAGAAGATGTTACTTCCCTAAATCTTCGACCCACCCAAATTCCAACTTCAATTCCTTCACTTCCACCTCCTGCTTCACCAATCCAGATCCAATCATCCCCAGACCATCATCAAACACCTCTATCATCACCTGTTCCTCCTATTCTGAGGCCCTCTCCCTCCTCCAATATTATATCAACCTCAAATGTTGATTTACCATCTCCCCATTCCTTTCCTCAACATCATGTATCTCCTCAGTACATTTCATCTCCAATCATCCCTCCATCCATTGCAACTCAGATTCCATCTGAGCCCATTCAATAGAATATTCCATCATCTTCTATTCTCTCTAGCGTTCCACCTTTACCATCTTTTCTTGAGTTCCACCATACAGAAATCCATTCTCCTTTCTCAGTATGTTCCAATTGTGGACATCAAACCCCTTACTCCTCTTCTGAGATTGAATCCCTCTAACTAAATTTCTTATATATTGCTCAAGACCTTATGAAATTTTTTTCCCACCTTAGAGAAACTAATAGCAAATGCTATAGCTCCTGTCTCTGCCTCCATCAACACTCTCTCCTCTAGAGTTGTTGCCCTCTTCTCTATCCCTTCTTTTGAGGGCTTGGATACAGACTCCTCTACAACCAGGCAGGGGGAGATATTCAATGAAGCAGTTCTAGAAATTTTTACTGTTAGTGATTGCTGCATCAATCCCACAGTAGATATCTTTGGTTTATTGAATTCCCTCAATACAGTTTTTCTAAATTATCTTCCAAGAATAAATCCATCCTTGGCTATAGTATGTTGTACTCCCTCAATAAATCCTGAATTTATCAAACAACTAAATACAAGTTTTGAAGCTCCTGTATATACAAAATTGATTATTGAAGTTCCAGAACCATCAGAACTCCCTTTAGTAGAAAAGATTGATTCTCCTATTTCTAGATCATCTGTTGCATCCTATGTTATGGATGACAGCCCCATGCCAAGTCTAGATGACTTGCTTGCTCTGGAAATTGCTCGAGAGAATGCTCAAGATAAAGATCAAATCAATCTTATTAAATAGCTTGATGATATTTATGATCATCCTCCTTTATCTAATGATGATGATGAGGATGAAGATGAGTGTGATGATTCCTGTTTCAAGAAGAAGAAAGTTTCAAGGAGAAGAAAAGATACTCCCAAGGCTGCTCCCACACCCAATCCAAAAAAGTACACGCCATATTATATTTTAAATAATATTCAACATTATCTCGGTATGCCTCATTGGATGCTGCAATCCAAGAATGAGCAATAGGCAAGGAAAAAGAGTAAAAGGTACTCTCCTTCTCCTCATAGTTTTAAGCGAGTTCCTCCTCCTCCTCCAACAGTAGGAGCCTCTGGTATGGTTGCTCAGAGAACCCCTCCCATTACTAAGACATACCAGAGGCAGAGCAATCCATCCAATCCTCCTCCAGCAGCTGGATCCTCAGGAAGTCCTTCACAAACTAAGAGGCCAGCCTCCTTTTAGTCTTTAAGGCCTATTTCTTCTTATGAACTTAAAGGTAAATTTAGTGAGGCTCCTCCTCCAAAGTCACTTTACTATAGTCAAAAGCAACAAAATCCTATTTCAACTAATTTCCAAGCTAGATCTACTCAGATCAGGAATCTCTTTCATAAGATATCTCAGGATGCTAATCAAGAGAGACCTCCCTCTCCTCCTGGTGATCCAGAGCTGGATCCCAATTTCAGAATGGCTAGGCTAAATGAACTAAATGGATTATCTCAACTGAAGAAAGCAGAGCAGAATGCCTAGATTCCTCGCAGTTTACTACTATGTCATCTTACAGAGAAAATGAACTTGAAAGACTGCAGGTCAACAAGAAAGTGTTAATTCCAGTGAAATATATGCAACTTCATCCTGAAGCAGTTGTACCTAGAGCTGCTTCTAAGAAAACACTTGGTGAGCAAGACTTGAAGATGTCAAAAAGGGAAGTAGAAGACCCATCTACGAAGATTGCTTTTGCTAAATCTTCTTCTGCTCCTCCTCCTGCTAATCCTTAAGTCATTATATGAACTTTATTGTCTTACTGTTTTACCTGAACTATATGTGTTTTACATTACTATATTATATCTGCTAATAATTTAAATTCTATCAGATATTTATGGCCTTGTATTTTAAATTTTTTTCTATGTTGAGTGACCTCATCCAAATAGGGGGAGATTATTGGAACCCTTGTTTAGATTTGGGCTAGGTCCACTCTTTGGTTGTTGACCCACATGTATAGCCAGGGTCTAGGTCTCGATCAAAGTTAGACTCTATAGTTAACACTTCTCAAAACCAACATTAGATTTCTCTCAAGAACTCAGACTTAGAAGAAATATGTGAAATACATATCAGTTTTACTTTTGTCAAACTCAGCTCGACGATCGTTGATCTCCGATCTATGATATCATATTTTATTCTCTGAATTGAGCTCGACGATCTATGAGCTCAGGTCGATGATCTCATATCTTTTTACAGTTTTCTAAGATCGAAGATAGCTGAACTCAGCTCGAGGATCTCCCAGCTCAGATCGACGATCATATTCTATGTCCGACTACTTATTTTCAGCAGCTGTCTTGAAGATTTAATTCATATTATATTGATTCATTTTTGTCAAATAATTTCTGGTAATTAATGCTGATATTCTCAAGACATATAGCTGTTTCTTTGTAGCATTAACTATGGTATTAACAGAGTTATAATTTTGACTTATTTTGCCAAGACAGTTGGGGAGACAATTAAATGCCAGAATTTGTAGCTGTTTCTCTCCTCGATTTCTGCAGTAATTTAAGGAATGTCTTTGTAATTCAAAAGAGACAATTTTTATTCTATTCTTCAAGGACAAAAGAGACATACATTTAACCTGATCAAGAAGCAGAGAACTACATACAGAGAAATACACTCAGAGAGAACATTCCTGCCATATCCAAAAAATTTCTCTTGCAGATCTCTCTCAGCTCTCAGAATTTTCATTGCTCTCAGGAAATAGAAAAAGAACAACAAAACTCTAACTTGATTCTTCTTCGGTTTTCATCTTTAGGAATCTACAGAGACAGGTAATCTACATCAATCTACAGATTTTGAGGAGCAAGAACTTCAGCCCTCTGAAAACTTACACCCTGGACAACGCTTCCATCTTCTAGAATCTACTCAATATCTAAAGGGGAGCTTTGACATCATCAAAATACACTTAGTCTTCTCATTTGCTTTGAGAAAGAGAAGACTGCCATCAACTTTTCTTTTATCTTTCCTGTACAGGGTTATTACTCCCTTCAAAAGTGAACTCATTGGAGATAGGGCACTTGATCAAAAACCTATTGGTTTTTAGTCACCTGATCAAAAGCCTGAAGGGTCTCTAAATCTACCTGAAGCAGATCTTGTGGTGATAGGGGACCTGATCAAAAACATAAGAGGAATCCTACCTGGATGGTAGAAGAGTGGATATACCTAAATTTAGGGAACCACTATAATTTTCTTGTGTCGTCTGGTTGATCATCTTTCATTATTTTTGTTGTGCTGTGTTTGCTTGTGATTTATTTTCTTCTTTTCCTTATAAGTAACACTTATCTTAATTTCGCTATAAAAATTTATTCAAAAGTACTTAATACTCTATTCACCCCCCCTCCTCTAGAGTAAATCAGATATATCCCCTCACTTTTAGGGAGTAAAAGCCATCCATGGCATAGGGAAGCAAAGGGCCACCATTTATTGCTGGATTCAACTCTCTTGGGGATAAAGAGGAGTATCTAGCTATTTTCCAGCCTAGTTGAGCCCAGGTTCACCCCCCAAGCCATGGCTGAAATAAGCCTTTAATGGACATTGATGGCCATCAGAGCTAGGCCCTTCCCCTTCCCCAATTAACCACCTTAAAAGCATCCCTGGACCAAGAGAAGTCGGTTCACACTTTACCTGATGGAGACGAGAAAGTTGACTGTGCTATTGCAGAACCCCCGATGGTGCCACCACAACCAATGACAAATCAACGATTGGCCCGACTCTAGCCCTCCACTATGGTCCTCATCTACTCCTTCTATGGGTAGATTTTAGGAATCCTAAAGGTTAAGAATCAGGCTCAATGGACCCTCCGGCGGCCGTGCCGCCGTCCAGCGATAGCCACCACCTCAATGGAGGTGGTGGTACGATGGCCGGCCAGGGAGGTGGTGTAACCCCCCAAAAGTAAAAGGAAAAAGTCGACCTGGGCTCGACGAAGATCGTCGAGCGGAGGTGGCCGGGTGGCTGGCGATAGTTATTGGAAGTGGCCCCAGGTTGAGTAGATCCAGGCTGTCGGCTCGAGGAAGAAGAAAGCTTGCAGTCGCCCGTTCTGGTTTAAGATCTATGTAGATCTTAATATATTAAATGTATTTTATATGCATTTTTGTCACAGAAAATCACTTACATTAGGAATTAAATTAAAAATACTTAGGGGCCTATTCTGAAAAAGTTGTCAACATGAAACTTGAAGATCTATGAGTCTAGTATATTTTAAAATTAATTTAAACCAATTTGGAGTTAGGTCAGACCGCAACACTAATTTTTGTGAGGTCTATACATAGGGTTGAATAGAGGTTAATTGGAGTGCCCCCATAAATCCTGACATCCAAATGACTTGCAATTTGGAGCACGGGCCATTAATACCTAAACCTAGAATATATCCTGAACTGGGAATTTATGGAAAATATTTTCCTCAAGTTTTTTTAGAAATTTAATAATCCATGTATGAATTAATTAAAGGGCCTAATGACCTCCAAACCCTTCCAAATTTTTGTGAGTGGTTCTTTTTTTCAATATAGTACTCTGTATAAAATTCCATTCCATTTAGAGATGAGTTGGTTTGGAATTTGGTAAACCCTATCCTAGGCCCAAAAAGGGTTAACTAGGTTAAATTGTTCCTTGAGGTGTTGAGTGACCAAATAACCTCAACAGAGGTTGAAACTTGGGTCACTGATTGGTTGTGACCTTAAATACCCTCACATGGTGTTTGGGGTGGTTAATTAAATATCAATTAGAGGCACTATTAAATTATTTGGATCATTTGGGAATTTGCTCTTAGTACTTCATGTGAAAAGTAAACTAGTGCATCATATTTTGATTAATATATAATAAATAGTATACCTTGCTGTAAAATTGTTTTACTTGGCCATAGAATCTTTTAGGGAATAATAAAGCCTAGAATAAATTTTACATGTTATTTTGATGAGTTTATAATAATGTTGCTTCACAATGTGCACTTGAATGTAATTATTTGAAGTATTTTCATACATGTCTCACTGACCTTAGAATTGCATGAAACATAGTCAGTAATGTTTTATAATCATTATAAGTCTCTGGTAATTTTTACATAATTTTTGAAATATAATTTATGGTACTCCCTTCATTAACTCTAATTATTTTGATTACCTTGAATTAATTATTTAGAGGTTAGTACATTTATAAACGTTTGTGAAATTTGGTATTCACTGATATTTAGCTATCTTTAGTGTTCATAATTTTATTATGGCCATAACTTAAGGAAATTTAGTACTTAATATTCAAATCACCAATGGACTAAGTTTGGAAAATTAAATAAATGCCAAATTATTTACGAAAATTACAAGTTTCTGGATTTAGGCTAAAAAGTTCATGAAAGACCCCCATTAATTACTTATGGTTTTTGGATGAGAAGTTGGAGTACTTCATATCATGTACATCATATAGTTTAGAATGGTCTACATATAGTAAAACTGCAGAAATTGCAATAATATGTGGATTAGATATATGAAGATGGTTTAATAGTATACTGATTCTGGGGAAGTGAAAATTAGTTCTCCGTTAGGAATCATTATAGGGAGAAGTGATGGGTTGACTAGTGTAAGTGGTGCTCGGGATCAACGAAGGATCGTCTTTCCTGTGGAGAGAGAAAGAGTCAAAATACACTAGGGTTAGATCTAGTATAATATTAAAAAGGGGGATCAGGTATTGGGTAACAACCAATAATATTAAGTGCCTTGCAAAAGGGAACGGTGGGCTTCAGCTACCATCATAGTTCCTAGTGCCCTTTGAGAACCCTTCACTGGGTATACCAGGCACAGTCTTGGGCTAACCTAAACTGTAAGTATAATAAATGTCAAATAGTAATTAATATAAGTAGTGATTTACCTTCACACACCTCGTTGACTCGGGAGGTTAGTTTGTACGGTTATCCGAGCGGTAGGCTCGTTGGTAGTTATAACGGAAGGGTTAGTCCGGGGAGCCGATGGAACAGAAGTTAATGGATACATGAACAAAAGGTGGTGGGACTTAGGTATTGGAAGATCATTCACACCGACGTCCATACACTAACTCAGTGGGTATGGTTGACACTTAAGCAAAGGAATTCTAGTGGATATGGCCAGCATTAGTACGTGGTGACTCTAGGTTGTGTCCTTCCATAGGCGTACGTAAGGGATAAGACTAATAGTGCGAATACCCGCCTAGGAGTGGGGGCCCCGACCCACTATTTCCATTTGTGACTACGAAGGTTCCTGGGAGTTATGTTAGCTTCCAAAATGGGGTTAACTAAAGGTCGGTGCGCATAAAGTCGTGTGTGTGTTGTAGTTCATGAACATAACATTAAACCCACATAACATAGCATACCATGAAATCATCATTCAACCCTTACCCCTAACGTATAAATTGGTATGTGACTTTTTAAACATTAGGCCTTACCAAATGACCCTTTAGTTTATAAGCTTGTATGGGCATGCTTATAAGTTATGGTTATATTCTTATGGATATTTTTTACTGGCTTGCGATGCACTTTTTCTTTATTCGTACTGCTTGATATATTAGAACTTCTAGCTTGTACTTCTCTTCATTAATTCTATAACAACTATAAATAACTACTTGAGTAGCTCCACCGCCACCTGCTTTCTTTGTACTCCCCACCTTCATTACCTTCCCTTTCCTTCTCCCCGCTCGGTGCCTAGGATCCATGGGGAAGGGGTAAGGGAAGATAGGACATAGTCTTTTTGACTAATGGTCGATGACCACACCATTTCAAGGGCTCCTAATGGGAGATAGGGAGCTGTAATAGGGGATACAACACTAGCAGAGTACGGTGCTCATGGAGGGTGGCAAGTCTAGCACAAGAGCACCGACTACCTTCTCCATGATTGATTAGTTTACTTAGCTTCTGCGAGAGTTTTTAGTGAGGATTTGATGTACCGGGCTTGAGCTTGTTTATATTTATTTATACTATTCTATTTGATTATCGCTAAGATTTGAAGAAAATAAAAGCAACCAAATTAGCAATCCAATGAGGCAAGTATACCTATCGAACTGTAGCTAGGGGACACAAGTGTTGTATTGAAATCTGGGAACTGTTGAATACACTTACTCACACGAAGGCTATTATTTTATCGACGGAAAAACTAGGGTTTGAGAAACTAATTGCAATTAAGGAAATAAAACTACGCTTTGAAGAGAACTACTGACATTAATTAAAGGCCTATAAGAAGCGATTACAACGAAGGGCTAAAAATATGAAATGGAAATGCACTCGATCAAGAATCACCTCGGATAAAGTCGACTATGAAATGCGATTAAAACCTAAACTTAATATGGTAAAGGTCCTTGACCGTGGAGGTTCCTAAAGCTTGAACGCGCTTCTCTCGAAGTCGTGCCCAACTGAGTTTAGGAAGGTCCGACCGACTCTCGTCTAAATCGGATGCCTAAAGCTCGCTTTATGCGGTGAACCCCACTATTGGATTTTACTCCAATCCGAGAGATTTGGATGTCTGCCTCTCTCGAGGGGTGCGTACAACTCCCGTTACTCTTGAATTCTAACTTCATTCTATCGGCCTCTCGGCTAGCCCAGAATGAAAGCAAAGGTGGAGAGTATATATCGATAATATACCTCCAGCCCATGAAAAATCAAGAGTAATTCAAGGCCTAAAACCTAAAAAGAAAAGGTAAATTAAAACATCATAACTTAATCTCTCCAACATCGGATCATCAAGATCGAGTACAAGGATGATTAGTTAATCATAATGGAGTGGAGGAGGGGGGATGAGTAGTAAAGCATAATAAGATCGTAAGTAATAAAAGAGAACTTTTATTAATAATGAAAGAGAGCTACACTTACATGAAATTTAAAAAGCTATACTTGCATGGAAATGAAAACTAGGCTAGCATAACATAAAGCTAAAAGCAATTACAAGAGCTATTAGAAAAGCTAAAACAAAAGAATAACTAAGATAGGATTAGAAAAATTAATAAAATAAGGAAGAGAGAAAGAGGGAAGAACATGAAAAAGACCAAGAAATAATGGGGAAGCACCTCCCCTCTCAACCCAAGCTTGCAAAAATTGAAGGGGGCTGGGAAAAGCTCACGGGTTGGTCACGCCCTTCAAAACACATTAGGGGGCATGTCTGGGGGTGTGACATGTATAGGGTTGACCTCGGGCTCTGGATTCTGGTGGGAAGGATGATTGCTTCTACACGTTAGTGGACACTCCCTAGGTCACGCCCATGTAGGGGTGGGGGGGGGGGGGGGGGGGTGACATGCATGTCGCGTCAAAATAATTGGTCGGAAATCCTTCAGTCATCGAAAAAGGAGGGGTCACGCCCTATGGCGTGCTGAGTCGAAATGGCATTTAATGCGGCGGCAGGCATCAGGCAGAGGGTGACACACCCCGTGTCACGCCTGGGGAGGGTGTGTCAGGGGGGCGTGATAGCTATTTTTCCTAGTATTTTCCTCTGCCTTCTGGATTCTTCTGGAATAGGTGACACGCCCTAGGTCATGTCCAGGGAGGGCGTGACAGGGGGGCATGTCAGGTCAATTTTTTCCAATTTTCAGGAAAGCTGCACAAAGAGAGGAAAAAGATAGGGGCAATAAAATTAACATAAGAAAGATAAAAATTAATCTTAAAATACAAGATTTGTACATTATAAACTAGAAAAATACGATAATAGTTAAGACTACAAAACGTATTATAAAATTCCCCCAAGCTTAAGCTTTGCTTGTCCCCAGGCAAAAATGTAAAAACTAGGTAAACATAAAATAGGACTAATCAGAAAGTTCTAATTATGCTAACACAAGTACCATGCAAAATTCTAAATTGGGAAATGGCGAAACATAAATCTAAAACAATTATTTAGGTATGGTTTAACTTTTATAAACTTTATAACAAAAATAAATCATCCAAAATTTAAAAAAAATTCTTTAAATAGATTTAAGCAAACCAACGAAAATTAAAAAAATGCATTGAGTTGTCACTAGATCCAAGGAACGCAATATAATTAAATCAACTAAATAACAAAAATCTAAGTTTAAATCCAAAACTAATACTGATTTACTTTTCTTTTTTCTTAGTTATTAAATAAAGTTCAAAAGGCGTGAATTAAAAGGACATAAATATGACAGAAATGTTTTGTTTAGGAATATGATTAGGAGTGGAATTCAAAGATAAACGTGAAGGCTTAAAATCACACTAAACCAAAACAAAGAGTTTCAAAAAAATTCATTTAATATATATATATATATATATATATTTCTTTCTTTTTATTTCTTTTCCATTTTTTTCTTTTTCTTTTTGAAAACAAAGGCTATAAATACTTTTATTTTCATTTTGAATTGGCCAAACAAATGCAAACATCTCTTCTGAGCACTACTTTTTTCAAAAACTTTTCCCAAAATATCACAAAATATCCTATCATAATCATGAAAATATTTTATGAAACTATAAAAGGTTTGTGTGATTTGATAGGTTGGACATTTTTGCCTTGGTGAAAATGATGTGAAAAGAGGAGCTATCAATTGAATTTGTAAAAAGGCTCAAAAGCAACTAACTAGTTGTGAAAGTATTTAGGTTGGCAGGAAAGTTCAAACGAAAGCAAAAACGGCCTAAATCATTTTCACGCTTTAAAATTTATTTAAATCAAAGATTTTAAATTTTTCAAAAAGCAAGTCGTAGATAATAAAAGAAGATTGATGAAATTATCTTGAAAATAGAAATAATAAGTGACTTGGATCGTTCACATCTACTATGCTATTCAAAAGTTGACCTTACAAAAATTATCCAAAAACAAAAAGGAAAATAGTGGATGATGAATTTTTGAGAAAGTAAAGAAAATAAAGAAGGAACCACCATAATAGAAATGTGAGTTTTAGAAAAATATTTCACCTTAATATATTACCGTGAATTAGAAACACAGCATGACCAACATTTTACTTGTGAAACATAATTAAAAAGGACGATTAGAAATATTATAATTAACTAAATGTTTATAAGAAATTTTGAGTAAAACAAAACAAAAACTAGGGATACTATTGAAATACCAAAATGTCTAAACTATTAAAGTAAGAAAAAAACAAATATTTTTTTAAATTTTGAAATATTCCCTTTTTTTGGATTTTGGAAATATTTTCTGTTTTTTGGAATTTTAAGATATTAATTTTTTGGGGTTTTTTGAAAATAATATACACAAAAAGAAAAAATATTTACACTAAGCAAAAAGAAAGAGGAAGTCCTCCCCCAAGCTTAAAATAGACATTGTCCTCAATGGCAAAAAAAGGGATTAGAGTAGGAGAGAAAATTAAAGTACAAAATTGAAAGACAGAATTGAAAAACAGGTACTTCCTCGGATTTATTTGCTGCGAAAGCTGAGTGATGCCGCTCCCCCAAGCTTATTCTTTGGACTTCGTGATAAATTCAACAATGTTGGAGCAGGCGATCGCAGAAGCTTCAGCTTGTTCGAGCCGTCCCGGGAAAAAATTGTAAAATAAAGAAAACAAAAAAAAAGATAACTTGGGTTGCCTCCCAAGAGCGCCATTTGTTTAAAGCGTCGTTGAGCTCGACGCATCAAAAAATAATATTGTCTAAAAATATTGTTGTCCAGAAATAAAATAGTTTTTAACAACAAAAAAAGTTCAAAGCTAGAGTTCGTGCAACATATACTTAATAATGTTTGCACTGACATCATCATCACCAGAGAAATAAAGTTTAAGACGCTGACCATTCACTTTGAAATTACCCTCATCAGGGTGAGAAATTTAAATAGCACCATAAGGAAGAACTTCTAAAACAGAAAAGGGCCCCGACCAATGAGATTTTAATTTTCCAGGAAATAAACGCAATCGAGAATAATATAAAAGAACTTGGTCGCCCGGCTTAAAGGTTTTTGGATGCCTTAAGTTCTTATCATGCAAATGCTTCATCCGCTCTTTATAAAGTTGGTTATTTTCGTAAGCATAAGAGCGCCACTCGTCGAGTTCATTAAGTTGAAATTTTCTAAGGTCACCGACATAGTGGGGATCGAAGTTTAAAAATATTATGGCCCAAAAAGGGTGGTGTTCTAATTCTACAGGTAAATTACACGATTTTCCATAAACCAGCCGATATGGCGTACATCCGAGGGCGGTTTTGTACACAGTTTTATAGGCCTATAGAGCATCGTCAAATTTTGTTGACCAATATTTCCTAGAAGTTGAAACAGTCTTTTCTAAAATTCTTTTTATTTCTCTATTTACTAATTCTACTTGTCCGTTAGTTTGGGGGTGGTAGGCTGTTGAAAGCTTATGTGTAACGCCGTATTTAGTAAGGATTTTTGAAAACTGTGCGTTACAGAAATGGGAACCCCTGTCACTAAAGATGACTCGCGACGTTCTAAATCGAGAAAATAATTTTTTCAAAAAGTAACTCGGGAGTCATTCGTAGGAAGAGCTTGGGCTTCGGCCCAACGTGAAACATAATCAGCGGCAACTAAAATATACTTATTTCCGATAGAAGGAAGGGGCCAACAAAATCGATTCCCCAGAGGTCGAAAATTTTGCACTCAAGTAAATAATTTTGCAGCATTTCTTTTTTATTGGAAATGTTGCCCGACCGTTGACAACTATCTCACAAAGGCTTGCACGTCTTTAAACAGGCTAGGCAAGTAAAAACCCGTGTAAAGCACCTTGAGAGCGGTGCGAGTAGCTTGATAATGCCCACCTGTCGGAATTTCATGTAAGTGTTTTAAAATATCAACTCGTTCTTCATAAGAAACACATCTCCTTATCACTTGGTCCGCACAGATTCTGAAAAGATGCGGGTCTTCCCAAAAATAGTTCTTCAACTCAGAAAAGAATTTCTTCTTTTGCTGAGAGAAGAACTCTTTTGGGAGCACCCGAGCCACTAAATAGTTGGCGATGTGTTAATTGAAAGCAGCTTCTCATAAGGAAAATAATTATTAAAAGATTTTTCATTTAATTTTTCTATAATGGGATTGTCCAATCTGGAGAGATGGTCGCCAACAAAGTTCTCGGGTCCTCGCTTATCACGGATCTCTAAGTAGAACTCTTGGAGGAGTAAGACTCAGCGAATCAAGCGCGGCTTGGCATATGTTTTGGCAAGAAGATATTTGAGGGCCGAGTGGTCTATAAAAACAATAATTTTCGAAAGTGTAATATAAGGACGGAATTTATCGAAAGCGAATACTACAGCTAGGAGCACCTTCTCGGTCGTGGTGTAATTTTCCTGTGCAGATGTGAGCATTTTACTTGCGTAATAGATGGGGTGGATGTTTTTAGATATGCGTTGACCTAATACAGCTCCCACCGCGAAACTACTCGCATCGCACATTATCTCAAATGGATTGGACACCGGAGCAATCATAATCGGTGCACTAATTAACATTTCTTTTATTAATACGAAGGCAGAAAGACAAGAGTCATCAAAAATGAATTGGGCGTCTTTTTCTAGAAGATAGGTGAGGGGCTTGGTGATCTTGGAGAAGTCCTTTATGAAGCTAAGAAACTTAATATAACTTTTATATTTGTAGGCGGCGGCAGCTTCTCGATAACTTCTATCTTCGCAATATCTACCTCAATACCTCTTGTAGAAATTTTATGACCCAAAACTAACCCTTCCCTCACCATAAAATGGCATTTTTACCAATTTAGGGCAAGATTAGTCTCTTTGCATCATTCTAAGATTTTTTCGAGGTTTTCTAAACATCTATTAAAGGAATCGCCGAACACAGAGAAATCGTCCATAAATACCTCCATAATGCTTTCTACGTACTTGTCAAAGATAGCGAACATACATCGCTTGAATGTCGCTGGCACATTGCACAATCAAAATGGCATTCTTCAGTAGGTGAAAGTGCCGAAGGGACAAGTAAACGTAGTGTTCTCTTAGTCCTCAGGAGAGATTGGGATTTGAAAATACCCCGAGAGGCCATTGAGAAAACAATAAAAGCTATGGCCGGATAATTGTTCTAAAATCTGGTCGATAAAAGACAAAGGAAAGTGGTCCTTGCGGGTGGCGTCATTCAGTTTCCTATAATCTATACACATACGCTAACCCGTCACCGTCCATATCGGGATAAATTCGTTATTTTCATTACTAACTACCGTTATCTCTCCCTTCTTTGGTACTACCTGAACAGGGTAACCCACTTACTATCTGATATAGGGTAGATAATTTCTGCGTCTAATAATTTCATAACCATGCACTTAACTACTTCTTTAATGTTCGGGTTTATACGGCGCGAAGGTTCAATGGAGTTACGTGAATTATCTTCCATTAAAATTTTATGAGTGCAGAAAGATGGGCTTATGCCCATGATATCAGAAATCTTCCAAGCAATAGCTCGGCAATGTTTACGTAAAACTAAAAGAAGTTTTTCATTTTGGACATCCGTGAGGTTGGCTGAAAATATAACTAGCAGCTTGGTGTTCTTTTCTAAGAAGGCGTACTTGAGACTTTCAGGAAGTTCTTTATGTTCTAGGGTATGGGGTTCTTCATAAGAGGTTTGAGAAATTCTTTCTTTTTTAAATACTATATCTTCTTAGATTTTTTAGACGGAAAATTAAAAGTGGTGGAGCTGGTGGCCAAGGCGGCTTCTTGTAGCGAATCAGTTGGAAGAGTAGAAGAGAAAAAAAATCGGAAAATTCTTTTTCAAAATCAGATAAAAGATAAGAGGATTCTACACTTTCTTCACTTAGGTGTAGCGATTCAGTTGGAAAAGAAGAGGAGGAATAAGAAACAGAAAATTCTTTTTCAAAATTAGAGAGTCAATAGGAGCATTCATCACTCACAGCATCTACGAAAAAGCAGGAGTCATCATTTTCTAAGGTGTTTTTAATCGAAGGTGTGATAGAGAATGTGACTTCGTCGTCGGCTACTCGCAGGAAGAGCTTACCATTTCTTACATCAATGATATCTCGGGAGGTGCCAAGAAGGGTCGGCCAAGGATTAGGGGAACTTCGACGTCTTCTTCGATGTCAAAAAATGACAAAGTCCACCGGGAAGATGAACTTGTCGACTTTTACTAAGACATTCTCCACTATTCCTAACGGGTACTTAACGGATCTGTCTGCGAGCTGGATACTCATGCGTGTTGGGTTGAGGATACCAATTCTGAACTTCTTAAACAATTAGAGGGGCATCATATTAATACTCACACCTAAGTTGGCTAATGCGTTCTTGACAAAAAAATTACCAAAGACACACGGAATAAAAAACTACCCGGGTCACTGATTTTCTTTGGTAAGCCGTTTGTCAAAACCGAAGGGAACTCGACATTTAACATGACGTGAGAAAGGTTCTATAACTTCTTCTTGTTGGTTAGGAGGTCCTTAAGGTACTTGGCGTACTTTGACATCTGGGAAATCGCTTCATGGAAGGTCAGATTTATGTGGATTTGCTTAAACATCTCTAAGAAACGGGAGTATTGATCGTCCTGACGTTGTTTATTTAGTTCGGAAGGGTAAGGCAGATTTGGATTATTTTTAAAGATGGGTGGTGGAGTGAGATCTTTTTCTAAAACGGGGGTGATAAATTATTTAGCAGAGGGTGGAATTTTTAAAACGGTGGCGGAGCTTTGATTTTTTAAAGCAGAAGCAGAGATTGGATTTTTAAAAGTGGGGGCGGAGCTTGCCTCGGGTTCTTCACTAACCATACAGGGAACTTGCTTACCACTCCGAAGAGTTATAGGTTTCTCTTGCTCTCTCGGGTTGGGCTCGGTATTGGAAGGAAGTGATCCTGCGGGTGGCTTAGAAATAATTTTAGCAAGCGATCCTACTTGATTTTCAAGAATTTTAATGCTTCCAGTTAAAGTTCTAATCGTAGCGTCATTTGTGACGATATATTTGGAAAGTAACTCCTCCAAGCTTGGAGGCTTTGGATAATTTTGAAGAGGTGGTGGTGGTGGTGTAGAAAAATCATTTTGTGGTGGCGGGCGCATCGTGTTCGTTGGATTACTATACGAAAAATTCAGGTGATTTCTTAAAGCAGGATTATAACTATTCGGAAAATTAAAATCAGGAGGTTGAAAATTCGCACAAGAAATATTATTAAATGCATTTTTTTGGCATATTGTTAACAAAATATAATTGTTCTGGGGTAGGAGTTGCAGATTCCCATACCTGAGGGACGGAGGCAGCAGTAATCTCCGTTATCTTTTTGCTTAATATTTGAACTTATAAAGCAAGTTGGGAGACGTTGTCCACTTCAAACATACCTGTATGTTTGTTTGGGCGGGACCTAGGCACATTCCACTAATAAGTGTTTATGACCATGTCCTCAAAAAGCTCAGGAGCTTCTTCTGGGGTCTTATTGTAACGCCCCCGATTTTTTCTGTGATTATTAAATTCTTGTTTGGCATTACGTCGACGCATTTTCTTGGCTTGTGCCATATGTGGAGTGTGGGTCTTAACTCCTTAGAACTGGGTGCTCTATTTTATAGCCTATTGGCAAGATCTCCCTAGCAAGCCGAGTCGTTTTGGGTGACCCGATTTTGCCTCTCGGGGATGCTTGTGTTTTTGCTTCGGGAGGGTATAACTCGAGTTCTGTTAGTCGAAAGTTAATTTCGACTTCGTCGTTGTGTTTGTAGCGTGGATATTTAGCTAAGGTGCGAATTTCGTTGAATTCTGAGGTAGTTCTGTTTTCGTGTCGTTTTGGGTGTGCCATTAGTAAAATCTAATTAGAAACCCTCTTAATTTAAGTGAACCGGTGGCTTGGGAGACGGTTAGGCTGAACTTGCGTGTTAGACTTATTTTAAAGCTTTAATTAGAATCAGCGGGCCCACTTCTCCTTCCTCCTTCTTCCCGAGATCAAAAGAAAACTGTTGTTCCTGTTTTGCAGAAAGCAGAGGCGGAAGCGACGGTTAGCCCTAGCCTTCGGACGGTGATTCCGGGAGTGTTCGTGGACGGATTTCGATTCCGAAAGCGGCATTGTCTTGCTCTCGCTCAGTTCAACGTTTCGACGGTAAGAGGTTTGTTATTCGTGGAGTTTTAGGAGACTAGGATTTTCAGTTTCTTGTGGTTTTTCGCCATTAAAGTGCGGGTTTGCTTGTTAGGTGTTGCTCCTTCAAGTGCAGAACGAAGAGGAGGGAAAGCCGACCAAGCTTCGCCGAAAATCGAGGTAAGTGGTATTCTTGCCCATGCCATTGTTGTTCTTTTGAATTCTGGAATATTTCCCAGTTAGCCTTAGGGTAGAAACCAAGCATGTTCTCCTTTATCTTGCAAAATTTAGGGCTTAGATTCTCCTATGAGCCTCCTCCTTGTGCTATTTGCTAAACCTACTAGTTGTGTTCATTATTTAGACTCCAGATTTGTAGTTCTAGTTGGGTTCTTTGGAGGGTGGAGCTGAGAGAGAGAGTGAGGAAGTTTGTTGTGGTATGGCTCTGGTTAGAACCAGTCTTGGTAGACTCTCGGGTTTTGGTGTAGAGTGTGGTGCACACAGTCAAAGCCAAAAGCCGCCCGGACTTGGCGTTGAGTATGGTGGACACACTCAAATCCATATTTTGGTTTGTTCTTTGCGGCTGAGTGGTGGGGTGATTGAATGAGAATTTTTGTCTAAGTCAAAATCGACGGGAATCACCAAGTGATTCCTGCCGATTTCGACGTGTAACGTCATTGATTCCCACCGATCGGCGAGAATCATCCTTGATTCCCGCCGATTCGGCGAGAATCATTCTAGATTCCCGCCGATCGGCGAGAATCATCCTGGATTCCCGACGATTCGGAGAGAATCATCCTGGATTCCCGCCGATTCGGCGAGAATCATCCTGCATTCCCGCCAATTCAGCGAGAATCAGTCAGCGTTCCCGCCGACCTCCTCTTGTTGGCGATGTTTTAGGGTTGTCCTGCAGGAATGAACTTTGGTGTAGAGTGAGTTGACCTCACTTAATGCCAAAGCTGTTTTGGCATTGAGGGAGTTGGACTCACTCAACGCAACTGTTGGGTTTTGTGGTTTTGCTAAAGGCGTTGAGGGAGTGGACCTCACTCAACGCCATAGCTGCTTTGGCGTTGAGTGAGGTTATCTCACTACACTCCACTGCCACTTTTGCTGAAGGTGTTGAGGGAGTGGACCTCACTCAACGCCATGGCTGTTTTGGCGTTGAGTGAGGATAGCTCACTCAACGCTAGAGCTGTTCTTGCAGAGGGCATTGAGTGAGTGATTCTCACTCAACGCCATGGCTGTTCTGGCGCTGAGTGAGGCTAACTCACTCAACGCCAAGGTCTGGTTAGGCGTTGAGTGGGTCCCACTCAATGCCAAGCCGTGTTGAGTGATTTCAACACTGTTTCCCTTACCTCGATTTTCGTTCCCGAGTGAATTCCTTGATTATATTTGTAGTTTCTTTGTCGGCCATGTTTTTTGTTCCTAAAGGCCCAATCGTGGGTCGTGGTTAGTAGTGGTGGTTTGAAGCTCTTCATGGGGGAGCTGTTGTGTAATTTAGCCAAGGCCACCCTTATTCTTCTATCTTGCTCCAAGCACGGGCTGGGCAAGGGGGTGGAAGGTCCCTTGTGCTTTCACATGTAGACCCTTGAGCTTATTGGCTTGGAAATGGAGGTTGGGGGACTGAGTTTTCCTCCAACCCGGATCCATGTTATTTGTTTTTGCTACTACCATCTCCCACAGTTTAGGGTGTTAGGTGTTTCTTCCTTGGTAGATTGCAGTATTTTGGGCTCTTGGAAGCCTAGTAGACCCTGCAGGATGTAGTTTTTGGGCAGGGTTGATGTTATTTCCTCACAAGTAGTGCATTCCTTGATGTCTTGCCTTGGGGCAGTTGTGACTTTTACTCCTGTGTGTTTTCCTCTTTCACTTACCCCCCCTGGTTGACACTTTCATGCAGTTCTTTCTTGTTTTGCTTGCTGAGGTATTCTTTCTTCTTTTGAATGCCTCAGGTTCTGAGCAGTAGCCAGTTTGGTGGCTAGGTTGCGGTGGTGTTGCTGGTGGTCTCTTTGACCTTGGAGGTTCTGTTGCTTGTTAGTGAGGTAGTTTTTCTGCACCTTTCTTACAGACTTACATATTTGCTAGTGGGTACGTGTCAGGTTGTTGGCGCCCACTGGTAGTTTTTACCTTTGTACTAGATATATTACTTTTGTTGCTACCATTTTTTGGAGATAGTCTACTGGCTCTGGGGAGGATTTATGCTAGGTTGCTAGTTATTTTGAAACTAAAACTAATATTGTAAATATATTGCATGATCAGCATGATTTATAAAAGTAAATCCCTATTTTCCAAGCAGCGTATAAAGATCATTTTCCGATATATAATATAAATTAAATGTAGAGTCTTGCATAGCATAAGTGGTCCTCTTAGGGCTCTTATGCACTTCTTAGGATGTCAAACCTGAATAAAGTATTTTCTCGCAGCGCTTAAGTATAGTTTTTAACTGTGGACTAGGTGATCCACCGAGCCGAGGGATACGGCCTCTAAATATAACTGATTTTCAAATCATTAAACTCATGAATTTCTTTCATAAGTATAGTAGATGGTTTTGCCTGAGCGTCATCAGTTATCCCCTACTTGATGTTGCATCATGACGCGTGTTTTCTCATACTCTGATAATTCTTTAATTCGGAGAAAATGCGGGTTGTGACACTTATGATTTAAAGTACCGCCAGAAGCTGCGTCTATCATTTGCTTTGTGCTTTGATTTAGCCCGTTATATAACGTCTGCACTTGTAACCATACAGGCGGCGCGTGACGTGGGCATCATCTTAACAAATCTTTAAATCTTACCCAAGTTTCATATAAGGTTTCAGAGTTTATTTATCAAAAGGCAGAGATGTCGTGCCTAAGTTTTGCAGTTTTAGCTGACGAAAAATACTTCGCCAAAACTTTTTCAGTTAATTCATTCAAGGTGGTTATGCTATTCTTAGGTAGAGTGTTCAGCCACTGCTTAGCTTTAGTTTTTAAAGAGAAGGGAAAGTGTCTTAGCCTGATTACATCATTTGTGACACCATTTATCTTGAAGGTGTCATAAATTTAAAAAAAGCTTTCTATATGTGCGTTCAGATCTTCATCTTGAAGTCCGTCAAATTGCACATACTGCTGCACTATTTTAATTATGCAAGGCTTTAAGTCGAAGTTATTATTT
The DNA here is from genome assembly GCA_039513925.1 of Platanthera zijinensis. Taxonomy (NCBI): domain Eukaryota; kingdom Viridiplantae; phylum Streptophyta; class Magnoliopsida; order Asparagales; family Orchidaceae; genus Platanthera; species Platanthera zijinensis. The sequence goes on along the minus strand of CM077085.1, from coordinate 126,153,114 downwards.
GCTATAGTAGGGTGGACTATGCTTGATTTTGTTCCCTCGAGATTCGGCCGTGCATAATAGGACATAGTCCTTTACAAGGCTTCATCTACGTTGGGTTCTTCATTCTTAGAGTAGAGAATGACTCGGAGTCTTCAACCAGCACTTGGATAGTAGGACCTTGAAATCGCGATCTTCTCTGAAGAGTACGCTCAATTTTGTGGTGCAAGTCTAAAATAACCGACGGACTCCCGCAGGTCATGCACTAAAAGAAGAGAAGAAAAGAAAGAGAAATAAAATAAACTAGAAAGAAAGGCTAGATTTTTTTGAAATAGATTAACTCCCGAACATCCCAAGGACTACCCAGTGAAGGGTTCGCAAGGTACTAGACAAGATAGCACACTTAAAGCTACTTTGCATTTTCCGAGAGAATTAGGTGGCATAGAAAAATTGTGAAGTTGGTTACTATTAAGAGCGGTAATAACAATTTTTGATTTTAAAAATTTTAAGAAAGGGGATGAGATAGAGAAGAGATAAAATTAATAGGTTCGTGTTTTCAATATATCAACGAAAGTTGCTCCCCGGCAACGGCGCCAAAAACTTGATTGTTGCTAAGTTTCGAAGAAAATAAAAGCAACCGAACTAGCAATCCAATGAGGCAAGTATACCTATCAAACTGTAGCTAGGGGATACAAGTGTCGTATTGAAATCCGGGAACTATTGAATACACTTACTCACACGAAAGCTATTATTTATTCGACGGAAAACAACAGTTTGAGAAACTAATTGAAATTAAGGAAATAAAACAACGCTTGGAAGAGAACTACTGCAGTTAATTAAAGGCCTATAAGAAGCGATTACAATGAAGGGCTGAAAATATGAGATGGAAATGCACTCGATCAAGAATCACCTCAGATAAAGTCGACTAAGAAATGCGATAAAAACCTAAACTTAATAGTGTAAAGGTCCTTGACCGTCGAGGTTCCTAAAGCTTGAACACGCTTCTCTCAAAGTCGTGCCCAACTGAGTTTAGGAAGGTCCGACCGACTCTCTTCTAAATCAGATGCCTAAAGATTGCTTTACGCGGTGAACCCCACTATTGGATTTTACTCCAATCCAGGAGATTTGGACGCCTGCCTCTCTCAAGGGGTGCGTACAACTCCCTTTACTCTTGAATTCTCACTTCATTCTATCGGCCTCTCGGCTAGACCATAATGAAAGCAAATGTGGAGAGTATATATTGATAATATACCTCCAGCCCTTGAAAAATCAAGAGTAATTCAAGGCCTAAAACCTAAAAAGAAAAGGTAAATTAAAACATCATAACTTAATCGCTCGAACCACGGATCATCAAGATCTAGTAAAAGGAGGATTAGTTAATCATAATGGGGTTGAAGAGGGGGGATGAGTAGTAAAGCATTATAAGTACACAAGTAAGAAAAGAGAACTTTTATTAATAATGAAAGAGAGCTACACTTGCATGAAAATAAAAGAGCTATACTTGCATGGAAATGAAAAATAGGCTAGCATAACATTAAGCTAAAAGCAATTACAAGAGCTATTACAAAAGCTAAAACAAAAGAAAAACTAAGCTAGGATTAGAAAAATTACAAAAATAAGGAAGAGAGAGGGAAGTACATGAAAATGACCAAGAAATAAAGGGGCAGCACCTCCCCTCTCAACCCAAGCTTGCTGAAATGGAAGGGGGTCTGAATTTATACGAAAATCTCACGGGTTGGTCACGCCCTTTGAAATGCACTAGGGGAACATGTCAGGGGGCGTGACATGTACGGGGTTAACCTCGACCTCTTGATTCTAGCAGGAAGGATGATTACTTTTGTATGTCGGTAGACACGCCCTGGGTCACGCCCGTGTAAAGGGGGGGGTGTCACAACCCGCATTTTTCCCAACAATTTAATTATATCAGAGCAAGGGGAAAATACGCGTCGTGATGCCACGCCGTGCAGGGGATAACTACAGACGTTCAGGTAAGACTCCAAACTCTACAATTTTAATAGAAAACATAAATGGTTATGAATAAAATCTAGTTTAAGTTATGATGGTAGCCGTATCCCTCGGCTTAGTGAATCATCTAGTTCACGATTTAAAATATAAATTATACGCTTGCGGAAAATACTTATTTAAATTGACTCTAATATCCTACACGAGTATAAATGTCCCCGAGGAACAACTCATACAATGCAAACCCTAGATTTATAATAAGTGTAGGAAAGTCTTTACGCTAAATAAAAAGTAGTGGCTTAGTTTTGAAAGAGATGACAAGTATGCTTTACTAATAGTAGGGTTTTATAGGTTAAAAATATCTAACATGCAATCCTAGAAATAAATCATCCCAGAGAGCAAGTAATGTAAACCAAACTTAAGGAAACCACAACAGCTAGAAAGTGTCAAAAAAAACAACAATCCTGTGGGCGTCAACAGCCTGACACGAACCCACAGTAGGAATATGTCTGAAACTAGGCAAAGAAAACTAAAATAACGAACTACCTCGCTACGACGAGGGGGGAAAACCACAGCCAAACAGCTGCTGCTAGGGCTCCAAAACCGGCTCCGCTACCTGCTAATGCTCTGAACCTGGGGCATTCCAAAGACATAACACCTCAGCAAGAGGGTACAAATGGTGGCAGAAAAATAAGCCAAAATAAATAAGGGTCAAAAGGGGTACCAACCCAAGACCAAAACCTTTGAAGTAAAGTATAAAAAGAAACAAGGCATCATCAGAAAAAGAAAAGAACACTTAGGTGATTCGTCACAAGAGTACACCAGATGCACAAGGCTATAAGGTGACAACATGAATAAATCATAAGGAAGAAATACAAACCTTTATTAGGCACCCGTGGTCGACTCTACACCAAAAACACGGGCGAGGTGGTCACTCAACTGGACACACCCTTACGAATAAAATATCCGCTTAACTGCGAGGGAGTCTCATACTCTCCACCATACACCGCAGATGCTCAAAAACCTGGTAGACTTCCACAAGGTACTAATAAAGGCATCAAACTTTGCAGAGGTGATTTCGTCCACTAACTCCCGCAATCAAGAAAACCCACAAAGAAACCATCACATATATCTCAAGATTTGGCTCGTCGGATTCTACTTGACACTTCTAGTTACAAGACATGGTTGATCAACCCCTATGAACGATTTACAATCCAAGACAAACTCTAATACAATCAATAACAATAGGTAATGCATTTAAAGGCATTAATAAGACACACTAAGAATGATTAAATATATCATGACAAGATCAAGTTCATCAAGACAAAATCTTACAATCTCGAGTGATCATCCAAAAAAGGTTAATCGTAGCAATAACTTGGAAAAACAAAGTGAAGAAATTTTTAAAGAACATAAAAACTGAACCATTACCATCAAATCAGACAAGGAGAAATGAGGGGAAACCACCACTTGCCTTGGTTTTACCGGAAAAGTTCTCCAAATTAGTCCACGTCACAGATCGGGGCAAAAGAGGATGGAGGAAGTTGAAATCTAGACAAAAATGGTCGAAAAGGGGGTTAGGGCCAAAAAACCCTAACAAGAAAACTCAAAGAAAGGGGAAAAATTTACCACGATAGCGCAGCTCTCGGTGAGAGCTTTCCAAATCTACGCTCGGTTGAAGATTTCGAGCACCGGAGCTCCGTCGGCGGCCACCGGAAGATTCACGAAATATTCTCTCTCTCTCGCTCACGCCGCTCTGGTTCGGGAGAAAGAATCGGAGAAGATGAAGTATTCCTATTTTTCTAAATAACCTAAGTATAAGAATATATATATATATATATATATATATATATATATATATATATATATATATATATATATATATATATATATATATAAGTAGTTATAAAAAGTTTTGTCTAAATATATAAAAAAACGGTTTAAGTACGAGCAGTTCGAGGAAAACAAAATTAGAGGTCTAGAATGGCTTCAAATCGAAAAGTGCCCAACATAAAAGTTGTAGATCTCGTCGAGACGAACAAATTTCATGTTAGCTATTTTTTCATATAGCACTGTTTTGACCCTCAAAAAGGCTCCCGAACACAAACTATGACGAACTACACGAGAAAGACAGCAGACTACTCGAGTATGCAGAAGGCTACTCGAGTAAGCAGAAACAGACTACTCGAGTATGCAGGAACAGACTACTCGAGTATACAGAAGGCTACTCGAGTATACAGAAACAGACTACTCGAGTATACAGAAACAGACTACTCGAGTATGCAAGAACAGACTACTCAAGTATACAGAAGGCTACTCGAGTATACAGAAACAGACTACTCGAGTATACAGAAACAGACTACTCGAGTATACAAAAACAGACTACTCGAGTATACAGAAGGCTACTCGAGTATACATAAACAGACTACTCGAGTATACAGAAACAGACTACTCGAGTATGCAGGAACAGACTACTCGAGTGTACAGAAAGCTACTCGAGTATACAAAAACAGACTACTCGAGTATACAGAAACAGACTACTCGAGTATACAGAAACAGACTACTCGAGTATACAGAATTGGAGGAACAGAAGATTTACATAATAAGCAGAAACTTCACACGAGTCAAGGTTGCAGGAAAAATAATTTCTTGGCAAATCTAACCTTTTGATCAAACTATAAGAATGAATAGTACTTTTCATTTTTGAATAGTAATTTAATATTAAAATAATCGTATTTATATATATTTGAATAAGGAAACGCGAGATCAAAACGGAGGCCCAGACGAGCGCCGAATTGAACGAAACTCACGCCATAGGCGAACACAGACGCTACGAACACAACGGCGAAGTCAAAACCAAGATCAGACGAGCCATTCTCGAGATATAAGTTTTCTAAGTTTACGACGAACATAAATTCCACAAAACTTTGGAAAAACGCCGAGGCCCAAATATCGCTCGGATCGCGACGAAACTTGACGAGTAAGTCAAAAATTACTCAAGTTAAATTCCAAATGCAAAATTTTCTCATAACAACAAGAATTCGGCCGACTTGACCGCATGGATGCGAAAATGCCTTTATGGCATTACGTCGTCATCTTGACGTTAAAGGTAACGCCATGACATCATAAATATGATGTTTCCCATTTAAATAAAATCGTCGAAAAGTCGGGGGCGTTACAGTCACTCCCCCTAAAAAGAAGTTTCGTCCCGAAACTTAACACAACTCCAAAACCAAATCAAAATGATAAAATCAACCGTGACTGAAAATATATCGACGTACCCGAAACTAGGAAAAGAGGTGCGGATGAGATTCTCTCATTGCTGACTCCAATTCCCACATCGCGCTCTCGACGTCTTGATTTCTCCAAAGAATCTTAACCATGGGGATGGTCTTCCTTCGCAATACACGCTCTTGAGATTCCAAAACGCAAACAGGCTCTTCCACATATGACAGATTGGGCTGAATTTGGGGCACCGAGTCAAGAATTTGACGATCACTACGAACACACTTCAACAACTGGCTCACATGGAACACATCGTGGACACCAGGGAAGCTAGCAGGTAATTCTAGTCGATGAGCTGACACTCCGATGCGCTCCAGAATCTGAAAAGGTCCCATATACCGGGGGTCTAACTTGTGGTTCCTTCCAAATCTTTTTACTCCTGGCATCGGAGAAACTTTCAGGAAAACCAAGTCCCTAACGAAAAACTCCAAATCGACCCTTCGTCGATTAGCATATTTCTCATAACGCTCTTGTGCTACACGTAGCTTCTCTCGAATATGAGTCACCGCATAATTCATCTCCTCAAGGGCTTCCAGACCTAGTAATGGTCTCTCACCAACCTCAGCCCAAAAATAAGGGAGTCCTACAACGCCTCCCATACAAGGCCTCAAACGGGGCCATCTGCAAGCTCTCTTGATAACTATTATTGTAAGCAAACTCCATGAGTCTGAGACGCTCATCCCAAGCACCACCATGATCCAAAATATAATATCTAATCATGTCCTCCACGATCTGATTTACTCTTTCTGTTTGCCCAGTGACGGGTTCGCAATGTACTAGGCGGTTTTGTGGGATGAAAGCCCAACACGGTCCTTTCCAAGAAATTAATTTTCGATTTTCTATTTTTTTGTATTTTTGATAATAAAAAGAAAACAATTTTTTTTTTGTATTTTTAAAGATTTTCTTCAATTTTTTTTTGAAATAAAAGCATGAAATGGAGTCCACCCCCATACTTAAAAATAAACATTGTCCCCAATGTTTTCAAGCCAAGTAGGAGGGGGAAAAATGCAATAAAAAAAATTGCAATAATTTAAAGATAATCAAGGGGTGTCTCCCAAGAGCGCTTTTCTTTTTCCCGTCTTTAAGCTAGACGGTTTGGGTTAAGAAAATGTAAAATAAAAATTAAAGTGAACGGGCAACTCCCTTAATTCATGCTTTGGCGAAGATGCCAAAGTTGCTTGCCCGGCTACTCCTCCGCTTTCTTCTTGATTTTCCTTCTTGCAGTTGACTTGAAAATTTAGATTCAAATCACCGATCCATACCTGGGGTGATTTGAATTTTTGTAGAGGAGCGGCAAATGGATCGTGGATGATGTTTAATTGCAACGGCTCCTCTTCTACATGACAATCGTTAGTATAAGGAAAATCAAAAGTAAGCGTTTCAGAAAAATCTTCGCAAGGAGGAGGCTCTTGCGAAGGTATAAGATTAGGCTCCGGTTGTTTATTTTCTAAAATTAATTTTTTATCCAAAAATTTACTGGAAATAAAATCATTGGACGCATCAGGATCAAAAATTTTTGCTCCTAAAAAGTCATAAATTGTGCATGGAGGAGAAAAAGTGGAAGTCGTAGGAGGAGACATATGTTCTTCTTCTACTTCATCCATAGCGTCCATACACCTAACAAACTCTTGAAATAAGAGTTTTTCCTCTTCTTTGGTATAAACAACTACGGGGGTACATGAAGAGTCATGTTCCGCCAAAGGTAAAAGTTTTAAAGAAGGAGAAAAATTCTTAGGACAAGCAATAATTTCTTCTAAAGTTTTGGGAGGATCAACTTGAAATTGTGTAAAGTCCCAAAGATTAGAAGAAGTGGGTGGTGTGATAAAAGAAGAACAAGAATTAGGATCTAAATAATTGTTCTCATACCTCGAAAAATTTTCCGGTTGATCTTGCGAACAAGAAAAACCAGTAGCCGAGGTGGAAGAAGAATTATTTAAATCAAAATAATTATTCGTATTTGAATTTGAAAAAGTATTTTCATGAAAATTAGAAGAATAGGAAAAATTATTTTCATGAAAATTAGAAAAAGAATTATCATAAAAGTGAGAATAGTTATTTTCATAATTATTATAGAAATTATTTTCATAAGAAAGATTTTTATAAAAATTATAATGATAACAATATTCACTTTGATGAGAACCACCACAATAATAACAAACAATTTGGCGTTGTCTTGCGGCTTTCAAAAGATTTACTTTGTGTGTAAGCTCGGCAATTTTAGCGGCCAATTGTGATAACATTTTTTTTATAAAAGAAGAAAAAAAACAACCGTTAGCTAATTGAAATAAATTTGAAAAAGAAAATTAAAAAGAGAAATGGTGATAGAGAAAAAGAGGGATAAAAGTAATACAATTCGCGTTTTCAAAATATCAACAAAAATTCCCCGGCAACGGCGCCAAAAACTTGATTCTTAAAATCTGATTGTTGTAGTAGGCAAGTGCACCTATCGCTTGTAGTATGATCAAGTGTCGTATTTCCTGGGTCTTTTGAGTACTTCTACTCACAACAGTACCTGTGGAGCACGCCACAATCAATGATTTTTTGCTTTAGCCAAATTTTCTGAATTATGGCGTTGAGAGCGTTGAGTGAGCATGTCTCACTCAATGCTTTCTGCCTTAGCCAAATTTTCTGCTCCTTGGCATTGAGTGAGTAAATTCAACTCAATGCATTTGGACTTGGACAAATTTCTGTGTCTAAAAACACAGATTCTGACTAAGTGATGGTCAGGCAATGATTTTTCAAATGGTAGTAAGTGAGCTTGCCTCACTCAAAGCCTGTGAATTAGTCAAATATTAACACAAAATTTTTGTGGCTTTGACTTACAAGGCAATACTTAACGAAAATAGAGTATGACATTGAGTGAGTGATAATCACTCAACGCCTGTGGGCTAAACAACTTTTTTCCCATTTCCTCTTAGGCTTTTACTACATTAGCCTATCTCACAGCATTTTGCTCTATGGCATTAAGTGAGTTGACTTCACTCAATGATTATGGATTTGGCCTCTTTCTCAGCTTGCCACTACCTTTGCATTGACTGTATAGGCTCCACTCTGCGCAATTAGTCATTTGGTGTCGAGTGAGTAATTCTCACTCAATGCCTATGAACATAGATAGATTTCGATCTATCCACCTCTTAAGTTAGTGTTTACCTAACCTAGCCACATAGGCTACCTGCCCCATCATTGTTGCTAGGACATCCCTGTATGCATGAACTCAAGCACTCATAAACTATAACTTTATGTATATCATTGACAAGATTGACTTTCTCAAATATACGACATTGTGGTCAATAGACACAACAAAATCCTAAAGAGAGATAGATTTGAAAATATGTCTAAGTCTAAATGCTTTGAGTGAGAACAGCTCACTCAACGCAAGTTCATCATGAAAATTGGCAAAGCATAGAAGTGTTGAGTGAAGCCAGTTCACTAAATGCCTCATCAACAACAAGCCAGACAATGGCAGAAGAGTTGAGTTATGAAGGCTCACTAAATGCATTCATAAAGAAAGTTGCGGCGAAGTACAGAAGCGTTGAATGAAGCCAGTTCACTCAATGCCTCAGCATAAAGGAAAGCAGTCAGTCAAACGGTTAAGTCCCGAAGCATTGAGTTATGAAAGCTCACTTAACGCACTCAACGCCTTCACAACAGAAAAATGGTCTATGGAAAAAAGCATTGAGTAATGTCTATTCACTCAATGCACATAATGCCTGGCAGTGTAGAAGAAATTGTTTAAGTCCACAGATTCTACCGTCAGCAAGAGTCAGCAAAAGTTTCAAAATGTTACGGGAAATCTACAGTACACGACAAATGGCGCCGGTAGTCTACTATATGACTTTTTCTGTAAAAGTAGAGTTGCAGCCAACAACTACAGGTGGGCCCACGGGTCTAATAGCCATTGGATGATGGATTATAAAAGGGATAAGTTCAGTTGATTTAAAGACAACTTTTAGGGTTTATCATTTAAAATAGAGGCGAAACTTCTACGTCTTCTCACTAGACATTATTGTTGAGCTTGAAGCTGAAGTTTAAAACCCACAAAACAAAAAGTTCTTACAGTTAACTGTACCAGTTTCATCTGTTACATCAATTTGAAGAAGAAGAGTATCTGGTCTATACAGTCATGGTAAGTTGATTGAATAATACAAGAACAGTCAACACTTCTGTCTTTATCAGCAAGATAAGAAACATGTTTTTGAGGTACTTCTAGCACAAGTCGCCGTTTATTGAAGATCATTTTTCTTGTTGCTAAGAAGAAGGTATGGCTGAGGAAAACTAAGCTAAGGAAGAATAAGACACATTGAAATTTCTCTGGTGTCAAATCAACATCAACCAATCATTATTCTCTCTATAGGATCCTTTGGATTTGAGTTATAAGACTATTTTATAAAGACTGAGGTATGATCATTTGGTGATCTGAGTGTAGGGCCTATTTGCCTGAGGTAGGGCTATTTTCTTGAGGTAGTAGAGTCATTCTCTCTGAGTGTAGGACCTTTTGGTCTGAGATACTATCCAGCTTTGGATCTTAGGTAGCTCCTTTATGCCCGAGATGTAGGAGAGTCATTCTCTTTGAGGTAGGGCTATCAACCTAGCCTGAGTTGAAGGTCCTTTGGCCTGAGGTAGATGATCTTTGGCACACTTAGTTGTAGGGTTTTGTTCCCCAGCGATAGGTCTTGGAGGAGACTGAGACATCCTATGGGATATGTGTTGTAAGCTCTTAGAAGCTGATATTTGGAGAAGTGTAATGTCTAATAAACTATTATAAAGGTGGGAGGGATAATGGACGTACCCATAATCTGGGGAACCACTATAAACCTGGTGTGTGCTTTATGGTGTGTCTTTAAATCTATTAACAACTAACTCACAACTCACACAAAAGAAGGAAATCTCAAAAGATACCAAAAACCTATTTACCCACCCTAAGTGTTTTGCTGCCCTTGAAAACTAAAGGCTTTCAGTATCAATTATCGGGAATTGAATAAGATAATAGGGAAGAACAAGTACCCGATTCTGAGGATCGATGATCTATTCGACCAGCTAGTCGGGTCGACTGTGCATTCAAAATTAGACTTGAAGTATGGATATTATTAGCTGAGAATCAGGGAAAGTGATATTCCCAATACAATGTTCAGTACACGTTATGGGCACATTGAGTTCACTATCATGCCTTTCGAGCTGATGAATGCGCCATACGTGTTTATAGACTTAATGAATCGGTCGTTCAAGGAGTATTTGGATCGGTTCGTGATAGTCTTCATCGATTATATCCGGGTGTACTCCCAGTCCGAGGATGATCATGTGGAGCACTTACATATTGTTCTAGATACCTTGAGTAGTAATAAGTTGTACGCCAAGTTATCTAAAAGTGAGTTTTGGCAATCTTCGGTGGCATTCGTTGGTCACATTATTAGTGGAGAGGGAATCATTGTGTATCCGGGAAAGGTTTCTATGATACGAGAGTGGCATGTGTTGTCTTTTGTGGAGGAAGTATGGAGTTTTCTTGGACTTCCTGGCTACTACAGGCGCTTTATGGAGAACTTCTCACAGATAGCTTTACCCCTCACGACCCTGATAAGGAAGGATCATAAGTTTGTATGGTCACCAACGTGCACGCAAGCCTTCAAAGAATTGAAAAGTCATCTTATAACAATGCCTATCTTGTGCTCTCAATGTTGAATAGAGGTCTTTGAGATATACATCGATGCTTCAAGTAGCGACTTAGGTTGTTTTCTGCTACAACATGGGAATGTAATAGCATATGGCTCATGCCAGTTGAAGGTGCACGAGAGGAATTATCTATTCCATGACATAGAGTTAGCGGTCATGATATTCGCTCTGAGGCTCTGGATGCACTACTTGTATGGCGTGAAGGTCGACATTTACAAAGACCATAAGAGTATAAAGTATCTATTTTATCAAAAGACCTTAAATATTTGCCAGAGGAGGTGGATAGAGTACCTCTGGGACTACAACTTCAAGAAAAATAATTTCCCTGACAAAGGTAATGCGGATGCGTTATGTCGCATAGCTCCCGCCCAGGATAATTGGATATTGATGCAAGACGAGCGTCTAATTCGAGATTTGGAGGCCTTAAAGATGTCTTTTGTTGATAGGAGGTTGAGTATTGAAGCACATTTGAATTGGACTGAGGCACAGTATGACTTGGACGACCGGATTCGGCAGGCTTTGGAGTTGGAAGATAGTATAGATGATATATAATTATGTCTTTGGAAGGGTGAAAAGCTCAGTTTACTGCTGATGGTGGACTATTGTGTGTTGGATCCCTAGTTGGATTTGGGTTAGGTTCACTAAGTTAGTATATGACCCAACATGTATAGATTGGGGTCATGGTTGTGTCCTAGAGTCTAGGTTAAGTCCTTTGAGCCAACAATATAAAGGACAAGCCTCCAACACTGCTAGAGACTCAAGACTTAGATAATTCAAGATTTATTAAAAGGAGTTCAACGTTCATCGATCTCCGAACGATGAAATTCGAGCTCAGCTAGATGAACTCAGGGACAATTCTCTGAGCTCAACTCGACGAACATAGTTCTCAGCTCAACGAACTCTGGACAAAGTAATAGCTCCTCTAAGTCAAATCTCAGTCGACGAACTAAGAACAGCTAGAAGAGCTCTGTTCTCTGGTCGACTAATTCTGGGTAAGGTGATTCAACACTTAACATCAGAAAATATTCTAAGTCCAGACTGTAGACTCAACTCCACGATCTTGGACCCCAACTAGACTAACTTTGTTCTTAGGGTTAAGCTTGACTATCTTAGATTCAACTCAATGGACTTGATGCACAGAAGATGAAGGTTATCAAGCAGCATTCAGAGGTCGACGATCTTTGATCTCAGCTCGATGAACAGCTATTCTCAGCTCGACGAACTGTGGACTCAGGTCGTAGAATCCAATCTTGGCTGTATTCCTCTTTTGTTCTTATTATGTGGTAATGATTCCTTAGTAATTAATGCTCTAATATAATCTGAATATTACTGTTAGACAAGAGCATTAATTATTGTCTTCATCAGGATTACTGCCTGCCGTTTTTATAAGAGACAGTTGCGGAAACAAATCAATGCCAAAAAATATTCCAAGGCCGTCAGCATTAATTACAAAAAGAATTTCAAAATTCAAATGGACATTCACATGGAAATATAAAAGCGGAGATCATTATTCCTTTCAAGTGCATGAGATACAGATAACAACATTCTGAGAGACATACAAAATTCTTGAGATTGAAAAACGATCAGCTAAGAATCAATAGCGGCTAGACAAGAAGAAGAACAATTTTGAAGAAGAAGAACAATTTTGAAGAAGAAGAACATCCATCCAAATCAAGTGTCTTCTTCTGTCATACTCTCAGGAACTCTCTGAAGGACAATAATACTGCATCTGTCAAAATAGTTCCTGAAGATCTTCTTGTCAAAATTTACAGTTTGAAGCCTTATCACCCTGAATAAAAAGTTCCATCCCTCCCTGAATAAACTCAATATTTCAGGGGGAGCTTTTTGTTAACATCAATTCCACTAGTCTTCTCAGTTGTATTTGAGAAAGATAAGACACCATCACTCTCTCACCCCCTCTGTAAAAAGGGTTCTCTACTCCCTTCAAAAGTGATTCCTGGTTGCAAGTCTCCTAACCAAAAGACTTGAGGTTTGGTTTTTGAGCACCTGATCAAAAGCTTATTGGTGGTAGTCACCTGATCAAAAACCTGAGTGGATTCCTACCAGGATGGTAGAAGAGTGGATGTACCAAGGTTTGGGAACCACTATAAAATCTTGTGTTGTCTGGTTGCCCTCTTTTTTTTCTTGCTGTGGCTGTGTTATTTAGTTCTTCCAATTATTTCATTTATTTCATTTGGTATTATGTGATATAGTACCAAAGTTTAGGAGTACTTCTTATAGTTTTGAGAAAAGTTTTAAATATACCCACATACTCTATTCACCCCACCCCCTCTAGAGTATATCAGATCTAACCCTGACTTTCAATTGGTATCAAAGGAGGTTCTTTTGGTTGTACAAGTTAAAACCTTGAACCAAAGATCCTATGTTAGATCTGTTCTTTAACATTGCTAGACTTATCTATACAGTATGGCATGGAACAGAGAATATGCAAGCACCAGACCTCCAGTGTGTAACTGGTCCAAGTTCACAATCTGGAAGGCAAGAATTAGGCATTACATGAACTCTATTGATAAAGATATATTTAATTCTATCTTAATAGGACCACAGCTCCAGTGGCTTCAAACTCAACTACATCAACTTACCGAGTGTAGTTCCACCACCTGGATGGACAGATGTACATAAGAAGGCTAAGTTTGCTGATGCCAAAGCCATTAACATACCGGCTCAAACTATGTCTGATGAAATATTTCAAAAGGTTGCTGAGTGTCAATCAGCCAAGGAGATTTGGGATTCCCTGAACTAAATGGTGGCTTGATCAGCAGATGAGAGTAAAGACAGAAGGTCAAATCTCATCAGTCAGTATGAGAAATTCAAGAAGGATGAAGAAGAGACAGTAGAAGTAATGGATAACAGACTTAGCTCCATTATTAGTGAGTTAAGGACTCTAGACAAAGAATTAACTTTGACTGAAGTGAATAAAGAAATCCTTATATGCTTCCCCAGCACATGGACTCAAGAATATGGCCCATCAAAGAAGCTAGAAGCATGACAGATATTTCAACAGAATCTCTTCTAGGAAAATTAAAATACTATGAGCAGCTGATCAAAGCAAGGGAAGCAGCAGCTGAAGTGAAGACTCCAACACCAACTAGGAAGGAGCATAACATAGCTTTCAAAGCTATAGAAGACTATGAAGTCATTCCAGTAAATGAAGAGTTGACGAGTCTCTTTTCCAAGAAATTTTTCAAGATGGCCAGAAAGGACTTCAGAAGGAAACCTTCTAAATATGAAGATAAGCCAAGGTATGACAAAACACCCTCTAAAGAAGTAGTGTGTTTTGGGTGTAGGAAACCTGGGCACTTCATTTCTGAGTGTCTAGAAGCTCAGAAGAAGGACATAAGAAAGGAGAAGGACTCAAGAAAGAGTCACTACAATAAGTCTTCCTTAAACAAGCATAAGAGGAAAGACAAGGGCTTTATTGCTGAGACATGGAGTGATACTAAAGAAGAATCTACATCCTCCAGCTCTAGTGAGGATGAAGAAGAGCAGAAAGCAAAGGAAGTCTGCCTCATGGCTATTGAGGCAGGCAGTAGCAGATTAGATTGAAATGAGTCTAATAATGAAGAACCTCTATCAGCTGAAGATCAAGTAATAGCTTCCTATGATTTTGAGTCATATGAATTTAAATATGAATTTAAAAATTTAATATTAGACTTGATAAGCTCTGAGAAGGAAATCAAACTTATCAGAGAAAAGTTAGACACCCTAGACAACATCACTGCAGAAAATGCAAAATTAACTAATGAACTAATGCCTTCTAATAAACAAATATCTTTTCTAAAAACTGAACTAGGTAAGGAAAAACTATTAGAAGAATCACTGAATGGAAGGAGTCTACAATTATTAGATATTACTAGTACTATAAATGCTAGGACCAACCATAGCAAACTATGACTAGGTGCCTCCTCTAGTGATCCACCTTTGATTCCGAAAAATAATCTTTTAAGACCAGTAAAACATATATCTAATAAGGGAAAGATGAACACTGAATAGGTAAATAAAGTTAATAAAGTTCTTGAACAAATTGAAACAAAAAATAAGCTCAATAACCAGAAGAATAACAAAAATAACAATGTTCAGCAGTTATCATCGAACTCAGATCGACGATATATGAACGGATCATCAAACTCAGAATGACAATCTTTGAACGCAAACACCAGTAATAATCATTCTTCGATCTATGATCAACGATACACGTATGGTTCGTCGACCAGTGATCGACACCTTGTGTACTTCAAGAATGAATACCTTCATTCTTCGAGCAGAGATTGTCGATCTCATCCAACATCGTCGAGCTCAGGTCGACGATCCAACTAAGGATCGTCCAACCAAGATCTTAATAACAAGAACTTAAATTCTAATAAAAACTTTAATCCCTTCACTCAATGGATAATTCTACCTAGGAGATATCAACCTAAAGGGTATAAAGATCATCCTAAATGTTCTTATATTTCTAGTAATAGCTATGTAAATCAACAAGGACCCAAGGTTACCTGGGTCAAGAACAACTAACTACTTTATTTGCAGATGAAGACCTGTCCAGCATACAATCAACATTGGTATCTGTACATTGGATACTCTATGCACATGACAGGCAGCAAGGATAACCTAATTGATTACAATTCCAAGCTAGGACCAAAGGTCATCTTTGGTGACTCTAACTGTGGCCAAATAGAGGGCTATGACAAAGTCAGGATTGGAACAGTAACTTTCAAGAGAGTTGCTTATATAAGTGGACTAAAGCATAACCTCATCTCTATAAGCCAACTTTGTGATGAAGGTTATCAGGTATCATTCAACTCTATATCCTGTACTATTACCTCTAAAGAAAACAACCTATTTTAATTGGCAATAGACAAGGAAACATATTCCTAGTTAATTTTCATTCTGTAACTTCAGACATATGTTTACTTAACATAGTTAGCAGTAAAAATCATTTGTGGCATAAAAGATTAGGGCATGTAAATCTGAAAAATATTGTTAGGTTATCTAAGGAAAAACTTTTTAGAGGACTACCTTCTGGCCCCTACAAGAAGGAAGGACTCTGTAGGGCTTGTCAACTAGGGAAGCAAACTAAATCTAGTTTCAAATCCATTAATAAGAGTGATTCACCTAGGATATTGTACTTACTACATATGGACCTTTTTGCCCCTGTGGTTGTATAAAGCCTAGGAGGGAAATCTTATACCTTAGTAGTTATAGATGACTTCTCCAGATTCTCTTGGGTCTTCTTTCTGAGATCTAAGTCAGATACATTCAAGGTTCTTATAGATTTTTTCAGGAACATACAGATTGAGTACTCTACTCATGTTGCATTGATAAGATGTGATCATGGTACAGAGTTTGAGTCTCTTCCTATGCATGAGTTCTGTGAGAAGGAATGTATCAGGCACTGCTTCTCAGTTCCTAAAACTCCTCAACAAAATGGGGTAGCTGAAAAGAAAAAATAGAACACTCATTGAAGCTGTAGGCATATTACTTGCAGATGCTTACATGCCCCTATCCTATTGGAAAGAGGCAGTGAGCACAACAAATTATGTTCTGAATAGAAGCTTGATACACAAACTAAAACATAAGACTCCCTATGAATTGCTCAAAGGGAAGAAACCAATAATCAATAATTTTAGAGTTTTTGGTTGTGTATGTTATATTCATAATAATGACAAAAAGCACATTAGAAAGTTTGAAGCAAAGGCTGCAGTGGGAATTTTTGTAGGATATTCCCAAGTCAGTAAAGCTTATAGTGTATTTAAAAAATCCACATTGAAAATAGTGGAATCTATTCATGTTACATTTGATGAGGCTAATATGTTTTATAAGGAGAAAGATTTTTGCCAAAGACTCCTTGCTGTTACACAACTTGAGAAATTGGATGACTTAAACCTAACCCCAAAAGTTGTACCTCATCCTTCTCAACAAGTCAATGAAGGAAGTGATGAAGAAACTGTGGAAGAAGCTGACTCCCCTACAACAACTGAAGCTACTCCACAAGAAGAATTCTCATCAAATGATGTTGTAGAACTAACTCCACCCACTGACTTTCTCATACTAAGGGATCACCCCAGATCCCAAGTGATTGGAGACATAACACTAGGTTTACAGACAAGGAATCAACTCAACCACGGTTTTATGCATGCCTGTTTCCTCTCTCAAATTGAGCCTCAATCCATAACTGATGCAGAACAAGATCACCACTGGATCATTGCAATGCAAGAGGAGCTTAATCAGTTTGAGAGATGCAGAGTTTGGTTTTTGGTTCCAAGACCAAAAGACTACCCAGTCATTGGATCCAAATGGGTATTCAGAAATAAGCTTGATGCCCAAAGTGTCATTGTGAGGAACAAGGCTAGGCTTGTTGCTCAAGGGTATAGACAAGAGGAAGAGATTGACTATGATAAAACCTTTTCTCTAGTTGCCAGGCTAGAATCTATAAGGATATTTTTGTCCTATGCTGCATTCAAAAAGTTCAAAGTTTTTCAAATGGATATGAAGAGTGCTTTCTTAAATGTTGAACTTAAAGAAGAGGTTTATGTTGAACAACCTCCAAGTTTTGTTTCTCCAACTCAACCCTCTTATGTGATTAAATTGCACAAAGCTCTCTATTGTTTAAAGCAAACTCAAAGAGCTTGGTATGTGACCTTAGCTAGTTTTCTCTTAGAGCATGGTTTTTCAAGAGGCATAGTAGATAGGACTTTATATACCAAAATGCATCATGATAAAATATTGTTAGTACAAATATATGTAGATAACATAATATTTGGTTCTACTGACCCCAAATTATGCAAGAGATTTTCTGATCTAATGCATTCAAAATTTGAGATGAGTAGCATGGGTGAGCTCTCCTACTTCCTTGGTCTCCAAGTGAAATATCTCCCTGATGGAATCTTCATTTGCCAGGCTAAATATGCTAAAGAGCTTATTAAAAATATTGGGATGGCTGATGCCTAAGCAAAGAAAACACCCATGGCTACAAATGCTGTAATAGATTCTGATGTGCATGGGAAACCTGTGGATCAGAAATTATATAGGGGCATTGTTGGGTCCCTACTATACCTTACAGCTAGCAGACCTGATATTATGTTTTCTACATGCCTTTGTGCTAGGTTCCAAGTGAACCCCAAAGAATCCCATCTAGTTTTTCTAAAAAGGATTTTAAGATATATAAAGGGTTGTCCTAGTCTTGGTCTATAGAATCCTACTGAGTCAGATTTTTTGTTAACTGGATACTCAGATGCTGACTTTGCTGGATACATAGTGGATAGAAAAAGTACCTCAGGAACCTGCCAGTTCCTTAGTATGAGATTGGTGTCCTGGTTTTGCAAGAAACAATCATCTGTGTCCACATCCACTGTTGAAGCAGAATACATTGCAGCTGGCAATTATTGTTCTTAGATGATGTGGATTTAGAACCAACTCCTGGATTATGGATTAAACTTAAATAATTCAACTCTACTATGTGATAACACAAGTGCTATAGCTATATCACAAAATCAAGTCCATCACAGCAGAACAAAACATAAAGACATAAGACATTATTTCATTAGAGAATGTGTAGACAAAAACAAAATCAATCTTCTCTATATCTACACTGATTTACAAAGAGCTTATATTTTCACCAAACAACTGGATGAAAGAAATCACTTGTTCTTTATAAATTAGCTTGGAATGATGAATGGAGAAGGTTTAGTTTACTCTATGTCTGCATTCGACGAATTTTTCAGAGTTCGTCAAACGGAGCTCGACGAACAAGGAAAAGTTCTTGAGATTTTCGTCGAACAGAGATCAACGAACTCTCTGTAAGTGATGTTAGTTTCATTGAACTGAGATCAACGAACTCACTTCAAAATACTTTTGTCGACCAGAGATCGACAAAATGTCTTCAAATCTTCAGACTGAGATCGACGAACTGTTTAACTCCAAACTATTTCATCGACCTCAGATCGAAGATCTTTTCATTTTTTCGTGGAACAGAGTCTGTCGATTCATATTCCAGAAAACACTATATCTAGGTTTTCTTCGACCTCCGTCCCATGCTTTCAATTCTTTTGCACTTGATCGTCGTTTTACCTTTGCAGGTGCTTTCAATGGCAATTTCTGCTGGATCTCTTGCTGCTATGAAATTCGATACTGGTTTTGACTTGGATTTTTAATCGTTCAAGTACTCTGATCAGGTTTACCTGAACATTCTTCAACTGCTTGAAAATCAACAACTAAAGACTCTGCTTTCGACTCGTATAAAGATATCTACTACAGAAATCAGGGAGTGGGTGTACACAGCATCTACTTACGAGAACACAATGACTGGCACCATCGCGGGTAATGCTATTTCTCTTACCCTCGACATTCTAACTTAGATTTTTAGATTGAAATATGGTGAGGACGAATTAAAAATAGATTCTAAAGAGTTTAATTTGATGGTGAGTACAATGGGATCCTCTGGAGACACCCCAAACAAACTACTTAAGAAACTTTTATCTATCGAGTATAAGTTTCTCGCAGATATAGTTGGTAAGGTGTTTCTCGGGAAGCACACAACACATGATTACATCACCAGGCATCAGTTCCTGGTTATGTGCGCCATAAAAAATAAAAAGCTGTGAACTGGGGTAAAATTCAGTTTGATTTGATTATAAAGAAGAATAATAAGAAAGAGGTGTGTTTTGGAAGGATCCTAGAAATCCTCCTCAAGGAAAAGGCAGCAGGATCCCTGGTCTCCACAACCATATCCATCAATACTTCAAAGAGACACACCTGTGCACTTTTTTGCAAGTTGGAGAGGACCATCACTAAGCAAACTAAGGCTACCTCCTCCTCCACTAAAACTTTTGAGAGTAAAAAGGTTGCACCAACCTCTCCCCACCCCACTGAAGGGATCCTCTCCACCCCTCCACCATCTCCTGCCCCTCAAGTTCCATCCCAGTCACAATCCCAACCAACTCCACCCTCCACTACCATCCTAATCCAAACCCCAACACAACAAGCCTCTCCAATTCACTCTTCCCCTACATATATACCATCCCCTCCTCCTTCACCTAAGCCTGATACATCCATGCCCATACCACCCCAATCCCCTATTCTATCTCATCTTACTGATATTCCTCACATCAACCTCTCTTCATTCCCATCCTTCAACCTATTATCATTTCCAATGCACACTTCCTCTCCTCAACATGACTCCCCCCTAGACACTCCCATTTCACCTCCACTTATCACCCCCTCAGCAACTGCAATCTCCACTCAACCAGCTACCGCCCCACCATCCACTTCTCCAAACCTTGATCCATCCTGTGTCACCCCACTCATTACCCTCCTCAAACCTCTACACAAATCTCTTATAGCAGAGGCCATTAATCCTCTAGTTGTCTCCATATCCTCTCTTGCTGCCCAGATCTCTGCCCTCACTACTGCTCCCTCATCATTTGGGGGCCTGGCTTCAGTATCTACTGAAACCAGGCAGGGGGAGATACTTCATGAAGAAGTAGCAGTAGTTGCAGTAGTAGCAGGACAAGTTGTACAGGTCTTAGATGCAGCAGATACAACAATAATGGATACAGTAGAAGAAGCTGAAGCAGATGATACTGATTTATTTGATTTGATTAATTTAATTGAAACTGGCATGGAAATAGATGAGTCAGTTATACTGAAAATAAATATTGTTGGTGATATTTTTATTAATCCCACAGTAGACTTGATGAGTCTGTTAAGATCTTTTAATACAGCTTATCTACGTCTCCCTCCAGCTGAGTGTACTAAGCCATCATTGGCTATTTCCCCCTATTCTTCTCCAATAAGCTCTGAAGTTGTCAAACAACTCAAGGCCAGCTTTGTTATCCCTGCCACTTAATCATCTCCACAGATTGTTTCTCCCATTGTATCTTCTCCCATGGCTCCAGTATTTATAATTTATGATTCTCCAGTGTTAGATCTAGATGCCTTGATCTATGCTGATATAGAGGAAGAAAATAAGTTAGCTGCTCAACGTACAGATGTACACAGTTCTTCAGTCCCCTTTCCAGTTCAATTTCAGATAGAAAAGAAAATAATTTCTGAGGACACACTAAAATAAATTGATGATATGTATGATAATCCTCAACCTTCTGCGGATGATGATGATTATGATTCTTATAAGGATCAAAAGAGGAAGAAAACCTCTAAGAAAAGGAAGGCTTCTCCTCCTCCTGCTCCCGAGAATTGAAATACAAATGACACTCCCTACTATATTTTAAAAAACATAACCCCATATAAAGGGATGCTAGCCTGGATATGGATTTCAAAGAATGAATAAAAGGCAAGAAAGAAAAGCAGAAGATACTCTCCTCCCCCGACTCATAAATACAGGAAGGATCCTCCTCCTCCTCCTCCAGCTGCTGGTGCTTCATGAAACACTTCTCAAAGGTCAGATGCACCTTCCAAGCCTACATTCACCAGAACTTATCAGAGGTAGGAAAGGCCATCTAGACATTAATCTCATGGAAGCAGCCAACAAAGAAGTACGGGTTGTACAAAGCAGATAAAAGAAGTAGTCTATCAGAAGCCAGAGTTCTCTCCTCCCCAAAAACAAGCTGAACAAAGAAGGCATTCTGTATCACACAAAACTAAAGGAAAATATAGTGAAACTTCACCTCCAAAGTCATTATACATTCAGTGTGATGAAAGCCATAAATAAACAAACTTTCAAGCACAGTCAACTCAATTCAGGCCTGCTACTCTGCTAACCTCCCAAGATTATCAATCATCTATCAGTCAGGATGTTGATCCTTATTTCAGGATGGCTAGGCTTCAAGAATTGATTGGTCTGTCACAGATAAAGAAGGCCACAGAAGAAGGAGAAGATCCAACCAAGTTCACTACCAGGTCCTCATATAGAGAGAAAGAACTTGAAATACTTCAGGTGAGCAAGAAGGTATTTAATCCTGCAGATTATATGGCTAGACACCCAGAGGCTGTAGTTCCCAGAACCTCCACCCTGACAGTGATTGGAGTAGTAGAAACGTACATATCAAAGAAAGAAGCTGATAATCCTGACAGGAAAATCACTTTTACTCAGCTTGGGGATAAGAGCAAAGAAGCTCAGCCAAATGAGAAGAAATAGAAAAACTAGAACCTGAACTGCTATTTGGTATATTTTTGATAAACTGTGTTTTCTTATTTCAAAGCTGACTATGTAAATATATCTGCTGCATTTATTGTTAAATTTTCTGCCAAATATATATTATGTTCTTGCTTTGTACATTTTCTTGTATTGAGTTTGTTATTAGTGACCTCATCCAAATAGAGGGAGATTGTTGGATCCCTAGTTGGATTTGGGCTTGGTTCACTAAGTTAGGATATGACCCAACATGTATAGATAAGGGTCATGGTTGTGTCCTTGAGTCTAGGTCAAGTCTTTTGAGCCAACAATACAAAGGACCATCCTCCAACACTGCCAGAGACTCAAGACTTGGAGAATTCAAGACTTAGAAAAAGGAGTTCTACATTCGTCAATCTCCGGTCGACGAAAGTCGAGCTCAGCTAGACGAACTCAGGGACAATTCTTTGAGCTCAGCTCGACGAACTTAGTTCTCAGCTCGACGAACTCTAGACAAAGTAATAGCTCCTCTAAGTCAAACCTCAGTCGACGAACTAAGATCAATAGCTAGAAGAACTCTTTTCTATGGTCGACTTATTCTGGGTAAGGTGATTCAACACTCAACATCAGAAAATATTCTAAGTCCAAACTGCAGACTCAGCACGACGATCTTGGACCCCAACTGGACTAAATCTGTTCTCAGGGCTCAGCTCGACAATCTTAGATTTAACATGACGGACTTGATGCACAGAAGAAGAAGGTTATCAAGCCAAAAATAGAGGTCGACGATCTTGGATCTCAGTTCGACGAACAGCTATTCTCAGCTCGACGAACTGTGGACTCAGGTCGACGAATCTAGTCTTAGATATTTTCCTCTTTTGTCCTTATTATGTGGCAATGATTCCTTAGTAATTAATGCTCTAATATTCTCTGAATATTACCGTTAGACAAGAGCATTAATTATGGCCTTCATCAGGATTACTACCTGCCATTTTTATAAGAGACAGTTGGGGAAACAAATTAATGCCAAAAAAAATTCCAAGCCCTTCAGTATTAATTATAGAAGGAATTTCAAAATTGAAATGGACATTCACGTGGGAAATATAAAAACGGAGATCATTATTCCTTTCAAGTGCATGAGATACAGATAACAACATTCTGAGAGGCATACAGAATTCTTGAGATTGAAAATCGATCAGTCAATAATCAATAGCGGCTAGACAAGAAGAAGAACAATTCTGAAGAAGAAGAACATCCATTTAAATCAAGTGTCTTCTTCTGTCAAACTCTCAGGAACTCTCTGAAGGACAACAATACTGCATCTGTCAAAATAGTTTCTGAAGTTCTTCTTGTCAAAATTGAAAGTTTGAAGCACTATCACCCTGAAGAAAAAGTTCCATCCCTACTTGAATACTCAATATTTTAGGGGGATCTTTTCATTAACATCAATTCCACTAGTCTTCTCAGTTGTATTTGAGAAAGAGAAGACACCATCACTCTGTCACCCCCTCTGTAAAAAGGGTTCTCTACTCCTTTCAAAAGTGATTCCTGGTTGCAAGTCTCCTAACCAAAACACTTGAGGTTTGGTTTTTGAGCACCTGATCAAATGCTCATTGGTGGAAGTCACCTGATAAAAACCTGAGTGGATTCCCACCAGGGTGGAAGGAGAGTGGATGTACCCAGGTTGGGGAACCACTACAAAATGTTGTGTTGTCTGGTTTCCCTCTTCTTGTTCTTGCTGTGGTTGTGTTATTTAGTTCTTCCAGTGATTTCATTTATTTCATTTGGTATTCTTTGATATAGTACATCAGTTAAGGAGTACTTCTTATAGTTCAGAGAAAAGTTTTAAATATACCCACATACTCTCTTCACCCCCCCCCCCCCTCTAGAGTATATCAGATCTAACCCTAACTTTCATTGTGGAAGAACAGCCGATTGTGCGTCCCAAAGGTGGGAAAACAACGGGAAGAATTAATGTACGAGGAACATTATACCAAGTACTATATTCACACGGGGAGCACAAAAATGTATAAAGACAAGAAAAAACTGTTCTGGTGGTTAGAACTAAAAAGGGACATAACGTTGTATGTAGCAAAGTGTCAAACTTGTTCTTTGGTGAAGGGCGAATGTTAGAAGTCCGTTGGATTTTTGAAGTGTTTTCCTATATAAGAATGGAAGTTCGACGATATATTCATAGATTTCATGGATGGGTTGCCGAGATTGCAGAATGGAAACAACCTCATCTGGGTGATCGTTGATTGTTTGACAGAAGTGTATCACTTGATCCCGAATAGGAAGGGCGATTTGGTTGAAAACCTGGCGAAGTAATATGTGGGCAATATTATACGACTCTACGTTGTGCCATATAAATTAGTGAGTGACCCAGATGGTCACTTCACGTCTAGCAATTGGAGGATAGTACATAACCTGTTGGGTACTAGACTGAAGTTCAGTATGAACTTTCATTCGCAGACGGAAGGTCAGACCAAGAGGGTAAACAAGATGATGGAGTACATGCTTTGTTTATGCACCTTAGATTTTTGGAAAAAGTGAGAGGATCACTTTTATATGATCAAATTTTCTTACAACAATAGCTACAAGGCAATCATTCAAATGGCTCCCTTCGAGGCCCTATATG
This sequence comes from Platanthera zijinensis, assembly GCA_039513925.1. NCBI lineage: Eukaryota > Viridiplantae > Streptophyta > Magnoliopsida > Asparagales > Orchidaceae > Platanthera > Platanthera zijinensis. The sequence continues at coordinate 126,128,497 of CM077085.1, read as the reverse complement.
GTAGAAAGTGTCGTACTCTATTATCATGGTTGGAGACGTGCGAGTCAATGCTGTATAAGCAGAATGAAGTTGAGGATGCAACTTCTATTATTCGAACAATCAGGGAGCGGTTGTTAATTGCACAAGATAGACATGGTAAATACTACAATGCAATGCATAGAATTGTTGAGTTCACCGTAGGTGAATAGGTTTACTTGAATATCAAACCATTCAAGGGCGTCTCAAGGATTTGATGATTAAAAAGCTAAGTATGAGATACCAGGGCCGTTTGAGGTTTTGGAGTGTGTTAGTGAAGTTGTCAATCGATTGAAGATTTCAACAGAACTAAGTGGTCCGCATGACGTATTCCACATATTGGTATTGCAGAAGGTAGTTCTGGAGCTTGCGCAGGTGGTTGCTGCAGATCAGGTGCCGATTGATGTTGGATTGACAATAAAGGTCAAGCCCATTCGCATTGAGGATGTGGAAGTCAACAACTTCACAATAAATCTATCAGGATGGTCAAGGTCTCGTGGCCCAATTGTGGCTGAGAGGAACTATCGTAGGAGCAGGAACTAACCATGAAGACGGTGTCCTCGAGCTTTTCGTTTGAAGTAAACTTTTGTAGTATTGATACACTTACGTTTTCCTGCCATATGTATTTTTGGGACGACATTCTTTAAGTGGTGGAGATTTGTAATCCCCCAAGTTTCTTCGGGTAGGAAATGATTTCCAAGAGTGACCGCCTGGCGGTAGGGTTATCGTCGGTGATACCTTGGCTAATTTATTTGGAAGAGCACACAGATAGGTAATGCGTGGCTACACAAGATACCGTATTGCAGTAGTGACAGGCATCGAGAGCGACATGTGGACGTGAGACATCATCTACCACATGACGGTAGGTTGTTATCGCGTGTCATTAACATGGCTGATTGATATAAAAATTACATGGAGAAAGGGATTATGCGTGGAGAAGAAAAAGTTATGGAGAGAGAAGGTGAAAGTGTGGTTATGAGATGTTCTCCGATTCTATATTCGAGGAAGGCAAGTGTACCTTATCACATATAGTATAGGATATTAAGTTCAATATCAAGGTCGTATTACCCGGGGCGGTTTGATTACTTCTACTTCAAGGAGTTACTATTATCTTATCAAATAAAAGTTCTTTTTGGGCTTGCTTACTAAATTAGAGAAGAGAAAATTACTTGCAAATAAAAAAAAAGATAAATGATGATTTAAGCGGAAGTACTCGATCTTGAATTTCTTTGGCAAAATTAATCTAGAAAGCAATCACAAACTTTAACTTAATAAAATAAAGATACCTTGACCGTGGGGGTTCCCAAAGCTTGAACACGCTTCTCTCAAAGATGTGCCCAACTGAGGTTAGGAAGATTCGACCGAACTCTCGTCCCGTATCCGAATACCTAACACTCGCTTTAAGTACTGAACCTTGTTATTGGATTTGACTCCAATTCGGGAGATTTACATCATTCTCTCTCGAGAGGTGCGTGCAACTCTCTTTACTCTTGAGCGCTCATTTCAAGCTATCGGCCTCTCGGCTATCCAAGAATGAAAACATGAATGGAGACTATATATCAATAATATAGTTTCATTCAAAATAAATCAAGAGTAAATCGAAGGCCTAGATTCTAAAAAGAGAAAGAAAGTTAGAGCATCATAACTGATCAACTCATCCTCAGATCATCAAGATCAAGTACTATGAGGATTTAGTTACTCATAATTGTGTAGGAAATGAAAGTCATGTTAAAAATATGCAAAATAAGAAAGGGAGAGAGAGAAAAGGAATAACAAACTATATTATTCTTAGTGAAAGGAAATTACAAAAAGGGCATAAAGACATTACAAGGAGAGTTTACAACAAGATTACAAGTGCAATAAAAGAGATTGCTAGAAAATTAAAGCATGAAAACATTAATCTAAAATACTCTAAAATAAACTCTCAATTGCTCTCTAGAAGGCTCAAATGAAGGAGGAATGATGATCCTTTCCTCCCTTCCTTCATGCCTATTTATAGGGCCAAAACCAAGGGGGTATAGTTGGAATTTGGCATGAGGATGAAGTTTCCATGAAGCATCCCTTGGTCAAAAAGCACATGTTGGTTTAAAATTCAAAGGTGGCTAGCCTCTTTCACACTTGTCATGAAAAGCATGATAAGAAATTGGCTAGTTTTCTCTCTTTCCAAGAAGTTTCCTTTAAGGATACATGTTGAATATATAGTTAAAGGTGGCTAGCCTATTTCACATTTTTCATGAAAAGCATGATAAGAAGCTTCTCTTAAGAACACATGTTTAATTTATTGTCAAAGGTTGCTAGCTCCTTTCATACTTAGGTTGAAATATATCATCGGACCATTGTGGCTTCATTCCCTTCTTGAATATAGTTCACAACATGGTGGCATGACTGCACTCGATATTTAGTTTGACACAACATAACTGATGTCATGTTCTCTTAGAATTTATAATGCAATTTGTCTCGGGATCCCCGGTTCATGCTCAAACCCGAGAATCATACATGCAGGAAATCTGCTGGACAGCAACTTCGGCCGGGGATTCCCGAACCTACGTAAATCCGATGAAACTGTGTAACCATCCGTTGGAAAGGTCTTTCCGAGGGCTACAAATTTTGTGTTCAGCCCAAGATCTGAATCTGGCTGTAACATGCCCGAAAGTGACCCCGAAGTTCACTGCAGGAAATCTGCTGGACAACAACTTCGACCGGGGATTCCTGAATCTACGTGAATCCGATGAAGACGTGTAACTATCCGTTGGAAAGGTATTTCCGAGGGATACAACTTTTGTGTTCAGCCTAATATATGAATATGGCTATAACATGTCCGAAATCGGCCCCGAAGTTCGCTGCGCGTAGAAAACATAGTAAAATAGGCATGGTTAGGATAGAATTATAAAAAATTCTATTTAGAGGATAAAATTAACAATATAAATATATTTATATTAGAGTATTTAGATTTTTATATTAATAATTTAGGTAAGATTATGCATCATCACTGATTATTTGGCTTATCTCTCGGGAAGATTTTGCCCAGCAGTAAAGATACCTCCTTCAATAGCTTGGTCAATTTATTGGCGAAGCTCTTGGATTTCTACTCCGTGGCAGTAGCGGTAGCGGTCGTGTCGTAACCGACACTAGTTACCTAGTAGTGGTAGGATCCTATCACGCGGCGATAGTAATTCTATAATGGCGTGGCCACATGGTCTCCTGTGAATGGAGGGCTTGGTCAGTGGCACACAAAATGATTCATTGATTAACAGTACCGCACGATGGTATCTAGTTATTGCACGGTAGTAGCTCGATATAAAGCCTTGGATGTACCGATTTCACTTTATTCCTTTGGATATTTTGGACTGACCAACTATAGTAGGAAGAGGGAAGTTCGGTTGAAAGAGATTTCACTACCATTGGAGTTTCAGGGCTCGGATTCCACGATGAGTTCGGATCTAAGGAGACAAAGCCATAACGGTCGTTTCCATCCGGCTAGAATATCTTCCATGGCACCGAAACGGACTTCTAGGTTAATGATCCTCTTCTTTGGACATGTGAAGTCCTTCGTGTTGGCATTTGACAGTACTCCCTTGATGGACAAAACTATGCATGCTAACAATAATGGCAAGTGTACCGTATCAAAAGTAGTATAGGTTTATGAAAACACAGGCCATATTAAACTCAGGGTGGTCGAGTAATTCTACTTCGAAAAATTGGTATTATCTTATCAATTATAACTTTGATTTTGCATTGCGAATAGTAAAAATAAGAAATACTAACAGAATTAATTCAATATTTTAACGCTAGTGCCCGATCTTTGAATAACCTCGGAAATAGAAAATACAAAATGAAAATAGAATGCAATTCTTTTGTTGAAGAGGCCTTGACCATGGAGGTTTTCAAAGCATGAACTGAAAGATGGGGGTTAGACCTGATTTACTCTAGAGGGGGGGGGGGTGAATAGAGTATTAAAACATTTGGCTATTTTTATGTTTTATATCAGATTTGAAAATAGGTTATACAAATAATACTATAGAAGGAAATAAATGACTAATCTATCTATCACAACACAACAAGAAAAGAAAGAAAATGAGCACAACAAGACAACACAATAAATTTTATATAGGTTCCCCAACCTGGGTACATTCACTCTTCTACCACCATGGTAGGAATCCACTATAAGGTTTTTGATCCGGTGACTGCCACCACAAGATCTATTTCCAGCGAGATCTCATAACCGTTTAGTCTTTTGATCAGTTTCTAGGAAACCAACCCAAGTATTTTGATCAGGAGAATTGACAACTAAGTGGTTAACTTTTGAAGAAAGTTAAAACACTTTTATAAGAGGTGAGAGGAGGTGATGGTGTCTTCTCTTTCTCTAATCAATGGAGAAAACTAGTGGATTCTTATGTTGTCAAAGCTCCCCCTGAGATGTTGAATGGTTCAGGATGACTGGAAGCTTTGCTTCGGGGTGTAGGTCTTCAGCCTTGTCTGAAAATAGTCCTGGAACTTTCTGACTGAATCAAGATTGGTTGTCCTTGAATGTTCCTGGAGGAGAAGGTTGAAGATGAATCTTGATAGTGATGGATATTCTTCTTCAGTCTTTAGAAATGACAAGGTAGAAAATAGAATGTTTTTCTACGTGAGAGAGTTCTAAAAGTTTAGTCTATGTCTCTATGTATTCTTTGTGTGCTATATGTTCTCTGAGTGTCCGTGTGTCTTATTCTATTCTAGGGTATGTTGTTCTCGACTGAAAAGAGAAAAACTCTTTTATATTCTGCAGTGAATTACTTCTCCTTTGAAATTTGAATTCTTGCAATAAATGCTGATTGCCTTGGAGAAGGAAATGACTGGAATATTTGCTTTTAATGAGTTTCCCCAACTGTCCCATTAATATAAGCAAGTAATTATCCTGATGAAAGCAAAAATTAATGTTGCCAATAACGGCTATATTCAGGGGAATATAAGCATTAATTACTCAGGAATATTGCTACTAGAAAATATAGAAAGTAAGGGACAGAAGTATGGAAAACTTCTCATTCTTGCTCGGGATAGATTTCGTCGACCTCTTAACTGAGTTCGTCGACCATAGCTCCAGGTTCATCGACATTAGAATTCTTGTTCTTCGGCCTGAGCTCTGTAAACTTCATTCAGAGGATAACTTGCCCATTCTTTGCTCTGAGTTTGTCGAGCTGAGAATCTGTCTGAAGAAATCGATCGTCGAGTGGGATCGAATATCGTCGAGCTCAGCTCAGAGAAATAACTCTGAGTTTCGTCAATCTGAGATCGACGATCGTCAAGCTGAGTTCAAAGAACTTCAAACTGATAATTCTGTTTTCTGAATATTCTAAGTCTTGAGACTACTGATGTCCTCAGCTGGCTGGTCCATGATGGTTGAACCTAATTACTAGCCCAAAACTCTAGGACTACTAGACTTGACCCTGTCTATACAATGTGGGTCAGACCCAACCTAATTTTGTGAACCTAGCCCAAATCCAACTAGGGATCCAACAATCTCCCCCTATTTGGGTGAGGTCACTAAAAATAAATAACAAAAATAATCATAAAACATAAGAACATATATCTGACAGAAATAGAACATTCAATAGATATTTATAGAAGGTGCTTCGTGATTAAACATACAGAGTTCAAAAACAAGAATAAAACATAAACTATTTCACTTGTTCTGCTTTGGATTTGCTTTCTCTGGCTTCTCAGAAGGCTGTTTGAAAATGATTTCTCTGTTTTGATTGGCAACTTCTCTCTTTGACACTGTCATGTCTGATGCGCCAATGATGTTAAGAGATGTTGCTATAGAAACTACAGCTTCTGGATGCAATTTCATATAATCCTCAACATTAAAGAATTTATTTGCCTTGGCATACCTTTTAAGTTATTCCTTTCTGTATGAATACATGGTTGAGAATTGTGAAGGATCCTTTCCTTTAGCTTGGCTTTGTTAATTTGTGAAGTCCTTTTAGCTCATGAAATATGGCCATTTTAGCTGAGGTCTCCTGCTCTGGATTTACAAAGGGAATTGGAGGAGATTCTGGCATTTTTGGACTTGAGTCCTTCTTAGAATCATCAACTGAGACTGTAGGATTTCTCTTGATTGAAGCTGGCGGAGGATGACTTTGAGAATAATGCTGCTGACTGCCCTGCCTGGAAAATCTCTGATTAGTTTTGTTAAATAGAGCGGATCTTTGATATATATTTCCAGAGGAACCTGAAGATGGAGGAGGAGGAGGAGGGTCTTTCTTCAATTGCTTAGGAGGAGACATGTACTTCCTTCCCTTCTTCCTTTCTTTCTGCTCATTTTTGGATAATAACATCCACTGTGGCATCCCTGGATATGGAGCAATATTGTTCAGGATGTAATAAGGTGTGTCATGAGTAGGGTTAGGCTTTGGATCAACCTTTGGAACAACTTTTCTCTTCTTTGCAGCCTTATTTTTAGATTTAGGATCATCAGATCCATCAGATTCATCATCTATGTCATCATCAAAAGAACTTTGAGGGTTATCATATAATTCATTTAACTCTTTCAATGTTTCCTTTGAGATTTGTCTTTCAGCTTGAGGAAGTACTTGAGGTTCAGCAACTGCAGGTAGAGTAATACTCTCAGAGATCATCTGACACTCTTCTATATCTTTGCCAGAAAGCAGGAATTCATTCAGCTTAGGAACATTCTGAATCTGTGCAAGTTCTTGAGCTAAATATTGAGCAATTAAATCATCTAAATTAGGGATTGGACTATCATCCATTACATAAGTTAGGCCTGAGGGTTCCACAACCATGTTAACAACAAAACTTGCCTTCAGTTGATTAATAACTTCAGGACTTATGGGAGGAGTGTAGCATACTATAGACAAGGAGGGATTTACTGCTGGAAGAATAGAATTCAGAAAAACTATACTGAAAGAATCTAACATAGTAAAGATATCTACTGTGTGATTGATGTAACAATCACCAACAGTCACAATATCAACAATTAGTATATCTACATCAACTGTTTCAGCCTCTGAAACCATATGTACATCTGACTCAACTGTTTACAAAACTGTTGTTGATTCTTCTGCTAATGTAACTTCTTCTACTGGGTCTAGTAGAGAAGGCACTGGAGCTTCTTCATAGAATATCTCCCCCTGCCTGGCTATAGAGTGTCCTGTAGCCAGGCCCCTAGAAGAAGGGATAGAAGGTGCAATAGATAGAAGAGCAGTGAGGGAGGAAATGGAGTCAACAAGAGGTTTAATTGCTTCTGCTATGAGTTGTTTTAGATGTGGAGTGATGATTGCAGAAAAGAGGAAATGAAAGAGGGATCCATTTGTAGGAACTCAGATGGTGTCTGAGCTGATATAGGAGGATTAAGGGATGAGGTTGAAGGGATGGGGGATGACAGTAGATTAAAGGATGGTATGGATGATAAAGTGTGTAGGGGGATATCAACAAGATGCGGAAGAAGAGGGGACTGAGGAGGAGTGACATGCTCTGGAGTATGAATAGGAGAAGAATGTTGGAGTGGGGAAGCAGGGGGTGTTGGTGTATGAGCTGGAAATTTGAATGTTTGTTGAAGGGTTGTTGAAGGTGTTTGAACATGAGGAGGTGGAGGTGGAGTGGAAACATCTTTAGTAGGGTGGGGAGTAGCTGGAGCAGCCCTAGTACTCTCAGATGGTCTTGAGGAAGAGGAGAAAGCCTTGGATGGCTTGGAAATTGTCCTCTCCCATCTGCCAAAGAGAGCAAATGTCAACCTCTTAGAGGCATTAATGAATACTGTCGGTTAGACCAGTAAGTCATAAGCCCTAGCCTGTAGAAAAATTCCTAATACTCTTGCAAAACAAACTTCCTTTTTAGAACTTTTCTTCCTAATCAAGTCAAATAGAACCTGTCCCCAGTTAATCGTTTTATTATCATCCAAGGCACTCATCACCAAAAACTAGTGTATTGTGATGTAGTCATGGGCAGTGTGCTTGCCAAGTAGGACTTTAACTACTACATCAGCCAAGAACTTGTATTCAGCAGAAAAGTTCTTCTTCAGCAGCTTATTAGGGTGTCCCTAGAAGTGACCCATTCTTATCAGCATCTCATCAAAATTAGAACTATCCATTTCAAGATCATCTACCCCATTCTCAAATCCAAATATATCAGAAAGAATAGCAAGAGAGAGAAGCCTGTGTTCAAGAAATTGATCCTATCATCTCTGTATCAGAAGAAGTTGATGTGTAGACCCATTCCTTGATCTCGGCAGCTGGCAACTTGATCCTTATAGTCATAAACTGCTTCAGTTCTGATCTTCAAACAACTGAAGAATAACCGTGAAGATTTTGTCTGAATGACCAAAGGAATCAAAATCGATGACGAAACCAGTGTCATACTTCATACTGGAGAGAGTGCTTGCTGAAATTTCCATTGCTTTCTAAAATAGCCTGCAAAAGAGAAACAGAGAGATCAAGTGTAAGGGGAACAGAAAGGGCGGGATGGAGCTCAAAGAAAACCTAGTTATAAGGTTTTCAGAATATGAACCGTCATACTCCGTCCTGCGAAAGATAAAACATTCTTCGATCTGAGGTCGATGAAATATTTTATTGACAAAAGAGTTCGTCGATCTCAGTTCGAAGAAGGGAAAGCTCTTCGTCGTTCTCAGGTCGACGAAAACTTGCTGATGTGAGATAGTTGATCTCTGGTCGATGAAAGTACTTCATACAGCGATTTCGTCGATCTCAGGTCGACAAATTATCTCAAGAACTTTTCTCAGATCGTCGATCTCCATTCGATGAACTATGGCAAAATCTTCGACCTCAAACAGAAATTAAATTAATGCTTCACCATTCATCATGCCTTGCTGATTTAGAAAGAACATATGGTTTCTTTCATCCAAGTGTTTTGTGAAAATGTCTGCCCTTTGCAAATCAGTGTAGATATAGACAAGATTAATTTCTTATTGTCCACACAGTCACTAATGAAATGATGCCTTATTTCTATATTCTTTGTTATACTATGATGCACTGGATTATGTGCAATAGAAATTACACTTGTATTATCACAAAGTAGAGTTGAATTATTTAAGTTGAAACCATAGTCTAGCAGTTGGTTTTGATTCCACAGCATCTGTGAACAGCAACTGCCAGCTGTCTTATACTCAGCTTCTGCTGTTGATATAGAAATAAATGTTTGCTTTTTGCTAAACTAGGAGACAAGTCTAGCACCAAGGAACTGGCATGTTCCTGATGTTCTCTTCCTGTCCACTCTATATCAAGCATAGTCAGCATCAGAGTATCCAATTAACTCAAATTCTTACTAATTTGGATACAAGAGTCCTAAACAAGGACAACTCTTTATATATCTCAAAATTCTTTTTAGGAAAATAAGGTGAAATTTTTAGGGTTCACTTAGAACTTAGCACAAAGACAAGTAGAAAACATAATATCTGGTCTACTTCCTTGAGATATTGAAGGGACGCAACAATGGCCCTATATAATTTTTGATCAATAGGTTTTCCATATTCATCAGAATCAACCATAGTATTTGCAGCCAAAGGTGTTTTGTAAGACCCCATTTTTTTTCTTTTTCAAAACCCGGGGTCTTATGCCTAGAATTGCCATTTTGTGGTGGCACCGACACTCGGGAAGGCCGCCACTAAAAAACACCAATTCTGCCGGCCTTTTCGATCATAAAAGAGAGAGAAGTAAATATAAACTGAATATAATCAAGTCTACAGAATCATATATAAATGAAATCACAATAAGTCCATCAATATAGAAAGATGAGAGTACTGCAAACTATCAGTACAGATGATATATAAACGGCTCAAGCCCGGTAGATAAGAGTCCTCACTACATATCACTCATCGCAAAAGCTATAAAAAAGAATAATCACTCACGGAGCTGGTCACAGGTGCTCCGAAACTAGACTGTCCCACCTCCATGCACACCGTACTCCACTGGTGCTGGTCCCTGGGCTGCTTGTCCATGTCTCCCATCCAGAGATCCTATAATGTTGTGGTCCAAAAACCATTAGTCATAAAGACTAAGTCCTATCATCCCCTACCACTCCCCCACGGCTCCTAAGCACCGAGAAGAGAGGAGGAAAGGGAATATACAAAGGTGGAGAGTAAGCAAGCGGATGACAGTGGAACTAATCTAGCAGTTATTCATGTTGTGCAAATAGCTAAGGAAGAAATGTATAATTTAGCAGTTCTACAATATTGAGTAGTAAAGTAAATAAATAGTAAAGGCAGCATATGAAGGAAAGACAAAATAGAAAAAGTAAGTAAGTAACCTTAACTTATATGAATGCTCATACAAACTTATAAGTTACGGGGTCTTCTGCAAGGCTCCCATCGTATAAAAAGTCCCATACAGATTTATACGTTGGGTTGTCGGTTGTATACAAATATGAGTAGTGAAATGTTATGCCATGATTCATGAAAGTGCAACTCACGCACACGACTCTATGTGCACAGAACTTTAGTTCCCCCTGTTCGGGCAGCTAGCTTCACTCCCAGGAACCTCCGTAGTGGAAAATGGAGAAAGTGGGTCGGGCCCCCCACTCCTATGCAGGGAATTCACACTACCAGGCCTAGCCCTTCCGTACTCAACTAGAAGAACACAACCTAGAGTATCCGCATACTAATGCTGGCCATATCCTCCAGACTTTCTTTTGCTAAGTGTCCCACACTGCCGAGTCAACGTATCGACGTCGGTGTGAATGACTGTCCAATACCGATAACCCACCACCTTATTTTGTATACAAACCCTCGAGCCCCCGGCTCCCCGAACTATCCCGTCCGTGTATCTATCTTCCGAAGCTACCGTCCGGACGATAATCAAACCAACCAAATCAACCTCCCTAGCTACCGGGGTGTGTGAATGTGAAACCCGAGTTATACTAGTTGCTCTTGTAGTTTATTACTCCTACGGTTTACGTAAGCCCAGGACTGCCCAAGGTATTCCCCGTTGAGGGCTCTCGAGGGCACTAGGAACTAGGATGGGCTGAAGCCCAAAGTTCCCTTTCACAAGGCACTTATTGTTATTGGTAAATACCCAATTCCCAATCCCTTTTATGTTATATTCGACCTATCTCTAGTGTAGTTGACACTTCCTCTCCTATGGGGATGACGATGTTTTGTCGTCCCCAAGCACCTCTAATAACTAGCAAGACTTCTCACTCCTCATCATGACTCTTCATTTCACCTAATATCCCATTACACTAATAACCCATCTTCCTAAGTTTATTTTGCACCATAATATGATTCATGCAGTTTTAGCTAAACGCAGACCAACCTAAGCTATATGATGAATTCAATGGGTAGTACTCAAAATATTTATCCAAATGTGCTAAGTTATTTTCTGGGAGTCTATCATAACCTTATTAGGCTAAATCAAAAAATTCACAATTTTCCTAATTTTTTTTAATATTTAATTAATTTCTTTCCAAACTAATCCATGCTTGAATAGAATAAGATGTAAAATATTTTCTTTAGTAAAAGCCACCAGAAATTTATGAATACTAGATAACAGAGAATTAACAATAAATATCAGATTCCATACTTTTCCATAAATTCTTTAGCTTCTAATTAATTATTCCAGTGTAATTCCAAAAATCATGGATAAAGAAGGGAGTTCAACAATTTATCTCCAGAAAATTACAGAAAAATTACTGAATCTTAAGAATGACCGAATAGGACTTCTAGGCAAATATCATAATTTTTCAAGATTATTATGTACCAAAATTAATTCAAAATGTTTTACATGGAAAAAATATCACTTTGTGAAGCAACCCCTATAATACGACTTCCAAAAATACCACAAAAATTTACAAAGATTTATAACATCATAAAAGGTCCTCTGACTAAATTTCAAAATATTCCAGTGAGTGGTTAAATCATAAGAAATTCCAAAGTAGATAGTATAATTTGATGGTTTGTAAATGAAGTACTATATTTATTGATCTAAATTCCATAACAAAATTCCAAGATATGAATATCCCTATGGAAACACTCCTACCAAATTTTCACTAAGGATCAAGGTCATATGACCCACTATGAAATTCCTAGGGTGTAAATACCTAAATACTTATTAAGTGATTTATGAGGGGTATTTGTGTCCAACCACAATCCAATCACTTCCTAGGTCATTTCACCACCCTACAATTATTTGTCCTAAATACCCAGTCCATACAAGGACATATCACCCTATGTCCTTCACAAACCCCCAAAGTCCAACCTTAGGGTTTGAACTAGGGTCCTAGGGCTAACCCACCCCTATCTATCTCAAACTCCATGAGAGGGTGTCTTTACTGACCATGGGGCTCTGTCCAGGGTCCCAACCCATTTGGGTGAGAATTGGCCCTTCCATGACCCAAATATTCCTTGCCCTAATATACCCCTTAGGAGACCAAAATTTGGTCACACCAAAACCTCTTCAAATCAAACCCAAATTGGCTGAGATTTTTACCAAAACCTTAAGATATCCCATATGATCACCCTCCAAAGTTTTGTTGGTTTTTGAGTTATTTGAGACACCTAAATAAATTGTATATAGATTATTAAATTTTTCCAAACAATATAGAAATTTTTTTTCCAAAAATCCTCCTTTTTGGCTATGTTCTAGTTATAGGTAATAGTGAACACCATCCAAAATTTCAAGTCATTTGGATGGCTGGGTTGGTGGAGCACTCAAAATACTATCTGGTCTAGCCTAGGTATAGACCCCACCAAACTAGGTGTTGTGGTCAAACCACTTACCTAAATGGGTTCAACTAAATTTTAAATAAAACTAGACTTCACGGACTACAACTTTCATGTTGGTCATCATTCCTGTTGAGGGGCCTACCTATTTTTAATATTTACTTTAAAACTATCTAGTAAACAGGGAAGAATCTACAATAAAGGAATTAATAATTTAACCCAACACAAATATTAAAGAAGATCTATCGTCTACTGGTCATATTCTTCCTCTAGGCAAGGGCCGTAATTAGCCCGACCTGGAGTATATTCCCGGCGCTGCCGCCGGTAATCCAGCCACTTCCATGGCCGGCCACAGCCACCACGAACTTTGTTGAGGTGGTGGCCATCGCCGGGCGGCGGCGCAACCCCAGAGGGGCGTAAGCTGGCGAACCCGATGGTTCATTTTTACGGAAAAACCAGGAAGAAAACATCTTCCCGATCGGGCTCAATTGAGCCCGATTCTTAATCCTAAAGAAAGCTTTGATCTACCCATAGAGAGAGAGGTGGGGAGGACCTTGTTTGCTGGTTGGAGACGTTCCGATCGACAGAAGGCCATTAGCACACAGAAATCTCTCTTCTCCTTCAGGCAAAGTGTGGAAACGATGGCTTGGAGTCTTGTGAAGCTTTTAAATCAGTAAAATGAGGGAGGGGAGGGGTCTAACTTGTGGTGGCCATTAATGGTCCTTTAAAGAGAATTTGGCCATGGTGGTGGGGGGAATGAACATGGCTCAATCAAGCCAAGTAATGGTTGGAAACTCCTCCTCTTCCCTAGAGGAGATGAACCCAGCCATAAAAGAGGAGTGGAAGAAGGCCTAGGTATCAAGTGCATTTAATGGCCATGAAAGCCGGTTCTCGGCCATTGCTGAAGCTTTCTCTCTCTTCCATTTTCATAACTGTCGGCCATGTGGCATTTCTTCCACTTGACCGGTTAATATTTATTTCAATAAGTCTTAAATACGTCTTAATAAAAGAAACGGCTAAATAATACATCCTGGACCACTTCCCTAAACAGTCTTGTTCAGCCGAACCAGTACACAGGCCAACATTGCTAGAAATAATCTAAGTCATATGGCGTTGAGTGTACTCGACGCTCTCGATTCCATTCAGCCTATGGCATTGAGTGCACTCGACGCCATTCTACCAATGGCGTTAAGTTCACTCAACGCCTAAATTTGGGAGAAAAACTCTAAGTGAAAATGGCATTGAGTGCACTCGACGCACTCAACGCCATCCAGCCTATTGCATTGAGTGCACTAGATGCACTCAACGCTCGCCCAAAAATCCTCCCTGAATATGATGTGTTGAGTGCACTCGACGCACTCAACGCCATTTATCCTATGGCATTGAGTGCACTCAACATACTCAATGCCCGCCCCAAAATCCTCCCTGAATATAATGGCGTTGAGTGCACTCGATGCACTCAACGCCATTCGGCCTATGGCATTGAGTGCACTCGATGCACTCAACGCCTGAGTCCCAAGGTCTTCCTGAATAAGATGGCATTACGTGCACTCGACGCACTCAAATCCATTCGAGCCTTGGCGTTGAGTGCACTCGATGCACTCAACGCCCGTGTTAAAAATTTGTTTTAAGTGAATATCTTATCTACTACTTCCAGACCAAGGTGATTTTCACCTTGAGCCTGGGTCACTTGGCCTCCTTGGGATTTCAAGGGGTTTGTCATGACTTAGTCATGAAAAAACCAATCGTAGGCGGTATTGTTTGGAATGGGATGTTACAAATCCCAATATACAAAAATAAAAATTTCATTCCCTAAATTAAGGTTAAGCCTATGGGTGGGTTCTTATTTGAATAGAAGAAATTGGAACATCCCTACAGTTTAAGGTATACCTGACTCGAAGTGTCCCGGGTACTTTTGCTATATCAAGTCCTTTGGATCCCATATATGCTCCTCCTGCCCATGTTATCTCCACATGACCCTAACTAATGGAACCTTCTTATGTCGCAAGACACGCACTACCGTATCATCGATCCTGATCGGCTCCAAGTGGCCTGATCGATCCGAGGCCACTGGGCCGTCTGGTGTGGAAATCAGCTGCTCAGGGCGTAGTAGAGCTCTCCGTAGTGAGGAGACGTGGAAGACGTCATGCAATCCCGCTAACTCCGACAGTAGATCCATTCTATAAGACAAGGGGCTGATCCGCTCCAGGATCCTATAAGGACCCATATACCTCGGACTGAGCTTCTTCCGCCCACTAACTCGCGAGACTCCGTGCATCGGCCATATCTCCAAGAAAACCCAGTCTCCCACCTAGACTCCACCTGACAATGCCTCGCATCGTAATATTTGGCCTGCCTGCTCTGGGCTTCCAACATCCAATCCAAGATCAATCTAATATGAGCATCAGTATCCTCCACAAACTCTGAACCGAGTGCCTGCGGATCCACATCCTGAACCCATGATAGTGGAGTCCTGCACCTCCTCCCATATAATGCCTCATAAGGAGCCATGCCTATGCTGGACTAATGGGTATTGTTGTATGAAAACTCGATCAGCAGCAGCAATCTTTGCCAAGGCTCGTCGCTATCCAAAATACAGAGGCACAAATGATCTTCCAATGTACAGTTGGTGTGCTCTGTCTGCCCATCGGTCTGAGGATGAAAAGTCGTGCTGAATGTCAACCGAGAACCCCGATGGGCCTGAACTGACCTCCACTCCCTAGATGTAAACCGCCCATCCCTATCTGAAACGATAGTCATGGGTACTCTATGATAGCGCACAAACTGCTCAACGAACCTCCGTACTAATATACTAACCGGAGCATCCTTCACCACTGGAATGAATCTGGCCAACTTCATTAGCCTGTCTACTATCACCCAGATTAAGTCATTCCTTGCATGGGATCGAGGTAGCCCATGTATTAAATCCATGGCTATATCCTCAAATTCCACTCCGGCACTTGAAGTGGTTGTAGTAATCCGGCCGGATTCTTACACTCTTCCTTTACAAGTTGGCAAGCCTCGCAATGCATCACAAAATACGTAATGTCCTTCTTCATGCCTGGCTAGTGCATCGTCCTCTTCAGATCTGGTACCATCTTGTTGATCCCTGAGTGTACCGAGTATCGGCTGCAATGAGCTTCCAACATGATGTCTTCCCGAATCTGGCCTCCTGCCTGTATGTAGACCCTGGCTCTGAAACACAGGAGCCCATCCCTCAAGGAGTAATCCCCTGCCGTGCCTTCCACCAAGGCCCTAAATACCGGCTCAGCTCTCGCATCAAGCCTCTGCCCATCTCTGATGCGATCTCGCATATCATCGGTGGTAATCATTGATCATAGGTACTCTATATAAAACTCCAGAACATCCTCGAAAACTAGTGATATCTACATCTCTTCAAATGACTTAAACAACTCCAAGGCCATCAGTTGTGGGCCTACTCCTGATGTACTCGCTCTCTGGCTCAGAGCATCTGCAACCACATTTGCCTTCCCGGGATTGTAGTGAATGGTGTACTAATAATCGGACAGAAACTCCACCCAGCATTTCGGCCTTATGTTTAGCTCCTTCTGTGTGTCTACGTATCTTAAGTTCTTGTGGTCTGATAAAATGTCGCAGTAAACCCCATAGAGGCAATATAGCCAGATATTTAGAGCAAAAATAACTGCCCCCATCTCCAAGTAGGGAACCAGGTAGTTCTACTCATGCTTCTTCAGCTAACAGGAGGCATATGTTATTACGTGCCCGTTCTGCATCAGAACGACACCCATCCCCTGACAGGAAGCATCCCTATACACCTGGAATCCTTCCTTTCCTGATGGAAGAGTAAGGATGGGAGCCGAGGTAAGCCGATCCTTCAGCTCCTAAAAAGCTGACTCGCATCGTGGTGTCCAAATAAAAGGACACCTCTTCTTTGTCAGGGACGTAAGAGAGACAGAAATCTGAGAGAACCCCTTTATGAACTTCCGATAATAACCGGCAAGTCCCAAGAAACTCCAAACATCTGTAGTTATCTTCAGTGGTGGCCAATTTTGTACCGCCTAGACCTTCGCTGGATCTACTGCAAAACCTGCCCCACTGATGACATGTCCCAAAAAGGACACCTCCTATAGCAAAAATTGTCACTTGCTGAACTTAGCATACATCTTATGCTCTCAGAGCTTCTCCAAAGTCATAGCCAGATTCCTCGCGTGCTCCTCCATCCTCGAATAGATAAGGATTTCGTCAATGAATACAATAATGAAGACATAAAAATACTCTTCGAACACACAGTTCATCAGGGTCATGAAAGCGGAGGGTGCATTTGTGAGTCCGAAGGGCATCACGGTAAACTCGTATAGTCCAATCTACTAATGAAGGCCATCTTTGGGATGTCCTCCTCCCGAATGCGTAACTAGTAGTACCCCGATTTCAGATCCAGCTTTGAGAACAAATGAGCTCCCTCCAGCAGGTCAAATAGCTCATCTATCCTTGGCAAGGGGTACGTATTTTGGACCGTCAGCCTGTTTACGGTCCGGTAATAAATACACAGCCGAAGTGTCCCATCTTTCATCTTGACGAATAGCACTAGAGCTCCCCAAGGTGAAGAGCTAGGCCAGACAAACACGGCTTCCTCTAACTCTTGAAGCTGACTTCAAAACTCCACCAACTCCTTTGGGGCCATTCGATAAGGTTCTCTGGATACCGACTTAGCCCCCAATACGAGCTGAATCTTGAAGTTCTTCTCTCGGTGCGGGGGTAGCCCGGTTAGCTTCTCCGAAGACACGTCGGCAAAGTCCCACACCATTAGAATATCTGAAATAGAATCCTTGGCCACGACCGTCTCAAAAAGAACCTGATAAACTTCTTCCCCTGTAGGTGGGCCTTGACGGCCTGCACAAACGATAATAATATGTGGGGGCTGGTATAATACATTCGAAAATAAAAAAGGAGTCCCCGTGCCTCACGATTATCCTCTTTGCCAATCAATCAATCTGGGCATGGTTCTAGTGCAACCATGTCATACCCAGGATCAGATCATAGTCTGGCATCCTCAAGATCATCGCAGGTGCCTCAAACGCCTTCTCGCCGATCTCCACCTCCATATTGCAATGGGCAAAGATCATTAGCTCTTATCCATCAGGTAGACGCACCCTCATCATCTTTCCGGTGAACTGCTCCATGACTGCAAGTCCTTTCACGAAGTCTTCCGACACAAACGAGTGTGAAGCACTGGTGTCGAAGCGCGTGTGATCGGGCTTGCCGCTGATGAAAACTATGCATATGGTAATAAAGTTTCTTAGTATTCTAGTTATAGTTTTTATTCACTTAATTTCTAACAAGTCTCTGCCTATGCAAACTAGTTCCTAGGAGGAAAGAGTTAAATGTACTTGCATACCTGCTATAACCTGCTCCGGGTTCCGGGGCTGTGCCAGGTCTAGAGCATACACCTGCTCCCTCTCTGTCCTGTGGCATCTTCCCTGATATCCTCGTCCTCGGTCGTGTCCTTGGCCACCAAACTGCCGAGGAAATGGGGCACCCTGATGTGCTTATGGGGCTGCTTGCCTCATATGACAATTCCTCATGATATGCCCCGGTTGATTGCACTTGAAGCATACTGGTGCCTGCTCTGCTATCCTCGGCATCTCCAACATCTGTAAGGGTTGGGGAGCCAAGACCCCATGATTCCTCTGCTCCTGTACAATATCCTGATGGGGTTGATCCCCGTTCCTTCTTTCACCAATGACTTGGCCTCGAGGACGGTCTTTACGACCTACAATCACTACGTCTTCAACCGGTCTCTTCTGGCTCTTGACTATAAGCTGATCCGCTTCTCTTTTCTTGGCCTTTTCTAGAATCCTGGCCAAGCTTCCCTCGGAGACGAAGAGGAGGGATTGCCTCATGTCATCTTGCAGCCCCTTATAGAACCTCTTGGCATTGCCAGCATCGTCTAACTAGTATGAGTCCGTATAGCGGGCTAGGTGAGAAAACTCCTGGTAATACTCCAGCACCGTCCTGTTCCCCTGCCTAAACCGCAAGAACCTATCCTCCAACTCGTCTCTTGCTGACTGAGGTATGAAATGTCCCCAGAATGCTATTCTAAACTCTTCCCAAGTTATATCTGCGCAATCCATATCCACAAAGGTGGTGTCGAGCTATGACTTCCACCACCTCTTTCCATGTGACTACGGGCAGGAGACTGCCAAAGCAACTGCCTCCTCAGCGGGGCATCGAATTCCCGCAAGCATCTCATAGATGGTGTCTAAATATTCCTCCGTGCGAACTGTCGACTCCGTCCCCATGTAGGATGGAGGGGAAAGTCCTCGGAAGACACTCATCCAGTTGGCTCGGGATTTGGCTGTGGAGCCGGGGCTTGCTTAGCTCTGAAGGCCTCCAGAATGGCTTTCAGTGTTTTGCCAATCTTCGTCTACTGAAACGGAGCTAGAGCTGGCGGAGGTGGAACCATATTTGGAGCCTGAGGTGTCGCCTACTGTGGAGTAGGGTTCGTCGCAGGCTACAAGGAAAAATTCCATTTGTTAGATAGCGTACGAATTGAATAAAAGAAAGGCATAAAATGGACTTCTACATGTGATTTCCCTTATGGGCCCACCACTGCTTCCGCTGCTAGTTTGCCCGCAAACTACGCTCGCGCGGGGGTGGCCTAAGGTTTTTGTGGACTACTTCTCTTTCGATCGAGGTCTGCTCTGATACCACTGGTAAGACCATATTATTTTTCTTTTTCAAACCCCTAGGGTCTTATGCCCAAAATTGCCGTTTTGCGGTGGCACCGACACTCGGGAAGGCCACCACTACAAAATGTCAATTCTGTCGGCCTTTTCGATCACAAAAGAGAGAGAAGTAAATATAAACTAAATATAATCAAGTCCACAGAATCATATATAAATGAAAATCATAATAAGTCCTCAATATAGAAAGAAGAGAGTACTGCAAAAGATCAGTACAGATGAAATATAAACGGGCTCAAGCCCGGTACATCAGAGTCCTCACTACATATCACTCATTGTAGAAGCTATAAAAAAGAATAATCACTCACGGAGCTGGTCACAGGTACTCCAGAACTAGACTGGCTCACGTCTATGCTCACCATACTCCGCTGGTGCTGGTCCTAGGCTGTTGGTCCCTGGGCTGCTTGTCCCTGTCTCCCATCCAGAGCTCCTGTAATGTTGTGGTCCAAAACCATTATTCATAAAGACTAAGTCCTATCATCGCCTACCCCCCCCCCCCCCCCGCCCTACGGCTCCTATGCATCGAGCCAAGAGGAGGAAAGGGAAGCTACAAAGGTGGAGAGTAAGCAAGCAGATGACAGTGGAACTAATCTAGCAGTTATTTATATTAGTCAAACAACTAAGGAAGAAAGGAATAATTTAGCTGTTCTATAATAGTGTGCAGTAAAGTAAATAAATAGTAAAGGTAGCATATGAAAGAGAGACAAGTAGAAAAAGTAAGTAAGTAACCTTAACCTATATGAATGCCCATACAAACTTATTAGTTAAGGGGTCTTCTTCAAGGCTCCCATCGTATAAAAAGTCTCATACCGATTTATACGTTAGGGTGTCGGTTGTATGCAAATATGAGTGTAGTCAAATGCTATGCCATGATTCATGCAAGTGCAACTCACGCACACGACTCTATGAGCACAGACCTTTAGTTCCCCCTGTTCGGGCAGCTAGCTTCACTCCAAGGAACCTCCATAGTGGCAAATGGAGACAGTGGGTAAGGCCCCCCACTCCTAGGCTGGTATTTACACTACCAGACCTAGCCCTTCCGTACGCCCCTAGAAGAACACAACCTAGAGTATCCGCATATTAATGTTGGCCATATCCACCAGACTTTCTCTGGCTAAGTGTCCCACACCTTCGAGTCAATATATCGACGTCGGTGTGAACGACCATCCAATACCGAATACCCACCACCTTATTCTGTATCCAAACCCTCGAGCCCCCGGCTCCCCGGACTATCCCGTCCAAGTATCTACCTTCTGAAGCTACTGTCCGGATTGCAATCTAACCAACCAAATCAACATCCCTAGCTACTGGGGTGTATGAATGTGAAACCCTAGTTATACAAGTTTTTCTTGTAGTTTATTACTCCTACGGTTTACGTTAGCACAGGACTGCCCAAGCTATTACCCGTGAAGGGCTCTCGAGGGCACTAGGAACTACGATGGGTTGAAGCTCAATGCTCTCTTTCACAAGGCACTTATTGTTATTTGTTAATACCTAATTCCCAATCCATTTTATGTTATATTGTATCTATCTCTAGTGTAGTTGACACTTCCTCTCCTATGGGGAAGATGATGTTTCGTCGTCCCCAAGCACCTCTAATCACTAGCCAGACTTCTCACTCCTCATTGTGACTCTTCATTTAGCCTAACATCCCATTACACTAATAACCCATCTTCCTAAATTTATTTTGCACATAATATGACTCCTGAAGTTTTTACTAAATGCAGACCAACCTAAGCTATATGATGTATACAATGGGTAGTACACAAAATATCTATCCAAATGTCCTATGTTATTTACTGGGAGACTATCATGACATGATTAGGCTAAATAAAAAAATTCACAATTTTTCTAATTTGTTTCATATTTAATTAATTTCTTTCTCGACTAATCCATGCATGAATTGAACATGATGTACAATATTTTCTCTAGTAAAAGCCACCAGAAATTTATGAACACTAGATAACAGAAAATTAACAATAATATCAGATTCCATACTTTTCCTAAAACTCTTTAGCTTCTAATTAATTAATCCAGTATAATTCCAACAATAATGGATAAAGAAGGGAGTACAACAATTTATTACCAGAAAATCACCGAAAAATTACTGAATCTTAATTATGACCAAATAGGACCTCTGAGAAAATATCATAATTTTTCAAGCTTATTAGGTACCAAAATTAATTCAAATTATTTTACACAAAAAAATATCACTTTGTGAAGCAACCCCTATAACAAGACTTCCAAATATTCCACAAAAATTTATAAAGATTTATCACATCATAAAAAGTCCTCTGACTAAATTTCATAAGATTCTAGTAAGTGGTTAAATCATAAGAAATTTTTAAGTAGATAGTATAATTTGATGGTTTGTAAATGAAGTACTATATTTATTGATCTAAAATACATAACAAAATTCTCAGATATGAATATCCCTATGGAAACACTCCTACCAAATTTTCAGTAAGGATCAAGGTCATATGACCCATTATAAAATACCTAAGGTGTAAAGACTTAAATACTTATTAAGTGGTTTATGAGGGGTATTTGTGTCCAACCACTACCCAATCACTTCCTAGTGCATTTCACCACCCTACAATTATTTGTCCTAAATTCCCAATCCATACAAGGACATATCACCCTATGTCCTTCACAAACCCCCCAAAGTCCAACCTTAGGGTTTGAACTAGGGTCCTAGGCCTAACCCACCCCTATCCATCTAAAACTCTATAAGAGGGTGTGTTTACTAACCATGGGGCTCTTGCCAGGGTCCTAACCCATTTGGTTGTGAATTGTCCCTTCCATGCCCAAAATATTCCTTGCCCTAATTTACCCCTTGGGAGACCAAACATTGGTCACACCAAAACCTATTCAAATAAAACCCAATTGGGCTGAGATTTTTACAAGAGCCTTAAGATATCCCCTAAGATCGCCATCTAAAATTTTTGGTGTTTTGGAGTTATTTGAGAGACCTAATTGTATATGGATTATAAAAATTTTCCAAACACTGTAAGAAATTGTTTTCCAAAAATCCTCCTTTTTGGATATGTTCTAGGTATAGGTAATAGTGAACCCCATCCAAAATTTCAAGTCATTTGGATGGCTGGGTTGGTGGGAGCACTCAGAATACTATCTGGTCCACCCTAGGTATAGACCCCACCAAATTGGGTGTTGTGGTCAAACCACTTACCCAAATGGGTTCAATTAAATTTTAAATATAATTAGACTTCACGGCCTACAACTTTCATCTTTGTCATCTTTCCTGTATAGGGGCCAACCTATTTTTAATATATAATTTAATACTATCTAATAAACAGGGTAGAAATTATAATAAAGAAATAAATAATTTAACCCAGCACAAATTTAAAAGCAGATCTATCGTCTACTTGTCATCTTCTTCCTCTAGCCAAGGGCCATGATTAACCCGACCTGAAGCATATTATAGGTGCTGCTACCGGCCATCCAGCAACTTCCCTAGGCGGCCACCACCACCACCACCTATGTTAAGGTGGTGGCCATCACAAGGTGGCGGCGCAGCCGCCGGAGGGGTGGAATCGGGTGAAAACGACGGTTTGTTTTTGCGAAAAAACCAGGAAAAAACCCCCTGCCTGATCGGGATCAACTAAGCCCGATTCTTAATCCTAAAGAAAGCTACGATCTACCCATAGTGAGAGAGGTGGGGAAGACCTTGATCGCGGGCTGGAGACGTGCCGATCAACGGAAGGCCATTAGTGATGGAGGTGCCGCCGACGCTCTTCAACAACACACAGAAATTTTTCATCTCCTTCGGGCAAAGTGAGGAAACGAATGCTTGGAGTCTTATGAATCTTTTAAATAAGTAAAATGAGGGAGGGGAGGGGTCTAACTCATGGTGGCCATTAATGGTCGTTTAAAGAGAATTTTGCCATGGTAGTGGGGGGGGGGGAATGAACAGGGCTCAATCTAGCCAAGTAATGGCTGGAAACTCCTTCTCTTCCCTAGAGTAGTTGAACCCAACCATAAAAGAGGAGTGGAAGAAGGCCAAGGCATCAAGTTCCATTAATGGCCATGAAAGCTTGTTCTTGGCCATGGCTGAAGCCTTATCTCTCCTCCATTTTCATAACCGTCGGCCACATGGCATTTCTTCCACTTGACCAGTAAATATTTATTCAAATAAGTCTTAAATAGGTCTTAATAAAAGAAACGACTAAATAACACATCCTGGACCACTTCCCGAAATGTTCTTGTTAAGCCTAACCCACACACAGGCCAACATTGCAAGAAATACGAGTGCACTCGACGCTCTCGATGCCATTCAGATTATGGCATCGAGTGCACTCGACGCTCTTGATAAAAATTGAAATAGAATTATTTTTAAGTGAAAATAAAATTTTAACTTTTATTTCTACAAGAAATACGGGGGACAAAGTGAAGTAATGAAAAAGACGTACAAAATTATTGAACAAAATAAATATAGAAAAACGAGGAAACTTGATGAGCGAATCCGAATTGAAAATTCTCCAATCTTAATCTCTAATAAACACTTCTCAAAATGAAATGATAGCTCTGACTTAATGAATTCTCCTCACTTTTCCTTTTTTTCTCTTCATCGGACAGTCCTTTTTGTAGGCATGGATGAGTCATGGTCGGCTAAAAAAGTGGAGGCTAGTTTCAAGCATGGAGGAGGCGTTACTGTGCATTTTTTGGGTTAAAACCGCTGCCTAAATTTCGGAGTGCCATGTAAGCAATCCGAATGGCGTAGTTGGATGGCACTGATGCTTGGGGGAGAGATCTTTGGTGGTTGCATGGATGTGGAGGAGTTTCTTTGTTTTGCATGGAGCTACTTCTAGGATGAGCTACTGGAGGGTGGTGGAGGTGGCAGAGGTATTGAAGTAGTGGCTGACTTCTCCCTGGAAAAGATGGAGAGAGATGGATGGTGGTTGGCGCTGCTTGTAAGAGCTCGGGTTGACGTGGATAGCGCAAAAGGTGTTGGTTGAGCTAGCTAGGAGGAGGAGGAGACCCGCTAGTGGTAGATGTAGATGTTGGTCGGAGCTATTGGCCGGGGGACTTACCGATCGGTGGTGGCCTGCTTATATAATATATATATATATATAAAAATACACACACATTCATATATATATATACATATATATAATGAACGGTAGCTTTCATGGGTGGCCGAAGTGGTTGAATACATCCGGCCGAGCTTCGTGTTGACTAATTAGACTTGCATGCAAACTCAGCGGGACATTGCACGTAAAACCCCCAGAGACCTGCCGTAATCCTTCAAAATTGCAAATATAAGATTTAGAGCATGAAATATTATTTTTACGAGATTTTTCTAAATTATAATGAATAAAAGTGATTATTTATTTAAATATCAATAAGATATTCGCCAAAAATTATGACTACATTACTAGTCATCAAACATCTCGATACTTACTCGTTGCTCGTCCCGAGCAAACAATTCTTAATAAGGTTAGAAAAATCTAATGCTAGATAGGATTTTGAAAGCTAGAGGGTAAGATGTGAAGTCTTAAGACGACATGCAATAATATTTTAGTAGAAAGACGTTCTTGGCATAACTACGAATTTATGAAATAATGAAGATATGTTTTATTTATTTATTATCACTTTGAAAAAGTGTCAATGAGTAATCTCAAAGTTATGTAAAGGGAGAAAATAGTGTAATCGCTGAAATTTAAATTACTAGACGTCGACGCTCGGGGTGGCCTCCAAATAAATCCATCAATGACGATGACCATAGGCTTGGCCGTTTGCACCTTCTCCACTACACTTCATCCTAACCAACTCTATGGATCTTTAGGACTTAACTAGGATGTAACATAAGGCCTGGATCTTAAGGGAGAGGTAAACAGTGATAATCATGAAGGAGCACTCCACATAAATAAAGATTTTTGAGCTAAAATTATTTTTTTTATTTCTCTTTTTCTTCATAATTGGGATATTTCCAAGTATGTATGTGCATACCAAGGCCGCATGTTATTATGAGAATTTTTTTTCATAGTTGGGATCATTCCAAGTATGTGTGTGCATACCTAGGCAACATATCACTATGAGAATTTTTTTTCATAGTTGGGATCATTCCAAGTATGCGTGTGCATACCTAGGCAACATATCACAATGAAAAATTGTATTTTCATAGTTGGGATCATTCCAAGTATGCGTGTGCATACCTAGGCCACATATCACTATGAAAAATTTGCTTTTTTAATTTAACAACCATTTTTTCCAATAACTTAGCTAAAAATTTAAGTGTATATTTGGTATTGGACTATTTTTTTGGGGTGGTGAAAAGGCGAGGGTGGATCAAAATAAAAGGGTAAGACGACTCAAATTTGTGTAAACAAAGGTAGTGATTTTAGGATTAGATGCAAGGGATCAAAATATCCTAAGAAAGGCCTAAATCATTTCCATAAAGTTAATTATTCTAAAGTCAAAATGTTTTGAAGATAACTAAGGCCTAGTTCTAGATATATAGAAAGGACACCCTTCCATTCGAGTTGAGTAATAGCTTTCTATTGATCTTCTACACACACACCTAAACTACTTTTGGATAAAACCATATTCAAATTTGAAGTAAAATAAATTCTTTCTACGCAAATTAATAAATCCAAATTTTAGATCTATGCCAAGAATTTAATTCTTCACCAATACTACTCAAAAAACATGCATTTGACTAGAAGCACGATGTCAATCAATAATTTTACTCAAAAGTTTCAAAAATAATCTATTATAGCACAAAAAATTCTTAGTCCACATGAAAAATAAAGTCTACTTGGAACTAATCAACTGAGTAAGTTTAGAAAATGTTTGATTAAAACTTACAATAAAAACAAATTTCTAAATATTTTTTGTTTATTTTTTTGGTTATTTGATTAGATTATCCCTCCATACTAAGAAGTGAACATTGTCCCCAATATTTAAAACTAAGTATAAAGTTGAAAATTTAAAGCTACACATGCAAACACCTACATACTTAAAATTAAACATTGTCCCAAAATTTTGAAACAAAGTATGAACATGAAGCTTAAATTATATAAACAATAATTAAAAAAAGTGATAATATAGAGACTTCCCTGATTTGTCATTAGGGTGACCGCTAATAGAATCAACAAAAAATCTGCAAAATTTGTAAGAGAAAGAAAACAAATCCCGTAAAAACAATAATGAGAACAAAATAACTGAGGGGTGCCTCCCAAAAGCACTTTGTATAACATCACAAAGCTTGACAAAGTGGTGATTTGTTTAAAAGTTTGGAAGAATAAGTTAATCAATTTTTCAAGTTGAGGGGTCGCTAGGGTGATATAATTTTAATCGGTGCCCACTAATATTGAATGAGTAATTTTCCGGGAGTTCTATTTGCACGGTTACATATGGTCAAACCTCTTTGACATAAAAGGGTCCGGACCACCGGGACTTATGTTTCCCTGGAAAAACCTTAAACGTGAGTTATATAGAAGGACTAAATCACCTGGTGAAAAAGATTTCAGATTTGTAATTTTTTTGTCATGAAAATACTTAGTCCTTTCCTTATAAAATTTATTATTTTCATAGACGTTGGCACACAATTTGTCTAATTCGTTCAATTGAAATTTTCATTTTTCGGTGGCTAAGTTAAAATCTAAATTTAGGAATTTGAGCGCCCAGTACGCGTGATGCTCTATTTCAACCGGAAGATGACATGCTTTCCATAGACTAACCGGTATGGTGTACAAACGATGGCGGTTTTGTACGCCTTCTGATAAGCCAATAAAGTGTCGTCTAATTTTACCAACAAATCTTTCCTATTAACTGACACCATTTAATATATAATTATCTTTAGTTAATGATTTACCACCTCCACTTGGCCATTTTCTTGTGGGTAATAGGAAGTGGAGAATTTTTGGGTAATGCCATACTTGGCTAAAATTTTTGCAAGTTGGCCATTATAGAAGTGGGTGCCCCTATCACTAATTAGTGCTCGTGGTTTGCAAAATCGTGAAAATAATTTTTTCAACAATTTTACAATGACTCTCGCGTCGTTGTTCGGCAGAGCTTGTGCTTCCGCCCACCTCAATACGTAGTGGACTGCAACAAGAATATAATTATTATTAAAAGGATACGGTGACAGACCTATGAAACCTATTCCCCATAAATCAAAATTTTCACATTCTAAAAATATATTTTGGGTAATTTTGTCCCGATTAGAAATGTTACTAGGCCATTGGCAGCTATCACATTTGCTCATAAATATGTGAGCGTCTTTGAATACAGTGGGCCAATAGAAGCCCGACTCTAGCACCTACACCTACAAAAAAAATAATATTTTTATTTCGAAAAGAATTTCTTCTTTTGGTTATTTAAAAATTCTTTTGGCATGACCCGTGCCACTAAATAATTTTCAAGATCCACGTACCAAGGGGTGGAATAATTCATTACCTTATTGATCACGAGGTGGTGCTCTTCAGGAAATTTGTTGTCCATTTCGGCTTCCACAGTGTTCCTGTAGCCGTATTCTCCAATCTTGAGAGGTGGTCGGCCGTCAAGTTCTTCGCTCCCTTCTTGTCTCGAATTTCCAAGTCAAATTCCTGTAGGAGGAGAACCCATCTCAAAAGAAAGGTCTTGGCATCAACTTTATTCAATTACTATCGAAGCGCGGAATAATCAGAAAAAATAATAACTTTTGAAGGCGTTAAATAAGAACAAAATTTTTCAAATGCAAAAACAATCGCCAAAAGTTGCTTCTCCGTCATTGTATAATTATCTTGGGCAGATGTGAGTGTTTGACTTGCATAATAAATTGGGTGAAAATGCTTATTCACTTGTTGGCCTAAAAAAGCCCCTACAAGAAAATCACTCGCATCGCACATGATTTCAAATGGTAAAGTTCAATTCAGCGTAATTAAAATTGGTGAGTTTATCAGTTTTTTTTATTTTTTCAAAAGTTTCAAACATTCATCGTCAAAAATAAATGCAGATTCTTTTTCTAAAAGATGAGTTGAAGGTTTTGTAATTTTAGTGAAATCTCGAATGAATTGTCTATAGAGTACCGCATGTCCTAGAATACTCTTAATAGTTTTAATATTATTGGGTTAAGGAAGTATTTCTATGACTTCGATCTTGGCCCAATCGACCTCGATCCCCTTACTAGGCACTTTATGTTCGAGGCCCAACCCCTCTCGGACAATAAAGTGGCACTTCTCCTAGTGTATTGCCAAATTCATTTCTTCACATCGTTGAAGAGCACGATCAAAATTTTTAAGAAATTTTTAAACGAATCGCCGAAAATAAATAAATCATCCATAAAAACATCAATGAAATCCTCTAATAATTCGTCCAAAATAGCCAACGTACATTTTTGAAATATAGCTAGCGCGTTACAAAGACCAAAAGGCATCCTCTGATAGGAAAAAGTGTCGAATGGGCAATTATAAGTGGTTTTGTCTTGGTCCTCGAGCGAAATTGGGAGTTGAAAATATCCCGAAAGACCATCGAGAAAACAATAATGAGAATGTCTGGAGAGACGTTCTAAAATTTGATCATTGAAGGGTAACGAAAAGTGATCCTTACGGTTGACATCGTTTAATTTTCCCTAATCTATGCATATCCGCCAACCCGTAACAGTACGAGTTGGGATCAACTGATTATTTTTTGTTAGAAACAACTGTAATTCTCCCTTCTTTTGCATGACTTGCATGGAGCTAACAAAAGTGCTATCCGAAATTAGGTAAACAATACCCGCGTCAAATAGTTTTATAATTTCAGTCTTAATGATGTCCTTCATATTTGGATTCAGACGTCCTTGAGGCTCAATGGTGCTGTGAGAATTATTTTCTAGCATAAATTTGTGCGTGGAAAAAGATGGGCTAATACCTTTAATATAAAAAATTTGCAAGGCAATCGCTTGGCAGTGATTATTTAGAATTTCCGTTAATTCAGATATTTCTGAATCGTTAAGTGCAGATGAAACAATCACAGATAATTTTGACTCTTTTTCTAACAATAGATATTTTAAATGTTTCGACAATTATTTTAATTTTAAACTCGGCGCCTCCCCTTAAATATTTTTTATTTTAAAATTATTCAATTTTACTTCTTCAAATTTAAGCAGCCAAATTATTTCTTTTAAACAAAATAAATTTGCAATATCCAGATTTTCAAATGAAGGTGAGATAATTTCAGAAAATGACGTTGTTTCCTTTTCAAAATTTGTTTCTAAGGTAAAACAAGAGTCATCGTTAGAAAAAAAAGTTTTTCATGGAAGAGTCGATACTAAAAGTAACTTCTTCATCCCCCACTCATAGGAGAAGTTTTATGTTACTTATGTCTATTATTTCCCTTGAGGTGGCAAGGAAGGGACAACCGAGTATAAGGGGAACTTCGGCATCTTCCTCGATGTGTAGAATGACAAAGTCTACCGGGAAGATAAACTTATCTACTTTAACTAAGATATCCTTGACGACCCCCATTGGGTATTTTTTTGACTTATCCACTAGTTGGATGCTCATTTTAGTTGGGGTTGGGGTGCCCAACCCAAGCTTTTTGAATAGAGAAAATGGCATCAAATTTATACTAGCCCATAAATTGGCTAAGGCGTGCTTAATCAGAAAAATACATAATAGGAACGAGATCGAAAATCATCCCGGATCATTTAATTTTTCCCGCAGTTTTTTTAAAACAACTGTCGAGGACTGTGCGTTTAGAGAGACGTGCAAAACACTTTCAAGCTTCTTTTTATTAGATAACAAATCTATTAAATATTTTGCGTACTTAGGAATTTGAGAAAGTTCCTTGAAAAAAAGAATAATGATTTGGATTTGTTTCAAAATATCAATAATTTTTTTATATGCTCCTCATTGCGCTAGTTAATAAACAAAGAAGGGTAAGGGATTGTAGGATTATTACAATTAAGTGGAGCTAAAGAAGAAGAAGGTAGAGTAGGTGAAGAAATAACTTCCGAGAAGAGGATGTAACATTTACCTCGGGCTTGACCAAATTTGAAGAAGTTACCTCCTTCCCGCCTCGGAGCGTAATTTTGTTGGCGCTCTCCCGTGGATTTGGCTTAGTATTGCCTGATAAAGCTCCTTGTTGGAGGAAAAAAACATTTTGGCGAGCTGACCGATTTGATTTTAAAGATTCTTAATAGATCCAGTCAGATTACGGATATTGGACTCATTTGAGGCAACATACTTGGTGAAGACCTCTTCATGTGAAGAGGGATTTTGAAGTGGTGGTGGAGTGAATCTAGGAGGATTCACTTATGGAGGTCGTTGAACATTATTGGGGTTGCTCCATGAGAAATTTGGATGACTCCTGAAACCCGGATTATAACTATTATTAAAATGAATGTTATTGTTCGGGAAAAAAGGAGGTCGATAAGCGTTCCCCAAATAATCTACGTGCTCTTGAACAAAGTTTTCATTATTATTAATAGCCCAATTGGTGGCAGAGGAAGCAGACACCTCTGCCACTTGCTTAGTGAGCCATTCTACTTGATGAGATAAATTAGGGGTGGCCTTAACTTCAAAGTGTCTTTGTCGACTTATAAGGGCACGGCCGGGGAACATTCCACTAATAAGCATTCATGTTCATCTCCTCAAAAATCTCTTGGACAGCCTCTGATGTTTTGTTATTAAGAGTCCCTCCTACTGGTGTATCAATCATTTGCCTCATTTTGAGATTCAAACCATTGTAGACTGTTTGAACTTGTTGCCACACAGGGGGAGCATGATGAGGACATCTCCACAATAGTTCCTTGAAGCACTCCCATGTGTTGTAGAGAGACTCTAAGTCTATTTATGTAAATGAGAGAATATCCATACGTAATTTAGCAGACTTTGTCAGAGGAAAATATTTCATTAGAAATTTTTCCATCATTTCGGCTCATGTAGTGATGGAACCCCTCGGAAGAGAACCCAGCCACTATTTGCCCTTTGTCCACAAAGAAAAAGGAAATAAATGCAAACGGATGGCATCATCGGTGATTCCATATATTTTAAATGTATCACAAATTTCCAAAAAATTCAATAAATTTAAATTTGGATCTTCTTCCGGTAAGCCATCAAATACAACTATATGTTGTACAATCTGAATTGTACTTATTTTAATTTCAAAATATTTATTCGCCACTGTTGGGCGAATAATACTAGATTATATTGCCTCCCACTTCGGCCTCGCATAATTGGACATTGTTCATAGAGGGTACTCATTATGGTTGGGATCTTCCATTAGTTCCTCGTTAGTTTTTCTGATTGACTCTTCGCGAATTATTGGTAGATCACTAAATTGGATAAATCGCCACAAGGTGCGCTCAATTTCCCAATCAAAATCGAATTCAAAATTAATTGAAGATTTTCCCCGAGTCGTAAACTAAAGAGAAGAAAAGAGAGAGGGGGGGGGGGTGGTGAGAAGAAGAGAAGCGATAAAATTAGTAACTATTTTTTTTTCAAATTAACGACCAAGTTCCCCAGCAACGGCGCCAAAACCTTGATGCACAAAACTATGCCTGCAAACGATAATAGAAAGTGTATTGTATCGAAAGTAGTATAGGTTTATCAAAACTGTGGTCGTATTAGACTCGGGGTGGTCGAGTAATATTACTTCGAAAAATCGTTATTATCTTATCAATTAGAACTTTGAGTTTGGGTTGGGAACAGTAAAAACTACAAATACTAATGGAATTAATTCGACGGTTTAAATGCTACTGCCCGATTTTTGAATCACCTTGGAAATAGAAAATACAAAATGAAAATAGAATGCAATTCTTTTTTTGAAGAGGCCTTGACTGTGGAGGTTCCTGAAGCATGAACACTCCTCTTTCAAGGATTAGGTTCAACAAAGCTTAGGTGTATCGACCGAACTCTCGTTCTGAAATCACCACTCCTAAGACTTGCTTTATGAAGTGACCATCACTATTGGATTTTACTCCAATCCAGAAAAGTTACGCCATCCTCTCTCGAGGATTGCATTTTACTCTTTTTAGCTGTGAGTGATAGATTCGTCTTACGAACCTTTCGGCAAACAAAAGAACAAAAACAAAATGAAAACTATATATCGACGATATAGCCCCAAGAAATATTGATCAAAGGTAAATTCTAGGCATTCAACAATTAGAGAGAAGCAAATCTAAATTCATAACGGTATTATATCATCCTCGGATCATTTCGACCGAGCACTATAACGATTAGTTACTCATAGAGATGGGGGAAAACATTCTTATAAAATGCAACATCATAAAAAGAAAAATATATGTTGGTGACAAGAGACAAAAATTGAAATAGAATTATTTTTAAGTGAAAATAAAAATTGAACTTTTATTTCTAGAAGAAATAAGGGGGGGGGACAAAGTAAAGTAATCAAAAAGACATACAAAATTATTGAACAAAATTAAGACAAAAAACTAGGCAACTTGACGAGCGATTCTTAATTGAAAATTCTCCAATATTAATCTCTAATAAACTCTTCTCAAAATGAAATGATAGCTCTGACTTAATGAATTCTCGTCACTTTTCCAAGTATGCATGTGCTTACCAAGGACGCTTGTCATTATGAGAATTTTATTTTCATAGTTGGGATCATTCCAAGTATATGTGTGCATACCTAGGCCACATATCACTATGAGAATTTGCTTTTCATAGTGGGGATCATTCCAAGTATGCGTCTGCATACCTAGGACACATTTCACTATGAAAAATTCTATTTTAATAGTTGAGATCATTCCAAGTATGCGTATGCATACTAGTTAGGATCATTTATATATATACACACACACACACATTTATATATATATATATATATATATATGTATATACATTCATATTTATACAAATGTATATAATGAATGGTAGCTTGCATTAGTGGTCGGAGTGGTTTAATATATCCGGTAGAGCTCCGTGTTGACTAATTGGACTCACATGTGAACTCAGCGGGATATTGCACGTAAACACCCATCGAGACCTATCATAATCCTACAAAATAGAAAATATAAGATTTAGAGCATGAAATATTATTTTTACGAGTTTTTTATAAATTACAATGAATAAAAGTGATTATTTCTTTAAATATCAATAAGATATTCGCCCAAATTGATGACTAGATTACTAGTCATCAACGCTCCACAAGCATGTCGAAGTGGTTCTCCTGACAGGTAGAACCGTGTATCCCTGTTAGTGTTACATTTAGATCCAGAATCAAAGTATAGAATATGCATGCTGTGTGAAGCCCATCTGGATTGATTGGTCTAGATTGGTGATCTTTGTATGTTTAGTATGTCAGATAAGACTCCGTGGTGACCGCGTAGATTTTTAAGTCGCGGGGTGTGCAGATGGCTGCAGTAAGAGTACTGGAGGTGGTCTCCAAGAAAACACCCGAAAAAGGGGAAGAATCGATAATATGTCCCCTACCACAACCGTCGACAGTAGCTCCCAGGGAGTATACTATATTGTTAGTCCTGTATCATGGAGACCTGGGGGCCTGAAGGTTGAGTCGTGAGCTTAAATTGCTCCGTTATGGTGGAAGTGAGAGCCAGCCTTTGGCACAACGTGGTTCTTGGAAATGGTGTTTCACATTCCTTGTGTTTGACTATATCAACTCCCAGGTTGTATTTGATCACGTCTTCTTTTCATAGAGTGTACAGGTTGAATGGTGCAAGCAAAGAAGAAGACTCCTATAGACAATAAAGTTAAGCGGTAAAAGTTATCGTCGGGCGGTAGTCATGAATTAATTGGAAAGATCTCTCGATAAACTACCGTGCCACGCTAGTCCTACCTCCCGCGCTAACGCAAGGAATTATCTTGTTCACCCTCTCGGGAAAATACGATAAGCATTAGTGCTTCCCACGCCAAGATAGCCTCTCTACAAATGTTGAGAATAAATTCTCAAGCAACCGAACTACCACAAACGATAGTTGTTACCGGGTTGCGCTAGCCTCTCGATTAATGTAAAAAAAAACTTCTCGAGAAACCGAACTACCATAGGCAATAGCTGTTACTTCCCGGCGCTAGCCTTTGACGAGTATCGACACAACTATTATGAATCGTCGTATCCCATATTACAGCGTGGCGTTAGCTGTTACCGCGTGGCGCTAGCAACGATAAAACCACACATATTCGTTTTGAATATTTTTCCAATTTTGGTTGACAGCTGGCACAACAAGTGTAAGAACCTATCGCCGGGCACTTCTCTTAACGCTGGTGGTAGCCTATTTTCATGAAGACATACAAAAGGCCTCCTCGATTTTTGTGCCTAATATACAAGACAAAAATAGACAGAAGCTCCTACACTCTAGGGTTCCGCCGCCTCCTTACATCCGTTCTGATCGTCTTTGTCTATGAAGAAGAGAGTCTTCTCCCTCCCATTCGTGATCGAAAGACTCTGGCAATCCAAGATCTACATAAACTACTATGTGCCGACCAGCTACTAACAAACAAAGATATCAAGCACCAGCCGCAGATCGCTATACGGAGAAATCTTTAAGAGGGAGAACTTCATTTTAAAATCATTTACATCTTTTATTTTTGTAATCTTTTCGTTTTCAAAATCTTGTGTTGAGGAAAATCAAAGGGTAATGGTCGTCAGAATCTTGGAAGGATTTCACGGTAAATCATCCTGGGGATAGGGATGTCTAGATTGGAGGATCTAGAGGGGCTCTAAGACCCTTCCTTGTGAGGAGGTGAAGAGCGGGCTCGAAGACCTTTCTTGGAGGGAAGGGAGAGAGCCAACCGGTCCGTGGAGTGGGTCGGTATAGAAAACAAAAGAGTTTTCATTTTCACCGACTCCGATCCCCAGCATCACGGGGATCACAATTTTGTAATTATAAAACCATCTGTTGTTAACTCTTGCAATGAAAAATACTTTCTATATTTTTGCTTCTATGATTCTGCAGTGAATGTCAGTTTAATTTCTTATGTGTGGTGTACAAGCAAATTGGCACAGGAAATGA
This sequence comes from Platanthera zijinensis, assembly GCA_039513925.1. NCBI lineage: Eukaryota > Viridiplantae > Streptophyta > Magnoliopsida > Asparagales > Orchidaceae > Platanthera > Platanthera zijinensis. The sequence continues at coordinate 126,093,165 of CM077085.1, read as the reverse complement.
GTTCATAGACTTACTGCCATACATTACCTACCTAACTCCCCGCGGTAGCTTCCAGAACTCGATTTCTCGGGATGAAATATATTATATTTTAGTTAACTCGTAAAACCTAATTCACTCCCCCGCCCCTCTAAGGAAGGCCACTAGATCAACCAAGTGGTATCAGAGGATGTTACTTCAAAAAGGCTTAAAAACCTGAAGTAAGATGGACAACTCTGTTCACACATTGATTGAGGGACAAGGTGTTAATAGAGCTCCACTATTTATGGGGAGTTACTATAGTCACTGGAGGACTCAGATGAAATTCTTTCTGATGACTAACACTATGGATGTATGTGTCATGGTAGAGACATAGTACACTACAACCACTGTCATGGTTGGGGATACCATCATAGCAGAACCATGTGATAAGTGGGATGACACAGACAAGCTTAGATGTACGAATAATGCCAAGTCTATGAACTCGTTATTTTGTTCCTTGGACAAAACTAAATTCAATAGAATATCTAACTGCGAGACTGCTTATAAAATATGGCATCTTCTTGAGCTTACTCACAAAGGTACTTTGCAGGTGATAGAGTTGAAGCTGTTCCGACTCGAGTATGAATATTAATAGTTCCGGATGGAGATCGAAGAGGATGTGGACAGCATGTACACACATTTTACAAAGATCGCCAACACCTCAAGATCTCTCGAAAAGAGCTTTCCAAATGGTGACCTAGTGAGGAAGATCCTGCGATCTTTTCCTCCTCACTACAACTCAAAGGTGACGTCTATTGCTGAGTCTCATGAAATAAACACCCTATAGATAGAGAGCCTCATCCACAATCTGAAGACACACGATCTTGAATTGAATATTCAAGCAGAGGAATATCCCAGGGAAGTAAATATTAAGGGACTGGCGCTGAAGGACGCAAAGGAGATAAAAGATGTTGAAGATACTGAGGAAGATGTGGTGGAGAGCCTTTACGTTAGGGAGTTCAAAAAATTCTTGAAGAATCCCAAGAAGAAGGTATAGTTAAAGAAATTCCTGGAGAGAGGTGCTGGAGAAGGCAGAAGGTGGGACAAGCCACCAAGAGAGATAGAAAGAGAGGATGTAAAGTGCTAGCCGAGGTGCTATCACTTCCACAAGCCTGGGCACCTCAAGAGAGAATGCCTAGGACTCCATAAGGAGGAAAAATAAAAGCAAAGTTGGCACAAAGGGAAGAAGAAGGAGCTGAAGGCGCTCACCTGGGATGAGGATGGATCTGACGAATAAGGCACCACAGACTCTGGCAGTGAACACGAGGCAAATCTATGTCTCAGGGGAAAGAATCAAGAAGAATCTAATGATGAGTCTAGTATTTAGAGAGACACTGAGGTAACTCCACCTACTTACACTGAACTTCATTAAATTTATGAAAAACTTAGTTGATAAATTAGAAACTGTTATTTCTTAGAAAAAGTACTTGAGAGCCAAAAATAAGAAAATCAAAATGGACTTAGAAAAATTAAAACTGAAGTAATTAGAAGTGGTAAAGAAAAGATTGTGTGTCTAGAGTGCTCTCACTTGATGATAATGATCGAAGAACAAAAGGCAAGTCTCTCCAAGTCATCGGTGAGAACGAATAGCCACATAAATAAAAAGAATGTCTTGGAGATGAGAATTCACTTATGACTTGCCAAGGTAGAGGAAGACAAAGAACAATTTTCCAATCGGCGTGTAATGCTTATGACTGAAAACACAGCATTAAAGGCGAGGATCCATGATCTTAACTATGCCATCCAAATGTTTCGAATTGGCCAAAAGTCTTTAAATATGTTTTTGGGTGCACAGTCTCATGGATCAGGGAAGTTTGGACTAGTATACGTGAGTCCAACTTCACCACCGAGCAGGAATCACTATCATTCCGAGCCTAAGTCCAACTTTAATAAATCTAAAACTAAGGTTAAGAGTTTTAGAGGGCTATCCCCATCCTTAAGTAAGAGCTCGAGCAACTCGATAAAGACAGAATCCACTGCTTACACTTTGTGTGCAAACTGTCATAAGTTTGGTCACACATCTGGCTCGTGCTTGAGGAAAGGTGATAACAGAAATACGCAAGTCTGGATACCAAAGTCTTCTACCTATCATATGGGTGGGACAACTTGTGTAACCTGAACTTTACCCACATCTCCTTTTTAGGTTTTTTTGTAGGCTAAGGACACGAAGAACGTATGGTACTTGTACTCTGGGTGCTCCAGGCACATGATGGGAGATAAAGACAAGTTCCTTAGCCTAGAGAAGAAGAAAGGTGGCATGTTGACCATTGGGGACAACAGTAAAGGATGGATACTTAGGGGTTGCACTATAGGTAACAAGGCATTTTCTATTTCTAATATTCTATTTGTAGATAGACTTAAGCATAATCTCATCTTTATTAGCCAATTGTGTGATATAGGTCTAAATGTCTTATTTGAGACATCTACAAACACATGCAAAATTATAGATGCCAAAACTTCAAGTGTTTTACTTATCGCTCATAGAATTCATAATGTGTTCACTGTTAATTTTGATGACATATCTGCATCTAATTTGGAATGCCTAGTTACTAAGAATGAGGTATTTGATGTTTGGCATAGGAGACTAGGACATTCTGGAAGTAAGCTTATTGTAAAACTATCAAAAAAAAACTTGTTCGGGGACTTCCCAACTTAAGCGATATTTAAATGTCTTACGCGCTCCGTGTCAAAAAGGCAAATTTGTCAAAACCTCTTTCAAGAGCAAAACTGATGTTCCACGTCTAGACCACTCGAACTCATTCACATGGACTTGTTTGGACCCCTTAGTATGTGTTGTCTAGGTGGAAAATGATACACTTTTGTTATCATAGATGATTATTCACGCTATTTCTGGATGATCTTTCTTGCGAATAAATCTGACACCTTTATCGAATTCTCAAATCTTTACAGGCGACTTCAAAATTAAAAGGAGCTAAAAAAATGTATTAGATCAGATCGTGGAGGATAATTGAAGAATGAAGACATCCCAAACCTATATGACACCTTAGGAAATAAGCATGAATTCTATGCCCCTCACACTCTATAACAGAATGGGGATATAGAAAGAAAGAACTAGACTCTTCAAGAATTATCCCCACAATGCTCGCCGAGATTGGCTTACCACGATCCTTTTGGACTGAAGTCATTAACACGACAAGCTAGGTAATGAACCGAGTTATGCTACTCCCACTTTTAAAGCGAACTCCATATGAGCTGTATTTCGAAAATAAACCCTCTGAATTGTACTTTAGGGTCTTTGGTTCTCGTGCTATATTCTAAACACTAAGGATCATCTGGGAAAATTTGACAAAAAAATTTATCTAGGTACCTTCTTAGGATAATCGAGCAAGAGTCGGGCCTATAGGATCTACAATATGAGGACCTTAGTGGTTGAAGAATCGGCTTATGTGCATTTCGATGAAAATTCCCCAATTAACAAGCCCAAGCCGAATGAAGAGGAGGTTGATGATAGTGTACCGATAGGGGATAAGGGTAAGTATAGAGTTGTGGCAAGTGAAACTCCAACTCTTGTACAAGGATATAGGCCTCCCAGTAACTTAAATTTTTCGAAGCAACATCAACGCGAACTACTCATAGGAGAGACATATCATGGAGTAAGAACCCGGTCTGCACTTTATGAATCTTTTTCAAACTTTTGTTTCCTATCTGATATTCAACCCAAGAACGTCTTAGGAGCCTTAAAAGATGAATCATGGTTCTTGGCTATGAATGAGGAGCTAAGCCAATTCGAGCGAAGTAAGGTATGGGTTTTAGTGGAGAGTCCAAATAACCATCCAGTCATTGGATAAAAATGTTTTTTAAAAATAAACATTATGGTAGGTCTTGGATAACTAGAAATAAATGTAGGTTTGTGGCTCAAGGGTATTCTTAGATAGAGGGTGTAGATTTTGTGGAGTCATTTACCCGAGTTGCTTGTCTTGAGTCCATCCGTATGTTTTTGGCATTTGCAAGTTATAAGAATATTAGATTGTTCCAAATAGACGTTAAGAGTGCTTTCTTAAACGGGTATATTAAGGAAGAGGTATATGTCGAGTAACCACCCGGGTTCATGAATGCTGCCTACCCAAACCACGTATACAAGTTCGTGAAGGCCTTATACGGACTAAAGAAGGCACCCCGTGCTTGGTACGATAAGCTCACTGCTTTTCTCTTAAATCATTGCTTTAGAATGGGAAGTGCGAACATCACTTTATTTGTAAAGAATGAGCACTCAGATCAAATTATACTATAAATCTATGTGGATGATATCATTTTTGGGGCTACGAATGAAAAGTAGTGTGAAGAAATTGTCACCCTAAAGAAATCTGAATTCAAAATGAGCCTAGTAGGAGAAATTACCTATTTCCTAGGATTTCAGTTTTCTCAACGAAAAGACGGAATATTTTTAAGTCATTAAAAATATATCAAAGATATGCTAGTGCGTTTTGTGTATGAGAATTAGAAACAAGCAAAAACTCCTATGAGTGCCTCTCTATAATTAGGAAAAGATGACAATGGTATTTCCATCGATCAGACCGTGTTTAGAGGTATGATAGGGTCATTGTTATATTTGAGTGCCTCTAGGACAGATATCACATTTGTAGTAGGTATATGTGTTAGGTACCAAGCCAACCCTAGAGAGCACATTTGATAGCATTAAATCATATTTTAAGGTACCTTATAGGAACACAGAACCTTGGACTCTGGTATCCACATACCAATAATTTCACACTTCACGGGTACTCTGACTCTGAATATGTGGGGTGTTTACTTGATCGCAAGAGCATAAGTGGTACATGTCATTTCCTAGGCCATGAACTTGTCTCCTGGTCAAGCCATAAAGAAAACTCTGTCGCACTATCCACCACTGAAGCAGAGTATATCACATTAGGGAGCTGTTGCGATCAAGTACTGTGGATGTCTCAAACATTAGAAGACTTTGGCCTCACGTGTAGGAATGTTACACTTTGCTGCGACAACAAGAGTACCTTAGACTTGACAAATAATAAAGTGCACACTCAAGATCAAAACATATTAATGTGCGTCACCATTTCATTCGAGATAATATAAAAAAGGAGAATGTGAGGGTAAGCTTCATTTGCACTGAAGACAAACTAGAGGACATATTCACTAAACCACTCCCAGATGCATATTTCTCACTACTTTGACTCGAGCTTGGTGTTCTGGACCTCTCTTCCTTGCCATCGTTATTGGTGTTTGATTGTTTTTTTTGTATTTTTTTGTTTATGTTTCATTTTTCTTCGTGTATTTGATTATGAGTTGTTTACTTGAGTTTCCTTGTCATTTTTTTCTTTATATATATATATATATAACAAACAAAAAAACTATGAAGTGATCATATCTTTTGGCTCATATGACTGTGACTTAGACCAGAACGTGTATGTACAATGTTTGAGTTCTGACTCTTAATCTATGTAAACATTGTCCTTAAGTCATAGTGGGCTGAATCTATAGGTGCTTAGCTATTTTGTACAACAAGACGGTATCGTGTTTGTTGTCTATGTCTCTAGGTATATGTGAGGACTTAGATAGGGGAATGACTTCACATGATACACACATCCCTAGCCACTGCACTCAAGAAAAGAAAACAATGCTAAGCATACATGTTATATATTGTGACACTATACTCTAACATGCTAGAAATACGTTGAATAATCAATGTCACGATACACTTGTGATTATACTAGGTGTGAATCTTTGGGCCAAATCTCTAGTATAAATATCGTATATGTCCAAGTTAAAGTGTATCTATCTAGGTGGACATATTTCAATTGACTCGGGGCTCTGTGAATAAAAGAAATGATAATAAAAATGATAGCTCTACGCTAACAAAATTAAACTATGAAAGCTATCACATCTCTTATCATGGTTCCCCCTAAGCACTACTCATTCCTCCTGATAAGTCTTCATAAGCATTGTGAGGATGAGAACCTTTGTTAAAGAGTCACTTCGATCTTGTGCATCGACTCTATCTTTAGCTTAGTGCCCCTCCTTTTCGCCTATGTATGACATCGATTGACATGTGAGGTGATTATTCACCCTATTTCTATTGTGGTAGGTTACTAGACAATCACGATAACCATGTACAATATGCTATTCTTTCATTGGTGTTATCTCGCTTTCGATGCTACACAAACAAATGTCATTGCCTTGTCTAAGACTTCTTCACATAAGAATTGGACTCCAACTACACTATCTCTTTTTATCACAATACGTACAAGCACACGATTTACACTCATGATGTTTTTCAATGTTTGTTTAACTTGATTATTTCCGTACTCTTATAACATTGTAGACTTACTCGCTGTGTGATTAGTTTAGTCTGTGCCCCCTAATTCATATTAACTCTGAAATACTAACTTATTTTTCTGTGTACCTTGCTCCATTCTGTGACCCATGTGCTTAAAATTTGAAGATATATACTTCCTTTGGAGTAACCTCTATACTTGTCAAGTATATCTTTACTTTATGAGTGCACAATCTGTTATTTGTCTAACGATCATCATTTCTGCTATTTTTAATCCCACATGACTGATTTACCTTGCCTGCCCCTTTTTGATATTATAAAAGGGGTAGAATTGATTGTTCATGAGTATAAGTGCAATAGAATCTATTGTTCATTGAGTATAAGTCAGAGGTTAGGAGAGGTCACTTGTAGGGGGAGCATGTTAGTAATGTGTGCACATAGATAGGGGACCAAGTCGAACATGTTGATAGGGGGAGCGTGTGTGTAGGGGAGCTGCATAGAGAACTTGCAAACTGGTGTTAGTTTCTAACACTTATTCTTTATATGCACTCTATCTCATCGCTACTTCTCATGAACGAGATTTGATATTATCAAAAAGGGGATGTCGTTGGAACCGATGTTTCACATTCCTAGTGTTTGATAATATCAACTCCCAGGGTGTATTTGATCACATCTTCTGTTGATAGATTGAGTAGGTTAATAGGTTTAAGCGAAGAAGAAGACTCATGTAGACACTAATGCCGAACGGTAGAAGTTATCGCCAGGCGATAACCGTGAATTAATTAGACAGAGCTCTTGGGAAACTACCGTGCTGCACTAGTTCTACAGCCCATACTAATGCAAAGAATTTTCTTGGCCAGCCTCTCGGGAAACTACCGCAAGCGTTAGTGCATACCACGCCGTGATATCCTCTCGACGAATGTCGAGAAGAACCTCGTGAGAAACCAAACTATCATAGGCGATATCTTTTACTGCGCCACGCTATCCTCTCCACGAATGTCGAGAAGAACTTCTAGAGAAACTAAACTACCGCAGGAGATATTAGTTTCTGCGTCGCTCTAGCCCTCGATGAGTATCGACACTATTGTTTGGAATCATCGTGTCCTATATTATCGCGCTGCGTTAGCTGTAACTGCGCGACACTAGAAATGATAAAACGACATATATTCTTTTTGAATATTTTTCCATATTTGGATGACAGCTGGCACAATAAGTGGGTGAACCTACCGTAATGCGCTAGTCATATTGCCGCGAGTAGCCTATTTTCATGAAGACGTATAAAAGGCCGCCTCGGTTTCTGTGTCTAATACACAATATGAAAATAGACAGAAGCCCCTACACTCTAGTCGGCTGCCTCCTTGCATCCGTTCATATCATCTTCGTCTAAGAAGAAGAGAGTCATCTACCTCCCAATCCTGATCGAAAGAATCCGACGATCCAAGATCTACATCGACTACTTAGAGCCATGCATTGGATAGCAAACAAAGATCTCAAAACCGGCCGCAGATCGCTAAATGGAAAAGTCATCAAGAGGGAGAACTTCATTTTTAAATCATTTACATCTTTTATTCTTGTAATCTTTTCGTTTTCTCAATCTTGTGGTGTGAAAAATCACCGGTAAGGGTTGTCGGAATCCGGGTAGGATTGTGTGGTAAATCATCCTGGGGATAGGGACATCTAGATCGGAGGATCTAGCGGGGATCTAAGACCCTTCCTTATGAGGAGGTGAAGAGCAGGCTCGAAGACCTTTCTTGGAGGGAAAGGTAGAGAGCCAACCGGTCCATGGAGCGGGTCGGTATAGAAAACAAAAGAGTTTTCTTTTTCACCGCATTCGATCCCCGGCATCACGGGGATCACAATTTTGTAATTGTAAAACCATCTGTTGTTAACTCTTGCATTGAAATATATTTTCTATTTAATTGCTTCTATGATTCTACAGTGAATGTCAGTTTTATTTATTGTGTGTGGTGTACAAGAAAATTCACACAGGAAATGAGTTCATAGACTTACCGCCACGCGTTATCTACCTAACGACCCATAGTAGATTCTAGAACTCAATTTCCTGGGGCGAAATATTTTAAATTTCAATTAACTCGTAAAACCTTATATACCCCCCACCCCTTTATGGAAGGCCACTAGATCCAATAGTGGTTATGCATTGTGTGATTGTTCAAGGGGAGGCTAACCCGCATCTTGGCTTGCGAGCCTGAAGGTTCGAGCAATAGGTTGTAGCTGACTGGTACCAATCCTATGACGATCAACATAGAGTGACTCAGTGACATGGATCCAAAGCAGTGAGCACCTTGACTTTGTCGTAGCATAGGAAGAAGTGAGTCTTAGGCTTCGAGTCGGAAAGAATAATGATTCTCAAAGTTATTGTCTTAAGGACGGAGGTGGGGCTTAAATCTCATAACACCGTGAATGTGCCCTAAGTGCACGGGGTGTGTGGCCGACACTGCCAACATATGTGGTGAATGGTGCTTAAGTTGCACATTCTGGATGCCAATATTTTGTATATGCTAATGCATGAAGGCAAGGAGCACCTCCACCCTGAGTTAGGGTTTGGGTCATTATAATTTAGTCAGCTAATGTTGATCGTTGTTATTATTTTCCACCTTTGCGGTGGAATGTTTTATGCTGGTGTAGCCGAGTCAAGCAGGAAATAATAGACTGGAGCCTAGGTTGCTAAGCTGGCCCTTGAAGGCCAAAGATAATTTCCCGTTTACTTTATTATTCATGTGTAGCCGGCCTGCGTGCTGATGTATGCAAGAATATTTATTTTAATTTGAACATTATAAGGCCTTAAAGCCAATACTATTTGTGTATTTGGTTTATAATTCCTTCTTTTGTGTTAGTGGACATTGAATTGGTTGGGTTCTTATAAACCTTTAAATTAATTTTGCTAGAATGCACTTTGTGTTAGGAACGTGTGAGATTGGATTATTGTTTCAATTAGTAACACCTTTTACTATTCAAAGTATATAGCGTCGGGCCCCGACCAGACATTCTAATTTAAGTTATATGAAGGTTGGGGGTGTTACATGGAATCCCTGTCGATATCGAACACATTTATGCTTTATGGGAGGTCTTGGTGATTGTTAGCACTACCGTGCTTCGATATGGATATCTATTACACCTCCATCCGTCGCATAAAATATAACCAAGGGTCTGGTCGGTGCCCCACGCCATAGTTCACAGACAATCAGCAGAGAAACATATGATTATAAAAACTACTACCTGAATCCTAACTCAGAGCATTCTAACGAAAGCTTCATGGGTTAACTTGAACTCAATACATGCGAATGTCCACTATATATACATATATCTTAGGAATGTTTCAAAATACAGAAAAGTTACGTCCTTAAGGCATTATTATTATGCTTCGAAAGTTTGGTTTATATACATCGGCTCGCAGGCCGGCCACACATGAAAAACATTAAAAAGGCCTTCACTTGGCCTTCGAGGTCCGATATAGCATCAAAGGGTTGTAACCCGCTATTTCCCGCTCAGCTCTCTAGCACCTACACAGGGACAATCAACCACAACAACGGTAAACAAGGCAACGATCAGCTTTCAGCTGACCAATTTATAACGACCCTGCCCCATTCCCGGGGTGGTGGTATTCCTTCCCTGTAGGCATAGCATTAACATAAATAAATATCACAAGAAGGCTCACTCATGCACCATTAAATATATCACAAACGAGTTCCTTTGCGGCCAAACGTTCCATGCACTTAGGACACATTCACGGTGTACCGGACTTCCCGAGTCCCACCACCATCCATAGTCCCAGACTTGATGGTATACTTGAGCATTCTAGTCTTTCTGGGATGGGACCTAAGATTCCCATTATGTCAATGATGAAAGTCATTTACTTTAGGCAATCTAGCTCGACCAACATAATGTGGGTAGAGTTCAGCACTTTTCCTGCTGCTTAAATCACCATGTCAATGATGAAAGTCAAAGCAATCAAGCCCCATGACAAGACGCGGGTCAGCTTCCCATTTCCCATTCGACTCTATGGCATTTTGTAATGCCCCCAATTTTGTTCGATAATTTTATTTTATTTGATATCATCACATTTATGACGTCATGTCATTACTTTTAACGTTGAGTTGAAGGCGCAACGCCGTTAAGGCATTTTCGCGTCTGTTCGGTCGAGTCGATAAAATTCTTGAATTCTTGTTGTAATTGGAAGGAATTTTGCTTTGGAAAATTAAGTAAAATAGTTCTGGACTTGCTTGTCAAGTTTCGTCGCGATCCGAGTGATATTCGAGCATCGGCGATTTTCCGAAATTTTGTTTAATTTATGTTCGTCGTAGACTTTGAAAATATATATCTCAAGACTTGGTATATCAGATTCTACTAGACATTTCTAGATTTAAGAAATGGTTGTTCGACCTTTAGGAAGGATTTAGAATCCTAGATAAAATCTAACACATCCTACACAAAAGTCGAGGAACGGTTATAAGAGTGAGATTTAACAACATCACCAACATATAACACAAAACATGGCAATGTAGCAAAAATCAAGAGCATGAAATCTATAAGTAGAATCAGTCAAGGGACCTAAATAGCACAATATTGAGTAAATTATAAAAAAATCATGATAACAAGGAGTTAGAAATTTCTGCAAATCGGGATAAGAAGGGAGGAGGAGGAAACCACCACTTGCCTTGGCATGACCGGAAGAACTCTCGAAATCACTCCTCGTCGTAGATCATGGCTAAAGAAGCCGAGTGGTGCTGGAGTCTAAACAAAAATAGGCGAAATAGAGGTTAGGTCCAAATACCATAACGAGAAAACTCAAGAAATGGTGAATGTTTACCACGATTGAGTAGCTCTCGACGAGAGCATTCCAGATCTATAATCGGTTGAAGATTTCGAGCAACGGAGCTCCGTCGGCGGCCACCGGAAGATTCACGAATGGGAGGAAGTCGCTGCTTAGGTTTCGGTTCGGTTTGAATTTAAGTAAGAAGATAAAGTAATAAGAATATAGGTATATATATATATATATATATATACATATATATATATATATATATATACATATATATATATATATATACATATATATATATATATATATATACATATATATATATATATATATATACATATATATATATATATATATATATATATATATACATGTAATTATAAAATTTATTTTGTCTAAATTGGAAAAAATGTCAATTTAAGTGTGGGCACAGGGAAAACAAAGATAGAGGTTTACAATGGCTTCAAATCAAAAAGTGCTCAACATAAAAGTTGTAGATCTTGTCTAGACAAACAAATTTCATGTAAACCATTTTTTTATAAGATGCCGTTTTGACCCTCAAAACTGTGCCCGAACAAAAACTAGAATGGAAATCTCGAGAAGGATCTACAGTACTCGAGATCAAGCACAAGACTACTCGGGAAGGACAGAAGAATACTGAAGTACAAGCCAAGAATTACTCGAGATGAACAGTAGAATACTCGAGTACAAGCGCAGAATTACTCGAGAACTAGCCCAGATCACTCGAGAACAAAAATTGCAGAACAGTACTTTTTTTGTCCCCATGAATAGTGGTTTTTACAAATATATCAAAAAATAAAACTATAGAGATGAATAAGAAATGAAATATTTGAAGAGTGCTCTAATACTAAAATAATAATATTTATATATTTTTTGAACAAGGAAACACGAGTTCAAAACGGAGGCCCAAATGCGCGCCGAATTAAACGAAACTTGCACCGTAAGAGAACACTAACGCTACGAACTCAATGTCGAAGTAAAAACAAAATCCGACGATTCATTCTTGAGATGTAAATTTTCAAAGTCCACGACAAACATAAATTCCGCAAAACTTTGGAAAATTGCCGAGGCTTGAATATCGCACGGATCGCGACGAAACCTTAGGAGCAAGTCCAAAATTATTTAACTTAATTTTTCAAAGAATTTTTTTTTCCAATTACAACAAGAATTCAAGAATTTGGCCGACTCGACTGAATTGATGTGAAAATGCCTTAACGGCGTCGCGCCGTTAACTCGACGTTAAAAGTAATGACATAACGTCATAAATATGATGATATCAAATAAAATAAAATCATCGAACAAAATAAGGGGCATTACAGTCACTCCCCCTAAAAATAAGTTTCGTCCTGAAACTTAACACAACTCTAAAACCAAACTAAAATGAGAAAATCAAACACCACTAAAAACATAGAGACATTCCAGGACTAAGAGAAGAGGTGCGGCTGAGATTACCTCATTACCGACTCCAATTCCCACGTCGCACTCTCAACGTCTTGATTTCGCCAGAGAACCTTAACCATGGGAATGGTCTTTCTACGCAACACTCGCTCTTGAGATTCCAAAAAATGGACATGCTCTTCCACGCACAAAAGGTTAGGCTAAATTTGGGGCACTAAATCAAGCACTTGACCATTAAAACGAACACACTTTCATTACTTGCTCACATGGAACACATCATTGACACCAGGGAAGGTTGCAAATAAATTTATTCTACAAGCTGACACTCGATGCGCTCAAGAATTTGAAAAGGTCCCACATATCGGGGGTCTAACTTGTGGTTCCTTCAAAACCTTTTCACACCTGGCATCAAACAAACTTTCAGAAAGACCATGTTCGCAACGTCGAACTCCAGATCAGCCCTTCGTCGATTAGTATATTTATCTTAATGCTCTTGTGCTATACGAAGCATTTATCGAATATGAGTGACAACACAATTCATCTCTTCAAGGGATTCCGGACCTAGCAATGGTCTCTTACCCACCTCATCCCAAAATAAAGGCGTCCTACAATGCCTCCCGTACAAGGCCTCAAACGGAGACATCTGCAGACTCTCTTAAGAACTATTATTATAAGCAAAATCCAAGAGTCTTAAGCATTCATCCCAAGAACCATCGTAATCCAATATGTAACACCTGATCATATCTTCTATGATCTGATTTATCCTTTCCGTCTGCCCATTTTTCTGTGGTTGATAGGCGGTGGAATACCTTAAATCAGTTCCTAACCCTTCTTGTAAACTCTTACAAAAATGAGACGTAAATCTGGAGTCTCGATTTGATACAATGCTAAATGGTACTCCATGAAATCTGATGACTTCATCAAAGTATAACTCAGCTATCTTTTTCATAGAATAATCAATGTTAAAGGAAACAAAGTGAGCACACCTTGTCAATCTATCGACTATTACCCAAACAGAGTCGTGCCCACGGGGAGATTTCGATAGACAGGTGATGAAATACATTGAAATAATCTCTCATTTCCAACATGGAATATCAAGCGTTGTTAATTTACCACCAGGCCTTCTATTGTCAGCCTTAACACACTGACATGTATAATATTCTGACACAAACTTTGCTATATCGTTCTTCATTCCAGTCCACCAAACAATTGCTTTAGATCTTTATACATTTTTGTTGAACCAGGATGGTAGGCAATACTGGAACCTTGAGATTCATTGCAAATCTTATCCCGAATGTAACCAACAGCCGGATAAAAAATCTACCCCCATATTTAAGAGTATCTAACAAGTCCAAAGAGAAATCACGTAGCTCTCCCTTCTTAGTTCTATTCCGGAGATGCAACAAATCAGGATCATCCTTCTGGTGCATTCTGTTAAAAGAAATCTAAGAGGGCTCTTTTACATCCAAACTAGCGGGCACAGTAATACTCCTAACTTCAATGTCAATCAACAAGAATTCTTCCACCAAGGATTGCACAGATAGGTTGAAATTTTGGCGGTCTTTCTACTCAAGGCATCGACCACTACGTTAACCTTTCGTATATGATAAAGGATCTCCACATCATTATCGGTCACATACTCTAACCACCTTCGGTGGTGCAGATTCAGTTCCTTTTGAGTGAAGACATACATCAAACTCTTGTGGTCTGTATAGATCTTGCACAATGCACCATAAGTAAATGTCTCCAAAGCTTTAGCGCATAGATTACAACAACAAATTCCAAATCATGCGTAGGATACTTTCTTTCATGAATCATTAATTGTCATGATCCGTACGCGATCATCTTTCCTTCTTGCATCAAAACACAACCAAGCCCAATGTGTGATGCGTCCACATACACAGCATACTCGACTCCTTTAGTAGGTAAAGTTAAAACTGGAGCAGTACACAATCTCTTCTTCAACTCTTGGAAAGCATCTTCACACTTATCGCTCCATATGAACGCGATGTTCTTCTGTGTAAGTCTTGTTAGAGGAGCAGACAACACAGAGAACCCTTCCACGAACCTTCTATAAAAACCGGCCAGACCTAAGAAGCTCTTAATCTCTTTAGGAGTAGAAGGTCCCTTCCATTCCATCACAACATAAATCTTGGTCGGGTCTACGAAAATACCGTCCTTGCACATATGCCCAGAAAGGACACCTGGGGTAACCATAATTTTCACTTAATCTTCTTAGTATAGTGTTTGTGCTCCCTCAGGTTGACAAAACTAAGCGCAAGTGTCGATCATGCTCCTCAACACTGTCGGAATATTCAAAAATGTCATTGATGAACACAATCCCAAAACGGTCCAAGAAATCTTTTAACACTCTATTCATTAAGTCCATGATAGCAGAGGGGCATTTGTCAGTCTAAAGGACATCACCAAGAACTCAAAATGCCCGTGCTGGGAATGAAAAGCCATTTGTTGTATTTCAGCCTCACGGACCCTCAACTGGTCGTAGCCTGAATGAAGGTAAAACTTTGAAAACACAGTGCATCCCCACAACTGATCAAATAGATCCTCAATCCGAGCAACGTATATCGATTCTTGATGGTTACCTTATTTAACTCCCGATAATCTATGCAGAGCCTCATGGAACCATTTTTCTTCTTTACGAACAAAACAGGGGCACCCCGCGGATAAGAACTCGGCCTAATAAAAGCACACTACATCAACTCATCCAGCTGAGTGCGCAACTCCTCAAACTCACGTGGATCCATACAGTACGGTATTTTAGTAATAGGGCGAGTACCTGGCTCGAAGTCTACCACAAACTCCACTTATCTCTTAGGAGGAATTCCTAGAAGGCTATCAGGAAAGACATCTAGAAACTCTCGCACCACTGAGATATCCCCAAAATGTGGCGTAACAAAAGCTATTTCCAGAGCAGAAATAGAAACAAGATACGCCTCGAAACAAGACTCTATAGCTCTTCAAGCACGTACCGTAAAAATAATGAGGGAACCCTTGTCCTGAAATCCATAGACACACATGGGTTGGTCGTTGTCCATCTTGAAGTCCAGTCGCTTTGCCTTATACTGGATTACCACATCATACTTGGATAACCAGTCCATGACCAAAATGTCATTGAAATCTGCCAAATACAACACCATCAAGTCTGTAAAAGCTAGGAAATCGCCTAGATGAATAGGGAACCTCTGAATTCCTCGATTTTATATCACCAGATCTCCGGATGGAAGCTTGATGTTGAAGGAATCTTCTAACTGGTCCACGTCCAAATGATGTATATCTACAAAACTCTGCGATACAAAGGAATGGGTGGCACCCGAATAAAAAAGAACGCGTGCCCACTTATTACGCACCTTAAACTCCCCCAAAATTATAGCATACATAACTAAACGAACAAAAACTATATCAAATAATGGAGGGTAAAAGTTAAACTAGAATATAACCTGATATCACTTGGGTAGAGGTCTGAGCTACCTCTCTTGTCACCACATTTAGCTTTCATTTTCCTTTTTCCTAGTTTGGTAGCAGCGGCAAAGCCCGGAGCGTGGCAGGCTGTTTTGGGGACTGAGCCTTGGGGCATGAAGTCTTCAAGTGCCCCTTCTTCCTGCACCGGAAGCAAGTCGTATCCTTTGACCAGCAGAGACTCACGTCATGCCCCTTCCTTGAACAGAATGAGCACACCTGATCTCCCTCAGGTGCACCTTGGATGGCGTGCACCTACTGCTGCTTCACAGTGGAAGTCCTCTTAAAATACCTTTCATAAGGGTGGCAAGATTGACCACAGAAGCTACATACTTCACAACTTTTCTTTTTCGAAGAAGGGCCAGATGCCCTGGAGCTTCCATCCTCCACACGTTTCCTCTTCTCATTTCTCGTCGCGACACCTCGATTCTTGGCATTTTCAATCGCCTCAACCTATAGTGCGGCTTCCATAGCCTCAGCATAATTTTCAGCTTTATAAGCGCATGCCCGCTGCTGGACATCGCTTCTTAGCCCTCCAAGGAAACGTTTCACTCTACCTTCCTATAAAGTTACCAAATCAGGAGCAAACCTTCTCAATTTACTAAACTCAATCTCATATTTGCTCACCATGAGCTGTTTAGGTCCCTTGACAAATTCTACTTATAGATTCATGCTCTTGATTTTTGCTACATTGCCTTATTTAGTTATATATGTTGGTCATGTGGTTAAATCTCTCTCTTATAACCATTCCTCGACTTTTGTGTAGGACATGTTAGAGTTTATCTAGGATTGTAAATCCTTCCTAAAGGTCGATGAACTGTTTCTTTAATCTAGAAATGTCTAATAGAATCCGACGTGCTAAGTCTTGAGATATAATTTTGTTGGGTTTTCTTGATTGCGGGAGTCAGTGGATGATACCACCTCCGCACTGTTTGTTTCCTTTATTTGTACCACGTGGAACTCTATCGGGTGTTTGGGCAACTGCGGTGAATGGTGGAGTGTTTGAGTTTCCCCCGCAGTTAGATGGATATTATATATCTGTGAGGGTGTGTCTAGATGAGTGACCACCTCGCCTGTATTTTTGGTTCGAGTTTGCCACATTTGGCTAAAATAGTTTTGAGTATTCTTTCTTATGATTTAATCATGTTTTCTAACTTTATAGCCTTGTGTAACTGGTGTGATTTGTTGTACATGATGATTCACGTAAGTTCTATGTTTCTGATTTGGTACTTTACTTCTATAGTTAACTTCAGTATGTTTGGTCTTGGGTTGGTACCCCTTTTGACCTTTGTTACTTTTTGCTTACTTTTTCTGCCACTGTTTGTACCTTCTTGCTGAGGTGTTCTGTGTTTGGAATGCCTCAGGTTAAGAGATTTAGCAGGTAGTAGAGCTAGTTTTGGAGTTCCGGAGCAGCAGTGTTGGCTGTGGTTTTCACCTCGCCGTAGCGAGGTAGGTTGTTTTTTTAGTTAACTTTACCTAGTTTAGATGTACTTTTTTTATGTGGGTTCGTGTCAGTTTGTTGACACCCACAAGGTTGTTGATGTTGGATACTTACTCGGTGCTAGTCTATTCTTTTTGATAAATTGGATTATTTGGTTTCTGGGATGTTTTATGCTAGGACTGGATGTTAGATATTTTTAACTTATAAAACCCTATTATTAGTACATCATACATGCCATCTATTTCAAAACTATGTCACTACTTTCTGGTTAGCGTAAAGACCTTTTCCTATACTTATAATATATTTATAGTTTTTCATTGCATGAGTTGTTCTTTGGGGATGTTTACACTAATGTAGGATGTTTAATCTTATGAATAAAGTATTTTCCGCAGCGTATAAACCATTTTCTTTCGTGTACTTGATGAGCCACTAAGCTTATGGATACGGTTGATTAATCGCTTAACATAAATTGGATTTTTACTTAATCACTCAAAGATCTCTCTTTTGTGTCTGGTAGGAGTTTTGCAAGAGCGTCCGCAGTTATCCCCTACTGATGTTGCATCATGACGTGTATTTCCCCTTACTCTGATAAATTATTATATGCGGTGAAAATGCGGGTTGGGACATCTTTTTGCTGGGTACAACATGCTATAAGCATCACTTGCCACTCATATGTCCTCAGGACCTGAGCCTACAATTATCAATCATGGCACTCAAGGCCAATAGCTTGGTTCTCCAAGCTCACAGCTTCTCATGCAACACACCTTGTCTCTTGGACACAGAATTCTTAAAAACATTCAGGCTTCCATGCATGACCACCTTAGCTGACTACACAACTTTAAACAATAACCCCAGGTCTCCCAGAGACAGGTCTTATAGCTTACTGGAAGTTATCGCCAGCAGTGGCACTACCGCTGCGCGGTCGTGATAGAATTCGATACTTCCCAATTTTTTTGTATTTTCCTGGAGATCACCTCCAGTACTATCACTACAGCATCCTGTACACCCCCAGACCCAAGATTCTATACGTTGAACCACACGTTTATCGACAGATACTTCTCCGGCACACATATCAATTCATCACCAATCCAGACCAACCTGTCCATATGGGCTTCACACATCATGCCTATTCTGCACTTCGATTCCGGATCTAAATGCAAGTTTTATCGCGGATCACAATGATATACCAACTGGAAACCACCCTTTTCTTCACCTTTTGGTGAGGGGTTCCATGCATATGTAAAATAGAGGACTTCACTAGTCCAAGAAGGAAGATCGTTACCCTTGTTGATCTTTTAAGAGCCATGAATATGTCTTGTATCCAGATGGAAAGGAGCGCCTCGCTTTCCACTTCCCGGATCTTACTTCGACACTTGATTCTGATCACGGGATCTCCTTCACCAAGCTTGCAACACTAAGCCCCAGCCTCTTTCCTTCAAGAAATTTAAGTACCAAGAGAGAGAGAACAAAATGAGAGTTCAATCTCATGCCCATCTTATATTTTGAGGCTACCGCCGAGCGGTATCTACAACCACCGCGCGACATCATAGGCGGTTGTCTCTTGACCCAATCGCCAAAGTACATCCACTCAAAAACAACCTCCACTACTGTCAAGCGATACTTTATCTCGAGCTTTCATCGCGCGTTATCTTCTACCGTTGCGTGGTAGTCACTCAACGGCAGGCTACCGCCGTGCGTCAAGTTACTACTGTCAAGCGGTACTTTATCTCGAGCTTTCATCGCGCGTTATCTTCTACCGTTGCGTGGTAGTCACTCAACGCTTCGTTGGGAGCATTGAGTGTGATTAGAGCGTCTATTGTTACTGCCACGTGCTAGCACACTACCGCCGTACGGTAAGCCTCTCGATGATTTGTAGAAAGTGTTGAGTGCTAAGGCGATGCAGTACATTTCTACCGCTGCGTGGTAGATTCCCGAGACGCCGGACGATTTAATTAAATAGCTAACGCTAACGTTAACTCTATCGCCGTGCATTGACGTCCAATCCTTCCATTTTAGGGTTTTTGGGGCATTACAAATCTTCCCTCCTTTAAGAAATTTTGTCGTGAAATCTTATATATATTTTCAATGGAAAAGTGCACAAAACCATTATAAAACCAACTCGGAAAACTCATCACGCATGGTTTGCTCACGCTCCCATGTCAATTCTTCACAGCCACAAATGTCCCAATGGACTTTGACCATCCCGATTGCTTTGTTTCGTAGTTGCCTGAAATTTGTATACTCGATCTGAATGGGTCTAACCTTTACGGTCAGCCTACTATAGATCGGTTCCAGATCATCAACGATCACTTGCTAGGCTCTTTAAAAATTTTTCGTAGCACCGATATGTGAAACACAACGTGCAAACTACTTAGCTCCACTAAAATAGCTAATCGATAGGAAGCTTCTCCAATCCTCTTAACCATTTTAAATGCACCAAGATACCTCGGACTCAACTTTTTCAAGCATCGAATCCTATACACGCCTTTGAATGGCTTGATCTTCAGATATACCCAATATCCAAATGCATACTCCACGTTTCAGTGCTTGGCATTGTAGTACTTTTCATGTCTATCCTGGGCTACCAATATCCTCTCTCATATAGCTAGTATAGTCGAATTTTCATCTTTGACTTCTTTACGCTTATACATCTTCGACATGCCTGTTTCCGCACAAGCTAAATGAGTACCGCACTTCCTACCATATAAAGATCTTAAGGGCGCCATCTGAATTCTAGCTTGATAACTATTATTATAGGCAAACTTGATCATATAGAGATGGTCCTCCCACCTCTTCTGAAAATCTAAGGCGCACATCCAAAGCATATCCTCCATTATCCCGTTGGTCCTCTCCGTCTGACCATCCGTTTGCGGATGAAAGGCCATACTGAACTTCAGTTGAGTACCCAATTACTAGTTCATTAGCCTCCAATGATTCGAAGTAAAGCGCCCATCTTGGTCACTTATGATGCTACGGGGCACTTTGTACAAACATACTTTGTTATCAACATATAATTAGCCAAAATTTTAAATAAATCATCCTTCTTGTTCGGTATGAAGAGTGATATCTTTGTCAATCAATCAATGATCACCCACACAGCAACATTTCTGATATGTGATCTCGGCAGCCCATGCATGAAATCCATAGAGATATCATCGAACTTCCATACCAGAATTGGAAATGACTTCCGGAAACAACAAGACTTCTGACATTCTTCTTTCTCTAAGGCATTACTCTAACACTTTGCCACCTAAAGAGCTTTGTATTTCTTCAAACCCGGACACCAGAACATCTTTTTTATGTCCTTGTACAAATTTGTGCTCCCTGGGTGAATTTAGTACTTCGTGAAGTGTGCTTCATATATCAATTCTTCCCGTAGTTTACTCACTTTTGGGACGCACAAACGAACGTCTTTTCCCAAAAGAACATCATACGAGGAGAATTGGGAATTTGATCCATCCGCTGCATAGTGTTTCATACTCTCATCGAGTTCCATTGCTTGCCGGACCATGTTTGTAAGGTCATACTGTACCTCTGTCGAGTTCAGGCACGCATTTGCAGTAGAATTCTTGTCAACACAAGAAATCTCTAAGGCCTCTAACTCCAGGATCAGACACTCATCATGCATCTGCAACCAATTTGCCCGTACTGGAGTCCGCCGACTCAAGGCATCTACAACCACATTTTCCTTCCCATGAGTGTAATGTATTTGGAAGGTTTAGCCCTGAGGAACTTCATCCACCTCCGCTGCTACATATTCAAATCATTCTAATCTAATAAGTGCTTAAGGCTCTTATGGTCTGTAAAGATATCAACTTTCACGCCATATAAATAAAAATGCCACAGCTTTACTACAAAATTCACAGCTGTCAACTCCAAGTAATGAACTGGATAGTTTCGCTCGTGCACTTTCAACTAACATGAGCCATAAGCAATAAACTTCCGAACAGAAGAAGAACGCATCCTAAACCTCTCCCTAAACCATCACTATAAATCTCACAGCCGTCCGTACCATAAGGCAAACTTAATATAGGCGTCGGGGTCAAATGACACTTTAACTCCTCAAAATCTCGCACGCACTCAGGAATCTAAATGAACTTTTGATCTTTCCTCGTTAGTGTAGTGAGAGGTAAGGATACTAGCGAAAAGTTCTTTACGAAGCGTCTATAGTAGACAGTAAGTCCAAGGAATCTCCTGACTTCTACTATAGTAGACAACACATGCCACTCCCATATCGCAACTATCTTCGTCGGATCTACCGTAATACCCTCTCCACTAACCATATGGACAAGAAAAGCAATTGACGAAAGCCAAAACTCGTACTTTGAGAACTTGTCATAAAGTATGTTTCTTCTTCGGACTTATAGTACAATAATATATCATCAATACAGATGATCACAAATAGGTCCAAGGAATCTCTAAACATTCGATAAATTAAGACAGGAATACCAATGGCGTATTTGTTAGCCCAAATGGTATTACGGTGAACTCATACTGACCATAACGTGTAACAAACACCGTCCTGGGAATGTTACATTCCTTATCCTCAACTGGTAGTAGCCAGATTTCAAATCTAGCTTTCAGTAGAAAGTTTATCCAACAAGCTATTCGGACAAGTCATCAATCTATGGTATTGGATACTTATTCTTCTCCTTCAGCTTGTTTAATTCTCTATAATTCAATGCATAAAAGCAAGCTTCCGCCCTTCTAAACAAAGAGGACCGGTGCAGTCTAAGATGCCATACTCGGACGTATATATCCTTTCTCTCGCAATTCATGTAATTAAACTTTCAATTCTGCCATCTCTTTTAGCGCTACTCGGTACAGTGAGCAGGCCATAGGTTTCGCACCACGATCCAACTCAATAGAGATGTAAATCTCCCACTGTGGTGGAAGCCCAAGGAGATCCTTAGGAAACACATCTGCGTACTCTGACCGCATGAAGAACAACTCTGCACCCTTCTAAACAGCCTTGACTACCTGTATAGTAGACATCAATATCTTGCTCGATCCTCACATACTAGCAAACTTAGTCTCTCAATCGGTGTTTTGTTCATGTGTGACTTCATTAGAGTTGCAATCTATACATGCACGCTACTTTGAGAGCTAGTCCATGCCAAAGATTACATCAAACTTAGATATCTAGAGAATCGATGCTTCTAATCCAAAATCTTGACTTCCTATCCATACCACAACATAGCAAGACCTATCCACACGCATCACACATCCGTTAGGTAATAACACCTTTAATTTATCTGTTGACATAAGAGTATGCACTCTTGTTCGCAAATACTAATTCCTCATATAGAAATGAATGAGAAGCACCAATATCGAACAATGCTATCATCGGATGGTCCCGAATAAGGACAAAGACTATATGCAAACAATTCATACACAAGAATTGTACAAGTTACTATGTATGGAAAGCACTAAAAACTATATCTTAACTCATACCTATTACGACATCACTTTGTTTTATGGCCTCCTACTGGACAAGATTGTACACCCTTGGTTAAGTTGGAGCATATTGGGATGTATTGGACTCCACCGCCTTTACCTTCTCAGCATATGATGCCCTTTCCTTTTTGTCCTTATTTGGAAGGTCACTTGGCATTCACAGGCAAAATGTCCTGATTTAGCACAAGTGTAACATGTAAGCGGACCTCGCCCAGGCATTGCTCCAAAAGTAACCATATTTTGAGCTTGTACAGATGACCTGGACTTTGTTCTCAACTTCTTTCGATACTAAGATTTTGCAGGATGAAGCACCTTCAACTCGGGTTTTATCATAGCCAAGTCCCTCTTGCCCTATACCCTCTTCATGTCCTTTTCTAACGAAATAGCCATTTTAACAAATACTTGAAACCCATGGTTCATTGGACCTGAGACCTGTAACCTAAGCTCTTCTCGCAGTCCCTCATAGAACCTATTGGTCTTACGCTCTTCGTACGCAAAAGTAGACCCCGCATTATGTCCCAACCTGGTAAACTCATGCAGGTAGTTATCCATATAACTCTCACCCTGAGTCAAATGCTGGAACTCATTTTCCATGGCAAACCGCAACGACGACGACAAATTCTTTGCCAAGAATAATCTCGAAAACTCCCCCATCGTGATCTACGATGTCGTCTACCCGCAAAGTGGTTTAACTCTAACTCATCCCACGAAAGCCGAGCCTCTCCTTCATATAAGAAAGTGGCCAAGGTGACCTTTTGTCCCTCCTCTGTCTCTATCGCAGTTAATATCCTCTTGAAGTGCAAAACCAGTCCTCTTCTTGCATTGGGGATCCTGCACCAGTAAATGTAGGAGGACTAAAGCTCATAAAATTCTTCAATTGTTGTTCAATCCCTAGCTTCTCAACTAAAGCCTCAGCAGGTACTTACCTAACAGTTATAGGTTCTGCAACACCAACCTGTACTGACACCTTCGCAGGTTGCACCTACCCAGTCGGGTGTGCATTCATCATTGTAAACACTACATCAGAAACAAAGCGTACTGTCTCTGTAGAAGGAGGGGTTGTGGGCACATCAGTTGGTGCCGCACTCTCAACAGAACATTAGGGTTCAGACTGCCCCGCACAACTTCTTGGCACCTATACATGTAAAATACATAATTTAGCAACTACACATAAGGCAAACAATGACTATTAGGAATGCATAGGTTCCTCAAACATGTGTATTTTCATTCCAAAGTGGACATTTGTGAGTTCATATTGTTATAACAGTAAGCACATACATGTGTTATCCACCCATTAAAAGAATTTGACCACGAATTTGGAGAAGGAAGAGCGAGAGAAGCGGATATAAAAAATGTAACACCTCTATCCATCACATAGAATATAAAATAGGATTCAGCTGGGGCCCCACGCCATAGTTTACAGACAGTCAGCGGAGTTACATATGATTATAATAACTACTAACTGAATCCTAACTCAGAGAATTCTAGCGGAAGCATTAAGGGTTAACTAGACCTCTATACATGTTAATGTCCACTATATAAATATGTATATACATATATACATATATATATATACATATATACATATATATATATATATATGTATATAGGTATATATATATATATCAGGAATGTTTACAAAATAAACATAAGTCAAAGCCTTAAGGCCTTACAATTATGATTGAAAAGTGTAGTTTACAGACATCGGCGCGCAAGCCGGTCACACATGAAAAACATTTACAAAAGCCTTCGCTTGGCCTTCGAGGGCCGACATTACAGCAAAGGGCTGCAAATCACTATTTCCCGATAGGCTCTCCAGCACCTGCATCGGGACAATCCACCATAAGGGCAGTAAACAAGGCAACGGTCAGTAATCAGCTGACCAATTTATAGCGACCCTACCCCATTCCCAGGGCAGCGGTATTTCTTTCCTGCATCATAACATGAACATATAAATATATCACAAGAAGGCACATTCAAGCAACATTCAATATATCATGAATGAGTGCCTCAACAACCAAAAGCTCCGTGCACTCAGGGCATATTGTCGGTGAACCGGACATCCCAGGTCCCACCACCATCCACAGTCCCAAACTTGACGGTATACTTGAGCATTCAAGTCTTTCCATCACGGGGCCTAAGACTCTCATTATGCCAACGATGAAAGCCATTTACTTTAGGCAATCTAGCCCGAACGACATAATGCAGGGACAGTTTAGCCCTTTTCTCGTTGCTCAAATCGTCATGTCATTGACAAAAGAAGAAAAAATCATGCCCCATGATAAGACGCAGGTCAGCTTCCCCTCTCCAGTTCGGCTCTTTGGCCTTTTTGCTAGGCATAACATGCTCTTAGCATCACTTGCCGCTCACATGTCCCCAGTACCTGAGCCTACAATTATAACGCCCCTGTTTTTTTATGTTTGTGTTAATTCCTTTAGTGGCGTATTTTTGACGTCAGGTCATTACGTTGATGCGTAGTTGATGGGTACCGTTGCTTGAGCGTGAATTTAGCTCATTTGTTATATTAGGGTTTTACTTCGGAATTTTATCATGGCTAAATTCTAGGGTGTTTTTGAGATTTCCGTCGCGAGCCGGATTTGTTTTGGAACTCGGTGGAGCCTTTTTGGGATATTTGGTGTTTTTACTTTGGGGAGTTTTTATCTGAGTTCGATTTGTCAGATTTTGATTTCAACTTCATCATTGGATTTGTTACATCGATATTTAGCGTCGGTGCGAATTTCGTGAAAATCCGATTTGATTGGATTCATCGGTAGTTTGGATGATTATTATAATAATATATTATATTATTTATATATACCCTTCTGATTCAGACGGAACCCTATTCATCATCTCCCCCAAGCTGTCAGACTGTTTCGCAAAAACGGGAGAGCGACAGACTTCGTAAGCTTTCACCGTTCGATTGTAGGAGCTCCGGCGCTCGAAATCTTTGTCGGAGCATAGATTTGGATAGCTCTCGGCGAGATCAACGTTCATACGGTGAGTTTTTCTCATTTCTTGGATTTTTGGGCATTAGGTTATTTGATTTTTACCCTAGTTTACCCGAAAAAGTTTTAGAAATTGTTGCCAAGGTGTTCTTGCGGCCAGATACTTGAGGAGGAGCGTGCGTGTGGCCGATTTTCTAGCGGTTAGAGGAACGTGGTGATTTTTTCCCCTTGCCATATCTCTTTTGTGTGTGTGTTTACTGTAGCTTTTCTTCAATCCTTTCTTTTAGGAGTAGTGTAGGGTTCAGTCAAGCATAATTTGTTGCGTAGTGTAGGATTTCCAGTTATGTTTGATCCATCATATATAACAGTTAACCTAAGTTTGATTCTTCAATTATATGACGGTTAGTCTAAGATAATTTCGTCGTTTATAACAGTCTAAGTAAAGGGAAATTCGTCATATGTGTGAGTGAGTACAATTGGTCAAATGTGGGGTTTGGACTAAGGCATATTTGTCGAGTATTCACGACGAATTTGTCGATTAACAGTCCTGGCATTGAGTGAAAGTGACTTGGCATCGAGAGTGTCGAGTGATCTAAGAGTAAAAGTCCATTTCGTCGAGTAATCTCGACGAATTCTTTGAGTATTAGTCTCGGTGTTGAGTGATTCTACATTAGTTGAGTTTTAGGCATCGAGTTAAACGAATATTAACCTTTGTGTTGATTCATTTAGTCATGGCATTGAGAGTGTTTAGTGACGGTGAAGCAAAGTGTAATTCATCATGTAAACTCGACGAATTCGTCGAGTATTGTCAGTTTGGCATTGAGAGCGTCGAGTGAACCAAATGGCGTTGAGCGCTTTGAGTGTTTCTTCCTTTAGCGTCGAGTGCAATTATTGAACTACGCTTTGCATCGAGTGAAGGAGTCGAGTGAAGTAAATTTCACTAAGTTTAGTCCTAGCATCGAGTGAGAAATCTTTTGCGTTGAGAGTGTCGAATGAACTCTAGATTCGTTGAGTATACTCAACAAATGTCAAGGTTATGTTAGCCGAATCATGGAGTATCGTTAAGTTAGTTAATTTTTCTAGGTATATTCATCTAGTGTCTACTATATTCGTTGAGTATACTCGACGAATCAGTATGGACTTGTTATTTTTCTCGACAAATTGAGCCAATTCGTCGAGTATGGGCCTTAGGGTGTATTTTGGGATTTTTCCTCCTGCTTATCATTGGAGAAATACTGCATTTTGGTTAGGTTTTTGTAAGTGTTTTTGGATATTTCGGACTGGCCCATGGTTGATAGTGGATTAAGGACCACCAAACATGTGCCGGCTTGTGAAATATTACACTTGGTGGTTTTGGGTGTTTTCTCATGGACTATTGGGTTGGGTTGGACATTGTGGCCTCCATCACAGTGCCTTATTTTTTGAGATGTTGGACTGTTGATTTGTGTTGGACATTGTGGCCACAACTGTAGTGCCTTCACGAGATGTTTGGGCCTGTTAGTTTGTTTTAGACATTGTTGCCACTGACTTAGAATAGTTTTTATTGGTGTTAATGATTCATGTTTTTAGAGCTTGTTGGATCCCTTGTAGGATTTGTGCTAGGTTCACTAAGTTAGGATCTTATGACCCAACATGTATAGCCAGGGTCATGGTTGTGTCCTAGAGTCTAGGCCAAGTCCTTAGAGTTAACATCACTTGGACCAGCCATCAACCGACTGCCAGAGACTCAAGATTTAGAGATTTCAAAGACTCAGTAAAAAGAGTTTGATGTCCGTCGAACTCAGGTCAACGAAAGTCATGCTCTTAAGAGAAAGATTCTTTGAGCTGAGCTCGACAAACTCAGTTAACAGGTCTCAGGTAGACTAATTCTGGATCATATGCTTCAACACTCAACGCCAGAGAACATCTCAAATATTCAAAGTCCAGAATCAAACTCAGGTCGATTATCTTGGATCTCAGCTCGACGAACTAAGTTCTAAAGTCTCAGGTCGACTAATTCTGGATCATATGCTTCAACCTCAATGGCAGTGAACATCTCAAATATTGTAATTCCAAAATCAAACTCAGGTCGACGATCTTGGATCTCAACTCAACGAACTGTGGACTCAAGTCGACGAATCAAGACTTGGTTATTTTCATCCTTCTATCCCTATTTTAATGCAATAATTCCTGAGTAATTAATGGTAAATTATTCCCTGAATATTACCGTTAGACAAAGCATTAAATATGGTCTTCCTCAGGATTATTGCTTGTCGTTTTTCTTTGGGACTGTTGGGGAAATAAATCAATGCAGATCATTCCCTTGGCTGTTAGCAATTAATGCAGAAGAAATTGAAATTTTGAATACAACCTAATATGGAAAATATAAAAGAGAATTTCTCTCTTTTTCGTAAGGACATACAAACACACAGAAACTAGTCAGCAAGAGAAGAACACCATAATCTCGCAATAAGGATTTCTCTGCTCTCGCTCTCTCTGGACAACAAAGTGCTAGAAAGAAAAAACCCTAGACAAGAAGAAGAATAGCTTTCAAAAGAAGAAGAACAACTATAACAATCAAGAGTCTTCTTCTTCTATCATCCTCTCAGGAACTTTAAAAGGACAACAACTACTGTATCAGTCAAAGAAGTTCCTAAAGATCTTCTAGTTGAAGCTAAAAGCCTGAAGGCCTATCACCCTGAAGCAAAGTTCCAACCACCTGAATCTATTCACTATCTCAGGGGGAGCTTTTGCTACCATCAAATCCACAGAGTCTTCTCAGTTGTATAATTGAGCAAGAGAAGACATAATCACTCTCTCATCCCCCACCGTATAAAGGGTTCTCTACTCCTTTCAAAAGTGATTCCTGGTTGCAAGTCACCTAACCAAAAGACTTGTGGTTTGGTTTTTGAACACCTGATCAAAAGCTCATTGGTGTCAGGAACCTGATCATAAATCTTAGTGGATTCCTACCAGGGTGGTAGAAGAGTGGATGTACCCTGGTTGGGGGACCACTATAAGTTCTTGTGTTGTCTGGTTGCCCTTTTATTTTTTTTCTTTTTGTGGCTGTGCTAGTTAGGACTGCTCTATTTTTGCTTAATTAGTTTTTCATTCTACAATTATTATTTACTGCAAAATTTCAAATATTTTTTGTAAGGATACTCTATTCACCCCCCCCCCCCTCTTGAGTATTCCAGATCTAAAACCTCACTTTCAATTTGTATCAAAGCGGAGTTCCTTTCGTTGTACAAGCTAACCCTTGAACCAAAGATCCTGAGTTAGATCTGTCATTCTATTCCCATTAGATTTATAATCACACACCATGGCCCAGAACAAAGATTTTGCAAGCACCAGACCTCCAATTTGCAACCAAAATAAGTTTGCCATCTTCAAGGCAAGAAAAAAATTATATATGAACTCCATTGATGAAGATATCTATAATTCCATGTTTACAGGTCCCCCTACAGCACTTACAACAATAGCATCATCCAGCACTAATGTAGTTCCACCACCTGAGTGGACTGAGGCCCAGAAGAAGGCCAAAATTGATGATGCCATGGCAATGAACATATTGGCCCAAACAATGTCAGATGACATTTTTTCAGAAAGTGGCTGAATGTACATCAGCTAAGGCCATTTGGGATTCCTTGAATCAAATGGTGGCTGGATCTGCTGATGAAAGAAAGGATAGAAGATCAAATCTCATATCACAATATGAGAATTTGAAGAAGGAGGAAGCTGAGTTAGTGGCAGACATGTACAACAAGTTGAGCTCAATCATAAATGAGCTGAAAACATTGGACAAGGAAATCACCCTCACAGAGGTGAATGACAAGATCCACATGTGCTTCCCAAGCTCATGGGATTCAAGGATCTGGCCCATCAAGGAGGCCATAAGCCTAAATTAGATTTCCACTGAATCTCTTTTGGGAAAGTTAAAGTTAGATGAATAACTCATCAAGACCAGAGAAGCAGCTGAGAAAAGAAAACCTCCACCAGCAAGGAAGGAGAACTATATTGCATTCAAGGATGTTGAAGAGAT
The DNA here is from genome assembly GCA_039513925.1 of Platanthera zijinensis. Classification (NCBI taxonomy): domain Eukaryota; kingdom Viridiplantae; phylum Streptophyta; class Magnoliopsida; order Asparagales; family Orchidaceae; genus Platanthera; species Platanthera zijinensis. The sequence continues at coordinate 126,063,339 of CM077085.1, read as the reverse complement.
AAAGACTCCAACAGTTAATGAAGAGTTGATGAGTCTATTTGCCAAAAGATTCTACAAGATGGCAAGGAAATACTTCAGGAGAAAATCATCCAGGCAGGATGAAAAGCCAAGGTATGATAAAAACCCTACTAAAGAAGTGGTTTTCTTTGGCTGCAGGAAACCTGGACACTTCATCTCTGAGTGTCCAGAGAATCAGAAGAAGGAGAAGAGAAGAGAGAAGGACACAAGAAGACAGCACAGCAGTAGGCCTTCTTCCAGCAAATATAAGAAGAAGGATAAAGGCTTTGTAGCTGAATCCTGGAGTGAAACAGAAGATGAATCCACATCTTCCAGCTCTAGTGAAGAAGAAGAGGAGGCAAAGGCAAAGGAAGTTTGCCTCATGGAAATTGATGCCAGCAGTAGCAGATCAGATACAGATGAATCTGATAATGAAGAAATCATGTCAGCTAAAGACCAGTATTAGCATCATATGATTTTGAATTTGATGAATTTAAATTTTAATTTAAAAATTTATTCTTAGATTTGATAAGCTCTGAGAAGGAAGTCAAACTTCTCAGAGAAAAATTAAAAGATCAAGATAAAATCATTTCTAAAAATGCTAATCTATCTAATGAACTAAAGTCTACAAATGAACAAATCATATTTCTTAAATCTGAACTTAGCAAAGCTAAGATATTGGAAGAAACATTAAATGGCAGATGTTTAAGACTGTTAGGTATAACCAGCATATTAAATACTAGAACAAATAACTGTAGATTAAGGTTAGGAGCTTCATCCAGTGAACCAATACTAATCCAAAATAACCATCTTTCTATACCTGTAAATTTTGTTTCTGATAAAATAAAGAAAAACACTAAATAAGTTAATAAGGTTAATGAAGTTCTTAAAAAGATTGAAACTAAGAACAAACTTAAAAACTAGAAGAATAATAAAAATAAAAATGTTCAGCAGTGATCGTCGAACTTAGATCGACGATATATAAACAGATCGTCGACCTCAGTACGACAATCTCTGAACACAAATTTCAATAATAATCATTCGTCTTACTGTGACCGAAAAATTGTGTATGGTTTATCGAGCAGAGATCGATGAACTTTGGGCACAGAAAATGAACGTGTTCATTCTCTGAGCAGAGATCGACGATCTCATCCCCATTCGTCGAACTCTAGTCGACGAACTCACAATAATTCATCGAACCAAGAAAGACTTAACCAAAATTATATCCATAACAACAACTCTTGTAATCCTAGGAAATCAGTTAATCCTTTTAATCAATGAATAATTCTACCAAGAAGATATCATCCTAAAGGATACAAGAACCAACAAGAATATTCTTACATTCTCAGTTATAGTTATGTACATCAACAAGGACCCAAGGTTACCTGGGTAAAGAACAACTAACTATCATTCTTGCAGGTAAAGAACTGTCCAACATTTAATCAACAATGGTATCTAGACAGTGGTTGCTCCAAGCATATGACAGGCAGCAAGGACAACTTAAGTGATTATAAGTCCAAGATGGGACCAAAGGTTTTCTTTGGTGATTCAAACTATGGCCAGATCAAAGCTATAGTAAATTTAAGATTGGAGCAGTGACTTTCAAGAAGGTTGCCTATGTTAGTGAATTGAAGCATATCTCAATAAGTAAACTTTGTGATGAAGGTTATCAGGTAATTTTAAACCATAGATCTTGTATTATTTCATCTAAAGAAAACAAAACTGTTTTAATTGTAAATAGACAAGGCAACATATACTTAATTGATTTTCTCTCTGCCAACTCAGACATCTGCTTACTTAATATAATTAATAATCATAATGAACTTTGGCATAAAATGCTAGGTCATGTAAACATGAAAAACATTGCTAGGCTATCAAAAGAAAACCTTGTGAGAGGTTTTCCTTCTGGTCCCTACAAGAAGGAAGGTCTTTGCAGGGCTTGTCAACTAGGCAAGCAAACTAAATCTAGTTTTAAATAAGTTAATAAAAGTGATTTACCTAAGATCTTGTACTTGCTACACATGGATCTCTTTGGTACCATTGTTGTACAGAGTATAGGAGGGAAATCCTATACTTTTGTTATTGTAGATGACTTCTAAAGGTTCACTTGGGTATTCTTTCTAAGATCTAAGTCAGATACCTTTAAAGTTCTTATAGATTTTCTCAGGACCATACAGATTGAGTACTCTACTCATGTTGCGTTGATCAGAAGTGATCATGGTACAGAGTTTGAGTCTCTTCTTATGCATGAGTTTTGTGAGAAGGAAGGTATAAGGCACTGCTTCTCAGCTCCTAAAACACCCCAATAATGGGTTAGCTGAAAGGAAAAATAGGACCCTAATTAAAGCTGTAGGCACATTACCTACAGATGCTTACATGCCCCTAACCTTATGGGCAGAGGCTGTAAGCACAACAAACCATGTCCTTAATAGGAGTCTAATACACAAACTAAAGAATATGACTCCCTATGAATTACTTAAAGGGAAGAAACCTAAAATCACTTATTTTAAAGTATCTGGATGTATATGCTATGTACATAACAACAACAAGAGATACATTAGAATGTTCGAAGCTAAGGCTTAAGAGGGGATTCTTCTAGGATATTCCCAAGTAAGAAAAGCTTATAGGGTTTTCAATAAATCATCATTAAAAATTGAAGAATCTGTTCATGTTACCTTTTATGAAACTAACATGTCTTGCAAGGAGAAATAGATTTCTACCAATAGTCTTTTGCCGGTACCTTGCTTGTGTAAGAATTTGGATGGACTAAGCCTCACCCAAGAGTTTCCAACACATCCTTCTCCACAAGTTAATGACGAAAGTGAAGAAGAAAGTACTGAAGGAATTGACAATCCCTCAACAGCACACACAATTCCACAAGAGGAATTAGTTCCAAATGTTGTTGCAGAACCTACTCCACCCACTGACTTTATTACACTAAGGGATCACCCAAGATCCCAAGTGATTGGAGACATCTCAGTAGGTGTACAGACAAGGCATCAACTCAACCAAGATTTGATGCATGCCTGTTTTCTCTCTCAGGTTGAGTCTCTATCCATACATGATGTTGAGCAGGATCCCCACTGGATAATTGTAATGCAAGAGGAATTAAACTAATTTGAGAGATGTAGAGTTTGGGATTTGGTTCCAAGACCCCAAGACCACCCAGTCATTGGAACCAAAAGGGTATACATAAATAAGCTAGATGCCCAAGGAGTGATTGTGAGAAACAAGGCTATGCTTGTTGCTCAAGGATATAGGCAAGACGAAGGCATTGACTATGATCAAACATTTGCCCCTGTTGTCACGCTAGAAGCTATAAGGATATTTTTTGCTTATGCTGCATTCAAGAAGTTCAAAGTATATCAAAAGGATGTCAAGAGTGCATTCTTAAATGGAGAACTGAAAGAAGAGGTTTATGTTGAACAACCTCCAGGTTTTGTTTCTCCAACTCATCCCTCTTTTGTATTCAAATTGTACAAAGCTATTTATTGTTTAAAGCAAGCTCCAAGAGCTTGGTATGAGACACTATCTAGCATTTTGATAGATCATAAGTTCACTAGAGGCATAGTAGATAAAACATTATTCACTATTCATCATAAGGACCAAACTTTGTTAGTACAAATTTATGTGGATGACATCAGATTTAGGTCTACTAATTCCAAATTATGCAAGAGGTTCTCTGACCTCATGAATTCAAAATTTTAAATGAGTAGCATAGGTGAGCTCACCTACTTCCTTGGTCTCCAAGTGAAGCAGCTGCCTGATGGTATCTTAATCTCCCAAGCTAAATATGCTAAAGAGCTTATAAAAAAGTTTGAAATAGCTGATGCCTCAGCAAAGAAAACACTAATGGCTACCAATGCTGTAATTGACTCTGATGCACTTGGGAAACCTGTAAATCAAAAATTATATAGGGGCATTGTTGGGTCCCTATTATATCTTACAGCAAGCAGACCTGATATCATGTTTGCCACATGTCTTTGTACTAGGTTCCATGTGAACCCTAAAGACTCTCACTTAGTTTTTCTAAAAAGGATTTTAAGATATATAAAGAGTTGTCCTAGTCTAGGACTCTGGTATCCCACTGAGTCAAAATTTGAGTTAACTGGATACTCAGATTCTGACTTTGCTGGATGCAGGATGGACAAAAGGTGTGCCTTAGGAACCTGCCAGTTCCTTGGTGTGAGATTAGTGTCCTGGTTTTGAAAAAGAAGTCATTTGTGTCTACATCAACTGCTGAAGCAGAATATATTGTAGCTGGTAGTTGTTGTTCCTAGATGCTATGGATCCAAAACCAACTCCTGGACTATGGCTTCAACTTAAATAATTCAACTCTCTTATGTGATAACACATGTGCTATAGCTATAACACAAAATTCAGTCCATCATAGTAGGACTAAAACTAAATACATTAGGCATCATTTCATTAGAGAGTGTGTAGACAAAAACCAAAATAAACTTGTCAATATCTGCACTGATTTGAAAAAAACTGATATTTTCACCAAGCCCTTGGATGAAAGAAATCACTTGTTCTTTGTAAATCAGCTTGGAATGATCAATGGAGAAGACTTAGTTTAGTTTCTGTCAACACTAGAAGAACTCTTCATATTTCATCGGCCTGAGATCGACGAACTCCCTGTTAGTAAAGTTATTTTTGTCGACCTGAGATCAACGAACCTACTTCAGAAAACTTTCGTCGAATGGAGCTCGGCGAAATGTCTTCAACCCTTCAGACTTAGATCGATGAATTGTTTAACTCTAAATTATTTCGTCGACCTCAGATCGAAGAACTATTTCTTTTTAGTGGAACAGAGTTTTTCGTTTCATACTCTAGAAAACCTTATATTTAGGTTTTCTCGACCTCCGTCCTTCCCTTTCAGTTCCATTTGCACTTGATCTTCGTTTTCTCTCTTGCAGGTGCCCTCATGGCGATTCCAACAGGAACACTTGCAGCGATGAAATTTTACACTGGATTCGATGTGGATTTCGATTCCTTCCAGCACTCAGATCCAATCTTCCTACACATTCTGAAACTGCTGGAAGATCAGCACCTGAAAAATCTGCTGACCACTAGAATAAAATTACCTGGCACAGAAATCAGAGAATGGGTATACACTGCGTCTACAGCATAGGACAACACCATGATCGGATCAATAGTGGGTATTGCCGTCTCTCTCTCTCCCGCCGTCTTAACTGAAATTTTTGGATTAAATAATGGAGAAGAAGAGTTAGAAATCGATAATGAAGAATATGATATGATGTTGAGTATGATGGGTTATTCTGGAGAAAACCCAAATAAATTGTTAAAGAAACACCTATCTGCTGAGTTCATGTTTCTCGTAGATATTGTTGGGAAAGTCTTGCTGGGCAAGCACACTGCGCACGACTATATAACCAGGCATCAATTTCTAGTTATGTGTGCAGTGGTGAATAATAAACAGGTGAACTGGGCACAGATCATTTTTGATCTTATCAAGAAAAAGAACAATAAAAAGGAATTTAACTTTGGAAGGATCCTGGGGATCTTCTTGAATGAAAAAGTTACTGAATAACTAGTCTCCCAGACCATAATCATCAATTCCAGCAAAAGGCTCACATGTGCCTTGTTTGGTAGGTGGGAGAGGAAATTCACAAAGCCCTCTAAGGCTTCTTCCTCTGCCACCCAAGCCCCTGAGAGTATAAGGGATTCTCCAGCCACTTCCCACCCTACTAAAGCGGTTCCATCCACCACTACATAACTTCTACCTCTCCAAACTCAATCCCAAACAGAAATTCCTACATCTCAAACCCATATTCCTTCTCATACTCCTTCCCCCCAGCATGAAACATGACTACAATCACCACCCTTATCTCCTCTTCCAAGGCATTTAGCTGACATCCCCCTATCCAACCTCTCATCCCTCCCATCCTTCAACCTCCTATCATCCCCTCTCAACACTCCCTCTCATCCAAATGACTCTCACCAAGACACTCAACTCCCACCTCCACCTCCACCTCTAACTCCACCAGCAAATACTACCTCCACTCAACCAGCCCCTGTCACAACATCTACCTCCCCCCTCTTGGACCCTTCCATTATCTCTCCACTCATTACTCTCCTCACACCCCTTCTAAAATCACTCATAGCAGAGGCTATCTCTCCTCTTGCTGCCTCCATCTCTTCTCTTACTGCACAAATAACTTCTTTCACTACTGCTCCCTCTTCAGTTGGGGGCCTGGCTTTAGTTCCTACTGAAACCAGACAGGGGGAGATACTTGATTAAGAAGCAGAAGGAGTTGTAGCAGAAGCAGCAGCACTAGTAGAATCAGTTGAAAAGGATATGGACACATTAGAAGCAGCAGCAGATGTAGCAACAGAAGTAGCAGCATCAGAGTTTGTTGAAACTAACATGGAAACAGTATCAAATGTACTAGCAGATGTACAAGATGAATTTTTAGTAGCAAATATACCAGTAGACAGCACTAAGCCATCCATGGTTATAATTCCATATACCTCACCAATCTGGCTCAAGAACACTTATGCAGCTCCAGAGTTGTAACACCCAAGAAATCTCAAAAGCAAAAGTGGGATTCAGGTTGGCTGACACGGCCTGAGACACGGGCGTGTCTCAGGGCATGTCAGGTGTACACGGCCTATGACACGGGCATGTCCCAGGGTGTATCCCCTTTTCTCGAGACGTCGACTTGAGTTCGCGAGAGCTGATTGTCGAGAGGTTTACAAGCCTAAGACACGGGTGTGTCCTGGGGCGTGTCTTGCTCAGGAGAAGTGGCATTGAGTGGCGCTGGGAGAAGTTGCGTTGAGTGGCGCTGAGAGGAATGGCATTGAGTGTGGAACACGACCTGTGACACGGGAGTGTCATAGGGGCGTGTTGGTCGTATTTTGCACACGGCTAGGGACACGGGCATGTGCCTTAGCTGAGTTGTTCTCGGGTGATTTTGGAGATCGTGTTAAAGGGCTGACACTACAAAATACACGACCGTGTCCTGGGTTACACGGGTGTGTCAGGCATGACACGGGCGTATCGATACCTGTGTTCTGGTTTATTTTCAGTACCGTCTTAGGAACATGACCTGTGACACGAGCGTGTCACAACCCGTGTTCGGCCCAAGAAAATCAATTTCAGGCCTGATTAGAGCCGTTCATTTTCATTGACTAAGATCCAATGGTCTGGGCTCTTACCTGGGTTGATACGGCCGGGAGTTAAGAGGAGAAAGCTCATTTGAGTTTCATCTTTCTCTTTCTAAAGCTAAGAGAGAGAGGAGAGCAAGAGAAGGAAAAAGAAGGGGAATCCCGCTGCCGGTGGAACTACGGTGGTCGAAATCGCGAGCCGAGTTTGGAGTTGCGGAGGTAAGGTTGCTTCGAAGACTTTCATCCATTTGCTTTCTCTCCATGGATCCGAGGCGAATTCCAAGGGTAACGATTTCCTTCTTGGACATGTGAAGTCCTAGTTTCCTTCATTTGAATAGGGAAAACCTATCCCCGCGAGTGTGCGGTTGGTTGTGGTGTCCCTTGGGGTAGATATGTGAAGTCCTATTTGTCAGAGTCCAGAATCGGAGTACGGATCAAGGCATGTTGTGTGAAGCCCATCTGGACATGCTGGTCTTGATTGGTGATGCTTGTTCTCACATCGCAGAAGACTCCGTGATTATTGCATGTATGCATGAAATCCATGGTGGATACCTGTGGCTTGGTACTGCAGGAAGTACTGGAGGAAGTCCTAGAAATTGTGAGAGTTAGGTTCAACTCTTGTGGCCGTGAGTTGTCACTTTGTGTGGTGTTGATTCATTGGGCTGAAATTGTATAAAAAGGGCTTCGTGCCGAACAGGAAAGGTGAAATCGACCCACGCCTTTATTTGTGCCCTTAGGTACGATGTACTTGATAATACGTTTTGTAGCCTAAACTATTATCGTATTTTATATTTTATATTGTACAAATTATGTCTATTATTAGTTTATTTTTATCCTTTTTATGTAAATTTTATTGCCACTAACTTTTTCCTGTCTTTTTGCAGGTTTTCAGAAAATTGGCCAAAATGACCTGTCACGCCCCCCTGTCACGCCCTCCCTGGGCGTGACATAGGGCGTGTCACCCGATCCCGAGGACAGCTGCTGGAAGGGACAGAAAACGGTCAAAACCGCTGTCACGCCCCCCCTGTCACGCCCTCCCTGGGCGTGTCACTAGGCGTGACCAGGGGCGTGTCGCCCTCTGCCGCAAAGCTGCCGCCGCATTAAATGCCCTTCCGCCTCAGCACGCAAATAATACTGTCACGCCCCATGTCACGCCCGTGACATGGGCGTGACACCTTCCTTTTTCGGCGACTGACGGATTTTCGACCAATGATTTGGACATGACAAGCCTGTCACGCCCCCCTGTCACGGGCATGACCTAGGGCGTGACCACCGACGTACCGAAGCAATCATCCCTCCCGCCAGAATCCAGAGCCCGAGGTCAAATCCGTACCTGTCACGCCCCCTGACACGCCCCCCCTAGGGCGTGTCAGAGGGCGTGACCAACCCGAGAAATTTTCTATAAATTGAGCCCCCCTCCTCCCCATTTCAGCAAGCTTTGGTTGAGTGGGGGAGGTGCTGCCCCTTTGTTTCTTGATCCTTTTTCATGCTTTCTCTCTCTCTCTCTCCCCCTCTCTTTGTACTTTTTGGTTAACCCTAGTTTAATCTTAGTTTGTGCTAGCTTTTAATGTAATTTTCTTCTTGCTTAGTGCTTAATGTAGTGCTAGAATAGGGTTTAATTTTCATGCACTTGTAATTTTATTTTCATTAGTGTAACTTGCCCTTTTTCATTAATAAAATTGTTCTTCCCTTAGCTTGTGTTCTTCTTATGTTTTTCTACTCATCTCCCCCCCCCTCCACTCCATTATGATTAACTAATCCTCCTTGTACTCGATCTTGATGATCCGAGGTTAGAGCGATTATGTTATGATGTTTTAATCAATCTTTTCTTTTTAGGTTAGGGCCTTGAATTACTCTTGATTAATCACGGGTTGGGGGTATATTTTCGATATATACTCTCCGCCTTTGCTTTCATTCTGGGCTAGCTGAGAGGCCGAAAGAATGAAGTGAGCATTCAAGAGTAAAGGGAGTTGTACGCACCCCTCGAGAGAGGCAGACGTCCAAATCTCCCGGATTGCAGTAAAATCCAATAGTGGGGTTCAACGCGTAAAGCGAGTTTTAGGCCTCCGATTTAGACGAGAGTCGGTCGGACCTTCCTAAACTCAGTTTGGCACGACTTCGAGAGAAGCGTGTTCAAGCTTTAGGAACCTCCACGGTCAAGGACCCTTATCCTATTAAGTTTAGATTTTTATCGCATTTTCTTAATCGTCTTTAACCGAGGTGAATCTCGATCGGGTGCATTTCCATTTCATATTTTCTTCCTTTAGTAGTAATCTCCTGTCTTGTGCTCTTTAATTAACTGCAGTAGTTTCCTTTCTAGCAGAGTTCTTTTCTTAATAGCGTAACTTAATTGCGGTAGTTCTCTTTCTAGTTTGCTTTAATTTCTCCATTGCGCTTAGATTTTCTAAAACCCTAGTTTTTCCGTCGATAAGATAATAGCGTTCGTGTGAGTAAGCTTAGCCAACAGTTCCCGGATTTCAATACGACACTTGTGTCTCCTTGCTACAATTCGATAGGTATACTTGCCTCATCGGGTTGCTAGTTCGGTTGCGTTTATTTTCTTCGAACCCTAGCGCGCAATAAGTTTTTGGCGCCGTTGCCGGGGACCCAACTTCCATTGATATTTTGAAAACACGAACCTATTAATTTTATCTCTTCTCTTTCTCATCCTCTTTCTTTAAAAATTTTAAAAATCAGAAAAAATTTATCACCGCTCTTAATAGAAACCAACCTCACAATTTTTCTACGCCACCTAATTCTCTCGAAAAGGGCAAAGGGCTTTAAGCGCCACTGTCTTGTCTAGTACCTTGCGAACCCTTCACGGGGTAGTCCTTGGGAAGTTCGAGAGTTAATCTATAAAAAAAATCTATTTCAAAAAGAAAAAAAAATTTTTAATTTAATTTTCTAAATCTAGTTTTTCTTTCTAGTTTATCCTTTTTCTCTTTCTCTTCTTCTTTTCTGTTCTTTTAGTGCATGACCCGCGGGAGTCTGTCGGTTATTTTGGACTTGGACCACGAAATTGAGCGTACTCTTCGGAGAAGATCGCGATTTCAAGGTCCTACTATCCAAGTGCCGGTTGAGGACTCCGAGTCATTTAATACTTTAAGAATGGAAGAACCCAACGTAGATGAGGCCGTGCAAAGAACTATGTCCTATTATGCACGACCGAACCTCGAGGGAACAGAATCGAGTATAGTCCGTCCTACTATAGCAAATAATAACTTTGAACTAAAGCCTAGCATAATTCAAATGGTGCAGCAATATGTGCAATTTGACGGACTTCAAGATGAAGATCCGAACGCACATATAGCTAGCTTTCTTGAAATTTGTGACACCTTCAAGATAAATGGTGTCACAAATGATGCGATCAGGCTAAGACTCTTCCCCTTCTCTCTAAGAACTAAAGCTAAGCAGTGGCTTAACACACTTCCGAAAAATAGCATAACCACTTGGAATGAATTAACTGAAAAATTTTTGGCGAAGTATTTTCCGCCCGCTAAAACTGCAAAACTTAGGAACGATATCTCTGCCTTCGGACAAATAGACTCTGAAACCCTTTACGAAACCTGGGAGAGATTTAAAGAATTATTAAGACGATGCCCACATCACGCGCTGCCTGTATGGTTACAAGTGCAGACGTTTTATAACGGGCTAAATCAAAGCACGAAGCAAATGATAGACGCAGCTTCTGGCGGTACTTTAAATCATAAGACCCCGGAAGCCGTTCTTGAGCTTTTTGAGGATATGGCCATGAACACTTATCAGTGGAATGTGCCCAGGTCCCGCCCGAACAAGCCTGCAGGTATCTATGAAGTGGACAACGTCTCCCAGCTCGCTCTGCAAGTAGAAATCCTAAGCAAAAAGATAACGGAGATGACTGCTGCCTCCGCCCCTCAGGTATGGGAATCTGCAACCCCTACTCCAGAACATTTAGATTATGTTAATAATTTGCCTAGAACTGCTTTTAATAATTTTTCTGCTGCGAATTTTCATCCGCCTGGTTTTAATTTTCCGAATAGTTATAACCCCGCTTTAAGAAATCACCCGAACTTTTCATGGAGTAATCCATCGAATGCGATGCGCCCACCTCAGCAAAATGATTTTTCTACACAACCACCACCACCACCACTTCTTCAAAATTACCCAAAACCTCCGAGCTTGGAGGAATTACTTTCTAAATATATCACCACAAATGACGCTACCATAAGAACTTTAACCGGAAGCGTAAAAAGTTTAGAAAATCATGTAGGACAGTTCGCGAAAATAATTTCTAAGTGACCCGCAGGGTCTCTTCCTTCCAATACCGAACCCAACCCGAGAGAGCAAGCGAAAGCTATAACTCTTCTGAGTGGGAAGCAAGTCTCCGGTATGGTAAGTGAAGAGCCCGAGGTAAGCTCCGCTCCTGCTTTTAAAAATCAAAGCTCCGCTCCCGCTTTTAAAAATCAAAGCTCTGCTCCGCTTCCACCCTCTGCTGAAGAAGTAATCACCCCCACTTTAGAAAATAATCTCACTCCACCACCCATCTTCAAAAATAATTCAACTCCTCCATACCCCTCTGAACTTAATAGACAACGTCAAGATGATCAGTACTCCCGCTTCTTAGAAATCTTCAAACAAATCCACATTAATCTTCCCTTCCACGAGGCTATTTCGCAAATGCCGAAATATGCCAAATATCTTAAAGACCTCCTCACAAACAAGAAGAAGTTAGAGAATCTTTCGCACGTCACGCTTAACGCCGAGTGCTCCGCCGTTTTAACAAATGGTTTGCCGAAGAAAATCAGTGACCCGGGTAGTTTCTCTATCCCGTGTGTCTTCGGTGATCTCTTTGTTAAACACGCGTTAGCCGACTTAGGCGCAAGTATAAACCTGATGCCCTTTTCGTTGTTCAAAAAGTTAGGGATTGGTAGCCTTAACCCCACGCGTATGAGTATCCAGCTAGCCGATAGATCCGTCAAGTATCCGTTAGGAATAGTGGAGGACGTTCTAGTGAAAGTCGACAAGTTCATCTTCCCGGTGGACTTTGTCATTTTGGACATCGAAGAAGACGTCGAGGTTCCCCTGATCCTTGGCCGACCCTTCCTTGCCACCTCCCGAGCCATCATTGATGTAAGCAATGGTAAGCTCTTTCTTCGAGTAGGCGACGACGAAGTCACATTTCCGATCACCCCTTCGATGAAGAACACCTTAGCGAACGATGACTCATGTTTTTTCGTAGACGCCGTGAGTGATGATTCTTCCTACTGCCTCTCCGACTTTGAAAAAGAATTTTCTACTTTTTGCTCCTCTTCTCTTACAACAGAATCACTGCAAGGAAGTGATGAATCTTCTTATTGTCTTTCCGACTTTGAAAAAGAGTTTTCTGATTTTTGTTCTTCCTCTTTTCTTACCACTGAATCTGTACAAGAAGCCGTCTTGGCTGCTAGCCCCACCCCTTATTACGTTCCTTATAAACAAGTTTATGAAGATATTATTTTTGAAAAAGAAAGAATCTCAAAATCCTCTTATGAAGAACCCCCTACCCTAGAACTTAAAGAACTTCCCGAACACCTTAAGTATGCTTTCTTAGAAAAAGACTCCAAGTTACCAGTTATCGTTTCGGCCTACCTCACGGATACGCAGAACGATAAACTTCTTCTAGTTCTACGTAAGCATCGTCGGGCTATTGCTTGGCAAATTTCTGATATCAAGGGCATAAGCCCATCTTTCTGTACACATAAAATTTTAATGGAAGATAATTCGCGTAACTCTATCCAACCTCAGCGCCGTATAAACCCGAATATGAAAGAAGTAGTTAAGGGCGAGGTTATGAAACTATTAGACACAGGAATTATCTACCCTATATCGGACAGTAAGTGGGTTAGCCCCGTTCAGGTAGTTCCAAAAAAGGGAGGGATAACCGTAGTTAGTAATGAGAATAATGAATTAATCCCGACACGGACGGTGACGGGTTGGCGTATGTGCATAGATTACCGTAAGTTAAATGACGCCACCCGCAAGGACCACTTCCCTTTACCGTTTATCGACCAGATTTTAGAACGTCTCTCCGGCCATAGCTTTTATTGTTTTCTCGATGGCCTCTCGGGGTACTTTCAAATACCCATCTCTCCCTAGGACCAAGAGAAAACTACGTTTACTTGTCCCTTCGGCACCTTCGCGTACCGAAGAATGCTGTTTGGATTATGCAATGCGCCGGCTACATTCCAACGATGTATGCTCGCAATATTTGACAAGTACGTAGAAAGCATTATGGAGGTATTCATGGACGATTTCTCCGTGTTTGGCGATACCTTCGATAGATGTTTAGAAAACCTCGAAAAAGTCTTAGAACGATGCGAAGAAACTAACCTTGCCCTAAATTGGGAAAAATGCCATTTTATGGTGAGGGAAGGGTTAGTTTTGGGTCATAAAATTTCTACTAAAGGTATTGAGGTAGACGTTGCCAAGATAGAAGTTATTGAGAAGTTGCCGCCACCTACAAACATAAAAGCTATAAGAAGTTTCCTAGGCCACGCTGGTTTTTATCGTCGTTTTATAAAGGACTTCTCCAAGATCACTAAGCCCCTCACCCATCTCTTAGAAAAAGACGCTCCATTCATTTTTGATGACTCTTGTATTTCTGCCTTTGAATTAATTAAAGAAAAGTTAATTAACGTGCCTATTATGATAGCTCCGGTGTGGGACCTTCCTTTCGAGATTATGTGCGATGCGAGTAGTTTTGCGGTGGGAGCCGTATTAGGTCAACGCATATCTAAGAACTTCCACCCCATCTATTACGCTAGTAAAACCCTCACATCTGCACAAGAAAATTACACCACAACCGAGAAGGAGCTCTTAGCTGTAGTATTTGCGTTTGATAAATTTCGCCCTTACATTACACTTTCAAAAATCATTGTTTTTACGGACCACTCAGCCCTCAAGTAACTTCTTGACAAAACGGATGCCAAGCCTCTCTTGATTCGCTGGGTCTTACTCCTCCAGGAGTTTGACTTAGAGATCCGTGATAAGCGAGGAGCCGAAAACTTGGCCGCCGACCATTTATCAAGATTAGATAACCCCTTTATAGAAAAATTAAATGAAAAATCTTTTAATGACTATTTTCCTGATGAGAAGCTGCTTTTAGTTAATACATCTACTTCTCCTTGGTTCGCGCACATCGCCAACTATCTAGTGGCCCGGGTGCTCCCAAAAGAGTTCTCCTCTCAGCAGAAGAAGAAATTCTTTTCTGAGCTGAAGAACTACTTTTGGGAAGACCCGCATCTTTTCAAAATTTGTGCGGATCAAGTGATAAGGAGATGTGTTTCTTTTGATGAAGGAATTGATATTCTAAAACATTTGCATGAAGGTCCGACAGGTGGGCACTATCAAGCTGCTCGCACCGCTCATAAGGTGCTTTGCGCGGGTTTTTACTGGCCTAGCCTGTTTAAAGACGCGCAAGCCTTTGTGAGCAGGTGTGATAGTTGCCAACGTTCAGGCAATATTTCTAATAAAAATGAAATGCCGCAAAATTATTTCTTAGAGTGCGAAATTTTCGACCTCTGGGGAATTGATTTTTTTGGCCCCCTTCCTTCTAGCTTCGGAAACAAATATATTTTAGTTGCTGTTGATTATGTTTCACGATGGGCTGAGGCCCAAGCTCTTCCTACGAACGACTCCCGAGTTGTAGTCACGTTTTTAAAAAAATTATTTTCTAGATTCGGTACGCCACGCGCAATCGTTAGCGATAGGGGTTCCCACTTCTGTAACGCGCAATTTTCAAAAATCCTTACTAAATACGGCGTTACGCATAAACTATCCACTGCCTACCACCCCCAAACTAACGGTCAAGTCGAAGTAGTTAATAGAGAAATAAAAAGAATATTAGAAAAGACTGTTTCAACTTCTAGAAAAGACTGGTCAACCAAACTTGACGATGCTCTATGGGCCTATCGAACAGCGTACAAAACCGCCCTCGGATGTACGCCGTATCGGCTGGTCTATGGAAAATTGTGCCATCTGCCCGTAGAGTTAGAACACCGCGCCTTTTGGGCCTTAAAATTTTTAAACTTCGATCCCCACTCAGTCGGTGACCTTCGAAAATTTCAACTAAATGAACTCGACGAGTGGCGCTCTTATGCTTATGAAAATAATAAACTTTATAAAGAGCGGACGAAACGTTTACACGATAAACACTTAAGGCACCCTAAAAACTTTAAGCCGGGCGACAAGGTCCTGTTATATAATTCTCGTTTACATTTATTTCCGGGCAAATTAAAATCTCGCTGGTCTGGCCCGTTTTCTGTTTTAGAAGTATTTCCTTATGGAACTGTTTTAATTTCTCACCCTGATAAGGGTAATTTCAAAGTGAATGGTCAGCGTCTTAAACTGTATTTCTCTGGTGATGATGATGTCAGTCCAAACACTATTAAGTTTCTGCTTCACGAACTTTAATCTTGAACTTTTTATTTTTTTGCTAAAAACAATTTTATTTCGAGACACCAATAGTTTTGGACAATATTATTTTTTTTGATGCGTCGAGCTCAACGACGCTTTAACCAAAGGGCGCTCTTGGGAGGCAACCCAAGTTATCTTTTTCTGTTTTCTTTATTTTACAATTTTTGCCTCGGACGGCTCCGACAAGCTGAAGCTTCTGCGATCGCCTGCTCCAACATTGCTGAATCCATCACAAAGTCCAAAGAAGACATTCGGGGAGCGGCATCACTCAGTTTTTGCAGCAAATAAATTCGGGGAAGTACCTGTATTTCAATTCTGTCTTTCAATTCTGTACTTTATTTTTCTCTCCTTCTCCAATCCCCTTCTTTAGCCATTGAGGACAATGTCTGTTTTAAGCTTGGGGGAGGATTTCCTCCTTCATTTTTGCGTAGTGTAAATAATCTTCTTTTTGTATATATTGTAAATATTTCCAAAAAAAAAATGAATATCTTAAAATTCCAAAATCCAAAAAAAAGAGAATATTCCACAAAATTAAATTAAAAAAATATATATGTGTTTTTGAATAGTTTAGACATTTTGGTATTTCAATAGTACCCCTAGTTTTTAGTTTTGTTTCTCAAAATCTCCTATAAACAACTTAGTTAATTATAATATTTCTAATCGTCCTTTTTAATTATGTTTCACAAGTAAAATGTTGGCCATGCTGTGTTTCTAATTCACGGTAGCATGTTAAGGTGAAATATTTTTCTAAAACTCGCATTTCTATTATGGTTTTTTGTTGTTTATTTCCTTTACTTTCTTAAAAATTCATCATCCATTATTTTCTTTTTCGTTTTTGAATAATTTTTGTAAAGTCAACTTTTGAATAACGTAGTAGATGTGAACGATCCAAGTCACCTATTATTTCTATTTTCAAGTTAATTTCATCAATCTTCTTTTAGGGTGGTGTTAAAGGCACACCATCTTCGGCTTTGTGCACACCAATACTATGTGCACCCATTGAAATTTTATGTGCACACCATCTTCGGCTTTGTGCACACCAATACTATGTGCACAGTCTGAGCAAACATAGCTGCAATGTATGTGAACTCGTTGGACGCCGTTGTCGTCTCCTTCATCAGAGCAAACAGATCGACGGCAAGGCATCGCGAGTCCTCCGATCATCACATCCAAAGCACGACGTCTTTGCTCGAAACCCGGCGAAACACCTCCAAAGCTGCTTCAACGCACCCGCATCTGCAGTACATGTCCACAAGAGTTGTGGGGAGGATGACGTTGCCGTGATTGCATAGTTTTTTTTTAAATGAAATACGCGCCTTTTTGAACTGCGTCTTCTACGTTCATTTTCAGGAGAAGTGTTCAACATGAAAGTTATAGATCTCGACGATATCTACAACTTTCATGTTGAACACTTTTTGATTTAAAGCCGTTTAGGCCCCGATTTGGCCCCCGAAAAAAATCACGCGGAACATTTATGTTCCGCGTGATTTTTTTCGGGGGCCAAATCGGGGGCCTAAACGGCTTTAAATCAAAAAGTGTTCAACATGAAAGTTGTAGATATCGTCGAGATCTACAACTTTCATGTTGAACACTTCTCTTGAAAATGAACGTAGAAGACGTAGTTCAAAAAAGCGTGTATCGAGAAGGGGGAGGCGGGCTGCTTCGGCTTTAGTTGGGTGGGGTTTAGAAAACCTAAATTATTAAGGATTATATTTTTGATGGGTGTGCACATAGCCAAAAATGGTGTGCCTTTAACACCACCCTTCTTTTATTATCTAGGACTCGCTTTTTGAAAATTTTTCAAACCTTTGTTTTAAATAAATTCAAAAGCGTGAAAATGATTTAGGCCATTTTTGTTTTCGTTTGAGCTTTCTTGCCAACCTAAAAACTTTTACCACTAGTTAGCCGTTTTTGAGCCTTTTTCCGATTTCATTTGATAGCTCCTCCCTTCATTTCAGTTTCACCAAAGCCAAAATTTCCAACCTATCGAATCACACTAGCCTTTTTGAGTTTCATAAATTATTTTGACGATTTTGATAGGGTATTTTGTGATTTTTGTGGAGAAAGGTTTTCGAAAAAAAAAGAAGTATGTTCAAAAGTGATGTTTATTTTTGTTTGGCCAACTCAAAAAGGAAAATAAAAATATTTATGGCCTTTGTTTTGAAAAAAAAAGAAAAAAAAATGGAAAAGAAAAAAATGAAAAAGAAAGAAAAAAATGTGTATATATTTTTATGAAAATTTTTGAAACTCTTTGCTTTGGTTTAGTGTGATTTTAAAACCTTCACGTTTATCTTTGAATTCCACTCCTAATTATTTTCCTAAACCAAACATTTCTGTCCTATTTAAGTCCTTTTGATTCACGCTTTTTGATTTTTTATTTAACAACTAAGAAAAGAAAAACAGTAAATCAGTTTTAGTTTTAGATTTAAACCTAGATTTTTGATAATTAAATTGATATAATTATAATGCGTTGCTTGGATCTAGTAACAACTCAATGCGTGTTTTTCATTTTCGTTGCTTTACTTAAGACCATTTAAAAAAATCTCGTTTAAATTTTGGATGATTTGTTTTTATTAAGTAAAGTTTTTAAAAGTTTTACCATACCTAAATAATTGTTTTAGACTTACATTTCACCTTTTCCCTACTTAGAATTTCGCATAGTACTTGTGTAGGCATAATTAGAACTTTTTGATTAGTCCTTTTTATAAATATCTAGTTTTTATATTTTTGCTTGGGGACAAGCAAAACTTAAGCTTGGGGGAATTTGATAATACGTTTTGTAGCCTAAACTATTATCGTATTTTATATTTTATATTGTACAAATTATGTCTATTATTAGTTTATTTTTATCCTTTTTATGTAAATTTTATTGCCACTAACTTTTTCCTGTCTTTTTGCAGGTTTTTAGAAAATTGGCCAAAATGACCTGTCACGCCCCCCTGTCACGCCCTCCCTGGGCGTGACATAGGGCGTGTCACCCGATCCCGAGGACACCTGCTGGAAGGGACAGAAAACGGTCAAAACCGCTGTCACGCCCCCCTGTCACGCCCTCCCTGGGCGTGTCACTAGGCGTGACCAGGGGCGTGTCGCCCTCTGCCGCAAAGCTGCCGCCGCATTAAATGCCCTTCCGCCTCAGCACGCAAATAATACTGTCACGCCCCATGTCACGCCCGTGACATGGGCGTGACACCTTCCTTTTTCGGCGACTGACGGATTTCCGACCAATGATTTGGACATGACATGCCTGTCACGCCCCCCTGTCACGGGCGTGACCTAGGGCGTGACCACCGACGTACCGAAGCAATCATCCCTCTCGCCAGAATCCAGAGCCCGAGGTAAAATCCGTACCTGTCACGCCCCCTGACACGCCCCCCCTAGGGCGTGTCAGAGGGCGTGACCAACCCGAGAAATTTTTTATAAATTGAGCCCCCCTCCTCCCCATTTCAGCAAGCTTTGGTTGAGTGGGGGAGGTGCTGCCCCTTTGTTTCTTGATCCTTTTTCATGCTTTCTCTCTCTCTCTCTCCCCCTCTCTTTGTACTTTTTGGTTAACCCTAGTTTAATCTTAGTTTGTGCTAGCTTTTAATGTAATTTTCTTCTTGCTTAGTGCTTAATGTAGGGCTAGAATAGGGTTTAATTTTCATGCACTTGTAATTTTATTTTCATTAGTGTAACTTGCCCTTTTTCATTAATAAAATTATTCTTCCCTTAGCTTGTGTTCTTCTTATGTTTTTCTACTCATCTCCCCCCCCTCCACTCCATTATGATTAACTAATCCTCCTTGTACTCGATCTTGATGATCCGAGGTTAGAGCGATTATGTTATGATGTTTTAATCAATCTTTTCTTTTTAGGTTAGGGCCTTGAATTACTCTTGATTAATCACGGGTTGGGGGTATATTTTCGATATATACTCTCCGCCTTTGCTTTCATTCTGGGCTAGCCGAGAGGCCGAAAGAATGAAGTGAGCATTCAAGAGTAAAGGGAGTTGTACGCACCCCTCGAGAGAGGCAGACGTCCAAATCTCCCGGATTGGAGTAAAATCCAATAGTGGGGTTCACCGCGTAAAGCGAGTTTTAGGCCTCCGATTTAGACGAGAGTCGGTCGGACCTTCCTAAACTCAGTTGGGCACGACTTCGAGAGAAGCGTGTTCAAGCTTTAGGAACCTCCACGGTCAAGGACCCTTATCCTATTAAGTTTAGATTTTTATCGCATTTTCTTAATCGTATTTAGCCGAGGTGAATCTCGATCGGGTGCATTTCCATTTCATATTTTCTTCCTTTAGTAGTAATCTCCTGTCTTGTGCTCTTTAATTAACTGCAGTAGTTTCCTTTCTAGCAGAGTTCTTTTCTTAATAGCGTAACTTAATTGCGGTAGTTCTCTTTCTAGTTTGCTTTAATTTCTCCATTGCGCTTAGATTTTCTAAAACCCTAGTTTTTCCGTCGATAAGATAATAGCTTTCGTGTGAGTAAGCTTAGCCAACAGTTCCCGGATTTCAATACGACACTTGTGTCCCCTTGCTACAATTCGATAGGTATACTTGCCTCATCGGGTTGCTAGTTCGGTTGCGTTTATTTTCTTCGAACCCTAGCGCACAACAGTACTTGGTAGTGGCAATGCGGTTTGAGCAATGGGGGGTAGCTGATCCGTACCTGCGTTATGTAGGCTTGACATGAGAGCGCCAAGGCATTGGGCTTTCGTCAGCAGCATAATAAGAGTTCTGGGCCTGCGTGCTAGACTAAATGCACATTGGTGGGATCTAGTGTTTCTGGTACACCCTAATGTGCCATGAGTGCACGGAGCGTCGGGTCATCGTGCCGGCGTTTGTGATTTGTATTGACTGTGCGGTCGTTCACGTATTGTATAGTTTCTTATACATACTGTTTAAAAATGCTTTGCAGGGATGGAATTCTGCTGCCCCGTGCCAGGGGCAGGGTCGTTATAATTGGTCAGCTGAATGCTGATCATTGCCCTATTTGCCATCGCTTGGTGGATTGGTTCTTGCAGGTGCAGGAGGTGCTGGTCCAAGCAGGACTTAGCGGGTTGAAGCCCGAGCTGCGCTGCTGCCCTCGAAGGCTTTATTTTGTTTCTTCTTGTTCATGTGTGGCCGGGCTGCGTGCCGATGTCTGTAAACCACACCTTTGTTAAGAAAAATTTGTAAGGCCTTAAGGCGAGATACTTTGGTTGTTTACATTCTTATGTTGTTAGTGGACAGTTCTTGTTTTGCTTGAGTTCAAGGGTTCAACCGTGAAAGCTTCCGCTAGAATTCTCTATGTTAGGATTCGTTGGGTTGTATGATATTATTTAGTAGCGTCTCCGCCTATTTGTGGAATATGGTGTGGGGCCCCGTGCCGGACCCTCTATTATATTCTTCTTGACGGGTAGAGGTGTTACAATTTGGTATCAGCTTGTTGGTCAATCTCTCCGAATTTGCGGACAAATTATTTTGAGGGGTGGCGAGCACGTGTCAGTGCTGTAGTTATAACACTTAACTTTAACTCAAGAATGTTCACTTAGGAATGTAAATAAACTTGTTTATTGAACTGTGTATTCTTTTTCTTTGTTTACCGTTTTACTTGGTTGCTAAACTGTGTTTTACACATATAGGTGACCATAAGTGTTGCGGGTCAATCCAAACCTCAACATTCTGTAGAAAGTGCGGCACCAGCTGAGGTGCCCACACCTCCTCCATCCACTGTAACGGTACGTTTCATCACGAAAACGGTACTTGCTGTGATGAATGCCCAACAGGCTGGACAGACACGTCGTGCAGTGGTGCCAAAGCACGCTAGGGTACGACAAGAACCGGTAGAAGCTGTAGTTGATCTGCGGGCAACAGATCACCAATTGAAGCAATTCATGAGCATCAATCATCCGTAATTTACTGGGGCTAGTTCATCGGCCCAAGCAGAGGATTGGCTTGCAAGGATCAAAAGGATCATTAGAGCTATCAAGGTTGAGGAGGGACAGAAGGTTATGTTTGCCACTTTTGTACTGGAAGGAGAGGCTCGTTTATGGTGGGATGAGATTGAACTGCATAACTTTGCCGGTAGGCAACTTGTAGAGGTCTCGAAGGACGAATTTTCTCGGTTGTTCTTGGCACAGCATCTACCAATGCAGCAAAGGATATCGATGGAAATTGAATTTCAATTGTTAACCCAAGGAGATCGTAGTGTGGATGAGTACCTACATGAGTTCACACGTTTGGGAAAATATGCGGGTATAATCTTCGGCGAAGAAGAGCGTAAGACTAGTAGTTTTTATGCGGGACTGTGAGATGAGCTGCGGTATTTGCTCTCGAGTTCTGTGAGTCAGGGGTTTCAATCCTTAGTGTGTATGGCTCGGTCTTTGGAGACGGACATTAGAAGGGGGCAAGCAAAGGGGACCTTGGCTGCGACAAAGCAAAAGTTCAAGCCGCCGCATCCGGAGAAGTTTGGGTACCGTAAGAGATGGGGAAAGAAGTCCTAGTCTACTGGACAAGCTCCTTCTGCGACTGTGACAAAGAAATCTGGGTATGGATCTCACGCTTGTTTTACGTGCGGGAAGTTGGGACACTTCGCACGTGATTGCTGAGTTGATCCTCCAAAGGGTGACAAGAAGACGGGAGCGTCTTATGCGGAGAAAGGGAAGACTGTGGTGGAGTCTTCTGCCTCGGACGCGCAGCCAAGGGTCTTCAACCTTGGACAACAGGAGGCCATTAAGCAGGCCGATGTAGTTACAGGTGCGCGTAGTTTTTAATGTTATTTTATATTGTGTGCTGTGATTGTTTAATTGTGATGTTATAGGGTTTGTCCTTATACGGGAGTATCCGGCGCGAGCACTGTTTGATACAGGTGCTTCCCATTCATTTCTGTTTGAAGATTTCGTTTTACGAATCAGGGTGCCTATACGGACCACGACAGACAGTATAAAGGTGCTTCTACCTAACGGATGTTTATTGTGCGCGGATAAGTCTTGCGGTCTTGAGGTCAAGATAGGCAGTCAGGAGTTCAAGGTGGAAACATTAGTATTACAGATCAAGGAATTTGATATAATCTTTGGTATGGACTGGCTTTCAGAGCAACGTGCCTGTATAGATTGCACTTCAAAAGAGGTCACACTCGGGCAGAATACCGAACAAGATACCAAGTTCTTTGCTATACAAGGGATGAGTGGGATGTTGTTATCGGCTCTCCAAGTCATTAAGGCAGTTCGGAAGTGTGCAGAGTTATTCTTCACACTCGTAGAGGCGGTGGCCCCGAAGGCCAGTGTGAGTGAAGTGCCGATTGTGTCGGAGTATGCTGATGTGTTTCCAAAGGACCTTCCGGGGTTACCTCCCCAAAGGGAAATCGACTTCGCTATCGATCTGGTGCCAGGTGCGAAACCTGTGGCCCGTTCTCCGTATCGGGTAGCACCAAAAGAGATGGACAAACTTAAAGTTCAGTTGCATGAGCTGTTGGAGCAGGGATACATACGCCCAAGTATATCACCTTGGAGCGCGCCTGTTCTTTTTGTGAAAAAGAAAGACGGTAGTTTGCGGCTATGTATTGATTATCGTGAACCTAAAAAGCTGACGGAGAAAAACAAGTATCTGATTCCACGGATCGATGACTTGTTCGATCAGCTAGCGGGCTCAACCGTCAATTCCAAGTTGGATTATAAATCCGAGTATTACCAATTGCGGATTAGGGAAGGTGACATTCCCAATACAGCGTTTGGCACACGCTACGAACATTATGAGTTCACAGTGATGTCGTTCGGCTTATGTAAAGCGCCTTCGGTATTCATGTATCTCATGCATCGAACGTTCCGCGAATACTTTGATCTGTTTGTGATTGTGTTCATTGATGTTATCCTCGTGTGCTCATAGTCGGAGGAAGATCATGAAAACCTGTTGCGGATGGTGCTGCACACCTTGCGTAGGAATAAGTTGTATGTAAGGTTCTCTATGTGTGAGGTCTGGTTCTCGTCGGTGGCTTTTCTGGGCCATGTGGTAAGTGGAGAGGGCATAGCGGTGGATTCGACAAAGATAAGTGACATTCGTGATTGGCCAGTGATGTCTTCGGTGGCCGAATTCAGGAGTTTTCTTAGACTGGAAGGCTACTATAGACGATTTGTGGAGAACTTTTCCCGGATTGCTTTGCCTTTGACTACGTTGACGAGAAAAGATCAGAAGTTCATTTGGACGCCGGAGTGCGGGCGAGCTTTTAAGGAGCTAAAGAGTCGTTTGACCACGACGCCTGTTTTAACGTCGCCATGTGGTACAGATGGTTTTGAGATATAAAGCGATGCATTAGGGAGCGGTTTAGGCTGCGTTCTCCTGCAGTTTGGCAAGGTGATTGCATATGGCTCACATCAATTGAAAGTGCATGAACGTAATTACCCCATCCACGAATTGGAGTTGGCGAAGGTGATCTTTTCGCTAAAGTTGTGGCGGCACTATCTTTATGGCGTAAAGGTAGATATTTATACAGATCATAAAAGCTTAAAGTATCTGCTCGATCAAAAGGATTTGAATATGCGACAATGGAGGTGGATGGAATTCCTAAGGGACTATACCTTCAACATTCACTATGTTCCTGGAGGGGGAAATGTGGTCGTTGATGCCTTGAGTCGTCGGACTCCGGCCCGGGCAAGTTGGTTGCGGATACATGATGAGCGTCTAATCCAGGAGTTGGAAGCTTTGGAGATATCTTGTGTTGAGAGGGATTCTTTGTCCGATGCACGCTTGAACTGGATGGAAGTTTAATGTGACCTTGCGGACAAAGTTCAGCGGGCAACGGAGTTGTATGAAAGTCTCTAGCACTATGCAAAGGAAGGGTTTGGTGACCAATTCTCCTGGGATGACGGTTTATTACGGAAGGATGGCCGATTGTGCGTCCCTTGTGCGGGTAAATTGCGAGAAGAATTGTTATACAAAGCGCACTTTACAAAGTACTCAATTCACCATGGGAGCACAAAAATGTACAAGGACATGAAGAAATTGTTCTGGTGGCCCGGTTTAAAGAAGGACATAGCCGAGTATATGGCTAAGTGTCGTACTTGTGCTTTGGTAAAGGCAGAATGTCAACGGCCTAGTGGTTTACTGAAATCGTTGCCGGTTCCGCAATGGAAGTTTGAGGATATTTTTATGGATTTCGTGCACGGATTGTCGAGATTTCAACGCGGAAATGACTCAATCTGGGTGATTGTTTACCGGTTGACAAAGGTGGCTAACTTTCTACCGAATAAGCTGGACGATTCTGTGGAAATGTTGGCAAAGCTCTATGTGGAGCAGATTGTTCGATTGCACGGTGTTCCCCGGAGCATCGTAAGTGATCGAGATGGGCGATTTACTTCGAAAGATTGGAGGCTCATACATCAGCTATTGGGCACGAAGTTAGAATTCAGTACAGCCTTTCACCCTCAAACGGATGACCAAACTGAACGAACCAACAGGACAATGGAGGATATGCTCCATATGTATGCGCTAGACTTCGGTAAGAAATGGAAAGATCATCATGTTATGGTGGAGTTTGCCTATAATAAAAGCTACCAAGCGAGCATCGGTATGGCACCGTTTGAAGCTTTGTATGGTCGCAAGTGCCGTACACCGCTAGCTTGGGCAGAAACTTGCGAGTCAAAACTGTTGGGACAAAAGGAAGCCGAGGATGCTAACTCAACAATACGCTCTATTCGAGAGAGGCTACTAATAGCCCAGGATCGGCAAGCCAAGTATTAAAATGCTAAGAACCGAAATGTGGAGTTCGCGGTGGGTGATTGGGTCTATTTAAAAATTATACCCTTCAAAGGCGTATCTCGGATTCGGCGGTTGAAAAAGCTAAGTCTGCGATACCTTGGTCCGTTTGAAGTGGTGGAGCGAGTTGGGGAAGCTGCCTATCGGCTATCTCTTTCATCGGAATTTGGTAGACCTCATGATGTGTTCCACATCTCGGTACTACAAAAAGCAGTCAAAGACCCAGCTCAAGTGATTGAGAATGATCGGGTGCCGGTTGAGTATGGGCTAACGACAAAGGTGAGGCCGATTCAGATCAAGGATCGAGCCAAGAAACAGTTGCAGAACAAAACGAATGGGATGGTCAAAGTCCGGTGGGACAATTGTGGTCGAGAAGAGCTAACATGGGAGCGAGAGCAGACCATGCGAGCCGAGTTTCCCGAGTTATTTTTGTAACCTGTTGGCTCGTTTGTATATGTGATAGCAACATATATGTCAGATTATCATATATTATGTTATTTTCTTATCTCCCTACTGCATCCAAATTTCGGGACGAAATTTTATTAAGGAGGGGAGGATTGTAACACCCCAGAAATCTCAAAAGCCAAAGTGGGATTAAGGTTGGCTTCCGTGGCCTGAGACACGGGCGTGTCTAAGGGCGTGTCAGGTGTACACGGCCTGTTATACGGGCGTGTCCCAGGGCGTGTCCCCTTTTCTCGAGACGTCGACTTGAGTACGCGAGAGCTGATCGTCGAGAGGTTTACACGGCCTGGGACACGGGCGTGTCCCAGGGCATGTCTTGCTCGGGAGAAGTGGCGTTGAGTGGCGCTAGGAGAAGTGGCGTTGAGTGGCGCTGAGAGGAATATCATTGAGTATGGAACACGGTCTGTGACACGGGCATGTAATAGGGGCGTGTTGGGCGTGTTTGGCACACGGCTAGGGACACGGGCGTGTGCCTTATCCGTGTTGTTCTCGGGTGATTTTGGTGATCGTGTTACAGGGGTGACACGGCCAGATATACGGCCGTGTGCTGGGTGACACAGGCATGTAAGGCTTGACACGGGCATGTCGATACCCATGTTCTAGTTTATTTTCAGTACCGCCTCAGGAACACGGCCTGTGACACGGGCGTGTCACAACCCGTGTTCGACCCAGGAAAATCAATTTCAGGGCTGATCAGAGCCGTTCATTTTCTTTGACTAAGATCTAATGTTCTGGGCTCTTCCCTGGGTTGATAAGGCCAGGAGTGAAGAGGAGAAAGCTTATTTTAGTTTCATCTTTCTCTTTCTAAAGCTAAGAGAGAGGAGAGCAAGCGAAGGAAGAAGAAGGGGAATCCGGCTGTCGGTGGTGCTACGGTGGTCCAAATCGCGAGCTGAGATCTGATTTGCGGAGGCAAGGCTGATGCGAACACTTTCATCTGTTTGCTTTCTATCCATGGATCCGAGGCGAATTCCAAGGGCAACGATTTCCTTCTTTGACATGTGAAGTCCTACATTCCTGCATTTGCATAGGGAAAACCCGTCCCCACGAGTGTGCAGTGGGTTGTGTTGTCCCTTGGGTTAGATATGTGAAGTCCCCCTTGTTAGAGTCTGGAATCGGAGTACGGATCTAAGCATGCTGTGTAAAGCCCATCTAGACATGTTGGTCTTGATTGGTGATGCTTGTTTGCACATCGGAGAAGACTCCGTGATTATTGCTTGTATGTATGAAATTCATGGTGGATACCTGTGGCTTGGTACCGCAGGAAGTACTGGTGGAAGTCCAAGAAATTGTGAGAGTTGGGTTCAACTCTTGTGGCCGTGAGTTTTAACTTTGTTTGGTGTTGAGTCGTTGGGCTGCAACTGTATAAAAAGGGCTTCGTGTCGAATAGGAAAGGTTAAACCGACCCACGCCTTTATTTGTGGACTCAGGTATGATGTACTTGGTAGTGGCAAGGCGGTTTGAGAAACGGGGGGGGGGGGGGCTGATCCGTACCTTCTTTATGTAGGGTTGACATTATAGCGCCAAGGCATTGGGCTTTCGTCGGCAACATAATGAGAGTCTTGGGCCTGCGTGCCAGACTAAATGCTCATTGGTGGGATCCGGTGTTTCTGGTACACCCGAATGTGCCCTGAGTGCACGGAGCATCGGGTCGTTGCCAGCGTTTGTGATATATATTGACTGTGCGGTCGTGCACGTCTTGCGTGGTTTGCTATACATACTGTTGAAAAATGATTTGCAGGGATGGAATTCTGCTGCCCCGTGCCAGGGGCAGGGTCGTTATAATTGGTCAGTAGAATACTGACCGTTGCCCTGTTTTCCTCCGCTTAGTGGATTGGTTCTTGTAGGTGCAGGAGGTGCTGGTCCAAGCGGGATTTAGCAGGCTGAAGCCCAAGCTTCGCTACTGCCCTCGAAGGCTTTATTTTGTTTCTTTTTGTTCATATGTGACCGGCCTGCGTGCCAATGTCTGTAAACCACACCTTTGTTAAGAGAAATATGTAAGGCCTTAAGGCCAGATACTTTGGTTGTATACATTCCTATGTTGTTAGTGGACAGTTCTTGTTTTGCTTGAGTTCAAGGTTTCAACCGTGAAAGCTTCCGCTAGAATGCTCTGTGTTAGGATTTGTTGGGTTGTATGATATTATTTAGTAGCGTCTCCGCCTGTTTGTGGAATATGGTGTGGGCCCCCGGTAGGACCCCTTATTATATTTTTCTTAACGGGTAGAGGTGTTACAAGAGTCTCCTCCCAGAGTTACTTCCCCCACCATCTCATCCCTTATTGCACAAGTTTATGTTATGGATGATTCTCAAATGCCTGATCTAGATGCACTGGTCATGGCTGATATTGAGTAAGAAAATAAATCAGCTTTTGAATACACTGATGTATATAGTTCTTCAGCTTCTCCTCTAGTTCCTTCCAAGACAGAAAAGTCAGCAATTCCTGATGACACAATAAGACAGATTGATGCACTGTTTGACAATCCACGACAATTAGATGATGATGATTCTGATAAGGATCCAAAGAGGAAGAAAGTTTCTAAGAAGAGAAAAGCTCCTCCACCTCCTGCCCCAAAACCCAATACAGCAAATGACACACCATACTACATCTTGCAGAATATAACTCCATATAAGGGTATGCCAACAGGGATGTGGCTATCCAAAAATGAATAGAAGGCAAAGAAGAAGAGCAAAAGATACTCTCCTCCTCCACCGAAATTTAAGAGAGGTCCTCCTCCTCCTCCTCCTCCTCCTCCTGCTGTTAGTGCCTCAGGAGCTACTTCTAGAAGTTCAGATGTATCTTCCAAGCCTACATCTTTCACCAGAACATATCAAAGCCAGGAAAGGTCATCCATGCATCATTATCATGGAGGCAGTTAGCAAAGGAATATTAGTTCTATAGAGGAAATAAAGGAAGTCGTTTATCAAATACCAAAATTCTCATATCCCAAACAGCAAGCTCCACAACACCAATACAGAAGGCACACAAAGTCCCATAAGACCAAAGGAAAATATAGTGAGGCTGCTCCTCCAAAGTCCCTATACACTCAAAGTGATGAAAGCCAAAAAGTGACAAGTTTCCAAGCACAATCAACACAATTCAAGCCTGTTACCCTTCTACCTCCACAAGATGATCAGTCATCTGTCAGTCAGGATGTTGATCCCAATTGTAGGATGGCAAGGCAACAGGAGTTGATTGGTCTGTCATAAATTAAGGAGGCTATGGAGGAAGGTGAAGATCCATCAAGGTTTACAACTATGTCATCATATAGAGAAAGAGAACTGGATAAACTTCAAGTAAGCAAGAAAGTGTTTAATCCAGCAGAATACATGGCATTACATCCAGAGGCTATTGTACCCAGAACTTCTACCCTGACATTGATTGGAGCATCAGATCTGTATATATCAAAGAAAGAAGCTGCCAATCCCAACAAGGAGATCACTTTCACTAAGCCTGGCGATAGAAACAAAGAAGAGAATCCAAAGGAAAAGAAGCAGAAGAAATAAAACATGAACTTCTGTGTTTATGGTATTATTTTTGAAAAACTGTGTTCTTATTATACAATGCTTACTGTGTATAAATATATGTGCTGCATATATTATTTCATTATCTTCCATATATATGTTTTTCTTGCTTTGTAAATTTCTTTTTATCATTGAGTCTGTAATTAGTGACCTCACCCAAATAGGGGGAGATTGTTAGATCCCTAGTAGGAATTGGGCTAGGTTCACTAAGTTAGGATCTTATAACCCAACATGTATAGCTAGGGTCGTGGTTGTGTCCTAGATTCTAGGCAAAGTCCTTAGAGTAAAAATCACTTGGACCAGCCATAAAAAGACTGCCAGAGACTCAAGATTTATAGATTTAAAAGACTCAGTAAAATGAGTTCGACGTTCGTCGAACTGAGGTCGACAAAATTCGTGCTCAGCTCGATGAAATCAGAGAAAAATTCTGTGAGCTGTGCTCGACGAACTCAGTTCATAGGTCTCAGGTCGACTAATTCTGGATCATATGCTTGAACACTCAACGCCAAAGAACATCTCAAATATTCTAAGTCTAGAATCAAACTCAGGTCGACGATCTTGGATCTATGCTCGACGAACTCAGTTCTCAGGTCTCTGGTCGACTAATTCTTGATCATATGCTTCAACACTCAACGCAAGAGAACATCTCAAATATTCATAGTCCAAAATCAAACTCAGGTTGACGATCTTGGATCTCAGCTCAACGAACGATGGACTCAGGTCAACGAATCCAGACTTGGTTATTTTCATTCTTTTGTCCCTATTTAAATGCAATAATTCCTTAGTAATTAATGCTAAAATATTCTCTGAATATTACCGTTAGACGGAGCATTAATTATGGTCTTCCTCAGGATTATTGCTTGCCATTTTTCCGTGGGACAAATGGGAAAATAAATCAATGGAGATAATTCTCCAGGCTGTTAGCAATTAATGCAGAAGAAATTCAAATTTCGAATGCAACCTGATATGGAAAATATATAAGAGATTTTCTCTCTTTTTCGAAAGGACATACAGACGCACATAAAACTAGTCATCAAAAGAAGAACAACATCATCTCGCAACAAGGATTTCCCTGCTCTCGCTCTCTCTTGACAACGAAGTGCTAGAAAGAAAGAACTGCTAGACTAGAAGAAGAATAGCTTTCATAAGAAGAAGAAAAACTATTCCAATCAGGAGTCTTCTTCTTCTATCATTCTCTAAGGAACTTTCAAAGGACAACAACTACTACATTAGTCAAAGAAGTTCCTGAAGATCTTCTAGTTAAAGCTAAAAGCCTGAAGGCCTATCGCCCTGACGCAAAGTTCCAACCACCTGAATCTATTCACTATATCAGGGGGAGCTTTTGCTACCATCAAATCCACAAAGTCTTTTCAGTTGTATAATTGAGAAAGAGAAGACATAATCACTCTCTCATCCCCCCACTGTATAAAGGGTTCTCTAGTCCCTTCAAAATTGATTCCTGGTTGCAAGTCACGTAACCAAAAGACTTGAGGTTTGGTTTTTGAGCACTTGATCAAAAGCTCATTTGTGGCAGGCACCTTATCAAAAATCTGAGTGGATTCCTACTAGGGTGGTAGAATAATGGATGTACCCAGGTTGGGGAACCACTATAAGTTCTTGTGTTGTCTGGTTTCCCTTTTCTTTTTGTTCATTTTGTGGCTGTGCTAGTAAGGACTGCTCTGTTTTTGCTAAATTAGTTTTTCATTCTACAATTATTATTTACTACAAAAGTTCAAATAGTTTTTTTAAGGATACTCACCCCCCCCCCCCTCTAGAGTATTCCAGATCTAACACCTCACTTTCAGAGCTATTCAATCTCATTCTTCTCATTATTTAAATGTATGTCTTTAAGCTAACTCATGCAGATATTCTCGAAGCATGGCTTCATTTTACACTTGGTGAAATTTCCTTACTCTTGGACTTTATAAGTTAATAATTTATTACTATTTTATTTCTCGTCTGTTATAGTTTGGCAGCCTTTCCTATTTGGGTTGGTATTCTTTTCCTTTGAATGCCTCAGGTTTGGGGCAGTAGCTGGGTGAGCGGCTAGGGTTTGTTGTGGATAGTGGTCTGTAGCTTTTGTAGTTGTCTTTTCCTCATCGTTGTGAGGTAGTTTTGTTGTTTTTCCTTTATTTCAAACATATATGCTTTTGGTGGGTTCGTGACAGGTTGTTGACACCCACTTGAGATTTTGGTTGAATGTTAAGTACTTGGTAGCTCCTAAGTGAATTTCAGATTGAATTGTTGATTTTACGTGCTCTCTGGGAATGTTTTATGCTAGATTACAGTTAGTTATTTTAAAGCATAAAACATCATTTGACTATCTCATTCATAGCATTATTTTATACCAAAGTCACTATATTTTAATGAACGTAAAAGAATCTTTCTTTACTTATATTAAATCTAGAGGTATGCATATCACAATTGCCATATTTGGATGTTTATACTTATGTAAGGTATTAATCAATATAAACAAATTATTTTATGCAGCGTATATTCATGTTTTCACTTGTGGACTAGTTGATCAACTGAGCCGAGAGATACAACAATCAAAACTTAACATAAATTGCAGTTTCTTCATAATAACTTGAGGATTTCATATAAAGTGTAATGTTCGGGTTCTTGCGTGAGCATTTGTAGTTATCCCCTGTAAGGCATGACATCACGACGAGTGTTTTCTCTTACTCTGATATATTGTTTAAATGCAGAGAAAATGCGGGTTGTGATAGTTGGTATCATTTAAATGCATTTCAATTGGTGATGAGGAGTTTGAAAAATCCATTGTTAAGCGTGGTCGGGATGGAGTAGTATAGGGATGGGTGACCTCCTGGGAAGTCCCCGTGGTGCGCGCCTGACTATCGAGTTTTCCCTATCAAAGGGAGGTTGTGGCCACTGATAACCCGCCCGTGGGCTGGAGAGGGGTTGAGGGTTCTTGGGCTATAGCCCTATAAGGTCGCCTAGAGCGGAGCCGAGACACTGTCACGTTGGATCGTCTTGGGTCGTTACAATAAAAGTTCACTTTTATTGTAACGACCCAAGCCGATCAAACGTGACAGTGTCTTGGCTCCGCTCTAGGCAACGTTACTGTGCTGTAGGCCAAGCACCCAGACCCCTCTATACTCCACGACCGGGTTTTTGGTGGCCACAACTTCCCATTGATGAGTGAACATGACAGTTAAGTTGGGCCATACGCGGACATCCCAGGAGGACACCCATCCCAGTATTACTCTCGCCCAAGCATGCTTAACTATGGAATTCCTTCACTTCTTATCACCATTTGAGCATTCTATAACGCCCCCATCCATCGTATAACATATGACAGAAGATCCGGCCGGGGCCCAACTCCATATACTATGGATAGGTAAGGAGATTACAAGTTGTTTCCAAATCCAAGTTCACATTTGAACGCACCCTAACTCAGAGCATTCTAGCGGAAGCAAATTAATTTAAGAACCCATACCAAACAAGAATGTCCATTATATAATTGGAATGATATATATATATACATAACTCATGTTTTGGTCGTAGACTTATTAAA
The DNA here is from genome assembly GCA_039513925.1 of Platanthera zijinensis. Lineage (NCBI taxonomy): Eukaryota > Viridiplantae > Streptophyta > Magnoliopsida > Asparagales > Orchidaceae > Platanthera > Platanthera zijinensis. The sequence continues at coordinate 126,030,548 of CM077085.1, read as the reverse complement.
ACTATTTCCTTTTAAAAACAAGTGGTTTGATACTTCAGCACGCAGGTCGGCCACAGATGAAAACAGTAAAATGTTCGCCTTCAGGCCTTCAAGGGACAGCCAATTACAGCACATGGGCTTCAACCCTCTACTTTCCACTTGGTTCTCCAGCACCTGCATAAAAGGGCCCTCCAAAACGTAGCAAACAAAGCAACGGTCAGCATTTTGCTGACCCATTTTTAACGATCCCACCCCTTACTCGGGGAAGAATTTCTCTATCACTGAAAACAAGGTATCATATATATGGTGGCATTTTCAAAGTGCAATTTAAGCACCATTCATCATAGAAGTAGGATCAACAGCCACACGCCCCGTGCACTTAGGGAGCATTTTTGATGTCCACGACTTCTGACCTATCACCACCATTAACTTTATTGTTCAGAGGTCCTTAACTTGACGACTATGTATTTCAGAGGTAATTGATATAAGGACAAACTGCACATTAAAAGGAACTTAACAACTCTGTCATTCAAAGGTACTTAACTTATGACACAGTAATTGGCCTTCAGGACACAATTCATTCTTTGCCATTTCAGGCTGGAACGCACCATTGTTGGGCAATTTAAGCTCATAGCTTCACATACAGGGACCCCTAGGTTTCTTCATGATAGTCCACACAAATTCCGTCTCACTAGGAGCTATCTCTTGGCAATACTCACTATTGTCCGGCGATATGAACAATTCTCCAGACTGTGATCTTTTCTGGGTCTTTTCCTGGAAATGCTTCCAGTACTTTGATGCAGTATCATGTACACCCGTACACACCGGATTTAACACGTACAACATATGCATATCCACGGAGTCTTCTTCGGCACACAAATAATACATCACCAATCAAGACCAACTTGTCCATATGGGCTTCTCACAACATGCCTATTCTGTACTCTACATTTGTGGATCTAAATGCAGTAATATATGGGGATTAAACAGATCTTCCCATTGGAATCTACCCTTTTCACTTTTTGTGAGGGGATCCATCCAAATATGCATATTGACGACTTCACTTTTCAGGGAGAAACTAGCTACCCTTATAGTTCTTTTCGGAGCCATGGCTAAGCGTTTGTACGCGGATGGAAAGGAACACGTCGCTCTCCTCTTCGCGGATCTAGCTTCGGCCCCTAAGTCCAGCCACCAGATTTTCTCCAGCAACTTCCGCTCTACCCAAAGCCTAGCACCAGCCGAAATTTTTGCTCTAGAACTGGGAAGTAAGGAAGAGAGAGAGAGAGAAAAGGAAATAATAATTTCCTCATTATAATCTCTTTGCAGATATGACCTCAAATTTGAGCTGACAAGTCAACCTCAGCCTATTGACCGCTCACCAGTCACCTTACACAGGTTGCCACTTTGGTGATATTTTAATTCGACATTTCATCGAATGGGAGAACAACACCGCTCAATCTCTACTCAACATTTTTGTCGAGATCAGCTCGCTGTTTTGCCGAGCTCTGCTCGGCGTTTCGTCGAGCTCTACTTTGCGTTTCGTCGAGCTCTAGTCAGCATTTTGTCTAGCTCTCCTCGGTATTTCGTCAAGCTCGGCTCGGCGTTACGTCGATCTCGGCTCGGCGTTTCGTCGAGCACGGCTCGTCGTTTGGTCGAGCTCAGCTCTGCATTTCGGCGAGCTCTGCTCGGCATTTCGTCGAGCTCTGCTTGACGTTCGTCAAGCTCAGGTCGACTTTCTAGCCTGTACGTTTTGGGGTGTTATAATCCTCTCATTCTTAGAAAAGTTTTGTACCGAAATTTGCATACAACACCCAAAATACAGAAACAAAGATGTTATAAAATACATTTTCTTCAACAAAGAAATATTCCAACATTTTATACAAACAAATTGGGAAATTCAACATGCATGAATTTCTCCCGCTCCCATGTTAGCTCCTCACGGCTATAATTGTCCCACCAGACCTTGACCATCCCGATTTTCTTGTTCCGCGGCTGCTTATCCGCTTTATCCTCGATTCAAATGGGCTTAACCTTCGTCGTTAGCCAAAATTCGATCGGTATGTGATCATTCACAATCACTTGAGTTAGATCTTTCACGGCTTTTTGAAGCACAAATATGTGGAACACATCATACAATCCACTCAATTTTGTCAAAAGAGCTAGCCGATAAGGAGCTTCTCCAACTCGCTATGCCATTTCAAACGGACCAAGATACCTTAGATTTTAATTTTTCAAGGGCCGAATCCTGGACACGCCTTTGAATGGCTTGATTTTTAAATATACCCAATCGCCCACCATTAATTCCACGTTCTAATGCTTGGCTTTGTAGTACTTTACCTGCCTATCCTGGGCTATCAATAGCCTCTCCCAAATAGAGCGTATCGTCAAATTAGCCTCTTCGACTTTCTTATGTTATACAACTAAAACTCGCCTATTTCTGCCCAAGCTAACGGTGTGCGACACTTCCTAATATACAAAGCTTCAAAATGTGCCATATTTATGCTAGCTTGATAGCTATTATTGTAGGAGAACTCTGCCATATAGAGATGGTCTTCCCACCTTTTTCTGAAATCCAAGGCGCATATTCAGAACATATCCTCCATTGTTCTGTTGGTCCTTTTAGTCTGACCATTCGTTTGCGGATGAAAGGCCGTACTAAATTTTAATTTTATACACAACAACTGGTAGATTATCCTCCAATCATTTGAATTGAAATGGCCATCTCGATCACTGACGATGCTACGTGGCACACCGTGCAATCGTACCATTTGCTTGACTTAAAGCTTAGCCCAAATTTCCACTGAATCGTCCCTCTTGTTCGGAATAAAATGAGCCACTTTTGTCAATCGATCCATGATCACCCAAATAAAATCGTTCCCGCGTTTAGATCTAGGCAAACCATGCACGAAATCCATCAAAATATCATCAAACTTCCATTATGGAACATATAGCGACTTCAGGAAACCTCCAGGCTTCTGACATTCATCTTTTACCAAGGCACAAGTCTGACATTTTGCCACATAATTGTTATCTCTTTCTTCAGACCTGGCAACCAGAAAATCTTCTTCATGTCCTTATATATTTTCGTGCTCCCAGGGTGGATTGAATACTTCGTGAAGTGCGCCTCATACAATAATTCTTCACGTAATTTACCCACATTCAGGATGCACAAATGATCACCTTTCCGCAAAAGGCCGTCATCCCAGGAGAATTGGGCATTTGACCCATCCACTGCATAGCGTTGTAGACTTTAATCAAGTTCTGTTGCTCGCCAAATCATGTTTGCAAAGTCATATTGTACCTCCGTCCAGTTCATGAATGCACTTGCAATAGAATTCTTGTCCATACTAGGGATGTCTATGGCCTCCAACTCCTAGATCAGACATTCATCATGCATTTTCAACCAATTTGCCCTTGTCGAATTCCTACGACTCAAGGCATCTGCGACCACATATCCCTTCCCGGGAGTGTAATGAATATCAAAGGTATATTCCCCGAGGAACTCCATCCACCTTCGTTGTCTCATATTTAGATACTTATTATCTAATAAATACATTAGGCTCTTATGGTCCGTGGATATATCCACTTTCATGCCATATAAATTGTGACGCCACAATTTAGGTGCAAAAATCATCGCCGCCAACTTCAAGTCATGGACGGGCTAATTTTTCTCATGCTCTTTCAAATGGCATAATCCATAAGCTATCACCTTACCAAACATAAGAAGAACGTAGCCTAAGCCGCTTCCTGATGAATCATTATAAATTTTATAGCTGTTAGAACGACATGGAGTCGTCAAGATTGGCTCTGTAGTTAGACGACCTTTCAGCTCCTCAGAAGCTCGTACGGACTCCAGCGTCCAAATGAACTTCTAATCTTTTCTCATCAGTATGTCGAGAGACAAGGCTATCCGCGAGAAGTTCTCTATGAAGCGCCTATAGTAGCCCGCTAGTCCAAGGAAACTCCTGACATCGGAGATAAAAGAAAACACGGGCCACTCCTGTATCGCAACAATCATCAAAGGATCCACTACAAGGCCCTCTCCACATAGCACATGGCCAAGAAAGGCCATTCCCAACAAGGAGATCATTTTCACTAAGCCTGGGGATAGAAACAAAGAAGAGAAGCCAAAGGAAAAGAAGCAGAAGAAATAAAACATGAACTGCTGTGTTTATGGTATTATTTTTGAAAAACTGTGTTCTTATAATACAAAGCTTACTGTGTATAAATATATCTGCTGCATATATTATTTCATTCTCTGCCATATATATGTTTTTCTTGCTTTGTAAATTTATTTTTATCATTGAGTCTGTAATTAGTGACCTCACCCAAATAGGGGGAGATTGTTAGATCCCTAGTAGGATTTGGGCTAGGTTCACTAAGTTCGGATCTTATAACCCAACATGTATAGCCAGGGTCGTGGTTGTGTCCTAGATTCTAGGCTAAGTCCTTAGAGTCAACATCACTTAGACAAGCCATCAACAGACTGCAAGAGACTAAAGATTTTTAGATTTCAAAGACTCAGTAAAATGAGTTCGACGTTCGTCGAACTATGGTCGACAAAATTCGTGCTCAGCTCTATTAAATCAGAGAAAAATTCTCTGAGCTGTGCTCGACGAACTCAGTTCAAAGGTCTCAGGTCGACTAATTCTGGATCATATGCTTGAACACTAAATGCCAAAGAACATCTCAAATATTCTAAGTCAAGAATCAAACTCAGGTCGATGATCTTGGATCTCAGCTCGACGAACTCAGTTCTCAGGTCTCTGGTCGACTAATTCTGTATCATATGCTTCAACACTCAACATAAGAGAACATCTCAAATATTCATTGTCCAGAATCAAACTCAGGTTGACGATCTTGGATCTCAGCTCAACGAACTTTGGACTCAGGTCGACGAATCCAGACTTGGTTATTTTCATCCTTTTGTCCCTATTTTAATGCAATAATTCCTGAGTAATTAATGCTAAAATATTATCTGAATATTACCGTTAGATGGAGAATTAATTATGGTCTTCCTCAGGATTATTGCTTGCAATTTTTCCGTGGGACAAATGGGGAAATAAATAAATGCAGATCATTCTCTAGGCTGTCAACAATTCATGCTGAAGAATTTAAATTTCGAATGCAACCTGATATGGAAAAAATATAAGAGATTTTCTCTCTTTTTCGAAAAGACATACAGACGCACATAAAACTATTCATCAAAAGAAGAACACCATCGTCACGCAACAAGGATTTCTCTGCTCTCGCTCTCTCTTGACAACAAAGTACTAGAAAGAAAGAACTGCTAGACTAGAAGAAGAATAGCTTTCAGAAGAAGAACAACTATTCCAATCAAGAGTCTTCTTCTTCTATCATCATCTCAGGAACTTTCAAAGGACAACAACTACTGCATTAGTCAAAGAAGTTCCTTAAGATCTTCTAGTTGAAGCTAAAAGCCTGAAGGCCTATCACCCTGAAGCAAAGTTCCAACCACATGAATCTATTCACTATCTTAGGGGGAGCTTTTGCTACCATCAAATCCACAGAGTCTTTTTAGTTATATAATTGAGAAAGAGAAGACAAAATCACTCTCTCATCCCCCACTGTATAAAGGGTTCTCTTGTCCCTTCAAAATTTATTCCTGGTTGCAAGTCATCTAACAAAAAGACTTGAGGTTTAGTTTTTGAGCACTTGATCAAAAGCTCATTGGTGTCAGGCACCTGATCAAAAATCTGAGTGGATTCCTACCAGGGTGGTAGAAGAGTGGATGTACCCAGGTTGGGGAACCACTATATGTTCTTGTGTTGTCTGGTTTACCTTTTCTTTTTGTTCTTGCTGTGGCTGTGCTAGTTAGGACTGCTCTATTTTTGCTTAATTAGTTTTTCATTCTACAATTATTATTTACTACAAAAGTTAAAATATTTTTTTTAAGGATACTAACTCCCAACCCCCCTCTAGAGTATTCCAGATCTAACACCTCACTTTTAGAGCTATTCAATCTCTTTCTTCTCATTATTTAAATATATATCTTTAAGCTTACTCATGCAGATATTCGCGAAGTATGGCTTTATTTTACACTTGGTGAAATTTCCTTACTCTTGGACTTTATAAGTTAATAATTTATTACTATTTTATTTCTTGTCTGCTGTAGATTGGCAGCCTTTCCTATTTGGGTTTGTATTCTTTTCCTTTGAATGCCTAATGTTTGGGGCAGTAGCTGGGTGAGCGGCTAGGGTTGGTTGTGGCTAGTGGTCTGTAGCTGTTGTAGTTGTCTTTTCCTCATCGTTGTGAGGTAGTTTTGTTGTTTTTCCTTTAGTTCAAACATATATTATTTTGGTGGGTTCATGACAGGTTGTTTACACCCACTGGAGATTTTGGTTGAATGTTAAGTACTTGGAAGCTGCTAAGTGAATTTCGGATTGAATTGTTGGTTTTACTTGCTCTCTAGGAAGGTTTTATGCTAGGATTGCAGTTAGTTATTTTAAAGCATAAAAACATCATTTGACTATATCATTCATAGCATTATTTTATACCAAAGTCACTATATTTTAATGAACGTAAAAGAATCTTTCTTTACTTATATTAAATTTAGAGGTATGCATATCACAAGTGCCACATTTGGATGTTAATACTTATGTAAGGTATTAATCAATATAAACAAATTATTTCTTGCAGCGTATATTCATGCTTTTACTTGTGGACTAGTTGATCAATTGAGCCGAGAGATACGACAATCAAAACTTTACATAAATTGCGGTTTCTTCATAATAACTTGAGGATTTCATATAAAGTTTTATGTTCGTGTTCTTGCGTGAGCATTTTTGGTTATCCCCTGTAAGGCATGACATCACGACGAGTGTTTTCTCTTACTCTGATATATCGTTTAAATGTAGAGAAAATGCGGGTTGTGATAGTTTGTATCGTTTAAATGTAGTTCAATTGGTGATGAGGAGTTTGAAAACTCCATAGTTAAGCGTGCTCGGGATGGAGTAGTATAGGGATGGGTGACCTCCTGGGAAGTCCCCGTGGTGCGCGCCTGACTATCGAGTTTGCCCCATCAAAGGGAGGTTGTGGCCACTGACAACCCGCCTGTGGGCTGGAGAGGGGTTGGGGGTACTTGGGTTGTAGCCCGGTAAGGTCGCCTAGAGTTGAGCTGAGACACTATCACGTTGGATCGGCTAGGGTCGTTACAATAAAAGTGCACTTTTATTGTAACGACCCTAGCCGATCCAACGTGACAGTGTCTCGGCTCCGATCTAGGCAACGTTACTAGGCTGCAGGCCAAGCACCCCAACCCCTCTCTAGTTCATGTCCGAGTTTTTGGTGGCCACAACTTCCCATTGATGAGTGAACATGACAGTTAAGTTGGGTCGTACACGGACTTCCTAGAAGGACACTCATCCAAGTATTACTCTCGCCCAAGCATGCTTGACTATGGAATTCCTTCACTTCTTATCACCATTTGAGAATTCTGTAACGCCCCCATCCATCGTATAGTATATGACAGAAGATCCGGCAAGTACCCGACTCCATATACTATGGACAGGTAAGGAGATTACAAGTTGTTTCCAAATCCAAGTTCACATTTGAACGCACCCTAACTCAGACCATTCTAGCGGAAGCAATTTAATTTAAGAACCCATACCAACAATAATGTCCACTATATAATAGGAATGATATATATATACATAACTCATGTTTTGGTCGTAGACTTATTAAAACTATTTCCTTAAAATAAAAGTGGTTTCATACTTCAGCACGCAGGTCGGCCACAGATGAAAACAGTAAAATGTTTGCCTTCAAGCCTTGAAGGGACAGCAAATTACAACACATGGGCTTCAACCCTCTACTTTCCACTTGGCTCTCCAGCACCTGCATAAAAGGGCCCTCCAAAACGTAGAAAATAAAGCAACGGTCAGCATTTTACTGACCCATTTTAAACGATCCCACCCCTTACTCGGGGCAGAATTTCTCTATCACTGAAAACAAGGTATCATATATATGGTGGCATTGTCAAAGTGAAATTTAAGCACCATTCATCATAGAAGTAGGCTCAACAGCCACACGCCCCGTGCACTTCGGGAACATTTTCGGTGTCCACAGCTTCCGACCTATCACCACCATTAACTTTATCGTTCAGAGGACCTAAACTTGACGACTATGTCTTTCAGAGGTAATTAATATAAGGACTAACTGCACATTAAGAGGAACTTAACAACTATGTCATTCAAAGGTACTTAACTTGATGGCACAGTAATTGGCCATCACGACACAATTCATTCTTTTCCATTTCAGGCTGGAACGCACCATTGTTGGGCAATTTTAGCTCATAGCTTCAAATACAGTGACCCCTAGGTTTCTTCATGATAGTCCACACAAATTCCTTTTCACTAGGAGCTATTGATTGGCGATACTCACTATTGTCCGACGATATGAACAATTCTCCAGACTGTGATCTTTTCTGGGTCTTTTCCTGGAAATGCTTCCAGTACATTGATGTAGTATCATGTACACCCCTATACACCGGATTTCATACGTACAACATATGCATATCCACGGAGTCTTCTTCGGCACGCAAATAATACATCACCAATCATGACCAACTTGTCCAGATGGGCTTCTCACAGCATGCCTATTCCGTACTCTACATTTCTGGATCTAAATGCAGTAATATATGGGGATTAAACAGTTCTTCCCATTGGAATCTACCTTTTCACTTTTTATGAGGGGATCCATCCAAATATGCATATTGACGACTTCACTTGTCATGGAGAAACTCGTTACCCTTATCGTTCTTTTAGGAGCCATGGCTAAGCGTTTGTACACAGATGGAAAGGAACACGTCGCTCTCCTCTTCGCGGATCTAGCTTCGGCCCCTGAGTCCAGCCACCAGATTTTCTCCAGCAACTTTCGCTCTACCCAAAGCCTAGCACTAGCCGAAATTTTTTCTCCAGAACTGGGAAGCAAGGAAGAGAGAGAGAGAGAGAAAAGGAAAAAAATAATTTCCTCATTATAATCTCTCTGCAGATATGACCTCAGATTTGAGCTGACAAGTCAACCTCAGCCTATTGACCGCTCACCAGTCACCTGACACGGGTTGCCACTTTGGCGACATTTTAATTCGACATTTCATCGAATGGGAGAACAACACCGATCAATCTCTGCTCAACATTTTCGTCGAGCTCAGCTCGTTGTTTCGTCGAGCTCTGCTCGGCGTTTAGTCGAGCTCTACTCTGCATTTCGTCGAGCTCTAGTCGGCATTTTGTCTAGCTCTCCTCGGTATTTCTTCAAGCTCGGCTCGGCGTTTCGTCGAGCTCGGCTCGGCGTTTCGTCGAGCTCAGCTCGGCGTTTCGTCAAGCTCGGCTCGGCGTTTCGTCGAGCTCGGCTCGGCGTTTCGTCGAGCTCGGCTCGGCGTTTCGTCGATCTCGGCTCGGCGTTTCGTCGAGCTCGGCTCGGCATTTCGTCGAGCTTGGCTCGGCATTTCGTCGAGCTCTACTTGACGTTCGTCAAGCTCAGGTCGACCTTCTAGCCTGTACGTTTTGGGGTGTTATAATCCTCCCATTCTTACAGAAATTTTGTCCCGAAATTTGCATACAACACGCAAAATACAGCAACAAAGATGTTATAACATACATTTTTTTCAACAAAGAAATGTTCCAACATTTTATACAAACAAATTGGGAAATTCAGCATGCATGATTTTCTCCCACTCCCATTTTAGCTCCTCACGACTACAATTGTCCCACCGGACCTTGACCATCCCGATTTTCTTGTTCCGCAGCTGCTTATCCGCTTTATCCTCGATTCGAATGGGATTAACTTTCGTCGTTATCCCAAATTCGATCGGTATGTGATCATTCGCAATCACTTGAGTTAGATATTTCACGTCTTTTTGAAGCACAAATATGTGGAACACATCATACAATCCACTCAATTCTGTCAAAAGAGCTAGCCGATAAGGAGCTTCTCCAACTCGCTATGCCATTTCAAACGGACCAAAATACCTTAGACTTAAATTTTTCAAGCGCTGAATCCTGGACACGCGTTTGAATGGCTTGATTTTTAAATATACCCAATCGCCCACCGTGAATTCAAAGTTCTAATGCTTGGATTTGTAGTACTTTACCTGCCTATCCTGGGCTATCAATAGCCTCTCACAAATAGAGCATATCGTCAAATTAGCCACTTCGACTTCCTTATGCTTATACAACAAAAACTCGCCTATTTCTTCCCAAGCTAACGGTGTGCGACACTTCCTAATATACAATGCTTCAAAATGTGCCATATTTATGCTAGCTTGATAGCTATTGTTGTAGGAGAACTCTGCCATATAGAGATGGTCTTCCCACCTTTTTCCGAAATCCAAGGCGCACATTCGGAGCATATCCTCCATAGTTCTTTTGGTCCTTTTGGTCTCACCATTCGTTTGCAGATGAAATGCCGTACTAAATTTTAATTTTGTACACAATAACTGGTAGATTATCCTCCAATCATTTGAATTGAAATGGCCATCTCGATCACTGACGATGCTACGTGGCACACCGTGCAATCGTACTATTTGCTTGACTTAAAGCTTAGCCAAAATTTCCACTGAATCGTCCCTCTTGTTCGGAATAAAGTGAGCCACTTTTGTCAATCGATCCATGATCACCCAAATAAAATCATTCCCACATTGAGATCTTGGCAAACCATGCACGAAATCCATCGAAATATCATCAAACTTCCATTCTGGAACATATAGCGACTCTAGGAAACCTCCAGGCTTCTGGCATTCATCTTTTACCAAGGCACAAGTCTGACATTTTGCCACATAATTGTTATCTCTTTTTTAAGACCTGGCAACCAGAAAATCTTCTTCATGTCCTTATATATTTTCGTGCTCCCAGGGTGGATTGAATACTTCGTGAAGTCCGCCTCATACAATAATTCTTCACGTAATTTACCCACATTCGGGACACACAAATGATCGCCTTTCCGCAAAAGGCCGTCATCCCATGAGAATTGGGCATTTGACCCATCCACTGCATAGCGTTGTAGACTTTCATCAAGTTCTGTTGCTCGCCAAATCATGTCTGCAAAGTCATATTGTACCTCCGTCCAGTTCAAGAATGAACTTGCAATAGCATTCTTGTCCACACAAGGGATGTCTACGACCTCCAACTCCTGGATCAGACGTTTATCATGCATTTTCAACAAATTTTCCCTTGTTGAAGTCCTACGACTCAAGGCATCTGCGACCACATATCCCTTCCCGGGAGTGTAATGTATATCAATGGTATATTCCCCGAGGAACTCCATCCACCTTCATTGTCTCATATTTAGATCCTTCTGATCTAATAAATACATTAGGCTCTTATGGTCCGTGGATATATCCACTTTCACGCCATATAAATTGTGACGCCACAATTTAGGTGCAAAAATCATCGCCGCTTACTCCAAGTCATGGACGGGCTACTTTTGCTCATGCACTTTCAAATGGCATAAGCCATAAGCTATACTATGGCGTCGTCAAGATTGGCGCTGTAGTCAGACGACCTTTCAGCTCCTCAGAAGCTCGTACGCACTCTAGCGTCCAAATGAACTTCTAATCTTTTCTCATCAGTATAGCGAGAGACAAGGCTATCTGCGAGAAGTTCTCTATGAAGCGCCTATAGTAGCCCGCCAGTCCAAGGGAACTCCTGACATCGGAGATAAAATAAAACACGGGCCACTCCTGTATCGCAACAATCTTCACAGCATCCACTGCAAGGCCCTCTCCACAAAGCAAATGGCCAAGAAGGCCATTCCCAATAAGGAGATCATTTTCACTAAGCCTGGGGATAGAAACAAAGAAGAGAAGCCAAAGGAAAAGAAGCAGAAGAAATAAAACATGAACTGCTGTGTTTATGGTATTATTTTTGAAAAACTGTGTTCTTATGATACAAAGCATACTGTGTATAAATATATCTGCTGCATATATTATTTAATTCCTTGCCATATATATGTTTTTCTTGCTTTGTAAATTTCTTTTTATCATTGAGTTTGTAATTAGTGACTTCACCCAAATAGGGGGAGATTGTTAGATCCCTAGTAGGATTTGGGCTAGGTTCACTAAGTTAGGATCTTATAACACAACATGTATAGCCAGGGTCGTGGTTGTGTCCTAGATTCTAGGCTAAGTCCTTAGAGTCAACATCACTTGGACCAGCCATCAACAGACTTCAAGAGACTCAAGATTTATAGATTTCAAAGACTCAGTAAAATGAGTTCGACGTTCGTCGAACTCAGGTCGACAAAATTCGTGCTTAGCTCGATGAAATCAGAGAAAAATTCTCTGAGTTGCGCAACACGATATGGCAAGTGGGACACATGTTTCGCACCTAGCACCAACTCAATAGTGAAGTCAATCTCCCGCTGGTGCGGTAACCTCGGAAGATCCTTAGGAAAAACATCAATATACTCCGACACAATAAGTTCATCACTCAACTTGGGCCTCGGCTCAACAACCTCCAATATGGTGAAGAACAACTTCGCGCCCTTCCGAACTACCTTGACTACTTGTATAGCAGACATCCATGTCTTGCTCGATACTTGAATACTAGCGAATTTAGTCTCTCGTTCGGTGTTCCTCCCTAGTGTGACTTCCTTAGAGTTATAATCTATATAGGCACGCTGTTCCGAAAGACAGTCCATACCAAAGATGACATCAAACTCCGATATCGATAGCACTGATTCTTCTAATCCAAAGTCCCGACTTCCTATTCGCACCTCAAAATAACAGGCTTGATCCGAGCACATCAAGCACACATTAGGTAGCAGCACATTCACTCGATCTGTTGGCGTAAAAGAAGGCACTCTAATACGCCCCCCAAAATCTTCCGACTGAAAAGAGTGATAAGCTCTTATATCGAACAGTGCTCTCACTGGACACTCCAAAATAAGGACAAAGCCTGAACCAAACCAATCATGCATAAGCATCGCACAAGGTATTAAGTATAGAAAGTAGTCAAAACTATATATTAATTCATACATGTTACAACATCAATTTGTTTTATGGCATCCTTTTGGCCAAGATTATAGACTCGAGGTTGTGCTTGGGATGCAGACGATTCTACCACTGTCTTTCCCCTCTAAGCATAAGACGCAACCGTCTTTTTCTCCCCTTTTGGAAGGCCACTCAAGTAATATCAAGCCATATGCCCCACCATGCCACATATATAACATGTGAGCGGACCTCTCCCAGATGTTTCTCTAGATGGAGGAGAAGAAGGAGCAGGAGTAGAAGTTTTAGGCTTCTTTTTCCCCCGTCGATACCCAAACATTGAAGAACTACATACCTTGAACTCTGGCTTCTTCCCTGCCAAGTGATTCTTACGCTGAATGCGCTTCATATCCATCTCAAGGGAACAGGCCGTATTGACCAAGGTAAGGAAACCCTACATCATCAGTCATGAGAGAAGCAATTGCAAATCATCTCTCAGCCCTTCATAAAACCAATTTGTTTTTCGTTCCTCATCTACAAACGTAAAGCCTACATATTTTCCCAATCTCATAAACTCGTGCAAGTTGTCATCCATCGACCTAGCGCCTTGAGTTAGCCTTTGAAATTGGTTCTCCATCAAAATCTGATGTCCTGATGGAACATATCTTGCCAGAAAACACCTTAACAACTCCTCCATTGAGAGCTCGCTCAACAGCCGACCAACAAACTGGTGCAGATCCAACTCATCACACCAAAGTCTCTCCTCACCATCCAACAAGAAGGTAGTTATAATGACTTTTTGGCACTCTTCAGTTTTAGTTGTCGTCAGGACCCTCTTTATTCTTGTGAGCTAATCTTCGACTTGTGTAGGGGTTCTAGTACCCATAAACACAGGGGGATTGAAAATCATCACGTGTTTTAGATGCTTCTCCATTGCTCGCCTTGCGGCCACTGTCTCAGTGGCCACTTTTCTAACTACGATGCGCTCCACTACGCCAACCAGTTACTGAAACATCGCAGGAAAAGGAGGTTGTCCCTGACCTCTAGGTTGCACATTCATCAATGCGAACATGGATTCCGAAAACAACCGTATAGTTTCCGCCAAAGGAGGAGGTGTCCAACATTAGCAAAAATAGTGAAATGTTATTTGTTTACCAATTTTGTAATGCCCCCATCCGTCGTATATCATATGACAGAAGGTCCGGCAAGGGCCCGACACCATATACTACGGATAGGTAAGGAGATTATAAGTTGTTTCCTAATTCAAGTTCACATTTGAACGCCCCCTAACTCAGAGCATTCTAGCGGAAGAAATTTAATTTAAGAACCCATACCGAACATTAATGTCCACTACACAATAGGAATGATATATATATATTTATATATATATATATACATAACACATGTTTTGGTCGTAGCCTTATTACAACTATTTCCTTTAAAAAACAAGTGGTTTTATACTTCGGCACACAGGCCGGCCAAATATGAAAACAGTAAAATATTCGCCTTTGGGCCTTCAAGGGCCAACCAATTACAGCACATGGGCTTCAGCCCGCTACTTTCCACTTGGCTCTCTAGCACCTGCATAAAAGGGCCCACCAAAACGGGGCAAACTAAGCAACGATCAGCATTTTGCAGACCCATTTATAACGATCCTACCCCTTACTCGGGGCGGCATTTCTCCATCCCTGCAAACAAGGCATCATATATAAGGAAGCATTTTCAAAGTGCAATTTAAGCACCATTCGTCACAGACTTAGGCTCATTGGCCACACACCCCGTGCACTCAGGGCACATTTTTGGTGCCCACGGGTTCCCGTGTATCACTACCGTTAACTTTGTCATTCAGAGGTCCTTAACATGATGACTTGTCATTCAGAGGTAATAAACTTAACCACTAACTGCCCATTTAGAGGTACTTAACTTAACGACTATGTCATTCAGAGGTACTTAACTTGATGGCACAGTAATTGGCCTTCACGACATAATTCAATCTTTTTCCATTTCAGGATGGAACCCACCATTGCTGGGCAATTTAAGATCAAAGCTTCACATAAGGTGACCCCATGTCTCTTCAAGACTGTCCACACAAGTTCCAGCTCACTCAGAGCTATTACTTGGCGAAACTCAAAATCGCTCAACAATATCAACAGTTCTCCACACTGTGATCTTTTCTAGGTCTTTTTCTGGACAAGCATCCAGTACTTTAATGCAGCATCCTACACACCCTTAGACCCTAGATTTCACACGTACATCACACGCATATCCACGGAGTCTTCTCCGCCATTCAAATAAAACATCACCAATCAAGACCAACTTGTTAGATGAGCTTGTCACAGCATGCCTATTCCATACTCAACATTCCCGGATCTAAATGCAGGAATATATGTGGATCAAACCGAGCTTCCCATTGGAATCTACCCTTTATAACCTTTTGGTGAGGGGATCCATGCAAATATGCATATTGAGGACTTCACTTGTCCTGGAGAAACTCGTTACCATTTTCGTTCTCTTCCGAGCCATAACTAAGCTTTTGTATGCGGATGGAAAGTAACACGTCGCTCTCCACTTCACGGATCTAGCTTCGGCCCTTGAGTCCAGCCACCAGATTTTCTCCAACAACTTTGGCTCCACACAAAGCCTAGCACCAACCGAAAGTTCTGCTCCAGAACTGGGAAGCAAGGAAGACAAAGAGAGAAAAGGAAATAATAATTTACTCATTCTAATCTCTCTGCAGATATGGCCTCAGATTTGAGCTGACAAAGTCAACCGCCTCCTACTGCAGCACACCAGTTACCTGACATGGGTCGCATCATTGGCAACAATTAAATTCGACATTTCTTCGAACGGGAGCACAACAACGCTCAATCTCTGCTTAACATTTTTGTCGAGCTCAGCTCGCCGTTTTGGCGATCTCTGCTCGGCGTTTCATCAAGCTCTGCTCGGCGTTTCGTCGAGCTCTACTAGACGTTTCATCGAGCTCTGCTCAGGGTTTCTTCTTGCTCTGCTAGGTGTTTCGTCGAGCTCTGCTCGGTGTTTCGTCGAGCTCTATTGGGCATTCATCAATCTAAGGTTGACTTTTTAGCCTGTACGTTTCGGTGTGTTACAGTTTAGGTTACCATCAGTTGAGAATCCGTGAGTCGGATGTTGCATGGACCGCTTTTTTGTTATCGGCATGGATATTTTGAGTTCTTGGTAATGTCCTTTGGATTGAAGAATGTACCCTCTACCTTCATGGACATGATGAACAAAGTGTTCAAAGATTTTTCTGGACCATTTGGTGGTCGTATTTATTGATGATGTAATTGTTTATAAATCGAGTGCTGAGGATCATGCGCAACACTTGTGGTTAGTTCTATCGGCTTTGAGAGAGCCAAAGTTTTATGAAAAGTTGAGTAAGTGCGAGTTTTTGATACCTCGGGTTTCCTTTTTGGGTCATGTTGTGAATAAGGATGGAATTGTTATTGACCCAAAAAAGATAGCTGCCATAATGGATTGGAAAAGACCTACCTCACCTAAAGAGATAAGAAGATTCCTAGGGTTGGCAGACTATTATAGGAGGTTTGTTGTAGTATTTTCTACGTTGTTTGTGTCGCTGACTAAGCTTACGCAGAAGAACGCGGCGCTCTTTTGGAGTGACAAGTGCGATGAAGCTTTTCAAGAATTGAAAAAGAGATTATGCACAGCTCTAGTATTGACTTTGCCTACCGAAGGATTGGAGTATGTTGCTTATGTGGATGCTTCACATGTTGGGCTTGGATGTGTCTTGATGTAAGAAGGCAAGGGAATTGAGTATGGGTCAAGGCAATTAAAGATACATGAAAGGAACTGCCCTACTCATTATTTTGAGTTTGCGATAGTGATTTATGGCTTTAAGTTTTGGATAGATTTGTTGTATGGCGCATTGTGCAATATTTATATGGACCATAAGAGTTTAAAGTACGTCTTCCCTAAGAAAGAATTAAATTTACGGCAGCATATATGGTTAGAATATGTCGCAGATTAAGATGTCTAGATCCAATATCATCCGGGCAATGCTAATTGTTTTAGCAGTTTTGCTTTGTGATCTCGGCAATCCGTGCATGAAATCAATAGAGATATCGTCAAACTTTCACAACGGAATTGACAATGACTTCAGGAAACCACCAGGTTTCTTACATTCAACTTTCACTAAGTCAAAAGTCTGACACTTTGCCACATAATGAGATATGTCTTTCTTCAAACCTGGCCACTAGAACATCTTCTTCATGTCCTTATATATCTTTTTTCTCCCTGGGTGAATGGAGTACTTCATGAAGTGTGCTTCGTACATCAATTCCTCCCATAGTGTACCCACATTTATGACGCACAAACAACCATCTTTTTGCAAAAGACGTCATCCAAGGAGAATTAGGAATTTGACCCATCTGCTGCATAGAGCTTTAAACTCTCATCGAGTTTCGTTTCTCACCGAACACTATCTGCAAGTTCATACTGTACCTCTTTCCAGTTGAGGCATTCATTTGCAGTGGAATTCTTGTCAACACAAGAAATGTCTAGGGTTTCCAACTCCTTGATCAGACACTAATTGCATCTACAACTAACCAGTCCTTGCCGGAGTCCTACAACTCAAGGCATATGTTGGTACCCTAGGTTTTGATTTGAGTTCAGTCCTCTCTTTTAGTCTCTTGACCCAAGATTTATCTATGGTCAAAGGTTAGTTGATAGGATAGATTCTCTAATTGTGAAGAATTGCCTGTCCAGATGAAAATCTGGCAAAGTAATTTCTGGTTCGACTATGGTCGAACGTCGCTCGACTATCGTCGATCAGCCGATTGACGATCGTCTTCCTGATAGCTCGATTATCTGCTTGATAGGTCGACTATCTGTTGTCTGTGATAGCTCGACTATCTGTTGATAGGTCGACTATCTGTTTTCCTTGATAGTTCGACTATCTGTTGATAGGTCGACTATCTGCTCTTCTTGATAGTTCAACTATCTTCTTGGATAGTTCAACTATCTGATAGTTCGACTATCTATTGATAGGTCGACTATCTGCATAATGTGATAGCTCGACTATCTGTTGATAGGTCGACTATCTGCTCTTCTTTGATAGTTCGACTATCTGCTTGGATAGTTCAACTATCTGATAGTTCGACTATCTGTTGATAGGTCGACTATCTGTTTTGGTTGATAGCTCGACTATCTGTTGATAGGTCGACTATCTGTTGTGCTTTGGTAGTTCGACTATCTGTCTTGATAGATCGACTATCTGATAGCTCAACTATCTGTTCTGATAGGACGACTATCTGGTGAGGTAGTTCAACTATCTTCTTCGATAGTTCGACTATCTGGATCGTTCGACTATCTGTCTGATAGGTCGACGATCTCCGAGGGTCGTTTGACGTTTTGCTGTATGTCCTGAGTAGTTCTGTCGTCTTCTATGATGTGATTAATTTCATATTTATTTTGGCATATTTTATAAAAGATTATCTGAATAAATTGTGATATTATTTCCAAGCAATATCTGTTCCATTCCTTATGCATGAGCTAATCTTTTTCTGATAAAGTTGTTTGTCTTATTAGCTGAGATATGATTTCTGCTTTATCTGCCAGGCTGTCCTTTATAGCCGTCAGACTCAAAAAGTCTTCCTTGGCTGTAAAGAGTCTCTTCTGATGTGACTTTCTCTAGTTTTATTTCATCAGAGTAATTTGCAGCTTCTTAGAAAGCTTTATCCTCTTATAGGATATCTGTCTGCATTATTTTGTTTTGCTTTATGCTTTTTGCAGCCCAGCTTACAGAGTTCAGTAGAAGACAAGATTCAAACTCAAGTAAGAGCCGTTGCTGCTGCTGCTATATAAAGAATTCCATGAAGAAAGAAATCAACTAGTTCATATAGCCAAAATCAAGTTCATTCAGGAAAAAGGAGTTCAAAAGCTAACAGCCGCATCCAAGCTTAGAATTTACAGTTTCCAACTGCTCTCAGCTCATTCACACCCAACTGAGAAGAAGTTTTAGCTCTTCACTCTTCTTCAACCTGAGTTCTCCTGCTTACAGGAAGATCCTCACTCAGAGCTTTTTGAAGAAGAAGAAGAAGATAGCTGCCTGAAGAAGAAATTTTATTTCATATTATTTATCTTCTTGTAGCTATTTCCTTCAGATTTTCTGAAGTGTTTCTGCACTGAAGCAAGACTTCACCTGGACGTTCTTTTAGCCAGGGGGAGTCTTGATTCTTTAAGAGCTTTCTAGCTTAGTGCAAGTTATTGTGCTTCTCTAATCTATTGTAAAATAGAGAAGACATCTTATCCCCCTTTCCCCTCCTGTAAAGGGTTATTACTCCCTTCAAAAGTATCCCTTGGTGGCAGGGCACCTGATCGAAAACCTGTGTTGGTTTTTAGACACCAGATCAAAAGTCTAAAGGGTCTCTAGATCTACCTGCAGCAGATCTTGTTGGTGGCAGGGCACCTGATCAAAAACCTGAGTGGATTCCTACCTTGTTGGTAGAAGAGTGGACGTACCCAAGTTGTTTGGGGAACCACTATAAATTCCTTGTGTAGTCTGGATTGTTTAATTAATTCTCTGTGCTGATTGGCTGTGATTAGATTATAACTAGGATTGCTAGTTGCTGTTTAGGATTCCAAGCCTTAACTGTAATTACAGTTGGCTGCCTTGTGTGCACAACACTTGTGTTAGGCTTTAGTGTTTAATCTCAAATATCTATAACCTTCATTCCGCAATTAACTCCAAGGGAGTTGAGTAGACAGTCAACTTTGCTAGTGCAATTTTTTATTACTCTATTCACCCCCCCCCCCTCTAGAGTAGTATCTATCCCTTTTCTTTCAATTGGTATCAGAGGGAGGTTGTCTAACTGAATAGGCTAACACCTAAGTCACAAGATCCTGATAGATACCAAAGTTTATAGATATTCACTTTCACTATCATGGCCCAGTCCAAGGATTACTCTAGCACCAGACCTCCAGCATGCAACTTGGCTAAGTTTAGCATCTGGAAGGCAAGTATTAAATAATATATAAACTCTATTGATGAGAGTATTTTTGCTTCTATTTTGACAGGACCACCAAGAGCACTTGCTGCAGCTACTGGCTCATCATCAACTGATATGAGTGCAGTGCCTCCTCGAGACTAACATGATGAATACAAAAAGGCAAAGATAGCAGATGCTAAGGCAATGAACATTCTGGCTCAGACAATGTCTGATGAAGTATTCCAGAAGGTTGCTGACTGCTCCTCAGCAAAAGCAATGTGGGATACACCGAACTAGATTGTAGCTAGTTCAGCTGATGAAAGAAAGGACAGGAGGTCCAACCTTATCTCACAGTATGAGAATTTCATGAAAACTGATGCTGAATCAGTTGAAGCAATGTACACAAGGCTCAGCTCAATAATTAATGAGCTGAGGACTCTTGATAAGGATATTTCATTGATAGAGGTCAATGATAAGATTCTTATGTGGTTCCCTAGCACATGGGATCTGAGGATCTGGCCTATCAAGGAGACCAGAAGCACAACAAAAATCTCAACAGAAGCCCTTCTCGGCAAGCTCAAGTCTTTTGAGCAAGTGCTGAAGTCCAGGGAAGTTGAGGCTGAAGCAAAGACCCCAACTCCTACAAGAAAAGAGCAAACCCTTGCTCTCAAAGCTGCTGAAGCTTCTGAAGGAAGCCAGTCCAATGAGGAACTGATGGCATTATTTGCCAAGAGGTTTCTCAAGATGGGAAGGAAGGAATTCAGAAAGAAATCTTCAAAGTATGAAGATTAACCAAGGTATGATCGTACTCCTTCTAAAGAAATAATCTTCTATGGTTGCAGGAAGCCTGGACATATTCTTCCATATTGTCTAGAGGAAAAGAATAAAGATAAAAGGAAAGACAAGGATCAGCACAGGAAGCATTCCAAGCCATCCTCCTACAAGAACAAAAAGAAGGAGAGAGGATTTATTGCTGAAACCTGGAGCGATTCTAATGAGGAATCTTCCTCCTCAAGCTCCAGTGAGGATGAGGAAGAAAAAAAGGCAAAGGAAGTTTGCCTGATGGCAATTGATGCCTGTAGTAATCACTCAGCTGCAGAGAATTCAGATTCTGATGAAGAAATGCCAACTGAAGATGAGGTATTGTCTTCTTACGATTTTACATCTGATAAATTTAAATCAGATTTTAAATCTTTATGTTTAGATTTAATTAGTTCTGAAAAGGAAATAAAAGAGCTTAGAATTAAACTAGCTGAATCTGAATTGATTTCTAATGAAAACATTAGGTTAACAGCAGAACTCACTAATTCTAGTGAAGAAATAAAATTCCTTAAGAATGAATTAGCTAAGTCCAAAAGGTTAGAAGAGTCTCTGAATGGTAGAAGCCTTAAGTTGCTTGAAATAACCAGCATGTCTAACACTATGTCAGGCAATAACAAATTAGACTTAGGAGCATCTTCTAGTGAGCCCCCAATCATTCTTAAAAACCAACTTTCAACTCCAGTGAATTTTATTTCATCTAATGGAATAAAAAACACTGAGCAAGTTAATCAAGTTAATAAAGCTTTAAATAAAGCTAAGAGAGAGAAAAGAAAACAAAAATTTAAGGAATTACAA
The DNA here is from genome assembly GCA_039513925.1 of Platanthera zijinensis. Lineage (NCBI taxonomy): Eukaryota > Viridiplantae > Streptophyta > Magnoliopsida > Asparagales > Orchidaceae > Platanthera > Platanthera zijinensis. Next base: position 126,009,041 of record CM077085.1, on the reverse strand, counting down.
AGAGCGTCGAATGCTGCTCGACGATCGCAAGCCCAGTGGTTGAACGGAGATCGACGATCTGGGTACCAATCGTCGAACGCCGATCAACGTTTTCAACAAGAATTTCAAAACTTCAACCAGAACTTTAGAAACCCGAATATGAATAGAAACCTTAGGTTCGTTGACCCATCATCTGCATGGAGAATCCCACCTAGGAGATCTTACCCATTAGGTTATCACCCTCAACCTGCTTATTCATTTATTTCCAGTTTTTCTTATGTGAAAAACAAGGGACCCAAGGTTACCTGGGTCCACAATGTTTAATTGATTTATTTGCAGGTGAAGACCTATCCTATCACTCAAAATAAGTTGTATTTGGATAGTGGTTGCTCCAAGCATATGACAGGAAATAAAGAACATCTGTCAAGGTTCAAGGCAAAGCTTGGCACAAAGGTAATCGTTGGAGATTCAAGCTGTGGTCAAACTGAAGGCTATGGCAGGATGACAATTGGAGCTGTAACATTCAAAAGAGTTGCTTATGTAACTGGACTGAAGCATAATCTAATTTCAGTAAGTCAGTTATGTGATGCTGGATACCAGGTATCCCTCTCTAACTCTCTTTGTAATATTACTTTAAATAATAATGTTGTATTAGTAGGTATTAGACAAGGTAACATTTATTTAGTAGATTTTAACTCAACTCACTCTGAAATCTGCTTATTTAATGAAGTAACCAATAACAATACATTATGGCATAAAAGGCTTTGCCATGTTAACCTCAAGAATATATCTAGGTTATCTAAACACAACCTTGTTAGAGGTTTACCTTCTTGCCCCTACAAGAAGGAGAGCCTATGCAAGGCTTGTCAATTAGGCAAGCAAACCAAGAATTCATTTAAATCAGTTAATAAAAGTGATTCTCCTAAAATCCTGTATTTATTACATTTGGACCTATTTGGCCCAATAAATGTACAGAGCTTAGGAGGGAAGTATTACACCCTAGTCATTGTAGATGACTTCTCTAGGTTCACTTGGGTGTTCTTTTTGAGAACTAAGGCAGATAACTTCAAAGCCCTTACAGATTTTCTATTTTGTGTGCAGACTGAGTACTCTACTCATGTGTCCTTGATCAGAAGTGATCATGGTACTGAGTTTGACTCTCTTCTCATGCAAGAATTCTGTGAGAGAGAAGGTATCAAACATAGCTTCTCAGCTCCTAGAACTCCCGAACAAAATGGGGTAGTTGAAAGGAAGAATAGAACCCTGATTGAAGCTGCTGGCACATTGTTGGCAGATGCTAATATGCCTCTTTCCTATTGGGCAGAAGCTGTTAGTACAGCCAACTATGTCTTGAATAGAAGTCTGATACACAAGCTTAAGTGTAAAACTCCTTATGAGTTCCTTAAAGGGAAGAAACCTAAAATAAATTATTTTAGCATTTTTGGTTGTGTAGTTTACATTCATAACAATAACAAATAATACCTTAGAAAGTTTGAAGCAAAAGCTTCAATGGGAATTTTTCTTGGATATTCCCAAGTAAGCAAAGCTTATAGGGTATTTAATAAATCATCTTCTAAAATTTAAGAGTCTGTTCATGTGTCCTTTGATGAATCCCAAATGTTTTACAAGGAGAAGGAAACTTCCCCTTCCTCAAGTTCATTACAGGTACCAGAATCTACCAAAGATGTCACTCAAGAGATCCTCCATCTTTCAACTCTTCATATCACTGAATCAGACAGTGATGAAGACATTGCAGAAATTGTTGTTGTACCACTAATAGTAGATCAAATTCCTCCTGAGGAATTAATCCCAACTATTGCTGAAGATCACATCCCACCTGCTGATGTTGTCACACTTAGAGATCATCCTACATCTCAAGTTATAGGAGACATATCAGCTGGTGTTCAAACAAGACATCAGTTAAGACAGGATGTGATGCATGCTTGTTTCCTTTCACAGATTGAGCCCCTCACCATTAAAGATGCTGAGCTAGATCCCCACTGGATCATTGCTATGCTAGAGGAACTCAATTAGTTTGAAAGATGTAAAGTATGGACTTTGGTTCCAAGACCTAAAGGCCAACTAATCATAGGCACCAAGTGGGTGTATAGAAACAAGTTAAATGCAAATGGAATCATTGTAAGGAATGAAGCTAGGCTTGTAGCTCAGGGCTATAGACAGGAGGAAGGTATAGATTATGACCAAACATTTGCTCCTATTGCAAGGCTAGAAGCAATAAGGATCTTCTTAGCTTATGAAGCCTATATGAAGTTTAAGGTTTTTCAGATGGATGTCAAAAGTGCCTTTCTTAATGGTGAGCTAAAGGAAGAGGTATTTGTTGAACAACCACCTGGGTTTGTTTCTTCAACTCATCCCTCACATGTATTCAAGTTGCAAAAAGCTCTTTATGGACTCAAACAAGCACCAAGAGCCTGGTATGAGACTCTAGCTAGTTTCCTATTAGAGCACAACTTTGTTAGGGGAGTAGTTGATAGAACCCTCTTCGTCAAGCACCAAAAGGACACAATCCTGTTAGTTCAAGTGTATGTGGATGACTTTATTTTTGGTTCCACTGATCCCAAACTATGCAAAAAGTTCTCCAACTTGATGCATTCTAAGTTTGAGATAAGTAGTATGGGTGAGCTGTCTTACTTTCTTGGTCTCCAAGTAAAGCAAGATGCTGATGGCATCTTCATCTCCCAATCCAAATATGCCAAGGAATGGGTAAAGAAGTTTGGGATGGCAGATGCTTCAGCAATGCATACACCTATGGCTACTAATGTAGTTATTGATTTTGATGATCAGGAAAAGCCTGTTGATCAAAAGAATTATAGGGCCATTGTTGGTTCCCTATTGTATTTAACTGCAAGTACGCCAGACATAATGTTTGCTACATGCCTTTGTGCTAGATTCCAGGTCAACCCCAAGGAATCTCATTTGATTCTTCTCAAGAGAATCTTGAGATACTTGAAGGGATGTCCAAATCTAGGACTTTGGTATCCAGCTGAGTCAGAATTTGAATTAATTGGATATTCTGATTCTGATTATGCTGGCTGTCGAGTTGACAGGAAAAGTACCTCAGGAACTTGTCAGTTCCTGGGAGAGAGATTGGTCTCTTGGTTCTGTAAGAAGCAGGCCTCTGTCTCAACTTCAACTGCAGAAGCTGAATATATAGCAGCTGCTAGTTGTTGTTCACAGATCCTGTGGATACAAAACCAACTTTTGGATTATGGGTACTCACACAAGAACACAAAAATCATGTGTGATAGTACAAGTGCCATCTCCATTGCACAAAATCCAGTGCACCACTGTAGAACAAAGCACATTGAGATCCGGCACCATTTCCTGAGAGATTGTGTGGAAAAGAACAAGATCAGCCTTGAGTTCATATCCACACACCTTTAGAGAGGTGATATATTCACCAAGCCCTTAGATGAACAGAAGCATCTGTTCTTTTTGGTTCAACTTGGCATGATTAATGGAAGAGACTAAGTGTGACGTCTGCCTTGTTGAAACCTGTTCGAAGAAAGTCGAACGACGTTCAAAGATAGTCGATCGGATCAAGCCTATCGTCGACCTATGGTTGAAGATAGCTTATCTGCTTGAAGATCATCGACCGGCGTTCGAAGATAGTTGAATAGGTCAAGCCTATCGTCGATCTATGGGTGACGACAGCTTGTTGTTTGTGAAGACAGAAATAGTCGAACGATTGATCGACTACTCTGCTTCAGGACCGATCATCGAACGACCGTTCGACCATCGTCTCCAGTATCTTTTAAATAGATCGACGATCGTTGTTTTAATATAAAGCCGATGGTCGACCTAGGTTAAAAGATAGTTGCTTTTATCGTCGGCGGAGAGCGTCTTTTCGCATTCCGTCTTCCCGCTTGTTCTTTGTCTTGCGATTTTTGCCGCTTTGTCCTCGCCGTCTCTCCCTCGTCTTCTCCAGCCCTTTCGATGGTGATTGCTCCAGCGCTCCTAGCAGTAGTGAAATGTGATGCAGGATTCAGTGTAGATTTCGACTCCTTCAGCTGCTGCGAACCCGGAATTGTGGAAATTCTTAATCTGTGCAAAGATCAAGGGTTAGAGAAGCTCATGTCCTCCAGAATAAAGATAAACACTCAAGAGATCAAAGAGTGGGCATTCACTTCGTCTTCAACTGATGATTCGATGATCGGAACTATTGGCGGAGAAGAGGTAACATTGACTCCCGCTATTTTAACAGAAATATTTGGATTGATTAATGGGGAAGAAGAGTATGAGCAAGATACCCCAGAGTTTGGGAGATTGCTGACAGAGCTGGGACATGCCGAAGGAATTCCCTCTAAGCTGCTTAAAGTAAATTTTTTGTTTAAGATTAAGTTTCTTGTTGAAATAGTCGGAAAAGTGCTACTGGGAAAGCACTCTGCCCACGACAATATTACAAGGCAGCAGTTTGCACTGATGTGTGCAATTGTAAATAAGAAACAAATTAATTGGGCAGGCGTTATGTTTGATTTGATCAGGAAAAAGAACAGCAAGAAAGAAGTTACCCTGGGAAGGGTAGTTGGGATCTTTCTGAAGGAAAGGTATCCCCATCTGTTAGTTTCGGCTGCTACCTCCATAAACGCCAGCAAGAAGATGGATCCATCCCTGTTCGCAAAGTGGAAAAGAACTTTTCTGAAGCCCTCTCCCGCAGGGGTTGCTCCAGCTACATCTGAGAGCACCAGGACTGCCTCAGTCACTCCTCCCCTACAAGCAGCTGGCTTAGCAAATCCATCCCTTCCATCTTCTTCATCTACATTGCCGTCTACTTCAGTTGAAGTTCCATCAACTTCAATTGAAGTACGATCTTTTGCATCTCCTCCTGCATCTCCTCTCCCGTCTCATCTTGCTGGGATCTCTCATCCCAGTTTTGATTTGTTGGTGTCTGAGATTTCTACTCCTCCTCAATCTCCAATTCCCTCTTCTGGTCACATTGATCACCCTGCATCCACTCATCCATCTCCAGCTCCATCTCCATCTCAAGTTCATTCTCCAGCTGATCATGAATACACCATCCCTGCTGATCATCCATCCTCTGAAATTCCCCCATCATCATCATCATCCTTTGAAATAACTCCAGCATTTATCTCTAGCATTGTGGAGTTAATTACCCCCTCAATCAAAATTATGATTGAAGAGGCAATTGCTCCTCTTGTTTCTTCTATATCTTTGTCGAAGTATGAGACCGGGCGGTCTGGCGGTTTGAGCATGGCGGGTTGTTGACCAGGCGGTCTGGCGGATTGAGGTTGGCGGGTTGATTTCCAGACTGTTGCTGTGTGGTATCCGGCGGTCTGACGGCTTATCTCCAGCGGCTTGGAAACCGGCCGGTCTAGCAGTCTCCTACCGCATCTCTCTCTTGGTTCTGGTATTGCCGAGCGGTTAGAACATTGTCTAACCGCGCGGCCTATTCCGGTCTCTTATTCTAGCCGCCTAGATCTGTTGTATAGCTTTAGTCCCACATTGTTAATTTGTATTCTACTCTCTCTCCTCCATTCTATAAAAGGGAGGCCATACCTTTGTAAATGATATCTTTTTGGATAATAAAATTTCAATTATTCAAAGTTCCGGCTTGTTTTCTAGTCGTTTATTCTCTGCTCTAGTCGTTTGTTCGCTACTTTTAACATGGTATCAGAGGATTCGATCTTCTCCTCCTGATTCTGTGCGCCCCGTCCGCGCTGCTTGCCTATTCTTCTCGCGACCTGTTCTCGCTGTTTGCGCCCTGTCCGCGCGTCCTCTTTGTCCTGCCTTTCAGTCGCAGCGACCTATCTCCTTGTTCGTCGCGACCTGCTGCTTTATTCGCCTTGTCCGTTCGCGCGGTCTATCTTCTAGCCGTTCGACCTCTTCCCCATCTTGGACCTGCGGCTTGGTCATGGCTTCTCTGGCCGCTGGTGTCTAACATCGTGACCGCCGCAGCTCTTTTTCTTTCTAACCGCGCGGCTTCTCGCAATTTTCTCCTATGGCCCTTTCCGAAACATCCACCACCACCACTCCTATCGCCACTCCGGCGCCGCTTCCTACTCCCTCTGGCAACCTTGGCACGGTTTCTAAACTTGTTGGCTCCAACTATCCGGATTGGAGCGTCTCTTTCACATTTCTTCTCCGCTCTCAGCGCAAACGTCATCACCTCACCGATGACCCTCCTCCCTCAGACTCTGTTGAATTTGATGACTGGGATGCCAGTGATGCGCTTGTCCGCACGTGGTTGGCTAACAACCTCTCCGATGAATGTCTTCCTGTCATACACCATGATGAGACGATCAAGACCGTGTGGCTTCACCTTGCTGCTCTCTACTCAAAGGGGGCCCAGACATCCCGCATTTATACTCTCTACGCGGATCTCTTCGCTCGCCCGTTCCTTGTCTCCTGCTGCGGCTTATCAGCAAGTTCAGGCTCTTGGAGCCGAAATCCTCCAGAATCGCTCCTTCTCCGCGGACTTGGCCGAGTAGCACAAACACTTCCATGAACTCCTGGTTATTTGTTATCTTCTACGGCTTCCTGAGTCTTTTGATATGATCCGCCAGCAGATCATGGGCGAAGCCGAGTCTCCCACCTTGGATGCCACCGCGGCTCGCATCGCCGCTGTTACTTCACTGCTCCAACGTCCTCTATTGTCCTCCCCTCCTCCACCGGACTCCTATGCTCACCAGGTCTAGCGGGGTGGCAATAGTGGTCGCAGCCAATCTGGCACGCGCGGTCCGTCAAGGTTCCTCTGCTCTCACTGTGGTCGTACCGGCCACTCTGTTGACCGCTGCTGGCAGAAACATCCTCATCTTCGTCCCTCCGGTGATACTTCATCCTCAACCTCCGCCTCCTCTCGGCCATCTGCTTCTGTGGCCACCACCTCAGGTAGTGCACACGTCGTTACCCAAGGTAAATGGCTGATTGACTCTGGTGCTACAAATCACATGACCGGAAACCCTCACTGCTTCTCTCTCCTAGAGACGCATGATCGGTTACCCCCGGTTCTCATTGCGGATGGTTCGCCTTCCCCGGTTCATGGAACGGGCATGGTTCAAGTCACTCCCTCGCTTCGCTTAGCGGACACTCTCTATGTCCCGAAGTTCCCTTGCAATTTACTCTCAGTTACTAATTTATGCAAGCAACTTCAGTGCTCTGTATTATTTACTCCTACTTCTTGTTGTTTTCAGGACCCGAAAACCCAACGGACGATTGCTACTGGGACTGAGAGCGGCGACCTCTACTTCCTCGACAATGTTTCCGCTCTGTCCACCTTCTCTTCCTCGTCTACTGATCTGCTTCAATGGCATCTTCGCCTTGGACATCCTCCTCCTCGGATTCTTCATCACCTTCTTCCCCACTTACCTCAAACCAGTCCTCCGCTCAACTGTGATGTGTGTCAGCTTGGCAAGCATCACCGCTCCTCCTTCCCGCAGAAGCAAGGCCGTGGTTCCTCCCGCCCTTTTGATCACATTCATTCTGATATCTGGGGTCCTGCTCCTACTCCCACCGTTGGTCGGGGTAGTTTTTACTTTGTAACTTTTATTGATGATTTCTCCAGATGTACCTGGGTGTATCTATTAAAAGACCGCTCTGAACTCTTATCTGTATGGCAATCTTTTTATAATATGATTAAAACTCAGTTTGCTATTTCTATTAAAGTATTGTGCTCTGATAATGCTAAAGAATATCTCAGTCATGAGTTTTCATCGTTTTGTATGCAACATGGTCTTATTCATTAGACCAGCTGTGTTTACACCTCCCAACAAAATGGGGTGGCAGAACGTAAAAATCGCCATCTCCTCGATATCGCTCGCACTCTGATGACACAGATGCAGGTGCCTCGCTCCTACTGGGGCTATGCTGTTCTTTATGCCTGCTATCTCATCAATCGCATTCCCTCTTCTATTCTTCACGGCAAGACCCCCTTCTCCATTCTCTACCCGAGAAAGGAACCCTTTCCTCTTCCTCTCCGTATCTTTGGGTGTACGGCCTTTGTGCATGCTCCGTCTGCTTCCCGCGACAAGCTTTCCCCCCGCTCCACCAAATGTGTCTTTTTGGGTTACTCGACAACTCAAAAAGTCTACTATTGCTTTGATCCCATTCTGCGCAAACAGTTTGTTTCCGCAGACGTCACCTTCTTTGAAAATGCATCCTACTTTTCTTTCCCATCTTCACCTCCTCCTGCTGTCTCTGACTCTCCACCATCTCTCTGTGAGCCTTCCACACATGTCGACGTCTCCCCTCCTATGTCGTCTCCTCCTCCGTCTCCTCCTCTCCTTATTATCTCCCCTCCTTCTTCTCCGTAGCCGTCTCTCTCTAGTCCCGGGCCAGCTTTCTCTACCACGGATGCTCCGGTCCCTGAGGCACAAGACGACCTGGATCTTCCCATTGCCCTTCGCAAAGGGGTGCGGGCGTGTACCCAACACCCGCTTGCGGCTGTTGTTTCCTATGATCGGCTTACTCCCTCTCGCAGGTGCTTTGCTTTGGCCATCTCGGCTACTACCACTCCCCGCACTTACCAGGAGGCTCTTGTTATTCCTCATTGGAAATCTGCCATGGATGAGGAAATTGCCACTCTTACTGAAAGAGGAACCAGGACCCTTGTTCCTCCACCGATAGGTACTGATGTGGTTGGCTGCCGCTGGGTGTTCGTTGTGAAGTTTCGCCCGGACGGCACTGTGGATCGTTACAAGGCCCGACTGGTGGCCAAAGGCTTTACTCAGACTTATGGAGTTGACTATTTTGATGCTTTCTCTCCGGTTGCTCGCCTCAGCACCTTCCGGGTTCTTCTTTCTGTGGCCGTCAACAGGGAGTGGGAAATTTCTCAACTTGATGTCAAGAATGCCTTTCTGTATGGGGATCTTTAGGAGGACGACTATATGGAGCAACCTCTAGGGTATGTTGCTCAGGGGGAGACACGAGTATGCCTGTTAAAGAAGGCCATCTACGGCCTAAAGCAGAGCCCTCGGGCGTGGTTTGACAAGTTTAGTGGCATTGTGGCTGCAATTGGCTTTACAAGAAGTTCCGCTAATCACTCATTGTTTATTCGCAAAACCGCAGCAGGCCTTGTGGTTTTGGCGGTGTATGTGGATGATATCCTTCTTACCGGCGATGACTAGGCTGGGGTGGACTTGACAAAGAAACACCTCCGTCAACACCTTGTCACGAAGGATATGGGCTCCCCGAAATATTTTTTGGGGATAGAAATCTCTCGGAAGCCCGACTCGTTGGTTCTCTCCCAACGGAAGTATGCGCTTGATCTTCTACAAGAGGCAGGATTGACCGGGGCCAAACCGGCCCGGTATCCCATGGCCACTGGAGAAGACAAAACATGGACAGATGACTCACCTCTTATATCCGATGCCACGAGGTATAGACGTCTGGTGGGCAAACTCATTTATCTCACGGTGACAAGACCCGACATCGCCTATGCTGTAGGCAAGGTCAGTCAGTTCATGCAAGCTCCCAGGGAATGTCATCTTCAGTCTGCCTTGAAGATACTAGAGTATGTCAAAGCAGTACCAGGGAAAGGGCTACTATTTTAGAAGCATGGTCATCTGAGAGTTGAAGCCTACTAAGACTCAAGCTATGCGGATGATAAAGGTGACCGTAAATCTACATCGGGTTTCTACACATTTGTTGGAGGTAATCTTGTGAGCTGGAAGAGCAAGAAGCAGTCTGTTGTCTCAAGGTCCAGTGCAGAAGCCGAATATCAGAGTTTGGCGTCAACCACGTGTGAGTTAAAATGGTTGAGGTCTCTCATGCTTGACCTAGGAGAGGTCTACAACTAACTCTGCCTATGTTCTGTGACAATAAAGACGCTATATACATATCCAAAAATCCGGTCTTCCATGAGAGAACGAAACATATAGAGGTCGACTGCCATTTCATCCGAGAAGAGGTCTTGAAGAAATAGATTTGCACTCCGTTCGTCACCTCCGACAAAGAGTTGGCTGATATCTTCACCAAGCCGGTTTCTACTTCCTTCTTCCACATTTGTGACAACCTGGGCATGATTGATATATATGCTCCAGCTTGAGGGGGAGTGTCGAAGTATGAGACCGGGCGGTCTGGCGGTTTGAGCATGGCGGGTTGTTGACCGGGCGGTCTCGCGGATTGAGGTTGGCGGGTTGATTTCCAGACTGTTGTTGTGTGGTATCCGGCGGTCTGACGGCTTATCTCCAGCGGCTTGGAAACTGGTCGGTCTAGCGGTCTCCTACCACATCTCTCTCTTGGTTCTGGTATTGCCGAGCGGTTAGAACATTGTCTAACCGCGCGGCCTGTTCCGGTCTCTTATTCTAGCCGCCCAGATCTGTTGTATAGCTTTAGTCCCACATTGTTAATTTGTATTCTACTCTCTCTCCTCCATTCTATAAAAGGGAGGCCATGCCTTTGTAAATGATATCTTTTTGGATAATAAAATTTCAATTATTCAAAGTTCCGGCTTGTTTTCTAGTCGTTTATTCTCTGCTCTAGTCGTTTGTTTGCTAATTTTAACAATCTTCTTTGACTGCTGCTATTCAAGCACTCTTAAAGTCTGCTGAGCCCTCTTCCTCTAGGGGCCTGGTTTCTGTATCTACTGAAATCAGGCAGGGGGAGATGCTTGATGAAGATGTCTCTGAGCAGCCTTTGGCCTCCCCTCCAGCAGATCATCCTGTAGTGGCAGAGAAAGCAATAGAAGATTCAGCTCCTCCTCCTTTATTTGAAAAAGAAATTTCTGATGCATTGTTGAAGTCTGAGTTTATTGCTAAGGCTTGCTTAGAAGAATGTTCTTCTCCCCTGGTCGCCCTGTACCTAGAAGGAGTTATAACTTCCTTTCTAGATGAGTTATGGGAGTTAGGACACGCAAAGGTCGATTCTGAAGGTATTCCCTTTACTCTCTTTTTAGACTTGATAACTGATATGATAGTTTGGGAATATCTGGAAGGGATGATTAGATGTCATTTAGCAAAATTTTATTCATAATACTATAGATAAAATGGAAGAAGTTCTAGATGTTCAAGAGCCTGTTATCCAACCAGCTCCAGAAGTTCAACCAGAATCAGGTGTTCAAATTTCTGAGGTTGCTCAGCTAGCAGTGCATGCAGAACTGGTCACCATGACAGTTTTTGATCATCAAGAAAAGGCTGCAGATGCTCAAATTGAAAAATCTACTGTATGGGATGATTCCCTGGGTCTGGATTTAGATGCTCTCCTGGCACAGGATGCCATGGAAGAAGAACTAGAAAAAGCTGCCCTAAAGGAAAAGGAAAGAGCTATGCAAGAAGCAATTGATCCCTATGATCTGCCTATTTCTTCTAATTCTGAGGATGAAATTGATTCTGATGAGTCTGCTGAGTCAAAAAGAAAAAGAATTGCTAAAAAGAAAAGGAAAGCTGTAGATCCTCCTCCTCCTAATCCAGATAATGATACCCCTTACTATATACTGAAAGGAATTGATCCTAAGTCAAAAGATTTCCAGCACTGGATGGCTTTCTCTAAGAATTAGCAGAAGTAAAGGAAGAAGTCAAAGTGGTATGACTGTCCTGTCCCAAGATGGAATCCTAGAGGTCCTCCTCCTCCACCTCCCAGTGCAGGAGCCTCAGGAAACTTATCTGCAAAACATGTTGCTCAGTCTGAAAGATTAAATCCATCTCAGTCAGCTCAAAGGAGAAGTTCCCAAGGATACCAAGGTAAAACTCAAAATTGCTATCAAAGGCTTGAGGGTGTTAAGGAACAAGTAAAGGAGGTAGTGTATCAAAGACCAACTTTCTCTCCTCCTCAGTCCAAAGACCTTAAAAGCTCTACTTCTCCTAAGCCAGATCATTCTGTGAAGGATATTTCAAAAGGTAAGCAAATTATTTTATCTAAAAATTCTAGCAAGACATTTGCTAAGTCTGCTCCTCTTTCTTATCTAGTTACTCAGGATAAAGAACTAGTTGATACATCTTCTGAAATTGTTTATGAAAGCCCAGAGCTTGATCCAAATTTTAGGATGGCTCGTTTTCTTGAACTTGTTGGAGCAGCTCAAATTAAGAAAGCAAAAGCAGAAGATAAAGACACTGCAGGATTGACCACAATGTCAAAATTCAGAATGAAGGAGCTCGATAAATTCCAGGTTAGACCTGAGATATTTGATCCTTCAAAGTACATGGAAAAGCATCCTGAGGCAGTTGTCCCAAGAACAACAGAATTGAAAATCATTGGAGAACAAGACCTGAAGTTATCGAGAAATAAAGCTCTAGACCCCTCTAGAAAGATTACTTTTGTTTCTAGCTCTTCTGATCCTAAATCTAACTCTGAAGCATCTTAAAATTTCATTGATTGACAGTTAATTGCTTATCTATTTGATTGATGTTATCTGCTTAGTTATTTCTCTTTATGCATTTTATTTTACTTTCAGTAATTAGTTTTGTATGTTTTAATTGATGAGAGACTTAACTCAAATAGGGGGAGATTGTTGGTACCCTAGGTATTGATTTGAGTTCAGTCCTCTCTTTTAGTCTCTTGACCCAAGATTTATCTATGGTCAAAGGTTAGTTGATAGGATAGATTCTCTAGTTGTGTAGAATTTCCTGTCTAGATGAAAATCTGGCTAAGTAATTTCTGGTTCGACTATGGTCGAACGTCGCTCGACTATCGTCGATCAGCCGATCGACGATCGTCTTCCTGATAGATCGACTATCTGCTTGATAGGTCGACTATCTGTTGTCTGTGATAGCTCGACTATCTGTTGATAGGTCGACTATCGGTTTTCCTTGATAGTTCGACTATCTGTTGATAGGTCGACTATCTGCTCTTCTTGATAGTTCAACTATCTGCTTGGATAGTTCAACTATCTTATAGTTCGACTATCTGTTGATAGGTCGACTATCTGCTTTCTGTGATAGCTCAACTATCTGTTGATAGGTCGACTATCTGCTCTTCTTTGATAGTTCGACAATCTGCTTGGATAGTTCAACTATCTGATCGTTCGACTATCTGTTGATAGGTCGACTATCTATTTTGGTTGATAACTCGACTATCTGTTGATAGGTCGACTATCTATTGTGCTTTGGTAGTTCGACTATCTGTCTTGATAGATCGACTATCTGATAGCTCGACTATCTGTTCTGATAGGTCGACTATCTACTAAGGTAGTTCGATTATCTTCTTTGATAGTTCGACTATCTGGATCGTTCGACTATCTGTCTGATAGGTCGACGATCTACGTGCTTCGGTCGACGATCTCTGAGGGTCGTTCGATGTTTTGCTATATGTCCTGAGTAGTTCTGTCGTCTTCTATGATGTGATTAATTTCATATTTATTTTGGCATATTTTATAAAAGATTATCTGAATAAATTGTGATATTATTTCCATGCAATATCTCTTCCATTCCTTATGTATGAACTAATCTTTTTCTGACAAAGTTGTTTGTCTTATTAGCTGAGATATGATTTCTGCTTTATCTGTCAGGCTGTCCTTTATAGCCGTTAGACTCAAAAAGTCTTCCTTGCCTGTAAAGAGTCTCTTCTGATGTGACTTTCTATAGTTTTATTTCATCAGAGTAATTTGCAGCTTCTTAGAAAGCTTTATCCTCTTATAGGATATCCGTCTGCAGTATTTTGTTTTGCTTTATGGTTTTTGCAGCCCAGCTTGCAGAGTTTAGTAGAAGACAAGATTCAAACTCAAGTAAGAGCCGTTGCTGCTGCTGTTATATAAAGAATTCCTTGAAGAAAGAAATCAACTAGTTCATATAGCCAAAATCCAGTTCATTCAGGAAAAAGGAGTTCAAAAGTTGACAGCTGCATTCAAGCTTAGAACTTACAGTTTCTAACTGCTCTCAGCTCATTCACACCTAACTGAGAAGAAGTTTTAGCTCTTCACTCTTCTTCAACCTGAGTTCTCCTGCTTACAGGAAGATACTCACTCAGAGCTTTTTGAAGAAGAAGAAGAAGATAGCTTCCTGAAGAAGAAATCTTATTTCATATTATTTATCTTCTTGTAGCTTTTTCCTTCAGATTTTCTGAAGTGTTTCTGCACTGAAGCAAGACTTCACCTGGACGTTCTTTTAGCCAGGGGGAGTCTTGATTCTTTAAGAGCTTTCTAGCTCAGTGCAAGTTATTGTGCTTCTCTAATCTATTGTAAAATAGAGAAGACATCTTATCCCCCTTTCCCCCTCCTGTAAAGGGTTATTACTCCCTTCAAAAGTATCCCTTGGTGGCAGGGCACCTGATCAAAAACCTGTGTTGGTTTTTAGACACCTGATCAAAAGTCTAAAGGGTCTCTAGATCTACCTGCAGCAGATCTTGTTGGTGGCAGGGCACCTGATCAAAAACCTGAGTGGATTCCTACCTTGTTGGTAGAAGAGTGGACGTACCCAAGTTGTTTGGGGAACCACTATAAATTCCTTGTGTCGTCTGGATTGTTTAATTAATTCTCTCTGCTGATTGGCTGTGATTAGATTATAACTTGGATTGCTAGTTGTTGTTTAGGATTCCAAGCCTTAACTATAATTCCAGTTGGCTGCCTTTTGTGCACAACACTTGTGTTAGGCTTTAGGGTTTAATCTCAAATATCTATAACCTTCATTCCGCAATTAACTCCAAGGGAGTTGAGTAGACAGTCAACTTTGCTAGTGCAATTTTTGATTACTCTATTCACCCCCCTCTAGAGTAGTATCTATCCCTTTTCTTTCAGCATATGGGACCACATTTCCCTTCTTGAGTGTGTAATGAATGTGGAAGTTGTAGTCCCCGTGGAACTCCATCCACCTCCATTGTAACATATTTATATCCTTTTGTTCTAATAGGGACTTAAGGATCATATGGTTCGTGAAGATGTAAACTTTCCCGCCATATAAATAGTTATGCAACTGTTTTAGTGCAAAAATCATAGCCGCCCACTCCAAGTCATGGACAAGATAATTCCGCTCTTTCACTTTCAACTAGTGTGAGACATAGGCTATCACCTTCCCAAACTGAAGAAAAACTCAGCCTAAGTCACGCCTTAATGCATCATTATACACCTCATAGCCGTCCGAACCACATTGCGAACTCAAGATTGGCGTCGTGGTCAACCAATTCTTTAACTCTTCAAAAGCTCATGCGCACTCCGGCGTCCATATAAACTTTTGATCTTTCCCCGTCAATGTGGTGAGATGTAAGGCTATTCGTAAAAAGTTCTCTTTAAAGCGCCTGTGGTAGCCAGTAAGTCCTAGGAAACTCCTGACTTCTACTATAGTAGACAACACAGGACACTCCAGTATCGCAACTATCTTTGTCGGATCCCTAGAAATACCTTCTCCACGAACCACATGGACAACAAAGGCCACCGACGACAGCCAAAACTCACACTTTGTGAGCTTGACATATAGTTTGTTTCTCCTCACGGTGTGCAACACCATCTGCAAATTGTTCACATGATCTTCTTTAAACTGAGATTACACTAATATGTAATCAATAAATGCGATCACAAATAGGTCCAGTACTCCCTAACCATTCGATGCATTAAGTCTATGAATACCGATGGCGCATTAGTTATCCCAAATGGCATTACAATGAACTCGTAATGACTGTAGCATGTTCCAAACGCTGTCTTGGGAATGTCACAATCCCGAATCCTCAACCGGTAATAGTAAGACTTAAAATCTAGCTTTGAGTATACTGTTGATCCAACTAGTTAATCAAACAAGTCATCAATCCATGGAATCGAATACTTGTTCTTCTCCTACAACTTATTCAGCTCTTGATAAACGATATATAGATGCAACCTTCCATCCTTCTTCTTCACAAAAAGAACCGGTGTACTCCTAGGTGACATACTTGGATGTACATAACCTTGATCTAGCAGCTCTTGCAGTTGAACTTTCTGTTTCACCATTTCCTTTGGCGTATCTTGGTACGGTGAGTTGGCCATAGGTTTCGCACCTGGAAGTAACTCTATAGCGAAGTCAATTTCTTGTTGGGTTGTAATCTTAGAAGATCCTTCGGAAAAAAATTTGCGTAGTTCGATTCAATCAGAACATCACTAAACCAAGACTTTGCCTCAATAGCCTCTATAAATGTGAAGTATAATTTCTCACCCTTCCGAATAGCTTTGATGACTTGGAGATCAGACATCAGTATCTTACTCGATCCTCGCATACCATCAAATCTAGTGTCTAGCTCGCTATTCTTTCCTAGTGCGACTTCCTTTGAGTTTCAATCTATATCGGCACGCTGCTTCAAGACCTAGTCCATACCTACGATTATATCGAACGTACATACCGGCAGCAACGATGCTTCTAATCCGAAATCCCGACTTCCTATCCGCACCTAAATACACCAAGACCTATCCGCACGTATCACACATCCATTAGGCAACAACACCTTTAGTCTATCTATCATCATATGAGTAGGCACTCTGATCCACGACAAGACGTCCTCAGATAGAAATGAATGTGAAGCACCTGTATGTAACAGTGCTCTCGTCGGAGAGTCCCAAAAAAGGACAAATCCTATATTACTCAAGTTATATGCAAGAAAATCATAAGATATGCACTATATACATCATCAAAACTATATATTACTTGTACCTTTGATGACATAAGCATGTTTGATTGCCTCATATTGTCCAGGGTTATACACCCTCGGTTGAGCTGGAGCATATTTGAACGTAGTGGACTCCAGCACCTTTCTCTTCTCAGCATATGTTGCTCGTGCCTTCTTCATAACTTTGGAGTATCACTCTGACAGTCATAGGCAAAATGTCCTGGCTTGCCATATATATAACATGTGCAAGGCCCTTGCCTAGAAGTTGCTCCCGAAGCAATAGTAGAAGGTGGTGTATCTTGTGGTGAACCTTAGAGGGGGGGGGGGTGAATAAGGTTTGGAGTGTTATTTAAAATTTTAAATATTTTGCCTCATAAATCGAGTTCTAGAAACTAATACAGCGCGTTAAGAATCTAATGGGCGGCGGTAGGTCTATGAACTCTTTCCTGCGCAATTTCTCATCTACACCACTTTGAGAGGTCTCAACTAACAATCACACCACAGTCACAAAAATAATCAAATAAAAAGAAAAATTTCATGGCAAGAATTTGAATAAAAATTGTTTAAGACATTTACAAAATTGTGATCTCCGCGATGTCGGAGATTGAACGCGGTGAAAAAAAATTTTTCTATACCGACCCGCTCCACGGACCGGTTGGCTCTATCCCTTTCCCTCCCGGAAAGGTCATCGAGTCGGCTCTTCATCTCCATGCAAGGAAGGGTCTTAGAGACTCGCTGGATCACCCGATCTAGACGTCCCTTCCCCCATATGATTTTCTACGAAATCCTACCCAGATTCCTACGAACCTTACTGGTCGATTTTCCTCACCACAAGATTAAGAAAAAGGAAAGATTACAAGAATAAAGATGTAAAGAATCTTAAATATTAAGCTCTCCCTCTAGACAGTTTCTCCGTCGAGAGATCCATAATCGGGCATTAGATCTTCTAACGGTAGCAATCATTCGGCTTTTCTTAGTCAATGTGGATCGCCCGAGTTCTTCTTTCTCGAATGGGAGGGAGATGACTTTCATCTTCTTCGATGAAGATGGTTGGAATGGAACGCCGAGAGGCGGCCAAACCCTTGGAATACTAAAACTCAATCTCTTTTCTTTGTGGTATTGAATTCAGAAAACGAGGCGCCTTTTAATGGTCATTAAGAGAAAATGCTACCGTCGACGGTAAGACTAATGCCAGTCGGTAGGTTCGCGCGCTTTGTCCTGCAAGCTGTATTGCAAATTTGGAAAATATTTAAAACGAATATTTTCCAGTATACCATTCTAATGTAGCGCGATAAGTTGTACGCCAAGCGGTAGATTCCCGAGAGATCTGTCAATTAAATCCTTAGGCTACCACGGGCGATAGTACTTGCTCTATCCGATAACTTCCAGAGTGCTTTGTCAATTAAATCCACACTATCACCTGTTGTCTTACCTTGCGATAGTACCGACGATAGGCTATCTCCCCGCGGTAACTATTATCGCCCGACGGTATGTTCCAAAAGAAACTTTCTTTGCTTGGCTTGAACATGTACACCTACACACTCTGTCAAGACATGATCAAATATACCATGGGAGTTGATATTCTCAAACTAAGGGAATGTGAAATAGTGGTTCCAACAAAATCCCCCTTTTGATAATAATAAATCTCGTCCATGAAAAAAACATACTAAGATGAAAGATATAGTGCATATAAGAGATAATCGTTAGAAGTATAAAAAAGGGTTTCAGGTTATATATATAGCTCCCCTTTATCACACACATGCGCTCCCCCTATAAACGTGTTCTACATTCTCCCCTATCTATGTGCACACATTGACTCGCTCCCCCAATGTGTGATTATCCCTGAACCCCTAGCTCAAACTCATGAACGACTTCTCTCCTCATGAACGACTTCTCTACTCCCCCCTTTATAGTATCAAAAGGGGCGGGCTAGACAAACTGCACATGCAGGATGAAAAAAAGGAATATGATGAGCATGATAAAGACAGCATACAGTGCACATAAATAGTACAATAAAATCAAAGAAACATAGGGGTGACCCAACAAAATTAAATTAAGGGAAATGAAGCACATGGGTCAAAAAAATAAGCAAAATACATAGACATAAAGACGATTAGGTTTCAGAGTGTATAGGGATTGGATAGTACAAACAAAACTAAGCATATAACAAGTAAGACTACAATGCTATGAGAGTTATAATGTGAATCACATGAAAACATTCTAAACAATACAAGTATAAATCGTGTGCAAGTACATAAGTGCTAAAGACATATAGTGCTGTTTCTGTCCAATTCTTGTGCATGGAAGCATTAGATAGGATAATGACATGTGTACGTGTATCATCGAAAGAGAGAAAACACTAAGTAGAAATATCATATTTTACATATTTTATCTCAATCCTACAAAAATGCTAGCACAATTGAAATAGAGTGAAAAATCACATCACATGTCAATCTATGTCATATCGAGACTAGAACTACGGGCCCTACACTTGTGTTTTAGTCTATGCACAAGATCGAAATGACTCTATGAGCCAAGGTGCTCATCCTCATAATGCTCATAAAGACTTATCAGGAGGAATGAGTAGTTCTTGGGGGGTCCTTGACATGATATTCGATTGCCTATATAAATTCTTTTCTTAGAGGTATCATTTTTATATAATTTTTAAATTCAAGGGACCCCATCAGTCGAAATCTACCCACATAAGTACATACACTTTAACTTGTATTCATAAGATGTCAACACTTGTGATTTGGCCTCGAGTCTTTTTCTTTCTACAAGCACATATATGTCGTGACATTGAGTATTCAAAGTACTTATATCCTGTTAGGTTACACTATCATGAGTTATACCATGTAAGTCAAGCATTCCTACATGAGTTGATGTAGGCCCGTTGTTTCGACGGATGAAACACTATGCATTCTTAGGATCGGTAATTAAAATAATTACACAATGAGCTATATTTCTCTAAATAAATACTAACGATGATTCCAGCAATATAGCCATGCATAAAGCAAAAGGACGCTACCCTTATAGAGATTGAACAAAGGCTATATGCAGAAGTTCGCTCAAGCGAAAAGGACCTACACGATCTTGACAATTAGCGATTCAAATTAAAATTATTCGCTAACTTTCGCAAACCCAAATAAGAGAGGAATCGGGAATAAATAGCGATTTAAAATTAAAGGCCAAACCAATCCCAATAATTAATTAATATGAGGGTATAAAAAATAAGTTAAACTCAAGGGGAAATCAAGGGTGATGAACACAATTTCTTCTAGTGTTCACGATATCTACCCGCTCTAATTTATATGAAAAATATTCGGACAATTAACGCTTAAAAATCAGATTTATTTAAGCACGATTTCAATATAAATAAGGACAATTAACTAGTCTTCTATTCCACCAATTCTCATAATAATTTAGAAGAAACACACGAAGAGTTAGTTTAGAAATCGTTACTCAATCCCAAGAAGTCCTTCCACAATATTGAGTGGAGGAAATGCTCACAATGGTGGTTGATTTTCTATTTCCACACAACCCACGGATCCGCTCCAGACGATGAAGACGCGAGCTGTTTTCCCTTTTCAATTACCCTTAGAGTGATAGAAACCTTGCTGGATAATATATATGGAAAGAGGAGAGAGAAAAGGTGGTGAAGAGGTGGTGGATACGGTTTTGTAAAAAACCTATGGGAAATATGAGGGGGTCAGTTTTGGTTTGGAAGGAGGAGGATGGCAAGGATTTTGTAGTGAGAGAGGGAGGAGGCCGAGAGAGAAGAAAGGAGGGAGAAAGGCCAAGGGTGGTAGCTTGGGTAGGCCGAGCCATAAGGGGGTGGGGGTCGGTTTTCCCTTTTAGGGGCTGCTTGATTTTCTTTTGATTTGGAGGGAGGTTGTGGTCAGGTAGGAGGGGTGGAGGTTGTTGGCCAAGAGAGATAAAGGGAGGTGAAGGGTGGCGGCTTGTAGTTGGCCGACAAGGGTTGGCAAGGAGGAGAGGGCTCGGTTTTTGGTGGTGGAGGTAGAGGAGGAGAAGGTGGCCGAGATGCTGTGGAGTAGAAGGATGAAAAGGTAGAGGAGGGATTCTCTCCAAAATGAGGAGGAGGAGGAGGAGGGGAAGAGTGGTCAGCGACCAAGATATGGGAGTGAATTCTCAAAGAGGGAGGAAGTAAGAGGGGGGAACTCAATTAGGTTTTTTTTTCTTTCATTCATTCTCTATCCATTCCTACAATAACATGGCTATATATATCCTACACCACTCCATCTCCACCTTTCATGAAAATAAAAACACTCTTGATGGTTATAGGCACACATCTTACATTTGAAATGAAATAATTAAAAACAACACATGATGGTTATAAGCACCAATCGTTACACATGAAATGAAATTATTAAACATGAAATAAACACTAAATATAAAATTGCTTAAAATATAACTTGCAAAAGTATATAATTATAATTATTTAATTTATTATAATATATTTTTTTTAATGACGGCAGACGTCGTGCAAAACATGTAGCGGTAATGGCGACGAACGTCGTGGTAGACTCATATGCTCGAGCTTGCGATAACGATCATCCCAATCCACGAACTCTCTATGTCGGGGATCAACGGCCGCATTTGCAACGTCGCCATCATGAGTGCTCCACCTTGGTATGTGTGAATAGTGTGTCGTCATTTCCCTATCTAAATCCTCACACATACTTAGAGGCATAGTTAATGGAGACTAACCCGTCTTGTCACACTCAATAGCTAAGAACCTATAGATTTGACACACAATGACAGAAGGACAATGTTCACACAGATTAACACTCCAAAATCAAACACTGTACGTATGCATTTTGGTCTAAGTTAACACCATGTGTGCCCAATAAGCATGATAGACTATCAGTTTTTTGTGTTTAATTTTTTTTAATGTTTTTTTGTTTTTATAATTTTTTTTTAAATATTAAAGCAATGCAAACAAAGCAAAAAAAAAACTTGCTTTTTGGATATTTGTTTTTTTTCCAATTTCTTTGATTTATTTTTAAACACAAACGGAAGTAAAACAAACACACAGAAGAAATATGAATGATTATGGAGAGAGATCCAAAACGCCCAGCTCGAGTCGAAGTAATGAGAAGCACGCATCTCGGAGTGGTTTTGTGAAAATGTCAGCTAGTTGGTTGTTAGTGACAATGAAGCTTACACACACGTTTTCTTTCTTATTGTGGTCTCGAATGAAATGGTGATGCCTGCCAATATGTTTGCACCTTGAATGGTACACTGGATTGTTCGTCAGGTCTATAGCACTGTTGTTGTTACACCTAAGAAGAATGTTCCTAAAGACTGTACTAAAGTCCTCCGTCATTTGTGGCATCCAAAGTGCTTGTGCGGAACAAATTCCAATGACGATATACTCGGCTTTAGCGGTAGAAAGTGCAACTGAGTTTTGTTTGCGAATTGACCAGGAAACTAGTGCAGGGCGGAGGAATGACATGCACTACTTGTGCTCTTTAGGTCAAGTGAACATCAAGCATAATCAGAGTCAAAGTACCTATGAAGTTAGAAATCGGTGTTATATGGGTACCAAAGTCCAAGATTTTGTGTTCATAGAAGATAACTAATGATACGTTTTACCGCTTTCAAATGTGACTCTCTAGGGACGGCTTGGTACCTAGCACAAAGAAATACCACGAATGTGATGTAGAGCCTTAAGGCACTCAAATATAGCAATGATCTTATCATATCTCTAAACACAGTTTGATCAATGGAAATGCCACTTTCATCCTTTATTAATTTAATAGAAGCATTCATAGATGTTTTGACGTGTTTAAGATTTTTAAACCCAAAACCCACAAGCATATCTTAAATATATTTCGATTGACTTATAAAAATACCATCTTTGCGTTGATAAATCTGAAATCCTTAAAATAGGTAAATTCTCTTACTAGGCTCATTTCGAATATGGACTGCATTCGGGTGACAATTTCTTCACATAACTTTTTATTCATGGCTCCAAAAATGATATCATCCACATAGATTTCTAGAATAATTAGATCTAAATTTTCATTATTCACAAAGAGGGTGGTGTCCTCACTGCTCCACCTAAAGCCATGTCCTAGAAGAAAAGTCGTGAGCCTGTCATACCAAGCATGGGGTGCCTGCTTCAATCGATATAAGTATTTCACCAACTTATATACGTTGCTTGGGTAGGCGGCATTAATAAATCTGGGAGGTTGCTCGACGTATACCTCTTCTTTAATATATCATTTTAAGAATGCACTCATAACGTCCATTTTATATAATCTAATTTGCTTATAACTTACAAAAGCCAAAAACATACGGATGGACTCAAGACTAGCAACCGGGGCAAATGATTCCTCAAAGTCTACGGCCTCTATCTGAGAGTACCCTTCTACCACAAACCTAGCTTTTATTTCTAGTTATCTTTAACTCACCATCCAGATTATTTTTGTAAACCCATTTAAAGACTATAACTGGATGGCTATTCGGACGCTCCACTAATACCCAGACTTTGCTTCTCTCTAATTGATTTAGCTCCTCATTAATAGCAAAGAACCTCTATTCATCTTTTAAGGCTTCTGAGATGTTCTTGGGTATAATTTCAGATAGGAAACATAAGTTTGAAAATGATTCATGTAGTGTAGACCGAGTTCTAACCCCATGAGAGGGCTCCCATATAACTAGTTCACGTGGATGTTGCTTTGAGAAATTTAAGTTACTTGGAGGCCTATAACCTTCTACACGAGTTGTAGTTTAACATGTAACTACTCTCTCCTCACCCTTATCACATATCGGTACATCGTCATCAATTTACTCTTCATTTGGTCCAGGCTCTTTAGCTGGGATATTTTCATCAAAATGCACAGGAGCTGATTCTTTAACAACAAAGGTTCTGTTATTATAGACCCTGTAGGCATGAATTGTAATCGAGTATCCTAAGAAGGTGCCTAGATCATATTTTTCGTTAAACTTCCCTATGTGATCCTTAGTGTTTAGAATGTTGCATGGACAACACAAGACCCTAAAGTACGACACGGACGGTTTCTTGTCAAAGAATAGCTCATATTGAGTTAATTTAATAAGGGGGTGAAGCATGACTCGGTTCATCACATAGCTTGATGTGTTAACCGCATTAGCCCAGAAATATCGTGGTAAGCAAAACTCGGCAAGCATAGTGCGTTCTAACTCTTGGAGAGTGTGGTTCTTTCTTTCTACAACACAGTTCTTTTATGGTGTGCGAGGGGCGGAGAACACGTGCTTTATTCTTATGGTATCAAACAAATGGTAACGTCCTTATTCTCATACTCACCCCCATGATCTGACCTAATGTATTTAAATTTTAGCTCTTTCACTTTTTGAAGTCTCGTACAAAGATTTGAGAATTCGCTAAAGGTGTTAGATTTCTTTACAAGAAATATCGTCCAACAGTAATGTGAATAGTAATCTATAAAAATGATCGTGCATCATTTTCCACCTATACTATACGTGTTAAGGGGACAAAACAGATCCATGTGAATGAGTTCTAGTGGTCTAGTCATGGAAACGTCATTTTTACTTTTGATTGAGGTTTTAACAAATTTTCCCTTTTGGCATGGACCACATAAGGAATTTAAACTACCACTAAGTGTGGGGAGTCCCCAAACTAACTTGTTCTTAGATAGTTTAACTATAAGCTTACTTACAAAATGTCTTAATTTCCTATGCCAAAGATCTAATTCCTCATTCTTGGTAACTAGACATTTCAAATCAGACGTAGATACATCATCAAAACAAACAGTATAGACATTATGAGTTTTATGAGCTACAAGAAATACACTTATAGTTTTAGCATAAATAATTTTGCATGTGTTTGTAAATGATTCAAATATAACATTGACACCCATATCACAAAGTTGGATAATAGAAATAATATTATGCTTAAGTTCGCCTACAAACAGAACATTAGAAATTGAGAATTCCTTGTTACCTATGGTGCCAATTCCAAGTATACGACCTTTGTTATTTTCCCCAAATGTCACCATGCCTCCGTTCTTCTTCTTCAGGCTAAGGAACTTGCCTTTATCTCCTGTCATGTGCTTGGAGCATCCAAAGTCCAAGTACCACACGTTCCCCTTGTCCTTAGCTTGCCAACACACCTAAGAAGAAGATGAGGGTAATGATCTGGTTACCCAAGTTATCCCACCCATATGATAGGTAGAAGACTTTGGCAGGCAGACTTGCATATTTTTTTTTGGTGCCTTTCCTCAAACACGAGCCAGATGTGTGAAAAACTTATGACAGTTTGCACATAATGCATAAGCAGTGGATGTTTCCATTATCATTTTACCGAAACTCGTGCTTGAGGATGGAGAGAGCTTTTCAAAAAATTTGGCCTTATTTGAGAAATGTTAAGATTAGTCCTAGGCTTAGCATGATAATGATTTTCTCTTGGTGGTATAGTTGGACTTACATATCCTAGTCCAAATTTCCTAGATCCATGACACTGTGCTCCCAATAACATATCAAGTTATTTTTGGCTGATTCCAAACTCTTGTAAAGCATAGTTGAGATCATGGATCATCGCCTTTAAGGCGGTTTTTTTAGTGACCAACATTACACGCCGATTTGTAAATTGCTTTTTGTCGTCCTCTATCTTGGCAAGAGACATTTGAAGTCTTTTCTCCAAGACATTCCTTTCATTGATGAGACAATTTGTTCTCAATGATGCCTTGGAGAGACTTGCTTTTAGTTCTTCGATGATTTTCATCGAGTGAGGACACTCTAGACATTTGATCTTCTATTTGCCTCTTTTTATTAGTTCATTTTTTATGTTTTAAACATCCTTTTTAATTTTCTTATTCTCATTTCGCATGGACTTTTTCTAAAAAATAACACTATCTAATTTATCACTTAAATGTTCATAGATTTCAAGAAGTTCAGTTTATGTTGGTGGAGTTACCTCAATGTCGCTCTGGAAACTGGACTCATCGTCAGATTCTTCTCGACTCCTTCCCATGAGGCACAAATTTGCCTCGTCTTTAGAGCTAGAGTTTTAGGTGCTTGATTCTTTAGATCCATCATCATCCCACGTGATCTCCTTCAGTACCTTCTTCTTCCCTTTGTGCTGAATTTTCTTTTCGTTTTCCTCCTTCTGGAGCCTTGGGCAGTACCTCTTTTTGTGCCCAGGCTTATGGTAATGATAACACTCAGGCTGGGACTTCTCATCATCGGTTTCTGCTTCTTTTACTCGCTTGGTCTAACTTCGGGCTTATCGAGCACCTCTCTTAATAAATTTCTTAAATAGTCCTTAATTCTTAGGATTCTTTTTGAAATTTTTGAACTCCCGAATGTAGAGGCTTTCCTTGTCATCTTCTTCAGATTTTTCAGCATCCTTTCTCTCCCATGCAGCCTTCAGCGCCAGTCCCTTCTTCCTTACTTCCCTGGGATACTCCATAGCTTGAATCTTTAACTTGAGTTCGTGTGTCTTCAGATTGCCGATAAGGCTTTCTATCTCTAGGGTGCTGATATCATGAGATTCTGCAATCACAGTCACCTTCGGGTTGAAGTGAAGAGGCAAAGATCGCAAGATCTTCCTCACAAGATCACCATTTTGAAAGCTCTTCCTGAGGGACCTTGAGGGGTTGACGATCATGGTGAATATTGTATACATGATGTCTACTTCACGTCAATCTCTATCTTGAACTGTTCATATTCAGACTCGAGTCAGAACAACTTCGACTCTTTCACCCGCAAAGTACCTTTGTGAGTAAATTCAAGTAAGCTCCAAATATAATAACCAGTTTCACAGTTACAGATTCTATTGAATTCAGTTTTCTTTAATGCATAGAATAGATAGTTTATAGCCTTAGCATTGTTCGTACATCTATGCTTATCTGTGTCATCCCATTTATTCTTTTGTTTGATTACGATGGTATCATGTATAGTGACCATGGGTACAGTATATTTCATCTCTTCCATGGCCCATACGTCCACGCTTTGATTCATCAGAAAGATTTTCATCTGAGTTCTCCAGTGACTCTAGTCACTCCCCATAAAGAGTGGTGGTCTAATCACACCTTATCATTCATAGAACCTGTGAACAGAGTTTGCCATCTTACTTCAGGATATTAAGCCTTTAGAAGTAACCTGCCTCTAATACCACTTATAGGATCTCGTGGCCAACCTTAAGAGGGGGGGGGTGAATAAGGTTTGAAGCGTTATTTAAAATTTAAAATATTTTGTTCAGAAGTCGAGTTCTAGAAGCTACCTCAGTGCGTTAAGAAGCTAACGCGTCGCAGTAGGTCTATGAACTCGTTTTCTTCGAAATTTCTTATCTACACCGCTTAGAGAGGTCTCAACTAACAATCACAGCACAATCACAAAAATAATCAAATCAGAAGAAAAATTTCATTGCAAGAATATGAATAATAATTGTTTTAGATGTTTACAAAATTGTGATATCCGTGACGTCGGAGTTCGAAGGCGGTGAAATCATTTTGTTTTCTATACTGACCTGCTCCACAGATCGGTTGGCTCTATCCCTTTCCCTCCTAGAAAGTTCTTCGAGCCAGCTCTTCACCTCCATGCAAGGAAGGGTCTTTGAGCCACTCAAGATCACCCGATCTAGATGTCCCTTCCCTTGGATGATTTTCTGAGGAATCCTACCCGTGTTCCGATGACCCTCACTAGTCAATTTTCCTCACCACAGGATTATGAAAAAGAATAGATTACAAGAATAAAAATGTAAAGAATCTAAAAGATTAAGTTCTCCCTCTAGAAGGTTTCTCCGTCGAGCGATCCGCAACTGGTGCTTGATATCTTTATATGGTAGCAACCGGTCGGCTCATTGTAGTCGATGTAGATCTTGGATTGCCGAAGTTCTTTGTGCACGAATGGGAGGGAGACGGCTTTCTTCGTCTTCGACGAAGACAGTTGGAACGGAACTCCGAGAGACGGCCGAACCCTTGGAATAAGAAATCTCAATCTCTTTTCATCGTGCGATTGAATGCAGAAAAAGGAGGCGCCTTTTATATGTCATTAAGAGAAAATGCTATCACCAGCGGTAAGACTAACGCAGGACGGTAGGTTCGCACGCTTCGTCCTGCCACCTGTCCTGCAAATATGGAAAAAATATTTAAAACGAATATTTTCGATTATATCATGCTACCGCGGCTCGATAAGTGGTATTGCTAAGTGGTAGGTTCACGAGAGTTCTGTCAATTAAATCCTTATGCTACCGCCGACAATAGTACTAGTGTTATTCGAAGACTTCTAGAGTGCTTTGACAATTAAATCCACACTGTCGCCTACGGTCTCGCCTGGCGATAGTACCAGTTATAGGCTATTACCCGGCGGTATGTTCCAAAAGAAACTTTCTTTTCTTGGCTTGAACCTGTACACCTGCACACTCTATCAAGACATGATCAAATACATCATGGGTGTTAAAATTCTAAAACTAAGGGAATGTCAAATAGCGGTTCCAACAAAAGGAGCCTGTCAAGATGACCTGGACTTCTTACTCCATATCTTGTGATAGCAATACTTTTCAGGATGCGTCACTTTGAAATCGGGCTTTGTCACAGCCAAGTCCCTTTTGCCATGAACCCACTACATAATCCTCAAATGAACGAGTCGTATCCACCAACGCTTAAAACCCTCGACTCACCGAACTCGAGAGCAGCAACCTCGGTTCATCTTACATCCCTTCACAGAACCTGTTGGTCTTACGCTCTTCGTCAACAAAGACAAATCCCGCATAACGTCCCGATCTTGTAAACTCACGCAAGTAGGTATCGACAATACTTTCGCCCTGACTTAGACGCTGAAACTCGTTTTCCATCCCAATTCACTGCGACCATGACATATGCTTTTCCAGAAACAGTCTCGAGAACTTATCTATCGAGATCTCCGATAGTCATCGGCCTATTAGGTGGTGGAACTCCAACTCATCCCACCAACGCCGAGCCACTCCTTCCAACAAGAAAGTGGCCAAGGTGACCTTCTACACTAAATCCGTCCTTATCTCCGTCAATATCCTCTTGAAGCTCGACAGCTAGTTCTCCACCTGCATTGGGGATCCTGCACCCGAGAATATAGGAGGACTGAAACTCATAAACATCTTTAGTTTTCGTTCAGCTACTCATGTATCTACCAAGGCCCTAGTAGCAACTTGCCTGTGAACCATAGGCTCATCGGCTACACCACCCCATACTGACAATATCACAGGCCGCGCCTTCCCAATCGGGTGTGCATGTATCTTTACAAACAATTCCACTACAACTAATCACACTGTCATCGCAGAAGGTAGAGGTATGGTAACCTCAGCTAGTGTCGCACTATCAATAAAACATTGGGGCTCAGACTTCCCTACACCACTTCTAGTGACCTATATGTATAAAATACACAATTTAGCGACTACTTGAAAGAAAACAATTACTATTAAGAACATGCAGGTTCCTCAAACATTCCTAATTATTGTTAATTTATGTTATAATGGCCTCACTTACACGTGCTCGCCACCCCTCAAAAGAATTCGGCCACGAATTTGTAGGAGGAAGATCAATACAAGCTCATACCAAATTATAACACCTCCGTCCGTCATATGAAATATAATAGAGGGTCTGGCCGGGCCCACACGCTATATTCTATAAATATTCAGCGAGGTTACAGGTTAATATCAAAAGAGTAAACAAATCCTAACTCAGAGCATTATAGCAGATTCTTCAAGAGTTAACTTGAACTCAACATATACGAATGTCCACTATATTTTTATATATCAGGAATGTTTACAAAAATACACAAAAGTCCAAGGCCTTAAGACCTTATAGTTATACTTAACAAGTGCAGTTTACAAACATCGGCGCGCAGGCCGTCCACACATGAAAATAATAAAACTTATTCTATCGGCCTTCGAGGGTCAGCATAGCATCTTGGGCTTCAGCCCGCTATTTCCCGCTCAGCTCTCCATCACCTACACAGGGACAATCCACCACAAGGGCGACAAAAAATGCAACGGTGAGCATTCAGCTAAATAATTTATAGCAACACTACCCATTTCAAAGGGCAGCAATATTCTTTCCTTGCAGGAATAACATCATCACATAGATATATCACAAGAAAGTGCACTCACACACATTTCAATATATCACAAATGAGTGCCTCATCGGCCAAACGTTTCATGCACTCAAGGCATATTCTCGGTGTATTGGATTGCCAGGGTCCCACCACTATTCAGAGGTCCAAGACATGACTGCAAACTTTGAGCATTTATAGTCTTTACGACCCATGGAGTTAGAGTTTTGTCTTGACGACGTACAACCCATGACTCTCATTAAATGATCCTAACGATGCCAATAACTTAGTCACTCGAGTTATACAACCATAAGGCAGATAGAGTTCAGCCCTTGCCCATTGCTCAAATTGTTAATTCAATGTCTAGATTGATGTGGGTCGGCTTCCCATTGTTCGTTCGGCACACAGGACTTCAAGTGCTCATAGCTCATAATAGCCAAACGGTCTCTGAGAGATTGGCTACGTAATACAAAATTGATAAATGTCTTCACCCAGACTCATTCGTTACTAGAACATCAGTTCAGAAAACCCTGCAGCATTCTGCAGTACCAGAAACACTAATCTTTTATAGAACAATTAGCTCACCAAGATCTATCGTCGTCGGCGATACTCACTATCGCCCGACGATATTCCAAAGTTCTCAAAACCATGGAATTTTCTAGGTATTTTCCTGAAGCGCATCTCCAGTACTTCCTATTACTCCACTTTACTGGCACAACCAATAGACCTTGTAAACTACTCGTTTATATGCAGAGACTTCTCCGACACGCAAAATTAACATCACCAATCCAGACCAACCTGTCCGGATGGGCTTCACACAACATACCTATTCCGTACTACGAATTTTCGGATCTATATGCAACACTAACAGGGGATTTCATGAATCAACCCAAAGGAATTCCCTTCCATTTACCACCTCTTGGTGGAGGATTCCATGCATATGCCATAGAAAGACTTCACCCGTCCATGAAGGAAAATTGTTACCCTTATAGTCTGCTTGGGAGCCTTGAATGATCTTATATATCTGGTTAGAAAGGAGAACCTCTTTGAAAGAAAAGGGGATAGATACTACTCTAGAGGGGGGTGAATAGAGTAATCAAAAAATGCACTAGCAAAGTTGACTTTCTACTCAACTCCCTTGGAGTTAAATGCGGAATGAAGGTTATAGATATTTGAGATTAAACCCTAAAGCCTAACACAAGTGTTGTGCACAAAAGGCAGCCAGCTGTAATTACAGTTAAGGCTTGAAAACCTAAACAGCAACTAGCAATCCTAGTTAAGATCTAATCACAGGCACAATGCAAGTAATTAATTAAAGCAAACCAGATGACACAAGGAATTTATAGTGGTTCCCCAAACAACTTGGGTACGTCCACTCTTTTACCAACAAGGTAGGAATCCACTCAGGTTTTTGATCAGGTGCCCTGCCACCAACAAGATCTGCTTCAGGTAGATCCAGAAACCCTTTAGACTTTTGATCAGGTGTCTAAAAACCAACACAGTTTTTTGATCAGGTGCCCTGCCACCAAGGGATACTTTTGAGGGGAGTAATAACCCTTTACAGGAGGGGGAAAGGAGGTTAAGGTGTCTTCTCTATTTTACAATAGATTAGAGAAGCACAATAACTTGCACTGAGCTAGAAAGCTCTAAAAGAATCAAGGCTCCCCCTGTCTAAAAGAACGTACAGGTGAAGTCTTGCTTCAGTGCAGAAACACTTCAGAAAATACTGAAGGAAAAAGCTACAAGAAGATAAATAATATGAAATAAAATTTCTTCTTTAGGCAGCTATCTTCTTCTTCTCCTTCTTCAAAAGGCTCTGAGTGAAGATCTTCCTGTAAGCAGGAGAACTCAGGTTGAAGAAGAGTGAAGAACTAAAACTTCTTCTCAGTTAGATGTGAATGAGCTGAGAGCAGTTGGAAGCTGTAAGTTCTAAGCTTGAATGTAGTTGTTAGCTTTTGAACTCGTTTTTCCTGAATGAACTTGATTTTTGCTATATGAACTAGTTAATTTCTTTCTTCAGGGAGTTCTTTATATAGCAGCAGCAGCAACGGCTCTAACTTGAGTTTGAATCTTGTCTTCTACTGAACTCTGCAAGCTGGGCTGCAAAAAGCATAAAGCAAAACAAATACTGCAGGTAGATATCCTATAAAAGGATAAAGCTTTCTAAGAAGCTGCAAATTACTCTGATGAAATAAAACTAGAGAAAGTCACATCAGAAAAGACTCTTTACAGCCAAGAAAGACTTTTTGGGTTTAACGGCTATAAAGGACAGCCTGGCAGATAAAGCAGAAAACATATCTCAACTATAAGACAAACAACTTTGTCAGAAAAAGATTAGCTCATGCATAAGGAATGGAACTGTTATTGCATGGAAGTAATATCACAATTTATTCAGATAATCTTTTATAAAATATGCCAAAATAAATATGAAATTAATCACATCATAGAAGATGACAAAACTACTCAAGACATACAGCAAAACGTCGAACGACCCTCGAAGATCGTCGACCGAAGCACGGAGATCGTCGACCTATCAGACAGATAGTCGAACGATCCAGATAGTCGAACTATCAAAGAAGATAGTCGAACTACCAAACAAAACAGATATTCGACCAATCAATCAGATAGTCGACCTATCATAGAAAAACAGATAGTCGACCTATCAACAGATAGTCGAGCTATCAAACAAAATAGATAGTCGACCTATCAACAGATAGTCGAACTATCAGATAGTTGAACTATCCAAGCAGATAGTCAAACTATCAAAGCAATACAGATAGTCGACCTATCAACAGATAGTCGAACTATCAAAGCAATACAGATAGTCGACCTATCAACAGATAGTCGAACTATCAAAGCGCACAGATAGTCGACCTATCAACAGATAGTCGAGGTATCAGATAGTTGAACTATCCAAGCAGATAGTCGAACTATCAAAGACAACAGATAGTCGACCTATCAACAGATAGTCGAGTTATCAGATAGTTGAACTATCCAAGCAGATAGTCGAACTATCAAAGAAAACAGATAGTCGACCTATCAACAGATAGTCGAGCTATCAACGCAGACAGAACGTCGACCAACTGATAGACGATCGTCGATCAGCCGATAGACGATAGTCGAGCGGCGTTCGACCATAGTCGAACGAAAAACAACTTAACCAAATTTACATCTGGAAAAGTGACCTCTAAAACTAGAGCAACAAACCTTTGACCATAGGTAAATCTTGGTTTAAGAAATAGAAAGAGAAGACTAAACTCAAATCAAAACCTAGGGTACCAACAATCTCCCCCTATTTGAGTTAAGTCTCTCAATAATTAAAACAATCAAAACTAATTACTGAAAGTAAAATAAAATGCATAAAGAGAAATAACTAAGCAGATATCATCAATCAAACAGATAAGCAATTAACTGTCAATCAATGAAAAATTAAGGTGCTTCAGAGTTAGATTTAGGATCAGAAGAGCTAGAAACAAAAGTAATCTTTCTTGAGGGATTTAGAGCTTCTTTTCTTGATAGCTTCAGGTCTTGTTCTCCAATGATTTTCAATTCTGCTGTTCTTGTGACAACTGCCTCAGGATGCTTTTCCATATACTTTGAAGGATCAAATATCTCAGGTCTAACCTGGAACTTGTTGAGCTCCTTCATTCCGAATTTTGACATTGTGGTCAATCCTGCAGTGTCTTTTCCTTCTGCTTTTGCTTTCTTAATTTGAGCTGCTCCAACGAGTTCAAGAAAACGAGCCATCCTAAAATTAGGATCAAGCTCTGGGCTTTCATAAAAAATCCCAGAAGAAGTATCAACTTGTTCTTTATTCTGAATAACTAGATAAGAAAGGGGAGCAGACTTAGCAAATATCTTGCTAGAATTTTTAGATAAAATAATTTGCTTACCTTTTGAAACATCCTTCTCAGAGTGATTTGGCTTAGGAGAGGTAGAGCTTTTAAGTTCTTTGGACTGAGGAGGAGAACATGTTGGTTTTTGATACACTACCTCCTTTACCTATTCCTTAACAACATCAGGTCTTTGATAGCCAGTTTGAATTTTACCTTGGTATCCTTGTGAACTTTTCCTTTGAGCTGACTGAGATGGATTTGATCTTTCGGACTGAGCAGCAGGTTTTCCAGATAAGTTTCCTGAGGCTCCTGCACTGGGAGGTAGAGGAGGAGGACCTCTAGGATTCCATCTAGGGACAGGAGAATCATACCTCTTTGACTTTTTCCTTTGCTTTTGCTGGTTCTTAGAAAATAACATACAATGCTGGAAGTCTTTTGACTTAGGATCAATTCCTTTCAGTATATAATACGGAGTATTATTATCTGGATTAGAAGGAGGAGGAGCTACAACTTTCCTTTTCTTTTTAGCAATTCTTTTTCTTTTTGACTCAGCAGACTCATCAAAATAAATTTCATCTTCAGAATTAGAAGAGATGGGCAGATCATAGGGATCAAATGCATCTTGCATAGCCCTTTCCTTTTCCTTTAAAGCAGCTTTCTCTAGTTCTTCTTCTATGGCATCCTGTGCCAAGAGAGCATCTAAATCCAAGCCTGGGGAATCATCCCATACAGTAGATTTTTCAATTTGGGCATCTGCAGCTGATTCTTGAAGATCAGAAACTGTCATAGTGACCAGTTCTGCTTGCACTTCTGGCTGAGCAACTTCAGAAATTTGAAAAGCTGGTTCTGGTTGATCTTCTGGAGCAGGTTGGATAATAGGCTCTTGAACATCTAGAATTTCTTCCAATTTATCTGTAGTATTATGAATAAAATTTTTCTAAATGACATCTAATCATCCCTTCCAGATATTACCAAACTATCATATCAGTTATCAAGTCTAAAAAGTAAGTAAAGGGAATACCTTCAGAATCGACCACAGCGTGTCCTAACTCCCATAATTCATCTAAAAAGGAAGTGATAATTCCTTCTAGGTACAGGGCGACCAAGGGAGTAGAACATTCTTCTAAAGAAGCTTTAACAATGAATTCAGATTTCAACAAAGCATCAGAAATTTCTTTTTCAGATAAAGAAGGAGGAGCTGAATCTTCTATTGCTTTCTCTGCCACTGCATGATGATCTGCTGGAGGGGAGGCCAAAGGCTGCTCAGAGACATCTTCATCAAGCATCTCCCCCTGCCTGATTTCAGTAGATACTGAAACCAGGCCCCTAGAAGAAGAGGGCTCAGCAGACTTTGAGAGTTTTTGAATATCAGCTGTCAAAGAGGAGATAAAGGAAGCAAGGGGAGCAATTGCCTCTTCAATCATAATTTTGATTGAGGGGGTAATTAACTCCACAATGCTAGAGATAAATGCTGGAGTTATTTCAAAGGATGATGATGATGATGGTGGGGGAATTTCAGAGGATGGAAGATCAGCAGGGATGGTATATGGATGATGAGCTGGAGAATGAACTGGAGATGGAACTAGAGATGTATGAGTGGATGCAGGGTGATCAATGTGATCAGAAGAGGGAATTGGAGAATGAAGAGGAGTAGAAATCTCAGACACCAACAAATCAAAACTGGGATGAGAGATCCCAGCAAGATGAGTTGGGAGAGGAGATGCAAGAGGAGAAGAAGAAGGTCGTACTTCAATTGAAGTTGAGGGAACTTCAACTGAAGTAGACGGCAAAATAGATGAAGAAGATGGAAGGGATGGATTTGCTGAGCCAGCTGCTAGAAGGGGGGGAGTGACTGAGACAGTCCTGGTGCTCTCAGATGTAACGGGAGCAACCCCTGCGGGAGCGGGCTTCAGGAAGGTCCTTTTCCACTTTGCGAATAGCGATGGATCCATCTTCTTGCTGGCGTTTATGGTGATAGCAGCTGATACTAGCAGATGGGGGTATTTCTCCTTCAGAAAAATCCCAACTATTCTTCCTAGGGTAACTTCTTTCTTGCCATTCTTTTTCCTGATCAAATCAAATAGAACGCCTGCCCAATTAATCTGCTTCTTATTTACAATTGCACACATTAGTGCAAATTGCTGCCTTGTAATATTATCGTGGGCGGAGTGCTTTCCCAGTAGCACTTTTCTAACTATTTCAGCAAGAAACTTAATCTTAAACGGGAAATTTACTTTGAGCAGCTTAGAGGGAATGCCTTCGGCATATCCCAGCTCAGTTAACATCCTTCCAAACTCAGGAGTATCTTGCTCATACTCTTCTTCCCCATTAATCAATCCAAATATTTCAGTCAAAATAGCGGGAGTCAATGTTACCTCTTCTCCGCTAATGGTTCCAGTCATCGAATCATCAGTTGAAGACGAAGTGAATGCCCACTCTTTGATCTCTTGAGTGTTTATTTTTATTCTGGAGGACATGAGTTTCTCTAACCCTTGATCTTTGCACAGATTAAGAATTTCCACTATTCCTGGTTCGCAGCAGCTGAAGGCGTCGAAATCTACGCTGAATCCTGCATCAAACTTCACTACTGCTAGGAGCGATGGAGCAATCGACATCGAAAGAGCTAGAGAAGATGAGAGAGAGACGGCGAGGACGGAGCGACAGAAAACGCAAGACAAAGAGAAAGCGGGAAGACGGAATGCGAAAAGACGCTCTCTGTCGACGATAAAAGCAACTATCTCTTAACCTAGGTCGACCATCGGCTTTATATTAAAACAACGATCGTCGATCTATTTAAAAGATACTAGAGATGATGGTCGAACGGTCTTTCGACGATCGGTCCTGAATCAGAGTAGTCGATCAATCATTCGACTATTTCTGTCTTCACAAACAGCAAGCTGTCGTCAACCATAGATTGACGATAGGCTCGACCTGTTCGACTATCTTCGAACGCCGGTCGACGATCTTCAAGCAGCTAAGCTATCTTCAACCATAGGTCGACGATAGGCTTGATCCGATCGACTATCTTCGAACGTCGTTCGACGATCTTCAAACAGGTTTCAACAAGGTAGACGTCACACTTAGTCTCTTCCATTAATCATACCTAGTTGAACCAAAAAGAACAAGTGCTTCTGTTTATCTAAGGGCTTGGTGAATATATCACCTCTCTGAAGGTCTGTGGATATGAACTCAAGGCTGATCTTGTTCTTTTCCACACAGTCTCTCAGGAAATGGTGTCTAATCTCAATGTGCTTCGTTCTAGAGTGGTGCACTGGATTTTGTGCAATGGAGATAACACTTGTACTATCACACATGATTTTAGTGTTCTTGTGTGAGTACCCATAATCCAAAAGTTGGTTTTGTATCCACAAGATCTGTGAACAACAACTAGCAGCTGCTATATATTCAGCTTCTGCAGTTGAAGTTGAGACAGAGGCCTGCTTCTTACAGAACCAAAAGACCAATCTCTCTCCCAGGAACTGACAAATTCCTGAAGTACTTTTCCTGTCAACTCGACAACCAGCATAATCAGAATCAGAATATCCAATTAATTCAAATTTTGACTCAGCTGGGTACCAAAGTCCTAGATTTGGACATCCCTTCAGGTATCTCAAGATTCTTTTGAGAAGAATCAGATGAGATTCCTTGGGGTTGACCTGGAATCTAGCACAAAGGCATGTAGCAAACATTATGTCTGGCCTACTTGCAGTTAAATACAATAGGGAACAACCAATGGCCCTATAATTCTTTTGATCAATAGGCTTTCCCTGATCATCAGAATCAATAACTACATTAGTAGCCATAGGTGTATGCATTGCTGAAGCATCTGCCATCCCAAACTTCTTTACCAATTCCTTGGCATATTTAGATTGGGAGATGAAGATGCCATCAACATCTTGCTTTACTTGGAGACCAAGAAAGTAAGACAGCTCACCCATACTAATCATCTCAAACTTAGAATGCATCAAGTTGGAGAACTTTTTGCATAGTTTTGGATCAGTGGAACCAAAAATAATGTCATCCACATACACTTGAACTAACAGGATTGTTTCCTTGTGGTGCTTGACGAAGAGGGTTCTATCAACTACTCCCCTAACAAAGTTGTGCTCTAACAGGAAACTAGATAGAGTCTGATACCAGGCTCTTGGTGCTTGTTTGAGTCCATAGAGAGCTTTTTGCAACTTGAATACATGTGAGGGCTGAGTTGAAGAAACAAAACCGGGTGGCTGTTCAACAAATACCTCTTCCTTTAGCTCACCATTAAGAAAGGCACTTTTGACATCCATCTGAAAAACCTTAAACTTCATATAGGCTGCATAGGCTAAGAAGATCCTTATTTCCTCTAGCCTTGCAACAGGAGCAAAGGTTTGGTCATAATCTATACCTTCCTCCTGTCTGTATCCCTGAGCTACAAGCCTAGCTTTATTCCTTAAAATGATTCCATTTGCATCCAACTTGTTTCTATACACCCACTTGGTGCCTATGATCAGTTGGCCTTTAGGTCTTGGAACCAAAGTACATACTTTACATCTTTCAAACTGATTGAGTTCCTCTTGCATAGCAATGATCCAGTGGGGATCTAACTCAGCATCTTTAATGGTGAGGGGCTCAATCTGTGAGAGGAAACAAGCATGCATCACATCCTGTCTTAACTGATGTCTTGTTTGAACACCAGCTGATATGTCTCCTATCACTTGAGATGTAGGATGATCTCTAAGTGTGACAACATCAGCAGGTGCGATGTGATCTTCAGCAATAGTTGGGATTAATTCCTCAGGAGGAATTTGATCTACTATTGGTGGTACAGCAACAATTTCTGCAATGTCTTCATCACTGTCTGATTCAGTGATATGAAGACTTGAAAGATGGAGGATTTCTTGAGTGACATCTTTGGTAGATTCTGGTACCTGTAATGAACTTGAGGAAGGGGAAGTTTCCTTCTCCTTGTAAAACATTTGGGATTCATCAAAGGACACATGAACAGACTCTTCAATTTTAGAAGATGATTTATTAAATACCCTATAAGCTTTGCTTACTTGGGAATATCCAAGAAAAATTCCCATTGAAGATTTTGCTTCAAATTTTCTAAGGTATTCTTTATTGTTATTATGAATATAAACTACACAGCCAAAAACTCTAAAATAATTTATTTTAGGTTTCTTTCCTTTAAGCAACTCATATGGAGTTTTACACTTAAGCTTGTGTATCAGACTTCTATTCAATACATAGTTGGATGTACTAACAGCTTCTGCCCAATAGGAAAGAGGCATATTAGCATCTGCCAACAATGTGCCAGCAGCTTCAATTAGTGTTCTGTTCTTCCTTTCAACTACCCCATTTTGTTGGGGAGTTCTAGGAGCTGAGAAGCTATGTTTGATACCTTCTCTCTCACAGAATTCTTGCATGAGAAGAGAGTCAAACTCAGTACCATGATCACTTCTGATCAAGGCCACATGAGTAGAGTACTCAGTCTGCACACATAATAGAAAATCTGTAAGGGCTTTGAAGTTATCAGCCTTAGTTCTCAAAAAGAACACCCAAATGAACCTAGAGAAGTCATCTACAAAGACTAGGGTGTAAAACTTCCCTCCTAAACTCTGTACATTTATTGGGCCAAATAGGTCCAAATGTAATAAATACAGGATTCTAGGAGAATCACTTTTATTTACTGATTTAAATGAATTCTTGGTTTGCTTGCCTAGTTGACAAGCCTTGCATATGCTCTCCTTCTTGTAGGGGCAAGAAGGTAAACCTCTAACAAGGTTGTGTTTAGATAACTTAGATATATTCTTGAGGTTAACATGGCTAAGCCTTTTATGCCATAAAGTATTGTTATTTGTTACTTCATTAAACAAGCAGATTTCAGAGTGAGTTGAGTTAAAATCTACTAAATAAATGTTACCTTGTCTAATACCTACTAATACAACATTATTATTTAAAGTAATATTACAAAGAGAGTTAGAAAATGATACCTGGTATCCAGCATCACATAACTGACTTACTGAAATTAGATTATGCTTCAGTCCAGTCACATAAGCAACTCTCTTGAATATTACAGCTACAATTGTCATCCTGCCATAGCCTTCAGTTTGACCACAGCTTGAATCTCCAGAGATTACCTTTGTTCCAAGCTTTGCCTTGAACCTTGATAGATGTTCTTTATTTCCTGTCATATGCTTGGAGCAACTACTATCCAAATACCACTTATTTTGAGCGATAGGATAGGTCTTCACCTACAAATAATTCAATTTAAACATTGTGGACCCAGGTAACCTTGGGTCCCTTGTTTTTCACATAAGAAAAACTAGAAATAAATGAATAAGCAGGCTGAGGGTGATAACCTAATGGGTAAGATCTCCTAGGTGGGATTCTCCATGCAGATGATGGGTCAACGAACCTAGGGTTTCTATTTTCATTCTGGTTTCTAAAGTTCCTGGTGTAGTTTTGAAATTTTTATTGAAAGCGTCGATCGGCGTTCGACGATTGGTACCCAGATCGTTGATCTCCGTTCGACCACTGGGCCTGTGATCGTCGAACAGCGTTCGACGCTTTTTGTAATTCCTTAAATTTCTGTTTTCTTTTCTCTCTTTTAGCTTTATTTAAAGCTCTATTAACTTGATTAACTTGCTCAGTGTTTTTTATTCTACTAGATGAAATAAAATTCACTGGAGTTGAAAGTTGGTTTTTAAGACTTATTGGGAGCTCACTAGAAGATGCTCCTAAGCCTAATTTGTTATTGCCTGACCTAGTGTTAGACATGCTGGTTATTTCAAGCAACTTAAGGCTTCTACCGTTCATAGACTCTTCTAACCTTTTGGACTTAGCTAATTCATTCTTAAGGAATTTTATTTCTTCACTAGCATTAGTGAGTTCTGCTGTTAACCTAATGTTTTCATTAGCAATCAATTCAGATTCAGCTAGTTTAATTCTAAGCTTTTTTATTTCTTTTTCAGAACTAATTAAATCTAAACATAAAGATTTAAAATCAGATTTAAATTCAGCAGATGTAAAGTCATAAGAAGATAATACCTCATCTTCAGTTGGCATTTCTTCATCAGAATCTGAATTCTCTGCAGCTGAGTGATTGCTGCAGGCATCAATTGCCATCAGGCAAACTTCCTATGCCTTTTTTTCTTCCTCATCCTCACTGGAGCTTGAGGAGGAATATTCCTCATCAGAATCGCTTCAGGTTTCAGCAACAAAGCCTCTCTCCTTCTTTTTGTTCTTGTAGGAGGATGGCTTGGAATGCTTCCTGTGCTGATCCTTGTCTTTTCTTTAAACTTTGTTCTTTTCCTCTGGACAATCTTGAAGAATATGTCAAGGCTTCTTGCAACCATAGCAGATTATTTCTTTAGAAGGAGTACGATCATACCTTGGTTTATCTTCATACTTTGAAGATTTCTTTCTGAATTCCTTCCTTCCCATCTTGAGAAACCTTTTGGCAAATAATGCCATCAGTTCCTCATTGGACTGGCTTCCTTCAGAAGCCTCAGCATCTTTGAGAGCAAGGGTTTGCTCTTTTCTTGTAGGAGTTGGGGTCTTTGCTTCAGCCTCAGCTTCCATGGACTTCAGCACTTGCTCAAAAGACTTGAGCTTGTCGAGAAGGGCTTCTGTTGAGATTTCATTTGTGCTTATGGCCTCCTTGATAGGCCAGATCCTCAGATCCCATGTGTTAGGGAAGCACAAAAGAATCTTATCATTGACCTCTGTCAATGAAATATCCTTATCAAGGGTCCTCAGCTCATTGATGATTAAGCTGAGCCTTATGTACATTGCTTCAACTGATTCAACATCAGTTTTCTTGAAATTCTCATACTGGGAGATAGGTTGGACCTTCTGTCCTTCCTTTCATCAGCTGAACCAGCTACAATCTGGTTCAGTGTATCCCACATTGCTTTTGCTGAGGAGCAGTCAGCAACCTTCTTGAATACTTCATCAGACATTGTCTGAGCCAGAATGTTCATTGCCTTAGCATCTGCTATCTTTGCCTTTTTGTATTCATCATTGTAGTCTGGAGGAGGCACTGCACTCATATCAGATGATGATGAGGCAGTAGCTGCAGCAGGTGCTCTTGGTGGTCCTGTCAAAATAGAAGCAAAAATACTTTCATCAATAGAGTTCATATATAGTTTAATCCTTGCCTTCCAGATGCCAAACTTAGCCAAGTTGCATGCTGGAGGTCTGGTGCTAGAGTAATCCTTGGAATGGGCCATGATAGTGAAAGTGAATATCTATAAACTTTGGTATCTATCAGGATCTTGAGCCTTAGGTGTTAGCCTATTCAGTCAGTCAACCTCCCTCTGATACCAATTGAAAGAAAAGGGGATAGATACTACTCTAGAGGGGGGGGGGGGTGAATAGATTAATCAAAAATTGCACTAGCAAAGTTGACTTTCTACTCAACTCCCTTGGAGTTAAATGCGGAATGAAGGTTATAGATATTTGAGATTAAACCCTAAAGCCTAACACAAGTGTTGTGCACAAAAGGCAGCCAACTGTAATTACAGTTAAGGCTTGAAAACCTAAACAGCAACTAGCAATCCTAGTTAAGATCTAATCACAGCCACAATGTAAGTAATTAATTAAAGCAATCCATACGACACAAGAAATTTATAGTGGTTCCCCAAACAACTTGGGTACATCCACTCTTCTACCAACAAGGTAGGAATCCACTCAGGTTTTTGATCAGGTGCCCTGCCACCAACAAGATCTGCTTCAGGTAGATCCAGAAACCCTTTAGACTTTTGATCAGGTGTCTAAAAACCAACACAGGTTTTTGATCAGGTGCCCTGCCACCAAGGGATACTTTTGAAGGGAGTAATAACCCTTTATAGGAGGGGGAAAGGAGGTTAAGGTGTCTTCTCTATTTTACAATAGATTAGAGAAGCACAATAACTTGCACTGAGCTAGAAAGCTCTAAAAGAATCAAGGATCCCCCTGGCTAAAAGAACGTCCAGGTGAAGTCTTGCTTCAGTGCAGAAACACTTCAGAAAATACTGAAGGAAAAAGCTACAAGAAGATAAATAATATGAAATAAAATTTCTTCTTTAGACATCTATCTTCTTCTTCTCCTTCTTCAAAAGGCTCTGAGTGAAGATCTTCCTGTAAGCAGGAGAACTCAGGTTGAAGAAGAGTGAAGAACTTAAACTCCTTCTCAGTTAGATGTGAATGAGCTGAGAGCAGTTGGAAGTTGTAAGTTCTAAGCTTGAATGTAGCTGTTAGCTTTTGAACTCGTTTTTCCTGAATGAACTTGATTTTTGCTATATAAACTAGTTAATTTCTTTCTTCAGGGAGTTCTTTATAGAGCAGCAGCAGCAACGGCTCTAACTTGAGTTTGAATCTTGTCTTCTACTGAACTCTACAAGCTGGACTGCAAAAAGCATAAAGCAAAACAAATACTACAGGCAGATATCCTATAAAACGATAAAGCTTTCTAAGAAGCTGCAAATTACTCTGATGAAATAAAACTAGAGAAAGTCACATCAAAAAAGACTCTTTACAGCCAAGAAAGACTTTTTGGGTCTAACGGCTATAAAGGACAGCCTGGCAGATAAAGCAAAAAACATATCTCAGCTATAAGACAAACAACTTTGTCAGAAAAAGATTAGCTCATGCATAAGGAATGGAACTGTTATTGCATGGAAGTAATATCACAATTTATTCAGATAATCTTTTATAAAATATGCCAAAATAAATATGAAATTAATCACATCATAGAAGACGACAAAACTACTCAAGACATACAGCAAAACGTCGAACGACCCTCGGAGATCGTCGACCGAAGCATGGAGATCGTCGACCTATCAGACAGATAGTCGAACGATCCAGATAGTCGAACTATCAAAGATGATAGTCGAACTACCAAACAAAACAGATTGTCGACCTATCAAACAGATAGTCGACCTATCACAGAAAAACAGATAGTCGACCTATCAACAGATAGTCGAGCTATCAAACAAAACAGATAGTCGACCTATCAACAGATAGTCGAACTATCAGATAGTTGAACTATCCAAGCAGATAGTCGAACTATCAAAGAAACACAGATAGTCGAACTATCAAAGCAACACAGATAGTCGACCTTTCAATAGATAGTCGAACTATCATAGCGGACAGATAGTCGACCTATCAACAGAAAGTCGAGCTATCAGATAGTTGAACTATCCAAGCCGATAGTCGAACTCTCAAAGACAACAGATAGTCGACCGATCAACAGATAGTCGAGCTATCAGATAGTTGAACTATCCAAGCAGATAGTCAAACTATCAAAGAAAACAGATAGTCGACCTATCAACAGATAGTCGAGCTATCAACGCAAACAGAACGTCGACCAACTGATAGACGATCGTCGATCAGCCGATAGACGATAGTCGAGCGGCGTTCGACCATAGTCGAACGAAAAACAACTTAACCAAATTTACATCTGGAAAAGTGACCTCTAGAACTAGAGCAACAAACCTTTGACCATAGATAAAACTTGGGTCAAGAAATAGTAAGAGAAGACTAAACTCAAATCAAAACCTAGGGTACCAACACTCTCTTTCCTCCACACGGATCTTGCCTGTATTCTTGCTTCAGACAACTGGATTCCCTCCACAAAGAAAATAAAGTATGGTGTCAGGATCGATATGCAAATAAGAATAAAACCGAACTAGCAATCCAATTAGGCAAGTATACCTATCGAACTGTAGTAAGGGGACACACGTGTCATATTAAAATCTGGGAACCGTTGAGTAATCTTACTCATACGAAGACTATTATCTTATCGAAAGATTGTTTTAAGGTTGTTAACTAATTTTAAAAAAGAGACTACTAGCATAAATAAAAATACATGCACTTATTTAGAAAGGCCACAAATAGTGATTAAAATGAGGGGTTGAATAATGATAAAGAAAAGTACTCGATCGAGTATCACCTCGGCTTAAGTTGTCAAAACATGCGATAATAAACTCTAACTTAATAAGGCAAAGGACCTTGACCGTGGAGGTTCCTAAAGCATGAACACACTTCTCTTGAAGTTGTGCCCACCTGAGTTTAGGAAGGTCCGAACAAACTCTCGTCTAAATTGGAGGACTAAAGCACGCTTTACACTGTGAACCTCGCTATTGGATTTCACTCCAATCCAAGAGATTTAAAGTTTGCCTCTCTCGAGGGGTGCGTGCTACTATCTTTACTCTTGAGCGTTCACTCCAAACTATGAGCCTCTCGGCTAACTAAGAGTGGAAACAAAGATGGAAAATATACATCGATAATATATCTCCAAACACGATTTTTCAAGAGTAAATCAATGGTCTAAGCCTTACTAAGAAAGTGAAAACTAGAGCATCATAACTTAATTAACTCAAACCTCGAATCATCAAGATCAAGTATAAGGAGGATTAGTTACTCATAGTGAAGTGGAGGAAGAGAGTTGAGTAGAAGTGCATGGAAACAAAAATGGAGACAAGTAAAAAAAAGAT
This sequence comes from Platanthera zijinensis, assembly GCA_039513925.1. NCBI lineage: Eukaryota > Viridiplantae > Streptophyta > Magnoliopsida > Asparagales > Orchidaceae > Platanthera > Platanthera zijinensis. The sequence goes on along the minus strand of CM077085.1, from coordinate 125,964,238 downwards.
CTTATATTAAATTCAAACAGAGAGATACACTTGAACTACAAAACATTACTATTGTAGGAAAATTAAAACTAGACTAGCAGCAAAGTAAACTACAACAAAAAATACATGAAACTATTATAGAAGAGTAAACTAACACTAAACTAGAAAAAAAAACTAAAAACAGAAAGGAGAAAGAAAGAACAAAAATGGAGAAATGAAAATGGCAGCACTTCCCCACTCCCAAAATTCTATATTTTTTTCTCAGGTGCTGGGGCTCTATTTATAGATTTTCAAGGACCAAGAAATGCATTAAGCTATGCATGGGAGTTGACCTTGGTACGAGTTCTGGCTAGAAATGATTATTGTATTGGTACAGGTGACATGAATTTAATGGCGGCAACAGCCTTTTGTTAAAAATCTGTACTTGTCCTCTGGAAGCAGGTAACCGACGAAAAAAGGAGAGGGCTTGATGATCGGAGAAAGGAGAAGGCAGAAGGGAGTTCGACGATCGGAGAAAGGAGAAGACATATGGGAGTTCGGCGATCGTCGAGCTCAGAAAGTGGAGGGGAGTAGACGAAATTGGAACGGAGAAAGAAGGAGGGAGGAGGTAGACGAAATTTGGCCAAAGAAAGTGAGGTCGATGATCGTTGAGCTCAAAAAGAAGGCGGGGGATCAACGAAATTCGATTGCAGAAAGAAGGCTGAGCTCGACAATCTCTATTGAGCTTCAAGAATTCTGCTGAGGTCGATGAAATCTGGGCTTAAGGATGAGGTCGATGATCTAGCTGAAGGTAGAGTTCGACAATATGACTAAATGCTGAGTTCGACGATCTGGCTGAAGGCTGAGGTAGATGATCTCTGGGCTGAGGGCTGAGATCGACGCCAAGTTGTGCTCGGCGAATTCTGGACTGAAGATGAGGTTGATGAACTGAGCTCTTTCGTCTACCGTAGATCTGAAGGCTGAGCTCGATGAACTGGCTTAGCTCGACGAAATGAGCTCGGGAAATGGCTGAGTTCGATGAATTTGCTGAAAACCTGCAAAAACAGAATAAAACATTAGTGGTATTTAAATATCTACAAAATGAGGTCAAAAAAAAACTTTACAAACATGATTTGTATAATAAATACTAGTAATTACCCTAGTAATTTAAACTACAAAATGTATTATCAAACTCCCCCAAGCTTAGGCTTTTGTTTGTCCTCAAGTAAAAATATAAAAACTAGTTAACATAAAAGTGAGTATTCAGGAAAATTCTAATTATGCTAAAACAAGTACCATGGAAAATTCTAAGTAGGGAGAGAGTGAAACGTAAATCTAAAACAATTACTTAAACATGGTTTAACAATTTATAAACTTTACTAATGAAAATATATCATCCAAAATTTTAACGAAATTCTTTAAATAAATTTAAGCAAAGAAACAAAATGAAAAAATGCATTGAGTTGTTACTAGATCCAAGGGACATATTATAACTATGTTAATCAAATAACAAAAATCTAAATTTAAATCCAAAACTTTATATTTTTACTTTTCTTCATTACTTTTCTAATAAATAAAATTCAGAAGCATGAATCAAAAGGACTTATTAGGACTGAAATGTTTGGTTTAGGGATATATTTAGGAATTGAATTTAAAGATAAACATAAAGGCTTAAAATCACACTAAATCAAAACAAAGAGTTTCAAAAAATTTCATCATAAATAAAATATATTTCTTTCTTTTTCTTTTTCATTTTCATTTTCTTATCTTTTTTTATTTTTCATTCTTCTTTTCAAAATAGGGGCCATAAATATTGTGTAAACACTTCTTTTGAGCATACATTTTTCAAAAAGTTCTCCAAACATATCACAAAAAAACCTATCATAATCATGTAAATTTTTAATGAAACTCAAAAGGTTAGTGTGATCAGATAGGTTGGAACATTTAAGCTTTGGTGAAAATGAAATAATAAGTGGAGCTGTCAAATGTAATCGGAAAAACGCTCAAAAGTGGCTAATTAGGGAAAAAAATTTAGGTTCGCAAGAAGACTCAAACAAAGACAAAAATGGCCTAAATCATTTTTATGCTTTTAAATTTATCCAAAGCATCAATTTTGAAAAATTTCAAAAAGCAATTCCTAGATAATAAAAGAAGACTAATGAAATTATCTTGAAAATGGAAATAATAGGCGCCTTGGATCGTTCACATCTACTACACTTATCAAAAGTTTACATTACAAAAAATATAAAAAAATGAAAAGTAAAATAGTCGCTGAAATATTTTTATGAAAGTAAAGAAAATAAAGAATGAAAAACAAAAATAGAAATGAGAGTTTTAGAAAAACACTTCACATTAACATGCTACCGCGAATTAGAAACACATCAAGACCAATATTTTACTTGTGAAACATAATTATAAAGATTGATTAGAAAAATTATAATTAGCTAAGTCATTATAAGGAATTTTGAGAAAAACAAAACAAAAGCAAGTGGTACAATTGAAATACCAAAATTAGTTTAAACTAATCAAATAATATATATATATTTTTTTTATTTTGAAATATTCTCTTTTTTTTTATTTTTAAAGATATTACCTACTTTTTGGATTTCAAAATTTTTTTTATTTGAATTTTTCTTTAAGAAGAAAAAAAAAAGAAAGCACTAAAATTTTTTTTGATTTTGATTTTTTTAAAGGAAACAAAATAAAGATAAGAGAAGGAGGAAATCCTCCCCCAACAATAAAATGGACTTTGTCCTCAATGGAGAAAAGAGGGGAAAGGGAGAGAAAAATTAAAACATAAATTTAAGTAAAAAATTGAAAACAGGCACTTCCCCGGATTTACTAGTCGCGGAAGGTTGATTGATGCCGCTCCCTCATGCTTGCATTTTGGATCTTAATGAAATGTCTTCTTTGGACTTTGTGATGGATTTAGTAGCGTTGGAGAAGGTGATCGCGGACACTTCAGCTCGTTAGTGCCATCTAGGGCAAAATGTGTAAAATAAAAAAAATAAAAAAATAACTTGGGTTGCCTCCCAATAGCGCCCTTTGTTTAAAACATCGTTTGATCTTGACTCAACAAAAAAATATTGTCCAAAAAAATATTGTCAAAAATAACAATGTCCAAAATAATAATCAAAGTTTTTAACAAAAATACAGAGTCTTAAGCTAGTTAGAGTTCATGCAGAATAAAATTTACATTGTTCGGACTAACATTATCACCACAGAAATAAAGTTTAAGACGCTGCTCATTCACTTTTAACTCACCCTTATCAGGATGTGAAATTAAATAGTGCCATACGAAAAAACTTCTTTAACAATAAATGACCCAGACCATCGTGATTTTAACTTGTTCGGAAATAAACGTAAACGTGAATTATATAAAAAAACTTGGTCGCTCGACATGAAGGTTTTTGTGTGCCTTGAGTGTTTGTCGTGAAAATGTTTCGTCCAGTCTTTATAGTATTTGTTATTTTCATAAGCGTAAGAGCGCCACTCTTCGAGTTCATTAAGTTGAAATTTTCTAAGGTCGCCGACAGAGTTGGGATCAAAATTTAAAAACCTTAAGGCTCAAAAAGCACAGTGTTCTAATTCTACGAGTAAATGGTACGATTTTTTGTAAACCAACCGATATGGCGTACAACTGATGGCGGTTTTCTACACTATTCGGTAGGCACATAGAGCATCACCTAATTTGGTTGACAAGTCTTTTCTAGAGGTGGAAACCTTCTTTTCTAAAATCCTTTTAAGCTCTCTGTTCACTACCTCGACTTGTCCGTTAGTTTTGGTGTGGTAGGCAATTGAAAGCTTATGCATAATGCCGTATTTAATAAGAATTTTGGAAAATTGCACGTTACCAAAATGTGAAACCCTATGCTAACGATGACTCGTGGCGTACCGAATTGAGAAAATAATTTTTTTAAAAATTTATTTATTACTCGAGCGTCATTAGTAGGAAGAGCTTGGGCCTCAGCCCATTGTGAGACATTATCTACATCAACTAGAATGTATTTGTTCCCGAAGCTAGCAGGAAGAGTGCCAACAAAATCAATTCCCTAGATGTAGAAAACTTCGCATTCAAGGAAATAATTTTGCGGCTTTTCCTTTTATTGGAAATATTTCTGGACTGTTGGAAACTATCACACAAACTCACAAAGGCTTGCACATCTTTAAAAAGGCTAGGCCTGTAACAACCTGTGCAAAGAACTTTGTGAGCGGTGCGAGCAGCTTGATAGTGACCACTAGTCGGTCCATCATGTAAATTTTTTAAGATATCTAAAAATTCTTCAAAAGATACACATCTCCTTATCACTTGGTTCGCACAGACTAGGAAAAAATGCGGGTCCTCTTAAAAATAGTTCTTCAACTCATAAAAGAATTTCTTCTTTTGCTGAAAGGAGAACTCTTTTGGTAGGACATAAGCCGATAAATAGGTTGCAATGTATATAATCCAAGGAGAATGGGATGCGTTAATTAAAAGCAGATTCTCATCGGGGAAGAAATCTTTAAAAGATTTTACATCTAATTTTTCTATATAAGGATTATCTAATCGTGAGAGATGGTCTACAGCCAAATTCTTAGCTCCTCGCTTATCACGAATTTCTAAGTCAAACTCCTGGAGGAGTAAGACCCAGCAAATCAGGCGTGGCTTGGAATCCGTCTTAGCAAGAAGATACTTGAGGGCCGAGTGGTCCGTAAAAATTATAATTTGGAAAGCGTAATATAAAGAAGGAATTTATCAAAAGAAAAAAAAACTGCAAGGAGCTCCTTCTCGGTTGTGGTATAATTCTCTTGTGCCAATATATGTGTTTTACTTGCATAATAGATGGGGTCGAAGTTTTTAGATATTCGTTGTCCTAGTACGGCTCCTACCGCATAACTTCTGAGATCACACATAATTTCAATGGAAAGGATCCACAACGGAGCTATCATAATAGCAGAATTAACTAAATTTTCTTTTATTGTTTCAAAGGCAGATATGCAAGGTTCGTCAAAAGTAAATGGCGCGTCTCTTTACAGAAGATGAGTAAGGGTTTTGGTTATTTTGGAGAAGTCTTTTATGAAGCGGGGGTAGAAGCCAGTGTGTCCTAGGAAACTTCTTATTGCTTTGACGTTCGTAGGCGTCGGAAGCTCCTCGATAACTTCTATCTTAGCTATATCTACCTCAATTCCTCTTAGAGAAATCTTATGACCCAAAACTAACCCTTCCCTCATTATAAAATGGAGTTTTTAAAATTTAGGGCAAGGTTAGTTTCTTTGCATTTTTCTAATACTTTCTCAAGGTTCTCTAAGCAACTATCAAAGGCAACACCGAACACGGAGAAATCATCAATAAAGACCTCCATAATGCTTTATACATACTTGTCGAAGATAGCGAGCATACATCATTGGAATGTAGCTAGCGTATTGCATAATCCAAATGACATTCTTCGGTAAGCGTAGGTGTCGAAGAGACAAGTAAACATAGTTTTATCTTGGTCCTCGGGAGAGATGGGGATTTGAAAGTACCCCGAGAGACCATCGAGAAAATGGTAAAAGCAATGGCCGGATAATCGCTCAACAATTTGTTCGATGAACGTCAAGGGGAAGTGGTCCTTGCGGGTGGCGTCGTTTAACTTACGATAGTCAATAAAAATTGCCACCCCATCACCGTCTGTGTTGGTATCAAGTTATTATTCTCATTACTAACTACAGTTATTCCTCCCTTTTTTGATACTACCTAGACAGGGCTAACCCACTTATTATTAATGATAGGATAGATAATTCTTGTGTCTAAGAGTTTCATAACCTCTTTTTACGACTTCTTTCATATTTTGGATTTATACGACGCTGAGGTTGGATTGAATTACATGAATTATCTTCAAATAGGATTTTGTGGGTGCAGAAAGATGAGCTTATGCCCTTGATATCGGAAATCTACCAAGTAATAGCTCGACGATGTTTACGTAAAATTAGTAGGAGTTTATCATTTTGCACTTTAGTTTGGTAGGCCTAAACTATTACTGGTAGTTTAGAATCTTTTTCTACGAAGGCATACTCAAGATGTTCAGACAGTTCTTTTAATTCTAGGGTAGGGGGTTCTTCATACGTCATTTCGGAAATCCTTTCTTTTTCAAAAACAATGTCTTTGTAGACATTTACTTTATACAGAAAATTGGTAAGGGTGGAGTCCGCGGCCATGGACATTTCTTATAGAAATTAATCTGGAAGAGTTGAAGAAGAACAAAATCAGAAATCTCAATTTCACTTACAGAAAGGTAGTAGGAAGATTCTTCACCTAAGGCATCTAAGAAAATTAGGAGTCATCATTCTATAGGGTATTCTTCATCGAAGGGGTGATAGAGAATGTAACTTCATCATCACCTACTCGAAGGAAGAGCTAGCCATTGCTTACGTCAATGATAGATTGGGAGGTGGCAAGGAAGGGTCGGCCAAGGATTTGGGGACCTCAACGTCTTCTTCGATGTCCAATATAACGAAATCTAATGGGAAGATGAATTTGATGACTTTAACTAAGAAATCCTCCATCATTCCTAACGGGTACTTAACTGATCTTTCAGCAAGTTGGATACTCATGCGTGTGGGGTTGAGGCTACCAATTCCTATCTTCTTGAATAACGAGAGGGGCATCAGGTTGATACTCGCACCTAAGTCGGCCAATGCGTGGTTGAAAAAAAGATCACCAAAGACATACAGAATAGAAAAACTACCAGGATCACTGATCTTATTTGCTAAACTATTTGTCAAGACCGCAGAGCACTCGGCATTTAACGTGACATGCGATAAGTTTTCTATATTCTTTTTATTAGTCAGGAGGTCCTTAAGATACTTAGCGTACTTCGGTATTTGGGAGATTGCTTTGTGGAAGGGTATATTTATGTGGATTAGCTTAAATATTTCTATGAAGCAGGAGTATTGATCATCCTGACGTTGCTTGTTAAGTTCGGATGGGTTTGGTGGAGTTGGATCATTTTTAAAGATGGGTGGTTGAGTGAGATCTTTTTCTACAATTGAGAGAGGGGTGATAACTACTTCTTCAGTAGAGGGTTAAATGATAAAATTTTCCTCAGCGGAGGGTTGATTTTTCAGAATGGGGGCGGAGCTTTGATTTTTAAAAATGGAGGAGAAGCTTGCCTCCAGCTCTTCACAAACCATACCAAAAACTTGCTTCCCACTCTAAAGAGTTATAGCTTTCTCTTGCTATCTCGAGTTGGGCTCGGTGTTGGAAGAAAGAGACATGGCAGGTCGATCAGAAATAATTTTGGAGATTTGTCCTACTTGATTCTCTAAACTTTTAACGCTTCCGGCTAGTGTTCTTATAGTAGCGTCATTAATATTCATATATTTTGAAAACATTTCCTCCAAACATTGAGGTTTTGAAAAATTCTATGGAGGTGGTGGTGGTGCAGAAAAATCATTTTGTAGTGGCGGGGCCATTGCGTTCGAGGGATTACTCCACAAATATTTCGGGTGGTTCCGTAAAGCGGGATTATAACTATTCGGGAAAACAAAACACAGAGCAGAAAAATTAGCAGCAGAAAAATTATGAAAAGCATTTCTAGGCATTTTATTAACATATTCTAATTGTTCGAGAGCAGGAGTTGCAGATTCCCATACTTGAGGGGAGGAGGCAGCAATCATCTCCGTTATCTTTTTACTTAATACTTCCACTTGCAGAGTTAGCTGGGAGACGTTATCCATTTCAAATATACCTACAGGTTTGATCGGGCGAGTTCTCGGCACATTCCACTGATATGTGTTCATGGCCATGTCCCCGAAAAGATCAAGAGTTGCTTCTGGGGTTTTGTAGTTTAATGTACCACCAGAAGCTCCGTTTATCATTTGCTTCGTAATTTTATTTAGCCTGTTATAAGATGTTTTCACTTGTAACCATACAGGCAGGACGTGATGGGGGCATCATCTTAAAAGTTCTTTTAATCTTTCCTAGGATTCATACAAAGTTTCATAATCTATTTGAAAAATTACAGAAATCTCTTTCCTAAGTTTTGTTATTTTAGCTTGCGGAAAATACTTCGCTAGAAATTTATCAGGTAGTTGATTCCAGATGGTGAAGCTGTTTTTTGGTAGTGTTCAGCCAAAGTTTAGCATTAGTTCTAAGGCAGAAAGGGATTAATCTTAGCCTAATATCAACATTTGTAACAACATTGATTTTAAAGGTTTCATAAATCTCAAGAAAGCTAGTTATATGCGCGTTCGTATCTTCATCTTGAAGTCCATCATATTGCACATACTGCTTCACCATTTGAATTATGCTAGGCTTAAGTTCAAAATTATTATTAGCTATAGCAGGGCAAACTATGCTTGACAATATACCATCTAGATTCTATCATACATAATAGGACAGATGCCTATGAACGGATTCCCCTACGATGAGTTCTTCCATTCTTACGGTAGGGGTTCTTCCATTCTTAGGGTAGAAAATGACTCAGAATCCTCAACCAATATTTGGAGAGTAGGGCCTTGAAATCGCGATCTTCTCTGAAGAGTACACACAATTTTGTGGTTCAAGACCAAAATAACTGACAGATTTCCGCAGGTCATGCACTAGCAGAAGAGAAGATGAAGCAAAAGAAAAGTAAACTAGAAAAAAAGTTACTAATTTTTTATTTTAAAAGATTTTTTTATGTTTTAACTCCTGAACTTTCCAAGGGCTACCCGATGAAGGGTTCGCAAGGTATTAGACATGATAGTGGCATTTAAAGCCATATTGCCCTTTTCGAGAGAGTTAAGTGGTGTAGAAAAATTGTGATGTGGGTTTCTATTAAGATCGGTAATATATTTTTTGAATTTTAAATTTTTTAGAAAGAGGGTGAGAAAGAGAAATGATAAAAGTATTAGGTTCGTGTTTTCGAATTATCAACAAAAGGTGTCCCCGGCAACGGCGCCAAAAACTTGGTATTAGGATCGATATGCAAAAGTGAATAAAACCGAACTAGCAAACCAACTAGGGAAGTATACCTATCGAACTATAGCAAGGGGACACAAGTGTCATATTAAAATCCGGAAAATGTTGAGTAATCTTACTCACACAAAGACTATTATCTTATTGAAAGATTGTTTTAAGGTTGTTAACTAATTTTAAAAAAGTGAGTACTAGAATAAAGAAAAATACGTGAACTTAATTAGAAAGGACAAAACTAGCGTTTAAAACGAGGGGTTGAAAAATGATAAAGAAAAGCGCTCGATCAAGAATCAACTCAGCTTAAGTTGATCAAAACATGAGATAAAAAACTCTAACTTAATAAGGCAAAGGACCTTAACCATGGAGATTCCTAAAGCAAGAACACGCTTCTCTCAAAGTCTTGACCACCCGTGTTTAGGAATGTCCGGACGAACTCTCATCCTAATCGGAGGCCTAAAGCTCGCTTTACGTTGTGAACCCCACTATTGGATTTCACTCTAATCAAGGAGATTTAACATCTGCCTCTCTCGAGGGGTGCGTGCAACTCTCTTTACTCTTGAGTGTTTACTCCAAACTATGAGCCTCTCGGTTAACTAAGAGTGGAAACAAAGATGGAAAATATACATCGTTAATATATCTCAAAACATGATTTTTCAATAGTAAATAAAAGGTCTAAGACTTACAAAGAAAGAGCAAACTAGAGCATCATAACTTAATCAACTCAAACCTCTGATCATCAAGATTGAGTATAAGGAGGATTAGTTACTCATGGTTAAATGGAGGAAGAGAGTTGAGTAGAAGTGCATGGAAACAAAAATGGAGACAAGTAAAAAAATATCTTATATTAAATTCAAACAGAGAGCTACACTTGAACTACAAAATATTACAATTGCAGGAAAATGAAAAACTAGACTAGCAGCAAAGTAAACTACAACAGAAAATACAGGAAACTATTAAAGAAGAGTAAACTAACACAAAAAAAGAAAAAAAAAAGAAAACATAAAGGGGAGAGTAAGAATGAAAATGGAGAAATGAAAATGGCTGCACTTCCCCTCTCCCAAAATTCTATGTTTTTTCTCATGGGTTTGGCCTCTATTTATAGATTTTCAAGGAGCAGGAAATTTATTAAGCTATGCATGGGGGTTGACCTCTGTACAGGTTCTGGCGGGAAATGATGATTGTATTGTACGGGTAATGTGCATTTAATGATGGCAATAGACTTTTGATAAAAAGCTGGACTTGTCCTCTGACAGCAGGTAAGCTCGACGAAATAATGAGAGAGCTCGACAACCGGAGAAAGGAGAAGGCAGAAGGGAGTTTGACGATCGGAGAAAGGAGAAGGCAGAAGGGAGTTCGACGATTGTCAAGCACAGAAAGTGGAGGGGAGTCGACAAAATTCGAACGCAGAAAAAGGTGGGAGGAGGTCGACAAAATTGGGCCGAAGAAAGTGAGGTTGACGATCGTAGAGCTCAGAAAGAATGCGGGAGATTGACGAAATTCATACGCAGAAAGAAGGCTGAGCTCGACGATCTCTGCTGATCTTAAAGAATTCTACTGAGGTCGACGAAATCCGGGCTGAAGGCTGAGGTCAACAATCTGGTTGAAGGCTGAGTTTGACGATATGACTGAAGGCTGAGTTTGACGATCTGGCTAAAGGCTGAGGTCGATGATCTCTGGGGTGAGGGATGAGATCGATGAATTGAGCTCGACGCAAAGCTATGATCGACGAACTCTAGACTAAAGGCGAGTTAGAAAAACTGAGCTCTTTCGTCGACCGCAGAACTAAAAACCGAGCTCGACGAACTGGCTTAGGTCGACGAATTGAGCTCGATGAAATGGATGAGTTCGACGAATTTGTTGAAAACCTAAAAAAGAGAAGAAAACATTAGTGATATTAAAATATATACAAAACAAGGTCAAAATAAAACTTTACAAACATGATTTCTATAATTAAAACTAGTAAATACCCTAGTAGTTTAAACTATAAAATGTATTATCAAAGCTTCACCCCTCAGCTTCTTCTTCCTTAACACTTTTCTCTCAAGAGATTGATTGAAAAGGAAGAGAGAGTGTGATAAGGAGAGACTGAATTCTCTTATCCCCACTCCTATACTTAAGTGGTCTTGATTTAACTCAAGCCACAGGATCCTCTCCTCAACAGAAGTGAATTACTGTGATTTCTGTTGACCAGTCAATTAAAACCATATCGCCGCATAATATTGTATGTCGCCTGGCGATAACACAAGTAATCGCTTTGAATTGAGTCAACCACAGCTCAACGGCCTCTAACCGGCCATGTGACACGTGTCCTAATGCCACATGGCATAATCGCCGCACAATATCACTATCGCAACTCCGATAGCTCATTTAATGCTTCATGGCATCGAGTGCGTTGAGTGCGTAGAGTGCTGGGCTATTGCCATACGATACCCACTTTCACCATGCGATACCCACTATTGCCACGCGATATCAAATATGATCCCACACTCAGCGCTTCAAGGCATCAAGTTCATTGAGTATTATTACTATCGCCTTTGGCGATACACACAATCACTCAGCGATATCCACAAAATGTTCTATTTCCCAATTTAGCGTGTTACAATTTTATTGCATATCTATTGTTGTTTGAAAGTTATTCCTATTTTGGGTTGGTAACCCCCTTAACTCCTTTACTTTTATCTACTGATGATCTTTTACTGCCACTTGTATATCTTGCTGAGGTATTCTTTTCTTTTGAATGTCTTAGGCTCAGAGTAGTAGCCGGTTGAGTGGCTAGGGTTGGTAAATGCTGGTGTTCTACAGCTGTTGTATTTTTCCTTTCCTCACCATTATGAGGTAGCTTTGTTGTTTTGTGCTAGTTCAGATATACATGTAGTTTTGTGGGTTCATGCTAGGTTGTTGACTCCCGTTGAAGAGTTTGTAGAATGTTTAGTTACTTGCTAGCTGCTAAGCCTTTTTTTAATGATTTATTGGATTAACTTGCCCTCTAGGAAGGACCTATGCTAGGATTGCATGTTGGTTTTTTTAAAAGTATAAAAGAATCATTATTACGTATCTCATTGATAGCATCATTTTAAATCCAAAGTCATTATATTTTAATGACGTAAAAAGCTCTTTGTGTACTTATATTAAGTCTAGAGGTATGCATATCATGAGTTGTCCTTTTTGGATGTTCATGATCATGTAAGATAATAATCGATATAAACAAAGTATTTTCCGTATCGTATATTCATGCTTTTACTCGTGGATTAGTTGATCCACTTAGCCGAGGGATATAGACATCAAAACTTAACTAAAATTACAGTTTATTTATAACATACTTGAGATTTTAATAAAAAGTGTTAGGTTTAAGTTCTTGCCTGAGCTCCTACTGTTATCCCCTATACAGCGTGGCATCATGACGCGTGTTTTCTACTACTCTGATATATCGTTTAAATGCGTAGAAAATTCGGGTTGTGATAATTATTGGAAGGAACCAGCCGTGTGAGGCTCGCGCCACAGAGTCTAACCATACTTTCTCTCCCGTGGTTTGTTATGTTTAGTACCTGATCGGACACAAAATCTACTCCCGAGCTACAAGCCAGAATGTAGCGAGGTGATAGTACCTCCTCTACAAGTATAACATGCATCGGCATGTGCCTCTTAAACTTGCCAGGTCCTAGCCCATTATCTTCTTCTCCAGACCACTTATCATCCCCCTAAGGCGATAGGAGGGTAGCATTGCTTCACCCGAATTGCCAAGGGATTGTGGATCTGGGAGATGTTGCTGCCTATGAATATCACCTCTAGGAGTCATTCCATCACCGTGGGCATAATGAATGCCTTCAAGTTACTTTAGAGAAGATGGATTGATAGAGATTGGCATTTTATGATCTGCATGGTTAGAGTGGATGATGCTGGCTCTTCTGGCACTGCCGAAGCTAGCTCCACATATAAGACTGGGATGCCAGATACTACTGCCCCTTTTCTTACTACTCCTTATCCACGGAGGAGTGTCCCACAACAGAGTTATGAGGAGGAGGATCCAACCATTTCTATGAAATTCGACCACCTGGAAAATTTCTTGTGAAGGCAGCTAAAATTATCTTCTCGGATTGGGGCACATCTTTGTTTGGAGACTCTTCCTTAGTCTCCCCCGCCAGGGTATGGGTCAAGAACTTCCTTTATGCATTATCAATGGAGGCATCATCGTTCTCTGTCTTCTCCTTCATAGCCACCGACACTGTAGTAGTGATTGTTTGGGTTCTTCTCTTCCACAGTTCTTCCAGTGGCTTCCAGTAGTTATCTTTTGTTCTAGTTTTTATTAGTTTTGGGACATTTGGTTATGCAATAACTATATTCTATTAGGGATTAGACCCCAAGGAGGTTCTGTACATTATTATCTGTTTATCTGTCTAGATTCACTGCCATTTTTTTGTTGTGTTTCTTAGACTGTGTTAGTAAATGCTATTGTAGTGAGGTCTTATGTAGTTTTGTTTTAGATAATGTATTTTGTGTTCTTGGAGTTTCCTTCTGCAGGTAGTGCCAATGGTTGGCTTTGTGGCAAGTAATTTTTTTTTGAAAATTTAGTGCGATCTTCTAGTATGCTGCATGGGTAATCTCTTCATCAACTCCTTTTTTGTATATCATGGTTTTATCTTGTACTGTATTGTTTAGATTAATTCTGTGGGAGAAAGCTTTTTTATTATTACCCGTGCACATGCACATTGCACAACATGCTAAAATTTTTTTTATTTATTTTTTATATTATCATATTCATATTCACTAGACACCAAAACACCCACAAGAGTGCATGCCTAACCATTAACACGTTGCGAGCTTGCTTAACTTTTGTGTATTATTAGAAAAATCACAGTGTTGAATTAAGATTGTGTGGCAGAGTAAATGTTAACACATGTAGTGCTCCTAGTCGAGTGCTTATGTATCACATAGAAACTTGTGTAGATTTAATTTCTTCTTAAGCTCTCCTTTGGACCCTTTTATCTTTGACTAAATATGCCTCTACTATAATAAAACCATAGGGTCCCCTTTGCCTATTGGTTCAATACGGTTTATTTTACTATCGCAACCAGAGAGAGTGGCCTAATGCTCCTTTTTTTATAGCCGGGAGGAACCCAGTTTTAACAATAAAGGTTCTTTAGAAGGAGATGAAGAACCCTCCTTTTTTGTAGCCAGGAGGAATCCAAATGCCAAGCATAGTCACACGCTTAAATTTAGCTCTAGTTTATATTTCATCATCTTTATTGGGATGTTGTTGTGGTGTCATTTTTTGTGTGGATATGTGGTTGTGTTTATTGAAAATAAATGCTAAAAATGATTTCGAAAAAAACATGAAGAAAAGAAGAAAAAGAAAAATTTGTGAAAGGAAAAAATGTGAAAAGAAGAAAAGTTTTATTGAAAATCTTTATGTGAAATTTTTGTGATGTAGGGTGCACACACACATATATTCAATTCAAAGTTGGGGTGTGGTGAATCGCAGTATTATTTTGTGGTGCTTGAGGATAGTCTATTGGTGCCAGTTCATTTGGGTTTAGGTCTTGAGCCATCGTTTTTATCCTTTTTTACCTCACCTAAATCCTAGTCAAACTAGTCTTATTGATTTGCTCAATTTAGTCTTACTAGTGTCGTGGAGAGAGTGTGAATGGGTGAGCGTGTGTCCCGACATTGATGGATTTCTTTAGAGGTTTTCCCGAGCCCTGGTCTTTTGTAATGCTCACCTTATCGTTAGGTCTACTTTCATCCTACGCATGAACTGATGATTCATCTTGATTCAATTTTTGGGTAGAAGTATATTAATACGCTCCTTGGAAATCATAAAGTATTTTGTATAGTTATGGTTTTCATTTACTTTTTTACTATGTGTATGAGTATTCAACTTAACATGGTACTCTGTATTTGCAATTGCTTAGACAGCTAGCCCTTTTTCTTTTTATCGAGAGATGATTTTCTCGGGATAAGCAAATAGTTAAGTCTGGGGGTGTGATGAGTATAATATTTAAAGTGTTTTTCACAATCATTCAGGCAAGATTTCACTCACATTCACTACACTTTTAATATATATTTTTTTGTATTTAACTAATACACACTTTCACGCTAGTGCACTAGTTTGTCCTTTTGTGGTGTGCAGTTGCATGCTACATTATTGGGGGTAATCACAAGGTACACCTCATTCTTTATTTTTGTGTTTTTTGGTGCTCGTGCGGTATTTCGAGCGTTGCTATTGTTGTGCAAGTGGGCAGATCCCCAATGCTACCAGAGTTCTTTCCTGTAGACATCACACGATCGTGCATTTTTCTTCACGCACAATAAGTTCGACTTTACATTGTGTACAAAGTCTTTATTTGGTGATCTGTCATAGGCCGTGCAATTTGCTCGCGCACGGGCTATTTTTCCCGTGCGTAACCAAATCGCATGACCTTTTTATTTCTAAAATTCAAGGTAATTATCGCCCGTACATTTTCTTCACGCATGGTTATATTCAACCGTGCGTGAAGGAAAATGCACAATTTGACTTGTTTACATGATTTTCAGTGTTCTGTTAATAGCCCTGCGAATTGTTCTCGAACGGGCTATTTTACCTGAGTGTGATCAAAAATACTTGGTATCTTGCTATATCAGGCTGAGGGAGTTCTATGTTTGTATTTGTTGGAACCCTATTACTGATTTATGTAAGGATTACTATTAGTATATTTAGATTGACCCATTTTTTATAGTCTAGGGTCATAGGTTAAATTCCACGGTTATTGCCTCAGAAGAATTCGAGCAAAAATGCAGTTAGTCGAATGCAGAATTCAGTTCGACAAAAGTAGAGTTGCGTTCGATGAACGACAATCTCAGTTCGAAGAACTCAGAGTTTAACTCTGAGTTTAGCTCGACGAACTTTGAGCTCTGGTCGATGAATTCCAATATCTTCTTAGAAACTCTACTCGATGAAAGTCAAGCTCAGCTCGACGAACTCCAGTATCAGGTCGATGAAATGTTTGTTGAGTTCGACTAATTCTCTGCAGTAGTTTAGTCAGTTTTTTTTACACAAGACAGAACAAGTTTCAGGCTTAATTTCAGGCTGATTATATTCTTAAGGTAGAATAAATTCAAAGGCTTAATTACAGATAGCTATAACTCTGATATTTAATGCAGAATATTCTAACGAATATTGCCATTTAGAGGCAACATTAAATATGGATTTATCAAATAGAGTAATACTAACCTATTTCCAAGGAAGTTTCCATTCTTGGGAAATCTCTCAGACATTTTAGATTTGAATAATTCAAATGTTTTAATTCTTCTCTATATATTATATATATATATATATATATATGTACAGAAGATTGTTGCATCAAGGTTACTTACTCAGAAATACAGACCTAGAGATACTGACATAGAGACTAGCAGATCAACACACTCATACAGAATTTGATCTTCAGTCCCTGCTTGTGCAAAGTCTTCAATATCTCAGATACAAGAAGGCCTATACAATGAAGAAAGGACTCCCTCTCCTGATCATAAATTCAATTCAAATCAGTGGGAGCTTTCTGCTTCAACATCCACTAGTCTTCTCAGAGATTTTTGAAAGAGAAGACACCATCAATCTATTGGTGTATTTTATAAACTGTGTACATGATTTTAATTCTCTTCAAAAGTTACCCTTTGGTTCCTAAGTCTCCTGATCAAAAGACTTAAGTTAGTTTTTGGGCACCTGATCAAAAGCTCAAAGGGTTGTTAGATCTCCCTTAAAAATTATCTTGTGGTGGCAGGGAACTTGAGCAAAAACATGTGGTGGCAGGGCACCTGATCAAAAACCTACAGTGGATTCCTACCAGGGTGGTAGAAGAATGGATGTACCCATGTTTATTGGGGAACCACTATAAAATATCTTGTGTCGTCTGTGATTGTTATTCATTTAATTTGTGTTTTGTGATTGCTTCTTTATATATATCACTAGTTTTTAAATCCTCTATAAAACTAAATTAAAATTTTTTATATACACTATTCACCCCCTCTAGTGTAGAGTAGATCTATCCCTCACTTTCAATTGGTGTCAGAGGCAGGTTCTTTTGTTTTACAGGCTAACACCTGAAGCATAAGATCTTATAGATTTTACTCTTACCTAGAAATCTATCATGGAACGTAATAAGGAATATTCAAGCACTAGACCTCCTCTGTGCAATCTTAATACGTTTGCACTATAGAAGGCAAGGATTAGGCTTTATATGAACTCTATTGATGAAGACATCTACAATTCTATTTTGATAGGTACACCTCAACCATTGGCAATAACAAGTACAAGTGATGTGCAACCTCTAGAATGGACAGAAGCACAAAAGAAAGAAAAGATTGCTAATGCCAAAGCTATGAACATCTTAGATCAAACCATGTCAGATGACATTTTCTAGAAGGTTACTGAGTTCTCTTTAGCAAGGGACATCTAGAACTCCCTCAACACAATGGTGTTTAGATCTGCTAATGAGAGAAAGGACTGAAGATCCAACTTTATCTCTCAATATGAGAATTTAAAGAAAGGAAAATCTTAATCAGTTGCTGAGATGTACACAAGACTCATTCTTATTATCATTAAGCTGAAAACTTTAGAGAAGGACATCATATTGATAGAAGTCAATGATAAAATTCTCATGTGTTTCCATAGCACATGGGATTCAAGGATCTGGCCAATCAAAGAAGCCAGAAGTTTAAATGAGATCACCACAGAAACCCTGTTTGGCAAGATCAAGTCTTTTGAGCAGCTCATCAGAACCAGGGAAGATGAACAGAAGTCTTCACCTCCAGTAAGGAATGAGAAAAGTATTGCTTTTCAAACAACAGAAAAAGAAGAAAAATATAAAGAGAATGAAGATCTTATATGTGTATTGGCTAAGAGATTCTACAAAATGGCAAGAAAAGACTTTAGGAGAAGATCTTCCAGAAATGATGACAAACTATGGTATGATAAAACTCCTACTAAAGAAATAGTTTGTTATGGTTGGAAGAAATCAGGACATATTTGAGAATAAGAAGAAAGAAAAGATTAAGGAGAAAGAGCACAAGAAGCACCCACAAAAATCTTCTTCCAGAAAATACAAAAAGAAGGAGAGAGGATTTGTTGCTAAGACTTGGAGTGAATCTTATTTAGAATATTCATCCATCTCAAGTGAAGTTTAAGAAGAAGCAAAGGCTAAAAAAATCTGCTTGATGGCAATCAATGCATCATGAAGCAATTCTGAGTCTGAATCAGAATATAAAGAAGATTAGGTAATCTCCTCATTTGATTTTACTTCAAATCAATTTAAAATAGTTTTTAAATTATTATGTAATGACTTAATAAAATCTTGGAAGGAAATAAAACTTCTCAAAGAAAAACTAACTGAATTTGACAATCTTTCCTTAAAAAACATTGAACTTAAAGTCAATTTAAAAATTGCTAATGAACAAATAGGTTCTTTAGACAATAATTTAAATTAGGCTAAGAAGTTTGAAGAATCCCTTAATGGGAGAAACATCAAACAAATGGATATCACAAGCACAGTCAATGTCAGGCTCAAATACAAACTAGGGTTGGGAGCTTCATCAAGTCAACCTCATCTTGATCAGAAAAATATTTTAACCACACCTATTACATTTATTTCTAGAAAAGTAAAAGAGAAATTAGAAGATTAAGAACAAGCCACTGAAGTTTCACAAAATAACAAGCCTAAACAAACTAAAATTTTTCATAAAAATTATGTTCAAAAAATTTGTTGAACCAATATTAATGAAATCAATATTATTTGTCGAATGGCGATTGATGAACTCTAAACCAAGAATTTGGGTATAACTACTCAACAGCTGGTGCTCGATAGAATCAATATGATTCGTTCACCAGGGATCGACAAACGTGGAACGCAGACAATGAATACAATCACTCTGTGAACCGAGCTCGACAAAATCAATACTATTCGTCGAACGAAGCTCGTAAAAATAATTATGACTCGTCAAACCCATGTTTTCAAAATAGAAACTTTAATTATTTTCAAAACAACAATCAAAAACAAAAATTGAAAAACAACTTTACCCAGAGGATCATCCCTCCTAGGTGATATCATCCACTTGGTTATAAAGATCAACCAGAGTGTTCTTACATTTCAAGTTATCATTATGAAATGAAATTAGGACCCAAGTATATCTAGGCCAAGAACCTATAATCTATTTTTATGTAGGTAAAGAACAATCCTACCATAGAGGAACAGTGGTATCTAGATAGTTGTTTCTCAAAACACATGACAGGAAGCAATGACAACTTAATGGATTTTAAAGCAAAGCTTGGAGCAAAGGTCATTTTTGGAGACTCCAACTGTTGCCAGACAGAAGGCTATGGAAATGTCAAGGTCGGAGCAGTTATCTTCAAGAAGGTAGCCTATGTGAATAATCTCAAGCATAACCTCATCTCCATAAGAAATTATATGATGAAGGTTATCAGGTAACTTTTAATGATTTGTTATGTTCAATCACTTCTAGTTTAAATATGAAAGTGAGGGGATAAGTTGTAAACTACTCTAGAGGGGGGTGAATAGAGTATTCAAATTTTATGAATAACTAGTCATCTCCCTTGGAGTTGATTTGCGGAATAAAATAATCTGATACTTGAACCCTAAGAGCCTAACACAGTGAAGTGCACAAGTGAGAGAGTTAACTGAAATTTCAGATTAACTATAAACCTATCACAGCAACTAGCAATCCTAGGTAGTTCTATCACAGCCACAGAATAAGCAATTTAAACAAAACAGCCAGAGACACAGGATATATAGTGGTTCCCTCTTAATAGGTACTCCACTCTTCTACCACCCTGGTAGGAATCCACTACAGGTTTTTGCTAAGGTGCCCTGCCACCAATGATCTGATTCAGGTAGATCAAACAGACCCTTTGAGCTTTTGATAAGGATGCTCAACCACAGGTTGTTGATAAGGTGCCCTGTCACCAACGTTCACTTTTGAAGAGATGTGAACAAACTCTTTTTACAAAGGGGTTGAGAGGGTTAGATTGTCTTCTCTGTTGTTAATACAGATTAGAGAAGACTTGTGGATTCTCTAAAGAATCAAAGTCTCCCCCTGGCTCAGTGAAAGTCCAGGGAAAGCCTTTGCTTCAGGATGAAGGAGTTTCAGATAAACTGAAACTAAATCCTCAGAGATCTGTAGACTGATTTTTATCAGGTCTTCAGATTCTGGAGCACGTGAAGCAGATCTGGAGCTTTTTCTGAAGTCTTAAAAAACTCTAAGCAGATGCTCAGGAGACTTGAGAATGAAATAGATTGCTTTGGACTTTTGCTTCAGGAAAAACTTTTCTTCTTCTGATTGTGAGATTGTGAAGAGTTGCTCTGGAGAAGCTTGAAAGAATGCAGCACACAAAAAATCTCTCTGTTACTGTAACTTCTTGTTATTCTGAGAAAAAAATCTCTCTTAAATATGTCTTCTCGTTTATCTTTTGGAATGGCTCTATTGATTTGAATTCTCGAGCCCTGCAACAGATTATCTCAAAATAGAATATAGCAATAGGAATAGAATGACCTATTAGCTCTCTGTCAGTCCCAATAAGGAAATAAATGAATAGGAAAATATCTCAGCATAAAGATTTATCGTTCTTGGAAATAGCATACACCGCCAACGGCTAGAATACAGCCTGGCAATATATTTTGTATAATAAGACAAAAATGCTTTATCAAAATACGAAATCCCGTAATTTATGCTTGACATATTTGGTAAGTAATTCATTTGAATTTAAGCCATAAATTAGCAAAAACATTCTTCAGAAAATCTTTCTAACCACACGCTAAAACACTTGGAAATAAACCAAGGAGTAAAATAAATACAAAACTGTTAAAGGCAGACAGAAATCGTCGAACAGGGGTTCGATGATCGTCGACCTAGCTAACAGATCGTCGACTGAAAACAGAAATCTGTCGAAACAGAAATCGTCGACCAGAAATCGTCGACCAGCTCAAGATATCGTCGACTAAGGCAGAGATCTGTCAAGACAGATATCGTCGACCATCTCATGATGTCGACGATTAAGGCAAAGATCTGTCGAGACAGAAATCATGAAACAAGACCACGATCGTCGAACTGCTGATAGCAGATCGTCGACCATCCTTCAGAGCATAATAAGCTTGCTTTGAGATCGTCGACCATCGGTCGACGATAATTGTCTTGACTTCAACGATTCTATAGCCCTGCTATCGTCGACCACTGATCGACGATCGCGAGGCCTCGTTCGACGATGGTCAAACGGAAAAAGAACCTTAACTAAAAATTCATTCTACAACTTCTAATCTAAACTCTAGGTCAGATATAAACTGCCCTAGGGAGACTAAACAAAGTCTAAACATGATCATATATAGTTATATGGATCAAGAGGGGCTGGAAAGGGATTACATAAGCCAAATCACATCTAGGGTACCAACAATCTCCCCCTATTTGGGTTATGTTATCCAATTCGATCTAAAAAGTAATGCACACAATAACAAAAGCAGATATTAACCAAAAATTTAAATCACAGGCAATCCACAGGAAAACATAAAACCATAAATCAGCAGAACTAAAGTATCAAGCAGAATTATCAGAGGTTTTAGCATCAGATGATTTCTTAGGGATTACAGCTGGTTTGAAGATAATTTCTCTGTTTGGATTTGCTGCTTGTCTTTTGGATAGCATTAGATCGTGTTCACCAATAATCTTCTTTTCAGCATAGCTTGGTAGAACTGCAGCAGGGTGCAATTTCATGTATTCTTCAGTATTGAAAATTTCAGAGTTTACTTGAATTTTGCTGAGTTCCTTTTCTCTGAATTCGGACATAGTTGTATATGCTGTAGGGTCTAGTCCTTGAGCTTTGGCTCTCTCCATCATGCTTAGTGCAATAGATTCCTTAAATCTTGCCATAAAGGCAATTCTTTCAGATTCAGTCATATCTGATGGAGAGGGTGGTCTGTTAGAGTCAGCTTGAGCTGCAATCTCCATGTTCCTTTGAAGAGCTGTGGCTATTTTGCTTGAGTCAGAAGGAATTTGTGCAGCCTTCTTAGGATTTGTTTCAGCATAAAGAGATCTTGGAGGAGCAAGTTCAATGAACTTCTTGTGGGATTTCTCTGAATAGACCACTCTTTTTCCTTCTGTTTCAATTGTCTCAGCAGCAGCAGGTTTCCTTGATGAGGAGGATGCACCTCTCCTGGGAGGAGAAGGTTTCCATTCTGGAACTTTCTTTTTAGGAGAAGGAGGAGGAGAGAAGGTAGGTTGCTGAAAAGTCATCTCCTTTATTTGTTCCATGAGAACATTTTCATTTCTTTTTCTTCCTTGTCCTGATACATCTTGGCCTCCCTGGCTTTGGTTACTTCTTCTCTGGTAGGACTGATGAATGTTAGAGCTGGCTGATCTTGCAGATGGGGCAGAAGAGAGACTTCCAAAGGCTCCAGCACCAGGAGGTGGAGGAGGACCTCTGGGGGGGAATTTCTGAATAGTGGTGTCATATCTTTTTGATCTCTTTTTCTCTCTTGTCTGATTCTTTGAGAGCCTCATCCAGGGTCGAAATTCTTTGCTCTTGGGATCAATTCCCTTCAGAATGAAATATGGAACATCCTTGTCTGGATTGGCAGTAGGAGGAGCAGATGCTTTCCTTTTCTTGGATACAACCTTTTTCTTTTTCTGGGAGCTATCAGAATCCTCAGAGTCATCATCATCAGAGGAGTGTGATGAGGTTCTGCCGGCATAATCATCAAAGTCTAGATTTGGGATATCCTTGGCAGCTATAGCATGTTCAGCCTTCTGCTTCTCTCTATCTTCTCTTTCTCTTGCTTCCTCAATGGCATCTTACTCAAGGAGGGCATCAAGATCAACATTTGGAGTGCTATTCCAGAGATCTGATTTAGGATACAAGTCAGGAACTATCCTGGGGACCAGTTCTGCAGTAGAAGGAATGGATAGAGGATAGGTAAGGATAGGAGGAGAAAAGATGACAATATCTGCAGGGGCAGATGCTTTTTCTAGAGAGATGGCTAGGGAATCCAAATGATAATTAGCCAACCCTTCAATGTACTCAGAGGCAATATTCTCAGCCACAAAGGCTATAAATTGTTCTAGGTTTAGAGTACCTGAGCTTGATTCCTTTTCAGTCATCTTGGAGGCTTTTTCTGGTAAATCTAGCATAGCCTCAGCTTCTTCAGCAGCAGCAGCAGCAGTGTTGATTGTGCCTGCATACAAAGAAAGATAGGTTAACAACCAAGTGGGAATAAAATATTCCCCCCAAGGTGAGCAACAACAGGTAATTGATAGAGTTACCTGAAGATCTACACAGGATACCACTTTGCATCTAGGAAGGAGGTTATAATTCCTTCTAGATGTTTAGCGACATCAGGGATAGACACCTCTGCAAGACACACGAGGAGTGCTATACAGGAAAAGAAGAGAGAGTCCTTGACCAAGGGGTCATCAAGGTACTCAGGTCTATAAGAGACCATTTTCTCTTGAAAAGAAGGAACAAGAGGAGTAGATGTGAGTGAGGACTCACAGTCTAGATTAAGATAGGATTCCAAATCTTCAATGGAATTGGCAGCAACATCTTGCAATACTGATGCAGGATCATCAGCAGCTGAGATGAGATAGGAAGGAATAAGAAATTAACTCCAAGTTGGAGTGAATTAATTAGAATCTTAAATAACATTATACCATCAGATTGAGCAGCAACATTCTCAAATTGTTGAACCACTACTTCTGTATCAGTAGTGTTCAATGGAGATTTTTCACCAATGTCCATGGGGACTACTTCATTATCTTTCTCAGGGATTTCTTCATCAGAAGCTTGATTCACTAGGGAGTGAATGTCCTTGTTAGATAAAGATATCAATTTAAAATCCTGATTATAACCTTTAGAGGAAGTGATTTACCTTCTGGATGCTTTGGAAGCTCTTGAGATTCTTCTACAATTGCTGAAAGGGGAAGAGAAGAGTTGTCCTGAAGGGCCAAGGCATCACCTGAGACCACTTCAACAGACATCTCCCCCTGCATGACTTCAGTGGGAACTGGAGTCATGCATCTTACTGAAGAGGGCTCAGCAGAGGGTGGAAATGATTTGATGGCTTCAGTAAGGGCTTTGATGGATGCAATGAGAGGGGCATTGGCAGCCTCAATCATTTTTTGGATGGTTGGAGTGATGAGCTCTACAATATGTGCAAGCAATTCAGGAGTTATCTGAAATGCTGATGATGTAGAGGTGGATGGAATGGAAGCAGTATGATCTACCACATGATCAAAGGAATCATGTGGAGATGGGTGAACATCAACATGAGTGTGGGATTCATGTTGAGAGAGGTGCGTGAGGATGGTAGCAGTCACCATATCAACACTGGCTGAAGCTGCCAGATGTTGTGGTGTTGGTGACTGGGGTGAAGATGCAGGTGGAATGAGAGATGCATGTTGTGGTGGCACTACAGGGTGTGTGGAAGGGAATGCAGGAGATGAGGATGCAGGGGTAAAGAGGGAGGATGAAGGGATTGCTGAGCCTTCCCCAGCAAGCTGGAGAGTGGCTGAATCAGCCCTTGTGTCTGATGGAGGGTTAGGATCAACCCTGGCTGACTTCTTGATAACTCTCTGAGATTTCTTGAAGAGAGAGGGGTCCAACCTCTTGCTGGCATTGACTGCGGAGGGTGCAGAAACAAGCAGCAGGGTTGCTTTCACATATAGAAACACACCCAACACCCTGACAAGATTTACTTCTTTCTGATTGTTCTTTCTCCTTATTAGTTCAAACAGAACTTTTCCCCAGGTAATCTGTGCCTTATTCACCAAAGCTGACATCAGGGCAAATTGTTGCCTGTTGATGTTGTCGTGAGCAGAATGTTTTCCCAAAACGACCTTGCCCACCAGGTCGGCCAGAAACTTGTACTCTGGAGCCAGATTTATCTTTAGCAGCTTAGCTGGAATACCCTCAGCATGGCCCATCACAGTTAGCATGCGGCCATATTCTTCTGTAGTTTGCTCATAGTCCTCAGTTCCGGTTGGCAGTCCAAACAACTCAGTCAAAACTTCAGGAGTCAGAATGACCTCCTCTCCATTTATCTTTCCAGTCATCGCTTCGTCGCTGGAGGACGAGGTATATACCCATTCTCGAATCTCTGGTATATTAATCTTTGGTGAGAATGACATAAATTTCTTTAGGCCTTGATCTTCACATAGCTGCAGAATGGCTTGGATGGGTTGATCACATCGGCTGAAAGAATCGAAGTCGACACAGAAGCCAGTGTCGAACTTCATCCCAAAGAGAACTGCAGAAGGAATCGCCATAGGATTTGAGAGAAAATGGCGAATCGAGAAGCAAAGCAGGGGAGAAGAGAATCGCGCGGGATTAGAGTTCGAGAGCGAATTCTAAGCCAGAAGATGGAATATGAAAAGACGGAGCGGAAGGACGACGATCTCCAGACCTAAATCGACTATTAGATACAAATCTGCGATCGTCGATCCCGGAATAAAATCGGTCGTCGAACAGCGACCGACGATAGTCAATGTTTGACTAAACATCAAATGTCGACCGACTACAAGCAATCACCACGATCGTCGATCAAAATATGTTGGTCGACGATTCTCCACACAGCACAGAAAATCTGTCGTCGACCACTGGTCGACGATAGATACCTAAGGAGAGATCGTTGACCAGTTGATCGACGATTTCTGCCTTACTACCGAACGAGCTGTCGTCGACCGTTGGTCGACGATAGTTCTGACCTGGTCGAAGATCGTCGAGCAGTCGTTCGACGATTTTAGACAAAAAACAACACTATCCAAATTTTCACTACTCTGAACCATTAATCATACCAAGCTGGTTCAGGAAGAACAAATGCCTTTGTTCATCAAGGGGCTTAGTGAAAATATCTCCTCTCTGCAGGTCTGTGGATATAAATTCCATTGCTATCTTGTTCTTTTCCACATTATCTCTCAGAAAATGATGTCTAATCTCAATGTGCTTGGTCCTGGAATGGTGCACAGGATTTTGAGCAATTGATATTGCACTGGTACTGTCACACAGAATTTTTGTTTTTGAGTGTGTATACCCATATTCCACTAGCTGATTTTGAATCCACAGAATCTGTGAACAACAACTAGCTGCTGCAATATATTCAGCCTCAGCAGTTGAAGTAGACACAGATGCCTGTTTCTTACAAAACCAAGAGACAAGTCTCTCTCCCAGGAACTGACAGGTCCCTGAGGTGCTTTTCCTGTCAACTCTACAACCAGCATAATCAGCATCTGAATATCCAATTAATTCAAATCCTGACTCAGCTGGGTACCACAGTCCTAAGTTAGGGCATCCCTTAAGGTATCTCAAGATCTTCTTGAGGAGAGTTAAGTGAGATTCCTTTGGGTTGACCTGAAACCTAGCACATAGGCATGTAGCAAACATTATGTCAGGCCTACTTGCAGTCAAATACAGCAGGGAACCAACAATGGCTCTATAGTTCTTTTGATCAACATACTTGCCATTGACATCAGAATCAATACTTGCATTTGAGGCCATAGGTGTGCTCATTGATGAAGCATCAGACATTCCAAATCTTTTAACCAGCTCTCTGGCATATTTTGATTGAGAAATGAAGATACCATCAACACACTGTTTCACTTGGAGACCAAGGAAATAGGATAACTCACCCATGCTGCTCATCTCAAACTTGGAGTGCATTAGTTCAGAGAATCTCTTGCATAGTTTGGGATCAGTAGAGCCAAATATAATGTCATCTACATAGATTTGAACTAACAGTTGTGAGTCCTTATGATGTCTAATAAATAGGGTTCTATCTACTACACCTCTCACAAACTTGTGTTCTAGAAGGAAATTTGCTAAGGTCTCATACCAAGCTCTAGGAGCTTGCTTAAGTCCATATAGAGCCTTTTGGAGTTTGAACACATGAGTGGGTAAGGTTGATGAAACAAACCCTGGTGGTTGTTCAACAAACACTTCTTCCTTTAAATCTCCATTGAGGAAGGCACTCTTCACATCCATTTGGAAGACCTTAAATCTTTTATAGGCAGCATAGGCTAGGAAAATCCTAATGGCTTCTAGTCTAGCTACAGGGGCAAAAGTCTGATCATAATCTATGCCTTCCTCCTGTCTATAGCCTTGAGCTACTAGCTTAGCCTTATTTCTAACTACTATGCCTTGGGCATCAAGCTTGTTTCTAAACACCCACTTGGTGCCTATGATCCGTTGGCCTCTTGGTCTTGGAACCAAGGTCCAAACTTTACATCTTTCAAACTGGTTAAGTTCCTCTTGCATGGCTATAATCCAGTGTGGATCAAGCTCAGCATCTTTAATGGTTAGGGGCTCAACCTGAGAAAGGAAACAAGCAAACATCACATCTTTGTTGAGTTGATGTCTTGTCTGGACTCCTACTGAAATGTCTCCGATCACTTGAGATACAGGGTGATCTCTAAGTGTGACAAGATCAGTAGGTTCAACAATGATCTGATCTTCAACAGTTTCAGGATTTGATTCCTCATGTGGAATTTGATCAACTGTTGGAGCAGGTGCTTTAACTTGAAGAAGTTCTACGTCAGATTCAGAATCTGAAGATGCAACCTGAGGAGTTTGTTGGGGATGATTCTCCTGTGTGAGTCTCAAACCTTCCAAATCCTTACTTACTCCTAGGACTTGCACTGTACTATTAGAGGAAGAGTCCTTCGCCTTATAATACATGACTGTCTCATCAAAAGAGACATGTGCAGACTCTTCTATCTTAAGAGAGGATTTATTGAGGACCCTATAGGCTTTGCTTACTTGAGAGTATCCTAGAAAAACTCCCATTGAAGCTTTTGCCTCAAATTTTCTATGGTATTCTTTGTTATTGTTGTGAACAAAAGCAACACAGCCAAACACTCTAAAATAGTCTATTTTAGGTTTCACTTGCTTAAGTAATTCATAGGGAGTTTTACCCTTAAGTTTATGTATCAGACTTCTGTTCAATACATAGTTAGCTGTGCTAACTGCTTCAGCCCAAAAGGACAGAGGCATGTTAGCATCTGCCAACAATGTACTTGCAGCTTCAATTAGGGTTCTGTTTTTCCTTTCAACTACCCCATTTTGTTGAGGAGTTCTAGGAGCATAGAAGCTATGTTTGATACCTTCCTTCTCACAGAATTCTTGCATAAGAAGAGACTCAAACTCAGTACCATGATCACTTCTGATCAAGGCAATCTGAGTAGAATACTCACTCTGTATACACTTTAGAAAATCTGTAAGAACCTTGAAGTTATCAGCCTTAGTTCTCAAGAAGAATACCCAAGTGAACCTAGAGAAGTCATCTACAATTACTAGGGTGTAAGACTTTCCTCCAAGACTCTGTACAGCAATAGGACCAAACAAATCCAAATGTAGCAAGTACAGGATCCTGGGAGAATCACTTTTATTAACTGATTTAAAGCTATTTCTTGTTTGCTTACCTAATTGACAAGCTTTGCAAAGGCCTTCCTTCTTGTAGGGGCAAGAAGGTAAGCCTCTTACAAGATTGTATTTAGCCAACCTAGAAATGTTTTTCAAATTTACATGACTAAGTCTCTTATGCCAAAGGGTATTATTACTGGTTACTTCATTAAATAAGCATATTTCAGATTTGGATGAGTTAAAGTCTACAACATAAACATTACCAATTCTAATACCTACTAACACAACAGTATTATTTAACGCAATATTACAAGCAGTGTCAGTAAACCATACCTTGTACCCAGCATCACACATTTGACTTACAGAGATTAGGTTGTGCTTTAGTCCGGAGACATACGCAACCTTATTGAATGTTACAGCGCCTATGGTGAAGCTGACATACCCTTCAGTCTGTCCACAGCTGGAATCCCCAAATACAACTTTTGGTCCCAGCTTGGCTTTGAACCCTGACAGATTATTCTTCTTTCCTGTCATATGCTTTGAGCATCCACTATCCAGATACCATTTGTCATGTATGACTGGATAGGTCTTCACCTGCAAAGATATCAATTATACATTGTGGACCCAGGTTACCTTGGGTCCAGTATTCTTCACAAAAGAAAAACTAGATATAAAAGATTTTGCAGGCTTAGATTTATATCCTAAAGGGTGTGATCTCCTAGGTGGGATAATCCATTCAGTTGAAGGATTAAACATCCTAGGGTAGTGATTGGGATTTGCACATCTGGAAGTTTGAAATTTATTTTCCAGCTTAAGTCCAGATCGTCGATCCACGGTCGACGATCTCAAGCCATATCGTCGACCATTTGTAATAGTGCTATGTTCTGGATTCCACGATCGTCGATCACTGGTCGACGACTCAAGATGAGATCGTCGATCTCCTGCACCAAAGATATCATACTTGGTGAAGGTGTTCAGCGATCGTCGATAGACGTTCGACGATTGGTTTGATGATCGTCGATTAATGTTCGACGATTTTTGTAAAGCTAGAAATTTTTTCTTCCTATTCTCTTTCTTAATCTTATTCTGAATTTTCTTGCATTTTTCAATTTCTTCAGTATTCTTTATTCCTGATTCAGAAACAAATTTTACTGGAGTGCTAAATCTCTCCTTTGTGAGGAGGATGGGTTCACTAGGTGTAGCACCTAAGCCTAGTTTATCATTACCAACCCTAGTGTTTGCTATACAGGTTATTTCAGATAATTTAAGGCTTCTGCCATTTAATTGTTCTTCTAACCTCTTAGATTTAGCTAGTTCTAATTTTAAGAATGTTACTTCTTCTCTTAATCTTTCTAATTCCTTTTCTAATCTGATTATTTCAGTACCTTCCATGTCTAGTTCCATTATTTTTAATCTAAGTGACTTAATTTCTTTTTCAGATAATAGTAAATCTAAACATAGAGTTTTAAATTTTAGTTTGAACTCAGGAGATGAGAAATCAAATGAGTCGATTACCTGGTCTTCCATAAAGGAATCTTCTTCATTGTCTCCTTCTTCTTCAGAATTCTCTGCAGCTGACAGAGAGCTGCAGGCATCAATAGCCATGAGGCAGACCTCTTTGGCTTTCTTCTCTTCTTCTTCTTCTGAATCACTGGAGCTAGAGGAGCAGGTATCCTCTTCTGTTTCACTCCAGGTAGCAGCCACAAATCCCTTGTCCTTCTTCTTGTATTTGTGTGATGAGGACTTGGAGTGGTGCTTCCTGTACTCTTTCTCATGTTTCTTCTCGTTGTGTTTCTTCTCTGGACAATCTGGGGCAATGTGTCCAGGCTTGCTGCAAACATAACAAATGATTTCTTTAGATGGAGTCTTGTCATACCTTGGTTTGTCCTCATGCTTGGAGAACTTCTTTCTGAGGTATCTTCTTCCAATGTTGAAGAACCTCTTGGCAATGAGTGCCAGTAACTCCTCATTCGATTGACTTCCTTCAGAAGTCTCAGCCGCCTTAAGAGCTAGAGAGTGCTCTTTCTTTGTAGGTGTAGGAGTTTTTACTTCAATTGCAGCAGCTCTGCTCTTTAGAGTTTGCTCATATGACTTGAGCTTTCCCAACAGAGCTTCTGTGGAGAGTTCCACAGTGTTTCTTCCATCCTTGATGGGCCATATCCTTGAGTCCCAAGAGATGGGAAGGCACATCAGGATCTTGTCATTTACTTCTGACAAGGTTATCTCCTTGTCCAAAGACCTCAGTTCACTTATTATTGAACTGAGTCTTGTGTACATTGTGTCAATGTCTTCAGCATCATCCTTCTTGAAATTTTCATACTAAGAGGTGAGATTGGATCTCCTGTCCTTCCTCTCATCAGCTGAGCCAGTAACTATGTGGTTGAGGGAATCCCACATAGCTTTGGCTGAGGTACATTCAGCAAGCTTCTGGAATATCTCATCAGACATTGTCTGAGCTAGGATATTCATTGCTTTAGCATCAGCTGCTTTTGCCTTCTTGTAAGTTTCATTGTAGTCAGGTGGTGGCACAGCACTGAGATCAGCAGAAGTGGAAGCAGCAGCAGGCCTAGCAGGTGGTCCTGTCAAAATAGAAGAAAAGATATCTTCATCAATAGAATTCATGTATAGTCTTATCCTGGCCTTCCATATGCCAAACTTGGACAAGTTGCATACAGGAGGTCTGGTGCTTGAATAATCCTTAGACTGGGCCATGTGTGAAAGTGTTTGTGAATGGTATCAGGAAACAACTTATCACAGGATCTTTTAACTCAGGTGTTAGCCTGTATGAACAGCTAACCTCCCTCTAATACCAATTGAAAGTGAGGGGATAAGTTGTAAACTACTCTAGAGGGGGGGTGAATAGAGTATTCAAATTTTATGAATAACTAGTCAGCTCCCTTGGAGTTGATTTGCGGAATAAAATAATCTGATACTTGAACCCTAAGAGCCTAACACAGTGAAGTGGACAAGTGAGAGAGTTAACTGAAATTTCAGATTAACTATAAAACTATCACAGGAACTAGCAATCCTAGGTAGTTCTATCACAGCCACAGAATAAGCAATTTAAACAAAACAGCCAGAGACACAGGATATATAGTGGTTCCCTCTTAATAGGTACTCCACTCTTCTACCACCCTGGTAGGAATCCACTACAGGTTTTTGCTAAGGTGCCCTGCCACCAATGATCTGATCCAGGTAGATCAAACAGACCCTTTGAGCTTTTGATAAGGATGCTCAACCACAGGTTGTTGATAAGGTGCCCTGTCACAAACGTTCACTTTTGAAGAGATGTGAACAAACTCTTTTTACAAAGGGGTTGAGAGGGTTAGATTGTCTTCTCTGTTGTTAATACAGATTAGAGAAGACTTGTGGATTCTCTAAAGAATCAAAGTCTCCCCCTGGCTCAGTGAAAGTCCAGGGAAAGCCTTTGCTTCAGGATGAAGGAGTTTCAGATAAACTGAAACTAAATCCTCAGAGATCTGTAGACTGATTTTTATCAGGTCTTCAGATTCTGGAGCACGTGAAGCAGATCTGGAGCTTTTTCTGAAGTCTTGAAAAACTCTAAGCAGATGCTCAGGAGACTTGAGAATGAAATAGATTGCTTTGGACTTTTGCTTCAGGAAAAACTTTTCTTCTTCTGATTGTGAGATTGTGAAGAGTTGCTCTGGAGAAGCTTGAAAGAATGCAGCACACAAAAATCTCTCTGTTACTGTAACTTCTTGTTATTCTGAGAAAAAATCTCTCTTAAATATGTCTTCTCGTTTATCTTTTGGAACGGCTCTATTGATTTGAATTCTCGAGCCCTGCAACAGATTATCTCAAAATAGAATATAGCAATAGGAATAGAATGACCTATTAGCTCTCTGTCAGTCCCAATAAGGAAATAAATGAATAGGAAAATATCTCAGCATAAAGATTTATCGTTCTTGGAAATAGCATACACTGCCAACGGCTAGAATACAGCCTGGCAATATATTTTGTATAATAAGACAAAAATGCTTTATCAAAATACGAAATCCCGTAATTTATGCTTGACATATTTGGTAAGTAATTCATTTGAATTTAAGCCATAAATTAGCAAAAACATTCTTCAGAAAATCTTTCTAACCACACGCTAAAACACTTGGAAATAAACCAAGGAGTAAAATAAATACAAAACTGTTAAAGGCAGACAGAAATCGTCGAACAGGGGTTCGATGATCGTCGACCTAGCTAACAGATCGTCGACTGAAAACAGAAATCTGTCGAAACAGAAATCGTCGACCAGAAATCGTCGACCAGCTCAAGATATCGTC
Source organism: Platanthera zijinensis (assembly GCA_039513925.1). NCBI lineage: Eukaryota > Viridiplantae > Streptophyta > Magnoliopsida > Asparagales > Orchidaceae > Platanthera > Platanthera zijinensis. The sequence goes on along the minus strand of CM077085.1, from coordinate 125,931,684 downwards.
GACTAAGGCAGAGATCTGTCGAGACAGATATCGTCGACCATCTCATGATGTCGACGATTAAGGCAAAGATCTGTCGAGACAGAAATCGTGAAACAAGACCACGATCGTCGAACTGCTGATAGCAGATCGTCGACCATCCTTCAGAGCATAATAAGCTTGCTCTGAGATCGTCGACCATCGGTCGATGATAATTGTCTTGACTTCAACGATTCTATAGCCCTGCTATCGTCGACCACTGATCGACGATCGCGAGGCCTCGTTCGACGATGGTCGAACGGAAAAAGAACCTTAACTAAAAATTCATTCTACAACTTCTAATCTAAACTCTAGGTCAGATATAAACTGCCCTAGGGAGACTAAACAAAGTCTAAACATGATCATATATAGTTATATGGATCAAGAGGGGCTGGAAAGGGATTACATAAGCCAAATCACATCTAGGGTACCAACAAAATAAAATAGTTTTAATAGGAGTTAGACAAGGTAACATCTACTTAGTTAATTTTCACTCTGCTAAAACTAATATATGTTTGTTTAATCAGGTCAGTAAAACTAGTGAACGTTGGCATAAAAGGTTAGGACAAGTAAACAATAGGACTATTGCTAAACACTATAAGGACAACCTTATTAGAGGACTACTTTCTAGTTCTTACAAGAAGGAAGGACTCTACAGGGCTTGTTAATTAGGCAAGCAAACTAAAAATAGTTTTAAATATATTTCTAAAAGTGATTCACCCAGGATTTTGTATTTGCTATATATTGAACTTTTTTGGATCTATTGCAGTACAAAGTATGGGAGGAAAGTCATATACCTTAGTTATTATAGATGATTTCTCTAGATTCACTTCGGTATTCTTTTTGAGAAACAAGACAGATTACTTTAAAGTTCTTACATATTTTCTTAAGATCATCAATATTGAGTACTCTACTCAGATTACATTGATCAGAAGTGATCATTACACTGAGTTTGAATCTCTTCTGATGCAAGAATTCTATGAGAAGGAAGGTATCAGACATTGTTTTTCTTCTCCTAGAACTCATAAACAAAATGGTGTAGCTTAAAGGAAAAATAGAAATCTAATTGAATCTGCTGGTACATTACTTGCAGATGCTCACTTGCCCCTATCCTTTTGGGCAGAGGCAGTAAGCACAACAAACAATGCCCTTAACAGGAGTCTGATACATAAACTTAAGGGTAAGACTCCCTAAGAATTACTTAAATCTAAGAAACCTAAAGGTAATTATTTTAAAGTTTTTGGTTGCAAATGTTATATACATAATATTGATAAGAAATACTTAATAAAATTTGAACCCAAAGCTAGAGATGGAATTTTTGTAGGATATTCTCAAGTTAGTAAGGCTTATAGGGTTTATAACAAATCTACATATAAAATGGAAGAATCTGAAAATAATCTTTGATGAGACTAATATGTTTTATAAGGAGAGAAATATCTCTACCATAGACTCATTTCAGTTACCAAATATGTGTGAGAAAATTGATGAATTAATCCTAACATAAGAGGATATAGTACATCCTTCTCAACAGATTGCTGATGATTTCAGTGATGAAGAAAATTCAGAGATTTATGCTGAAGATATTGTGGCAAATGAAATTCCAACAGAGGAATTATCACCATAAATAGTTGAAGAACCAACTCTACCTATTGACCACGTCACACTAAGGGATCACCCTAGATCTCAAGTGATTGGATACATATCAACTTGTGTTCAAACAAGACATCAATTGAATCAAGATCAGATGCATGCTTGTTTTATTTCTCTGATTGAACCTTAATCCATCAAACATGTAGAACAAGATCACCACTAGATCATCATAATGCAAGAGGAACTCAATCAATTTGTGATATATAGAGTTTGGGACTTTGTTACTAGACCCAAAGACTATCCAGTCATTGGAACCAAATGGGTCTTTATGAATAAGTTGGATTCTCAAGGTATTATTATTATAAGGAATAAGGCAAGATTTGTAGCTCAATGATATTCACAGGAGGAAGGCATAGACTATGACCAGACATTTGCTCCTATTACAAGATTTGAGGCTATCAGGATCTTTCTTGCATATGCATCATTCAAGAAATTCACAGTATATTAGATGGATATGAAAAGTGCCTTTTTAAATTGAGAGCTTAAAGAAGAAGTTTATGTTGAACAAACACCAGGTTTTATCTCTCTAACTCACTCTTCCAATGTTTTTAGACTTAACAAAGCCCTTTATTGTCTTAAACAAGCTACAAGATCTTAGTTTTAGACTCTTGCTAGTTTCTTTTAGAAAATAAATTTTGTTGAGGCCTTGTATATAAAACATTATTTGTTATACATCATAAAAATAAAATTTTGCTAGTTCAAATATATATAGATGATATAATATTTGGCTCTACTGATTCCAAACTTTGCAAAAGGTTTTCTGACCTAATGCATTCTAAGTTTGAAATGAGTAGCTTGGGTGAACTTTCCTACTTCCTTGGTCAACAAGTGAAGCAAACTCCTGATGGTATTTTTATATCCCAATCAAAATATGCTAAAGAGATAATTAAAAGATTTGGGATGTCAGATGCCTCAGCCATGAAAACACCCATGTCGTCCAATGCTGTTATTGATAATGATGAACAGGGCAAGGCTGTTGATCAGAAATTATATAAGACCATCATTGGGTCTCTATTATACCTAAAAGATAGTATACCAGACATAATGTTTGTTATATGTATTTGTGCTTGGTTTCAAGTAAATCCCAAATAATCTCACCTAATTTTAGCAAAAAGAATTTTGAGATATATAAAGGGTTGTCATAATCTAGAACTTTGACATCTAATAGAGTCAGAATTTTAATTAACTGGATTTTCAAATGCTGACTATGCTTAATATAGAGTGGAAAGGAAAAGCACATATGGAACTTGTTAGTTACTTGGTGATAGGCTTGTGTCTTGGTTTTACAAGAAGCAAACATTGGTCTCTACTTTAACTACTGAAGCTGAATATAAGACAGCTGGTAGTTATTTTTCACAAATCTTGTGGATTGAAAATCAATTACTGGATTAAGGATACAACTTAAATAATTCAACTATATTTTGTGATAATATCAGTGTAATTTATATTTTAAAAATGCAGTTCTGCACAGTAGAACTAAGCATATAGAAATTTGGCATCATTTTCTAAGAGATAATGTAGACAAAAATAAAATTAATCTTTTCTTCATTCCAACTGATTTACAAAGGGAAGATATTTTCACTAAACCATTAGATAAAAAGAAACATTTGTTCTTCAAAAATCAATTAGGAAGATAAATGGAGAATCATTAATTTGATTTTTGTTCTGAGCTCGACGAATTGTCCACATTTCATCAAACGAAGCTCGACGAATTGTGAACTATTCGTGGAACGTTCATTGATGGAGATCGACGAATTTTACTTTATAAACTTTCGTCGAATGGATATTGATGAATTAGTTTCAAGTATTTTTCGTCGAATAAAGCTCGATGAAATAAATTTCTTTCGCAAAACTTTTGTCGACAAGAGATTGACGAAATGCTTTTTCTTTTCAGGATTTTCCATCGAAGAGGATTTGATGTTTTGTTTTTCGTAGGATAGAGTTCGCCGTTTCGACTTCTGAAAACTTATATTTAGCTTTTTATTGAACTATATCCCGCACTTTCTCTATTTTCCCTTGCACTTGATCTCTTTGTCTTGATGGAAGACGTCGATTTCACAGGTAACTCTCTCGGTTTTGAAGTTTGGCGCTGGTTTCGATATAGACATGGATTCCTTCCGTCTTTCTAACAAAATATTGTAGGACATTCTGAAATTGTTTGATGATCAGACTCTGAAGAACTTCATGAACTCAAGGATTAAACTCCCAGTTGCTAAAATCAAATAATGTGTTTACACTGCATGGTTTCCTGATCAGACAACAATTACTGGATCAATCTCTGGAAATCAGGTTACTTTATCACAAGAAATTCTCTCTAAAATCTTTGGTTTTATGAATGGAGAAGATGAAGTAGAAATATCTAGTTCTAAATTTGATGAGATGCTACGTAGAATGGGACATAATCAGTGAAACCCTAATCACCTGTTAAAGAAGACTTTTTTGTTGAATATAAGTTTTTGGCCGATGTGGTTGGTAAAGTTTTGTTGGGAAAACATTTTGCACATGTCTATATAACCAGAAAATAATTTATGTTGATGTGTACCTTGGTTAATAAGAAATATTTGAATTGGGGAACACTTTTATTTGATTCAATTAAGAAGAAAATTAATAAGAAGGATGTATGTTATGGTTTGGTACTTGGAATTTTCCTACTAGCTAAGTCGCCTGACTCCTTATCTCTCAGAGCACCCATATTAATGCATCCAAATGGCTTACCTCAACTTTGTTTGGAAGATAGGAAAGGGTTATCCTAAAGACATCAGGGCTACATCTTCAAGGTCAGCTTCTGAGAGCACAAGGGTTATTACAGCCACTCTCCCAACCTAAGTAGAAGTTTCTTATCCTCCCTCTTCTTCTCCTCTACCATCTCCACATCATTCTCCTATTCAGTCATTAACTCCACATAATGACTCCCTCATTCCTCAGTCACCTATTCAGTCACCACTTCCACCCATTACATATGAAGAAATACCATCCACTTCATTTCATCTAAAATCACCAATTCATCAGTCACACTCATCCTCTTTAATCTCTACTCTACCTAACTTCAATCTACTATCTCTTTCTCATTCACCTCAAATTCTTATATATCCATCTCCACCTCACTCACTTATTCAAGAAGAAACCATTCATGATTTCATCACTCCTTCTGACATTCCCTCATCAACCATCTCTCAAGCTTTCACCATCTGCCGAATCTATGCAAACAGATCTGATCCGTCTTCTTCCACCCCAAATCGACCATCTACATCTACTCAGACTACTCCTAAGTTTATGTTTTTTGATTTCTCTTCTATTGCATCAAATCTTCTTGAATTCATTACTCCAACACTTAAAAAGCTAATAAATGAAGCCATAGCTCCTCTTGCTGCTTCCATTTTTGATCTCTCTTCTCATCTCTCCTCTTCCTCCACTATCCCTTCTTCCGGGGGCCTAGATTCTGGTCTCCCTAGATCTAGGCAGGGGAGATGCTTTATGAAGAAGCTCCAGAAGTTCGAGTTATAGCAACAGTAGCAACAGATTTTGATATTCAAGATTCAGAAATGATTGTAGATCTTTCAGTTGAAGAAGCTGTTGTAGAAATTCTAGAAGTTTCTAATGGTGGGGATGTCTCTATTAATCCCATAGTGAACTTAAATTCTTTGCTATAAGTTTTTGATATTCTGCAGAGTTATTTTCTAGTTTTTGAGAATTCTTCTAAAGCTATAGTATATTATACAGTTCCTATTGATTCTTTAATTTAAAAACAACTAAGAAACAGTTTTTCAGTTATTTCTCCTAGTAATAATCCAGTCCCTGTGACTGTAGTAGCTGATACTATAATGGATATTATAGAGCCAGTTTATCCCCCCCCCCCCCACTTATGCTTAGGATGAAAATCCAATGCCAAGTTTTGATGATATTCTTTTTGAAGATATGGAACAAGATGATAATGTAAATTTTTAAGCAGCAGATTTTGCAGATACACTACCAGTAGCTTCAGTTCCTGATCATTTAGAATTGCTTAAGTAGCTATAAGATCTATATGATCAACTTGTAGAATATTCTGATAATGATGAAGAATCAGATGAGTCTGATGACTATAGTTCTAAGAAAAGAAAGTATAATAAAAAGAAAGTTCCTACAAAGGTTGCTCCTCAACCTTCTTTTACTGCTTACATTCCATACTATATTTTGCATGGGATTACTCTCACCCAAGATCATCCACCTTGGATGAGATATTACAAAAATGAGCAGAAAAGGAGGAAGAAAATGAAGAGATATAATTCACCTCCAAGGTATAGGAGAGGACCTCCTCCAATAGCAGGAGCAGTAGGTAGTGTTTCTCATTCTCAAATGCCTTCTTCTAATTGTCAAAAAGCTTCTCAGGACAACAAAGACAGACCTTCAAGGTCAGAATCTTAGAGCAGCATCCAGGTCAAAGAAGACAACAACAGCGACAGTCAAGCCCAGACAGGCCTCCTTCCCCAGCTTATGATCCAGAGTTGGACCCTAACATCAGAATGGCATGGTTTAATGAGCTTATTACTCTATCTCAAATTAAAAAAGCTAAAGCGGAAGGAAAGGACACCTCCTAGTTCTCAACTATGTCCTCATAAAGAATGAAAGAACTTGATAAATACCAGGTAAAGAAATTATTCAATGTTGACAAATACATGAACTTACATCCAGATGCAGTAGTATCTAGGACCATATCTTTGAGAATTATTGGCTCTCAAGATTTGAAGATGAGTCAACAGGAAGCTGCAAGTCCCAATAGGAAGCTGGTATTCACTAAATCATCCTCTAATGCTCCTAAGAAAGACAAGAGATTTCTGATTTTTTATGTTCTTTTAACTGTGTTTATTTTTATAACTCTCAAAGCACCTTATGTTATATCTGCTGAAAATCTTATTTCTATTAGATACTTTATCCTTTGTGTTTTGTTTTTATGTAATAGTATCATCACCCAAATAAGGGGAGATTGTTGGAACCCTATTATTGGATTGGTCTAGGATTATTATTAGGATGTTTAGATTGACCCATTTTGTATAGTCTTGGGTCATAGGTTTATTTCCGGGGTTATTTCCTCAGAAGAATTCTAGTAGAAATGCAATTAGTCAAATGCAGAATTAAGTTCGACGATACCAGAGTTGCGTTCGATGAACGACGATCTCAGATCGACGAACTAAGAGTTTTAACTCTGAGTTTAGCTCGGCGAACTTTGAGCTCCGATCAATGAACTCCAATCTCTTCTCAAAAACTCATCTCGATGAAAGTCAAGCTCAGCTCGACGAACTCTAGGCTCAGGTCGATGAAATGTTTGCTAAGTTAAACTAATTCTCTACTGTGGTTTAGTCAGTTTTGTTTACAGCAGGCAGAACAAGATTCAGGCTTAATTTCAGGATGATTATATTCTAAAGGCAGAATAAATTCAAAGGCTTAATTACAGACATCCATAACTTTGATATTTAATGCAGAATATTCTAACAAATATAGTCATTTAGAGCCAACATTAAATATGGATGTATCACAGAGATAAAGGCTAACCTATTTCTAAGGATGTTTCCATTCTAGGGAAATCTCTCAGATGTTTCAGAATTGACTAATTCAAATGTTTGAATTTTTCTCTATATTTTATATATATGTACAGAAGATTTATGCCTCAAGGTTACTTACTCAGAAATACAGACCAAGAGATATTGACATAGAGACTTGCAGATCAACACACTCTTACAGAATTTGATGTTCAGTCTCTACTTGTGCAAAGTCTTCAATCTCTAAGATTTAAGAAGTCATACACCTTGAATAAAGGACTCCCTCTCCTGATCATAAATTCTATTCAAATCAGGGGGAGCTTTCTGCTTCAACATCCACTAGACTTCTTAGAGATTTTTGACAAAGAAGACACCATCAATCTTTTTGTTTATTTTCATAAACTATGTAAAGGGTTTTAACTCCCTTCAAAAGTTACCCTTTTGGTTCCTCAGTCACCTGATCAAAAGACTTATGTCTATTTTGGGGCACCTGATCAAAAGTTCAAAGGGTTGCTAGATCTCCATTAAAAAAATTTATCTTGTTGTGGCAGGGGACCTGAGCTTAAACCTGTGATGGCAGGGCACTTGATCAAAAACATGTAGTGGATTCCTACCAGGGCGGAAGAAGAGTGGATGTACCCAGATTTATTGGGGAACCACTATAAAATTTCTTGTGTCATCTGTAATTGTTATTCATTTTTTTGTGTGTTGTGATTGCTTCTTTATATATATATCACTAGTTTTTAAATCCACTATAAAACTAAATTAAAATTTATATATACACTATTCACCCCCCTCTAGTGTAAAGTAGATCTATCCCTCATCTTCATTATTATTGCAAGATGTGCGCACGGTCATGCATTCGACTGTGCATGCCTTATTTGCTGAGTAGTTACTATTTAAGACGTAGGACTTCATCCTATTCCAGAACTTCTCCATTTCCTATGCATATAGCCTAGTTTTTCCCTATCTGCCGCTCAATCACCGCCCACCGTCTCGAGGTGCTTCAACGAAGTTTTTCTCACTAATCTCAAGATATAGATTCAACTGAGCCTCCTCCATCATCCAAAAGCTTCCAACCCTTATTTCGATAGATTTATGGCAACAAATGAGAGTATTTTGATAAAGTTCATGATCGAAGGCTATTGACGGAGAAGGGGGAAATAAGGAAAGAAGGTGACAGCTCTTCTGGACCCAGGACGGTAGTTAAAGTCAGAGCTCGGACGAGGCGTGGCAACCATCAAATCCAGCGGTGTAACTATGATAAGTCTCAGTGATTAAGTTGCATTCTTCCCTCCTCTTAAATTGTGGAACATTTCTCCTTGATTGTTTGAAATTTGGTTGATGTTGGTATAAACCCTAACCTTTCTATATTGTATACTTTCATGTCTATATTATTGTTTTTTATGGTTTATACTTTTTAGGAGTGTCTCTACCTCATTTCATCCACCATGCAATTGTATGAGTGCCACACTAGACATTTCTAGTGTTGTGTGTCGCGAATAAGTGCTCTCGCCCATCATCCAACATTGTGAACCATATTATATGCTTGCCTACTCGCTCATCCGCTTGTGTTAGTAGCCATCCCCCTTGTGAAGTGTTGAATGTGACAGGCACTAGTTTAGTTTAGGTTTTCATTTCAGATTAGAAAACCTAATCAAAGCCTTGTTTTTACTATTTATTTCTTATAATTAATTTTCTTAACATTCGAATCATGCAACCAATCTGCAATTCTCAAGAGATCGATTCTTGGTGAGTTTATCTCATTTTATATTACTTGTGCAACCGGTGCATTTGTCGTACATGCTTCACGCATTGTGCCTACCCTATCCATTGATTTAGCTTCAACAATATCTCACCAATGCCAAAACGCCAAGCCTAGTTGGACTCCGATATTTGATCTCTAGTTTGTATTATATTTTCACGTTGGACTGTTGATGTGGTGATTCATATTGTGGATATGTGGATGTATACAAATGAATTTTTTTTGAAAAAAAATTTGGTGAAAAGAAAATGTGAAATATAACATGATAGGAAAAAAGAAAGAAAATTATAAATAAAATAAGAAAAAGAGTTTAATTAAAGATATATATATGATTTGTATTGGGAGTAGGCAGTGCACACACCGATTTGGTTAAGTCCAAGACTATGGGTGTGCGCACCCATGTGTTTATTGCTTGGTGTGTGGGTAATTTTTGAGCTAGCTCATTTGGGTTCGGTGCGTGAGCCATCGTGTTCATCCTTGTATACCATACCTTAACCCAAGCCCCATTCTAAACATAAAGTCCTACTGATTCGTGTGTCAAACAAAACAAGTGTCAAGGAGAGATTGAGAAAGGGTAAGCTTATAGTCATTAATATTGATGGATTTCTTTGGAGATTACCCCGGGCCCCGATTTTGACAATGCTCTCCTCAGGGACTAGTCTATTTTCTCCTTTCATGTGACCGGAGGATTCACTGCCATTATAATTGAGATTAAAAATAATATATAGATACACATTTTAGAAATTTATAATCTAGTTTGAAAAATTAAAAGCACTTTCAAATATATTTCTATGCACATGTGCATATGAATTTGCATGGTACTTCACCCTTGCAGTTGCTAAGCAAGTAATACTGCTTTCTCGTCCACTTTAGGGAAGATTTGATTGGGATGATCAAATGTTTAAGTTTGGAGGTGTTTAAGTTTGATATTTATATGGTTTTTTGGACTCATCTAGCTAGATTTAACTCACTTGCACTTCACTTTTAGATCATTATTTCCATTACTCCACTTGAACACATTATCTCACAAAGTGCACTATTTGGCCCATTGTGGCATGCAATCACGCACAATTCTATTGGGGGTAAGTATATGGTGCTCTCCATTACTTTTTTTGTGAGTTATATTTGTTCGTATGTACTAGGACGTGCTCTAGGGGGGTAGTTATATTTGTTCGTATGTACTAGCCCATTTCTTTCCTGTTGAAATAACATGATCGTGCATTTTTAACATGAATGATCATTGAAACCATGTGATTTCGACAGAGCCCAAAAATAATGAACTATCGTGGGTCGTGCGGTTTGTTCTCGCATGGGTTGTTATGCCCGTGCATGATCAAAATCGCACGATATCGTCTTTTTGTCTTAATATTTTATGAAATTATTGCACGTGTATTTTCTTCACGAATGGTTAAATTTAACCGTGAAAAAAGGAAATCACAAGATCTACTCATTTGCTTAGTTTTTTAGTGATCTGTCTTGAATAGTCTGTTTTGTTCTTTCATGACCTGTTTTGCCCGCGCTTGATCAAAATCACACGGCCTACTGCAATAATAGGATGGGCAATTTCTGCTTGATAAAAATCACACGATGCATGAATGGTCATGTGTTCGACTATGTGTACCTATTTTTCTAATAGTCCACTCTATAATTGCATGATTCCCCCGATTTGCATTCTTCTTCTATTGTTTTGTGACCAGAGGTCCGACTCAACCCCTTACCATCGCTCCTTTCCTGCCACCATTAAAAGGTTCTCCAGCCTTATTATTCGCGCAAATATCAAGCTAGACCATCCTCTTGGCCTCCTCCATCATATGCATGCTTCAAAGCTGCATTTCAAGGGATTAGTCACTACACACTTTTAGTTCTCGTATGAGAATGTGGCCGGAGATGATTGACAAAGAAGAAAGACTCATTGGAAGGTCGTGGCAACCCTTATCTACCATAGACGACAAATGAAGATCGAGCACGGACAAGGATTGACAACCCTATGATTCTGATAACTAGCCTTCAATGAGTCTTCGTGTTTTGATTATAATCTCACCCCGTCTTTATTGTAGTAAATTGTTTCTTTAATGTTTGGTTGTATAGATGATGTTTTCTTAAACCCTAATTGTCTATTATTGTGTTATTTTCATGTTTTTGTTAGAGGAGTTGTCGTTTTTGTGAAGTGAGGAGTGCCTCCATCTAATCTTCATCACGCCATCGTGTGACTTTCCGTACTAGAAATTGTTAGTGTCGGGTGTTGTGAAGAGGTTCTTTTGACCCTCATTCCGCTTTTGCGATCCATCCATCCTCTTACCTTCTTGTCCATCCTCCTACTGAAGTAGTGCATAATGGTCTGCATAGCCACTACCCACCAAGTGAAGCTGTAATTGCAACCCACATTAGTTTAGTTCGTTTTTTGTTTTTATTTTCAAAACCTAAATTAAAGTTGTTGTTAGTTTTAAATCTTTATAATTCATTTTCTAAACAATATAATAATTACCAACTCTGCATTCCATGTGAGATCCATACTCAGGAAAAAGTCTCCCTATTTTTTATTACTTGTGTGATTGGTTCACTTGTCGTCAAGCGCATCAACAACCAAATAAATCACCATGTACTCCATATCGGCTGTCAGACCAACCTTTCATGTTATAAACCAATACCCCGCACCTTCCTAAAATCCATTCAAGTAGTTAAATCATATAATAGAGGAGACGAAATTTACTCTATTTTCTTTGAGATGAATAGCAACATCACGAGTATCCTTGATGTACTAGTAGTAAGGGACTTCTTTTAGGTATTTCCTGGAAAACTACCTGGACTACCCCCCCTTTGAGAGGTTGAGTTAAAAAATTTAGCTTGTCCCCAAAGCCTGTCCTGTATATCAGACACCTTACCGATTGGACCTGAGGAAATTAACTAAATTTCAAAAACAACAAGAATAATTTGTCAAGGATGGTTTTCTTCGTCCATGTTCATCACTTTGGGGAGTCCCGATCCTTTTTGTCAAAAATAGGGATGGGTCACTCTGATTCTGTATCGATTATCGATAACTCAATCGATTGACGATGCGAGACATGTATGACCTCCCCCGCATAGATACACTTTTTTCCAGCTCTAGGGAGCATATGTCTTCACCAAACTAGATCTAAGGTCCGGATAATATGAACTATGAATCCAGGATGAGGATATCCAGAACAAAGCATTTAGTTCAAGGTATGGTTTGTGTAAATTTACTGTAATGTCATTCAATCTAACAAATGCCCCCCCAGCTTTCATGACCTTAATGAATCATGTACTTAGGAGCTACCTAGACATCTGTGTAACTGTCTTCATAGATGACATTCTTGTATATTCAAAAACCAAGTTGGACTTGGAGTTTCGTGCAACCTATTTTTTTAATCCCCACCGGCCGACTCTTAATGTACCTTGGGTGGTAACTCATTTAATATCATTGTTAATAAGGAATTAAATTCTCGTTGGTTAACGAATCGTCCACACAACCTACCCTCAAGTATAAAAGGGGGACCATGGGTAAGTGGAGGGGACATACTGACTTACCCTAGAACCTTCAATGTTATAGGTGCGAACACTAAGCTCCCTTCTCATTCTTCTTTCAATCACTGAACACACACATTCTTATGGGTGTATTTGTATACTACTAATTAGTTTTGACTGTTATTAGAGCATAACCCGATAAGCCAAGTGTGCGTATCATTAGGTGTATAAAATAAAGTTTTGTAATCCACAGTTCTGTCGAGTACTTGTACTCACAAAGAAGAGCTATTATTTTATCAAACAAAAGGGATATTGATTCTTCAAACTAAGAGATAAAGCAATTAAAATATTAAAATGAAAACAATGAGATCAAGGCTATAAATGGATCTTGAATCTCTTTGGATAAATTTCGTGGGGGCGAAAATTATTGTGTATGTGGCAAATGTCGTGGGAGCGACATTTATCTTTTATGCTACATTTGTCGTTGGGGCAACAATTGTCGTGGGGGTGATATTTGTTATAAGGGTGACATTTGTACTGGGGGAGACATTTGTTATGGGGGAGACATTTTTCATGGGGGCGACAATTGTGTTGGGGATACATTTGTCATGTATGCGACATTTGTCGTGGGGCGACAATTGTCGTGGGGGCGACATTTGTCATGGGGGAGACATTTTTCATGGGAGCATCATTAATCATTGGAGGTGGGCTACATTACTCTGGGGGGGGGGGGGTTTAAATGTAGTTTATATTTTAACATGTACAAAAATCCTTCAAAAAGTATATATGGTGGCTTTTGCATAGAGATATATTTTATGTAGTGTTGGAAAATGGCAATTCAATGTCAAAGTTAAGATGAACAAGGAAATGATTTCTTGAATGAGCATAAATTTGTAAGTGACCTACTTAAGTTGATCAACTACTTTAAAAAGAAATCAACTGCTATACGAAAATTATAAATAAAGTGTTGTTTCCCATTACATCTCTTTGAAGAGAGCAATAAAGTTGTTGTTATACCTACGAGTCCTATCAAATTTTGATAAATTTAATTTATACTAATGTTCTGTTCACATGTAAATATCATACAAAGTTTTGATCATTAAATTTCGCAGAACCAATGTTTTAAATGTTTTCTTAGGTATAAAATGTTTATTTTACACCCATATTCTGTCAATTTATAATTTATACCTTATACGGGTTCTATCAAAATACATTTATTGCTATTTATATTTTTTTCGTTGAATTTTGTTTTGTTATACATGTTTCTACAACCTATCTTCAGGGATTTACATTTGTTTTGTCAAAATCATAGTATCAAGTTCTTTGGTGAATACATTTACATGAGATTTATCCTTGCAAGAGATCTGACTTTACTTACTTTTTATGTAGTAAGAAAGCCCTGAGTAAGGTAGTAAATTTTTTGCAATCTGTGCTGTTTAGAGAAAATAAGCAGAGATCACAAAATCGGGGAGGACTAATTTGGTTTTTTCAGTTGTATGAAAGCTCCGAATAAGGTAGTAAAATTTCTACAATTGGATCATAAAAATAAATTGGTTCAAGAATCATAATTTAGGGAAGCAGATCAAAGTGAGCAGATTATATTAAGCTTGAGTTAAGAATAAGTGTTAGGAAGAGAAGATGTGGCTTGTATGATTAAATTCTCACAAGGGAAGAAAGCTATGGCAATTTCAATTCCTGTGGAGAAATTAGTGAGCATTTTTAAGACTATTAAAAGAAAATGAAATAAAAACTCCATCATAGTGAAAGCTAGGGCATTCAAAACTCATAAGAGCAAGTAGAATATAAAAATCTAAAAGCAGAGAAGATACCGATAGTGAAAAATATGAATGATAATTCAGATCCCATTCTCAAGCAGAAAACTTTTGAAGGAAGTTATTCAATTTTTTTGTAGTGAAAACTCATCTCTGTATGTTCTTATATAAAGGCACTGGGAAGGTGTTATATAAAGGCAGTTATTTATGCAGAAGAATCAAAGTTTTTGCTTCCTTTAAATCGAATAACATATAGAGATGAGATAAAAGGGTTGAAAACCAAAGAATAAAAAAAATGAATCAGAAAAAAATGATTCATTCTGAAGCCGGCATAAAATTTTTGAAGCTACTCCCTATGCTCACAGTAATTTTGTCAAATAGTTCCACAAAAATTCTAATAGCTCATAGCTCAGCCCCTTAAAATTTTGTGGAGAAATTGGATAACGAACTATGAAGAAAGCGAACGTGAAGTAGGAGGTTGCATAAAAATTGATGAACTATAAAATGAAAATGAAAATGTAGAACTATATTTCTATGCATGAGAGGGCTTCTAAAGAAATTCACAACCTTAGAATGTTTTCAAATTGAAACATAAAAAACTTAAACAAAAGAGAAATTCCCCGAAAGAAACCTTGCACAAAGTTTCTAAGAAAATAGAGAACACATAATCGAAGAAAATGAAGAGCTTGAAAAAATTGAGAAAAGAAAGCAGAGAATCCAAAGATTAAATCGACTTTAAAATGCACATGAACAAAGGCAAAGATCTGAAAACACTGAATAAATTGATTTGCAGGAGTCGCAAGAGAAGTGGATGAATTTCTTGACATCTTCGTGCATTCCTTCGAAGATGGATCTATCGCAGACGCAGAAGAAGCAGCAAGAACTACAAAGAAATGTCTGTAACAATAATGGAGGAGGAGTTTGCAAGGATATCTTTGTCTCAAACTATATAGTGGTGCAACAGTGGAGCAGTTCTTGAGGAACCGACTGTGGAGGATGAGATTTTCATGATGCCTTCAGGTATATATATTTGCATATCATTTAGGTAGAGGCTGGAGGTAAGGGCATTTTCGGCAGGTGGTAGTCAAGGAAGAAGGGACTTAGGTTAATTGTTACATGTACGATAGGAGATATGCTGGCGCCAAATCCATTAAAGAGAGTGGGGGCACTGTTCACCTTGCGAGTGAGTGTGATGACGGGAGGAGTTGGGGTTTAATAAAATGACAAAAAAATGAAAAAGGTGGACTCTATGAGGGATATTGCGAGGTTAGTTTGATAGTTTGTTTTGTATTTAAGCTATTACGGTATTTTTAGGTCTTTATTGAGCAAGTCATGTATTATTACCGTATATGTCCCCCCCCCCTTGTATTTATTTATGCTACTAATGTTTTTTTCCTCTTTTGTAGTTTTCTCAATTTTCAGCAAAATTCACCTGACACGGACACCAACACGTCTGTGTCATGGGGCGTGTCACTTGTTACCGAGGAAGTTAGCCACTAGAGGAAAGTCTAGAGTTCATTCTGAGTAGGAGAAGACCTCAAACACTGTCGTGTCAAGCTGGCCATGTCAACATGGGGTGTGTTATCAGAAGCCTATGAATTTCCAGAGAAGGACATAGCCACCAACACGGCCTTGTCGCCAAGCATGTCGCCACCTCCTCGAAGCATGCTGCCCGACATGAATGCGCCACCGTCAAAGCACATAAACTGCTCAGGACACAGTAACCAATACGATCATGTCATTGGTCGTGTCAGCATGGGCGTGCCCGTCGATTCGGCGGTAAAATGATCATTCCCGCGAGAACCAGAGCCTGAGGTCAACCAATACAGGACACGGTCACCAATACGGCTGTGTCACCGGCCGTGTCAGCCCCTTAATATTTTCTATAAATTCTTCCCTTCCCCCTTGTTTCAAAGAGAGTTCTTGGATGGTGTAAGGAGGTGCTGCCCTTTTATTTTCTGAAGTTTTTCATGCATTTTCTTAAGTCTACTTTCTTTCTCTCTTAAGCTTTACTTAACTCTAGCTTAGTTCTCTCCTTCTAAACTAGTTCTTGTAATTTGTTTTAGTAGTTTAATGTTAATGCTAGCCTAGTTTTATTTTCCATGCACTTGTAATTTTCATTTCAAAGTTGTAAGCCTTCTTTATCATTAATTAAAAAAGTGTTATTTTATCTCCTTTTTTTACCTTATCTTCATTATGTTCTTCTTCTCATCTCCATTCCTCCACTACACCATGAGTAACTAATCCTCCTTGTACTCGATCTTGATGATCCGAGGTTCGAGATGATTAAGTTATGATGCGTTAATTTTACTTCTTTTTTTAGGGTTTAGACCTTGGATTACTCAAGATTAAATATTGCTTGGAGATATATCATTGATATATATTTTTCATCTTAGATTTCATTCTTGGCTAGCCGAGAGACCGATAGTTTTAAGTCAGCACTCAAGAGTAAAGAGAGTTGTACGCACCCCTCGAGAGAGGCAGACGTTAAATCTACCGTATTGGAGTGAAATCTAATTGCGGGGTTCATAGCGTAAGGCGAGTTTTAGGCCTCCGATTTAGACGAGAGTCTGTCGGACCTTCCTAAGCTCAGGAGGGCACGTCTTCAAGAGAAGCATGTTCATGCTTTAGGAATCACCATGATAAACGTACTTTACCTTATTAAGCTAGAGTGTTTTTATCGCATTTGTTTATTCAATTCTTGCCGAGGTGATTCTCGATCGAGTACCTCTTTTCCTTATCATTCAACCTGATGTAGGGATGTCTCTTCGAGTCACGTCGCGTGATCGCGACGACGCTTGACACGATCTACGACCTCTATCCCGCACACTAACGTAAACGCAGCCACAACAATTATTCTACTTATCGCACGCGCTAACAATACGGATCGCCGTTCCGCAATTAGATCGAGTGTCGGCTATAGGCCGAACTCTTTCCGGCTAAAAGGGATAATATTGATCCCGGACGAGCTTTTGGGTTGTACCAAAATAGATCCACCAAGAACAAACGACTCGAAAGGTGGTTGGATCTATCCCAACAAAAAGAAAGCGAGGAGTGCCAAATCCTTTTACGATTCCTTCGGAAAAACAAACGAAAAATACTAATCTATTATTTGTTAGCTACGAAGAAATAACAATTTCGGAAATCAACGCAAAATTCGTCCACCACTAGAATTATCTAAGAAGAGAAAACTCTTGTGTAGAATTTCGTTACCCCTCTCGGAATGATAGATCCGAGATGCGCGGATCCACCGGATATGATCGCTTCTCCTTTGATGTCCACGGAAGAGCATTATGGATGACGAACCCTGAAATCCTTTTCACGTCACGCCGGCGAGGGTCCTCTAGAAGACCTCCTTCCTTGCAAGACCTTGATGTGGCCGAACCTCCTTGAGGAGAGAATCACCTCTCGGTTTTGAGGTGGAGAGGCAATGAGCCGTCGGCTTGGGTAGGGGGATGTAGAGAAGGTGGCGGCTAGGGATGAGAGGAGAAGGAGATTGGCCGATCTCTTGAGGAGGGAGAGGGGGTAGGCCGTCGGTTTGGAGAGGAGGGAAAGGGAGGGGCAGCGGCTAAGATGAGGGCAAGGGAGAGAGGGAGGGAGAGCAAGAAGATTAGGTTTAGGAAATCTCAATTTTCAATTCAATAATAATCTAATTCTCAATATGAAAGAGTCATAGCCTTATATAGGCTTACATCCCAAATGAAAAAACTAGTGGCTACATACACACCACATAAAATGAAATGCAGGAAATAAAATATTGTTTTAACATAGCCACTCATGAAAAGGCTATTAGCACACCATAAAGAAAAATATTCAAACACGAGTTTTGTTGCGAGGGCGAAGCCCGTAGCCATGACCGCTACGTCGTCCGCTACGTCGTCGCAAGTCTTTTGCCGGTATATCTTCAACCTCCTCACTCCTCGATGGTCCATCCTCAAGTGCTCCAAGTGCTCCAAGTGCTCCACCATGATGGCCTTCGCCATCAATCCTCCTCCGCTCAAAAGGACTCATCCCCGATGAGTGGTCAGAGAGATAGCGGTGTAGGAGGTCCGCGTCAAGAAGATCCAACTGTGCAGTCGAGAGCCAAGAGTCGTCCGAAGCCGGACGACCACGCCAACGAACCAAGAACCTGTGAACGTCGCCATCTGTAGTGGGAACAACATCATCCTGCAAAATCTTGTCAGGCAAGAAATCTGTCCGGGGAAACCTCGGAAAAACGTTAGGTGAAGCAGAAAAACAATTTTCATCATCAATAAACTGCGTACCTCCCGTAGACTTCGCAGGAGAAAGCGATCCAGATTTTAACTCACCCCCCACCCCATTAGAATTTTTCGTAGAAATATGAAACGGAGAGATAGACAATTCAGGTGGTGGAGCAACAAAAAGCATTAAATCGGAAATGTTAAACACAGGGGAGATTCCCCAATCAGTAGGTAACTCTAACAAATAAGCATTTTCGCCTAATTTCTTCAAGATTCGAAAGGGACCGGCTTTCTTGTTCGCTTATTTTTTTATGGTGCCCGAAGGCATCCGTTCAGGGATTAGACGAACCATAACCAAATCGCCTATGTTCAAAGAGACTACTCGCCGATGTACATTAGCATTCGATTGATATATAGAATATTGCTTAGCTAACGTCTTGCCAATGTGCTCGTGGAGAGTGTGAACATGTGAAGCGAAGTCTAGTGCAAATTGACTTGACTTAAAAGAAGGTGGTAAAGGAATCAAGTCAAGTGGCACTGGCGCTTTATAACCGTGCACTATCTCATTTGGGGACAATTCAGTGGACCGGTTCTTAGAGTTATTGTACGCAAGCTGAGCATGCGGGAGGATAAGATCCCAAGTACCCTTATGTTCGCCTACTAGACAACGAAGTAACCCTCCCAAGCTACGGTTGACGACTTCCGTTTGCCCATCCGTTTGAGGATGATAGGCCGACGAAAACATCAGTTTAGTGCCCATTAATTTCCAGAGTGTCTTCCAAAAATAACTTGTAAACTTTACATCTCGATCACTCACTATCGTCTTGGGCACACCTCGATGTGCTACAACCTCCTTGAAAAATAGTTTTGCTATATTTGAAGCATCGTAGGTGTTGTTGCTTGCAATAAAATATGCCATTTTTGAGAATCGATCTACCACCACTAATATGGAATCGTGTCGCCTAAAGGTCATAGGTAAGCCCAATATAAAATCCATGCTAACATCTTGCCATGGTACCGACGGAATCGGAAGGGGTGTGTAAAGACCCGCATTGGTCTTGTTTCCCTTAGCTAGTTGACAAACACGACAACTTCCCACAACTTTGTTGACCATGGGTTTAAGGCCCGGCCAAAAGAACTTATCTTCCACAAGTGTGATCGTTTTGTCTCGCCCAAAATGTCCGCCTAATCCCCCGCTATGTAACTCCCATATAATGAAATGTCGTAAAGACGACCGGGGTATGCACAATTGCACATGTTTGAATAAATATCCATCCCGAATATAGAATGCCGAAATAGTGGTAGGGGAGTTATCCTTAGCGGCGAAATAAATGTCCTTAAAGTCGGGGCAATGGATATATTCGTCCTTTATCCTATCGAATCCTATGACCGACACTTCCATGGTATTTAATAACAGTGTGACTCTACTTAGTGCGTCCGCTACACGATTTAGTGTTCCTTTCAAATGCTTGATTATGAAGGTGTACTCCTGTAGATAGGATATCCATTTTGCGTGCCGTGGACTAATCTTATTTTGAGAATTCACAAATTTTAGGGCCTCGTGGTCCGATAATATGACAAATTCTTTTGATATAAGGTAATGTCGCCAGTGTTGGAGACATCGGATCACCGCATAGAATTCACGATCATAATTGGAATAGTTTAATTTCGGCCCGGCTAGCTTCTCACTAAAGTATCCTAGCGGGTGTCCCTCTTGGCTTAGTACTCCTCCAATTCCTACCCCCGATGCGTCGCATGACAGTTCAAAAACTTTGCTAAAATCTGGTAATCGGAGTAAAGGAGCTTCAGACATTCGTTCCTTAATCGTTTGGAAGGCACTAGTGGCCGACTTCGTCCACGTGAATTCTCCTTTTTTCATACATTCAGTTATGGGTGCCATAACACTGCTAAAATTCCGAATAAATCTTCGGTAAAACGTGGCCAATCCGTGGAAACTTCTAACGTCTCGAATGTTCTTAGGTTCCGGCCATTCCTTAATCGCTTGGACTTTCTTGGGATCCACATGAATGCCCTCTGAACTCACGATATATCCTAAGAACTCAACAGAAGGCACACCGAAAGCGCATTTTTTAAAGTTAATATATAAGTTCTCTGCACGCAACGTGGTAAGGATGGTTCTTAGATGAGTCTCATGGTCCCCCGGCGACATGCTAAATACCAATATATCGTCAAAATAGACCACTACAAATTTTCCCATAAAGGGCTTAAAGATTTGTGTCATCAATCGTGAGAAAGTACTTGGTCCATTTGTAAGTCCTTCTCCAAGCACTAGCCATTCATAAAGTCCATCCTTAGACTTGAAAGCAGTCTTCCATTCGTCTCCCTCCCGTATTCGTATTTGGTGGTAACCGCTCTTAAGGTCCAACTTAGAGAATATGGCGGCTCCTGATAACATATCTAATAGATCGTCCAAACGGGGAATAGGGAATCGATATTTAATTGTTATTTTATTTATAGCCCGATAGTCGACACATAGTCGCCATGTCTTGTCTTTCTTCGGGACTAATAAAGCGGGGACGGCACAAGGACTTTTGCTGTGTCGTATGAATCCTTTCGCCAACAGATCGGAAATTAATTTTTGCAATTCTTCATGAGAGGAAGGATTGAGTCTATAATGGGGCTGATTTGGTAATGACGATCCCGGGACAAAATCTATCTCATGTTGGATGTCACGTATCGGTGGTAACGTGGGTGGTAGATCCACCGGATAAACATCCTTATATTCTTCCAAGAGATTTCGAAGCGATAATGGGAGGCTCTCAAAAGTTTGTGACTCTTCCTTCGCTTGTAAACATACTAACGCGTATATAACGCCATCCATAAAAGTCTCACGTTCTAAGTCCTTTCTACTAATCAAGCTTATCCTTTTCTTTTCCACTGGCACAACCGTGTCTTTGGAGATAGATGACGGATCCTTGGGCGCTGACGGCTTCAAAATAATGGTTTTACCATTAAACTTGAACTCATATGTGTTTGCGCGACCGAAGTGGGTCACGTCATAATCGTACAGCCATGGTCGTCCTAATAACACATGACACACGTCCATAGGAATGACGTCGCACCAAACTTTATCAACGTAGTTTTTCAAAGTTATCGGAACCAAGCATCGCTTAGAGACTGCTATGGATGTCTTGTTTACCCAAGCAATTTTATAAGGATGTGGGTGCGGCTCGGTTACTAAGTGCATGCGAGTGATGGCATTCTCCGATACTACGTTCATACAACTGCCGCTGTCGATAATTAACTTACACCATTTTTCACCGTCTTTAAAATTTAATGTAAATATATTTGTCCGGTTATATTCATCCAACGCTCGCGGTGTGGCTAAAATGCATCTCATCACCATCATGTACGAATCGTCCTCAATGTCACTTGGCTCGGCGACAGATTCTTCGCCAGCTCCATAGACGATATCAGCAGGTTCAGACGAAGAGTCTAGTAAGGCTAAAGGCTTGCTTTTCGTGGGGCACTCACTAGAATAGTGCCCTTGAATGCCGCACGAATAACACGTGGCATTTGTCTTGTTAACTCGTCCTATTGGTACTCGCTCACCGGTGGGGTTTCTATTATTCCTAGCGGTAATGACAATGGACTCCGGGTCAGTTGATCGATACTTTCCTTTATCACGCGCGGATGAAGAAGGGTGCGGGCCTAAGATGGATTTCCCTTTCTGGAAATTACGTCCTTTGGACTTGTAGGCGTTATGCTTTTCAATATCCAAGGCGGCGTTGAAGGTGGTGTTAAGGTCCGTGTGACCATAACGCAAGAGTTTCCCTTGTATATCCGGGTTGAGGCCCTTACGAAATCGTGAGAGTGTAACTTCGGGCATTTCACGAACATCGCAACGCACCATCATATCCTTAAGGCGTCCCATATAATCTGCTACCGACGTATTCTCTTGCCGAAGGGTGGCTAAATCGTCGAACATCTGAGTTCGGTGATATGTGGGAACGTATTGATCGTGTAGTAGCGCTTTCATTGCGGTCCACCCAAGTGGGGGTGTTCCGTTTACCGTTCCTAGGCGCCTCTCTTCGTTTAACCAATATGTTTTGGCCCTTCCTAGTAGTTTCATACGTGCGACCTTCACTTTATCAGCGTCAGTTAAGTCGTGCCATTCAAAATAGCACTCGATGTCCATGACCCAGTCTAGGAAAAGTTGGGGCTCTCCCATCCCATCATAGGAGGGTGCGTTCATTTTCACGGCCCTTGTCACATCAAACTCATAATGACCACGGGGTGGGTACTCATCGTCTAAATCACGTGGGTGATTTTGTCGTTCCTCTCGCTGGTTGGCTGCCGGGGGTTGGGGGCCCTGTCGGTTTCTGCCAACGCCGTTGTTTCGAGGCGCCGCTTGATTTACAGCGAGCCCTTCAACTAACTGAGTCAGTGCGTCAAACCTAGCGTTAAACTCATCTCGGAGCTCGGCGATCGTGGCCGGAGCAGGCTCGTCGCCTTGGGTGTTGGCCATGTGTGAGGTGGAGGGAAGATATTCCGTGCCCAGCCTAGTGCGCATGAACGAACGGTACACACCACAATTTTGTCCTGACTTAAATTACGCGTTTGAATTTTTTGACGCAAAACTATTGAGCAACAGAAAAAAAATTTTTAGACTTTTTTTCTTAAAAAAATGAGAAGAAAATTCAGAATTTTTTTTGTAATTTTCTGGAAAAATAAAATTTGTGAGTTTTACTAAACGCAGCCCAAAATTCAGATTTTGACACGGTTCGTAACGAAAGTGCACAACGTAAAGGAAAAGACAACCCTATGATAAAAGTGAGGATGGTGTCGATTGGGAAATCAGCACAACCTCCCTCTGATACCAAATTGATGTAGGGATGTCTCTTCGAGTCACGTCGCGTGATCGCGACGACGCTTGACACGATCTACGACCTCTATCCCGCACACTAACGTAAACGCAGCCATAACAATTATTCTACTTATCGCACGCGCTAACAATACGGATCGCCGTTCCGCAATTAGATCGAGTGTCGGCTATAGGCCGAACTCTTTCCGGCTAAATGGGATAATATTGATCCCGGACGAGCTTTTGGGTTGTACCAAAATAGATCCACCAAGAACAAACGACTCGAAAGGTGGTTGGATCTATCCCAACAAAAAGAAAGCGAGGAGTGACAAATCCTTTTACGATTCCTTCGGAAAACCAAACGAAAAATACTAATCTATTATTTGTTAGCTACGAAGAAATAACAATTTCGGAAATCAACGCAAAATTCGTCCACCACTAGAATTATCTAAGAAGAGAAAACTCTTGTGTAGAATTTCGTTACCCCTCTCGGAATGATAGATCCGAGATGCGCGGATCCACCGGATATGATCGCTTCTCCTTTGATGTCCACGGAAGAGCGTTATGGATGACGAACCCTGAAATCCTTTTCACGTCACGCCGGCGAGGGTCCTCTAGAAGACCTCCTTCCTTGCAAGACCTTGATGTGGCCGAACCTCCTTGAGGAGAGAATCACCTCTCGGTTTTGAGGTGGAGAGGCAATGAGCCGTCGGCTTGGGTAGGGGGATGTAGAGAAGGTGGCGGCTAGGGATGAGAGGAGAAGGAGATTGGCCGATCTCTTGAGGAGGGAGAGGGGGTAGGCCGTCGGTTTGGAGAGGAGGGAAAGGGAGGGGCGGCGGCTAAGATGAGGGCAAGGGAGAGAGGGAGGGAGAGCAAGAAGATTAGGTTTAGGAAATCTCAATTTTCAATTCAATAATAATCTAATTCTCAATATGAAAGAGTCATAGCCTTATATAGGCTTACATCCCAAATGAAAAAACTAGTGGCTAAATACACACCACATAAAATGAAATGCAGGAAATAAAATATTGTTTTAACATAGCCACTCATGAAAAGGCTATTAGCACACCATAAAGAAAAATATTCAAACACGAGTTTTGTTGCGAGGGCGAAGCCCGTAGCCATGACCGCTACGTCGTCCGCTACGTTGTCGCAAGTCTTTTGCCGGTATATCTTCAACCTCCTCACTCCTCGATGGTCCATCCTCAAGTGCTCCAAGTGCTCCAAGTGCTCCATCATGATGGCCTTCGCCATCACAACCCCTTATTTTAATCAATAGTTCTGGTCCTTCTAGTTTAGTGCCAGTAGTGCTTCCATTTTATGCAAGTTTTTTCCTTTATGCCAGTAGTCTTTTCTTTTTAGTTAGTAAACAACCCTAGTTTTCCTTCGATAAGATAATTACCTTAGTGTAAGTAAGATTACTCAACAGTTCCCTGATTTAAATATGACACTTGTGTTCCAAAGCTATAATTCGAAGGTATACTTTTCTAGATGGATTGCTAGTTCGGTTTCTTTTCTTTCTTAACGAATAGCAGACAACCAAGTTTTTGGCACCGTTGCCGGGGAACAACTTTTGTTGTTAATTTGAAATCACGAACCTATTAGTTTTATCACTTCCCTTTTCACCCTCTTTCTTAAAACTTAAAAAAAATTGTAACACTCTTAATAGAAACCCACATCACAATTTTTCTATGCCACCTAACCCTCTCGAAAAGGGAAAGGCGGCTTTAGGTGCTGCTATCTTGTCTATTACCTTGAAAACCCTTTGCGGCGTAGCCCTTGGGATGTTCAGGAGTTAAGCTATTAAAAAAATCTATTTCAAACAAAAAGGGTTTGCCCTTTCTCTTTCTCATTAGTCTTTCTAGTTCTTCGTTTGATTCTTCTTCTCTATCTTTCTTTCTTCTTCTAGTGCATGACCCGCGGAAATCCATTGGTTATTTCAGACTTGGACCATGAAATTGAGCATACTCTTCGGAGAAGGATTTCAAGGCCCTACTCTCCAAATACCGGTTGAGGATTTCGGGTCATTTTCTACCTTAAGAATGGATGAACTCAATTCGAAGGGAATCCTGCCCTAAGTAGACGAAGCCTTGCAAAGAACTATATCATATTATGTATGGTCGAATCTCGTGGGGACAAGAATCAAGCATAGTTTGCCCTGCGATATCTAATAACAATTTTGAACTTAAGCCTAGCATAATTCAAATGGTGCAGCAGTATGTGCAATATGACGGACTTCATGATGAAGATCCGAACACACCTATAACAAGCTTTCTTGAGATTTGTGATAACTTTAAGATAAATGGTGTTACAAATGATGATATTAGGCTAAGACTCTTTCCTTTTGCTCTTAGAACAAAGGCTAAGATGGGGTTGAACACTCTAGCAAAAAACAGCATCACAACCTGGAATCAATTAACTAAAAATTTTTTGGCAAAGTATTTTCCGCCAGCCAAAACCACAAAACTTAGAAACGATATTTTTGCCTTTTTTCAAATTTATTCTGAAACTTTATATAAAACCTGGGAAAGATTTAAAGAACTTTTAGGATGATTCCCCCATCACGCGCTGCCTGTATGTTTACAAGTGCAGACTTTTTATAACGGGCTAAATCAAAACACAAAGCAAATGATAGACGCAGCTTCTGGCGATACTTTAAACTGCAAAACCCCGGAAGTAGCTCTTGAGCTTTTCGAGGACATGACCATAAAAACCTCTAAGCGGATTGGGCCTAGGTCCCGCCCAAACAAACCTGCAGGTATATTTGAAGTGGACAACGTCTCCCAACTATCTCTACAAGTGGAAGTATTAAGTTAAAAGAAAACGGAGATGATTGCTGCCTCTGCCCCTCAGGTATGGGAATCTACAACTCCTGCTCCCGAATAATTAGATTATGTTAATAATATGCCTAGAAATTATTTTCATAATTTTTCTGCTGCGAATTTTCCTGCGCCCAGTTTTTCTTTTCCAAATAGTGATAATCCTGCTTTAAGAAATCACACGAATTTTTCATGGAGTAATCCCTCGAACGCAATGCGACCACCACCACAAAATGATTTTTTTGCACCACCACCACCTCCTCAAAATTTTCCAAAACCTCCATGTTTGGAGGAAATGTTTTCAAAATAAATGAATGTTAATGACGCTACTATAAGAACCCTAGCTGGGACAGTTAAAAGTTTAGAAAATCAAGTAGGACAACTGGCAAACCTTATTTTTGAGCGACCCGCCTGGTCTCTTCCTCCCAACACCGAGCCCAACCCGACAGAGCAAAAGAAAGCTATAACTCTTCGTAGTGGGAAGCAAGTTTCTTGTATGGTTAGCGAAGAGCCCGAGGCAAGCTTTGCCACCGTTTTAAAAATCCACCCTCCGTTGAAAAAGAAGTTAAACCCCTCTCCCCATTTTAGAAAAATATCTCACTCCACCACCCATCTTTAAAATAATCCAACCCTGGCATACCCTTCCGAACTTAATAAGCAACGTCTGGACGATCAATACTCCCGCTTCCTAGAAATATTCAAGCAAATCCACATAATCTCCCTTCCATGAAGCATTCTGCCCAATGCCAAAATACTCTAAGTACCTTAAGGACCTCCTGATAAATAAAAGGAAGTTAGAAAACATTTTGCATGTCACTTTAAATAACGAGTGCTCTTTGGTCTTGACAAATGTTTTGCCGAAGAAGACCTGTGATCCTGGTTGTTTTTCTATTCCGTGTATCTTCGGTGATCTTTTTGTCAAGCACACATTAGCCGACTAAGGTGCGAGTATAAACATGATTCCCTTCTCGTTGTTTAAGAAGTTTGGAATTGGTAGCCTCAACCCCACACGCATGAGTATCCAGCTAGCCGACAGATTAATCAAATACCCGTTACAAATCGTGGAGGATGTCTTAGTTAAAGTCGACAAGTTCATCTTCCCGGTGGATTTCGTCATATTGGACATCGAAGAAGATGTTGAGGTTCCCTTGATCGTTGGCCGACCATTCCTTGCTACTTCCAGAGCTATCATTGATGTAAGCAATGGTAAGCTCTTCCATCAAGTAGGTGAAGACGAAGTTATTTTCACTCTCACCCCCTCGATAAAGAACACCGCAGGAAATGGCGACTCCTATTTTTTCGTAGATTCCCTAAGTGAAGAATCGTCATATTGCCTCTCTAAATTTGAAAAAGAATTTTCGGATTTTTGTTCTTCCTCTACTCTTCCAACTGAATCGTCGCACATAAGTGAAGAATCCTCCTATCGCCTCTCTAAATTTGAAAAAGAATTTTCTGATTTTTGTTCCTCCTCTACTCTTCAAACTAAATCGCTACAAGTAGCTTCAATGGCCACCAGCTCCACACCTTTCAATTGTCAGTATAAAGAAAAAGTTTACGAAAACATTGTTTTTGAAAAAGAAAGAATTTCTAAAATATCGTATGAAGCACCCCCTACCCTGGAATTAAAGGAACTACCCGAACATCTTGAATATGCTTTCTTAGAAAAGGACTCCAAGCTACCATTAATAGTTTCAGCCTACCTAGCGGATGCGCAAAATGATAAACATAGTTTAGTTTTACGTAAACATCGCCGAGCTATTGCCTTGAAAATTTTTGATATCAAGGGCATAAGCCCATCTTTCTGCACTCACAAAATCCTAATGGAAGATAATTCATGTAGTTCAATCCAGCCTCAGCGCCTCATAAACCCCAACATGAAAGAAGTAGTTAAGGGTGAGGCTAAGAAATTTTTATCTATCCTATATCTGATAATAAGTGGGTTAGCCCATTCCAGGTAGTGCTGAAGAAGGGAGGGATAACAGTAGTTAGTAATTAGAATAATGAATTAATCCCGACATGGATGGTGACCGACTGGTAAATGTGTATAAATTATCGTGAGTTAAATGACGACACTCACAAGGATCACTTTCCCTTGCCGTTCATCGATCAAATTTTAGAACGATTCTCCAGCCATAGCTTTTATAGTTTTCTCAATGACCTCTCAGGGTAATTTCAAATCCCCATCTCTCCTGAGAATCAGGAGAAAAGTATGTTTACTTGTCCCTTCGGCATCTTCGCATACTGAAGAATGCCGTTTGGATTGTGCAATGTTCCAGCTACATTCCAATGATGTATGCTCGCTATCTTTAACAAGTATATAGGAAGCATTATAGAGGTATTTATGGATGATTTCTCCGTATTTGGCTATGCTTTTGATAGTTGTTTAGAGAACCTCACAAAAATCTTAGAAAAATGCAAAGAAACTATCCTTGCCCTAAACTTTAAAAAATGCCATTTTATGGTAAGGGAAGGGTTAGTTTTGGGTCATAAAATTTCTGTGAGGGGTTATGAAGTAGACATAGCCAAGATAGAAGTTATCGAGATGCTGTCGCCGCCTACAAATGTCAAAGCTATAAGATGTTTCCTAGGACACGCGGGCTTCTACCGCCGCTTCAAAAAAGATTTCTCCAAAATCACCAAACCCCTTACTCATCTGCTCGAAAAAGATGCCCCATTTGCTTTTGATGACCTTTTCCTATCTGATTTTAATTTAATAAAAGAAATATTAATTTATGCCCCAATTATGATAGCTCCGGTGTGGGACCTTCCCATTGAAATCATGTGCGATGTGAGTAGTTACGCGGTGGGAGCCGTTTTAGGTCAAAAAATTTCTAAGAACTTCCACCTCATCAATTACGCAAGAAAACCACTCACATCTACACATGAAAACTATACCACAATGGAGAAAGAGCTTCTTACTGTTGTTTTCGCCTTTGATAAATTCCGTTTATATATTACGCTTTCAAAAATCATCGTTTTTACGGACCGCTAGGCCCTCAAATATCTTCTTGCAAAAACGAAGGCCAAACCACGCCTGATTTGATGGGTCTTACTCCTCCAGGAGTTTTATTTAGAAATTTGTGATAAGCGAGGAGCCGAGAATTTGGCCGCCGACCATCTCTCACGATTAGATAACCCCCACATAGAAAAGATAGAAGAAAGATCTTTTAGTGATTATTTTCCCTATAGGAAGCTGTTATTAATTAACATATCGCCTTCTCCTTGGTTTGCATAAATAGCCAACTATTTAGTGGCCCGGGTGCTCCCAAAAGAGTTCTCCTCTCAGCAAAAGAAGAAAATCTTTTCTGAGTTTAAGAACTACTTTTGGGAGGACCAGCATCTTTTCCGAGTCTGTGTGGAACAGGTGATAAGGAGATGTGTCTCTTCTGAAGAAGGATCAGATATTTTAAAGCATTTTCATGAAGGACCGACAATTGGGCACTATCAATCTACTCGCACCGCTCACAAAGTGCTAAGCGTGGGTTTTTACTGGCCTAGCCAATTTAAAGACGCACAGGCCTTTGTGAGTAGGTAAGATAGTTACCAACGGTCTGGAAATATTTCCAATAAAAATGAAATGCCGCATAATTTTTTCCTTGAGTGCGAAGTTTTCGACCTATAGGGAATTCATTTTGTTGGCCCTCTTCCTTCTAGCTTTGGGAATAAGTATATCATAGTCGCTGTCGATTATGTTTCGCGATGGGAAGAAGCCCAAGCTCTTCCTATAAACGTTTCCCGAGTCGTAGTTATGTTTTTTAAAAAATTATTTTCTCCATTTGGTACGCCGCGAGCCATCGTTAGTGACAGGGGTTCCCATTTCTATAACACACAGTTTTCTAAAATCCTTACTAAATACGACATTATGCATAAACTTTCAACCGCCTACTACCGCCAAACTAACGGACAAGTCGAAATAGTGAACAGAGAGATTAAAAGAATTTTAGAAAATATTGTTTACACCTCTAGAAAAGACTGGTCAACCAAATTAGACGATGATCTATGGGCCTACCAAACAGCATACAAAATCGCCATTGGATGTACGTCCTATCGGTTGGTCTATGGAAAATCGTGTCATTTACCCCGTAGTACTAGAACACCGCATTTTTTGTGCCTTAAGGTTATTATATTTCGATCCCCACTCTGTCGGGGATTTTAGAAAATTTCAACGCAACGAGCTCAACGAGTTGCGCTCTTACGCGTACAAAAATAACAAACCATATAAAGAGAAGACGAAACGTTTGCACAAATTACACCTTAGGCACCCAAAAACCTTTAAGTCGGGCGACCAGGTTCTTTTAAATAACTATTGTTTATGTTTATTTCCGGGCAAACTAAAAACACGTTGGTCTGGGCCGTTTACTATTGTAGAAGTTTTCCCGTATGGAACTGTTTTAATTTCACACCCTGATAAAGGGTAATTTTAAAGTTAATGGTCAGTGTCTTAAACTGTATTTCTGTTGTGATGTCAGTCCTAACTGGATAAACTCTATCTTGCATGATTTGACTTTCGAATAGTTTAAAACTTTGTCTTATTATTAAAACTTTGAATATTATTTTTGGACAACGTTTTGGACAATAATATTTTTGTTGCGTAGAGCTCAACAATGTTTTTAAACAAAGGGAGCACTTGGGAGGCAACCCAAGTTATTTTTTTTCTGTTTTGTTTATTTTCCACTTTTTTCCCTGGATAGCCCTGACAAGTTAAAGCTTCTGCGATCGACTTCTCCAATGCTGCTGAATCCATCACGAAGTCCAAAGAAGACATCTTATGAAGATCCAAAGCGCAAGAAGGGGGTGAAGCATCGCGCAACTTCTGCAAATAAAAAAATCCGAGGAAGTATCTATTTTTCAATTATGTAATTTTATTTATGTTTTCATTTCTCTCTCTCCTTCCCTCCTTTCTCCATTGAGGACAATGCCCATTTTAAGCTTGGGGGAGGATTTCCTCCTTCTCTTTTTCGTGTTTTTTGTGTGTTGCTTCCATAAAACTAAAAAAAAAAGATAATATTTCAAAATCAAAATCATAAAAAAAAAATTAGGGTTTAGAATATTAATAGTTTAAAAGAATTTTGGTTTTTCAATAGTACCCCTTATTTTTGTTTTGTTTTTCACAAGATTCCATTTAAACAACTTAGCTAATTATAATTTCTCTAATCTATCTTTTCAATTATATTTCACATGTAAAATGTTGGCCTTACTTTGTTTCTAATTCACGGTAGCATGTTAAGGTGAAATATTTTTCTAAATCACGCATTTCTATTATGGTTTTTCGTTTTTTATTTTCTTTACTTTCTTAAAAAATCTCTCATCAACTATTTTTCTTTTTTCTTTTGTGATAATTTTTGTAAAGTCAGATTTTGATTAGTGTAGTAGATGTGAACGATTCTAGACTCATATTATCCTAATTTTTAAAATGAGTTCATTTGTCTCTATTTAATTTCTAGGACCTACTTTTTGAAATTTTTCAAAACTAATGCTTTAGGAAAACTTTAGGAGCATGAAAATGATGTAGGCTACTTTATTTTTGTTTGAGCCTTCTCACCAACCCTAAAATAATCCCCCTAATTAGCCACTTTTGAGCCTTTTTTTGATTTCAATTGATAGCTCCACATTTCGTTTCATTTTCACCAAAGCCAAATTTTTCAAACCCTTCTTATCACACTAAACTTTTTGAGCATCATAAATTTCTGGTTGTGATAGGATTATTTTGTGAATTTTGGAAAACTTTTTGAAATAGTATGCTCAAAAGAAATGTTTAATTTTGTGGCCAATTTAAAAATGAAAAGACAAATATTTTATGGCCTTTTGTTTAAAGAAAAAAATCTGGAAAAGAAAAATAAAAAAAGAAGAAAATATTTATGTTATTTATGAAAATTTTGAAGCTCTTTATTTTGGTTTAGCGTGATTTTAAGCCTTCATGTTTATCTTTGAATTCAATTCCTAATTATATGTCTAAACCAAACGTTTCTATCCTATTAAGTCCTGGTTATTCATGCTCCTTGATTTGCTTTTAAGCTAAGTAAAGAAAAAAAAGTAGATTAGTTAAGTCTTGGATTTAAATTTTGTTTAATTTGGGTATAAAATGTCTCTTAGAATCTAGTAACATTTCAATGCGTTTTTTTCATTTTGTTGCTTTGCTTAAGTTTATTTAAAGAATTTTGTTAAAAATTTTTGATGAATTATTTTTGTTAGTAATGTTTATAAAAATTGAAACCATGTTTAAGTAATTGTTTTTGGTTTACATTTCACCTTCTCCCTACTTAGAATTTCGCATGATACTTGTGTAGGCATAATTAGAACTTTTTGATTAGGCATTTATTATGTTAGCTAGTTTTTATATTTTTGCTTGAGGATAAGCAAAGTTTAAGCTTGGGGGAATTTGATAGTTTCTTTTGTATTTAAGCTATTATTGTATTTTTAGGTCTTTACTGAGCAAGTCTTGTATTATTAGCTTATATGTCCCCCCCCCTCTTGTATTTATTTATGCCACTAATGTTTTTTTGCGCTTTTGAAGGTTTTCTCAATTTTTAGCTAAAACGACCTGACACGACCAAGTCATGGGGTGTGTCACTTGTTCCCAAGGAAGTCAGCCACCAGAGGAAAGTCCAGAGTTCATCCCGAATAGGAAATGGCCTCAAATACGGCCGTGTCGCTGACCGTGTGAGGCTGGCCATGTCAACATGGGGAGTGTCACTAGAAGCCGATGACTTTCCATAGAAGGACACAACCACCAACACGGCCGTATCATCGGGGGTGTCACCACCTCCTCTAAGCATGCTTCCTGCCATTAGTGTGACACCATCAAAGCCCATCAACTGCTCACGACACGGACACCAACACGGCCATGTCATTGACCGTGTTAGCATGGGCATGCCAGCCGATTCGGTGCTCAAATGATCATTCCCTCAAGAACTAGAGCCTGAGGTAAACCAGTATAGGACACGACCACCAACATTGCCACGTTGCCGTTCGTGTCAGCCCCTTAAGATTTTCTATAAATTTAGCCCTTCCCTATTGTTTCAAAGAGAGTTCTTGTATGGTGTAAGGAGGTGCTGCCCTTTTGTTTTTTAAGTTTTTCATGCATTTTCTTAAGTGTACTTTCTTTCTCTCTTAAGCTTTACTTAACTCTAGCTTAGTGATCTCCTTATAAATTAGAACTTGTAATTTGTTTTAGTAGTTTAATGTTAATGCTAGCCAAGTTTTATTTTCCATGCACTTGTAATTTTCATTTCAAAGTTGTAAGCCTTCTTTATCATTAATAAAAAGGTGTTGTTTTCTCTCCTCTTTCTACATTGTCTTCATTATGTTCTTCTTCACATCTCCTTTTCTCCACTTCATCATGAGTAATTAATCCTCCTTGTACTCGATCTTGATGATCTGAGGATCGAGTTGATTATGTTATGATGCTTTAATTTTACTTCGTCTTTTTAGGGTTTAGACCTTGGAATAATCTTGATTAAATATTGTTTGGAGATATATCATCGATATATAATTTCCATCTTAGCTTTCATTCTAAGCTAGCCGAGAACCGGATAGTTTAATGTGAGCACTCAAGAGTAAAGAGAGTTGCACACACCCCTCAAAAGAGGAGGACGTTAAATCTCCCGGATTGGAGTGAAATCCAATAGCGGGGTTCATAGCGTAAGGCGAGTTTTAGGCCTCCGATTTAGATGAGAGTCGGTCGGAACTTCCTAAGCTCAGGCGGGCACGTCATCAAGAGAAGCGTGTTCATGCTTTAGGAATCTCCATGATAAACGTACTTTACATTATTAAGCTAGAGTGTTTTTATCGCATTTGATTATTCAATTCTTGCCGAGGTGATTCTCGATCGAGTACTTCTTTTCCTCTCCATTCAACCCCTTATTTTAATCGATCGTTGTGGTCCTTCTAGTTTAGTGCCAGTAGTGCTTCAATTTTATGCAAGAGTTTTCATTTATGGTAGTAGTCTTTCATTTTTAGTAAGTAAACAACCATAGTTTTCCTTCGATAAGATAATAGAGTTCGTGCGAGTAAGATTACTTAACGGTTCCCGGATTTAAATATGACACTTGTGTTCCCTAGCTATAATTGGATAGGTATACTTGCCTAGATGGATTTATAGTTTGGTTGCTTTTATTTTCTTAATGAATAGAAGGCCACCATAGTTCAGTCCAAGGAATGTTACGCCATGGTTGAATTAGTGTTTACATATATAATAAAGATACATTTCACAAACGATAGATAAGTTTCTGTGAAAATAATTATCAAACCAAGGAGAGTTCCAAACCATACACAAAACATAACAAACTATTCCGAGATCGAGCATAGATGTGTTATTAGAATGCTATTTTGGAATTTATGATATTTTGGTGGAGCTTAAACAATATATAATATATAAGGGACAACTTTGGTTAGCAACGGTAAAATGTTAGGTGCGGGTACAAAATCTCAAACGGGCTAATAGAAATGCCTAACTCGTTTTCATTCTAACAAGCTTAACATATGAAAAGTCATGAGAATAGCTTGGGGCAAGTTCTATACATTAAGAAAGTAATACTTGCTTCTTAACACGGGTAATATTGCTTTAGTAAACTTCTACAAACTCACCTAAATTATCTTCTTATGGTAAAAACCCTTATGATTTATCTAAACAAATTATTTTTTGTGATTTTACATTGTATATTTATTACTCATAATGTATAGTGAGGGTAATTTTGTCTTAGAAGACATAGGGTGTCATTGATATCAATGACATATGAAATACATGCTGAATTTAAGAGAAAAGTCATGAGTTGCCAACATGCGTTGATTAGAAGTCGACACAACTTCAACTGAAATTCGACGTTACTTAATTAAAAATCAGAGCAACTAAATTTTATAAGTCAACGACATTCAAAGGACAATATCGATGAATACTTCGATATGATATCAATGGAATGTCGACTACAGAGATATTCTTATAAACAGTCAAAATACGATGTTGCTTCTATTAGAACTTGACGTTATGTCGACAGAATTTCGTAACAGAATTTATTTTGAAGTTTCAGTCAGAATTTTTCAAGAAGGGGGTTGCATAATGGAATCTTGGAGACATTAGAAGTTGTTCATTCATATATATATATATGATGAGAAACAATAAAGAATTAAGTATGATGAATTATTATTGAATTCACACATCAATCTCCAACTTCAGACGATCAAAAAATTCTAACCATATTGTGATAGATTGATTTCGACAGAGAAAGTTTGGAAGATCATCATCAATAATTTAATTTCTTCCCTCAATCAGTCGATTGTTAGTTTGTTATTAAATGTGCAAAAGAGAATTATTTCTTCTTCTTCTCAAGAGGAAACTACATCTGATTTAGATGAGGTTCAAGGATAATTTGGAAATTGGGCATATAATATTTGTGATTGTGATATACAGAGATTCATCAGAAGTTCCATATATCTTCACTGCTTGTCCTCAGAAATCGGTTGAGAGGATAAAGTGAGAAGATTAAAATCACAAATATTCTTTCATTTTCTTATTACACTTTGAGAAAAGATTTTTGAGAATCCGTCTTCAATGGATTAAGTGAGAGGTTCTGAGTCTCTTTTAGAAAAGAGTCAGATTGTAATTGGTTCAAGATATCCTTATCAAAAGATCTGTTGTTGGTTCTAAGAGTCTCCTGATCAAAAGACTCAAACACTGTGATAGTGAATTCCTACCAATGGGGTAGAAGAGTGGATGTACCCAGATTCAGGAGAACCACAATAATATTTGTGTCTTCTATTTTTTTGAATTTGTATTCAATTATGTGCTGTGATATTATTTACCTGCATGTATTTCCGGTTGATTTATAATGTATATGCAAATTTAGTGAATTAAACTAAGTATTTGAAACAAAATTTTGATATGTATTTACGCCCCTCTAGAGAAAACTCTTAGGTATTTAGAAACTGCTCTCCTATTTCTATTGATATCAGAGGGAGGTTGATCATTAGTAGGTTAATATATAGTATACTAATCAATAAATAGTTAAACGCCTTGATCAAAATATCATTTCAATTACATTAGAATATATACTCTTATATTTTAAAACATTCTTCAAAGAAATTTAAAGGATTTGCATCTACTAGGCAACCATTTTGTAATCTTGAAAAGTCTACTCTCTGGAAAACAAGAATTAGATTTTAAATGAACTCTATTGATGAGGGTATAATTGAATAAATTTTAACAAGACCACCAATACCATACAGGAAGGATGTAGAGGAAAATACAACTACAAAACATTTACCTAGAAGTGAATGGATAGACATGGAAAAGTGGATAAAAGATTGACATGCAAAAGCTAAAAGTCCACCTAGTGCCAACTACCTTCACCTATGGGGGAGGGGGGGGGGGAATAGGTGTCTTGCAGCATTTTTGCGGAATCAAGCTATACCTGCACAAAAAAACAAAACAACACAGCACAGAAAGACACAGGCTATTTATAGTGGTTCCCCGATTTGGGTACGTCCACTCTCCCCCTTCGACCTATCTCCCAACCAGGGACGACTCGGTCACTTCACCAACAGGATTGAAATCCAATACTCACACTAATGGAAGGAACCCTTCCACCCGAAGGAGTCACCACTCCTCCACCACGGGTTGAACCCAACCCTTACACAGAGGAACCAATGTTCCTTAACAATCAAAAGAAAAACTTGAATGTATAAAATACAAACTACTTTTGGAGCGCTAGGTGTCCCTCTTTGTTCGATGACGCGTTCTTGAAGACGATGAAGAGTCCACGACCTTAGCTCTCACTTGGAAAGGATCTCCCCGAGATCGCCGACGGCAAAGATTGCGGCGGCTATTCTTTCAATATCGGTGGCAGCAAAGCTTGCGGCAGTGATCTTATCAAGATCGGCGGCTGTAAAGGAGAGCGGCGACGATGCTCTCGAGATCCAAACTTCGTAGCAAAGCTAGCAAGGTCTACCAACGATCTTACTTGGATCGATCGTCTTAATCGATTCGGAAGGGGAAGGTATTCCCGTTCAACAAACCAATAGACAAAAGATCTCAAGATAGACATGTGATACGCATTGCTTGGCTAAGCTTCTGTCGCCGGGAGATCAGGAAGAATCCACGATCAGCGGCAGCGACCACCTTCACGAGTGGCGACGGCGGCGGACGACGATCTGCGATCCGCTAGGTCAAGTCGGCAGCCGTGCGTTTTCTTTTTCTTCGCTCCCTGCTTCGTTCAACTTAGGATAGCATTTATAATGTAGATTAATCCATTATGACCGTTATGGGCCCTACCAGTAGAAACCCTAAGTCCTGTTCAAAATAGCGCCTGAATATTTGGACCGGTCCAGCGAGCATAAGAAATTCGCCTAAGGCAAATTCAGCGAGAATCATTGGTGATTCTCGACGATTCAGCGAGAATCACTTATGATTCTCACAGAATTCTACTTTGCAGAATTCTTGCTGAAGATCTTGCCATCCGGAGAGAATCGGCGAGAATCATAATTCATTCTCGACGATTCGTCGAGAATGCAAAGTCATTCTAGACGATTCGGTGAGATTTAACTAGTGATTCTCGACGATTCTGCCTTAAGAAGAAATCAAGACGGCGTTGAGACAGCCGGCTGTAATCGGCAAGAATCAGCGAGTGATTCTCGATAATTTGGCTAGAATCACTAGTGATTCTCATCGAATCGGCGAAAATCACTTTGTGATTCTCGACGATTTCTACTTAGACGTTTTTCATCTTTCTTCCCGCGAGTTGCTTTGACCCATCCTTGCTCCATGTCAGCTCTTGATCTTTCTCAGCCCTGTACTTGAAAGTAAGTACACTCAAATAGAGAGAGTACACGTAGGCCAACACACTGATCTGCTTAACGAGGGATTACGTCTCGCAGACCCGTGTATATTGACCCACTACACCCTGACATTGGTGTGTACTTAGCGTGGAATAACTGCAAGCACACCTTGAAGACAAATGATCAAATACAATTTCAATTCACCTTAGCTGGTCCAGGGGCTTCTTCAAATCAGGTACATTGTGGATACAATACCCAACAATCTCCCTCTATTTGAAGAAGCCTAAACCCTACAAGCTAAGGTGAATATAACGGATGGAAGAAAAACATAAACTGAATAATCAGTTGAGAAGGAATTTCCATACCATTATCTTTAGAGCATTTGGATCATACTTTGCGAGAGCACCTTAGCCCTTTGCACCTTAGCCGAGAGCACCTTAGCCGAGAGGGCAATCTCCCCCTTTTTGGCTTCTATAAATATGGGACTTTAGCACTTGCCACAATGCTCCCCCTCAGTTCTTGCATTTGTGCTTACACTTGAGTTTCTTGTGGATGCTCCCCCTTAATCCAAGAGCCAGGAGCCTCTGTATTCTTCATTCCTCAAGGTTTAGCATACCCAGTTCAGTGTTGAAGAGACTGAACTTGGCTTTGTCTAGAGGATTTGTAAAAATATCTGCAATCCGCTTAACCGTGGGGACATAGCAGAGAGAAATGTCCTTGTTTTCCACATGCTCCCGAATGAAGTGGTAGCGCACTTCAATATGCTTCCTCCTACTGTGCGATATAGGATTGTTCGAAATTGCTATTGCGCTTGAGGAGTCGCAATAAATCGGAACTTCGCTGAACTGCAAGTCATAATCTTTAAGCTGATTCTTGATCCATAGAAGTTGTGCGCAACAGCTGCCTGCTGAGATGTACTCAGATTCAGCTGTGGAGGTTGCGACTAAATTCTGCTTCTTACTGTTTCATGAGATAAGATTTCTTCTCAGGAATTGACACGTCCCAGAAGTGCTTTTCCTATCATCCTTGCTTCCTCTTCGAGTTCTGACACCGTCACGAGGATCTCCGATGATCTGTTCTCTAGAATGATCCCTCACGTGTCAGAGCTCTAGGAGTCTGGCATCTGGAGATCTGACATCTTCTCGGGGTTCTCCTTCTTCTGGAAGATTTTCTCCATCCTGATCGTCACTTTCTCCAGCTGACGTCGAGGTGGAAACCTTGACGTACTTGGGAGTTGCACCTTTAGCAGTCTAATCTAAACTTAGATGTTCAAGCCTTGCACCGTAGTTAGCGTTATCTCTTTTCCCTTAATCTTGTTCCATGGTAAGCCTGGAACATCTCTTGTCTAGGTCCCATCATGTACATGGGTACCTAGACTATCCTGCAAAAAAAAATTACCTTTCCTTAGGAACCCAATATGTATTGGGTCCTAGGTTCTTGTCAGCATAAAATCTTGAATGCCTTCCTACAGGAATCCTATCAAGAAGGCTAACTCTGCCAGAGGAAGTGGACATACCCTTGCCCTTGGCATAGAGGGATTGTGCCAACAATCTACGGCAAAGTGACCCACCTTGCCACATCACCAACACTCATAAATGTTGTATCGCCATTTCTGACCTGATCTACTGACCGATGTAGTCGGAATCTTGGGTCTAAATGGGACAGGGCAGGTTCTGCTCACAAATTTGCCTTTTCCACCGTGACACGTGGGAGGGTGGATAGAGAGCATGTGGTGAGTGTCATGAGGCCTGGGAGGTGGTGCCTTCCTTTCAGTCAGCACACTTCCAGAGGCCCCATGGGTACTTACCACATGTTTCCTGTCCCCCCATTCCTGTGTCATAGGGTGGAAAGTACTGCAGTAAGAGCTGGTTCCTACATATTCATGATGAGTTGGGGCTGAGGCTGAGAATACAAAGGGTTCAGAATGAGCCTTGGGTATTCTCTCATGGGTAGCCATGACAGCTCTGGCACTGTGGGTATTTCCACCTAAGGGCTGATCATTCTTGCAGTGACCAACGTTGTTTCTGTGTTCATACCTGAAAGAAGGATGAGTGCCCTTCCTACTCGGGGTGGGGGGTCTGAACACAGTTTCCCCATTTCTCCATGAATTAATAATTTGGGAGATCCACCAATTTTCTACTTTTCTCTTGATAGCATCTATCTTGGAAAAGTTAGAAACTATCCTCTTCTTGGTCTCTAGACGACTCTTTAGATCCGAGATCTTTGAGTCCTTTACCTTGATGGATTCCAGTTGGAGATTCATCAAGATCTTCAGCATAGCAATCTCCTTAGATTGTTCCTCAACAAGTAAGTTGCTCGTCTGAAGGGCACTCTCAAGGGAATCAAGATTTTCAATCTTTTGATTGAAGCTATCTATATCCCTTGCATCACTGGAAGGACTACCCTCTGAACTATTCCTGTCTTCAGGAACTTCAAGAGGGGAGGGGCATGAGGAAGAAGTTACCTGCTTCTGGCTTTGTTGTTCAGGGTTACCTTCAAGATCGGCAAAGACGGTTGAGTCAGCTTCATCAGAACTGCTTTCCTCAGCTTCTTCTTCAGCTCTGACAAGGACACAGGAGCCCTGATACTGACAGATTGATCATGCCCTTCATCTTCAGAAATGATGACCCCCACATAGGCTTCATCCTCTTGCTGATAACTGGTCCCTGCTTTCTCTGATCCCTCCATGAGGTCTGAGATGGTTTGCCACATGGACTTGGCCGTCCTACACTTGTCCACTCTTGAACGAGATACACCAGACAAGACGTCAGTGATGATCTGACGTATTAACTTGTCCAAGTTGAACAGTGAGAGCTCAGTCTCAGACATCTCTTCGTGACTCTTGGGGATTTGGATATCCTTTCCTGAACCGGAAGCCTTCATGGGAATGAAGGGACCCTCTTCCAAGATGAGCGACGCACGAGGGTCGATGGCCTCCAGATGAAACATAACTCTCATCTTCCAGATGGGGTAATACTCTGTTGTGCAAGCTGGGAGTCTCAGAGGAGGGACATCAAAGTCCAGCTCCATGCTTGAGTCTCGTCTTCTTATTGACACTAGAGGCCGGATCTTTCTCAAAGTGTTAACCTTATTTCTGAGTAACCTCCCTCTGATTCCACTTGAAAGTCCTCCTAGTGCCAACTACCTTCACCTATTGGGGGGGGGGGGGGAATAGGTGTCTTGCAGCGTTTTTTATGGAATTAAGCTATACCTGTACAAACAAACAAAATAACACAGCACAGA
Organism: Platanthera zijinensis; assembly: GCA_039513925.1. Taxonomy (NCBI): domain Eukaryota; kingdom Viridiplantae; phylum Streptophyta; class Magnoliopsida; order Asparagales; family Orchidaceae; genus Platanthera; species Platanthera zijinensis. Next base: position 125,890,625 of record CM077085.1, on the reverse strand, counting down.
AAGACACATGCTATTTATAGTGGTTCCCCGATTTGGGTACGTCCACTCTCCCCCTTCGACTTATCTCCCAAAAAGGGACGACTCGGTCACTTCACCAACAGGATTGAAATCCAATCCTCACACTAATGGAAGGAACCCTTCCACCCGAAGGAGTCACCACTCCTCCACCACGGGTTGCACCCAACCCTTACACAGAGGAACCAACGTTCCTTTACAATCAAAAGAAAAACTTGAATGTATAAAATACAAACTACTTTTGGAGCGCTAGGTGTCCCTCTTTGTTCGATGACGCATTTTTGAAGAAGACGAAGAGTCCACGACCTTAGCTTTCACTTGGAAAGGATCTCCCCGAGATCGGCGGCGGCAAAGATTGCGGCGGCTATTCTTTCAAGATCAGCGGCAGCAAAGCTTGCAGCAGCGATACTATCAAGATCGGCGGCTGCAAAGGAGAGTGGCGACGATGCTCTCGAGATCCAAACTTCATAGCAAAGCTAGCAAGGTCTACCAACAATCTTACTTGGATCGATCGTCTCAATCGATTCGGAAGGGGAAGGTATTCTCGTTCAACAAACCAAGAGACAAAAGATCTCAAGATAGACACATGAGACGCGTTGCTTGGCTTAGCTTCTTTCGCCGGGAGATCAGGAAGAATCCACGATCAGCGGCGGCGACCAACTTCACGAGCGGCGACAGCGGCGGACGACGATCTGCGATCCGCTAGGTCAAGTTGGCGGCCGTGCATTTTCTTTTTCTTCGCTCCCTATTTCGTTCAACTTAGGATAGCATTTATACTGTAGATTAATCCAATATGACCATTGTGGGCCCCACCAGTAGAAACCCTAAGTCCGGTTCAAAACAGCGCCTGAATATTTGGACCGGTCCAGCGAGTAGAAGAAATTCGCCTAAGGAAAATTCGGCGAGAATCATTGGTGAATCTCGACGAATCGGCGAGAATCACTTATGATTCTCGCCGAATTCTACTTGGCAGAATTCTAGCTGAAGATTTTGCCATCCGGAGAGAATCGGCGAGAATCATAATTAATTCTCGACGATTCGTCGAGAATGCAAAGTCATTCTCGACGATTCGGTGAGATTCAACTAGTGATTCTCGACAATTCTGCCTTAAGCAGAAATCAAGACAGCGTTGAGACAGCCGGATGCAATCGACAAGAATCAGTGAGTGATTCCCCACGATTCGGCAAGAATCACTAGTGATTCTCGTCGAATCGGCGAGAATCACTTAGTGATTCTCGAAGATTTCTACTTAGACGATTTTCGTCTTTCTTTCCGCGAGTTTCTTTGACCCATCCTTGCTCCTTGTCTGCTCTTGATCTTTCTCAGCCCTGTACTTGAAAGTAAGTACACTCCAATAGAGAGAGTACACGTTGGCCAACACACTGATATGCTCAACGAGGGATTACTTTTCGCAGACCCGTGTATATTGACCCACTGCACCCTGACATTGGTGTGTACTTAGCATGGAATAACTGCAAGCACACCACGAAGACAAATGATCAAATACAATATCAATTCACCTTAGCTGGTCCAAGGGCTTCTTCAAATCAGGTACATTGTGGATATAATACCCAACAAAAGCTATGAACATACTTATTTTAATTATGTCTGATGATATATTTCAAAAAGTTACTGATTGTCAGTCAACAAAATAAAAATGATAATCAATTTCAAAAATAGTTGATGGAAGTATAGATGTGAGAAAGGATTGAAGATCACTTTTAATTCAAATTATGAAAATTTTAAGAAGAAAACGGATGAATCTATAGCAGAAATGTATGATAGATTTAACATGATAATCAATGAGTTAAAGGGATAGAATAAAGATATATTTCTCATTGAAAAAATGATAAATTAGTCATTTTCTTCTCATGCATAGGAGTCTAGAATCCTGGACATTAAAGAAGAAAGCTATCACAAAGAAATTACAACAGATGCTTTAGTAGGAAAGTTGAAGTCATTTGAACAAATATTGAAGAGTGGAACTGAAACAGAAGCTAAGTATAATATCTTAACATCTAGAGAAAAATTAGTTGCTTTCAGAGTTATTGAGGATGAGCCATCTGTTTCTGATAATGACATGTTTAATCTTCTAACAAGGAGACAAGAAAATGTATAAAATCATAAGGCTCAAGGAGAAGAGACAGATATTTAGGGACACCAAAGTTTGATAAGATTCCTAATAATGAGATAATCTGTTACACATGTAGAAAACTTGGACATATATCAACAAAATGTCATGATCAACAAAAGAAAAGATCAAGTAAAATTGATCAGAAGAAGATATACCTGAAGAGAAAAGATAAGAAAAAGGGGAAATGTTTTCTACTAAAACCTGAAAGGACACAAGTTCTGAATCATGCACTTCATAAGATATTAAAGAAGAAATGTTGCTGAAGAAGAATATAACAACCCAAATATTTATTTACCAGAGTTCGACTATGGGAAATATCGCCCTGCCGTTGGGTTATTGCCGGTGGTTGAACTATGAGTTGGGCGGCAGAGCTTTCGGTAAGATATCGCCCAGCGGTAGTAATAACTCTTGCGATAAAATGGCCAATTCATTTAGTAGAGCTCCCAGGAAGTTACCACATTGTCATAGTAGTTATTGTGTGGCGGTAGTGGTTGGTTGCGTAATTGGTGTAGTAGGTACCGCGTGGGGGTAGATAAACTGTGGGGCGATAACGTCAATTCATCGAAGCGATGCGTTGTTGCGACAATCGTCAACCGCGCTGTGGTAGGTTATTATTGTTCGGTGGTAGCAAGGTTATAACGGCGTGGCCATGTATCGGCCTATGATTGTATATTTTGGGTGGTGGCCTCAAGAATAAAGCCGACAATTGAAGGTACCGTGCAAGTGTAGCTAGCTTCTGAATGGAGGTAGCTCAACTTAAAGCCTAGGATATGGCATTTTCACTTCATTTATTTTGAGGTTTAGTTCTGAGCGGATGGAGCGGGGAGGAGAGGAGTCAGAAAAAGGAGATCTCGCCGCCATTGGAGTTTTGGAGCTACGATTTGCGAGATGAGTTTGGAACTATGGAGGCAAAGCCGTAGCGGTCATTTCCATTCGGTTAGAATCTCTCCCATGGAGCCGAAATGAACTTCAAGGGTAACAATCCATCTTCTTGGACATGTGAAGTCCTTCATTTTTGGCATGAGAGGGTAGATGCTCCACGAGAATATGTAAGTGGGTCTCTCTATGGTTCGATTTGTTGTATCCCCGTTATATTTTCATTTATAATCTGGAATCGAAGTATGGAATAAGCATGATATATGAATCCCATCCAGACAGATTGTTCTTGATTGGTGATGATTGTTTGTGTGCAGGAGAAGTCTCAGTGGTAATCGTGTAGATTTCTTAGTCACGGGGTGTGCCGATGGTTGTAGTGAGAGTACTGGAGTGGGTCTCCAGGAAAACGCCCTTTCATGGGAAGAAAAGATAATTTGTCCCCTACCACGTGGAGATTGCGCTACCGCCATTGGTAGCTCAGTGAGCACTGTTTGTAAGGCCTATGTAGTGGAGATCTGGTGGACCGAAATTTGTGTAATAAGCTATAATTGCTCCGCTATTGTGGCCAAGATAGCGGCCTTGGACATAACGTGGTTATGGAATGTGTGATTGGGCAAGGGGAGGCTGATCCACATCATGGCTTGCGAGCATTGAGGTTTGAACAACAGGCTATGGTTAACCTGTACCCACCCTTTGACAATTGAATTGGAGTAAGTCAGTGGTAAGGATCCAATGCAGTTAGTTTCTTGACATTATCGTAGCATAGGAAGGATTGAGTCTCAGGCTACGGTCTAAAAAGACTAGAAATGCTCAAAGGTACCATTTTGAAGATGGAGGTGGGGCTTGAATCTCAGCACACTGTTAATGTTGCCTGAGTTCACATACCGTCTGGCCGAACATCCCAATGTTGTGGCGAATGGTACTTAAATTGCATGTTCTGGTTGCCTTTATAAATAAATCTATGCTGAATGCCTGCAGAGAAGGAGCACTACCACCCCGAGTGAGGGGTTGGGTAATTCTAATTAGGTGAGCTAATGCTGACCGTTGCCTTATTTTCCACCTTCCAGGTGGAATGTCTTTGTGCAGGTGCAGCTGAGACAAGATGGAAATAGCGGGCTTAAGCCAACTATTGCAAAGCAGTCCCTCAAAGTACAAAACGAAGTGTGTTTCATTTTACTCATGTGTGGCCGGCCTGTGTGCCAAAGTATGTGAAACAATAATATTTGAGGAAACTTTGTATAGCCTTAATGCCATAACATTTGTGTATTGTGTTATCATTCCTATTTTACTTTAGTGGACATTCTCAAGGTTAGGTTCTTTGTACAAACTTAAATTACTTTCGCTAGAATGTACTTTGAGTGAGGATGCGTTAAATTGGCTTATTGTTTCAATACATAACTCCACTAACTGTCTGTAGAATATGTCGTTGGGCCCCGACCGGACCATCTGTTATATCCTATATGACAGATTGGGGTGTTAAAATTTGGTACCACACTCTGGTGTCAGTCTTTATTATTTGAATTCGTGGGAAAACTATTTTAAGGGTGGTGAGCACTTGTATGTGCTTTACCATTATAACATGAAAGACCCATGAATTTCTATTTCAGAATGAAAATACACTTGTTTGAGGAACCTGTGTGTTCCTATAATTGAGTTTTGGCAATTTGTTTGTCGCCTAATTGAGTGTTTCTCAATTATAGGTCATGGGCGTGACAGTGCCATGATGCAAATTCTGCGCTCGTCGATCCCCAATGGCGTGACAGGAACCCAGGACCTTGATAACTGAGTTTGACGACCGTCGACGGGGGGGTCACGCCCTAGGTCACGGGCGTGACACATAGGTCACGGGCGTGACACATAGGTCAAGGGCATGACAGGGCCATGATGCAAATTCTGCGCTCGTTGATCGTCTCGCTGAGATCGACGATTGTCGAAGGGGGTCACGCCCTAGGTTACGGCGTGACACATAGGTCACGGGCGTGACAGGGCCATGATGAAAATTCTACCCTCGACGATCGTCTTGCGGAGATCGACGATCGTCGAAGGGGGTCACGCCCTAGGTCACGGGCGTGACACGTAGGTCACGGGCGTGACAGGCCCGGGTTGCAAAAATCTTCGCTCGACGATCGTCTTCATGAGATCGACGATCGTTGAAGGGGTCACGCCCTAGTCACGGGCGTGACGGGTCGGTAACGGGCGTTACCAACCCGTGACTCCAAGTCTAGGTTGATGGACCTCAATTTTTGGGCTCCCTAAGGTTCTGTCATGACAGACCGACTCTTAGGGGTCTAGCCAGAAATGGGATGTTACAAATTCCAATAAACAAAACAAAAATTTCATCCCCGAAATTGAGGTTAAGCCTACAGGGATTTCTACCGGAATAAAATAAGCTTGTAACATCCCATATGGCTCCTCCTATTGGGTTGAAGTGACTACTTATTTGATAAACAAAGGGCAATCCCCCAATAAACAAAAGATTAGCCCCTATTTTCCTGCACATGCCTGGTTCTCGATTTCCTTTACCTAGTCCTACCAGTTCAATACAAGAAGTTAATTTATAGTATACATAGAGGTGGTGATGTATACCTGACTGAACAACTCCGGGTATTTTTGCCTCATCAGGTCCTGCGGTTCTCAGGTGTGTTCGTCCTGACCATGATTCCTCCACAGAACCTTGACTAAGGGGATCTTCTTGCGGCACAAGATCCGTACTCCTTTGTCATCGATTCGAACCGGCTCTAACTGAACAGACCGGTCTGAAACTACCGGCCCCTCGGGGGTCAAAATCTGTTGCTCCGTTCGTAGTAGAGCCCTTCTCAGCGAAGAAATGTGGAAGATGTCGTGTAGAGTTGCCAGCTCTAGTGGAAACTCCAGCCTGTAAGCTAGGGCCCCGATCCGCTCCAGGATCCTGTAAGGGCCCATATACCTAGGGCTGAGCTTCTTTCTCCGACCGCGCACCGTGAAACTCCATGCATGGGCCGGATCTTCAAAAACACTCGGTCCCCCACCTGTAATTCCACCTGAAGATGTCGGGCGTCATAATACTTAGCTTGTCTACTCTGTGCCTCTAACATCTTGTCTCTGATCAGTCTCACCTGAGCCTCGGTGTCTTCAACAAAGTCTGATCCCAACGCCTTCGGATCCTCGTCCTGAACCCAAGAAAGCGGGGTCCTGCATTTCTATCCATACAAGGCTTCATAAAGCGCCATCCTAATACTGGACTGGTAGCTGTTATTATAGGAGAACTCGACCAACGCCAACATCTTCTCCTACGGCTCCCCTCGGTCCAGTATACACAGTCATAGTAGATCCTCCAACGTCTTGTTGGTGCGCTCTGTCTTCCCGTCCGTCTGAGGGTGGAAGGTTGTACTGAAGCTCAATCGGGTGCCCAGATATGCTTGCACTGATCGCCACTCCCTGGATGTAAACCTTCCATCGCGGTCCGACACTATCGTCCTGGGAACGCCATGATATTAGATATACTGCTCCACGAACTCGCGTACCAGCACTCCTACTAAGTCATCCTTCCTGATTGGTATAAAGCGGGCCACCTTCGTCAACCGATCAACAATCACCCAGATCGAGTCATTCCCTGTCCGAGACCGGGGAAGCCCATGTATAAAATCCATAGCTATATCATCAAACTTCCACTCCGGCACCGGGAGTGGCTGCAACAGTCCTTCGGGGTTCCTGCACTCCGCCTTCACCAACTAACATGCCTCGCAATGGGTCATGAAGTACGTAATGTACTTCTTCATCCCTGGCCAAAACATCATCTTCTTCAGATTTGCCGTCATCTTGGTGATCCCCGGGTGTATAGAGTATCTGCTATAATGCGCCTCCGCCATGACGTCCTCCCGAATCCGGCCTCCTGCGGGTATATATACTCTGCCTTTGAAATGTAGAAATCCATCTCTCAGGGAATAATCTCCTATCGAACCCTCCTCCAAGGCTCGGAATATCGGCTCTGCCCATGCATCTGTCCTCTGTCCGTCCCGGATGCGGTCTCAAATATCATCTATGGCCACCATCGATGCCAGATACTCCTTATACAAGTCTGGATCATCCTCGGACACTATGGATATCTGAATATCTGTTAAGGACCGGACTAGCTCCATGGACATAACCTAGGGCCCGGCTTCGGAAGTGGCAGCTCTCCGACTCAACGCGTTGGCCAGCACGTTTGCCTTCCCTGGATGGTAGTGCATATCATACTAATAATCTGCTAAGAACTCCACCCAGCGCCTCTGCCTGATATTCAGCTCCTTCTGCGTGTCCACGTATTTCAGGTTCTTGTTGTCGGAGTAGATGTCGCAGTGGACTCCATAAAGATAATGGCGCAAGACCTTCAGAGCAAAAACGACCTCTCCCATCTCAAGATCATACACTGGGTAGTTCTGCTCATGCTTCTTCAACTGGCGAGACACATATGCAATCACATGGCCCTTCTGCATCAGTACAGCTCCCATACCCTGGTAGGAAGCATCAGTATAGACCTGAAAACCTTCTCTCCCCGAGGGGAGAGTAAGTATGGGGGTCGAGGTGAGTCGATCCTTCAGCTCCTGGAAAGCCGCCTGGCACTATGGGGTCCAAACGAAAGGTGCCTCCTTCTTCGTCAAGGATGTGAGTGGGAGGGAAATTTGGGAGAACCCCTCCACGAACTTCCGGTAATAACCGACAAGTCCTAGAAAGCTTCGTACATCAGTGGATGACTTCAACTGCGGCCAATCTTGAACTGCCTGAATCTTTGCCGGATCAACTACCAACCCGGCTCCGCTGATAATATGGCCTAAAAAGCCCACCTCCTTCAACCAGAACTGACATTTGCTGAACTTTGCATATAAGTGATTCTCCCGCAGTCTCTGTAGGGTAAGTGCTAGATGGCGAGTGTGCTCCTCCTCCGTTCTCGAGTAGATGAGGATGTCATCGATAAACACAATGACAAACACATCTAGGTACTCCTTGAAAACCTGGTTCAAGAGGGTCATGAACGCCGAAGGTGCCTTCGCGAGCCCGAAGGGAATCACCGTAAACTCAAACAATCCATATCTGCTACTAAAAGCAGTCTTCTTAATATCCTCCTCTCGAATCTGAAGCTGGTAGTATCCCGACCTCAAATAAAATTTTGAAAAGAATTGCGCCCCTTCTAGCTGGTCGAACAGCTCGTCTATCTATTGGAGCGGATAGGTATTTCGGACGATCAGCATATTTAGTGCTCGATAATCGATGCACAGGCGAAGTGTCCCGTCCTTCTTCTTCATGAATAGGACCGGGGCTCACAATGGCGAGGAACTCGGTCTAACAAATCCCGCCTCCACCAACTCCTGCAACTGAGTCTGAAACTCCGCCAACTCCTTTGCGGCCATCCGATAAGGGGCCCTAGACGCCGGCTTGGCCCCCGGTACAAGCTGTATCTGAAAGTCCTGCTCTCGGAGCGGAGGTAGTCCTGGTAGTTTATCAAGAAAGATGTCAGCAATATCTCGCACCACCGGTATGTCTGTCACAGACTCCTTGAATTCTGCCATCTCAAATAGGATCTGATAGACATCCTCTCTTTGCAGATGGGCCTTAACGGCCTGTACCGAAGATAAGAATATTCGAGAGACAGGTCTTATACCTTCGATGACAATGAACGAGTCCCCGTGTCTCACGGTGATCCACTTCGCTTGGCAATCAATCTGGGTATGGTTCCAGTGCAGCCATACAATGCCCAGGATCAAGTCGTAGTCTGTCAGCTTCAAAATCGTTGTTGGAGCCTCGAACGCCTTTCCACCAATTTCTGTCTCCATATTGCAGTGGTCCGTGGTAAGGAGCTCGGATACATCCGGTAGTCGCACCCTAATCTTTGAGCCTGTGAATCGCTCCACTCCTTCCAGTCCTTCTACGAATGTCTCCGACACAAAGGAGTGGGTAGCTCCAGTATCGAACAACATGCAGGCAGGCTTTCCACTGATAAAGACTATATTTTGGGTGATTAGATGTCTTAGAGTTCTATAATGAGTTTTCTTTCCTTGCTAATCTATCTAGTGCGATTCTAAGTTTGTAACAACTGAAAGGGAAATTCTTTGAAATTAAAGAAGCATTGCAGCGTACCTGCTATGACCTGCTCTAGATTCCGAGGTTGCGCAAGGTCCAAAGCATATACCTGTTCCCTTCCCTGTCTACGATCTCCCTCCTAGTATCCACGACCGTGGCCGCATCCTCGGCTTTCGTAATGCTGAGCTGGTGGGCCACCCTGTGATGCTGGAGGTGGTGCCCCCCTCATCGGGCAGTTCCTCCGGATGTGCCCAATCTGATGACAATGGAAGCACTCTGGTGGGGGATACGCCATTCTCCCGGGTCTCGGCATCTCCTGCATCCGAAGAGGTTGAGAGGCCAATATCACCTGCTCTCTCGGCTCCTTCCTCACTTCCTGACGAGGCTGGTCCTCTGTCCTTCCCCCCTCTGGTATAGAACCTCGTCGCTGGTCATCTCTGACTCTCCTTCCCTGATCCTCTGTTTGCCGCTTCCGGCCCCGAGTGGTGTGCCAATCGGCCTCAATCCTCTTTGCCATTTCCAAAATCAGGGAGATAGGCCCGTCGGATACAAACAACAAAGCCTCCATAAAGTCCTCCCGTAGGCCCTTATAGAACCTCTTGATGTACCCTTCTTCATCCAGCTGGTAAGAATCTGCATATCGAGCCAGATGGTCGAACTCCCGATGGTACTCCACCACCGTCCGGGTGCCCTGCTTCAGCTGTAATAACCGCTCCTCCAACTCATCCCTGGCCGACTGCGGAACGAAATTCTCCAGCAGCGCGGCCCTGAACTCTTCCTAAGTAACCTCCGCAACCTCCCTATCGGCAAATGACATGTACAACAGTGTCTTCCACCACCTCTTGGCATGGGACTCCAGGCAAGAGACAACTAGAGCCACCCTCTCCTCCCAGGGACACCGTATCCCGGTCAGCATCTCGTACATAATATCCAGCCACTCTTTCATCCGAACTGCCGACTCTGTCCCCAAGTAGGACGGGGGAGAAAGTCCTCGGAAGATGCTCAACCAGTTGGCCCCTGGATTTGGCTGCGGGACCGGAACCTGCTGTGCCCTGAAAGCCTCCAGAATGCCAATAAGAGTCTGTCCCATATCTGACTGAAGGCAAGGAGTGGGGACCGGTGGAGGTGGTGCAACATCCTGAGCCTGTTGAACTCCACTTTGTTGCAGAGGCTGTGATTGAGGCTGCGTAACAAAAACCCATACTTGAGAAAACGTTCAATTTTTTTTTACTAAAAGTGGACAATTTATATGTGATCCCCATATGGGCACACCACTGCTTCCGCTGCTTAGTTTGTCCCCAAACTAAACTCGAGCGGGGGTGACCCAGGGTTCGTGGACTGCTACCTTTTTCAGATCGATGTTTCCTTTGATACCACTTGTAAGACCCCCCCCCCTTTTTTTCTTTTTAAACCCGGGGTCTTAGGCCCAGAATCGCTGCTTTGCGGTGACACCTTCACGTCCTGAAGGGTCATCACCACAAGGCGTCGATTCTGCCATCCAATTTGATCACAGAAAGGTAGCATAAAATGAAGTAAGTAAAAGCAAGTCCACCGAAATAAATCACATATATAAAAATAAAAATCCACGAAGGGAGTGTCCACAGAATAGTATATCAGAGTACTAAAAATACGGGCTTAAGCCCGGTACAACATGTACTCACTACAAATCACTCATGCGGAAGAAAAAATAGAAACTACTCAAGTCGAGACTCACGGTCCCGGATGTATGAACTCCGGAGCTAGACTGCCCCATCTCCAAGCGCACAGGTCTTTGGGGCTGCTCCTCCATACTGGGCTCCACTATCCCCTAAATGATGTGGTTCGAAAACTATTAGTCATAAAGACTAAGCCCTATCATCCCCTACCCCTTCCCCCATGGCTCCTAGGTACCGAGCGGAGAGGAAGAAAGGGAAGGCCATGAAGGTGGAGAATGAATCAAAAGAAAATAGGTGGCAGCGGAACTAATCTAGCAATTCTATAATAAATATGACAGAAACAGAAAGTAGGAAAAGTAACCTTAACTTATGTGCGGAAGCGCATAAGCCAAGGGATCTTTTGCAAGGCTCCAATCGTATAAAGTGTCCCATACCACTTATACGTTGGGGTGTCGGTTATCAAACAACAATATATATATATTGAATTTAACTTTAATTTTAAAACATGCCCACACAAGCTTATAGACCAAGGGGTCGTTTTGCAGGTCCTAATGTATAAGCGTCCCATACCACTTATACTTTTGGTGTCAGGGTTAAATGAATTGATTATGCTATGACATGCAAGTGGGTATGATGGAACATGCAAATGCAACTCACGCACCCGACTCTATGCACACAGACCTTTAGTTCACCCTTTCGGAGCCGTTACCTCCCAGGATACCTCCTAAGTGGCAGATGGAAACGGTGGGTTGGGCCTCGTCCACCTCTAAACAAGTAAAGCACAACCGATCAGACCTATCGTACGCCTCAACTCTTGGTGCACTAAGGGGACGCCCGCGTAGTCTTGCCGGCTGACGCACCGAACTTAGCTTTGGCGAAGTGTAAAAACAACACTTGCCGAGTCAGCGTATTGGCGTTGGTGCCTCGACCCTCCAATACCGAAGACCCAGCACCTTAATTTTCATTCCTTTTATGAACATGCAAATTTAATCGTAATCACACAAAAACCGAGTCGAAGCACCCCGGACCAAAACGACCGTCTCTTAACCAACCGAGTCGAAGCTCTTCGGACCATTCCATCCGTCTCTTAACCCACCGAGCCGAAGCTCCCCGGACCATTTTGTCCGTCTCTTAACCAACCGAGCTGAAGCTCCCATCAATCTTCCTGTGCTAATAATGTTTGTGAAAGTTGCAACCCTAATTACTATGTTACTCTTGTCAGCTTATTATTACAGTTTACGTTAACCCAGGACTGCCCTCGGTATTCCTCGTTAAGGGCTCTCGCAGGGCACTAGGAACTATGATGGTAGCTGAAACCCATCGTTCCCTTTCGCAAGGCACTTATTGTTATTGGTTGAATTCCCTTACCCATTCCCTTCTCATGTTACGATAGGCTAACCTTGGGTGATTTTTGACCTTCCTCTCTTCGGGGAAGACGATCTTTCGTCAAACCCGAGCACCTTTTAACTCTAGTTAACACCACTTCTCTTTATTCTTCATTTCATTCTATTGCGATATCATCCACATCTATCCTCCCAGACAAAATGGCTTACTCCAACACTATCCCAGATCATGTCCTTTTGCAATTTAAAAATTTGTTATATGCAGACCAACCTAGACTAAATGTCGAACCGGTTAGGCAATGATCCAATATTCATCCAAATGCCCTAAGTTATTTACAGGAGACTTATCATGATATAATGAGCCTAAATCCAGAATGTGGTAATTTTGCTAATTTATCTGTAATTTAATTAATTTCCTGAAAAATTCCAAGGGCTACCGGTTTGAAAATGAACTACCCTAAGTTCTCATGCAAGATGTCCAACAAAATTATAATAAATAGTATGCTATCTCAATATGGTAAATCCAAAGTATCATAATTTTTCTATCATCAAAAGGGCACTAAAACTATTTTAGCCATAGCTTCTATATTTCGTTATTTATGAATCAAGTACAGAGAATATTCTTCCAAAAATTATAAATAAATTATACTATGCATATAAAGCCTTAAAAATAGCATTCGGCCACTTTCATAATTTTTCAGTAATAATATCATCCATAATTAATTTCCAAAGCATAGAACCCCTTTTTAACATTTGTGAAGGAAGTACTAGATTTACTCAACTAAAATTATACAAAAATTCAAGGGTAACCATTATGTCCTAAAACATTTACTTCCAAGATTTCATGAGATTTCAATGATCAGAAAGATACAAATAATTAAAACATCAATTAGGGCTATAATCAACTTGACAAATGCAGTGTTGGAAATAAACATCATAAAATTCCAGTAAAATTTCTATAAATTATACCTACTCCAAAACTAACTCTACCCATATTTTATAGCCTTTAGATAATGTTTAGTGATGGATTATGCTTAACTAGTATTTTACCCTAAAGCTAAGATTAGGGTTTTGAGGTGTCTACCTATCTCCAAATCCTCCAAGATTCCATCCATATGATTTATATTATGTTAATGTCGACTCTACAGAATTTCAAGACAATATGAGAGCAATTGCCCCCATGTCCTTCACAACCCTCAAAACCCTCCATTTAGGGTTTGAGCTTGGATCCTAGGGTAAACCAACTCCTATTCTCACCATTTTCTCCAAGTGGGTTATAATAACCCTTCCAAATCAGTGGTCGAAATATCAGCCTCTATTGAGGTGATTTGACCATTCCAACTTCTAGTGCACTCTTTACTCAAAAATGCCTCTCTATTGCCTAGTTAAGAATAGGTGACTCCCTATCCAAAACTCATCTCAATGAGTTGAAAATTTTTGCAGAGATAAGTTTATAGCCAGGGACCACTCACCAAAATTTGGGAGGGTTTGGAAGTCATTTGACCACTTAAATAAATTCCTCTAAGTTTATTAAATTAAAACCAAAACTTTAGGAAAAGTATCTCCAAAAATTCCCATTTTTGGACAGCCTCATGAAATGGCTAAGGGTAACCCCCTGCCAAAATTTCAAGTCATTTGGACAAAGGAAGAAGAGTGGGCATCCATTTTAGTTTCTACCAAACTCTAGGTATAGCCCCCATTAAAATTGGTGCTGCGGTCAAACCGCTTACCCAAATGAGTTGAAATTAATTTTAAATTAAACTAGACTCCAAGGGCTACAACTTTCGTGACTGGCTATTTTTTCTAAAACAGCCTGTAAATGCTTCGGTTTGCAGCATCAAAATAAGCCTATTTTATGTATATTTACCTTATATATTATGCACTTAATTTTCATATTATAATAATGTTTTACTATTCATCTCCCCTACTAAACAAAACCCGAAACAGAAACTCAGAAAAACCATATTTCCTGTAACCCTTCTGTGATCCGTCGTTGGCTGTCTGGTCACTTACCTGGCCAGCCACCACCACCACCACCTCCGTCGAGGCGATGGCTATCGGTCGGCGGTGGTTTGGCCGCGGGAGGTGGCGATTTCCGGCATACCCGAAAAATATATTTTTCATGGTTTTCCATGAAAAATCGAGATAGGTTCGGCTCCGTTGAGCACGAACATCATTCCTAAGATCCTAAGATCTACCCATAAGAGAAGAAGTAGAGGAGGACCTTGTTCGCAGTTTGAAGACGAGATGAACGTCGGATTGTCATTGCACGGTGGTGGCGTTACCGAACTTCTCCTACAGTAAGAGCAGAAATTTGAATTCATTTGTTCTAGAGTGTAACCTTCTCCTCTTGCTCTAATGGGGGTTTTATATGTCTCCAAGTGGGGAGGGGAAAGGATGAAACATTCATGGCCATGAATGCCCTCTCTCTCTTAATATTATTTCGGTTATGGTGCAGGGAAGGAAATGGTGGAAGATGAGAAGACTGATCCATGTGGAGATTTCCTATTGGGTCAACTCTTCCTCATTTTATTAAGTAATCAGAGAAAGAAACGGCTCAAAAATACTCCTGCTGTAAATTCCCATAATCAGAATTGATTATGACTTCGGTTACAAAAATTTCCAGCCTGGCTGACATTTCGGCCCTTGTCACAGGCGTGTCACGTATGTCACGGGTGTGACAGACCCTTGTGGAAAGTTCTGAGTTCGACGATCGTCTAACTGAGTTCGACGATCATCGAAGGGGGGTCACTCCCTAGGTCATGGGCGTGACACAGGTCACGGGCGTGACAGGGCCATGATGAAAATTCTGCGCTCGTCGATCGTCTCGCTGAGATCGATGATCGTCGAAGGGTGTCACGCCCTAGGTCACGGGTGTGACACATAGGTCACGGGCATGACAGGGCCATGATGCAAATTCTTCCCTCGACGATCGTCTTGCGGAGATCGACGATCGTCGAAGGGGGTCACGCCCTAGGTCACGGGCGTGACATGTAGGTCACAGGCGTGACAGGCCCGGGTTGCAAAAATCTACGCTCGACGATCGTCTTAATAAGATCAACGATCGTCGAAGGGGTCATGCCCTAGTCACGGGCATGACAGGTCGATCACGGGTGTGACCAACCCGTAACTCCAAGTCTAAGTTGATGGACCTCAATTTTTGGGCTCCCTAAGGTTCTGTCACGACATACCGACTCTTATGGGTCTAGCCGGAAATGGGATGTTATAGTTACTATAGTGGTGGCTGCTAATCATGAAGAGAAAAAGAGCCGAACTAGCAATGCAGATAAGACAAGTATACCTATCAAACTGTAGCTAGGGGACACAAGTGTTGTATTAAAATCTCGGAACCGTTGAGTAATCTTACCAACACGAAGACTATTATCTTTTCTAAGAAACTTTTAGGGTTGTTAACTAAATTAAAAGAAGAGACAACTTACATAAAGAAAAGCACTTGCACTTAATCAGAGAGGCCACAACTAGCAAATAAAACAAGCGGTTAAATAATGATAAGTAAAAGCATTTGATCGAGAATCACCTCGGCCTAAGTTGATCAAAAATGAGATAATAAACTCTAACTTCATAAGGCAAAAGACCTTGACCGTAGAGGTTCCTAAAGCATTAAGACGCTTCTCTCAAAGACGTGCCCACCTGAGTTTAGGAATGTCCGACTTAACTCTCGTCCAAATCGAAGACCTAAAGATCGCTTTACGCTGTTAACCCCACTACTGGATTTCACTCCAATCCAGGACATTTAACTTCTGCCTCTCTTGAGGGGTTCATGCAAGTCTCTTTACTCTTGAGTGTTCACTCCAAACTACGAGCCTCTCGTCTATCTAAGAGTGGAAACAAAGATGAAAAATATATATCGATGATATATCTCCAAACATGATTAATCAAGTGTAAATCAAGGTGTAAACCTTACAAAAGAAAAGTAAACTAGAGCATCATAACTTAATAACCTCAAACCTCGGATCATCAAGATCGAGTACAAGGAGGATTAGTTAATCATGGTGAAGTGGAGGATGAGAGATGAGTAGGAGTACAAGGAAATAAATTAGAGACAAGTAAAAGTAAACAGACTTTAAATTAATTCAAACAGAGAGCTTAGAACTTGAAATTTAAAAACTATTACACTTGTAGGAAAATGAGAAACTAAGCTAGCACTAAAAGTAAACTACTAAAGAAATTTCAAGAAGTATTACAGAAAAAGTAATACCGAAACTAAAACTTAGAAAAACTAAAAATTTGAAAAGGAGAGAAGAAGAACACTAAGGAAGAACTGAAAATGGCAGCACTTCCCCTCTCCAAATATAATTTTTCAAACACAAGTTATGGTGTTCAAATTATATTATTTTAAAAGAGACACGCCCATGCCTCCTGTCATGCACGGAGGTTAACCTTGGTATGAAATCTGGCGGGAAATGATGATTGCGACGTGCATTAATGGAGGTTGCAGGCTTTTTTGAAGAGCGAGACTTGTTCTTTGGCAACAAGCATTTTGGCAGGGAGGGCTCGACGATCGATGAAGAGAAGGAGCAGGATGAGTTCGATGAATGCAGAATGAAGACGGAGCTCGACAAAATTGGCTTAGTTTGACGAAAAGGCTAAGCTCGACGAAAAGGCTGAGTTCGACGAAATTGGAGGAGTTCGTCGAAAGCAGAATGAAGGCGTATCTCGATGAAATTGGAGGAGTTCGTCGAATGCAGAATTAAGGCAGAGCTCAACGGAATTGGAGGAGTTCATCGAACGCAAAATGAAGGTGAAGCTCGACAAAATTGGAGGAGTTTGTCGAAGGCAGAATGAAGGCCGAGCTCGACGAAATTGGTTGAGTCCGACGAAAAGGCAGAGCTCGACGAAAAGTCTGAGTTCTACAAAATTGGTTGAGCTCGATGAAAAGGCTGAGTTCAACAAAAAGGCGGAGCTCGGCAAAAAGTCTGTGTTTGACGGAAAGGCGGAGCTCGACGAAATTGGCTGAGTTTGACGAAAAAGCTAAGCTCGTCGAGAAGGCTGAAAACCTACAAACCCGCAAAGAAAAGAGAAAACATTAGTGGAATAAATATATATATACAAAAGGAGGTCAAAATAAATCTTTAAAAACATGATTTACATAATAAAAACCTGTAATTACCCTAGTAGTTTAAACTGCAAAACGTATTATCAAACTCCCCGAAGCTTAAGCATTGCTTGTCCTCAAGCAAAAGTATAAAAACTAGCTAACAAAAAAGTGACTAATCAGGAAAATTTCTAATTATGCTAACACAAGTACTATGTTAAATTCGAAGTAGGGAGAAGGTGAAACATAAACCTAAAATAATTAAATAAACATGGTTTAACAATTTATAAACTTTACTAATGAAAATTAATCATCCAAATTTTTAACAAAATTCTTTAAGTAAATTTAAGCAAAACAACAAAATGAACAAATGCATTGAGTTGTTACTAGATCCAAGAGACACATTATAACAATATCAATTAAATAACAAAAATCAAAATTTAAATCCAAAACTTTACTAATTTACTTTTCTTTTTTACTTAGCTAAAAAATAAAATTCAAAAACATGAATCAAAAGGGCTTATTAGGACCGAAACTCTTTGTTTAGGATTATGATTAGGAGTGGTATTCAAAGATAAACAAGGAGGCTCAAAAATCACACAAAACTAAAATAAAGGTTTCAAAAATTTCATCATGAATAAAATATTAATTTTTTTTCTTTTTCTTTTCCATTTTCTTTTCTTTTCAAAATAAAAGGCCATAAATAATTTTTCTTTTCATTTTGAAATTGGCCAAACAAAAGTAAAATACTTCTTTTGAGTATACTTTTTCAAAAAAGTTCTCCTAATATTACACAAAACAACCTCATCAAAATCATGAAATTTTTTCATGAAACTCAAATGGTTAGTGTGATTAGATAGGTTGGAAAATTTTAGCTTTGCTGAAAATGAAATGATAAGTGAAGCTATCAATTGAAATCGGAAAAATAATCAAAAGCGGCTAACTAGGGATAAAAATTTTTAGGTTGGCAAAAATGCTCAAACGAAAACAAAAATGGCCTAAATAATTTTCAAGTTTTTAAATTTATTTAAATCATAAGCTTTGAAAATTTTCAAAAATAAAATCCTAGATGATAAATGAAGACTAATGAAATTATCATGAAAATATAAATAATAAGCGACTTGGATCGTTCACATCTACTACGCTAATAAAAAATTGACATTACAAAAATTATCCAAAAATGAAAAGGAAAATAGTGGATGAAAAATTTTCAAGAAAGTAAAGAAAATAAAGGACCAAAACCATAATAAAATTGCGAGTTTTAGAAAATCGTTTCACATTAAAATGCTACCGTGAATTAGAAACACAGCAAGGCAAACATTTTACTTGTGAAACATAATTAAAAAGAATGACTGAAAAGATCATAATTAGCTAAGTTATTATAGGGAATATTGAGAAAAACAAAAGAAAAAGAAAGGGATACTGCTGAAATACCAAAATTCATTTAAACGTTCAAAGTAAGAACAAATAATATATATATATATATATTTTTGATTTAGAAATATATATTTGTTTGGGTTTTTAAGATATTCTCTTTTTTTTTATTTTTAAGATATTTATAAAAATAATATATAGACAAGAGAAGGAGGAAATCCTCCCCCAAGCTTAAAATGGACATTGTCCTCAATGAAGAAAGGAGGGGAAGGAGAGAGAGAAATTAAAATAGAAATGAAAGTACAGAATTGAATAACATGTACTTCCCCGGATTTATGCATCACGAATGTTGATTGACGCCACTCCCCCATGCTTGCACTTTGGAATTTCTTTAAATGTCTTCATTGGACTTCGTGATGGATTCAGCAGCATTAGAGCAGGCGATCGCAGAAGCTTCATCTTGTCAGAGCCGTCCAGGGCAAAAATTGTTAAATATAGAAAATAGAAAATTAATTTGGGCTGCCTGCCAAGAGCGTCCATTGTTTAAAACATTATTTGATCTTGACGCAATAAAATAATATTGTCCAAAAATAGTTTGTCCAATAATAATAATAATATTCAAAATAATATTCAAAGTTTTTTTAAAAAATTAAAAGTCTTAAGTTATCAATAATTCAGATCATGCAGAATAAAATTAATATAGTTTGGAAGAACATCACTACAGAAATAAAGTTTAAGATGTTGACCATTCACTTTGAACTCACCCTTATCAGAGTGTGAAATTAAAATTGTTCATATAAAAAACTTCTTTAATAGTAAACGACCCAGACCATCATTATAACATTCCGGCCCACGACACAATCGCCGACCCCAAGCATTGTTACAGGGTTGCAGCCCAGGCACCCAAACTCGTATCCTACCTGTTTCTCAGTACGGGAGGTTTTTGAGCATGCCAGGTCTCGAACCCAGCACCTCCTTGACAAGGCACCTTCAATAGCCCTCATCACCAAATGAGCTGCACTTTTTATGTAACAACCAGGCCCACGACATGCTCGCTGACCCCATGCATTGTTACAAGGCTGCAGCCTAGGCACCCAAACCCATCTCCAGCCTTTTTCTCAGCATGGCAGGTTTTTGAGCATGCTAGGTCTCGAACCCAACACCACCTTAACAAGGCACCTTCAACAAACCTCATCACCAACTGAGCTGTTGGGGACTTAAGGTTTGAAAGGAACCATAAGTTAGACCCACGATATGTGGTACCTTTTATGATTCTTGAACGCATCGGAGTATCAGCTTATAGGTTGAAGTTTCCTGCTACCTTCCCTAGTGTCCATGATGTGTTCCATGTGATCTAGTTGCGGAAGTGTCTTCATCGTGATTGTGAAGTCATTGATTATGTTCCCCAGATTCAGTCAAACCTTACGTATATAGAAGAACCTATTCGTATTCTGGACTCTCAAAATCTAGTGTTGTAGAGAAAGACAATCCCCATGGTTAAAGTTCTTTGGAGGAATCAAGACGTTGAGAGCGCAATAGGGGAATTGGAGTCGATAATAAGAGAATCTCATCCGCATCTGTTCCCTAAAATCAGGTATATCTTCAGGATTTTGATTATAATTGGGTGTTGGTTTGGGTTTGACTGTAGGGTTGTGTTAAGTTTCGGGACGAAACTTCTTTTTAGGTGGTATGACTATAACACCCACGATTTTTCTGATATTATTATTTGTTTTGTTGACATCATGGTTATGATGTCAGGGCATTACCCCTTTGTCATTTTAGTATTTGTGTTGCGCTGTTTATGCATTTTCACATCCGTGGGGTCTGTTTGACCAGATCTTTGGGAAATTTGATGGGGTCGAATGTTTTCCTTTATGTAAAGGATGAGGTTTTTGAGGCTTTGAGTTTTGTCTAACTTTGTTGCGATCCGAGCATTTTGATGCCTTGGCGCGTGTTTAGACCCTTGTGATGAATTCTTCTGCTTGTGAGAGCAGTGGATAATTGAGTCTCAAAATTGGTACGTCGGATTCTAGGGTTGTCTTCGGTGTGTAGTTCGCTTATTTCTGCATGCTTCTAGGCCTCTGTTTTTAACCCATATTTCTTGTTCTAATATCTTATTATTATTATTATTAATATTGACCGTATGTTGGCTATATGCCTAGTTCTAATTCCCTAAAATCAGGTATGTCTTCAGGATTTTGGTTCTCGAAAAAGCTCCTTATTCCCGAGAAGAGTTCCCCTTGTTCTCGAGTGACCTTCGGCCTCTTCTCGAGAAGTCTCTTTGTGTACTCGGGTAATTTTCTCTGACTCTAGAGTGATGCTTCTAGTTATCAAGAGGCACTTCCTTGTACTCGAGTAATTCCCCGACTGTACTCGAGAGGTTTTCAGTTCTTCTCGAGAAGTGCCCTTGTTCTCGAGAAGCTTTTTGTAGTACTCAAGTAGTCCTTCCTGGTTCTCGGGAAGCCTTTCTATTAGTACTCGAGAAGTCCCTTATAGTACTCGAGTAGTCCGCCCTTAATACTCGAGTAATTTCCTTGCGGTACTCGAGTAGTCTTCCTTATACTCGAGTAGTCCTTCCCTTTGTACTCGAGTAATTTCCTTGCGGTACTCGAGTTGTCTTCCCTTATACTCGAGTAGCCTTGTAGTAATCGAGTAGTCCTTGCCAAGTACTCGAGTAGTCCTTCCCTTATACTCGAGTAGCCCTATAGTACTCGAGTAGTCCTTCCATTACTCGAGTAATCTCTTCTTTCTTCTCGAGAAGTCCGATTCAGCTGACCCCAAATTCTGTTCTTAAGTGTGATTTTCCAATTTTGACCTTGAGTATATATATATCTACTTCTTCTTCCCCTTTAAACCGATCGACTTTTTATCTAACTCCTGAGCCAGAGCGGTGTGAGCGAGAGACAGAAGATTCTTCCGTATTTCATCCGGTGGCCGTCGTTGGTTCTCCAGTGCTTGGAATCTTCTACTGATTATAGATCCAAAAAGCTCTCATCGAGAGCTACGCCATTATGGTAAAATTTTCCCCATTTCGTGAGTTTTCTCGTTAGGGTTTTTCGTCCTTAACCTCTATTTCGGCAATTTTTGTTCAGATTTCGACTCATCCCATCCTCATTTGCCACGGTCTGCGATGTGGAGTGATTTAGAGGATTTTTTCCGTAAAACCAAGGCAAGTGATGGTTTCCCTTTTATCACTTCCCTTCTTTACCCAGATTTTTGCAAAAAATTCTAACTGCTTGTATTCATAATTATTGAAATAATTTACTGATGTATCTTTCTGATATGATCTCTTGACTAATTGCAATTATAGTCATTATGTTCTTGATTTCATTATCTAGCCGGTTAAAGGTTATACCTTTTGTTGATGTGACTAAACTCCACTTTTATTACGGTCTTTAACTCTCTTGTAGGAATGCGTTAGATTTTATTTTGGATTTTTAATTCTTCCTAAAGGTTGATCAACTGCTTTTAATCTTGATTTGTCTAGTAGAATCTGATGTGCCTTTGTTGCCCTGAGATTTATATCATGGTTTTCTTCGTGGCGATGTCATGGGGCGAGACAAGCCACCAGGCCAATGAAGGCTGTTGTGTGCCACTTAGCTCTAAACCTGGGTCATTGCAGGGTGTGACTTCATGGTTTTTCGTTGTTGCGGGTGTTTTAGTGGATGAACTCACAGCCGCGATGTTTGTTCTCCCTATTAGTACCTTGTGGGGCTCTACCGGGTTTTTGGGCCTTTGTGGTGAAGGGTGGAGTATCCAACCTCCCCCGCATTTTAGACGGATGAATTTTCTTTTGGGTTGTGTCCAGATGAGTTGACCACCCCACATATTTTGATTTTGGTGGAGTTTACCATATGTGGCTAAGACGGGTTAGTTTCTCTCCTGATGGGTTAATCTTGACCTTTTCCCCTTTTAGTCTTGTGCATTTGGGGTGGTGTGGTTACATGATGCTTCACGTAAGTGTTTCTCTTTTTCTTACCTTTATACCTAACTTTTGTACTCGCTATGTATCTTTCCTTTGATCTTGGGTTTGTACCCCTTGACTTATTTTACTTGTGGCTTACTTATGCCATCACTTGTACTTTCTTGCTGAGATATTCTGTCTTTGTAATGCCTCAGGTTCAGAGCTGTAACTTGTTGTCGTGCTGGTTTTGAAGTTCCTGGCTAGCTGTATTGGCTGTGGTTTTGCCTCACAATAGCGAGGTAGTTTTTAGTTTTGTTTACTTTGCTAGTTCATACATACTTTGTTTTTATGTGGGTTCGTGTCAGTTTGTTGATGCCCACATGAATATTGATTTTGGGAACTTTCTAGCTACTTAGTTTTCTTTCTGTGTAAAAGATTTCTTGCTCTTTGGGATGTTTTATGCTAGGATTGCATGGTAGTTATTTTCAAGTATAAAAATTACTATTACTACCTCATGCATTACATGTTTTAAAATGTAAAATCACTATATTTAACAACCGTACAAATCTACTTTTATTTGTACAAACTTTAGAACTTGTATTCATTGAGGTGTCCTTTGGGAACCTCTAAGCTCTTGTAGGATGCCTAATCTAATAAAAGAAGTAATTTCGCAGTGTTTAATTACTTTTCTTGTGGACTAGATGAGCCACTAAGCTTAGTGATACAGCTAACTACTGCACTTAAATTGACTTTTTCCTTTAAATAACTTAAAGAATCTTCTTCATATTTAAGTTGGTGTTTTCCTGAGCGTCCGTAGTTATCCCCTACTGACGTTGCATCATGACGCGCATTTTTCCCTTACTCTGATCATCCTTTTTTGGAAGTAAAAAATACGAGTTATTAAAATCGTGACTTTAACTTGTCCGAAAATAAACGTAATTGTGAATTATATAAAATAACATGGTTGCGCGGCTTGAAGGTTTTTGGGTGACTTAGGTCCATGTCATGAAGATGATTCGTTTGCTCTTTATAAAATTTGTTATTTTCATATGCGTAAGAGCGCCACTCATCGAGTTCATTAAGTTGAAATTTTCTAAGGTCACTGATAGAGTGGGGATCAAAATTTAAAAATCTTAAGGCCCAAAAAGCACAGTGTTCTAATTCTACGGTTAAATGACACAATTTTCCATAAACCAACCGATACGGCGTACATCCGATGGCGATTTCGTATGCTGTTCTGTTGGCACATAGAGCATCGTCTAATTTGGTCGACCATTATTTTCTAGAGGTGGAAAAAGTATTTTCTAAAATTCTTTTTATCTCTCTGTTTACTACTTTGACTTGTTCGTTAGTTTGGGGGCGGTAGGCAGTTGAAAGATTATGCGTAACGTCGTATTTTATAAGAATTTTTGAAAACTGTGCATTACAAAAAATGTTAACCCCTATAGCTAACGATGGCTCATGGCATACCTAATCGCGAAAATAATTTTTGCAAAAACGTAAATATGACTCGGGTGTCATTAGTAGGAAGTGCTTGTGCTTCATCCTATCATGAAACATAATCTACAATAACTAAAATAAACTTGTTCTCGAAGCTAGAAGGAAGAGGACCGACAAAATCAATTGCCCAGAGGTTGAAAACTTCGCGTTCAAGGAAATAATTTAGCGTCATTTCATTTTTATTGGAAATATTTCCCGACTGTTGGCAACTATCACACATACTCACAAAGGCTTGCACGTCTTTAAACAGGCTAGGCCAGTAAAAACCTGCACAAAGCACTTTGTGGGCGGTGCAAGCAGTTTGATAGTGACCACCAGTCGGTCCTTTATGCAAATGTTTTAAAATATCTAATACTTCATCAAAAGAGACACATCTCCTTATCCTTGGTCCGCACAGACTCGGAAAAGATTATTGTCCTCCCAAAAATAGTTCTTAAACTTAGAAAAGAATTTCTTCTTTTGTTGAGAGGTGAACTCTTTTGGGAGTACACGAGCCACTAAATATTTGGCTATGTATGCAATCCAAGGGGAAGGGAATGTGTTAATTAAAAGTAGCTTCTCATCGGGGATGAAATCATTAAAAGATTTTTAATCTAATTATTCTATATACGGATTATAAAATTGTGAGAGAGGGTTGGCGGCCAAATTCTGGGCTCCTCCCATATCACAGATTTCTAAGTCAAACTCCTTGAGCAGTAAGACCCAGCGATTCAGGCACAGCTTGGAATCTATCATAGCAAGAAGATACTTATGGGCCGCGTGGTCCGTAAAAACGATAATTTTGGAAAGCATAATATAAGGAAGGAATTTATCAAAAGAGAAAACAACAACTAGGAGATCCTTCTAAGTTGTAGTATAATTCTCTTGTGCCGATGTAAGTGTTTTACTTGCATAAAACATGGGCTGGATGTTTTTATATATGCGTTGTCCAAACACGGCTCCCACCGCGAAACTACTCGCATTGCACATAATTTCAAAGGGAAGTTCTCACACCAGAGATATCATAATAGGGTAATTAATTAACTTTTCTTTTATTAATTTGAAAGAAGATAAACAAAGGTCATCAAAAATAAATGAGGCATCTTTTCCCGGAAGATGAGTAAGGGGTTTGGTGATTTTGGAGAAGTCTTTTATGAGGCGGCGGTAGAAACCAGTGTGTCTTAGGAAACTTCTTATAGCTTTGATGTTCGTAGGTGGCATCAGCTTTTTGGTTACTTCTATCTTAGATATGTCTACTTCAATTCCTCTCGCAAAAATCTTATGACCCAAAACAAACCATCCCTCACCATAAAATGACATTTTTCCATATTTAGGGCAAGGTTTGTTTCTTTGCATCTTCTGAAGACTTTTTCTAGGTTTTATAAGCAACTACAAATTCGCCACCCCGTCACCATCCGTATAACAATAGTAGGAGCTTATCATTTTGCACATTATTCAGGTAGGTTGAAACTATTACTAGTAGCTTGGAGTCCTTTTCTAAGAAGAAAAACTTAAGATGTTCAGGCAGTTCTTTTAATTGTAGGGTAGGGAGTTCTTCATACGATGATTTGGAAGTTCTTTCCTTTTCAAAAATAATATCTACGTAGAATTTAACTTTATACGGAAAATTGGAAAGGGTGGAGTCGTAGGCCATGGCCGTTTATTGCATAATTTCATTTGGAAGAGTTGAAGAAAAACACAAATCAAAAATCTCACTTTCACTTTCAGAAATATAGTAGGAAGATTCTTCACCTAAGGCATCTAAGAAAAAATAGAAGTTATCATTTTCTAGGATATTCTTCATCAAAGGGGTGATAGAGAAAGTTACTTCATCATCGCCTACTCGAAGAAAGAGCTTACAATTGCTTAAGTTAATGATAGCTCGGGAGGTGGCAAGGAAGGGTCGGCCAAGGAATAAGGGAACCTCGATGTCTTCTTCGCTGTCTAATATGAAGAAATCCACCGGGAAGATGAATTTGTCGAGTTTAACTAAGACATCCCCCACGATTCCTAGCGGGTTTTTAACTGATCTATCAGCGAGCTGGATACTCATGCGTGCGGGTCTAATGCTACCAATTTCTAACTTCTTGAATAACGAGAGGGGCATTAGGTTGATACTCACACTTAAGTCGGCCAATGCGTGCTTGACAAAAAGATCACCAAAGATACACGGTATAGAAAAACTACTCGAATCACTGATCTTCTTTGGTAAACTGTTTATCAAGACAACAGAGCACTCGACATTTAGTGTGACATGCGATAAGTTTTCTAACTTCTTTTTATTGATCAGGTCCATAAGATACTTTGTGTACTTCGACATTTGGGAGATTTCTTCGTGGAAGGGTAGGTATACATTGATTTGCTTAAATATTTCTAGGAAGAGGGAGTATTGGATCATTTTAAAGATGGGTGGTGGAATGAGATATTTTTCTACAATAGAGAGAGGGGTGATAACTTCTTCTTCAATAGAGGGTGAAATGATAATAATTTTCTCGGCGGAGGGTTGATTGTTTAAAATGGGGGGGGGGGGGGGGAAGAGCTTGCCTCACGATCTTTGTTAACCATATCAGAAACTTGCTTCACACTCCGAAGAGTTATAGCTTTCGCTTGCTCTCTCGGGTGAGGCTCGGTGTTGGATGGAAGAGACCCGGAGGGTCGCTCAGAAATAATTTTTTTGAGTTTCCTACTTTATTCTCTAAACTTTTAACAATACCGGCTAGGGTTCTTATAGTATTGTCATTAATTTTCATATATTTTGAAAACATTTCCTCAAAACATGGAGGTTTTGGAACATTTTGAGGGGGTTGTGGTGGTGCAGAAAAATAATTTTGTGGTGGCAGGCGCATTGCGTTCGAGGTATTACTCCACGAAAAGTTCGGGTGGTTCTATAAAGCGGGATTATAACTATTCGGAAAAACGAAACCCAGAGCAGGAAAACTAGTAGCAGAAAAATTATGAAAGAATTTCTAGGAATATTATTAACATAATCCAATTGTTTCGGGAGCAGAAGTTGCAGATTCTCATACATGAGGGGCGGAGGAAGCAGTCATCTCTGTTATCTTTTAACTTAATACTTCTACTTGCAAAGCTAGCTGGGAGACGTTATCTACTTCAAAGATACATACAGGTTTGTTCGGGCGGGATGTAATGCCCCTAATTTTCTGATAATTATTTTATCCCCTCGGTGACGTCATTATGACGTAAGGGCGTTACGTTTCCGCGAGTTGACGGAGCGTTGCCGTTAGTGCGTTTCGCGTCCGTTAGGTTTGGTTCACCAAATTTTTGGATTTTGCATCGAAAGTGAAAAAATTTACATTAGGAAATTAAATTGATTTATTTTGTATTGTGAATTTCCGAAGTTTCTGAATAATTTGTGTTCGCCGTAAACTTTAGAAATTTATATCTCGAGAACAGCTTGTCGGATTTTGATTTTGACTTCTCTGTTTGGTTCGTAGCGTCGGTATTCGCCTATGGAGCGAATTTCGTAGGTTTCGGCGCGCGTTTGGCCCTTCGTAACGATATTATAATAAAACGTTAAATATTATAATATATAAATTCTAATATAACAATTATTGTATAAAAATTATAATAATAATAATAAAAGAAAAGAAAAATCAAACCAAACCCACCGAATTCACTGTTCCCTCCCTGCCAATAACCGCCGATTTGCTGCCCCGCCTTTCCCCCTTTTTTTATTATATTAGATTATTTATAATAATAATATAATTACTTATAAATAAATATAAGCATAAATATCTTATTCCCCAAGTGAAAAGAACCAGTCTGATTCCCTTCCTCCCGATCACTTTTGATGTAGGGATACCGGGGGATATCCGAAGATCAATGGATTAAACCTATTATCACTCACGTTCGACTCGTTACGGTTAAATCTTATTTTAGCAACTTCGCCCTACGCAATACCACACAAATAAATCTATCAATTAATGCTAGCCAACGGGTAGCCAAACCGGTAGGGATCAAATAAGGGCTATGAGGCCAATATTTGATCGAGCTAAATGGACGAATATTGCGTCCGGCCGAGCGGCGTTGTACCAAAAGAAATCTACCGATTAAGCTTCGATTCGGATTAGGTAGATCTCTCCCAACGAAAATGAAGAAACAAGGGGCTCGCCAAACCCGCTGAATCAAATAACATAAACAAGAGAAAAGCAATACAATAGGAAATCAACCACGATGGGTTTCAACGATTCAACGTAACGCTACGGATTATTCCACCACAAGAATATTCAAGAAGGAAATCACAAGGGAAGTAGAAACGTTTCGTTACCCCCAATCGGAATAGATGATTCCAATTATTTCTCTACTTGGATCGTTCTCCAATGGCTCCGCTGGAGTTGTGCCGGAAGAAGATGAAAATCTTGCCCGCCTTCGTCGCTTCACGCCGGTGTTAGGAGAACCACAAGGAGGCAAGCACCTTTGAACTAGACCGATTTTCACTATGGCTAAGTGGTTCTAGATGGTGGTCGGGTTTTGTGAGTGGGGAAAAGGGGTGGTCGGCTTTTGGGGGTGGAAGAGGTGGACTTGAGAAGGTGGCCGAAATTTAGAGATGGAGTTGAGGGGTCGGGTTTGGAGGAGGTGGAGGTGGTGGTTGGCCGATTGGAGCAATGGAAAGGGAGAGGAAGGAGGCGGTTAAGGGGGTGGCCGAGAGAGGAGAAGGAGTAGGGTAGGTGGTCGGATTTCCTTGGAGGTAGGGGAGAGAAGGAGGAGGAGGGGAAGCCGAGCAAGAGGAAGGGGAAGGAGGGCCGGCGGCCAAGAGGAAGAGGGGAGGGGAGAGTTCGGCCAAGAGGGGAAGAGAAGATTAGATTCTCAAAGGAGGCTAGGGTTTCAATTTTCTTCATTCACTACTTAAAATGAGAACAAACATGCCTTTATATAGGCTACACCACTCCATCTCCTCCATACAAATGAAAACACTCATGATGGCTAATAACACCCATCATGACATGAAATAACTATAGTCCGTACATGAAATAAAATAGCTATGATGGTTATACGTCTCCATCTACATGAAATTAATACATGAAATAAAAATATTAATCTCGCGATAAAATAGATAATAAACTATATTAATTCTCCATATTAATTTATTAATAATAATTATTAATAAACTAAAAAATGGGCTTGCGCCGCGGGCGGATATTCTGGCGCCGTTCCACATGATCGTCACAGCGCCGCCAGACTTTATTTGGAGGTAGAGAAAGGGAATCCGTAAGCGCGCCATCATCGTCTTCACCTTGTTGAGGGCCGTCGTCGCCATCAATCCTCCCCCTCTTAAAATTACTCATCACCGATGAGTACCGGTGCGGGGAGGCATCAACCTTTAGAACCATGAAGCAGCACACGCCACCACTTGGAGAGCAAAGCACATCCACCTGGAGTATCCTGTCATGCAATAAAATGTCCCTGGGGAACCTTGGAAAAGCATTAGGCAATAAAGGAAAACAAGATTTAACATCATAAACCAACATACCTCCAGAGAAGACCGGTGAAGAAAACAATCCAAGTAAAAACTCACTACCCATACCCAAAGAGAACAAAGTGGACCCACACGGATAGATATGAAATTCAAGTGGCGGAGAATCGTATAGCGTTAAATCAAAAACATCAAAAACAAGGGAAAATTCCCAATCAGTGAGAGATTCCAAATGACATGTGTATTCTCCGAACGTTATTAAAATCCAAATAGGGTCCAACTTACCAACTCGCCAATTTTCTAAAGTGCCCGAAGGCATCCGTTCAGGGACGAGAAACACCAAAACAAAATCGTCACTCTTAAAGTAAGACACTCTTTTTTGTAAGCTAGCAATAAAATGATATGAGATAATTTGTATGGCTAGCGCATTACGATCGTGCGTACATAAGAAGAAATCATAAGTAGCATAATCCGGAGTGAGAGTCGGCGACAAACTAGCGGGTAACTCATGAAATGATACCAAAGTGAAAAATTCATTAAAATAGTACCGAGAGAAATGGTTACGGTGTGGTGTGAAACCATGTGCAACGTGACTGACCCCAAATGCAAAACATAAAGGATTTAAGTCCGGGGGAATGGGGGCCTTAAAAGCAAAGATGATTTTTAGAGGCATAAACTTCGCAGCTCTAATGTGATACTTAAAATAATAACGCTTGGCACGAAGATATGCCAAGGTAAGCCGCTCTTCACTAATACAAGTAGACTTATATTTAAATTTTAGAACGTCATGAATAAAAACTAACGGAAAACACTCATCACCAAATATAGACGTGGACGCTTGCAGAAATGAAGGGAAGTGCGAGTGACCTAACTCAAAGTACCCATATTCCATCACGGATGTGTGCATGATAGGGTCAACAAATGGAGGAGGATAAATGCGTGCGATCGGGCTTGGCAGATAAGTGTGTCGAGGCGACATCACATCATAAGGCACTATAGCCAAGGGATCACTAGCAGTCCGACTCGAAATCCCAAAACACGGATTTGACGTCCAGAAAGGAGCATCCGGTTGCAAACCATTATAATCATAGGAAAACTCAAACAGGGGGTTCACCCATACGGAAAACTCATCCGACGTGTCTTCCAATTCATGAGGTAATTCGTGTAATTCCAACTCAGTGATCGGGTCAGAAGAAAGAGTTGGTAGCACGACAGGCGGGAGAGAGTTAAGTTCATATTCCATATCAGGCAACGGGGTTAGCATCAGGGAATGCTTATCCGGTTCCACTCCAATAACGTCTTCTAGAAATAAAACTCTCTCGCTAGGACATTCTTCCAAACATAATTCTTCCCATGAGGTAGGGACATCGTCAAAAATAGGGGATAGACAAATCGACTCCAAGGGAGTATTATAATTAGCTTGAATCCCAAGCGGCGATGATATCGTCAAAGAACTAACTCCCGGATGTATCACACTAAGATTATCCCAGACTGAACAACCATCCCAAGGTGACTCGTCCAATATTGTAGGAACAACTAATAAGCCAGGGTCAACCAATATAACATCGGGTCCAAGCAAGTCATCATCTAACTCAGTAACATGTAAGCTCTCTACATCGGACGACTCTACTGTCTCAGCCAACATATCCACTAACTCAAGATCATCAGCAGACTGTAACTCTTCTGTCTCAGACAAAATATCAATCGACTTAGGATCATCAAAAGGTTCCACAACGGTTAGAGGGGATGACTGTGAAATGTCGTCGAAGGGAAGTGGGGGTGGTTCCTCAAATGAGAAATCCTCATCCAAGTCACTTGGGTAACCAATCTCCTCATCGTCACTCAAATTATCATCAATAATAACCTCGTCCTTAGTGACGGGTACACTTGTAATCACAACCTCAGATTTCAAGAGAGAATCAACGACTAACTTGGGTAAATTAGGAGGAGACTCATACGCTAGCGTACGATGGTACGGAGAGGCGTACTCATCCTTCAATATGGCCTTCATGCTATCCCAACTTAGACGTGATCTACCATACTTAACTATTAATTGAATCTCTTCCACTATCCAAAATAGTTTAGCTTTTCCTATCAACTTAAGTCTAGCTATTCGCACCATATCTGCGTTGTTCAACTCGTACCACTCAAAGTAATACTCCATATCCTTAACCCAATCTAAGAAAACACGTAGACCTCCTAAACCGTCATAAGTGGGGGTCATACTAATTGTGGGAGGGTAGATGTGGGAACGAGTAGCATGGACATCGTAAGCCATCCTAGCGTGAACCGGAGGTGAAAATTCACCCGGAATTAGTGCATGTGCTAGGGAAATAAGATCTGGAC
This sequence comes from Platanthera zijinensis, assembly GCA_039513925.1. Lineage (NCBI taxonomy): Eukaryota > Viridiplantae > Streptophyta > Magnoliopsida > Asparagales > Orchidaceae > Platanthera > Platanthera zijinensis. Next base: position 125,858,973 of record CM077085.1, on the reverse strand, counting down.
CACTTAACTCTATCAAAGACGGAATTGTTCCCGCTTAACCACTAAGGTTTTAAACATTTTAAAATAGGGTTTTTGCTGGAAAAATATAAGGATTATTAAAAAAATTTTCTGGAATTTTTTTATTAAGAAAATAAAAATCTAGGCCGCTATTGGCACACCAAATACTAAATTTTCAAATTAATTAATAAAAACAAATTCTTAATGGAAAAATAATTTTTTTTGTTTTATTACTGAAAATTATATGAAGAATTTCCAGAAATTTTTAATTTTTAATTTTGAAAATATTTGGGCATTCTAAAGCCACTATTTGCAAACCAAAATGTAGAAAAGCTAGTTTTCATGAAATACAAATTGAAAGTTGAAATTTTGAAATTTGAATGTCAAATTTTGAACTTTGAATTTTGAATTTGAAATTTGAAATATGAAATTTGACTTTTGAAATTCGAAATTTTGAAATTTGAATTTTGAAATTCGAAATTTGAATTTTGAATTTTTGAGATTTGAATTTTGAATTTTTACCAAATTTGAGTGTTTACCAAACTTGAATTTTTTTCCAATTATGAATTTATTTTTTTTTTTTTTTTACCAATTTTACGAGTGCGTGCATGCAAACTTGCCAAAATATGAGGGGGAGGATTGCCAACTAGGAAATTGACGTGAACCTCCCTCTGATACCAAATTGATGTAGGGATACCGGGGGATATCCGAAGATCAATGGATTAAACCTATTATCACTCACGTTCGACTCGTTACGGTTAAATCTTATTTTAGCAACTTCGCCCTACGCAATACCACACAAATAAATCTATCAATTAATGCTAGCCAACGGGTAGCCAAACCGGTAGGGATCAAATAAGGGCTATGAGGCCAATATTTGATCGAGCTAAATGGACGAATATTGCGTCCGGCCGAGCGGCGTTGTACCAAAAGAAATCTACCTATTAAGCTTCGATTCGGATTAGGTAGATCTCTCCCAACGAAAATGAAGAAACAAGGGGCTCGCCAAACCCGCTGAATCAAATAACATAAACAAGAGAAAAGCAATACAATAGGAAATCAACCACGATGGGTTTCAACGATTCAACGTAACGCTACGGATTATTCCACCACAAGAATATTCAAGAAGGAAATCACAAGGGAAGTAGAAACGTTTCGTTACCCCCAATCGGAATAGATGATTCCAATTATTTCTCTACTTGGATCGTTCTCCAATGGCTCCGCTGGAGTTGTGCCGGAAGAAGATGAAAATCTTGCCCGCCTTCGTCGCTTCACGCCGGTGTTAGGAGAACCACAAGGAGGCAAGCACCTTTGAACTAGACCGATTTTCACTATGGCTAAGTGGTTCTAGATGGTGGTCGGGTTTTGTGAGTGGGGAAAAGGGGTGGTCGGCTTTTGGGGGTGGAAGAGGTGGACTTGAGAAGGTGGCCGAAATTTAGAGATGGAGTTGAGGGGTCGGGTTTGGAGGAGGTGGAGGTGGTGGTTGGCCGATTGGAGCAATGGAAAGGGAGAGGAAGGAGGCGGTTAAGGGGGGTGGCCGAGAGAGGAGAAGGAGTAGGGTAGGTGGTCGGATTTCCTTGGAGGTAGGGGAGAGAAGGAGGAGGAGGGGAAGCCGAGCAAGAGGAAGGGGAAGGAGGGCCGGCGGCCAAGAGGAAGAGGGGAGGGGAGAGTTCGGCCAAGAGGGGAAGAGAAGATTAGATTCTCAAAGGAGGCTAGGGTTTCAATTTTCTTCATTCACTACTTAAAATGAGAACAAACATGCCTTTATATAGGCTACACCACTCCATCTCCTCCATACAAATGAAAACACTCATGATGGCTAATAACACCCATCATGACATGAAATAACTATAGTCCGTACATGAAATAAAATAGCTATGATGGTTATACGTCTCCATCTACATGAAATTAATACATGAAATAAAAATATTAATCTCGCGATAAAATAGATAATAAACTATATTAATTCTCCATATTAATTTATTAATAATAATTATTAATAAACTAAAAAATGGGCTTGCGCCGCGGGCGGATATTCTGGCGCCGTTCCACATGATCGTCACAGCGCCGCCAGACTTTATTTGGAGGTAGAGAAAGGGAATCCGTAAGCGCGCCATCATCGTCTTCACCTTGTTGAGGGCCGTCGTCGCCATCAATCTTCTTTCGCCGGACCGAGAGATTTCTGTGAACCTTCCGGCCGCCGCCACCAGAGCTCCAGTGCTCGGAATCGCAAACCGAGCATAGATCCGGAAAGCTCTCGACGAGGGCTACGCTTCCACAGTGAGTATTTCGAATTTCGTGGAATGTTTGCGTTAGGGTTTTTTCGGCCCTAATCCTGTTTCTTCGATTTCTTGTAGATTTTGCTTTCCAGTGCTTCTGTTAGGACCGATCCGCAGCGTGGAGCAATTTGGAGGACGTTTCATACATGATTGAGCCAAGTGGTTCTCACTTTTTTTGTTTTCTTTTTCCTCTTGTCTCACCTCCAATTGGAGAGTTATCTGTAATTATCATTTGGAAAGTATGCTCGTTTGTGTTGTTAGTTTTTTTTCCTAAAAGATTTCTGTGTGCCGCCTTGTGAAAGTGATTTGCTCGTCGTAGGAAAACTCGCCGAAAACCTTGTCGCCTTTTGACGGAGTTCTGTGTGTCGGGAACCTTTTTTTCTTCTATCGTGTTGTATGTTCGCTCTCATTAGTCGGGTTGGTTGGATTTTTTTCTCCTCATGTTGACCAAACAAAATGTTCGTCCTTCGTGAGTGCCAAAATTATGGTCAAATGTTAATTTTTGTACCTATTGTAACCCCTCTTTATGCCATTGTCGCCGCATCAATTGAATTGTCGTGTCATTTCGACCAAGTAATGTCGCCCGTTGATGTATGAGTATCGTATAATTCGTTGAAGTTTTGTTGGTCAGAATCTTTCTAGTCTTCCGACGGAGGACTGTACGTCGGAAGTTTTACCGCCTTCTGCTATGTCGCTTGTCATTGTGACATCATGATTGTCACGCCGCTTTGACCAAGTTAACTTCTCAGCTCGTTAGTACATGTCCTTTTGATCATGTCCATCACTTTGTTAGTCGTTCGTAATATTGGAATGTAGTTTGTCGGAAGCCTCAAAGCTTTCCGTTATTTTTTTGGTCGATGAAACCCTTGTTTCCATCCGTCACTGTATTTACACGTGTGTTGGTTGGATCGTCGTGGCGATTTGAGCTTGTGTCCCCTTATGATCCCAGTTTTAGTCGTAAGCGCCGTTAGTTGATTCGTTTATGTCGTGGACTTGGAAGAATCTTGTGGTTAAGGCCTTGGAGTTCTGCCAGGCAAATCTATCTCTATGTCGATCGTATGCTACGATCTAGTTTTAGTCCTTGTTAACGGCATCATGTACACTTAGCCGGGCCGTTACAAGAGAGAGAGGTTTTGTTTTTTGCCGGCCTGTTCGTTAAGAGTTCTTCTTGGTTTGATGCATTTATATGTATATATATAATAAAATATTTGATATTTGTTGGACTGTTGGGTGGCAGTAGATAAAGGACCGCCACCTCAGTGCCTTGTTTGATTGTTTATTTTATGGACTGGTTGTTAGCAGTGGATATAGGACCGCCACCTTAGTGCCTTGTTGTTGTGGGTCATACACCCAGGCTTTGCCCGGTGTTTTAATGCCATGTGGAGCTGATCAGTCTCTCTTAAATCATGAATTGATATGTAAAATGATGAAAGATATATATATATATACATATGCATATATTTCTCTCCCGGTTGTGGGATTGCTTACCTTGTGCAACATAGTTAGTTCCTCTATGCCTTTTTTTGTGTTTTATTGATTATACTGACTATTTTGTGATAGCTTGTTCGTACAGTTCTTTCTACTCGAGGTTTGTTGTTCCTCTTTGGTTTTCATAGCATTAATTTTAGCTTGCTTCTGAGGTGTACTTCTTTTGAATGCCTCAGGTCCAGAGCAGTACCTGGTTTAGCTGTTAGAGTTCTGCTTATGGTGCTTCGAGCTACTACAGCGGTTTGTTTCCACCTCAGAGTGTTGAGGTAGTTGTTTTGTTAGACATGACAGTTTCTCCGTGGGTTCGTGTCAGCTGCTGATGCCCATAGTCTTGGATTTTCTGTGTTAGATTACTTGCTAGTAGTACTGTTGTTACTTACTGTTAGTTTTATACCTGCTCTTTGGAAATGTTTTATATTAGGATGCATGTTAGGTATTTTAAATATAAAATAAAACTACATTTTTGCATAGTTCCATAACATGCTTTCAAACCGATAAACTACGATTTTAAAGGTTAAAAAACTGCTTTCTTACTTATAGTAAATTTAGAAGTCACATGTTCATTGCATTTTATGCCGAGTTTTCAGTCTCATATAGGGTGACAAATGAATCAAATTCGTGTTTTCTACTGTGTAAACCTATACTTTCTCACTCGTGGACTAGTTTATCCACCAGACCGAGGGACACAGTCAGCATACCTTATAATAAAACAATGTTTTAAAACATAACTCATAGTCTTTTTTAAAAAATAAGTGATAGGACAGGGTTGCATGAACGTCTGCAGTTGTCCCCTGCATGGCGTGGCATCACGATCACATATTTTCTCTCACTCTGATAGTATTTTAATACTGAAAAAATGGGGGTTGTGATAGTTGGTATCAGAGGGAGTTTGCTTGATAAATGGTCGGGAAACCTTCCTTGTAGAGTTGGAGGTTTAACATCATGTCATTCACACACCGATATGTCTTCAGCACGTCTTGGCAAAAGCACAAACACTATACTCATAGAATAACATAAAGTATACGGGGCATATTAAGTAGTATGGGATGCATAATATGTGTTCGTATATGGATCCACCATAGGGGCAACATATGAGGGTTATGTAGTATGGGATGCATAGCCTCACCACATGGCTGCGACTAGCTCGTTTTCTTTTTTTCATTACATACAATGTTATGTAGTATGGGATGCATAACATTGTATGTGTACGCCGCTCATAACATGCACTAAGGCCATTTTAGGATGCATAACACTACAGACATGAAATATCATCGTATAAGCACACGTGCCAAGTTAAAGATCTTCATGATGACATATGTACACTCATGATTTGAAAGGGAATTCAAACATTCAGGCATACATATTATAGGCACAAGTTAGAAGCATAACATCATTTCATGATTTCCCAGAGCAAGGTAACAGCAAGAGCAAGTATCTTTTCATTCCCGATCTGATTTGAGTATGTATATTTATGATCTGATTTGAGACAGGATATTCGAGTTTGCTAGCTTATGTGTCTTAAGCTAGGTCCTTTAAAAGTCGTTGTTTGTATCTGTAGAATATGACCCCGAACCAGTTTTGTTAAGGGAATTTTTTTTCAGTTTGTGGGCGAGTCTTCGAGTAATTTGTATCGAAGCTATGTAGGGTGAACTGTGTCAGAACTTTGAGACTCTGTCTAGGCAGTTGGTCGTAATGCAGGCACAGTTGCAGGCATTACTTTCTGCCACCTTGAGGCAGTAGCCTGGTGTGTTTTTCTTTGCCTGTGTTGGTTGGGTATGAAAGTGAGATCGGTCAATCGACTAGATTACTCCTGAGTCGATAGTTGTTGTGGAGTGTCAAGTCTAAAACTTATTGGGTAATCTCAAGTTAGACCCTAGTCCAGTTGATAACTTCCTTGATATCTCGATTTCTGTCCGACTAAGTTTTGTGTGTGATTTATAGAAAGGTAAAGGTAAGTAACCGATGATCACGTGTTCTTTGATTTTGGTGATATCAACTTGTGCGTGGTTCGAATTCTTATAGCTTGTTGTCGCTTGACTCCCGATCGAGTTAGTGCTTCGTTTCATGCTAAATTCCATTCTGGTTGCTTGGAGGTGTCGAATCAGGATATCCAGAGTTGTCTGATTTTTTTTGATTTGATTTTTAGGGTGTGTCGATTGATAATGCCAGATTTTGAAAAATTTCAATATGATTTTTGAGCATGGAACGCAAGTCTTGTTTGTAAGTTATAGACCGATGCTAGGATGAGCATCTGGACTTTATGATGAATATTGACCAACCGTGGAGTGTGTTTGGATTCCAATATCAGGATTCTCCGGCTATTTTTGCGGCGCGTTCTCGTAAATTCTTAGAGTCCCGCTGCGAGTCTTTTCTCATTTCCTTTTATGTTCCGAAAACTGATCTTTTTGTGCTGCGTGTTCTGTGGCATGAGAGTTCCTAAATGTTTCCCGGCTAGTTTTCTCGGTCTTTTTCCTAAGAGAGAGGCAGAGTTTGTTTTAGATCTCGAGCTAGATACTTGTCTTTTTGCGGGAGCACTTTACCGCTTGACCCCGCGTAAACTAGAATAGTTTCGTACCTAGTTAATGGTTTGACAATAAGGGGCTTCAATAGGCCAAGTTCCTTTCTCTATAATGCCCGTTTCTATTCACAAACAAATGAGGGATGTCTTTAGAAGATTAGGAAGTAATTATAAAGAGTTGAATGTGGTGACTATCGATAATTGTTCCCATTTGCGGATAGATGATTTGTTAAGTCAGTTTCAAGATAGTTCCATATTCTCGAGGTTTTGCCTCTGGTTATACTTTTATATGTGAAGGATCTGTGTGTTGAATGTTCCATGGACTGCCCTTTTGTTCCCGTTATAGACTATATTTTGAGGTTTTAAGATAAGACGTGGGATTTACCGAGTGCCTCCTCATCCTTCATGGATTTGATGAATATAGTGTTGAGAGAATTTCCAGACCACCTCATGGCCGTTTTTTTATTTTTTTTTATTTTTTTATGTTTGGATATGTTATAAGAGCACAGGCGAGCGTGTTGAGTATTTGGAGATTTGTGAAGTCTAGTTAAGAAAGCATAATTATGTTGACCGAGATAAACAATTGAAATATTGACTGACGTGATTTTTGTTTTGGGTCACAATTTTAAGAAAGATGAATTTCGACGAACTTAGTAAAGATCGCTGAAGTGATTAATTTGGAAGAGAATTATTATATGTAAAGAAATAAGGAATTTTAGTATGATTGACATGACGATATGCAAGATTGTGAAAGGATTTTTTTTATGATTGTTTGTGTCCCTGATCTGGTCTATGTTGAAGAATTTTATATTTAATTGAGAATGAGCTGTACGTTAAGCCTTGGTATGTCATGATATAAAGAGAAATATGGTCGCATACGATTTAGGGTAATTAAGAATTTATGAAGATAACTATAATGCGTATAAATTAGAAAACTTAAAATGATTATCTATATCTCGATGTTTTGGAGACTATTTGATTTGGCGTATTATGTAAGATTTTGCGAACCGTAAGAGCTTTGAGTATATCTTCAATGAAAGGGAATTGAATTTGTGCGCCATAGAGACTGGACAAAATAGATTGCGAACTTTGACATTGGCGTTCGTTATCTCCTGGATTTCACTAGGATGTATAGAGAATTGAAATAAATTATTTGATGTTATGAGTTGAATTTATTGTTCGTTAAGGTTGTCCAGAAAGCATATATTTGATGTGAGCTATCGTAAATAGATGGATAAAAGGTGCCCATGTTGTTTAATTCTGATTGATGGATTACTCGGTGAAGAATATAATAGGACCGTATTCAAATGAGGTTGTGAGATTCCATAGTAAGCCTTGGAGTTTTGTGTCGAGGCGAATCTTCAAAATTATGTCACTTTTGGCCGAGTTGCTAGAAGAGTGGGGTTTTGATCTTTGGTGTTTGTCCGTTTATCAGCAGACCGATGGTAGGTCAAATGGAAAGTTGTTCAGCCTTGAAAGGAATGAGTTTTTCTGTGGTGGCGCCGTGAGGTGGGTGCCTGGTGCGGCCTTTCGGTTCGGCAAGGGCCCTAAATCCGGGTCGTTACTTATGAGTGCACTTTTTTTTTGTTAGCGGCGTCTTGGGTGCGCCCGGTTGGGTTGGCCCGACCAGGTCTTTTCCTTTTTTTTGTGCATCAATGTGCCTGCTGGAAGACTTGAATTGTCGGCTTCTTTCCCTGGTGTTAACGTTGTGCTTCACATGAGCCAGTTGCGAGTGTGTGTTCGTGGTGATTGCCACGTCCTTGATTCGGTACCCCAGCTTCAACCTAATCTCTCTTATGTCGAAGAGCCTGTCCGTATTCTGGAGACGCAAGATCGTGTGCTGAGAAGGAAATCGATTCCAATGGTTAAAGTTTTCAGGCGAGATCAAGACGTCTGTAGTGCAATTTGGAAATTGGAAACTGCGATGAGAGAATCTCATTTCAGCTTTTCTCTTAGTTCTCTCGGATTAGACTTCTTATCTAATGAATTTTCATCTCATCACTTACTTGTTCTCTCATTTCGTGTTGCGCTCCAAGTTTCGGGACGAAACTTCTTTTTTGGAGGGGTGACTGTAACGCCCCTAATTTTCCGATAATTACTTTATACTCTCGGTGAAGTCATTATGACGTAAGGGCGTTACGTTTCCGCGAGTAGACGGCGCGTCGTCGTTAGTGCATTTCGCGAACGTTAGGTTTGGCCGATCAATTTTTGGTATTTTGCATCGGAAGTGAAAAATTTTACGTTGGGAAATTAAATTGATTTATTTTTGATTTGCCCGTCATGTTTCGTCGTGTTTCGAAACATATTGGAGTCTCAGCGAATTTTCGAAGTTTCTGAATAATTTTTGTTCGCCGTAAACTTTAGAAATTTATATCTCAAGAACGGCTCATCAGATTTTTATTTTGACTTCGCCATTGGGTTCGTAGCGTCGGTATTCACCTATGGCGCGAATTTCGTCGGTTTCGGCGCGCGTTTGGCCCTTCGTAACGATATTATAATATAAAGTTAAATATTATAATATATTAATTCTAATATAACAATTATTGTATATAAAAAAATAATAATAATAAAAGAATAGAAAAATCAAACCAAACCAACTGAATTCACTGTTCCCTCCCTGCCAATACCCGCCGATTTGCTGCCCCGCCTTTCCCCCTTTTTTTATTATATTAGATTATTTATAATAATAATAGTATAATTAATTATATATAAATATAAGCATAAATATCTTCTTCGCCAATTGAAAAGAACCAGACCGATTCCCTTCCTCCCGATCACTTTCTTCCGCCGGACCGAGAAATTTACGTGAACCTTCCGGCGGCCGCCACCGGAGCTCCAGTGCTCGGAATCGCAAACTGAGTGTAGATCCGGAAAGCTCTCGACAAGGGCTACACTTCCGCGGTGAGTATTTCAAATTTTGTCGAATGTTTGCGTTAGTTTTTTTCGGCCCTAATCCCAATTGTTTGATTTCTTATAGATTTTGCTTTCCAATGCTTCCGTTAGGACTGATCCGCAGCGTGGAGCAATTTGGAGGACGTTTCAAGCATGATTGAGGCAAGTGGTGCTCACTTGTTTTTGTTTTTTTTTCCTTCTTGTCTCACCTCCAATTGGAGAGTTATGTGTTATTATCATTTGGAAAGTATGCTCGTTTATGTTGTTAGTTGTTTTTGCCTAAAAGATTTGCGTGTGCTACATTGTGAAAGTGATTTACTCGTCATAGGAAAACTCGTCGAAAACCTTGTTGCCTTTCGACGGAGTTCTGTGCGTCGGGAACCTTGCTGTCTTCTGTCGTGTTGTATGTGCATCGTATCTCTCGCTAGTCGTGTTGGTTTGATTTTTTTTTCTCATCATGTTGACCAAACAAAATGTTCGTCCTTCGTGAGTGCAACATTTATGGTCAAATGTTAATTTTTGTACCTACCGAAACCCCTCTTCATTCCATTGTCGCCGCGTCAATTGAATCATCGCGTCATTTCGACCAAGTTATGTCGTCCTGTTGATGTACGAGTATCGTATGATTCGTTGAAGTTTTGTTGGTCGGAATCTTTGTCTTCTTTCGACGGAGGACTGGACGTCGGAAGTTTTGCCGCCTTCTGCTGTGTCGCTTCTCGTTGTGACATCATGATTGTCGCGCCGCTTTGACCAAGTTAACCTCTCAGCTCGTTAGTACGTGTCCTTTTGATCATGTCCATCACTTCGTTTGTTGTTCGTATCGTTGGAATGTAGTTTGTCGGAAGCCTCGCCGCTTTCCGTTATTTTTTTAGTCGATGAAACCCTTGTTGCCATCCGCCACTGCATTTACGCATGTGTTTGTTTGATCGTCGTGATGATTTGAGCTAGTGTCCCCTTATGATCCCAGTTTTAGTTGTAAGCGTCGTTAGTTGATTCGTTTATGTCGTGAACTTGGAAGAATCTTGTGGTTAAGTCCTTGGAGTTCTGCCAGGCAAATCTGTCTCTGTGTTGATCATATGCTATGATCTGGTTTTAGTCCTTGTTAATGGCATCATGTATACTTAGCCGGGTCGTTACAAGAGAGAGAGAAAAGTTTTTGTTTTTTGCCGGCCTGTTCGTTTAGAATTCTTTTTGGTTTGATGCATTTATATGTATATATATAATAAAATATTTGAAATTTGTTGGACTGTTGGTTGGCAGTAGATAAAGGACCTCCACCTCAGTGCCATGTTTGATGGTATATTTTATGGACTATTGGTTGGCAGTGGATATAGGACCGCCACCTTAGTGCCTTGTTGTTGTCAGTCATACAACCAGGCTTTGCCCGATGTTTTGATGCCATGTGGAGCTGATCAGTCTCTCTTAAATCATGAATTGATATGTAAAAAGATGAAAGATATATATAAATATATATATATATATATATATATATATATATATATATATACATATGCATATATTTCTCTCCCGGTTGTGGGATTGCTTACCTTATGCAGTATAGTTAGTTCCTCTATGCTTTTTTTTGTGTTTTATTTATTATACTTACTATTTGGTGATACCTTGTTCGTACAGTTCTTGTTACTCGAGGTTTGTTGTTCCTCTTTGGTTTTCATAGCACTACTTGTAGCTTGCTTCTGAGGTGTTCTTCTTTTGAATGCCTCAGGTCTAGAGCAGTACCTGGTTTAGTTGTAGGAGTTGTGCTTCTGGTGCTGCGAGCTGCTGCAGCAGTTTGTTTCCACCTCAGAGTGTTGAGGTAGTTGTTTTGTTAGACATGATAGTTTCTCTGTGGGTTTGTGTCAGCTGCTGACGCCCATAGTCTTAGATTTTCTGTGTTAGATTACTTGCTAGTAGTACTGCTGTTACTTTTTGTTAGTTTTATACTTGCTCTCTGGGAATGTTTTATGTTAGGATGCGTGTTGGGTATTTTAAATAAAAAATAAAACTGCATTCTTGTAGTAGAAATAGACTCGAAATCCTCAATAAGTAGTTGGAGAGCAGGACCTTGTAATTCCGATCTTCTCCGAAGAGAAGGCTCAATTTCGCGATCTAAGTTTAAAATATCTGACGGATTTCCGCGGGTCATGCACTAGCAGAAGAGAAGATGAAGAAAGAAAAAAAAATAGAAAAAGAGTTACTTTTTTTGGAATAGATTTTTTTTAATGTTTTAACTCCCGAACTTCCCAAGGGCTACCCGATGAAGGGTTCACAAGGTAATAGACAAGATAGTGGTATTTAAGCCACATTGCCCTTTTCGAGAGAGTTAGGTGGTATAGAAAAATTGTGATGTGGGTTTCTATTAAGAGCGTTAATATTTTTTTTTGAATTTTTAAAATTTTTAAGAAAGAGGGTGAGAAAGAGAAATGATAAAAGTAATAGGTTTGCCTTTTCGAATTATCAACAAAAGTTAATCCACGGCAATGACGCCAAAAATTTGGTGGCGGCTAATCGTGAAGGGAAAAAGAGCTGAAATAGCAATCAAGATAAGGCAAGTATACCTATCAAACTATAGCTAGGGGACACAAGTGTTGTATTAAAATCTGGGAATCATTTAGTAATCTTACTCACACGAAGACTATTATCTTATCGAAGAAACTTTTATGGTTGTTAACTAAATTAAATGAAGAGACTACTTGCATAAAGAAAAGCACTTGCACTAAAAGTAAACTACTCAAGTAAACCCCACTATTGGATTTCACTCCAATCCAGGAGATTTAACGTCTTCCTCTCTTGAGGGGTCCGTGGAACTCTCTTTACTCTTGAGTGTTCACTCCAAACTACAAACCTCTCAGCTAGATAAGAGTGGAAATAAAGATGGAAAATATATATCGATGATATATCTCCAAACACGATTAATAAAGAGTAAATCAAGGTCTAAACCTTCAAAGGAAAAGTAAACTAGAGCATCATAACTTAATCAACTCGAACCTCGGATCATCAAGATTGTGTACCAGGAGTATTAGTTACTCATGGTGAAGTGGAGGAAGATAGATGAGTAGGAGTGCAAGGAAACAAATTAGAGACAAGTAAAAGTAAACAGACTTTATATTAATTCAAACAGAGAGCTTGCAACTTGAAATATAAAAACTATTACACTTGCAGGAAAATGAGAAACTAAGCTAGCACTAAAAGTAAACTACTAAAGAAATTTCAATAACAATTACAGAAGAAGTAATACTGAAACTAAAACTAAGAAAAGCTAAAAATGACAAAAGGAGAGAGGAAGAACACTAAGGAATAACTGAAAATGGCAGCACTTCCCCTCTACAAAAATTCTTTTCAAACACTAGGGGTGGGGCTCAATTTATAGAAGTTTCAAAGAGACATACCCACGCCTCCTGTTATGCATGGAGGTTGAACTTGGTACAAAATCTGGGGGGAAATGATGACTGCGACGTGCATTAATGGCGGCAGCAGGATGTTTGGGAGAGAGGGAATTGTTCTCCGGTAGTAGGCTTTTTGGCAAGGAGGGATCGATGAACGGTGAAGAGAAGGAGTAGGAAGAGTTTGATGAACACAGAATGAAGGCGGAGCTTGACGAAATAAGCTACATAACGTATTATCATATATCCACTTTCCTTTTGAATGGTGAAGCAAAGTTATGGGGGGATGAACTAGAGTTACATCAGTTTGTTGGAAGACAACTCACCGATATTTCGATGGATGAGTTCTCGAGATTGTTTTTGGCACGACACATCCCGTCGACAAAGAAAATTGCTATGGAAAATCAGTTTTAGAGACTGACTCGGGGTGAGAGTAGTGTGTACGACTACCTGCATGAGTTCACGAGATTGGGGCGATGTGTTGGAACTACATTTATTGATGAGGAGCATAAGACCAACAAGTTCTACGAAGGACTGTATAACGATCTATGGTTGTTTCTCTCATGTCCTATAACGCAGGGCTTTCTGACCATAGTCAATACAACCTGATCTCTAGAGTAGGATTTGAAGAGGCTCCAAAGTAAGAAGGGCATGGTTGTGAAGTGTCTAGAGTTCAAAGTACTGAGACAACAGAATACTGGGTACCGAAGGTGGAACAAGAAGGCCAAGTCTTCCAGACCAACCCCTTCATCTGTTACTTTTGGGGAATCATCTGGCAAAGGAGGCCCAATCTATTGTTATAATTGAGGCAAGGCGAGACACATTGCTCGCGAGTGTTAGAGTGGAAAATAAGAGAAAAATTCAAGAGAATCCTATGCTGAGAAAGGGAAGACGGTGGAGTCAACCGCATCCCATCATGCTCCATCCCAACCAAGAGTCTACAACCTTGGCCAATAGGAGGCCATCAAACAAGGTGATATGGTTATATGTATAAGTTAGATGTTAACTTTAAAGCTATCTATACCTTACGCCTTATGCATTGGTCGTATGATTATTGTGTTTTAGGATTTGTCATGATCACAAAAAGTCTGGCTCGAGCATTGTTTGATATAGGAGCTTCACACTCCTTTCTATCTAAGAACTTCGTGTCGCGTATCAGAGTGCCTTCTTCTATATCGAAGGATATATTGGATATGTTATTTCCTATGGGTGGTCGATGCATGTGGATAGAGTCTAATGTGTTATGGTATTGATAGGAATTCAAAAGTTTGACTTGGAAGCATCACTACTGCTGATAATAGAGTTCGATGTAATCTTTCGCATGGATTGGCTCTCAGAGCAATGTGCATACATCGATTATAGTATACAGACGATCAAACTGGGTCTAAATATAGGTCATGCAACTACTTTCTCTAGTATGAAGGGATCGAGCAAGATGCAATTTTCTTCTCTCCAACAAGTCAAAGCAGTTCATGATGTTGCATAGTTATTTTTCACTTTACTAGAGGATAAAAAGCCCAATCCTAGTTTCGTCAGTATTCCCGTGGTGTCGGAGTTTGCGGATGGTTTACCTAAAGACCTACCTGGAGCTCCACCTCAGAGAGAGATCGATTCCACCATCAAGGTGGTGTCATGTGCTAAACCTGTATCGCTATCTCTGTTCCGCTTAACACCGAGGGAGATGGCAGAGTTGAAGGTACATCTTCAAGAACTATTAGAGAAAGGGTATGTGTATCCAAGTTCATCATCTTGGAGCACACAGATCCTCTTCGTAAAGAAGAAGAACAATATCTTGCGGCTACGTATTGATTATCAATAATTGAATAAGCTGAAAGAGAAGAACAAGTACCCGATTCTGATGATCAATGACCAGGTTTTCAACTAGTTAGATCGAACGTATACTCGAGGCTAGACTAGAAGTCTGGGTATTATCGGTTTAGAATCAGGGAAAGTGACATTCCCAAGACAGCAATCAATATACGTTATGGGAATTATGAGTTCATTGTCATGCCTTTCATTCTGACGAATGCGCGACCAGTGTTTATAGATTTGATGAACCTAATGTTCCGGGAGTATTTGAACCGATTCCTGGTAGTCTTTTTTGACGACATCCTTGTGTACTCCCAGTCTAAGGATGATCATGTAGAGCATTTACACATTGTCCTGGAGACACTTTGGAGTAGTCAATTGTACACCAAATTATCTAAGTGTTAGTTTTGTGTATCTTCGGCAGCATTCCTTGGTCATATTGTTTGTTATGAGAGCAATGTGGTAGATCTAACAAAGATTGCTGTGATATGAGAGTTGTCTGTGTTATCTTCTATGTCAAAATTCTAGAGTTTTTTAGGGCTTGTCGGCTACTACATGCGCTTCGTGGAGAACTTCTCGTGAATAGAGTTACCCCTCACAAACTTGATATGAAAGGAAGTTTGTATGGTAGACAGCGTGGGTGTAAGCTTTCGGAGAACTGAAAAGATGTCTGACCACGACACCAGTTTTGTGCTCGAAATGTGGTACGGAGGGATATAAGATCTACAGTGACGCCTCAGGGAGCGGCTTAGGCTACTTTTTGCTACAACATGGGAATGTGATATCATATTGCTTGTTTCAGTTGAAAGTGCACGAGAAGAACTATCTGTTCCATGATTTGGAGTTAGCTGTTATGATATTCAATTTGAAGCTTTGGAGGCACTACTTATAAGGCGTGAAGTTCGATATTTATACAGTGGCTGAAGTATCTGTTAGATTAGAAGGACTTAAATATGCGCCAGTGGAGCTGGATGGAGTTATATGGGGACTACACCTTCAAGATACATTATGTTCCTTGAAGGTGTAATGTTGCTGCGGATGCAATAAGTTGTAGGGTTCCTGAACAGACCAATTGGATACTGATGCATAATGAGCGTCTTATTCAAGATATAGAGTCCCTTGTGATCTAATGTGTTGATTGAAGGTCTAGTGCTGAAACACGTTTGAACTGTACAGAAGTGCAGTATGACCTCGCTAATTGGATTCGGCAGGCGATGAAGCTAAATGACATTATGAAACACTACAGGGCAGAGTCTTTGGATGGGTCAAAAGCCCAGTTTACAATTAATGATGACCTATAATAGAGGAACAGTCACTTGTGCATCCTATAGGTGGGCAAATTGCGGGAAGAGTTGATGTAAGAGGCATATTTCCCCATGTTGAAACCAAAATCTTGGTCTCCTGTGGAGTTCGGGGTCCCAGGAAAGGGGTGACCTCACACCTACTACACTCAAGGGAACGTCATGGACCCAAGGCTCAGGAAAATAGGAACAGACCCTCGGCCTTAGCGTGGAGGTCCAACCACACACCCAAGAAGTTCACAAGAACACTTCCCCTCCCTCACTAATTGCTGAGATGGGTACCTTGGAGAGATCTCGAACTCAACCAAGGAGAAGCCTAAGGAGGAGGAAGCCAAAAAACTCTCTCCTCCAAAAGTACTCAAGGGGGTCTATTTATAGTTTTCCAAAGCCTGGGGGGCCAAAAGGTAAGAAATACCCTCAGGACAAATAGGTCCTGGCCCAATAGAAAACCTCCGCACCGGGGGGTAAAGAGGAAATTCCACCCCGAGGGCACAACGGTAAAAGCATGACCAAAAGAGGTCCAGGGATGAATGGAGGCTAAGTCATGCCCCTCCCCCAACCCCCCGAACACCCGAGGCGAGGCTTCTTCAGGGGTTAAACCGCACCAAAGAACTGGGGCTGGGGGGAGACCCCAAACGATGGCCAGTCTCGCCCCGCAGGCTAGCCACCTGGGGCGAGGCCCTGTCCACAGGCCGGTCTCACCCCTCAGGGCGAGGCCCGCGCAGAAGGCAAGTCTCGATCCACAGGCTAGCCACCCAGGGCGAGACACCTTGACGTAGGCCGGTCTCGCCCCACAGGCTAGCCGCCCGGGGCGAGGCCCTGGCTACATGCCGGTCTCGCCCCGCGGGCTAGCCGCCCGCGGCAAGTCCCTTGTCGCAGGCCAGTCTTGCCCCGTTGGCTAGCCACCCGGTGCGAGACCCTATTCTCAGGCCTATCTCGCCCTGCTGGCTAGCCGCCCGGGGTGAGACCCTAGCCACAGGCTGGTCTCGCTCCGCAGGCTAGCTGCCGTGGGCGCGACCCTGGCCTTAGGCTGGTCTCGCCCCGCTCAAGACTAGGGTACAGGGGGCGGACCCCCGGCCTCCAGACGGTCCCGCTGATCCTACCTCGCACTTAGAAAATCATGGCGGTTATCGGCCATCTCGCGACATAAGCTCCCTAAAAGGGGCCAGGGGGAAGTAGATTTTCGCCCCTACTAGTATATTACAAGTGTTAAGCCAAAATTGTCCACCAAGAGGGCAAAACTTCTCCAAAACCTTAAGAATACATAGTCGGGCATGCGCCTACCAGGGGAACCTACTCTACGAATACGTGGTTTTACACAATCCCCGCTCTTTTCGAGGATTACACAAGCTCAGAAAGAAACATCCAACCCAATGTATTTGTTGAGTGGCCTCTTTGAGCCGAAAATACATGGCCCCTCCCAGAGGAGTCAACCTGTCATGCCAGCTATTGGGATCCTGGGTGACGAGACGGAATCTGGGTAAAAAACACTTGGCATTCCCGAGGGGTCAACCTGTTATGCCAGCTAATGAGATCCTGGGTGACGAGACAGACTTGGGGTAAAAACCTTTTTGCCTTCCCGAGGGGTCAACCTGTCATGCCAGCTAATGAGATCCTTGGTGACGGGACGGTCTTTGGGTAAAAAACACTTGGCCTTCTAGAGGGGTCAACATGTCATGCCAGCTAATGAGAGTCTGGGTGACGAGACGGACTTAGGATAAAAAACACTTGGTTTCCATGAAAGGTACTCTGACCCTACCAGTTAGTGAGATCCTGGAAAGCGGAACCGTCTTAGAGCAAAAAAATAGGGCATCCACGAGAGGTACTCCGGCCCTGCCAGCTAGTGAAATCCTGGACAGCGGGACCGTCTCGGAGTAAAGATAACTCGGTATCCATGAGAGGTACTCCGACCCAGCCCGATAGTGATGGCCAGGACAGCAGGACCATCTCAGAGAAAAGATAACTGGGCATCCACGATAGGTACTCCAACCCTTCGAACTTGTGAGAGCTTGGATAGCGGCACCGTCTCAGAGAAAAGAGAACTGGGCATCCACGAGAGGTACTCCGTCCCTGCCAGCTATTGAGGGCCTGGATAATGGGACCGTCTCGGAGCATAGAGAACAGGGCATCCATGAGAGGTACTCTGACCCTACAAGCTAGTGAGAGACTGGACAGCGGGACCGTATAGGAGCAAAGAGAACTTTGTAAGACCCCATTTTTTTTCTTTTTAAATCACCGGGGTTTTTGGGCCAGAACCGCCGCTTTGCGATGACACCTTCATGCCCGGGAAGGTCATCACTACAAAATGCCGATCCTGCCGGTCAAATCGATCACAAAATAGTAGTAAAATAGTAAAAGGGCATGTCCATAGAAATCACATAAATAGTAAATAATCTCCACGAAGGGAGAGTCCACAGAAATAATAAAGGTATAGAAAATAGGTCTTATGCCCGGTACATCAATATCCTCACTACATATCACTCAGCGCGAAAGAAAAAACTAAACATCTACTAACGATCGGGACTCACAGTCCTAGCTGTCTGAACTCCGGTGCTAGACTATCCAATTTCCAAGAGTGGCAACCTCCGAGGCTGCTCCTCCATGATGGGATCCACAGTCCCATAAAATGATATGGTTCGAAAACCATTAGTCTAAAAGACTAAGTCCTATCATCCCCCACCCCTTCCCCCATTTCTCTTGAGCACCGAGCGGGGAGGAGGAAAGGAGTGGTAGTGAAGGTGGAGAGTAACAAAGTAACAGTTGACGACGAAACTAACCTAGAAGTTCTAGGAGTATATGTGACAGTAATGAAAGTATGAAAGCCTTAATATATAATATGTAACCATAACTTATATGAAAACACATAAGCTAAGTGGTCTTCAGCAAGACTCCTATCATATAAAAAGTCCCATAATAATTTATACGATAGGGTGTCGGTTTTCTAGCAGCATGTATATATCAACAGAGTAAAAACCTTAACTTATGACCACGCTCAAGAGAGCTTATAAGCCAAAGGGTCGTTTTGCAGGGCCTATTGTATAAAGCATCCCATACCACTTTATATAATAGGTGTCTTGGGTTATATGCAAAGATGCTATGATATGCAAATATACTATGGTGTGATCATGCAAGTGCAACACACCCACTCGACTTTGTGTACACAGACCTTTAGTTCCCCCTTTCTAGATCCTAACCTCCAAGGATACCTCCGTAGTGGCAAACAGAAGCGGTGGGTTTGGCCTATCCCAACTCTTAACTAGTAATTACACTACCAACAGACCAATCGTATGCCTCGATGTTGGTGAACTATGCGGAGCTCCTGCATACTCTTGTCGGCTGGCGTACCATACTTTAATTGGCGAAGTGAAAAACCACACTTGCTGAGTTGAGTATTGGCGTCGGTGCATCGACCCTCCAATACAGAAGACCCACCACCTTAAACTTTATGCACATGAAACCTTACGGATCTGCTATCGAGCCAAAGCTCCCCGGACAGTCCCATCCATCACAATCAACAACCGAGCCTAAGCTCCCCGGACTATCATGTCAGTTACAAACAACAACCGAGCCTAAGCTCGTGGTCCAACCTGCCCATCATCTAACCATCGAGCCTACTGCCCGTGTGACCTAACCTAACATCCCGAGACATCGAGGTGAGTGAAAGTGAATCCCTAGTTATGCTAGTTACTCTTGCATTTTATTTTTCCTACAGTTTAGGTTAGCCCAGGACTGCCCCCGGCATACCCCGTGAAGGGCTCTCAAAGGGCTCTAGGAACTACAATAGGCTAAAGCCCAAAGCTCCCTTTCACAAGACACTTATTATTATTGGTTAATACCTGATTCTCGATCCTTTAGTATTATACTGGTTCTAACCCTAATGTGTTTTGACCCTGTCTCCCCCTTCACAGGATAGACGTTCTTTCGTCGATTTTGAGTACCACCTAAACATAGACAACTCTACAACCTACTCTTCCGAACTTCCAATGGTATACTCTAATCCACTTACCAAAATCAGTAAACACAATCCAATCTCCCTGCGACCATTCCCCATGTTAACACGATTTCAGCAGTTTCACTAAACTCAGACCATCCTATGCTATATGATGTATACCATGGGGGGTACCCCAAATTATCATCCAAAATCCCTATAATAATTATTGGGGGTTCTATCATGACATGTTTAGCCTAAATCCAGAATTTCATAATTTTCTTAAATTACTTGATAATTTATTTAATTTTCTAAGAAATTCAAATACCTTAGTTTAAACATGAAGTACTTTTTCAGTCATGCAAATTGCTCCACAAAATTTATGATAAATACAAAATGACTATTTAATAGTAAATTTAAAGTCTCACAATTTTTTTAGCAAGGTTTAGACCTCTAAACCTAATTTTGAAACATAGCCTACATTAATCATTTTAAAGAGACAAGTACGGCTAAAATACTTCCAAAACTTTTGAGAAAATCTAAGCATGTATATAATGACCTATAAACACTCTAGATCAAGTTTCATAATTTTTCAATAAGTAGTGAACTCTAAACTTAATATTGCACAATAATTCAAATTGATAAACTAATGAACTAAATATAGAAATTGTTTATCTAAAAATTACAATAAAATTCTCACATCAACATATTGTCCTAGGAACACTACTGATCAAGTTAAACATTTTTAAATCAATCATAGAGCTCTAAGTCAATTTTTGAATAATTGCATTTTTAAAATCTTTTGAAGAAAGTACTGGAAATGTACCTCTAAAAATTATAATAAAATTCAAGTATGGGTATATTGCCCTAAAATACCCTCTGCAAAATTTTCATAACTTTCTACTGAACATTGTGATCATAATAAACAAAAGTCTATCAAGGGCAATTCCATAAATTATAAAGGAGGTAGTAAGTGTATTGTTCCAAAATTACCAACAAAATCACCAGAGGCTCAAATTAACACTATGATCATACTACCCAAGTGTTATAACTTTTCATTAAGTTTTCGTAGCCTATCTTACATATATAGTGGTTGTGTCGTAAACTAGGGTTATGGTTTTGAGGGGTTTATCCATCTACAAATCCTCTATGATTTTTACTAGTGGACTTTAGCTATCCTAGTGCCCACTCTACAAAATTTCAAGTCATCACAAGGGCATTTGACCCCATGCACTTCCCAAACCCCCAAAGTCCAAACATAGGGTTTGAACTTGGGTTGTAAGGCAATCCTACCCCAAAACACCCCATAACCCTTATGATGGTGTTAATATTCATGTCAAACCAGTGGCCCAAATTTCAGCCTCTGTTGAGGTGGTTTGGCCACCCAATCCCACAGGGTGCACTTTTGACCTAAATACCCCCTTTAGGGCAAAACAAGGGTTTACTCATTTCCCAACCAAAACAACTCAAACTGAGGTGAAAAGTTATACAAAACCTCATGATGACCCTAAGAACCACTTGCCAAAATTTGGAAAGGTTTTGAGGTCTTTATGGCCCTAAATTTATTTATCATGTGATTATTAAATAATTCCAAAAACTATAGAAATATTATCACCAAAAATTCTCATTTTTGGGCAGGTCGTAGGAATAGGTAAGGGTGACTCACTGTCCAAATACCAGGTCATTTGGACTTGTGGTCAAGTGGGGGCACACATTTTAATCTCTGTCTAACCCTAGGTATAGACCCCACCAAATTGAGTGCCCTTGTCAAACCAAGCACTAAAATTGGTTCAAACGAATTTTAAAAAAAAGTACACCCCTAGGTATTTTTAATAATTAAAAACATTAAATTCAAATTGTGTGACAGAATATCATATGAAATAAATATTAAACCTATAGTTTAATCTAGGGCATCACGAATCTTGGCACATTTTTGGACGGTATCCAGTCATCGTCCCCGCACAACAACGACCAGGATTAACTCCTCCTGGGCCAACTTCAAGCCTCTACTGCCGGCCACCCGACAACTTTCCTGGCCGGCCACTGCCACCACAACCTCTGTCGAGGTGGTGGCTATCGCCAGGCGGCAGCACAGCCGCCGGAGGGGCATTTTTCGGTGATCCCGACAAGCAGAAGTTTTCCCAAAAACCAAGAATTTGAAAGTTTAAATCATGCTAAGTTGAGCCCGAAGCTTGACCCTAATTAGTCCTACGATCTACCCATGGAAGAAGAAGAAGGGGAGGACCTTGTTTGCGGGTTGGAGGTGCGTCGATCCCCGGGATGCCACGGTGGTGGTGGCGCCTCTCGGGTTTCTTCAACTATACAGTGGAGTAACTTTAAATCACCGGGGCAAGAGTGGAAATGACTCCTTAGAGTCTAGTGATGCTTTTAAAATAATAAAATGGGGGATGAGGTGGTCATTACATCAATGCCATTAATGGCCATGAATGAAGCTTTTGGCTAAGTAGTGGTGGGGGGGGGGGGGTTGAACCTACCATGGTGTGGCCGGGAAACGGCTGGAAACTTCTCCTCTTCCCCTGAGGAGTTGAATCTAGTCATGAGAGGTGGCCCTTGGCCTCCCTAAGCCATGAATGGCTTCTTCCTTCCTCTTTCTCTCTCCTCCATTAAAGTGGAATTTGGAGTTTTCTCTCACCTGACCTTCATGGCTGAATTATATCATTGCACTAACCTAAATGCAGCCTACTAAACTAATATAAAGTTGTTAGGAGGTGGTTAGCCCAAGTAGCTAGGGGCTTAAGCTTGGGTTAGCCCTTTTTGAGCTAAGTTTGTCTTGACCTAGCCTAGGGTTGACCTTGGTCAAATTGACATTTTGTGTCACCATCAATGGGTCCTTGGTGACCTGTTGGCCTCCCCTAGGGTCTAGGTAGGGATGGGTAGGGTTGACTTGCCACCTTGAAGGTCACTTGACCCTTATTAAGGGCACTTTGACCATTTTGGTGTTTGAGTTGACTTGGGTCAACTTACCCACTAGGGTTGACACCAATGGGTCCTTGGTGACCCTTTGACCTCACTCTAGGGTTAGGTGGGCATGGGTGGGGTCCACTTGACTAAGGGAAGGTCAATTGACCATATGTAGGTCAGTTTGACCCATTTAGAATTAGGGTTGACTTAGGTCAACTTAAGATCTAAAGTTAACCCCAATGGATCTTTGGTGATCCATTTACCCCACACTAGGCCTAGGAAAACCTTGTGAGGGTTGGTTGGGCTCATTAGGGCACATTTCCCTTAGTTAGGGCATCTTGCCCTATTTAGGCCTAGGATGATCCTAGGTCAACTTGACCACTCTGGGTTGACTCAAATGGACCCTTAGGGCCTTTCAATAGATTGGTGAGGTCATGGTGGGGTCTTGGAGTCTCATTATCATCCTAAACTAGGGTTTAGGAATCTACTATTTGCAAACCATAATGATCTCACTTATATCCCTAAGTCCACTTGGTCTTCTTGGGCTTCTAAGATTTTGTCATGACCTAGTCATGACCTAGTCATGACAAAACCACTCCTAGGGTGTCTTGTTTCCTGAGTGAGGTTACAAATCCAAATACATAAACAAAAAATTTCGTCCTCGAAATTCTAGTTAGGCCTACGGGGTTTCAAATATGGAAAGCAAATTGTAACATCCCGAGAGGTTGTGAGGAATACCTGACCGAAAAGCTCTATGTACCTTTGTTGCCTTAGATCCTTTGGCTCCCAGGTATGCTCCTCTTGACCGTGATTCCTCCACAGGACCTTGACCAATGGAACCTTCATACGACGTAAGACTCGTATCCCCTTATCATCAATCCAGACCGGCTCATGGTGAACTGATCGGTCTGATGCTACCGGCCCATTCGTGGATGTAATCTACTGCTCTGGGCATAGTAGAGCCCTCCTAAGAGAAGATATGTGAAATACATCGTACAGAACTGCCAGCCTCAGTGGAAGCACCAGCCTGTATGCTAAGGGATTGATCCACCCCAGGATCCTATAAGGCCTCATATATCTCGGGCTGAGCATCTTCTTCCGACCACGCACCCATAAAACATCATGCATCGGTCGGATCTTCAAGAATACCCGGTCCCCAACCAAAAACTCCTCTTGACGATGTCAAGCATCGTAATAATTATCCAGTCTGCTCTATGCCTCTAACATCCTGTCCCATATCAGCCTCACCTGATCCTCGGTGTCCTCAACAAACTCCGGGCCCAAAACCTATAGATCCATAACATGTATCCATGACAGTGGAGTCCTACACCTTCGTCCGTATAGTGCCTCATAAGGAGCCATCCCTATGTTGGACTGGTAGCTATTATGTAACAACTCCACCCGTTAAATAACATATGATAAGAAGGTCGGGCCGTGGCCCCACACTATATACCACAAACACACGGCGAGGTCACAGGTTAATACCACACCATTATCGCATCCTAACTCAGAGCATGCTAGCAGAAGATTTTAACAATAAAGATGAACTAATACCAGGAATGTCAACGACATATATAAACCATATTTATATATCAACTCTCGAAAGAGTGTACATAAAATTAAATACAAGTTGGCCTTAAGGCCTTACAGTTCCTCTTTTCAAAGTGTGGATTGAATACATCGGTGAGAAGGCTGGCCACACATGAACAAAACATAATATAATGTTTAGCATTCAAGGGCTAGCAGCGGCAGTGGGAGCAGTAACAACAACAGAGACTTCATCCCTTACTTCCCGCTCGGCTCTCCAGCACCTGCATAGGGACAACACCTAGAAGGTCCCAAACAAGGCAACGGTCAGCATTCAATTGACCAATTTATAACAATCCTACCCCTTTCCCAGGGCAGTGGCATTCCTTCCCTGCTGGCATAGAAATGCATAAATATATATCATATCTTGAGCTCTCACGCACAATCAATCCATCACAATCATCAGCCACACGACCCGACGATCCGTGCACTCAGGGAATATTCTTGGTGTACAGACAAACTAGGGTCAACACAACCATTTACACGGTATTGAGCATTTAGTATTACTGGAGCGCAGGCCTAAGACTCTCATTATGCCACTGACGAAAGCTCAATGCCATGACGCTCTCCTATACAGTCGACATAAGGAAGTTACGGATCAACCACCCCCCGTTGCTCAAGTTGCCATGCAATCACTGAGTACAGCATACCTGAGGCTATATCTAAATGTACGGGTCCGTTTCATCTTTATTGTTCGGCAAGAAGCCTTTTCGGAGCTCAGAGCTCACACTAGCCATCATGTCCGCCAAGGACTTGCTTCACAATAGCCACTCTATCCACCAATTACTGGCTACACTGTCCACAATAGACTGGTTACACTGTAGCCACAACACAAGCAGTACAAGGGTATTTTCCTGAAATTCCTCATTCCATTACTTCCTGCTACATCCCTTCACAGGCACAACCCATTGACACCACAAACTACACGTTTATACGCGGAGTCTTCTCCGGTGTGCAATATGCAACATCACCAATCCGCGCCAACCTATCCAGATGGGCTTAACACAACATACCTATCCCGTCCTACACATTTTCGGGTCTAAATGCATACTCAATTGGGGATAACAACTATCAACCCACGAGGATCACTTACTCTTCCACCTTTTGGTGGAGGATCCCATGCTCATGCATAAAGGAGGACTTCACTTTTCCAATGATGAAGATCGTTACCCTTGATATCTCTTGGGTTCCACAAAAATTCTAGCCAGTTGAAAAGAACCGCGGTGGCCTTGCCTTCACAGATCTGGCCTCGGATCACGAATCGGAAATCTAAAGTTCCCGCGGTGGCCGGCTCTTCTCCTCTTCCTCCTCCTTACTCATCTTACTTCTCTCTTATCTTAGAAAGATCAAATCCAAGTGAAGAATGAATAGTTAATTCCAATCATTAACTTAAACATAGCAGGGAGAAGCCTGAGCCATTGGATCCAGGATGAAGAAATCGAACGACACCAAATTGCCCTCAAATTCTATTATTTGGGCTGACACGGCCTGTGAAACGCCCGTGTAACAGGCCATATACTGTAAGCGGTACACAAACCAACTCAACCAGACAAAAACTCGGGCTGAGACACGCCCGTGTCACTCCCCTAACACGCCCGTGTCAGTAGGTACACGCCCGTATTGAGGGGCGTGTCCCTCAAATGGCACAGGATAAACATTCCCAAATGAGACACGGCTGGGGAACATGCCCGTGTCCGTAGACGTGTGCTAAACACGCCCCTATCACACGCCCATGTTGTAACGAATCCACCTGTTAAATAACATAAAATAGAAGGTCTGGCCGGGGCCCCATACTATATGCCACAAACAGACGGTGATGTCACAGGTTAATACCACAACACCATCGCATCCTAACTCAGAGCATGCTAGCGGAAGATTTTAACAATAAAGATGAACTCATCCTAGGAATTTCCACTATATATAAACCACAGTTATATATACAACCACTATAAGGAATGCCCATCAAATACAACCAGGTTTGCCATAAGGCCTTACCGTTCATCTTTTCATAGTATGGATTACATACATTGGCGTGCAGGCCGTCCATATATGAGTAAAAGACAACACATTTAACTTAGCCTTCAAGGGATAGCAGCAGCAGCGGCAACAGTAGCATCAGGGACTTTTTCCCTTCATTTCCCGCTCGGCTCTCCAGCACCTTCACAGGGGCAATCCACTAGACGGTGGCAAACAAGGCAACGGTCAGCATTCAACTGGGAAATTTATAACAATCCTACCCCTTTCCTGGGGCAATAGCATTCCTTCCCAACAGGCATAACAATGCATAGACAGATATATCACATCTTGTGCTTATACGCACAATCAATCCATCACAATCATCAGCCACACGGCCCGATGATCCGTGCACTCAGGGCACATTCTTGGTGCATTGACAAACCAGTATCAACACCACCGTTTACACAGTATTGAGCATTTAGTATTATTGGCGCGCAGGCCTAAGACTCTTATTATGCCACTGACGAATGCTCAATGCCTTGAAGCTCTCCTTTACAGTCGACATAACGCAGGTACAGATCAACCACCCCCCATTGCTTAAGTCGCCTTGCCATCACTGAGTACAACATACCCGAGGCTATATCTAAAGGCATGGGTCGGTTTCACCTTTTCTGTTCGGCAAGAAGCCTTTTCAGAGCTCACAGTTCACACTAGCCATAATGTCCGCCAAGGAATGGCTTCACAATAGCCACGCTGTCCACCAAGGTCTGGCTACACTGTCCACAATGGACTGGCTATACTGAAGCCACAGCACAAGCAGTATAAGGGTATTTTCCTGGAATTCCACATTCCAGTACTTCCTGCTACTTCCCATCACAGGCACAACCCATTGACTCCATAAACTACATGTTTATACGCGGAGTCTTCTCCGGTGCACAATATGCAACATCACCAATCAAGATTAACCTATCCAGATGGGCTTCACACAGCATGCTTATCCCGTACTACACATTTCTGGGTCTAAATGCAGACTCAATTGGGGATAACAACTATCAACCCACGAGGATCACTTACTCTTCCACCTTTTGGTGGAGGATCCCATGCTCATGCATAAAGGAGGACTTCACTTATCCAAGAAGGAAGATCAATACCCTTGACGATCTCTTGGGAGCCATCGAAATTCTATCAAGTTGGAAAGCACTGCAATAGCTTTGCCTCCACAGAACTGGCCTCGGATCTCGAATCGAAACTCGAGAGTTCCACCAGTTGCTGGATCTTCTCCTCCTTCTCCTTCCTCCTCTCCCATCTCTCTTCTCTTTTAAAAATATAATGGCAAAATGAAGAATGGCCTCTTCATTCCAATCTTTTGTTTTAACCCAGCAGGAACTCATCTGATTCCTTGGATCTAAGATGAAGAAAATGGACAACAACAAATCGGATTAAAAGTCCAATATTTGGGTTGACACGGCCTATAACATGCCCGTGTCAAAGGCTGTATACTTTAAGCGGTACACAAACCGACTCACCAAGACCAGAACAAGGGATTAGACACGCCTGTGTCAATCACATAATACACTCGTGTCACTGAATACAATCCCGTGTCGAGTGGAGTGTCCCACAATTGACACGGGATCAACACTCCTGAAAAGAACATGGCTGTGGCACACGCCCGTAGTCGTGGCCGTGTGCCAATACACGCCCCTGTGACACACCCGTGTCACAGCCCGTGTGCCACACTAAATGCCGCCCCGTTACCCACCCGATAAGGACACTGCCTCGGAAACGCCTGTGTCCCTGGTCGTGTCACTTCTCGACGATCGTTGACTGCATGGCATTGAGTGCTTGAGACGACACAGAGAAGGACACACCGTTGTACACGCCCGTGTCCCAGGCTGTGTGCCTCACTCAATGCTCTCTTAAGACCAAACTCACACCCGAGAAAATAATGTATGACACACCCTGGGACACGCCCGTGGCCAAGACCGTGTGCACTTGACATGGCTTGGGAAACGCCCGTGTCCTAGGCCATGTCACCCAGTCTGAACCCAATTTTGGGATTTTAGGGATTTTGGGGTGTTACAACCCTCCCCACCTAACAATAAATTTCGTCCCAAAATTTTCTCATAATAAGGAAACCAAGCAAACATCATGCTATAACTTTAAAATGATTGTTACAACAAAAAAATGTACTTTACAACAGTTCAAACAAACAACTCGGGAATATCAACTCGACAATTGTCCCACCGGACTTTGACAATCCCGATCTTCTTATTCCGTAACTGTTTATCGGCTCGATCCTCGATCCAAATGGGTCTAACCTTCGTCATTTGCCCATACTCGACCGGTATGCCTCCATTCTCAATCACTTGAGCTGGATCCTTGACAGCTTTTCGAAGCACTAAGATGTGAAACACATCATGCAAGCCACTCAATTCTGCCGAAAGAGCTAGTCGAAAGGCATCTTCCAGAACTCGATCCACCACTTCAAACGGACTAAGATATCTCGGACTAAGCTTTTTCAACCGCCGAATCCTGGACACGCCTTTGAAGGGTTTGATCTTCAAGCATACCCAATCGCCCACTACAAACTCCATGTTCCGATGCTTGGCGTTGTAGTATTTTGCTTGCATATCCTGGGCTATTAATAGCATTTCCCGAATAGAGCGTATCATCGAAGTATCTTCTTCGACATCCTTGCGCGGATATACTTTTGATTCGCCTGCTTCCGCCCAAGATAGCGGTGTATGGCATTTCCGACCATACAATGCTTCATACGGAGCCATACCGATGTTGGCTTGGTAGCTATTATTATAGGCAAACTCCACCATATAGAGATAATCTTCCCATCTCTTACCAAAGTCCAAGGCGCACATTCGAAGCATATCTTCCATCGTCTTGTTGGTCCGCTCAGTTTGGCCATCCGTTTGGGGATGAAAGGTCGTACTTAATACAAACTTTGTTCCCAACAATTGATGGATTAGACTCCAATCATTTGACGTGAATTTCCCATCATGGTAATTGACGATGCTCCGGGGAACACCGTGCAATCGGACAATCTACTCTATATAGATCATTTCCTAGGTTTCCACTGAATCGTCCCTCTTATTCGGTAGGAAGTGAGCCACTTTTTTCAACCGGTCTATAATCACCAAGATTAAATCATTCCGACATTAAGATCTCGACAATCCGCGCAATAAATCCTTTTAGATATCATCAAACTTCCACTTCGAAAAAGGTAACGACTTCATGAAACTGCCAGGCTTCAGAGATTCTGCTTTGACCAACGCACAAGTTTGACACTTAGCCACATAACTTGTTGTCTTTCTTTAGTCCTGGCCACCAGAATAATTTCTTCATATCCTTGTACATCTTTGTGCTCCGAGGGTGAATTGAGTACTCTGCAAATTTAGCTTCCTACATCAACTCTTCTCTAACCTTACCCGTACTTGGGACGCACAATAAGCCATCTTTTCGTAACAAGCTGTCATCCAAGTATAATTGGACATCTGACCAATCCTGTGCATAGCGTTGGAGACTTTCATCAAGATCCATTGCACGTCGAACTCTGTCTGCAAGGTCATACTATACCTCCGTCCAGTTCAATCATGCATCAGCTATGGAATTCTTGTCAACATATGAAATCTCTAACGCTTCCAACTCCTGGATTAGACGCTCATCATGCATCTGCGACCAACTTGCTAGTACCACAGTCCTACGACTCAATGCATCAGCGTCCACATTTCCCTTCCCGGGAGTATAGTGAATAACAAAGGTGTACCCCCCAAGGAACTCCATCCACCTTCATTGTCGCATATTCAGATCTTTCTGATCTAACAGATACTTTTGGCTTGATGTGCATTACAAAGCTTCGAAGAAAATAAAGCAACTAAACAAGCAATCCAATGAGGCAAGTATACCTATCGAACTGCAGCTAGGGGACAAAAAGTGTCATAATGAAATCCGGGAACTGTTGAATAAACTTACTCACACGAAGACTATTATTTTATCGATGAGAAAACTGGGTTTGAGAAACTAATTACAACAAAAGGGAGAAGGCTAATGCTAGAAATAGAACTACCATAAAAAATTAGAGAACTATCAGAAGCGATAACAACAAAAGGTTGAAACTATGAAATGGAAGAGCACTCGATGAAGAATCACCTCGGCAAAGGTTAACTAAGAAATGCGATAACAATGAACCTAAACATGATAGGGTAAAAGTCCTTGACCGTGGAGGTTCCTGAAGCTTAAACACGCTTCTCTCGAAGTCGTGCCCCACTGAGTATAGGAAGGTCTGACTGACTCTCGTCTGGATCGGAGGCCTAAAGCTCGCTTTACGCGGAGAACCCCACTATTAGAATTTACTCCAATCCGGGAGATTTGGATGCCTGCCTCTCTCGAGGGGTGAATACAAATCCCTTTTCTCCTTAGTGCTCACTTCAAACTATCGTCCTCTCAGCTAGCCATGAATGAAAGCTAAGGTGGAGAGTATATATCGATAATATATCCCCAACCCAAAAGAAATCAAGAGTAATTCAAGGCTAAACCCTAAAAAGAAAAGGTGAAATTAAAGCATCATAACTTAATTGCTCGAACCTCGGATCATCAAGATCGAGTACAAGGAGGATTAGTTACTCATGGTGTAGAGAAAGAAAATTATATACAAAATTTGAAAACTAACAGCGAGCAGAATTGAAAGAGTAAGACGAGCTATTTTATTTCTTAGTGAGGAGTCAAAAGGAGAGCATACATGTACTATGAAGAAAGCTTCCACGCACACTATAAGTACAATAAAAGAGTAATACAGAAAGGCTACAAGTACTTGCATGAAAACTAAATAACTAAGAAGCTTGAAATGAGGAGGGAGAGAAAAGCTTGAAGCTACAACACTAAATATCAGCACCTCTCCTCCCAAAATTTGGATGGCAAACCCTAGAGGATGATTCCTATTTATAGACTTTTTTCTGGCTGGGTCACGCCCTATGACAAGCCCTTGGAGGGCGTGACCATAGGGCATGTCTGATTTGGTGCGACATATAGGGCGTTAGAAATAAATTCGGGCGCGGTTGCTGAGTTACACGCCCTACGGACACCCCCTTGGAGGGCGTGACACCTGGGCGTGATGGATTCGGCGCGACTTTGGTGCATTGAAATTGAATGCGGCACTTACTACTCGGGACTTGGCGGGTCACGCCTATCATACACGCCCATGGAGGGTGTGTCCATGGGCGTGACAGCTGATTTTTGGCTAGAGACTGACTTCGGACCGTCGGCTTCATTCCACTGGGTTACACGCCCTTAGTACACGCCCGGGGAGGGCGTGACCATGGGGCGGGTCACAGTAAAAGTCTGGCAAAACCTAAAAAATAGAATGAAACATATTAGCGATGAAATTATATAATAAAAGAGGCCAAAATATGAGAATACAAGACATGGTTCGTGGATTAAAAACTAAAAAATATCCTAATAGTTTAGGCTACAAAACGTATTATCAAATTCCCCCAAGCTTAAGTTTTGCTTGTCCCAAGCAAATACATAAAAACTAGATTATCTTGAAAGTGACTAATCAAAAGTTTTAATTATGCTATCACAAGTACTATGCGAAATTCTAAGTAGAGAGAAGGCGAAACGTAAATCTAAAATAATTATTTAAACATGGTTTAATTTTTGTAGTCTTTACTTAACAAAAATAAATCATCCAAAATTTTTAACCAATTCTTTAAACAATTAAACAAGGCAACAAAATGAAAAACGAATTGAAATGTTACTTGATTCTAAGAGGCATTTTATACCAAAATTAAACAAAGAGCAATAATCTATATTTAAATTCAAGACTTAACTAATCTACTATTTCTCTTTACATAGCTTATAAGAAAATCTAGGAGCATGAATTAGCAGGACATAATAGGACTGAAATGTTTGGTTTAGGCATATAATTAGGAATGGAGTTCAAAGATAAACCTGAGGGCTTAAAATCATGCTAATAAAGAGCTTCAACATAGAAAAAGTTTGCTTCTCTATTTTCGTATTCTCTTTTTTTTTCAAAGGCCATCATAAATTATCTCTTTTTAATATATATATTTTCATTTTGAATTGGCCAACCGATAGTAAACATTTCTTCTGAGCATCCTTTTTCAAAAAGATTTCCATAGATTTTTAAATAAACTTATTACAACATGAAATTTGAGAAGCTCAAAATTTTAGCATGAAAAGAAGGGTTGGAAAATTTTGTCTTTGTTGAAAATGAAATGTGGAGCTTTCAATTGAAATCGGAAAAGGGCTCAAAAGATGTAAACTAGGGGGATAATTTTAGGGTTGGCAAGAAGGCCCAAATGAAAACAAAAATGGTCTATATCATTTTCATGCTCCAAAAGTTTTCCTATAGCATTAGTTTTGAAAAAGTTCAAAAAGTAGGTCCTAAAAATTTAATATAGACTAATGAACTTGGTTTAAAACTTAGGATAATATGAGTCTCAGATCGTTCACATCTTCTTTGCTAATCAAAAGTTGACTTTGCAAAAATTATCCAAAAAGAAAAGAAGAAAAATAGTGGATGATGAATTTTTTTAGAAAGTAAAGAAAATAAATAAAGAAAACCATAAAAAAATGCAAGTTAAAAAAAACGTTTCACTTAAGCATGCTACCGTGAATTAGAAACACAGCATGGCCAACATTTTACTTATGAGACATAATTTAAAAGGAGGATTAGAAATTTTATAAATAGATAAGTTTTTCATATAAGATTTTGAGAAAAACAAAATAAAAGTAGGGGTACTATTGAAATACAAAAAAAATGTCTAAACAATTGGAGTTTTTTTTTTCTTTTTTTTAAGCTTTTTTGAAAAGAAAATTCACAAAAAAAACAGAAAATATAAAAAAAAGGTGGAAGTCCTTAGCAAAAAGAAGGAGGAAGTCCTCCCACAAGCTTAAAATGGACATTGTCCTCAATGACAGAAGAAGGGGATTCGAGAAGGAGAGAAAGTTAAAGTACAGAACTGAAAGACAGAATTGAAAAACAGGTACTTCCCCGGATTTATGTTTTGCGAAAGCCGAGTGATGTCGCTCTCTCAAATGTCTTCTTTGGACTTTGTGATGGAATCAGCAACATTGGAGCAGGAGATCGCAGGAGCTTTAGCTTGTCGATGCAGTCCGGGGCAAAATTGTAAAATAAAGAAAATAGAAAAAGAAAACTTGGGTTGTCTCCCAAGAGTGCCCTTTGTTTATAAGGGTCGTTGAGCTCGACCCAACAAAAGAATATTGTCCCAGATTTTATTGTCCAGAAACAAAATTGTTTTTAACAAAAAATAAATGTTCGAAGTTAGAGTTCGTGCAACATATACTTAATAGTGTTAAGACTGACATCATCATCACCAGAGAAATAAAGTTTAAGACGGTGACCATTCACTTTGAAATTTCCCTTATCAGGGTGTGAAATTAAAATAGTACCATAAGGAAAAACTTATAAAACAGAAAACAGACTAGACCATCGTGATTTTAATTTTCCAGGAAATAAACGTAAATGAGAGTTATACAAAAGAACCTGGTCGCCCGGCTTATAGGTTTTCGGATGCCTTAAATGTTTATCGTGTAAACGCTTCGTCCGCTCTTTATAAAGTTTGTTATTTTCGTAAGCGTAAGAGCGCCACTCGTCGAGTTCATTTAGGTTAAATTTTATAAGGTCACTGACAGAGTGAGAATCAAAGTTTAAAAATATTAAGGCCCAAATAGTGCGGTGTTCGAGTTCTACGGGCAAATGGCACGATTTTCCATAAACCAACTGATACGGCGTACATCTGAGGGCGGTATTGTATGTTGTTCGGTAGGTTCATAGAGCATCGTCTAATTTGGCTGACCAGTCTTTTCTAGATGTTGAAACAGTCTTTTCTAATATTCTTTTTATTTCTCTATTCACTACCTCGACTTGTCCGTTAGTTTGGGGGTGGTAGGAAGTTGAAAGCTTGTGTGTAACTCCGTATTTAGTAAGGATTTTAGAAAACTCGGCATTACAGAAATGGGAACCCCTATCGCTAACAATGGTGCGCGGCGTATCGATTCGAGAAAATAATTTTTATAAGAACGTAATTACGACTCGGGCGTCGTTCGTAGGAAGAGCTTGGGCTTCGGCCCAACGTGAAACATAATCAACGGCAACTAAAATATACTTGTTTCCGAAGCTAGAAGGAAGGGGGCCAACAAAATCGATTCACCAGTGGTCGAAAATTTCACACTCAAGGAAAAAATTTTAGGGCATTTCATTTTTATTTGAAATATTTCCGGACCGTTGGCAACTATCACACCTACTCACAAAGGCTTACACATCTTTAAACAAGCTAGGGCAGTAAAAACCCGCGCAAAGCACCTTATGAGCGGTGCGAGCAGCTTGATAGTTCCCACCCTTCGGACCTTCATGTAAATGTTTTAAAATATCAATTCCTTCTTCATAAGAAACACATCTCCTTATCACTTGATCTGCACAGATTCTGAAAAGATGCGGGTCTTCCCAAAAGTAGTTCTTCAGCTCAGAAAAGAATTTCTTCTTTTGCTGAGAGGAGAACTCTTTTGGGAGCATCCGGGCCACTAAATAGTTGGCGATGTGCGCGAACGAAGGAGAAGTAGATGCGCTAATTGAAAGACGCTTCTCATCAAGAAAATAATCATTATAAGATTTTTCATTTAATTTTTCTATAAAGGGATTGTCTAATCTGGAGAGATGGTCGGCGGCCAAGTTCTCGACTCCTCGCTTATCACGGATCTCTAAGTCAAACTCCTTAAGGAGTAAAACCAAGGAATCAAGCGCGGCTTGGCATCCGTTTTGGCAAGAAGATATTTGAGGGCCGAGTGGTCTGTAAAAACTATGATTTTTGAAAGTGTAATGTAAGGACGGAATTTATCAAATGCGAATACTACGGCTAAGAGCTCCTTCTCAGTCGTGGTGTAATTTTCTTGTGCAGATGTGAGGCTTTTACTAACGTAATAGATGGGGTGGAAGTTTTTAGATATACGTTGACCTAATACGGTTCCCACCGCGAAACTACTCGCATCGCACATTATCTCGAAAGGAAGGTACCACACCGGAGCTATCATAATTGGGGCGTTAATTAACTTTTCTTTAATTGATTCAAAGGCAGAAATACAAGAGTCATCAAAAATTAATGGAGCGTCTTTTTCTAGGAGATGGGTTAGGAGCTTAGTGATCTTGGAGAAGTCCTTTATAAAACGACGGTAAAAGCCAGCGTGGCCTAGAAAACTTCTTATAGCTTTTATGTTTGTAGGCGGCGGCAACTTCTCGAAA
Source organism: Platanthera zijinensis (assembly GCA_039513925.1). NCBI lineage: Eukaryota > Viridiplantae > Streptophyta > Magnoliopsida > Asparagales > Orchidaceae > Platanthera > Platanthera zijinensis. Next base: position 125,823,624 of record CM077085.1, on the reverse strand, counting down.
ACTTCTATCTATGCAACGTCTACTTCAATACCTTTAACAGAAATTTTATGGCCCAAAACTAACCCTTCCCTCACCATGAAATGGCATTTTTCACAATTCAGGGCAAGGTTAGTCTCTTCGCAACGTTCTAAGACTTTTTCGAGGTTTTCTAAACACCTATCAAAGGAATCACCGAACATGGAGAAATCGTCCATAAATACCTCCATAATGCTTTCTAAGTACTTGTCAAAGATAGCGAGCATACATCGCTGGAATGTAGCTGGCGCATTGCACAATCTAAATGGCATTCTTCGGTAGGCGAAGGTGCCGAAGGGACAAGTAAACAAGTTTTATATTGGTCCTCGGGAGAGATGGGGATTTTAAAATACCCCGAGAGGCCATCGATAAAACAATAAAAGGTATGGCCAGAGAGACGTTCTAAAATCTTGTCGATAAACGGAAAAGGAAAGTGGCCCTTGCGGGTGGCGTCATTTAACATACGATAATCTATACTCATACGCCAACCCGTCACCGTCCCTGTCGGGATTAATTCATTATTCTTATTACAAACTATTGTTATCCCTCCCTTCTTTGGTACTACCTGAACAGGGCTAACCCACTTACTATCTGATATTGGGTAGATAATTCCTGTGTCTAATAATTTTATAACCTCGCCCTTAACTACTTCTTTCATGTTCGGGTTTATACGACGCTGAGGTTTAATGGAGTTATGCGAATTATCTTTCATTAAAATTTTATGAGTACAAAAAGATGGGCTTATGCCCTTGATATCAGAAATTTGCCAGGCAATGGCTCGGCGATGCTTACGTAGAATTAGAAGAAGTTTTTCAAGTTGGACATCTGTGAGGTAGGCCGAAACTATAACAGACAGCTTGGAGTCTTTTTCTAAAAAGGCGTACTTGAGATGTTCAGGAAGTTCTTTAAGTTCTAGGGTAGGGGGTTTTTCATAAGAGGATTTGGAAATTCTTTCTTTTTCAAAAACGATATCTTCGAAAACTTTTTTATAAGGAAAATTAAAAGGTGTGGAGCTGGTTGCCAAGGCGGCTTCTTGCAGCGTTTCAGTCGGAAGAGTAGAAGAGGAAGAATAAAAATCAGAAAATTCTTTCTCAAATTCAGAAAAGCAATCAGAAGATTCAGCATTTTCTTGCAGCGATTCAGTTGGAAGAGAATAGGAACAAAATGTAGAAAATTCTTTGTCAAAGTTGGATAGACAGTAGGAGGATCCATCACTTAAGGTATCTACGAAAAAGCAGGAGTCATTGTTTGCTAAGGTGTTCTTCATCGAAGGGGTGATAGAAAATGTGACTTCGTCGTCGCCTACTCGAAGAAAAAGCTTTCCATTGCTTACGTCAATGATGGCTCAGGAGGTGGCAAGGAAGGGTCGGCCAAGGATCAGGGGAACCTCGACATCTTCTTCGATGTCCAAAATGACAAAGTCCACCGGGAAGATGAACTTGTCGACTTTTACTAGAACGTCCTCCACTATTCCTAACGGGTACTTGACAGATCTGTCGGCTAGCTGGATACTTATATGCATGGGATTAAGGCTACCGATTTCTAGCTTCTTAAACAACGAGAGGGGCATCAGGATTATACTCGCACCTAGGTCGGCTAATGCGTGCTTGACTAAAAGATCACCGAAGACATATGGGATAGAGAAACTACCCGGATCACGGATCTTTTTCGGCAAACTGTTTGTTAAAACAGCAGAGCACTGGTCGTTTAACGTGACATGCAAGAGGTTCTCTAACTTTTTCTTGTTGGTCAAGAGGTCCTTAAGATACTTGGCGTATTTCGACATCTGCGAAATCGCTTCGTGGAAAGGCAGATTTATGTGGATTTGCTTGAAGATTTTTAAGAAACAAGAGTACAGATCATCTTGACGTTGTTTATTATGTTCGGAGGGGTATGAAGGAGTTGGATTATTTTTGAAAATGGGTGGTGGAGTGAGATTTTTTCCTAAAACAGGGGTGATAACTTCTTCAATAGAGGGTGAATTTTTTGAAATGGGGGCGGAGCTTTCCTCGGGCTCTGTGCAAACCATGCCAAAACTTTGCTTCCCACTCTGAAGAGTTATAGCTTTCACTTGCTCTCTTGGGTTTGGCTCGGTATTGGCAGGAAGAGCCCAGGCGGGTCGCTCAGAAATAATTTTTGCGAGTTTTCCTACTTGATTTTCTAAACTTTTAACGGTCCCGGCAAAGGTTCTTATGGTAGCGTCATTTATATTCATGTATTTAGCAAACATTTCCTTCAAACTTGGAGGTTTTGGAAAATTTTGGGTAGGTGGCGGTGGTGGTGTAGAAAAATCATTTTGTGGTGGCGGACGTATTGCGTTGGAGGGATTAATCAATGAAAAGTTCGGATGATTACGTAAACCAGGATTATAACTATTCGGAAAAGAAAAACTAGGAGCAGGATAATTAGGAGCAGAAAAATTATGCATAGTGTTTTTAGACATATTATTAACATAGTCCAATTGTTCGGAGGGAGGGGTAGTTGCAGATTCCCATACCCGAGGGGCGGAGGCAGCAGTCATCTCTGTTATCTTTTTGTTTAATATTTCAACTTGCAGAGCGAGCTGGGAGACATTGTCCACTTCAAAGATACCTGCAGGTTTGTTCGGGCGGGACGTAGGCACATTCCACTGATAAGATTTCATGGCCATGTCCTCAAAAAGATCAAGAGCTGCCTCCGGGGTCTTATGGTTTAAAGTATCGCCAGAATATGCGTCTATCATTTGCTTTGTATTTTTATTTATCCCGTTGTAGATGTAACACCCCAAAAATCTCAAAATTGGATTTGAGGTGCAGGCTGTTTGACACGGCCTGGGACACGGGCGTGTCCCAGGGCGTGTCGGGTGTACACGGCCTGGGATACGGGCGTGTCCCAGGGCGTGTCACTCAATAAATAGCCGGTTTGAGTCAGAAATGTACACGGCCCGAAACCAAGCCTTGAACACGGCCGTGTCAGATTTGACACGGGCGTGTCCGAGGGCTTGTGCCTACCCGTGTACTTCTCTGACTAGTTTTAGCGCTCGTTGAGTACCGTGTAACTGGGGTGACACGGGCGTGTCGCATGACTGACACGGGCGTGTCAGGTTCGACACGGGCGTGTCGATGCCCGTGTTCTGGTAGTTTTCAGTCGGTACGTGTGCCGCTTAAGGGTACACGGCCTGTGACACGGGCGTGTCACAGGCCGTGTCAGCCAAAAATAGTCTTTTTCAGGCAGATCTTGTCCGTTCATTTTCCTTAAAGAGGATCTTGTGGCTGGGGCTCATTCCTGGGCTGATAAGCCGGGAAAGGAGGAGGAAAGGCTCATTTCTAAGTTCATCTTCTCTTTCTAGCTTTAAGAGAGAGTTGAGAGCAAGGTGAGGAAGAAGTAGTGGAATCCGGCTGCCGGTGGTGCTACGGTGGTCCAAATCGCGAGCCGAGTTCGGATTTGCGAAGGCAACACTGCTGTGAAGGCTTTCATCCGTCTCAAATTTCTCTCCATGGCTCCGAAGCGAATTCCTAGGGTAACGATTTCCTGCTTGGACATGTGAAGTCCTTAATTCCTGCATTGCATAGGGAAAACCCTTCCCCGCGAGTGTGCGGTGGGTTGTGGCATCCCTTGGGGTAGATATGTGAAGTCCCCCTTGGTAGAGTCCGGAATTGGAGTACGGATCTAGGCATGCTGTGTGAAGCCCATCTGGACATATTGGTCTGGATTGGTGATGCTTGTTTGCATATCGGAGAAAACTCCGTGATTATTGCATGTATGTATGATGGATAAAGTACTGGAGGAAGTCCAGGAAATTGTGAGAGTTGGGTGCAACTCTTGTGGCCGTGAGCTGCCACTTTGTGTGTGGTTGAGCGTTGGGCTGCAACTGTATGAAAAGGCTTCGTGCCGAACAGGCAAGGTGAAATCGACCCGTGCCTTTAAATGTGGCTTCATGTACAATGTACTTGGTTGGGCAAGGCGATTTGAGCAACGGGGGGTGGCTGATCTGTACCTGCGTTATGTAGGCTGGACATGAGAGTGCCAAGGCATTGGGCTTTCGTCAGCGGCATAATGAGAGTCCTTGGCCTGCGTGCCAGACTAAATGCTCAATGGTGAGATCCGGTGTTTCCGGTGCACCCGAGAGTGCCATGAGTGCACGGGACGTCGGGCCGTCGTGCCGGCATTTGTGATATGTGACTGTGCGGTCGTACACGTCTTGCTTGAAGTGCTATATATATCATATTGGAAGATTGCTATGCAGGGATGGAATTCCGCTGCCCCGTGCCAGGGGCAGGGTCGTTATAATTGGTCAGCTGAATGCTGACCGTTGCCCTGTTTGCCACAGCTTGGTGGATTGGTTCTTACAGGTACTGGAGGTGCTGGTCCGAGCGGGACTTAGCGGGCTGAAGCCCAAAGCTGCGTTGCTGCCCTCGAAGGCATTGTTTTGTTTCTTTTGTTCATGTGTGGCCGTCCTGCGTGCCGATGTCTGTAATCCACACTCTTGTTAAGAGAAATTATTGTAAGGCCTTAAGGCCAAACTCTTTTGATGTTGTACATATTCCTATGTTATAGTGGACAGTGTTCTTTATCTTGAGTTCAAAGATTCAACCGTGAAACTTCCGCTAGAATGCTCTGTGTTAGGATGCGTTGGTTATGATATTATTTCGTAGCGTCTCCGCCTGTTTGTGGAATATGGTGTGGGGCCCCGGCCGGACCCTCTATTATATTCTTCTTGACGGGTAGGGGTGTTACAATTTGGAATCAGCTTGTTGGTCGATCTCTTCCGAATTCGCGGACGAATTCTTTTGAGAGGTGGCGAGCACATGTCAGTGCCGTCGTTATAACACTTAACTTGAACTCAAGATTGTCCACTTAGGAATGCAAATACACTTGGTTGTTGAACTTGTGTATCCTTTTTGTATGGTTGTCATTTTCATTGGTCGTTAACCTGTGCATTTTACACATCTAGGTGACCAGAAGTGTTGCGGGTCAATCCGAACCACAACGTTCTGTTGAGAGTGCGGCACCAGCCGAGGTGCCCACAAATTCTCCATCCGCTGAAACAGTCCGTCTCATCACGGAAACGGTACTTCTGTGATGAATGCTCAGCAAGCTGGGCAGGCACGTCCTGCAGTGGTGCCAAAGCAAGCTGGGGTACGGCAAGAACCGGTAGAAGCCGAAGTTGATCCGCGGGTAGCAGATCAACAATGGAAGCAATTCTTGAGCTTCAACCATCTGCAGTTTCATGGGGCGGGTACACCGGCCCAAGCAGAGGATTGGCTTGCAAGGATCAAGAGGATTATGAGAGCTATCAAGGTTGAGGAGGAACAGAAAGTTATGTTAGCTACTTTCCTACTGGAAGGAGAGGCGCGATTGTGGTGGGACGAGATTGAACTGCATCACTTGGCCGGCAGGCAATTGGCGAAGATTACAATGGAAGAATTTTCTCGATTGTTCTTAGCACAACATCTGCCGATACAACAAAGGATATCGATGGAAATGGAATTTCAACGGTTAGCACAGGGAGATCGAAGTGTGGATGATTACCTGCATGAGTTCACCCGTTTGGGAAGATATGCGAGCACGATCTTCGCCGAAGAAGAGCGTAAGACTAGTCGGTTTTATGCGGGACTGCGAGATGAACTGCGGTATTTGCTCTCGAGTTCTGTGAGTCAGGGATTCCAAGCCTTAGTCTGTACGGCTCGTTCTTTGGAGACGGACATGAAACGGGGGCAAGCAAAGGGAAACTTGGCGGTTGCGAAGCCAGAGTTTAAGCCACCGCGTCCGGAAAAGTTGGGCTACCGAAAGAGATGGAATAAGAAGTCGAAGTCTTCTGGACAAGCTCCTTCTGCGACTGTGACGGATACATCAGGGTATGGATCTCATGCTTGTTTTACGTGCGGGAAGGTTGGACACTTCGCACGTGAATGTCGATCTGGTCCTCCAAAGGGTGATAAGAAGACGGGAGCGTCTTATGCGGAGAAGGGGATGGCTGTGGTGGAGTCTTCTACCTCGCACGCGCAGCCCAGGGTCTTCAACCTTGGACAACAGGAGGCCATTAAGCAGGCGGATGTCGTCACAGGTACGCGTAGGTTTTAATGTTCTTGTTTTTGATGTGTTGTGCTTGTTTTAATTGTAATGTTATAGGGTTTGTCCTTATACGAGAATATCCGGCGCGAGCACTGTTTGACACAGGTGCTTCACATTCATTTCTGTCTGAGGACTTTGTCTTTCGTGTCGGGGTGCATATCCGGACCACGACAGACAGTGTAAAGGTGTTGTTGCCTAATGGATGTATGATGTGCGCGGATCGATCTTGCGGTCTTGAGGTCAAGATAGGAAGTCGGGAGTTCACGGTGGAAACATTAGTATTGTCGATCAAAGAGTTTGATATAATCTTCGGTATGGACTGGCTTTCATTGCAGCGTGCCTGTATAGATTGCACTTCAAAAGAGGTCACACTTGGGCAAAATACCGAACAAGAGACCAAGTTCATTGGTATGCAAGGGATGAGTCGGATGTTGTTATCCGCTCTTCAAGTTGTTAAGGCAGTTCGGAAGGGTGCGGAGTTGTTCTTCACACTCATAGAGGCGGTGGCGCCGAAGGCCAGTGTGAGTGAAGTGCCGATTGTGTCGGAATATGCTGATGTGTTTCCAAAGGACCTTCCGGGGTTACCTCCCCAAAGGGAAATCGACTTCGCTATCGAGCTGGTGCCGGGTGCGAAACCTGTGGCCCGTTCGCCGTATCGGGTAGTGCCAAAAGAAATGGCCGAACTGAAAGTTCAGTTGCAAGAGTTGTTGGAGCAGGGATACATACGCCCAAGTATGTCACCTTGGAGCGCGCCTATTCTTTTTGTGAAAAAGAAAGACGGTGGTTTGCGACTATGTATTGATTATCGCGAACTGAACAAGCTGATGGAGAAAAACAAGTATCCAATTCCACGGATCGATGACTTGTTCGATCAGCTAGCAGGCTCAACCGTCTATTCAAAGTTGGATTTGAAGTCCGGGTATTACCAGTTGCGGATTAGGGAAGGTGACATTCCCAAGACAGCATTTGGCACACGCTATGGTCATTATGAGTTCACAGTGATGTCGTTCGGCTTATGTAATGCGCCTTCGGTCTTCATGGATCTCATGCATCGAACGTTCCGCGAATACCTGGATCTGTTTGTGATGGTGTTTATTGATGATATCCTTGTATATTCACAATCGGAGGAAGATCATGCAAACCACTTGCGATTTGTATTGCATACCTTGCGAAGGAATAAGCTGTATGCCAAGTTCTCTAAGTGTGAATTCTAGCTCTCGTCGGTGGCTTTTCTAGGCCATGTGGTAAGTGGAGAGGGCATAGCGGTGGATCCTGCTTAGATAAGTGACATTTGTGATTGGCCAGTGTTGTCTTCGGTGGCCGAGGTCAGGAGTTTCCTTGGACTGGCGGGCTACTATATACGGTTCGTGGAGAACTTCTCCCGGATTGCTTTGCCTCTGACTACGTTGACGAGAAAGGATCAGAAGTTCGTTTGGACGCCGGAGTGCGCACGAGCTTTTGATGAGCTGAAGAATCGTTTGACCACGACGCCCGTTTTGACGTCGCCATGTGGTACAGATGGTTTTGAAATATACAGCGATGCGTCAGGAAGCGGCTTAGGCTGCGTTCTCCTGCAGTTTGGCAAGGTGATCGCCTATGACTCACGTCAATTGAAAGTGCATGAGCGTAATTACCCCATCCATGACTTGGAGTTGGCGGCGGTGATCTTTTCGCTAAAGTTGTGGCGGCATTATCTTTATGGCGTGAAGGTGGATATTTATACAGATCATAAAAGCTTAAAGTATCTGCTCGATCAAAAGGAATTGAATATGCGACAAAGGAGGTGGATGGAATTCCTTGGGGATTATACCTTAGACATTCACTATGTTCCCGGGAAGGGAAATGTGGTCGCTGATGCCTTGAGTCGTCGGACTCCGGTGCAGGCAAATTGGTTGCAGATACATGATGAGCGGTTAATCCAGGAGTTGGAAGCTTTGGAGATATCTTGTGTGGAAAGAGATTCTTCGCCTGATGCATGCGTGAACTGGTTGGGGGTTCAATATGACCTTGCTGACAGGGTTCGACGGGCAACGGAGTTGGATGAAAGTCTCCAACGCTATGCAAAGGAGGGGTCTAATGATCAATTCTCCTGGGATGACGGTTTATTACGGAAAGATGGCTGATTGTGCGTCCCTAGTGCGGGTAAATTGCGCGAAGAATTGCTATATGAAGCACACTTTACAAAGTACTCAATTCACCCTAGGAGCACAAAAATGTACAAAGACATGAAGAAACTGTTCTGGTGGCCTGGTTTAAAGAAGGACATAGCCACGTATGTAGCTAAATGTCATACTTGTGCTTTGGTAAAGGCAGAATGTCAACGGCCGAGTGGTTTCCTGAAGCCGTTGCCGGTTCCGCAATGGAAGTTTGAGGATATTTCTATGGATTTCATACACGGATTGCCGAGATCTCAGCGTGGCCATGACTCAATCTGGGTGATTGTAGACCGGTTAACAAAGGTGGCTCACTTTATACCGAACAAGCGGGACGATTTAGTGGAAACGTTGGCAAAGCTCTATGTGGAGCAGATTGTTCGATTGCACGGTGTTCCCCGGAGCAACGTAAGTGACCGAGATGGGCGCGTTACCTCGAAGGATTGGAGATTAGTTCATCAGATGTTGGGCACGAAGTTAGCATTCAGTACGGCCTTTCATCCGCAAACGGATGGCCAAATTGAACGAACCAACAGAACGATGGAGGATATGCTCCGTATGTATGCCCTGGACTTCCGTAAGAATTGGAAAGAGCATCTTGTTATGGTGGAGTTTGCCTATAATAATAGCCATCAAGCGAGTATAGGCATGGCCCCATTTGAAGCGCTGTATGGTCGTAAGTGTCGTACACCGCTAGCTTGGGCAGAAACTGGCGAGACCAAACTTTTAGGCAAAAAGGACGTCGAGGATGCTACCTCAACAATACGCACTATTCGAGAGAGGCTCCTAATAGCCCAGGATCGGCAAGCCAAGTATTACAATGCTAAGCACCGGAACGTGGAGTTTGCGGTGGGTGACTGGGTCTATTAAAAGATTAAGCCCTTCAAAGGCGTATCTCGGATTCGGCGGTTGAAAAAGCTAAGTTCGCGATACCTTGGTCCGTTTGAAGTGGTGGAGCGAGTTGGGGAATCTGCCTATCGGCTAGCTCTTTCATCGGAATTGAGTGGATTGCATGATGTGTTTCACATCTCGGTGCTATGCAAAGCAGTCAAGGATCCAGCTCAAGTAATTGACAATGATCGAGTGCTGGTTGAGTATGGGCTAACGACAAAGGTGAAGCCTATACGGATCGAGGATCGAGCCGATAAACAGTTGCGGAACAAAGTGATCGGGATGGTCAAAGTCCGAGGGGACAATTGTAGCCGAGAAGAGCTAACATGGGAGCACGAGCAGACCATGCGAGCCGAGTTTCCCGAGTTATTTTCGTAACTTGTTCGCTTGTTATATATGTAATAGAAACATATAAGTATTTTGTTATTTTCTCCCTACTGTCTTCAAATTTCGGGACGAAATTTTATTAAGGAGGGGAGGATTGTAACACCCCAAAAATCTCAAAATTGGATTTGAGGTGCAGGCTGTTTGACACGGCCTAGGACACAGGCGTGTCCCAGGGCATGTCGGGGTTACACGGCCTGGGACACAGGCGTGCCCCAGGGCGTGTCACTCAATAAATAGCCGGTTTGAGTCAGAAATATACACGGCCCGGAACCAAGCCTTGAACACGGCCGTGTCAGATTTGACACGGGCGTGTCCGAGGGCGTGTGCCTACCCGTGTACTGCTCTGACTAGTTTTAGCGCTCGTTGAGTACCGTGTAACAGGGGTGACACGGGCGTGTCGCATGACTGACACGGGCGTGTCAGGTCCGACACGGGCGTGTCGATGCCCGTGTTCTGGTAGTTTTCAGTCGGTACGTGTGCCGCTTAAGGGTACACGGCCTGTGACACGGGCGTGTCACAGGCCGTGTCGGCCAAAAATAGTATTTTTCAGGAAGATCTTGGTCGTTCATTTTCCTTAAAGAGGATCTTGTGGCTGGGGCTCATTCCTGGGCTGATAAGGTCGGGAAAGGAGGAGGAAAGGCTCATTTCTAAGTTCATCTTCTCTTTCTAGCTTTAAGAGAGAGGTGAGAGCAAGGTGAGGAAGAAGTAGTGGAATCCGGCTGCCGTTGGTGCTACGGTGGTCCAAATCGCGAGCCGAGTTTGGATTTGCGAAGGCAACGCTGCTGTGAAGGCTTTCATCCGTCTCAAATTTCTCTCCATGGCTCCGAAGCAAATTCCTAGGGTAACGATTTCTTGCTTGGACATGTGAAGTCCTTAATTCCTGCATTGCATAGGGAAAACCCTTCCCCGCAAGTGTGCGGTGGGTTGTGGCGTCCCTTGGGGTAGATATGTGAAGTCCCCCTTGTTAGAGTCCGGAATTGGAGTACGGATCTAGGCATGCTGTGTGAAGCCCAACTGGACATATTGGTCTGGATTGGTGATGCTTGTTTGCATATCGGAGAAAACTCCGTGATTATTGCTTGTATGCATGATGGATAAAGTACTGGAGGAAGTCCAGGAAATTGTGAGAGTTGGGTGCAACTCTTGTGGCCGTGAGCTGCCACTTTGTGTGCGGTTGAGCGTTGGGCTACAACTGTATGAAAAGGCTTCGTGTCGAACAGGCAAGGTGAAACCGACCCGCGCCTTTAAATGTGGTCTCAGGTACGATGTACTTGGTTGGGCAAGGCGATTTGAGCAACGGGGGGTGGCTGATCTGTACCTGTGTTATGTAGGCTGGACATAAGAGCGCCAAGGCATTGGGCTTTCGTCAGCGGCATAATGAGAGTCCTGGGCCTACGTGCCAGACTAAATGCTCAATGGTGAGATCCGGTGTTTCCGGTGCACCCGAGAGTGCCATGAGTGCACGGGATGTCGGGCCGTCGTGCCGGCGTTTGTGATATGTGACTGTGCGGTCGTGCACGTCTTGCTTGAAGTGCTGTATATATCATATTGGAAGATTGCTATGCAGGGATGGAATTCCGCTGCCCCGTGCCAGGGGCAGGGTCATTATAATTGGTCATCTGAATGCTGACCGTTGCCCTGTTTGCCACCGCTTGGTGGATTGGTTCTTACAGGTACTGGAGGTGCTGGTCCGAGCTGGACTTAGCGGGCTGAAGCCCAAAGCTGCATTGCTGCCCTCGAAGGCATTGTTTTGTTTCTTTTGTTCATGTGTGGCTGGCCTGGGTGCCGATGTCTGTAATCCACACTCTTGTTAAGAGAAATTATTGTAAGGACTTATGGCCAAACTCTTTTGATGTTGTACATATTCCTATGTTATAGTGGGCAGTGTTCTTTATCTTGAGTTCAAAGATTCAGCCGTGAAACTTCAGTTAGAATGCTCTGTGTTAGGATGCGTTGGTTATGATATTATTTCGTAGCGTCTCCGCCTGTTTGTGGAATATGGTGTGGGGCCCCGGCCGGACCCTCTATTATATTCTTCTTGACGGGTAGGGGTGTTACAGTAGAACGTCTGCACTTGTAACCATACAGGCAGCGCGTGATGTGGGAATCGTCTTAATAATTCTTTGAATCTTTCCCAAGTCTCGTATAAGGTTTCAGAGTCGATTTGTCCAAAAGCGGAAATGTCATTCCTAAGTTTTGCAGTTTTAGCTGGCGGAAAATACTTCGCCAAAAAATTTTCAGTTAATTCATTCCAAGTTGTGATGCTATTTTTAGGTAGAGTATTCAGCCACTGCTTAGCCTTAGTTCTAAGAGAGAAAGGAAATAATCTTAGCCTAATAGCATCATTTGTGACACCATTAATTTTGAAGGTGTCACAGATCTCAAGAAAGCTAGCTATATACGCGTTCGGATCTTCGTCCTGAAGTCCATCATATTGCACATATTGCTGCACCATTTGAATTATTCTAGGCTTTAATTCAAAATTTTTATTAGTAATAGCAGGGCGAACTATGCTAGATTCTTTACCCTCCAGGTTTGGTCTTGCATAATGGGACATAGTCCTCTGCAAGGCTTCCTCTTGGTTGGGTTGCTCCATTCTTAGAGTAGAGAATGACTCAGCTTTCTCAACCGGCACATGGATAGTAGGACCTTGAAATCGTGATCTTCTCCGAAGAGTACGCTCAATTTCGTGATCCAAATCCCAAATAACCGACGGACTTCCCCGGGTCATGCACTAGAAGATGAAAGAGAGAAGTATTGGGTTTTTATTTATTTATTATTATTATTATTATTTTTAAATAGATTATTTAAGATTATTTTTTTAGCTCTTAAACTTACCAAGGAATACCCGATAAAGGGTTCGTAAGGTACTAGACAAGATAGCGGCACTTAAAGCCGCTTTGCCCTTTTGAGAGAATTTGTTGGTGTAGGAAACTTGTGATGTGGGTTTCTATTAAGAACGGTAATTATTTTTTTTTAATTTAAATTTGTAAAAAGGAGGATAAAAGTAATAGGTTCGTGTTTTCAATATATCAACAAGATTTGATTCCCCGGCAACGGCACCAAAATCTTGATGTGCATTACTAAGCTTCGAATAAAATAAAGCAACTGAACTAGCAATCCAATGAGGCGAGTATACCTATCGAACTTCAGCTAGGGGAAAAAATGTTGTATTGAAATCCGGGAACTGTTGAATAAACTTACTCACACGAAGACTATTATTTTATCGATGAGAAAACTGGGTTTCAGAAACTAATTGCAACAAAAGGGAGAAGGCTAATGCTAGAAAGAGAACTACCATAATAAATTAGAGAACTATCAGAACCGATAACAACAAAAGGTTGAAACTATGAAATGGAAGAGCACTCGATCAAGAATCACCTCGGCAAGAGTTAACTAAGAAATGCGATAACAATGAACCTAAACTTAATAGGGTAAAAGTACTTGACCGTGAAGGTTCCTGAAGCTTAAACACCCTTCTATCGAATTCATGCCAGACTGAGTTTAGGAAGGTTCGACAGAATCTCGTCTGGATCGGAGGCCTAAAGCTCGCTTTATGCGGTGAACCCCACTATTAGAATTTACTCCAATCCGGGAGATTTGGACGTCTTCCTCTCTTGAGGGGTGCATACAAATTCCTTTCCTCTTGAGTGCTCACTTCAACTATCGGCCTCTCGGCTAGCCAAGAATGAAAGCTAAGGTGGAGAGTATATATCAATAATATATCCCCAACCCAAAAGAAATCAAGAGTAATTCATGGCTAAACCCTAAAAAGAAAAAGTGAAATTAAAGCATCATAGCTTAATCGCTCGAACCTCGGATCATCAAGATTAGGTACAAGGAGGATTAGTTACTCATGGTGTAGAGAAAGAAAATTATATTCAGAATTTGAAAACTAACAGCGAGCAGAATTGAAAGAGAAAGACGAGCTATTTTATTTCTTAGTGAAGAGTCAAAAGGAGGGCATACATGTACTTTGAAGAAAGCTTCCACGCACACAATAAGTACAATAAAAGAGTAATACAGAAAGGCTACAAGTATTTGCATGAAAACTAAATAACTAAAAAGCTTGAAATGAGGAGGGAAAGAAAAGCTTGAAGCTACAACACTAAATATCATCACCTCTCCTCCCAAAATCTTGATGGCAAACCCTAGAGGATGATCCCTATTTATAGAATTTTTTCTGGCATGGTCACGCCCTATGACACGCCCTTGGAGGGCGTGACCATAGGGCGTGTCTGATTCGGTGCGACATATAGGGCGTTGGAAATAAATTCTGGCGCGGTTGCTGAGTTACACGCCCTGCGGACATGCCCTTGGAGGGCGTGACACCTGGGCGTGACGGATTCGGCGTGACTTCGGTGCATTGAAATTGAACGGGGCACTGACTTCTCGGGGCCTGGCAGGTCATGCCTGTCAGAACCGCCCATGGAGGGCATGTCAATGGGCGTGACAACTGATTTTTGGCAGGAGACTGACTTCGAACCGTCGGCTTCATTCTACTGTGTTACACGCCCTTGGTACACGCCTGGGGAGGGCGTGACCATGGGGCATGTCACAGCAAAAATCTGGCAAAACCTGAAAAATAGAAAGAAACATGTTAGCGATGAAATTATATACAAAAAGAGGCCAAAATATGAGAATACAAGACAAGGTTCGTGTATTAAAACCTAAATAATACACTAATAGTTTAGACTACAAAACGTTTTTTCAAGGCTCTTATGATATGTATAGATATCTTCCTTTATGCCATATAGATAGTACCGCCACAATTTCATTGCAAAGATCACCGCTGCAACCTCCAAGTCATGGACATGATAATTCAGTTCGTGCACTTTCAACTGGCGTTAGCCATAAGCACCCACTTTACCAAACTCTAGCAGAATGCAGACTAAGCCACTCCCTGAAGCATCACTATAGATCTCATAGTCGTCTGTACCACATGGCGATGTCAACACAGGCGCCATGGTCAAACAATTCTTCAGCTCTTCAAAAGCTCGCGAGCACTCCTGCTTCCAAACGAACTTCTTATCCTTTCTCATCAACGTGGTAAGAGGCGGAGCAATCCGTGATAAGTTTTCCACAAACTGTTTATAGTAGCCTTCCTGTCCAAAGAAACTCCTGACCTCGGCCACTGAAGACATCACTGGCCACTCTCGGATGGCACTTATCTTTGAAGGATCCACTGCTATTCCCTCTCCACTTACAACGTGGCCAAGAAATGCCACCGACGACTACCAAAACTCACACTTTGAGAATTTGGCAAAGAGCTTATTCCTCTACAAGGTATGCAACACCAATCGCAAATGGTATGCATGATTGGCTTCCGACTACGAGTATACTAGGATATCATCGATGAAGACAATAACAAATAAATCCAAGTACTCTCGGAACATTCGGTGTATTAGATCAATAAATACCGAAGGCGCATTACATAAGCCAAACGGCACTACGGTGAACTCATAATGCCTGTAACGTGTTCAAAATTCTGTCTTGGGAATGTCACCTTCCGGAATCCTCAACTGGTAATAAGCAGACTTTAAATCCAACTTGGAATAGACGGTTTAGCTCACTAGCTTATCGAGCAAGTCGTCTATCCATGGAATCGGATACATGTTTTTCTCCGTCAGATTTTTCAACTCACGTTAGTCAATAAATAACCGCAAACTACCGTCTTTCTTTTTCACAAACAGAACAGGTGCGCTCCAAGGTGACATACTTGGGCGTATGTATCCCTGTTCTAGCAACTCTTGAAGTTGGACTTTCAATTCAGCCATTTCTTTTGGCGCAACACTATATAGCGAGCGGGCCACAGGTTTCGCACCTGGCACCAACTTAATAGAGAAGCCGATCTCCCGCTTGGGCGGTAACCCAGGAAGATCCTTAGGAAATACATATGTAAACTCCGACATAATCGGAGCATCTCTCATACTTGCCTTTGGCTCAACAGCCTGAATAAGCGTGAAGAATAACTCAGCGCCTTTCCGAACAACATTGACGACTTGGAGAGCAGACACCAAGATCCCGCTCACTCCTCGCATACCAGCAAACTTAGTATCAAGCTCGGTATTCTGGCCCAGTGTGATCTCTTTTGAATTGAAATCAATAAAGGCACGCTGCTCCGAGAGCCAGTCCATGCCAAATATCACATCAAACACCGATATCGGTAACACAGATGCACTCAAACTGAAATCCTGACTTCCTATTTAAACTGCAACATCGCAAGATCTATCCGCAATCATCACACAACCATTCGGTAATAACACCGTTATACTATCTGTCGTCATAGGACTCGATACTCCAATTCGAGCTACGAAGTCCTTAGACAGAAATGAATGTGAAGCACCCTTATCAAACAGGTCTCTCAATGGGTTGTTCTGAATCAGGACAAAGCTTGTAGCACACACATCATGCACAAGCTACATAGAAAGTATGCAATAAAAAAAAATCAAAGCAAGCAATATCTTAAATCATACCTGTGACAACGTCACTTTGCTTTATAGCCTCCAGCTGGCCAAGATTATAAACTCTGGGCACCGCCTGGGATGCAGAGGATTCTACCACTGCTTTGCCCTTCTCAGCATAAGACGCACCCATCTTCTTTTACCCCTTTGGCTAAGAAACCCTACAATAATGGGCTATATGCCCCACTTTGCCACAGGTAAAGCAGGTACGAGACTCCTGCATTGATGTTCTTCCCGACGCAACTATTGCAGAAGCTTGTCCAGAAGGCTTGGACCTCTTGCCCCACTTCTTCTTGTAGTATGATTTTCCAGGGCGGGGTGCTTTGAACTCTGGCTTTATCACAACCAAGTCCCTTTTTCCTTGTACCCGCTTCATGTCCTTCTCCAGTGCACATGCAGTATCAACCAATGCCTGAAATCCTTGGTTCACCGAACTTGAAAGTAAGAACCTTAACTCATCCCTCGATCCTTCATAGAACCAATTGGTTTTCCTTTGTTCATCCTAAAAAATTGACCCCGCATACCGTCCAAACCACAAAAATTCATGCAAGTACATATAAATGCTACTTTATCCTTGCATTAACCATTGGAACTCATTTTCCATGGCAATGCTTTGTGCCCTTGGTAAGTGCTTTGCAAAAAACATTCGAAAGAACTCCTCAATTGAAACTTGTGTTAACAGCCTGCTCGCTAAATGGTGTAACTCAACCTCGTCCCACCATAACCGCGCCTCTCATTCCAACATGAAGGTGGCCAAGGTGACCTTATGACATTCCTCCGTCCTGATCGCCATCAATATATGCTTGACTCGCGATAACCAATCATCTTCCTGCGTTGGGGATCCCATACCCGTGAACGTAGGCAGACTGAAGCTCATGAATTGCATCAACTATCATTCAACTGCTTGCGGATCCACAACCTCAACCGGTTCGGGTCTTACACCAACATGATCTGGCACCAATGTCGGTTGCGCCTGCCCGGTCGGCTGAACCAATGCCGGTTCACCGGCCCAGTCGGCGGAATCATGGAAAATAGTGCCTCAGCAACTAAGCGAACTGTTTTCGCAGATGGAGGATGTGTGGGAACCTCAACTAATGTCGCACTATAATCAGAAAGCTAGGGCTCAGACTGCCCAGCACCACTACGCGTCAGTTATAGTGAACAAGACACACATTAGCGATCTCATGCAAGAAATAAGAATAATATAGGAACTTATAGGTTCCCCAAACAAGTGTATTTGCATTCCTTAGTGGACATTCAAGAGTTCATTAGTGTTAAAGCGGTTCGCACTGACACGTGCACGCCACCCCACAAAAGAATTCGACCACGAATTCGAAAGAGGAAGACCGAGACAAGCTGATACCAAAATGAAATGACTCAACCCGTTAAATAATATATAATAGAAGGTTCGGCCAGGGCCCCACACTATATGCCACAAACAGACTGTGATGTCACAGGTTAATTCCACAACACCATTGCATCCTAACTCAGAG
Source organism: Platanthera zijinensis (assembly GCA_039513925.1). Lineage (NCBI taxonomy): Eukaryota > Viridiplantae > Streptophyta > Magnoliopsida > Asparagales > Orchidaceae > Platanthera > Platanthera zijinensis. The sequence continues at coordinate 125,806,167 of CM077085.1, read as the reverse complement.
CATGCTAGCAAAAGATTTTAACAATAAAGATGAATTCATATCAGGAATGTCCACTATATATAAACCAAAGTTATATATACAACCACTAGAAAGAATGTACAACAAATACAACCAGGTTGGCCTTAAGGCCTTACAGTTCCTTTTTTTATAGTTTGGATTACATACATCGGCGCGCAGGCTGGCCATACATGAATAAAAGACAACACATTCCACTTAGCCTTCAAGGGCAAGCAGCAGCAATGACAACAGCAGCAGCAGGGAATTAAACCCTTCATTTTCCGCACGACTCTCCAGCACCTGCACAGGGACAATCCACCTACACGGTGGCAAACAAGACAACGGTCAGCATTCAGCAGACCAATTTATAATAATCCAAACCCTTTCCTGTGGCAGTAGCATTCTTTCCTTGTAGGCATAGTAATGCATATACAGATATATAAAATCTTGTGCTCTTAGAAACAATCAATCCATCACAATCGTCATTCACACGACCCGACGATCTGTGCACTTAGAGCACATTCTCGGTGCACCGGCAAACCATGGTCAACACAACCGTTTACACGGTATTAAGCATTTAGTTTTACTGGCGCGTAGACATAAGACTCTAATTATACCACAGAAGAAAGCTCAATTCCTTGAAGCTCTCCTATACAGTCGATATAACGCAGGTATGGAAAAACGACCCCCCCCCCCCCCCCCCCCCCCCCGCGTTGCTCAAGTCGCCTTGCCATCACCGAGTACAACGTACCCGAGGCTATATCTAAAGGTACGAGTCAGTTTCACCTTTCCTGTTCGGCAAGAAGCCTTTTTAGAGCTCGCAGCTCACACTAGCCATAATGTCCGCAAAGGACTATCTTCACAATAGCCAAGCTGTCAACCAAGGACTGGTTGCGTTGTCCATAATGGACAGGCTACACGGTAGCCACAGCCAAGCAGTACAAGGGTATTTTCCTGGAATTCCATATTCCAGTACTTCCTGCTACTTCCCTTAACAGGCACAACCCATTGACTCCACAAACTACGCATTTATACGCGGAGTCTTCTCCTGTGCACAATATGCAACATCACCAATTCAGACCAACCTGTCAAGATGGGCTTCACACTGCATGCCTATCCCGTACTACACATTTTAGGGTCTAAATGCAGATTTAATTGGGGATAACAACTATCAACCCACGAGGATCACTTACTCTTCCACCTTTTGGTGGAGGATCCCATGCTCATGCATAAAGGAGCACTTAACTTGTCCAAGAAGGAAGATCATTACCCTTGACGATCTCTTGGGAGACATCAAAATTCTATCCAGTTGGAAAGCACCGCAGTAGCTTTGCCACCACATAACTGGCCTCAGATCTCGAATTGGAACTCGGGAGTTCCACCAGTGGCTGAATCTTCTCCTCCTTTTCCTTCCTCCTCTCCCTTCTCTCTTATTGTTTAGAAAGAGAATGGCCAAATGAAGAATGGCCTCTTCATTCCAATCTTTTGTTTAAACCCAGCAGGAAATCATCTGAGTCCTTGGATCCAGGATGAAGAAAACGGACGACCACAAATCAGCCTAAAAGTCCAATATTTGGGCTGACATGGCCTATGACACGCCCGTGTCACAGGCCGTGTACTTTAAGCGGTACACGAACTGACTCACCCAGACTGGAACACAAGCTTAGAAATGCCCTTGTAAATCACCTAACACGCCCGTGTCATTTAATATATGCCCGTGTCATGGGGCGTATCCCTCAATTGATATAGGATCAACACTCCCAAAAAGAACACGTCAGGGTCACACGCCCATGGCCGTGGCCGTGTGCAAAAACAGGCTCCTGTGACACGCCCGTGTTACAGTCCGTACACCACAGTCAACGCCGCCCGGTTACCCACCCGAGCAGGACACGACCTCGGACATACTCGTGTCCCTAGTTATGTCACTTCTCGACAATCGTCAACTGCATGGCGTTGAGTGCTCGAGATGATACAGAGAAGGACATGCCCAGGGACACGCCCGTGTCCCAGGACGTGTACCTCACTCAACGCTCTCTCGAGAAAAAACTCACTCCAGAGAAAACAGAGCATGAAACGCCCTGGGACACGCCTGTGGCCTAGGCTATGTGCACTTGACACGCCCTGGGACATGCCCGTGTCCTAGGTCGTGTCACCAAGCCCTAACCCCATTTTGGGATTTTTGGGATTTTGGGGTATTACACGTGTCATAGGCCGTGTACCATACTCAACTCCGCCCAGTCTGAGCAGGAAATTTCCTTTAACACGCCCGTGTCCCTGGCCATGTCACCTCTCGACGACAGTAGACTGAGCTATGTCGAGAACTCGACTCGACGCTCATAGTAAAGGACACGCCCTAGGACTCGCTCATATCTGAGGTTGTGTGCCGCTGGATACGCCAGTGTCCTAGGCCATATCACCTAGCCAGAACTCTAATTTTTAATTTGGGGTGTTATAACCCCCCCCCCTCTTTACAATAAATTTCATCCAAAAATTTGCTCACAGCAAGGAAACCCAGCAAATATAATGCTATAACTTTAAAATGACTGTTACAACAAAAGACGTACTTTACAACAGTTCAAACAAATAACTAGGGAAAAATCATATCGCATGGTCTGCTCCTGCTCCCATGTTAGCTCCTAACGACCACAATTGTCCAATCGGACTTTGACCATCCCTATTGTTTTGTTCCACAACTGTTTATCAGCTCTATCCTCGATCCGAATGGGTCTAACCTTTGTTATTAGCCCATATTCGACTGATACGCGATCATTCTCAATCACTTGAGCTATATTCTTGATGGCTTTTCAAAGCACTGAGATGTGAAACACATCATGCAAGTCACTTAGTTCTGCCGAAAGAGCTAGTCGATAAGAAGCTTCCCCAACTCGCTCCACCACTTCAAATAGACCAAGATATCTCAGACTTAGTTTTTTCAACCTCCGAATCCTGGACATGCCTTTGAAGGGTTTGATCTTCAAATATATCCAATCGCCCACTGCAAACTCCCCATTTCGATGCTTGGCATTGTAGTACTTTGCTTTTCGATCCTGGGCTATAAGTAGTCTGTCCCAAATAGAGCGTATTGTCGAGTTAGCCTCTTCAATTTCCTTACACTTATACAGCTAGAATTCGCCTAATTCTGCCCAAGCTAATGGTGTACGACACTTACGATCATACAGAGCTTCAAACCGTGCCATATAGATGATCGTTTGGTAGCTATTATTGTAGGAAAACTCCACCATATAGAGATGATCTTCCCATCTCTTAACAAAATCCAGGGCGCACATTCGGAGCATATCTTCCATCGTCCTGTTGGTCCGCATAGTCTGGTCATCCGTTTAGGGATGAAAGGTCGTACTGAATGCTAACTTTGTTCCCAATAATTGATGGATTAGCCTCCAATCATTTGACGAGAATATCCCTTCACGGTCACTGACGATGCTCAAGGGAACGCCGCGCAATCGGAAAATCTGCTCCACATAGAGCTTTGCTAAGGTTTCCACAGAATCGTCCCTCTTATTCGGTAGGAAGTGAGCAAACTTTGTCAACCGGTCAACAATCACCCATATTGAATAATTCACGCGTTGAGATCTCGGCAACCCATGCACGAAATCCATTGAGATATCATCAAACTTCCACTCCGAAATAGGTAACGACTTCAGGAAACCGCCAGGCTTCTGACATTCCGCTTTGACCAATACACATGTTTGACACTTAGCCACATAATGTGCTATGTATTTCTTCAGACCTGGCCACCAGAAAAATTTCTTCATATCCGTGTACATCTTTGTGCTCCAAGGGTGAATTGATTACTTTGCAAAGTGAGCTTCATACATCAACTCTTCTCTCAACTTACCCGTACTTGGGATGCACAATCGGTCATCTTTTTTGTAACAAGCCAACATCCCAGGAGAATTGGCCATCTGACACATCCTTTGCATAGCATTGGAGACTTTCATCAAGCTCCGTTGCTCGCCGAACTTTGTCCGCAAGGTCATACTTTACCTCCGTCCAGTTCAAGCATGCATCGGCTATGGAATTCTTGTCAACATAAGAAATCTCTAACACTTCCAACTCCTGGATCAGACGCTCATCATGCATCTGCAACCAACTTGCTCGCATCAGATTCCTTTGACTCAACGCATCAGCGACCACATTTCCATTCCTGGGAGTATAGTGAATATCAAAGGTATAGTCCCCAAGGAACTCCATCCACCTTCGTTGTCGCATATTCAGATCCTTCTGATCCAACAGATACTTTAGGCTCTTATGATCTGAATAGATATCCACCTTTATGCCATATAGATAGTGCCGCCACAATTTCTGTTCAAAGATCACTGCCTCCAACTCTAAGTCGTGGACGGGATAATTCTGTTCGAGTACTTTCAACTGGCGTGAGCCATAAGCAATCACTTTACCAAACGTCAGAAGAACGCAACCTAAGCCGCTCACTGAAGCATCACTATAGATCTCATATGCATCTGTACCCCCATGGCGATGTCAACACAGGCGACATGGTCAAACGACTCTTCAACTCTTTAAAAGCTTGCGCGCACTCTGACGTCTAAACGAACTTCTGATCTTTTCTCGTCAACATGGTCAGAGGCAAAATAATCCGTGAGAAGTTCTCCACAAACCTTCTATAGTATCCTTCCAATCCTAGGAAACTCCTAACCTCGTCCACTGAAGAAATCACTGGAAACTCTCGGATGGAACTTATCTTTGACGGATCCACTGCTATGCCCTCTCCACTCACCACGTGGCCTAAAAAAGCCACCGACGATAGCAAAAACTCACATTTTGAGAATTTGGCAAAGAGCTTATTTCTCCGCAAGGTATGCAACACCAACCACAAATGGTTTGCATGATCGGCTTCCGACTGCGAGTACACTGGGATATCATCGATGAAGACAATCACAAACAGATCCAAGTAATCTTGGAACGTTCGATGCATGTGATCCATAAATACCGAAGGCGCATTACAAAAGCCAAATGGCATTACGGTGAACTCATAATGCCCGTAGCGTGTTCCAAATGCTGTCTTGGGAATGTTAACTTCCCGAATCCTTAGTTGGTAATATCCAGACTTTAAATCCAACTTGGAAAAGACGGTTAAGCCCACTAGCTGATCGAACAAGTCGTCTATCCGTGGTATCAGATACTTTTTTTTCTCCATCAGCTTATTTAACTCGCGATAGTCAATACATAACCGTAAACTACCGTCTTTCTTTTTCACAAAAAGAATAGGCACGCTCCAAGGTGATATACTTAGGCCTATGTATCCCTGTTCCAGCAACTCTTGCAGTTGGACTTTCACTTTAACAATTTCTTTTGGCGCTACACGATATGGCGAGCGGGCCACAGGTTTCTCACCTGACACTAACTCAATAGAGAAGTCGATCTCCCGCTGGGGTGGTAACCCAGGAATATCCTTAGGAAATACGTCTACAAACTCCAACACAATCAAAACATGGCTCACACTGGCTTTTGGCTCAATAACATGAATAAGCGTGAAGAATAACTTCGCGCCTTTCTGAACAGCATTGATGACATGGAGAGTAGACACCAAGATCCCGCTCACTCCTCGCATACCAGTGAACTTAGTCTCAAGATCGATATTCTGGCCTAGTGTGATCTCTTTTCAATTACAATCAATAAAGGCACGCTACTCCGAGAGCCAGTCCATGCCAAAGATCACATCAAACTCCTATATTGGTAGTAAAGATTCACTCAAACCGAAATCCTGACTTCCTATTTGAACTTCAACACCGCATGATCAATCCACAATCGTCACACAACCATTCGGTAATAACACCTTTATACTATCTTTCGTCACATAACTCGGTACTCTAATTCGAGTTACTAAGTCCTTAGACTGAAATGTATGCGAAGCACCTGCATCAATCATGGCTCTTGCTGGGTTGTTCTGAATCAGGACAAAGCATGTAGTACACACATCATGCACTGTAAGACCCCCTTTTTTCTTTTTAAACCCCCGGGGTCTTAGCCCAGAACTGCCATTTTGCGGTGATACCGACTCACGGGAAGGCCGCCACTACAAAACGCCAATTCTGCCGTCCCTTTTCGATCGCAGAACAGTAGCATAAAGAAGTAAAAGCAAGTCCACAATAATCACATGTATATAAATAAAACTCCACGAAGGGAGTGTCCATAATAATAATATATCAGAGTACAAAGGAGGGCTTGTGCCCAGTACATCATATCCTAACTACAAGTCACTCGCGGAAGCAAAACTGAAACTAAGCGACACCGTAACTGTCACTGAATCGAGAGCATACAAGCTAGACTGGCCCATTTCCACCGATTCTGTACTCTGCTGGTGCTGCATCCCTGGGTGCTTCTTCCTTTTTGGCCTGCCGTCGCCGCCTCGCATTCCACGTCTGCGTCTACGCCTTCGGCCTCCTGGCTGCTGAGCTGGTGGGATCCCACACATCAAGGGGCATTTAACCCGTGTATGTCCCGGCTGGTGACAATGGTAACACGGTCGCGGGGTCAACTCTGTCAGAAACTGCAACACCCGTGACCCTTCCATATGGTACACCTAAAATGTTGTGGTTCGAAAACCGTTAGTCATAAAGACTAAGCCCTATCATCCCCTACCCCTTCCCCCATGGCTCCTAGGTACCGAGCGGAGAGGAAGAAAGGGAAGGATATGAAGGTGGAGAGTAAGTCAAAAGCAGGTGACAACAGACCTATGCTAGCAATTCCATAGTAAACATGATAGAAGCAGAAAGTAGGAAATGAAACCTTAACTTATGCGCGGAAGCGCATAAGCCAAGGGATCTTTTGCAGGGCTCCCATCGTATAAAGTGTCCCATACCACTTATACGTTGGGGTGTCGGTTATCAAACAGCTAAGAGTAGCAAGTAAGTGAAAGAACAAGAAATATAACCATTGATTTATAGGGATTACCCCTATAGACCAAGGGGTCGTTTTGCAGGGCCTATCGTATAAAACGTCCAATACCATCTTATACGATAGGTGGCAATGTTTATGCTATGACACGCAAATATGCTATGAAATGCACAAGCAAGTGCAACAAACCCACCGACTCTATGCGCACAGACCTTTAGTTCCCCCTGTTCGGGCGACTAGCTTCACCCCCAGGAACCTCCATTGTGGCAAACGGAGACAGTGGGTCAGGCCCCCCACTCCTAGGCGGGTAACCACACTACCAGGCCTAGCCCTTCCGTACGCCCCTAGAAGAACACAACCTAGAGTATCCGCGTACTAGTGCTGGCTGTACCCACCAGGCTTTCTTTGGCTAAGTGTCTCACACCACCGAGTCAACGTACCGCTGTCGGTGTGATCGATCACCCAGTACTGATGACCCACCACTTCTATGCACATGCAATCATAACAATTATATTTGTACAAGTTCTCATGTTACCGAGCCTCCAGCTCTCTAGGCTACCAAGCATGTACCAAGTCCCCGAGCATTCAGCTCCCCGGACTTCCCAATCACAAACCAGACCACTATCATTACTAGTAGGCCCTTAGACCACGGACCTACTCTACCCATTCCATGCCAATTCTTCTTCCTAAGTGTACAAGTGTAGGTGTGAGGTAGAACTATTATTAGGGTTACTCTTGATCATTTTATTCTAAGAATTAAGGTTAACCATGGACTTCCTGAGGTTTACCAGGTGAAGGACTCGCAGCGGTACTAGGAGCTATGATGGGGTGAATCCCAAAGCTCCCTTTCCAAGGCACATATTATAATTGATTGGTTCCCTTAACCCATTCCCTTCTCACATTACAGTGGGCTAATCCTAGGGTGACTTTGACTCTTCCTCTTCTCGGGGAGGACGATCTTCCGTCGAACCTGAACACTACTTATCGTTAGTCAATCTCACACCCTACCCATCCTGACTTCCAATAATGAACTCGATTTAACTCACCCTATCCAAACCAGCAAACTATCAAAATTCCATCTCCCAAGTTCATTACCCACTCTAGTTCAGCTTCTGCAGTTTTTACTAAACGCACACAATTCTAAGCTTTATGAGGTATGAAAGGGGTGGTACTCCCTACTGTCTTCCGAATCCCATATAATATTTACTGGAGGTCTACCATGACCTAATTAGTCTAAATCCAGAAAATAATAATTTTCCTATTTATCGGGCATTTAATTTATTTATTCTAAGATTCCAAATGCCCTAGTATGACCATGAAGTGCACTAATGAGCCAACAATAAATCATCATAAAATCAGTAAAAATCCTATGAGGCATTTAAACAGTAATTACAAGTTTTGAGAAATTTCAGAGGTGTTTAGGGCTACACTTCCTAATTTACCGTTTTAGGCCACTTTTACTATATTATGAAGGAAGTACTGTAAATATAAATCCAAAAATTCTAAGAAAATTATAGAAGCTATGTAGGGACCTAAAACAATCATAAACCAAGTACCATAATTTTTCTCCAACATTTGAACTCTAAATTTATTTTAATGCAAGGTACTAATTTTCTTAACTTAATGAAGGACGTACTGTTTTTAGTCATCTAAAATTCCAGAGAAAATTACAGGTCACTATCATAATTTGAAACACCCACTTACCCAATTTCATAATTTTCCAAATAATAATTGGACATCATTTGTATTTTTGACTACATATCACAATTAATACGTTAAAGAAGTATGTACCAGAAATAATTAGTTACAATTTCCAAGAAAAATATTGAAGGTATAACATGCTATAAGATGCCCTAATCCAAGGTTTCATAATATTCCAGTGAACAGAAATTCCATAATCATCAAAATAAATATCTAGGGCACGATTAGAGTTGTAAATGAAGTACTGTATAAATTAATCCAACAATCTCAACAAAATTCTTTCATGGCTATTTTGACCAGAAAATCCCCTTGCCCAAATCTTACTTGATTTGAAGTTCATTAGATAGCTTAATAATTCAAATTAAAGTTGGTGACCTAAACTAGGGTTAGGATTTTAGGTGGCCTAGATGTCTCCAAATACCCTAAACCTTTGTCCAGAGAACTATATTTGCCCTATGGTTCTCTCCACCAAATTTTAAGTCAGTCCAAGGTCATTTGACCCCATGACCTTCACAACCCCAAAAACCACCATTAAGGGATTTTCCCTAGCGTTCTAGGGCTACCCTACACCAAACCACCCCAGGCTCCCTTGGAGTGTGTGTCATGCCCTAAACAGCCTTTGGACAAAGTATCAGCCTCTATTGAGGTGATATGGCCACTCATATACCAAGGGGGAGTTTGATCCTAAACTATCCTATAAGGATCATCCTAGGGTTGGACACAACTCTATTCAAAACATCTCCAAATTAGATGAAAGTTTTACCAGATCCGTATGTTACACCCAAGGACCGCTCACCAAAATTTGGGAGGGTTTGGAAGTCATTTAGCCATCTAATTAATTTATGCTAGGATTATTAAATTTTTCTAAAAACTATAGAAAAATATTTCTCAAAAATCCTAATTTTTGGATAACACCTAGATATAGGTAAGATTAGGCCACACCCCAAATTTCAAGTCATTTTGATGACTGGATTGGAGTGGGGAATTTTTCTAAGGTTAAGACAGCCCTATGGATAGACCTCACCAAAAAGTGTGTTGTGGTCTAACCAGGACTCCTAATCAAGTGAATTAATTTTGAATTAAACTAGACTTCAAGGGCTACATTTTCTATGTTGACCACTTTTTATGTTTCAGCCCCTACGGGCAATAATTTTCAGTTTAAACCTAGTGTACAGTAAAGGAATTTAAATTCCTAATTATACAAAATATAATATAATAAAAATAACACTGTTCATCTTCTTCTTTACCCAAACCCGAACAGAACCAGAAAACGACTATTCCTGTAGCTTTTCCTAAGCTTTTTCCTGGCACCCAGCCATGTCCCTGGCCGGCCACCACCACCATCACCTCTGTTGAGGTGAGGGCTACCGTCGGGCGGCGGCACGACCGCTGGAGAGGCGGTTTCCGGCGAACCCGCCGCCATGAATTTTCGGAAAACCATGGAAATGCTCACCCGATTTGGCTCTTTTGAGCCCGATATCTCTCCTAACGACTTCTAAGATCTATCCGTAGAAGAAGAGGGAGGGGAGGAACTTATTCGCGGTTTGGAGGCGAGATGGACGTCGGACTGTCATGTCGCGGTGGTGGCATCGCCGGAAATTCTTCAACAACAAGGGGAGGAATCTAAATCCGTTTGATCGAACGTGTAACCTTATCCTCTTGCTCCAAGGAGGCTTTTATAGATTTCCCAATGGGGAGGGGAAAGGTCTAACGCTGGTGGCCATTAATATTTTTGTTAATAACGTTTCGGTTATGATGCAGGGAAGAGGAAATGGTGGAAGATGAATTGGCTGATCCAGGTGGCGATTTCCTATTGGACCTCACTCTCTCTTTCTATTAAATAATTAAAGACAGAAACGGCTAATAAATATTCCTGCTATACATTCCATAATCAGAATTGATTAAGACGTCGCTTACCGAAATTTAAAATCTGGCTTACATTTCGGCCTTGGTCACGGGCGTGACACATAGGTCACGGGCGTGACAGGCCCGAATGGCCAGTTCTAGGTTCGACGATCGTCGAACTGAGATCGACGATCGTCAAAGGGTGGTCACGCCCTAGGTCATGGGCGTGACACATGGGTCACGGGCGTGACAGGCCCGGGTGACCAAATTCTGGGTTCGACGACCGTCGAACTGAGATCGACGATCGTCGAAGGGTTGTCATGCCCTAGGTCACGGGCATGACATGGTCATGAGGCAAATTTCGCGCTCGACGATTGTCGCGCTGAGATCGGCGATCGCTGAAGGGGGTCACGCCCTTAGTCACGGGCGTGACACCTAGGTCACGGGCGTGACAGGGCCGGGTTGAAAATTCTGCGCCCGACGATCGTCTCTCTGAGATCGACGATCGTCGAGAGAGTCACGCCCTAGGTCACGGGTGTGACGGGTCGGTCACGGGCGTGGCCAACCCGTGACCCGAAATCTTGGTCGATTTATTTCAATTTTTGGGCTTCCTAGGGTTCTATCACAACCAACCGACTCTTATGGGTCTAGCCGGAAATGGGATGTTACATGCACAAGTTATATAGAAAGTATGCAATAAAAAAAATCAAAGCAAGCAATATCTTAAATCGTACCTGTGACGACGTCACTTTGCTTTATAGCCTCCTACTGGCCAAGATTATAAACTCTGGGCTGCGCCTGGGATGTAGATGACTCTACCACTGCTTTGCCATTCTCAATATAAGACGCACCCGTCTTATTTTCCCCCTTTGGCTGAGCAACCCTACAATCACGGGCTATATGACCCACTTTTCCAAAAGTAAAGCATGTACGAGACTCCTTCTTTGAGGTTGCTCCCGTCGCAACTGTTGCATACGCTTTCCCAGAAGTCTTGGACCTCTAGCCCCACATCTTCATGGTAGTACTATTTTCTCGGGCGGGGTGCTTTGAACTCTGGCTTTGTCACAGCCAAGTCCCTTTTGCCTTGCACAATGATAATGTCCTTCTCTAGTGCACATGCAGTATCAACCAATGTCTGAAATCCTTTGTTCACCGAACTCGATAGCAGGAACCTCAATTCATCCCGCAATCCTTCGTAGAACTGATTAGTTTTCCTTTGTTCATCCACGAAGATTGACCCCACATACCGTCCCAACCTCGTAAATTCATGCACGTACGTATCAACGTTACTTTCTCCTTGTGTTAACCGTTGAAACTTGTTTTCCATGGCAATGCGTTGTTTCGCTGGTAAGTGCTTTGCCAAAAACATTCGAGAGAACTCCTCAATCAAAACTTGTGTTAACGGCCTGCCCGCTAAAGTGTGTAACTCAACCTCGTCCCACCATAACCGCGCCTCTCCTTCCAACATGAAGGTGGCCAAGGTGTCCTTCTGAATTTCCTCATTCCTGATCGTCGCCAATATACTCTTGACTTGCGATAACCAATCCTCTGCCTGAGTTGGGATCCCATACCCGTGAACGTAGGCGGACTGAAGCTTATGAATTGATTCAACTGTCGTTCAGCGGCTTGCGGATCCACAGCCTCAACCGGTTCGGGTCTTACACCAACACGATCTGGCACCAATGCCGGGTGCGCCTGCCCGGTCGACTTAACCAATGTTGGCTACACTGGCCCGGTCGGACGAATTATGGCAAATAGTGCCTCAGCAATTAAGCGAAATGTTTCCGTAGATAGAGGTTGTGTGGGCACCTCAGCTGGTACTGCAGTCTCATCAGAATGCTGGGGCTCAGACTGCCCAGCACCACTACGAGTCACCTATAGGTGAACAAGACACACATTAGAAACCTTGCGCAAGCAATAACAGTAATATAGGAATGCGCAAGTTCCCCAAACAAGTATATTTGCATTCCTTAGTGGACATTCAAGAGTTCATTATTGTTAAAGCGGTTCACACTGACACTTGCTCGCCACCCCACAAAAAAAATTCGACCACGAATTCGAAAGGGGAAGACCGAGACAAGAAGATACCAAAATGTAACAACTCCACCCGTTAAATAACATATAATAGAAGGTCCGACCGAGTCCCGACACTATATGCCACAAAAAGACGGTGAGGTCAGCGGTTAATACCACACCACAATCGCATCCTAACTCAGAGCATGCTAGCGGAGGATTTTAACAATAAAGATGAACTCATACCAGGAATGTCCATGACATATATAAACCATATTTATATATAAACTCTCGAAAGTGTGTACAACAAATACAACACAAGGTGGCCTTAAGGCCTTATAATTCCTCTTTTCATAGTGTGGATTGCATACATCGGCACGGAGGCCGGCCACACATGAACAAAACATAATATAAAGTTTAGCCTTCAAGGAATAGCAGCGGTAGCGGCAGCACCAGCAATAGCAGGGACTTCAACCCTTACTTCCCGCTCGGTTCTCCAGCACCTGCATAGGGACAGCCCACCCAGAAAGTGGCAAAAAAGGCAACGGTCAACATTCAGCTGACCAATTTATAACAATCCTACCCATTTCCTGGGACATTGGCATTCCTTCCCTGCAGGCATAGCATAACATAGACATATATTTCATATCTTATGCTCTCACGCTAAATCAATCCATCACAATAGTCAGCCACACGACCCGATGATCCGTGCACTCAGCGAATATTCTTGGTGCACGGGCGAACCAGGATCAACACCACCGTTTACACGGTATTGAGCATTTAGTATTATTGGAGCGCAGGCCTAAGACTCTCATTATGCCACTAACGAAAGCTTAATGCCTTGACGCTCTCCTGTACAGTCGATATAACGCAGGTACAGATCAACCACCCCCCGTTGCTCAAGTTGCCTTGCCATCAATGATTACATCGTACCCGAGGCTATATCTAAAGGCACGGGTTAGTTTCACCTTTCCTGTTCGGCAAGAAGCCTTTTTAGAGCTCACAGCTCACACTAGCAATCATGTCTGCCAAGGTCTTCTTCACAATAGCCACGCTATCCACCAAGGACTTGCTACACTGTCCATAATGGAATGGCTAGACTGTAGCTACAACACAAGTAGTACAAGGGTATTTTCCTGGAATTCCACATTCCAGTACTTCCTGCTACTTCCCTTTACAGGAAAAACTCATTGACTCCACAAACTACACGTTTATACGCAGAGTCTTCTCCGGTGTGCAATATGCAACATCACCAATCCAGACCAACCTGTCTAGATGGGAATCACACAGCATGCCTATCCCGTACTACACATTTCCGGGTCTAAATGCAGACTAATTTGGGGATAATAACTATCAACCCACGGGGATCACATACTCTTCCACCTTTTGGTGGAGGATCCCATGCACATGCATAAAGGAGGACTTCACTTGTCAATTGAAGGAAGATCGTTACCCTTGACGATCTCTTGGGCTCCATAGAAATTCTAATCGGTTGAAAAGAACCGCGGCGGCCTTGCCCTTACAGATCTGGCATAAGTTCTCGAATCGAAACTCTAAAACTCCTGTTGTGGCTGGATCTTCTCCTCTTCCTCCTCCTTGCTCCTCTCCCTTCTCTCTTCTCTTAAAAAGATCAAATCCAAGTGAAGAATGAATAGATCATTCCAATCCTTTACTTAAACACACCAGGGAGAAGCCAGAGCCATTGGATCCAGGATGAAGAAATCGAACGACCACAAATCTCCCTAAAAGTCTATTATTTGTGCTGACACGGCTGATGAGTCCATATTTTATACTTAATTCCAGACTCATCTAGGCTTATTTTCTTGTCTTTGCACACTGTTTAGCGTCATTTGCACTTCTTTTGGTTCGCTACGGTTTTCCATGTCTTGTGCACCTTTTTAGCCTATTTCTTTGCTTGTGTGTATTTCCTTTTTGCTGTGCATTATATTTATGTCTTTGACTGCCATGTCGACATCCCGTCCAGTTTTCCTGCAGGTTCTGGGATTGTGTGGGCGTCCGGGTTAGGGCTTTCACCATTTTTTTAACAAAGGAGCCAGTGGTCGTGCGTTTTTACCCACGCACGACCATCGACCTCTTTGGCGCACGATCATTGCTCGTGCGCAGTCTGCCCTCTTTTATGAAAGTTCTTCCCCTGCCATATCGCACGATCACCAGCTATACCGTGCACGATCACTACTCGTGCGCTGTCGGTCGTGCGCAGTCATGATATCTTTTTCCACTTTTCTGCCTCCATATCGCACGATCACGGACTATATCGCGCACGACCACTGGTCGTGCGCCTGTGATCGTGCGCAGTGTTTAATTCTGTTTTCTATAAATAGCGCAGCTCTCGCCCTAAATACGACATCCGCGATTTCTTCCGCCGTTTTTCGTCCCCAACGAAGGGTTTCGCCATTTCCCTTCATCCTCCACCTTAGGGAGAGGCTCCGGGCAAGCTTTCAACGCCAAATCATAGCCGGAGCTTCCTCTCGGCCTCCTCCATCTTCTCTTGGGCTTATTTCAAGCTTCGACGCCATGGCCATCAAGCAAAGGGAAGCTTGCAACTTTCTTTTGTTGTCGTGAGACGAAGAAGACGGGCCATTGGAAGGTGGTGACAGCCCTCCTCTACCCCGGACGCAGTTGAGGACCGAGCTTGGACGCGGATTGACAACCCGACGACTCCAACCGTGAATCCTCAGTAAGACTTTGGATACGGTCGATCTCTTGTCTTGTTCTTCCTTTGTTGTTGTTTATGTGTTGTTGTAAACTTCATTTATAGATGATGTACGCTTAATTGTAGAATACGTTTATACGATATCATGTCTATGTGATTTGTATTTTCGTTATATATTGCTTGAGGTGCGCCTTGTTCCATCCACCTCCATCCACCCTTGCTGCACTAGCAATTGCCAGTGGCGCGCGTTGCGAAGAGGTGCTTACGACCCTCATTTCGCCGTTTTCTCCACCTCATCTGCTAGCCTACTCGCCCATCCGCCTAGCGATTCGGTGCATAGCGACCCGACTAGTCTTCATCCCTCCTAGCGAAGCTTTGCATAGCGGCATTGCATAGGAGTAATTTGTAGCATTTATTTTCTGTTTCCGCAACTATCAAAACCCCCATCGTTACCGCCGACCTAAGGACTTCAATCTCAAGTCCTCCTCAAAATTAACTCCACCTTACTGTGTTCCTTGTGAGATCGATACTTGGGAAAACTCGCCCATTTTATATTACTTGTGTGACCGGTTCACTGCCGTGATCTTTTTTGCATCAAGTTTTTGGCGCCGTTGCCGGGGAACACAGTCGTGTGAGTTGCTGGAGAGGGAGACCTGAAATTGCTGTCCTTTTCCTTTGTAAATCGCTTTTGTTTTGTTCTATTTCTGTTTAGCTTTCCTTTTTCTTATTTGTTTAGGCAACTGTAGTAATATATTGTTGGATTTTGTAATTTGCACAATTTATTTTGAATCTGCTATTTCGATACCATGTGGGGATATTCTTATGCCCAATGTCGTTGGTGTGGAAATTCCTCCCATGCTAGTCATGAATGCCCTACGAGAGATATTGAGCATAAGCCTCAACGCACAATGCATGAGATGCTGTATTCGTACAGCCCTTCAAACACTGTGCCCCGAGCTTATGGTCACTTATCCTCGCCACATACACCGTTCTCTTATGCTTCTCCGGTCTCACAAGGACCGCAAAATACTGGGAGAAAGTGTTTGTATTATCGTAGAATAGATCATGTCCTGATGGATTGTGCCAAGTACCTCCGTGTTATGGAAGAGGATGATGAGCCGGACATCCGGATCATCCCGACTCCTACCGTCAATGGCACACCTTCATCGTCTGGTTGTGTGACCATGTCATCTTCATTTGTTGAAGGGAATGATGTGGACACAACCACCAGTTGTGTGGCTGATCTAGGCTTCGACGTGGCTGAGCCCATCTCTTTTGTGCATACATCTCTAAGCGTGGAGCCGATTCTTTGTGAAGAACCTGCGCTTGACTTTTATCCAAGCAAAGTTCTTCCGCCTTTTGTGCATTCTACTTCAGTCGTCTCTTACGACATTTTCGACGATGCAACACAAGTTGAGGCTTGTGATACATGGATTGTTTCCACTCCCATGGAGGAGGACAACCTTCCTGGTGTCGAGGATTCTCCCTCAGCACTAGAGGAGGAAGTCTAAGTCTTGGTGGAGGCCTCTATGGATCCTGCCGAGCCTTGTTGCATTGTCGACGACGCCGACAATATTTTTCTACCTCAGCCTTTGGGGAGTGAGACCGGGACCACTCCCCCGATTATTTCCTTATGTTCTTCATCTCTTTTATTACTTGATCCCCCTTCTTTATCTGAGCCTGTGTAGGTGGAATCTCCACGGGTATGTGAGGTTGTCGATGCGCCTGGCATTTTTGCCACTGCCGTCGCTTCCTACGAACCTGTGGTGGATGATACCTTGCTAGGCAAGGATATTTTTTGTGGTGGGATGAGTGAGGATCAGGCCTCCTCATCTTACTTCCTATTCCCTCTGCCTGCGAGGAGCAGGTATGATTATTTAGGCAGAGGGGTAACTGTGCTATCGCCGTATCGGTACCCATTACCGCAACGAATATTAGGACAGTTGCCTGTGCACTTTTCTTTTCATAGGCCCATTAGCTAGAACTTTTCTTTTGCTGAATAAGTCGTGCTGGGATGATAATAACCTCAGTACTTATCTTTCACTTTCTGTAATTTTTATTTTTTTATGTCTAGCTTAGTTTAGTATTTATTGTTTTTTTGTCTTTTTTTTTCTTTTGTTTTTGCGGAGCTCACCCCTGCAGGTTTCCATTGCGAATTCATTCTGGCGGGGTTGTGATCCTTCGTTTGGCGGGCCTGCTTCTACTTTTCATGCGTCTTCTGGTATGCTCACTAGCTGAGCATTAGGTAACCTCTTCCCTTAGCTCTTTTTGATTTAAATTTCTATATCGTATGCTATGCTGCTTAGTTTAATTCTGGGGGAGAGCTACTAGTTGTTGCCTTTTGCACGTGCACATTGCATGCGCATACTAGAAGCTTTTATAGTTATTATTTTGTTTAGTTCTTTCTTGCACACCACTGCACCCACATGAGAGCGTGCTTAACTTTTTGCGTGTTGCGAGTTAAAATCGTGTCTTTGTCAGATTTATGTAAAATTATGGTGCTGGCTTAGAATTGTGAGACGGAGTAAAATGTTGGCCTTACTGTGTTCCTAGTCAATTGCTCTCGTTTTGTGTAGAAATTTGTGTAGATTTAATTTTTTTGTTTTCTTATAGTTTTATATTTTTCTATTTGCGTAAATATTTATTATTCTACTAAAAAGTTGGTGAATCCGGTGTAAATCAAACGGTAGCTTAGGAATGTGTGTAGCCGCCACAAGACTCGTATTGCTTGAGTCAGGAGGAAGGATTATCTTTCTCGGTTGCTAAGAACTTGCCCCAAGCTACTCTCGAAGCATTGGTGCATGGTTAGTCTAGCGTGAGCGTGATGTAGGCCATCATTTTGGCCTGGTTGAGCTTTGTACCGTTCCGAACGTCATACCCTCGCTAGCCCCGTTGTGCCTACCCTTCTTTTGATTCAGCTCCACCATTATTTCACCAAAGCCTCATAGTTGATCCTAGTCGCACACCCAAGTCGAGCTTAGTGTTTTATATTTTCATGTTGGGTTGTGATGTGGTATTTTTATTCATGAAAATGTGGAAGCGCGCCCAAGTTTTTATTTGCTGAGATTTTGAAAATAAAAAGAAAAAAAAATGAAATGTTTGTAAAAAGGAAAAAAAATGATGAAAGAAAAAGTTTAATTGAAAATCTTTTGGAGATGATTTTGATTTGGAGTAGGCGGTGCACACACCCATGTTGCAAAAATCATGTCTGGGGGTGTGGTGCACCTGGTTTTATTGTGGTTTGCTGAGGGATTCTTTTTTGCTAGCTCATTTGGGTTAGGTGCATAACCTTTCTCTTATCATTGTTTACCTCACCGTAACCCAAGCCCCGTGATTATCCTAAATTCCTGCAGATTTGCGCTTGAGTCTAACTAGTGTCGTGGAGAGAGTGTGAACGGGCAAGCGTATGGTCCCCGACATTGGTGGATTCCTTTAGAGGTGATCCTGAGCCCCGATCTTTGGCAAAGCTCACCTTAGTGGCCAGTCAACTTTCTTCCTTCGCATGACCGGTTGATTCACCGTGATTCTATTTTTGAGTAGTAATAACTTTTTGATACGCATTGTGAAAAATATAAAATATTTTGTATACTTAAGAATTTCCTCTACTATATTTTTATGCACACGGGCATGCGACTTCGCATGGTACTCTGTTCTGCAATTTCTTCGTTAGCTATTTCTTTTTTCGTCTGCTTAGGTTTTGTTTGCTCGGGACGCGCAAACGGTTAAGTCTGGGGGTGTGATGAGTCAATATTTTATACTTAATTTCGGACTCATCTAGGCTTATTTTCTTGTCTTTGTACACCGTTTAGCGCCATTTGCACTCCTTTTGGTTCGCTACGATTTTCCATGTCTTATGCACCTTTTTAGCCTATTTCTTTGCTTGTGTGTATTTCCCTATTGCTGTGCATTATATTTATGTCTGTGACTGCCATGTCGACATCCCGTCCAGTTTTCCTGCAGGTTCTAGGATCGTGTGGGCGTCCGGGTTAGGGCTTTCACCATTTTTTGACAAAGGAGCCAGTGGTCGTGCGTTTTTACCCACGCACGACCATCGAACTATTTGGCGCACGATCATTGGTCGTGCGCAGTCTGCCCTCTTTTATGAAAGTTCTGCCCCTGCCATATCGCACGATCACCAGCTATACCGCGCACGATCACTGCTCGTGCGCTGCCGGTCGTGCGCAGTCATGACATCTTTTCCACTTTTCTGCCTCCATATCGCACGATCACGGACCATATCGCGCACGACCACTGGTCGTGCGCCTGTGATCGTGCGCAGTGTTTAATTCTGTTTTCTATAAATAGAGCAGGTCCCGCCCTAAATACGACATTCGCGATTTCTTCCGCCGTTTTTCATCCCCGACGAAGGGTTTCACCATTTCCCTTCATCCTCCACCTTAGGGAGAGGCTCCGGGCAAGCTTTCAACACCAAATCATAGTTGGAGCTTCCTCTCGGCCTCCTTCATCATCTCTTGGGCTTATTTCAAGCTTCGATGCCATGGACATCAAGAAAAGGGAAGCTTGCAACTTTCTTCCTGTAACGACCCCATCCTTTACATGACGTATAGTAGAAGGTCCGGTCGGGGCCCCACACTATATGCCACAAACAGACGGTGAGGTCACAGGATAATACCAAACCATACACGCATCCTAACTCAGAGCATGCTAGCGGAAGCTTTAAGTTGTAAACTGAACTCTAACCAGGAATGTCCAATATATAAACCACAGTTATATATATAGCCACAGAATGTACAACAAATACACAGGGTTTGGCCTTAAGGCCTTACAGTTCCTCTTTCCACACCGTATGGATTACAAACATCGGCGCGCAGGCCGGCCATACATGAGTGAAAGCAAAACAAACAAAACCATTCACATAGCCTTCAAGGGCCAGCCGCAGCAGCAGCAACAGCAGCAAGGGCTTCAGCCCTTCATTTACCACTTGGCTCTCCAGCACCTGCATAGGGATAATCCACCCAAATGGTGGCAAACACGGCAACGGTCAGCATTCACCTGACCCAATTATAACAATCCTACCCCTTTCTCGGGGCAGTAGCATTCCTTCCCTGCACAGCATGGTATCAACAATAGCAAATAAGTGCTCGCAGGCACACTCAAGCCATCACAACCGTCGGCCACACGACCCGACAGTCCGTGCACTCAGGGCACATTCTTGGTGCACCGGAAAACCAGGGTCAACACCACCGTTTACACGGTATTGAGCATTCTAGTCTTTTTGGCGCGCGGGCCTAAGACTCTCATTATGCGCTCCAACGAAACCTATAACCAGGCTTACCAGTCGGACAGACATAATGCAGGTATGGATCAGCCACCCCCCGTTGCTCAAGTCGTCGTGCCACCTCGAATACGGAAGTATCCATGGCAATTTATAGGCGCGGGTCGGTTTCACCTTTCCTGTTCGGCAAACTGCCTTTTCATCGAGTTGCAGCCCAACGGCTCAACCGCACACAAAGTTACAATGCACGGCCACAAGAGTTGCATCCAACCATCTTCATTTCCTGGACTTCATCCAGTACTTCCTGCTGCACCAAGCAACATGTAGGCACAAGGCAAACAAGCCATAATCACAGAGTCTTCTCCGATATGCAAACAAGCATCACCAATCCAGACCAACATGTCCAGATGGGCTTCACACAGCATGCCTAGATCCGTACTCCAATTCCGGACTCTAACAAGGGGGACTTCACATATCTACCCCAAGGGATGCCACAACCCATCGCACACAAGTGGGGCAGGGTTTTCCCTATGCAATGAAGAAAAGAAGGACTTCACAAGTCCAAGAAGGGAGATCGTTACCCTTGATGATCTCTTGGGAGACATCGAAATCTAGCCGGTGAGAAAGCACAGCAGCAGCTTTGCCTTCACAGTGCTGGCCTCGGATCTCGAATCGGACCACAGGAGCTCCGCCGGTGGCTTGATCTCCTCCTCCTTCTTCTTCCTCCTCTCTCTTTCTCTCTTCACTTAGCCAAATGAAGAATGAGCTCTTCTGGTTTTAATCCAGCAAGGAATCACCTGAGCCCTTGGATCCAAATAGAGAAAAGGAACGACCACGATTTTCCCAAAATCCCATAATTTTGGCTGACACGGCCTGTGACACGCCCGTGTCACAGGCCGTGTACCCTTAAGCGGCACACGCGGTACTCGTACCGACTGAAATCTACCAGAACACGGGCATCGCCACGCCCGTGTCGAACCTGACACGCCCGTGTCAGTCATGTGACACACCCATGTCACCCCTGCCTCATCGAGCTCAAAAACCAACAAGCAGTACACGGGTAGGCACACGGCATCGGACACGCCCGTGTCAAATCTGACACGGCCGTGTTCAAGGCTTGGTTCCGGGCCGTGTACTTCCCTGACTCAAACCGCCCATTTCTTGAGTGACATGCCCTGGGACACGCCCGTGTCCCAAGCCGTGTACTCCCGACACGCCCGTGTCCCAGGCCATGTCAAACAGCCTGCACCTCAAATCGACCCCTTAAGATTTTTGGGGTGTTACATTCCTCCCCTCCTTAATAAAATTTCGTCCCGAAATTTGACATGGTAAGGAAACAAGAAAATACAATGCTATAACTTGATAACTCTATTATAACAAAAGGTACACGGTCTACAGTTTATACAAACAGCTCGGGAAATTCAGCTCGCATGGTCTGCTCTCACTCCCATGTTAGCTCTTCACGGCCACAATTGTCCCATCGGACCTTGACCATCCCGATCACCTTGTTCCGCAACTGTTTCTCGGCTCGATCCTCGATCCGAATGGGTCGAACCCTCGTCGTTAGCCCATACTCGACCGGTACCCGATCATTCTCCACTACTTGAGCTGGATCCTTAACAGCCTTACGAAGTACTGAGATGTGAAATACATTATGTAATCCACCCAAGTCTGCTGAAAGTGCTAGTCGATAAGCAGCTTCCCCAACTCGCTCCACCACCTCAAATGGACCAAGATACCTCGGACTTAGCTTTTTCAAACGCCGAATCCTGGACACGCCTTTGAAGGGTTTATTCTTCAAATATACCCAATCACCCACCGCGAACTCCACGTTCTGTTGTTTGGCATTGTTGTACTTTGCTTGACGATCTTGGGCTATCAATAGCCTCTCCCGAATAGAGCGTATAAGCGAGGTAGCTTCTTCGACTTCCTTTTTCCCACTCAGATTCGCCTGCTTCTGCGCAAGCTAACGGTGTACGGCATTTACGACCATACAAAGCCTCAAATGGTGTCATACCGATGCTCGCTTGGTAGCTATTATTATAGGAAAATTCTACAAGAAAAATATAATCTTCCCATCTCTTACCAAAGTCTAGGGCGCACATGCGGAGCATGTACTCCATCGTCCTGTTGGTTCGTTCAGTCTGGCCATCCGTTTGGGGATGAAAGGTCGTACTAAACGCTAATTTTGTACCCAACATTTGATGAACTAGCCGCCAATCATTCGATGTGAATCGCCCATCACGGTCACTGACGATGCTCCGAGGAACACCGTGCAGTCGAACAATCTGCTCCACATAGAGCTTGGCCAAGGTTTCCACTGAATCGACTCTTTTGTTTGGAAGGAAGTGTGCCACTTTTGTCAACCGGTCCACAATCACCCAGATTGAATCATGACTGCGTTGAGATCTCGGCAACCCGTGCACGAAATCCATCAAAATGTCATCGAACTTCCACTCCAGAATAGGTAACGACTTCAGGAAACCGCCAGGCTTCTGGCATTCTGCTTTCACCAACGCACAGGTATTGCATTCAGCCACATAACATGCTACATCTTTCTTTAGTCCGGGCCACCAGAATAGCCTTTTCAGATCTCTGTACATCTTTGTGCTCCCTAGGTGAACTGAGTACTTTGCAAAGTGAGCTTCGTACATCAACTCTTCCCTCAATTTACCCACACTCGGGATGCACACTCGACCATTTCTTCGTAACAAACCGTTATCCCAAGAGAACTGGTCATCTGGCCCATCTTTAGCATAGCACTGGAGACTTTCATCAAGCTCCGTTGCTCGCCAAACTCTGTCCGTAAGGTCATCTTGAACCTCCGTCCAGTTCAAGCATGCATCGGTCGACAAACCCTTGTCAACACAAGATATCTCCAATGCTTCCAATTCCTGGATTAAACGCTGATCATGCCTCTGCAACCAGCTTGCCCGTACCGGAGTCTTCCAACTCAAAAAATCAACGACCACATTTCCCTTCCCGGTAGTATAGTGAATCTCGAAGGTGTATTCCCCAAGGAACTCCATCCATCTTCGTTGTCGCATATTCAGATCCTTCTGATCCAACAAGTACTTTAGGCTTTTGTGATCTGTATAGACGTCCACTTTCACGCCATAAAGATAGTGCCGCCACAATTTGAGCGCAAAGATTACCGCCGCCAACTCCAAATCATGGACGGGGTAATTCCTCTCATGCACTTTCAACTGGCACGAGCCATAAGCAATCACTCTACCAAACTGCAGAAGAACGCAGCCTAAGCCGCTCCCAGAAGCATCACTATAGATCTCATAGCCATCTGTACCACATGGCGATGTCAACACAGGCGCCGTGGTCAAACGACTCTTCAGGTCTTCAAAAGCACGCACGCACTCCGGCGTCCAAATAAACCTTTGATCTTTTCTCGTCAGCGTGGTCAGAGGTAAAGCAATCCGTGAGAAGTTTTCCACAAACCGTCTATAGTAGCCCGCAAGCCCAAGGAAGCTCCTGACCTCGGCCACTGAAGACATCACTGGCCAATCTCGAATGGCACTTATCTTCAATGGATCCACCGCGATACCTTCTCCACTTACCACATGACCTAAAAAGGCTACTGAAGAGAGCCAGAACTCACACTTTGAGAACTTGGCATAAAGCTTATTCCTCCGCAGGGTATGCAATACCAACCGCAAATGGTTTGCATGATCCTCTTCCGACTGAGAGTATACTAAGATGTCATCGATAAACACAATCACGAACAAATCCAAGAACTCTCGGAACGTTCGATGCATTAGGTCCATAAATAACGAAGGCGCATTACATAAGCCAAACGGCATTACCGTGAACTCATAATGACCGTAGCGTGTTCCAAACGCCGTCTTGGGAATGTCACCTTCCCGAATCCTCAACTGATAATATCCTGATTTCAAATCCAACTTGGAATAGACCATTGATCCTGCCAGCTGATCAAATAGGTCATCAATCCGTGGGATCGGATATTTGTTTTTCTCCGTCAGCTTATTCAATTCGCGGTAATCAATACATAACCGCAAACTACTGTCTTTCTTTTTCACAAATAGAACAGGCGCGCTCCAAGGTGACATACTTGGGCATATGTATCCCTGCTCTAACAACTCTTGCAATTGGACTTTCAGTTCAGCCATCTCTTTTGGCGCAACGCGATATGGTGAGCGGGCCACAGGTTTAGCACCTGGCACCAAATCAATAGAGAAGTCAATCTCCCGCTGGGGTGGTAACCCAGGAAGATCTTCAGGAAACACATCGGCAAACTCTGACACAACCAGAACTTCACCGACACTGGCCTTTGGCTCAACAGCTTGAATTAGCGTGAAGAATAACTCCGCGCCCTTCCGAACAGCATTGACATCTTGGAGCGCAGACAACAAAGTCCCGCCAACTCCTCGCATACTAGCGAACTTCGTCACAAGTCCGGTATTCTAGCCCAGTGTGATCTCCTTGGAGTTACAATCAATCAAGGCACGCTGCTCCGAGAGCCAGTCCATGCCAAAGATCACATAAAACTCCGATAACAGTAGCACAGCTGCACTCAAACCGAAATCTTGACTTCCTATTTGAACATCCACATCGCAAGCCCTAACCGCAAGCATCACACAGCTATTCGGCAATAGCACCCTTGTACTATCAACCGTCACATGACTCGGCGCCCCAATTCGAGATACGAAGTCCTCGGACAGAAAAGAATATGAAGCACCCGTATCAAACAGGGCTCTCGCCAGACGATTCTGAATCAGGACAAAGCCTGCAACACACACATCATGCACAAGCTATATATAACAAAAGGCAATAGCACTTAAACAAGTAGCTATATTAACTCGTACCTGTGACGACGTCACTTTGCTTAATCGCCTCCTGCTGACCAAGGTGATAAACTCGGGGCTGTGCCTGGGACGTAGAGGAATCAACCACCGCTTTTCCCTTCTCAGCATAAGACGCACCAGTCTTCTTTTCCCCTTTCGGCTGAACAACCAGACAATCACGGGCTATATGCCCCACCCGGCCACAAGTAAAGCATGTACGAGACTCCGGCCTTGACGTCGCCCCCGACACAACGGTCGTAGACACTTGCCCAGACGGCTTGGACCCCTTGCCCCCTTTCTTCTGGTAGAACGACTTGCTAGGGCGAGGTGCTTGCTCTGGCTTCGACACAACCAAGCCCTTGTTCCCTTGCACCCGCCTCATGTCCTTCTCCAACGCACATGCAGTATCAACCAACGCTTGAAACCCTTGGTTCACTGAACTCGAAAGCAGGAACCTCAACTCGTCCCGCAATACTTCATAGAACCTATTCGTTTTCCTTTGGTCATCCGCGAAGATTGTTCCCGCATACCGTCCCAACCTTGTAAACTCATGCAGGTAGGTATCCACGCTATCTTCTCCTTGCTTTAACCGTTGGAACTCATTTTCCATGGCAATGCGTTGCGCCGCTGGGACATGTTTCTCCAGAAATATTCGAGAGAACTCCTCAATCGATACTTGTGTTAATTGCCTTCCCGCCAAGTGGTGTACCTCCACCTCGTCCCACCACAACCGCGCCTCTCCTTCAAGCATGAAGGTGGCCAAGGTGACCTTTAAAGTTTCCTCTGCCCTGATCGCTGTCATTATCCGCTTGACACGCAATAACCAATCCTCTGCTTGCATTGGGGATCCCAGTCCCGTAAACGTAGGCGGACTGAAGCTCATGAACTGCTTCAACTGTCGGTCAGCTGCTCGTGGATCGACAGCCTCAACCGGCTCGGGTCTTACATCAACACGAACTGGCACTACTGCCGGCTGCGCTTGCCCAGTCGGCTGAATCATGGCAAATAGAGCCTCAGCAACTAAGCGAACAGTTTCCGCAGATGGAGGAGGTGTTGGCACCTCAGCTGGTGCCGCACTCTCATCAGAGCGCTGGGGCTCAGACTGCCCAGCACCACTACGCGTCACCTATAGGTGGACAAGACACACATTAGCGATTGTATGCAATCAAAACAACAGAAAAGGAATGTGCAGATTCCTCAAACAAGATTATGTACATTGCTTAGTGGACATTCCTGAGTTCATTAGCGTTACAGCAGGGCGCACAAACACGCGCTCGCCACCCCATAAAAGAATTCGACCACGAATTCGAAAGAGGAAGACCAAACGAAGCTGATACAAAAATGTAACGACCCCATCCGTTACATGACGTATAGTAGAAGGTTCGGCCGGGGCCCCACACTATATGCCACAAACAGACGGTGAGTTCACAGGATAATACCCAACCATACACGCATCCTAACTCAGAGCATGCTAGCGGAAGCTTTAAGTTGTAAACTGAACTCTAACCTGGAATGTCCAATATATAAACCACAGTTATATATACAGCCACAGAATGTACAACAAATACACAGGGTTTGGCCTTAAGGCCTTACAGTTCCTCTTTCCACACCGTATAGATTACAAACATCGGCGCGCAGGCCGGCCATACATGAGTGAAAGAAAAACAAACAAAACCATTCGCATAGCCTTCAAGGGCCAGCCGCAGCAGAAGCAGCAACAGCAGCAAGGGCTTCAGCCCTTCATTTACCACTTGGCACTCCAGCACCTGCATAGGGACAATCCACCCAAACGGTGGCAAACACGGCAACGGTCAGCATTCAGCTGACCCAATTATAACAATCCTACCCCTTTCTTGGGGCTGTAGCATTCCTTCCATGCACAACATGGTATCAACAATAGTAAATAAGTGCTCGCAGGCACACTCAAGCCATCACAACCGTCGGCCACACGACCCAACAGTCCGTGCACTCAGGGCACATTCTTGGTGCACCGGAAAACCCGGGTCAACACCACCGTTTACATGGTATTGAGCATTCTAGTCTTTTTGGCGCGCGGGTCTAAGACTCTCATTATGCGCTCCAACGAAACCTATAACCAGGCTTACCAGTCGGACGGACATAACGCAGGTACGGATCAGCCACCCCCCGTTGCTCAAGTCGCCGTGCCACCTCGAATACGGAAGTATCCATGGCAATTTATAGGCGCGGGTCGGTTTCACCTTTCCTGTTCGGCAAACTGCCTTTTCATCGATTTGCAGCCCAACGGCTCAACCGCACACAAAGTGGCAACGCACGGCCACAAGAGTTGCATCCAACCCTCTTCATTTCCTGGACTTCATCCAGTACTTCCTGCTGCACCAAGCAACAGGTAGGCACAAGGCAAACAAGCCATAATCACGGAGTCTTCTCCGATATGCAAACAAGCATCACCAATCCAAACCAACATGTCTAGATGGGCTTCACACAGCATGCCTAGATCCGTACTCCAATTCCGGACTCTAACAAGGGGGACTTCACATATCTACCCCAAGGGATGCCACAACCCACCGCACACTTGCGGGGAAGGGTTTTCCCTATGCAATGCAGAAAAGAAGGACTTCACATGTCCAAGAAGGGAGATCGTTACCCTTGACGATCTCTTGGGAGCCATCGAAATCTAGCCGGTGAGAAATCCCCGCAGCAGCTTTGCCTTCACAGCGCTGGCCTCGGATCTCGAATCGGACCACGGGAGCTCCGCCGGTGGCTTGATCTGCTCCTCCTTCTTCTTCCTCCTCTCTCTTTCTCTCTTCACTTAGCCAAATGAAGAATAAGCTCTTCTGGTTTTAATCCAGCAAGGAATCACCTGAGCCCTTGGATCCAAATAGAGAAAAGGAATGGCCACGATTTTCCCAAAATCCCATATTTTTGGCTGACACGGCTTGTGACACGCCCGTGTCACAGGCTGTGTACCCTTAAGCGGCATACGCGGTACTCGTACCGACTGAAATCTACCAGAACATGGGCATCGACACGCCCGTGTCGAACCTGACACGCTAGTGTCAGTCATATGACACACCCGTGTCACCCCTGCCTCATCGAGCTCCAAAACCAACAAGCAGTACACGGGTAGGCACACGGCATCGGACACGCCCGTGTCAAATCTGACACGGCCGAGTTCAAGGCTTGGTTCCGGGCCGTGTACTTCCCTGACTCAAACCGCCCATTTCTTGAGTGACACGCCCTGGGACACGCCCGTGTCCCAGGCCGTGTACTCCCGACACCCCCTGGGACACGCCCGTGTCCCAGGCCGTGTCAAACAGCCTGTACCTCAAATCGACCCCTTAAGATTTTTGGGGTGTTACACTTCCGCTGTCGTGAGACGAAGAAGACGGGCCATTGGAAGGTGGTGACAGCCCTTCTCTACCCCGGACGCAGCTGAGGACCGAGCTTGGATGCGGATTGACAACCCGACGACTCCAACCGTGAATCCTCAGGAAGACTTCGGATACGGTCGATCTCTTGTCTTGTTATTCCTTTGTTGTTGTTTATGTGTTGTTGTAAACTTCATTTATAGATGATGTACGCTAAATTGTAGAATACCTTTATACGATATCATGTCTATGTGATTTGTATTTTCGTTATATATTGCTTGAGGTGCGCCTTGTTCCATCCACCTCCATCCACCCTTGCCGCACTAGCAATTGCTAGTGGCGCGCGTTGCGAAGAGGTGCTTACGACCCACATTTTGCCGTTTTCTCCACCTCATCCACTAGCCGACTCGCCCATCCGCCTAGCGATTCGGTGCATAGCGGCCCGACTAGTCTTCATCCCGCCTAGCGAAGCTTTGCATAGCGGCATTGCATAGGAGTAATTTGTAGCATTTATTTTCTGTTTCCGCAATTATCAAAACCCCCATCGTTACCGCCGACCTATGGACTTCAATCTCAAGTCCTCCTCGAAATTAACTCCACCTTACTGTGTTCCTTGTGAGATCGATACTTGGGAAAACTCGCCCATTTTATATTACTTGTGCGACCGGTTCATTGCCGTGATCTTTTTTGCATCAACGGCCCGCGACACGCCGGTGTCACAGGCTATGTATTGCAAGCAGTACATGATCCAACTCAGCCAGACCAGAACACAGGCTGAGACACGCCCGTATCAAGCCAATCCAGAACAAGACACGGCTGGGGACACACCCGTGTCGTTGGCTGTGTGCCAAACACTCCCCTGTGATACGCCCGTGTCACAGGCAATGTTCCATACTCAACACTGCCCAGTCCAAAGAGGACACGACCAAGGATACGACCAAGGACACGCCTGTGTCCCTAGCCATTTCACCTCTCGATGATCGTCGACTGAGCTATGTCGAGAATTCGACTCGATGCTCATAGTGAAGGAAACGCCATAGGACATGCACGTGTCCAAAGATGTGTGCCGCTGGACATAACCTGGGACACACTCGGGTCCCAGGCCATGTCCCCCAGCCTAAACTCCAATTTTGAATTTCGGCTATTACATGTATTTATATGTGAACTCGACCAGTTGCAACAGATTCTCCCAAGGCTCTCCGCAATCCAGAATGCATAGTCGCAGTATATCTTCCATGTTCCGATTGGTGCGTTCCGTCTACCCTTCTGTCTGGGGATGAAAAGTTGTACTGAATGTCAGCCGAGTTCCCATGTACGTCTGCACTGATATCCACTCCCTGGATGTATACCGTCCATCCCAATCTGATACGATCATCCTTGGTATGCCATGATAACGGACGAACTGCTCCACGAATTTCCGAACCAGCACACCAACCCAGTCATCCTTCATGATCGGGATAAATCTAGCTACCTTTGTCAGTCGGTCGACGATTACCCAGATCAAATCGTTTCCCGTCCGTGATTTGGGAAGTCCATGTATGAAGTACATCGCGATATCCTCGAACTTCCACTATGGTACTAGGAGTGGTTGCAATAATCCTATGGGGTTTCTGCACTCCGCCTTCACCAGCTGGCATGTCTCGCAGTGGGTCACAAAGTAGGTGATATCCTTCTTAATGCCTGGCAAGTACATGGTCTTCTTCAGATCTGCAGTCATCTTCATAACTCCTGGGTGTACCGAATACCTGCTGTAGTGGGCCTCCATCATGATATCCTCCCGGACCTAGCCTCCCTCTGGTATATAAACCTGTCCTCTGAAACACACTAGGACATCCCTCAGTGTGTAATCTCCCATAGTACCTACCTCCTAGGCCCGGAATATAGGCTCTAGCTTGGCGTCCTGTCTCTGCCCATCCCTGACTCGGTCTCTAATATCATTTGTGGCGGTCATCGCTGCTAAATACTCCGCATAAAGCTCGAGGTCATCAGACGACACTAAGGTGATGTGCATATCCTCTAATCCATGTACCATCTCCATGGTCATAATCTGGGGCTCCGCCCCGGAGATGGCAGCTCTCTGACTCAGCGCGTCGGCTACCACATTCATCCTTCCCTGGGTGGTAGTGCATCTCGTACTTGTAATCTGCTAGAAACTCCACCCATTGCCTCTGCCTGATATTCAGCTCCTTTTGTGTGTCCACATACTTCAAATTTTTGTGATCGGAGTTTATGTCACAGTGGACACCGTACAGATAATGCCGCTAGATTTTAAGAGCAAACACGACCGCTCCCATCTCTAGGTCATGAACAGGGTAGTTATGCTCATGCATCTTCAGCTGGCAGGAAGCATAAGTAATCATGTGGCCCTTCTGCATCAGCACTGCACCCATGTCCTGGTAAGAAGCGTCTATTTTGACCTCGAATTCTTCTGTTCCTGAAGGAAGGGAAAGAATAGGAGCTGAGGTGAGTACATCAATTAGCTCCTGGAAAGCCATCTCGCACTACCGGGTCCAGAAAAAGGGCACATCCTTCCTCATCAGGGATGTTAGTGGGAAGGCATTTCGAGAGAATCCCTCCACGAACTCAGGTAATAATTGGCAAGTCCTAGAAAATTCCGCACGTCTGTGGCCGCCATCAGCTATGGCCAATCCCGAACTACTTGAATATTTTTCGGGTCCACTGCCAACCCAGCTCCACTGATAATACAGCCTAGGAAGGCCACCTCCTTCAACAAGAACTAGCATTTGCTAAACTTCGCATAAAGGTGGTGCTCCCGTAGTCTCTCTAGAATCAGGTCAGATGTCGTGTGTGCTCATCCTTCGTCCTCGAGTAGATGAGGATGTCGTTAATAAAAACAATGACGAGCACATCCAGATAAGCCTCAAACACCCAATTCATGAGGCTCATGAACGCCGACGGTGCATTATTGATCCCAATGGGCATCACGGTAAACTTGAATAACCCATATCTGCTACTGAAGGAAGTCTTCAGAATGTCCTCCTCCTGAATCCGCAGCTGATAGTAGCTTGACCTCAAATCCAATTTTTAGAAGAAAGACGCCCCTTCCACCTGATCAAACAACTCATCTACCCTTGGCATTGGAGAGGTATTCCATACTGTCAGTCTGTTCAGTACTCGGTGGTCGATGCATAATCTGAGTGCCCCGTCCTTCTTCTTAACGAACATCACCTGGACTCCCCTTGGTGAAGAGCTCGGTTAGACAAATCCGGCTTCCACTAGTTCCTGCAGCTTGCTTCGAAACTCCGTCAACTTTTTCGGGGCCATCCGGTAAGGGGCTCTAGAAGTTGGCTTAGCCCCCGTTACAAGCTGTATCTGGAAATATTGCTCCCAGTGCGGGGGTAGCCCTTGCAGCTTCTTTGAGAATACGTCAGCAAAGTCCCGCACCACTGGGATATCAGAGATGTAATCCTTGGCCTCAGCCATTTCAAACAGCACCTCATAGACTTCCTCTCCCCGCAGGTGTGCCTTGACGACCGGCATAAATGATAACAAGAGAGGGGGAATAGGTCTAATACCTTCTATGATGACTTGGGAATCCCCATGCCTTACAGTGATCCTCTTTGACAGGCAGTCAATCTTGGCATGGTTCCAATGCAACCATGTCATGCCCAGGATTAGATTATAGGCTGGCATCATTAGGATCATTGTTGGTGCTCGGAATTCCTTCTCGCTGATCTCAGCCTCCATGTCACAGTGGGCAGAGGTGAATAGCTCTGATCCGTCGAGTAGTCGTATCCTCATCATCAAGCCTGTGAATCGTTTCATGCCTTCCAACCCTTCCACGAAGGCCTCCGACACGAACGAGTGTGAAGCACCCGTATAAAACAATGTATAAGAGGGCTTGCCACTAGTGAAGACTATGCATGGGGTAGTTAAATATCTTAGAAGTCTTGTTATGGTTTTCTTTCCTATTCTGTCAATTCTATATCCATGAGTCTAATTATTTAGGAAAGAAAGAACTTAAAATGTACTGGCGTACCTGTGATCACTTGCTCCGGGTTCCGTTGTTGAGCAAGATCCAGTGCATACACTTGCTCCCTCTCCTGCCTGTGGTCTCCGCCCTGGTATACACGTCCTCGACCACGTTCTCGGCCTCCAAAATACTGAGCAGACGGGGCAGTCGGTGGTGCTGGTAGTGGTTCCCCCTTCATGGGACAGTTTCCCCAAATATGCCCTACCTGATGATAGTTGAAGCAATCTAGTGGGGGATATTCGTAACCCCCGGGTCTCTGCATCTCCCGTATCTAGAGAGGTTGAGGAGCCATCAACATTAGTTCCCTCTTCTCCTGTCTCGCCTCCTGATGAGGTTGGTCCTCTGTCCTTCATCCATCTCTCCCATCAGCAATGCGACCACGTCACAGATCATTTCTGGCTCCTTCCCCTTGATCCTCAGTTGACCGCTTTCAGCCTAGAGAAGTATGCCAATCTGCCTCAATCCTCTTTGCCATCTCCAATATCCGAGGAATAGGCCTGTCGGATTTGAACAGCAGGGCCTCTCTTAGATCCTCTCGTAGGCCCTTATAGAACGTCTTGGTGTATCCTGCCTCATCCAACTGATAAGAATCCGCAAACCGGGCTAGATGATTGAACTCCCGGTGATACTTCACCACTGTCTTGTTGTCCTATCTCAACTATAAAAAACTGTCTTCCAGCTCATCTCTAGCCGACTGCGGAACAAAATTCTCCAGCAGTGCGGCCCTGAACTCCTCCAAAGCAATCTCTGTTACCTCTCTATTAGTAAACGTCGTGTCCAGTGATGTCTTCCACAATATCTTGGCATGGGACTCCAAGCAAGAGACCACTAAAGACACCCTCTCCTACCATGGGCACCGTATACCAGTCAGCATCTCATACATGATGTACAACCAGACCTCTGTCTGAACAGTTAACTCTATCCCCAAGTAAGATGGGGGAGAAAGTCCTCGAAAGAAACTAAACTAATGGTCCCCCAGTTTCGGCTGCGGAGCCAGAACCTGCTGGGCCCTGAAAGCTTCCAGAATAGCTGTCAGGGTCTGCCCCATCTCTGACAGTAGAAACAGAGTGGGTGTCGTGGGAGGTGGTGTAACATTCAGAGCTTGATGGACTCCGCCCTGTGGTGTGGGATGTATTGGAGGCTGCACCGCAAGGACCATTGTAAGTAAATGGTTCAAAACTAATTTAAAAAAAGGTGGATAATTTACATGTGATCCCCCATATGGGCACACCACTGCTTCAGCTGCTTAGTTTATTCCCAAACTAAACTCGTATGGGGGTGACCCAGGGATTGTGGACTGCTACTTTTTTTATCGAGGTTTCCTTTGATACCACTTGTAAGACCCCATTTTTTTCTTTTTAAACCACCGAGGCCTTAGGCCCAAAACCGCCGCCTTACGATGACACCTTCACACCCGGGAAGGTCATCACTACAAAATGCTGATCCTACCGGCCAAATCGATCAAAGAACAATAGCAAAATAATAAAAGGGCATGTCCACAGAAATCACATACATAGTAAATAATCTCCATGATGGAAGAGTCCACAGAAAAAAAAGGTACAGAAAATAGGGCTTATGCCCTGTACATCAATATCCTCACTACATATCACTCAGCGCAGAAGCAAAAACAAAACATTTACTAACGATCGGGACTCACAGTCCCAGCTGTCTGAACTCCTGTGCTAGACTGTCCCATCTCCAAGTGTACCGACCTCTGGGGATTCTCCTCCATGCTAGGCTCCACGGTCCCCTAAAATGATGTGGTTTGTAAATAGTTAGTCTAAAAGACTAAGTCCTATCATCCCCCGCCCTTTCCCCTATGGCTCCTAAGCACCGAGAGGGGAGGAGGAAGGTAGAGGTAGTGAAGGTGGAGAGTAAAAGTAACAGGTGATGACAGAACTAACCTAACAATTCTAGGAGTATATGCGATAGTAATGAAATTATGAAAGACTGGATATATAATATATAACCTTAACTTATATGAAAACACATAAGTTAAGGGATCTTCACCAAGGCTCCTATCGTATAAAAAGTTTCGTACAAATTTATATGAAAGGGTGTCGGTTTTCTAGCAGCATGTATATATCTACAGAGTAAAAACCTTAACTTATAAGCATGCTCACGCGAGTTTATAAGCCATGAGGTCGTTTTGTAGGGCCTATTATATAAAGCATCCCATACCACTTTATACAATAGGTGTCTGGGGTTATATGCAAAGATGATGCAAAGATATGCAAATATGCTATGGTGTGATCATGCAAGTGCAAGACCCCCACTCGACTCTGTGTACACAGACCTTTAGTTCCCCCTTTCTAGAGCCTAACCTCCAAGGATACCTCCATAGTGGAAAATTGATGCGGTGGGTTGGGCCTCACCCACCTCTAAACCGGTAAATGCACTACCAGTCAGACCTATCGTACGCCTTGATGTTGGTGTACTAAGCGGAGCTCCTGCGTACTCATGTTAGCTGGCGCACGGTACTTTAATTGGCGAAGTACAAAACTAACCTTGCTGAGTCGATGTATTTGCGTCAATACATCAACCCTCCAATACCGAAGACCCACCACCTTAAACTTTATGCACATACAACCTTATGAATCTGTAATCAAGCATAAGCTCCCCGGACCATCCCGTCCGTCATAATAAACAACCGAGCCTAAGCTCCCCGGTCTATCCTATCTGTCATAACCAACAATCGAACCTAAGCTCCTGAACCAACCTGCCCATCATCAAACAATCGAGCCTACTGCCTGTGTGACCCAACCTAACATCCCGACACATCGAGGTGAGTGAAAGTGAATCCCTAGTAATGCTAGTTACTCTTGCAATTTATTTTGCCTACAATTTTGGTTAGCCCAGGACGTCCCCCGGCATACCCCAAGAAGGGCTCTCAAAGGGCACTAGGAACTACGATTGGCTGAAGACAAAATTTCCCTTTTGCAAGACACTTATTATTATTGGTTAATACCCAATTCCCGATCCATTTATTATTACACTGGTTCTAACCCTAATATGTCTTAACCCTGTTTCCCCCTTCACATGATAGACGATCTTTCGTCGATCCCTAGTACCACCTTAACTTAGACAACTCTACAACCTACTCTTCCCAATTTCCAATGGTATACTCCAATCCACTTACCAAAATAAGTAAACACAATCCCATCTCCCTCCGACCATTCCCCATGTTAACACGATTTCAGCGGTTTCACTAAACGCAAACAATCCTAAGCTATATAATGTATACAATGGGAGGTACCCCAAATTATCATCCAAAATCCCTATAAATATTATTGGGGGTCTGTCATGACATGTTTAGCCTAAATCCAGAATTTCATAATTTTTCTAATTTACTTGAAAATTTATTTAATTTTCTAAGAAATCCAAATACCTTAGTTTGAACATGAAGTACCTTTTTCAGGCATGCAAAATGCTCCAAAAAATTTATGATAAATACAAAATGACTATTTAATAGTTAATTTAAAGTCTCCCAATTTTTTTAGCAAGGTTTAGACCTCTAAACCTAATTTTGAAACATAACCTACATTAATCATTTTAAAGAGACAAGTACTGCTAAAATACTTCCAAAAATTCTGAGAAAATCTAAGCAAGTATATAATGACATATAAAATCTCTAGATCAAGTTTCATAATTTTTCAATGAGTAGTGAAATCTAAACTTAATATTGCACAACAATCCAAATTGATAAACTAATGAACTAAATATATAAATTGTTTATCTAAAAATTACTATAAAATTACAACATGAGCATATTGTCCTAGGAACACTACAGATCAAGTTTCATATTTTTAAATAAATCATAGAGCTCTGAGTCCATTTTTGAATATAATTGCATTTTTAAAAGCTTGTGAAGAAAGTACTGGAAATGTACCTCTAAAAATTATACTAAAATTCAAGTGTGGGTATATTGACCTAAAATACAGTATGCCCAATTTTCATAATTTGCTACTAAATAGTATGATCATAATAAACAAAAGTCTATCAAGGGCAATTCCATGAATTATAAAGGAGGTACTAAGTGTATTCTTTCAAAATTACCAACAAAATTATCAAAGGCTCTAATTAACCCTATGACAATACTACCAAAGTTTCTTAACTTTTCATTAAGTTTTGGTGGCCTATCTTACATGTATAAGGGTTGTGCTCTAAACTAGGGTTAGGGTTTTGAGGGGATTATCCATCTCCAAATCTTCTAAGATTTTTACCAGAGGACCTTAGCTACCCTAGTGTCCTCTCTACCAATTTTTATGTCCATACAAGGGCATTTGACCCCATGCCCTTCCAAAACCCCCAAATTCCAAATATAAGGTTTGAACTTGGCTCCCAGGGCAATCCTACCCCAAACCACCCCATAACCCATATGAGGTTGTTAAAAGGCATGTCAAACGAGTGGACCAAATTTGAGTCTCTGTTGAGGTGGTTTGGCCACCCATTCCTACAAGGTGCACTTTTTACCTAAATACCCCCTCTAGGGCAAAACTAGGGTTTACTCATATCCCAACAAAAACAACTCAAAATGAGGTGAAACATCATACAGAACCTCATGATGACCCTAAGAACCACTCACCAAAATTTGGGAGGGTTTGGAGTTCTTTAGGTCCCTAAATTAATTTAGCCTAGGATTATTAAATAATTAGAAAAACTATAGAAATGTTATCCCCAAAAATTCTCATTTTTGGGCAGGACCTAGGTATAGATTAGGGTGACTCACTATTCAAATTTCAAGTCATTTGTACTTGGGGTGAAGTGGGGGCACACATTTTAATCTCTGTCTAACCCTAGGTATAGACCCCATAAAAACGAGTGCCCTGGTCAA
The DNA here is from genome assembly GCA_039513925.1 of Platanthera zijinensis. Lineage (NCBI taxonomy): Eukaryota > Viridiplantae > Streptophyta > Magnoliopsida > Asparagales > Orchidaceae > Platanthera > Platanthera zijinensis. Next base: position 125,768,830 of record CM077085.1, on the reverse strand, counting down.
ACCAGGCACCCAAATTGGTTCAAACCAATTTTAAAATTGTGTACACTCCTAGGTATACAACTTTGATATTTTTTACTTTTTCTATAGGTGAACCTAGGTATTTTTAATAATTAAAAACATTAAATTCAAATTGTGTGATAGAATATCATATGAAATAAATATTAAACCTATAGTTTAATCTAGGACATCACGAATCTTGGCACATATTGGGACAGTATCCAGTCATCGTCCCCACACAATAATAGCCAGGATTAACTCCTCCAGGGACAACTTCAAGCATCTACCACCGGCCACCCGTCCACTTCCCTTGCAGGCCACCGCCACCACTACCTTCGTCGAGGTGGTGGCTATCACTAGGCGGTGGAACAGCCGCCGGAGGGGCATTTTTCGGTGATCCCGACAAGCAGAAGTTTTCCCAAAAACCATGAATTTGAAAGTTTTGATCAGGCCCAATTGAGCCCGAACCTTGACCCTAATTAGTCCTATGATCTACACATGGAAGAAGAAGGAGAGGACCTTATTTGCGGGTTAGAGGCGCGCAGATCGCCGGGATGCAATGGTTGTGGTGGCGCCACTCGGGTTTTTGCTACTTCATAGTGGAGTAACTCAAAATCACAGGGGCAAGAGCGGAAACATCTCCTTGGTGTCCAGTGAAGCTTTTATAACAATAAAATGTTGGAGGGGGTGGTCATGACATCAATGCCATTAATGGCCATGAATGAAGCTTTTGGCCAAGTGGTGGGGGGGGGGTGGGAAACTACCATTGGGTGGCCGAGAAACGGCTAGAAACTTCTCCTCTTTTCCTGAGGAGTTGAATCAAGTCATTAGAGGTGGCCCTTGGCCTCCCTAAGCCAAGAATGGCTTCTTCCTTCCTCTTTCTCTCTCCTCTATTAAAGAGGAATTTGGAGTTTTCTCTCTCCTGCCCTTCATGGACAAATTAAGTCATGGAGCTACCCTAAATTCAGCCCACTAAACTAAAATAAAGTGGTTAGGAGGTAGTTATCCCAAGTGGCTTGGGGATTAAGCTTGGGTTAGCCCTTTTTGAGCTAAGTTTTACTTGACCTAGCCAAGTGTTGACCTTGGTCAAATTTGTAACATCCCATTTCCAGCTAGACCCCCAAGAGTGGTTCTGCCATGACTAGGTCATGACAAAACCCTAGGAAACCCAACAGACCAAGAGAGCTTAGGTAGGAAGATGAAAATCACCTTGGTCTTCAAATAGTAGTTCAGAAACTTGCTTAAAATAAGATTAGGACTCGGGCGTTGAGTGTGTCGAGTGCACTCAACGCCATAAGAAGAAAGGCATTGAGTTCACTGACTGCACTCAACGCCATCTTATAGGTGTGTTGGCGTTGAGTGTGTCGGGTGCACTCAATGCCATAAGTTGAATGGCGTTGAGTGCAGTGACTGCACTCAATTCCACCTGGTGTTGTTTGGATGGCGTTGAGTGAGCTGAGCTCACTTAACTCCATAGTCCGGGTGTCGTTGAGTGAGCTCAACACCATAATCTGGATGTCATTGAATGATCTGAGCTCACTCAACGCCATAGTCTGGGTGGAATTGAGTGAGCAGAGCTCATTCAACACCATAATCTGGATGGCGTTGAGTGATCTGAGCTCACTCAACGCCCTAGTCGGGGTAGCATTGAGTGAGCAGAGCTCACTCAACACCATAATCAGATGGCGTTGAGTGAGCTGAACTCTCTTAACGCCATAATCTGGATTGCGTTGAGTGAGCTGAGCTCACTAATTGCCATATTCTGGAAGGGCCGTATTCTGGATGGCGTTGAGTGAGCAGAGCTCAATCAACGCCGTATCCTGGATCGCGTTGAGTGAGCAGAGCTCACTTAATGTCCAAGCATGGATGGTTTTGAGTGAGCAGAGCTCACTCAATGCTGTAGTCATGATGGAATTTAGTGAGCTGAGCTCACTCAACGCCATTTTACTTAGAAACTTTTTTAAGCTTGGCTGATGGTTCAGTTGAACCAGGCCGGTCTTGGAAGTGGGCCAAAATGCGTTATTGGTCCGTTTTCTCTTAGTTAGACTTAGTTAAGTCTTATTTTATGATTTTGACCGGCTGTGCCACGTGGCAGCCATCTCCTCTTCCTTCCATCCATGGCCGAGCAACGGTTTGCATGGCTATTAATTGCTTTTAAGGCCCGGCTCCATCCTCTCCCCCTTGAAACGGCTGGATTCAACTACTCTCAGGGAGAGGAGGAGTTTCTAGCCTTCTCTTAGCTGTTTTGTAGCCGTTTCATCTCCCCTCCACCATGGCCGAAGAATGCTTTTAAGGAGACAATAATGGCTGGACAGCTTATACCCCCACCCGCAGCCTTGTTTCTCCTTTAAAAGACTCCCTAGACTTAGAGAGGAAGTTTTCACCCTTGCCCGATAAAGCCAAGTCTTATTACCTTGATATTGAAGAATTACGACGATGCCACCATCGTGCAAATGGCATCACGACGATCGGCTCGACTCCAAACCGTGAATAAGGTCCTCCTCTACCTCTTCTTCTATGGATAGATCTTAGGAATTATTAGGAGAGACATCGGGCTCAAAAGAGTTGGATCGGGTGAGCATTTTCATGTTTTTTCTGAAATTCATTGTGGTCGGGGTTGCCAGAAACCACCACCTCCTGCGGCAAAACCACCGCCGACCGATAGCCACCACCTTGGCGGAGGTAGTAGTGGCGGTGGCTAGCCAGGGAGGTGGCCAAATGGCCGGCAGTGGCTCAAGCAATGCTACAAGTTGTAAGCATTTTTAGGTTACTGGTTTCGGGTTTTTGAGAAGATGAACAGTGCCATATATTAAATCTGATATATATTTATAGATAATATGTAGTAATTAATCAGTTTTATCATGCTCATTTTGATGCTATTAAATGAGCCACTTAGAGGCCGTTTTAGGAAAAGTGGCCCATCACAGAAGTTGTAGCCCTTCGAGTCTAGATTATTCTAAAATTTATTTTAACTCAATTTGGTAAGTGGTTTGACCACAGCACCCATTTTGGTGGGACCTATACCTACGTCTATCCTTAGGTTCAAATGGATACCCACCTTTCATCCCTTGTCCAAATGAGCTGAAATTTGGCAAGAAGGTCTTCCTTTGCGATATCTAGGTCCTGTCCAAAAATGGAAATTTTTAAAGAATAGTTGTCAATAATTTTTGGAAAAATTTAATAAACAATGTATAAATTATTTAGGTGTCTTAAACACCTTAAAATCCACCCAAATTTGGGTGGGTAGTCTTAAAGGGCATGTTAAGGCTCCGGTAAAAATTTCATCTCATTTAGAGATGTTTTAATAGGTTTTTATCCAACCCTAGGTTGACCCTTATAGGGTAAATAGGGTCCCAACACCCCCTTTGGGTTTTGAGTTGTCAAATCACCTCAACAGAGGATGAAATTTTTGACACTGATTTGGACGGGCAAATGTCACCCTCTTAAGGAAAATAGTGTGATTTAGGGTTGATTTACCCTAGGGTTCAAACTCAAACCCTAAGGAAGGGTTTTTGAGTGTTGTGAAGGGCATAAGGGCAAATGCCCTTGTGTGACCTTGTGACTCGGTAGAGTTGAATGTAGTGTATCCTAAGTTCTCTGGTACAAATCTTAGAGGATTTGGAGGTAGCTAGACACCTCAAAAGACTAACCGTAGTTTTAGGGTAGAAGTTCAATTATGAAAACACAGTCACTAAACCTTAGTTAAAAGTTATGAGAATTAGGTGAAGTAAGTTTTAGACTAGGTAGAACCCTTAGTAATTTTATTAGGATTTTATGGATTATATTTCAAGTACTTTATTTGTTAGGTAACAATTTGGTCAAACTGGTGTTTTAATTATTTTGATTACTCTGTTCATTTGAATCTGATGAAACTTGGTCAGCAGATTCTTTAAGTCTAAATGAATATCCCTGAATTTTGTTACAAATTTTAGTTGATTATATCTAGTACTTCCTTCACAAGTTCCAAAAAGGCTATTATGGTCAATAAATAATTTTGAGCAAATTACCTATTATAAAATTATGAAACCTGGCCAATGATGTTTTCAGATCAATATCTAGTCGTATAATTTAATTCATGATTTTTAGAAGAATATTTACAATACTTGCTTCACAAATATAGCTTTTTAAGATTTTGGTAATTATTTATTCCAGTGCTCAATCCCCATTGAAGAATTATAAAATTTGGTCACTGATGTTTTTAGGATAGTATCTGCTCTAGAAGATTAATTAAGAATTTTTCGATGATTATCTACTGCACTTACTTCATTAATGAAAGGAGATAGGATTTATTTTAAAAATTAAATTAGAGTCCTTAAATTACTTGAAAAATTGTTATATCTTGGCTTTACTGTTAAATTATTGTTTAGGATTTATCATGATTTTAAGAAGCTTTATACATACCTGAGAAGTGCACTTCATGTTCAATTGGTAGCCCTTGGAGGTTTCAAGGAAAATTAATTAAATGCCAGATAAATTAAGAAAATTACAATTTTTTTGATTTAGTCTATTCGTGTCATGATAAGTCTCCAGTAAATAATTTTGGGAATTTGGATGATTATCTAGATTATCTCCTACTTGGTTCGACATATAGCCTAGGTTGGTCTGCATACAGCAAATTGTTAAATTGAAATAGGACATGATCTGTGATAGTTGTCGGAGTTAGTCATTTTAGCTGTGTGGACCGATGTGGATGATTTCACTATAGAGGGATAGGAAGAGTAGTGAGAAGTTGTTTGGCTAGAGTTTAGAGGTGTTCGGGTTCGACGAAAGATCGTCTTCCCCGAGGAGAGGAAGAGTAAAAATCACCCTAGGATTATCCCACTGTAATATGAGAAGGAAATGGGTTAAGGGAATCAACCAATAATAATAAGTGCCTTGCGAAAGAGAATGATTAGCTTCAGCTACAATCATAGTTCCTAGTGCCTTTTCAAAGCCCTTCACAGGGAATACCGGGGGCCGTCCTGGGTTAACGTAAACTGTATTAATAAATTGATAAGAGTAACTTAGTAATTAGGGTTGCCTGTTTCACAAACACTATTAGCACAGGAAGATAGGGGGGATCTTTTGCTCGGTTGGTTAAGAGACAGACAAAATGGTCCGGGGAGTTTCGGCTCGATTGGTTAAGATACGGACGGAATGGTCCGGGGAGCTTCGGCTCTATTGGTTTGATACGTTAAATATTGCACGTGCATAAGAGGGGAAGAAAAATTAAGGTGGTGGGTCTTCGGTATTGGAGGGTCGATGCACCGACGCTAATACGCTTACTCGGCAAGTGTGGTTAGCACTTCGCCATTAGAAGTCAAGTGCGCCAGCTGGAAAGAGTACACAGGAGTCGGCTTCGTGCACCAAGCGTTAAGGCGTACGATAGGTCTGACCGGTAGTGCTTTACTGGTTTAGAGGTGGGTGAGGCCCAACCCACCGCTTCCGTCTGCCACTACGGAGGTATCCAGGGAGGTAACGGCTCCGAAATACGGAACTAAAGGTCTGTGTACACAGAGTTAGGTGTATGTGTTGCACTTGCATGATTCATCATACTCACTAGTATGTCATGGCATAATTGATTCATTTAACCCCTGACACCTAACGTATAAGTGGAATGGGACGCTTATACATTAGGACTTGCAAAACGACACCCCAATGTATAAGTGGTATCAGACACTTTATATGATGGGAGCCTTGTAGAAGATCCCTTGCCTTAGGTGCTTCCGCACATAAGTTAAGGTTACTTTTCCTACTTTCTGTTTCTTTTATATTCACTATAGAATTGGTAGCATATGTCCACTGTCACCTTCTTTTGATTCATTCTCCACCTTCATGTCCTCCCCTTTCTTCCTCTCCGCTCGGTACTTAGGAGCCATGGGGGAACGGGGTAGGGGATGATAGGGCTTAGTCTTTATGACTAACGATTTTCGGACCACATCATTTAGGGGATCGTGGAGCCCAAAATGGAGGAGCAGCCCTGGAGGTCGGCCCGCTTGGAGATAGGGCAGTCTAGCTCAGGAGTTCAGACAGCTGGGACTGTGAGTCCCAACTTATAGTAGATGTTTTAGTTTGCTTCCGCATGAGTGACCTGTAGTGAGGATTATAATGTACCGGGCATAAGCCCTTACTTTCAGTACCTTTTATACTATTTTTGTTGACTCTCCCTTCGTGGAGACTTTATTTCTATACATGTGATTTTTATGGACTTGCTTTTCATTTATTGTGTTGCCTTTCTATGATCGAATTTGGCCGGCAGAATCGGCGCTTTGTGGTGATGACCCTTCAGGGCGTGAAGGTGTCACCGCAAAGCGGCGATCCTTGGCCTAAGATCCCGTTGTTCAAAAGAAAAAAAAGGGTTCCTACAAGTGGTATTAGAGGAAACCTCGATCAAAAGAGTAGCAGTCAACTAACCCTGGATCACCTCCGCTCGAGTTTAGTTTGGGGACAAACTAAGCAGCAGAAGCGTGGTGTGCCCATGTGGGGGGTCATATGTAAATGTCCATTGTTAATTAGGCTTGAGTAAATTGCTTACAAATGATTTTTGATGTGCAGCCTCCATCACAGCCAACACCACAGGGCGGAGTCCAGGAGACTCTGAATGATGCACCACCACCCCCGGTCCCCACACCGCTCCTACAGTCGGAGATGGGGCAGACTCTGACAGCCATTCTAGAGGCTTTCGGGGCTCAGCAGGTTCCGGCTCTACAGCCAAACTCGGGAGCCAACTGGCTGAGCATCTTCCGAGGACTCTCTCCCCCATCCTACTTAAGGACAGAGTCAGTTGTCCGGACAGAAGAATGGCTGGACATTATGTACGAAATATTAATAGGGATACAGTTCCCCTTGTAGGAGAGAGTGTCATTGGTGGTCTCTTGCTTGGATTCTCATGCCAAGAGATGGTGAAAGACATCACTGGACACGACCTTTGCGGATATGGAGATTGCAGAGATTACTTGGGGGAGTTCAGGGCCACGTTACTTGAGCATTTTTTTCCACAGTCGCCTAAGGATGAGCTGGAGGACAGGTTTTTATAGCTGAAGCAGGGCACCAGGACGGTGGTGGAGTACCATCGAGAGTTCAACCACCTAGCCCGGTTTGCGTACTCGTATCTGTTAGACGAGGATGGATATATCAAGAGATTCTACAAGGGCCTCTGAGAGGAGTTGAGGGATGCACTGCTGTTTGTATCTGAGGGGCCCATTTCCCGGATATTGGAGATGGATAAAAGGATAGAGGCTGATTGGCAAGCTACTCGGGGCCGGAAACATCAAACGGAGGATCAAGGTCGAGGAGCAAAGAACGATCAGAGACGAGCCCGTGTCACGGACGGGAGAAGGGTCAAGGACCAGCCTCGTCAGGAGGCAAGACAGGAGACAAGGGAGCTAGTGGTGGTGGCTCCACCACCTCTTCAGGCACGGGAGGGACAGAGACCCGGGGGAATGGGATATCCCCCGCCAGAGTGCTTCCTGCCATCAGGTTGGTCACATCCGTAGAAATTGCCCCATGAGGGGGGCACCACCACCAGCACCACCGGCTGCCAACCTAGCGCAGTATTTTGGAGGCCAAGGTCGTGGCCGAGGACGAGGATTCCAGGGTGGGGATCGTAGAGAAGGATGAGAGCAGGTATATGCTTTGGACCTAGCAAAGCCTCGGAATCCAGAGCAGGTCATAGCAGGTACGCTGCAATGTTTCGTTATTTTCATAGAACTCCCCTCTTAGTTGTTAAATTATAAAACTGCACTAGATAGAGTAAATAAAAAAGAAAACTCATTATAGAATCCTAAGACATTTAATCACCCCAGGTATAGTCTTCATCAGCGGCAAGCCTGGCCGCACTCTTTTTGATACCGGAGCTTCTGAATCCTTCATGTCGGAGATGTTCGTAGAAGGATTGGAAGGCGTGGAGCGATTCACGGGCTCGGTGATGAGGGTTCGACTACCCGATGATCTGAACTCCTTACCTTCGACCACTGCAACATGGAGGTAGAAATCAGTGGAAAGGCGTTTGAGCCTCCGGCTACGCTTTTAAAGTTGATGGACTACGACTTGATCTTGGGCATTGTATGGCTGCACTGGAACCAAGCCTAAATTGATTGCCAAGAAAAAAGGATCACCGTGAGACACGGGGACTCTTTTATTATTATCAAAGGTATAAGACATGCCTCCCGTATTTTCTTATTATCGGTTCAGTCCGTTAAGGCCCATCTACAGGGGAGGAGGTTTACCAGGTTATATTTGAGATGGCAGAGGTTAAGGAACCTATGACAGACATTCAAGTAGTACGAGATTTTGGCGATGTTTTTCAAGAGAAGCTGCCAGGTCTACCTCCGCACCGGGAGCAGGACTTCAGGATACAGCTTGTGCCGGGGGCCAAGCCGGCATCTAGGTCCCCTTACCAGATGGCCCCGAAAGAGTTGACAGAGTTCCGAAGTCAGTTGCAGTAATTAGTAGAGGCAGGGTTTGTCCGGCCAAGCTCTTCACCTTGGGAAGCCCCGGTGTTATTTGTCATGAAAAAGGACGGAAGTATTCGCTTGTGTATTGATTATTGAGCACTGAACAAACTAACAGTCCGTAACACATACCCGCTGCAACGGATTGACGAGTTGTTCGATCAACTGGAAGGAGCTCATTTCTTCTCGAAACTCGATTTAAGGTTAGGGTACTACAAGCTACGGATTCGAGAGGAGGACATTCCGAAGACCGCCTTTAGCAGTAGGTACGGACTGTACGAGTTTACAGTGATGTCCTTCGGGCTTACAAATGCACCTTCAACATTTACGAGCCTCATGAACCGAGTATTTGAAGAGTATTAGGATGTTTTTGTCATAGTATTTATTGACGACATCCTCGTATACTCAAGGACGAAGGAGGATCATGCACGACACTTGACATTGACCTTAGAGAGGCTATGGGAGCACCAGCTGTTTGCAAAGTTCAGCAAATGCCAGTTTTGGCTAAAGGAGGTCGCCTTGTTAGGTAATATTATCAGCGGAGCAGGGTTTGTAGTAGATCCGGCCAAGATTCAGGCAGTGCAGAACTGACCACCGTTTAAGATAGCCACGGATGTACGGAGCTTCCTAAGACTTACCGGATATTACCGTAAGTTCGTCGAAGGATTGTCCCGAATTGCGCTCCCTCTTACTTCCCTGACGAAAAAGGAATCCCCTTTCATTTGGACGCCACAGTGCGAGGCGGCCTTTGTGGAGTTGAAAGGTCGGCTTACCTCGGCTCCCATTCTCGCTCTTCCGTCAGGAAGGGAGGGATTCCAGGTATACACAGACGCCTCCTATCAGAAGAGGGGTTCCGTTCTGATGCAGAACGAGCACGTAATAGCCTATGCCTCCTGACAGCTCAAGATTCATGAGAAGAACTATCCAGTGCACGATCTGGAGATGGATACAGTGATCATTGCTCTGAAGATTTGGCGACACTATCACTACGGGGTTCACTATGATATCTTCTCAGATCATAGGAACTTGAAATATGTGGACACACAGAAGGAAATCAACATCAGACAGAGACGTTGGGTGGAGTTCCTGTCGAATTACTAGTACGCCGTGCACTACCACCCTGGAAGGCGAACGTGGTGGCAGATGCTTTGAGGCGTAAAGGAGATACCTCAGGGAAGGGACCATATCTAATGTCCATGGAGCTAGTCCGGTCCGTTGGAGATGTGTAGATATCCCTAGTGTGCGAGAATGATCTAGAGTTGTATATGGTGTATCCAGCATCAATGGTTGCAATAGATGACATTAGGGACCGCATCTGGGACGGACAAAAGATAGATGTATGGGCAGAGCCGATATTCCGAGCCTTGGAGGAGGGTTCGGCAGGGGATTATTCCCTAAGAGACGGATTGCTATATTTTAAAGGCAGGGTCTATATACCCACAGAAGGTCAGATTCGGGAAGACATTATGGCAGAAGCGCATTGTTGTAGATATTCTATACAGCCGGGGGTCACCAAGAGTATGGCAGACTTGAAGAAGACGATGTTTTTGCCAGGGATGAAGAAGGACATTATATACTTCGTGACTCATTGCGAGGCATGCCAACTGGTGAAGGCGGAGTGCAGGAGCCCCGCGGGATTTCTACAACCACTTCCGGTGTCGGAGTGGAAATTTGAGGACATCGCGATGGATTTCATTCATGGCCTCCCCCGATCACGGACGGGAAATGACTCGATTTGGGTCATCGTCGATCGGTTGATGAAGGTGGCCAGATTCATTCCGATCAAGAAGGATGACTCTGTGGGAGTACTAGTACAGAGATTTGTGGAGAAGTTTGTTCGATACCATGGGGTGCCCAGGACAATTGTGTCGGATCAGGATGGCCGGTTCACTTCCATGGAGTGGAGATCAGTGCAGGCTTACTTATGCACGCGATTGACCTTCAGCACTGCATTCCATCCCCAGACGGATGGGCAGAAGGAATGCACCAATCGGACGTTGGAGGACCTCCTAAGGCTATGCATATTGGACCGTGGAGAACCTTGGAAGAAGCTCTTACCACTAGTCGAGTTCTCCTTTAACAATAGCTACCAGTCCAGCATAAGAATGGTTCCTTATGAAGCCTTGTACGGAAGGAGATGTATGTCTCCACTTTCATAAATTCGGGATTAGGATCCGAAGGTGTTGGGATCAGATTTTGTTGAAGACACCGAGGCTCTGGTGAGACTGATACAGGACATGATGATGGAAGCGTAGAGCACACAGGCTAAGTACTATGATGCCCGACATCTTCAGGTGGAATTTCAAGTGGGGGAACGAGTGTTTTTGAAGATCTGGCCCAAGCATGGAGTTTCACGGGTGTGTGGTCGGAAGAAGAAGCTCAGCCCTAGGTATATGGGCCCTTACAGGATCCTAGAGCGGATCGGGACCCTAGCTTACAGGCTGGAGTTTCCCCCAGAACTGGCAGGTTTACACGACGTGTTCCATATCTCCTCACTTTGGTGGGCTCTACTATGCCTAGAGCAGCAGATTTTGACCACAGATAGGCCGGTAGCTTCCGACCGGTCAGTTCACTTTGAGCCGGTTCGGATTGATGATAGAGGAGTACGGACCTTGCGTCGCAAGAAAGTTCCATTAGTCAAAGTTCTGTGGAGGAACCACGTTCAGGAGGAGCATACCTGGGAACCACAGGACCTGATGCGACAAAAATATCCGGAGCTATTTAGTCAAGTATACCTCACAATCTCTCAGGACGTTCAATTTACTTTCTTATTTTAAACTAGTAGGACTGAAATTTCAAGAATAGGGGCTAATCTTTTGTTTATTGGGGTCTAGACTTTGTCAATTGGGCAAATTGGTCTTAGATTTGACAATCGCCTTCAAACCTCACATAGCAAGCATGGCGTCATGAGGAAAATCTTTCAATTCTCATGGGTTGTTACATGTTTCTTTCTCCCGGATAGGAGTCCACATAGGCCAAACCTTGATTTCGGGGACGAAATCTTTGCTTTGTTTATTGGGATTTATAACCTCCATTTCTGGCTAGACCCCCAGGAGTGTTTCTGCCATGACTAGGTCATGATAAAACCCTAGGAAACCCAACAGACCAAGAGAGCTTAGGTAGGAAGGTGAAAATCAACCTTGTTTGTAAATAATAGGTCAGAAACATGCTTAAAATAAGATTAGGACTAGGGCATTGAGTGCGTCGAGTGCACTCAACACCATAAGCAGAATGGCATTGAGTGCACTGATTGCACTCAATGCCATCTTACAGGTGGGTTGGCATTTAGTTCACTGGGTGCACTCAACGCCATAAGTTGAATGGCATTGAGTGCAGTGACTGCACTCAACGCCATCTGGTGTTGTCTGGATGGCGTTGAGTGAGCTGAGCTCACTCAACGCAATAGTCTGGGTGGCGTTAAGTGAGCAGAGCTCACTTAACACAAAAATCTAGATGGCATTGAGTGAGTTGAGCTCACTCAATGCTATAGTCTGGGTGGCGTTGAGTGAGCAGAGCTCACTCAACACCATAATCTGGATGACATTGAGTGAGCTGAGCTCACTCAACTCCATAGTCTGGGTGGCTTTGAGTGAGCAGAGCTCACTCAACACCATAATTTGATGGCGTTGAGTGAGCTGAACTCACTCAACGCCACAATCTGGATGGCGTTGAGTGAGCTCAGCTCACTCAACTCCATAGTCTGGAAGGGCCATATTCTGGATAGCATTGTGTGAGCGGAGCTCACTCAATGCCGCAGCATGGATGACGTTGAGTGAGCAGAGCTCACTCAACGCCGTAGCCTTGATGGCGTGGAGTGAGCTGAGCTCACTCGACGCCATTTTACTTAGAAACTTTTTTAAGCTTGGCTGATTGTTCGGTTTAACCGGGTCGGTCTAGGAAGTGGGCAAGAATGCGTTATTGGGCCGTTTTCTCTTATTGAAACTTACTTAAATCTTATTTTATGATTTTGACCGGCTGTGCCACGTGGCAGCCATCTCCTCTTCCTTCAAGCCATGGCCGAGCAACGATTTCCACGGCGATTAATGGCTTTTAAGGCTCGGCTCCATCCTCTCCCCCTTGAAACAGATAGATTCAACTCCTGTCGGGGAGAGGAGGAGTTTCCAGCCTTCTCTTCCTTCAAGCCATGGCCGAAGCATGCTTTTAAGGAGGCATTAATGGCTGGACAGCTTATACCCCCACCCGCAGCCTTGTTTCTCCTTTAAAAGACTCCCTAGACTTAGAGAGGACGTTTTCACACTTGCCCGATAAAGCTAGAGCTTATTACCTTGCTGTTGAATAATTCCGACGACGCCACCACCGCGCAAATGGCATCACGACAATCGGCTCGACTTCAAACCGCGAATAAGGTCCTCCTCTACCTCTTCTTCTATGGATAGATCTTCGGAATTATTAGGAGAGACATCGGGCTCAAAAAATCTAGATCGGGTAAGCGTTTTCATGGTTTTTCCGAAATTCATGGTGGTCGGGTTCGCCAGAAACCACCACCTCCAGCGGGCAAACCACCGCTGACCGATAACAACCACCTCAATGGATGTAGTGGTGGCAGTCTCTTGCCAGGGTGGTGGCCAAATGGTTGGCGGTGGATCAAGCAAAGCTACAGGTTTTAAGCGTTTTTAGGTTACTGGTTTCGGGTTTTTGAGTAGATGAACAGTGTCATATATTAAATATGATATACATTTATAGATAATATATAGTATTTAATCACTTTTGATCAATCTCATTTTGATGCTATTAAATGAGGCACTTAGATGCCATTTTAGGAAAAATGGCTTGTTACAGAAGGTTTAGCCCTTCAAGTCTAGATTATTCTAAAATTTATTTCATCTCGATTGGGTAAGTTGTTTGACCACAGATCCCATTTTGGTGGAACCTATACCTAGGGATATCCTGAGGTTCAAATGGATACCCACCTTTAATCCCTTGTCCAAATGAGCTGAAATTTGGTAAGAGGGTCTACCTTAGCTATATCTAGGGCCTGTCCAAAAATGGAAACTTTTGGAGAATATTTTTCTATAGTTTTTGGAAATATTTAATAAACTATGTATAAATTATTTAGGTGTTTTTAACACATCAAAATCCCCCCAAATTTGTGTGGGTTTTCTTTGAGGGCATGTTATGGATCTGGTAAAAATTTCATCTCATTTGGAGATGTTTTAAATTGGTTTTTATCCAACCCTATGTTGACCCTTATAGGGTTAATAGGGTCCCAACACCCCCTTGGGGTTTTGAGTTGTCAAATCACCTCAATAGAGGCTCAAATTTTTGACACTGATTTGGCATGGCTAATGTCACCCTCTTAAGGAAAATTGTGTGATTTAGAGTTGATTTACCCTAGGGTTCAAACTCAAACCCTTAGGAAGGGTTTTTGAGTGTTGTGAAGGGAATAGGGGCAAATGCCCTTGTGTGACCTTGTAACTAAGTAGAGTAGAAGGTAATGTATCCTAAGTTCTCTGGTAGAAATATTAGAGGATTTGGAGGTAGGTAGACACCTCAAAACACTAACCCTAGTTTTATGGTAGAAGTTCAATTATGAAAACACAGTCACTAAACCTTAGTTAAAAGTTGTGAGAATTGGGTGAAGTAAGTTTTAGACAAGGTTGAACCCTTAGTAATTTTATTAGGATTTTATGGATTATATTTACAGTACATTATTTGTAAGGTAACAATTTGCTAAAACTGGTTTTTTAATTATTTTGATTACTCTGTTCATTTGAATCTGATGAAACTTAGTCGGCAGATGCTTTAGGTCTAAATGAATATCCTTGAATTTTGTTACAAATTTTTAGTTGATTATATTTACTACTTCCTTCACAAGTTCCAAAAGGGCATATATGGTCAATAAATCATTTAGAGCAAATTATTTACTGTAAAATTCTGAAACCTGGTCAATGATGTTTTCAAATCAATATCTAGTCGTATAATTTTATTCATGATTTTTAGAATATTATTTATAATACTTGTTTCACAAATATAACTTTTTGAGATTTTGGTAATTATTTATTTCAGAGCTCAATCCCCATTGAAAAATTATGAAATTTGGCCACTGATGTTTTTAGGACAGTATCTGCTCTAGAAGATTAATTTAGAATTTTTGGATGATTATCTACTGCACTTACTTCATTAATGAAAGGAGATAGGATTTATTATCAAAATTAAATTAGAGTCCTTAAATTACCAGAAAAATTGTTATATCTTGGCTTTACTATTAAATTGTTGTTTAGGATTTATCAAGATTTTATGAAGCTTTATACATACCTGAAAAGTGCACTTCATGTTCAATTGGTAGCCCTTGGAGGCTTCAAGGAAAATTAATTAAAACAAGAAAATTAGGAAAATTACAATTTTTGGATTTATTCTATTCGTGTCATGATAAGTCTCCAGTAAATAATTTAGGGCATTTGGATGATTATCTAGATTATCTCCTACTCGGTTCGACATATAGCCTATGTTGGTCTTCATATAGCAAATTGTTAAATTGCAATAGGACATGATCTGGGATAGTTGTTGGAGTTAGTCATTTTAGCTGGGTGGACTGATGTGGATGATTTCACTATAGAGGGATAGGAAGAGTAGTGAGAAGTGGTTTGGCTAGAGTTTAGAGGTGTTCGGGTTCGATGAAAAATCGTCTTCCCCGAGCAGAGGAAGAGTAAAAATCACCATAGGATTAGCCCACTGTAATATGAGAAGAGAATGGGTTAAGGGAATCAACCAATAACAATAAGTGTCTTGCGAAAGGGAACGATGGGCTTCAGCTATCATCATAGTTCCTAGTGCCCTTTGAGAGCCCTTCACAGGGAATACCGGGGGCAGTCCTGGGTTAACGTAAACTGTATTAACCAACTGATAAGAGTAATTTAGTAATTAGGGTTTAACATTTCACGAACACTATTAGAACATTAAGATAGTGGGGAGCTTCGGCTCGGTTGGTTAAGAGACGGACATAATGGTCCGGTGAGCTTCGGCTCGATTGGTTAAGAGACGGACAGAATGGTCCGTGGAGCTTCGACTCGATTGGTTTGATACATTAAATATTGCATGTGCATAAAAGGGAAAGAAAAATTAAGGTGGTGGGTCTTCGGTATTGGAGGGTCGATGCACCGACGCCAATAAGCTGACTCGGCAAGTGTGGTTATCACTTCGCCAACAGAAGTCTGTTGCGCCAGCCGACAAGAGTACGCAGGAGTCCACTTCATGCACAAAACGTTGAGGCCTACGATAGGTCTGACAAGAAGTTCTTTACTGGTTGAGAGGTGGGCAATGCCCAACCCACCGTTTCCGTCTGCCACTACGGAGGTATCCTGGGAGGTAACGGCTCCTAAAGGGGGAATTAAAGGTCTGTGTACTCAGTGTCGGGTGTGTGTGTATTGGACATGCATGATTCATCATACCCACTAGTATGTCATGGCATAATCTATTCATTTAACCCCTGACACCTAATGTATAAGTGGAATGGGACGCTTATACATTAGGACTTGCAAAATGACTCCTTGGTCTATAAGCTTGTGTGGGCAAGTTTATAAATTAAGGTTAAATTCAATATATATGCTGCTGTTTGATAACCGACACCCCAACGTATAAGTGGTATGGGACAATTTATATGATGGGAGCCTTGATGAAGATCCCTTGGCTTGGGGGCTTCCGCACATAAGTTAAGGTTACTTTTCCTACTTTCTGTTTCTGTTATATTCACTATAGAATTGCTAGCATAGGTCCGCTGTCACCTGCTTTTGATTCATTCTCCACCTTCATGTCCTCCCCTTTCTTCCTCTCCGCTCGGTACTTAGGAGACATGGGGATAGGGGGGAGGGGATGATAGGGCTTTGTCTTTATGACTAACGGTTTTCGGACCACATCATTTAGGGGATCGTGGAGCCCAGCATGGAGGAGCAGCCCCAGAGGTCGGCCCGCTTGGAGATAGGGCAGTCTAGCTCAGAAGTTCAGACAATTGGGACTGTGAGTCCCAACTTATAGTAGATTTTTTTGTTTGCTTCCACATAAGCGACCTGTAGTGAGGATTATGATGTACCGGGCATAATCCCTTACTTTCAGTACCTTTTATACTATTTCTGTGGACTCTCCCTTCGTGGAGACTTTATTTTTATAGATGTGATTTCTGTGGACTTGCTTTTCATTTATTTTGCTGCCTTTCTGTGATCAAATTTTGCCGGCAGAAACGGCACTTTGTGGTGATGACCCTTCAGGGCATGAAGGTGTCACCGTAATGCGGCGATACTGGGCCTAAGACCCCGGTGTTCAAAAGAAAAAAAATGGGGTCTTACAAAATTGACTTTTTGTGTCATCATCAATGGGTCTTTGGTGACCTGATGGCCTACCCTAGGGTCTAGGTAGGGATGGGTAGGGTTGACTTGGAACCTTGGAGGTCACTTGACCCTTATTAGGGGCACTTTGACCTTTTTGGGGTTTGAGTTGACTTAGGTAAGCTTAGCCACTAGGGTTGACCCCAATGGGTCCTTGGTGACCATTTAACCTCACTCTATGGTTAGGTGGCCATGGGGGGCGGGTGGTCCACTTGGCTAAGAGAAGGTCAATTGACCCAATGTAGGCCAGTTTGACTCATTTAGGGTTAGGGTTGACTTTGGTCAACTTAAGCTCTAAGGTTAACCCCAATGGATCTTTGGTGACCCATTGACCCCAGCCTAGGTCTAGGGAGACCTTGGTTGGGTTGGTTGGGCTCATTAAGTCATATTGACTTTAGCTAGGGCATCTTGCCCTTTTTTGGCCTAGGATGATCCTAGGTCAACTTGGCCACCCTGGGTTGACTCAAAAGGACCCTTAGGGCCTTTAAATAGATTGGTGAGGTTATGGTGGGGTCTTGGAGTCTCATGATCATCCAAAACTAGGGTTTTGGAATCTACTATTTGCAGACCATAATGATGTCACCTATATCCCTTAGTCCACTTGGTCTTCTTGAGCTTTTAGGGTTTTGTCATGACCTAGTCAAGACACAACAACTCCTAGGGGGTCTCGTTGCCTGAGGGATTTTATAAACTGGGAATCCACGAGAGGTACTCCATCCCTGCTAGCTATTGAGAGCCTAGACAGCGTGTCCATATCAAAGCAAAGAGAACAGGGCATCCACGAGAGGTACTCCGGCTGTTCCAACTAGTAAGATTTTTGATAGCGGGACCATCTCAGAGCAAAGGGAATTTGGCATCCACGAGAGGTACTCCAGACATGCTAGCTATTGAGATCCTGGACAGCAGGACCGTCTCGTAGAAAAGATACTTGGGCATCCACGAGAGGTACTCTTGCCCTGCCAGCTAGTGAGATCCTGGACAGCGGGACCGTCTCGGAGAAAAGAGACTTGGGAATCCACGAGAGGTACTCCGGCCCAGCCAGCTAGTGAGATCCTGGACAGCGGACCGTCTCGGAGTAAAGAGAACTGGGAATCTACGAGAGGTACTCTGACCTAGCCCGCTAATAAGAGCCTGAAAAGTGGGACCGTTTCGGAGCAAAGAGAACTGATCATTCACGATAGGTACTCCGACCCTTCCAGCTAGTGAGAGACTGGACAGCGGGACCGTCTCGGAGCAAAGAGAACTAGGCATCCACGAGAGGTACTCCTGCCCTGCTAGCTAGTGAGAGCCTGGACAGCTTGACCGTCTCGGAGGAAAGAGAACAGGGCATCCACGAGAGGTAATCTGGCCCAGCTAGCTAGTGATAGTCTTGAAAGCCGGACTGTCTTGGAGCAAAGAGAACTAGGCATCCATGAGAGGTACTCTGGCCCTACCATCTTGTGAGAGCCTTGACAGCGGGACCGTCTTGGAGCAAAGAGAACTAGGCATCCACGAGAGGTACTCCAGCCCTGCCATCCAGTGAGAGCCTGGACATCGGGACCGTCTCGGAGAAAAGAGAACTGGGCATCCACAAGAGGTACTCCGTCCCTGCTAGCTAGTGATAGCCTGTACAGCAGGACCGTCTCGGAGCAAAGAGAACTGGGCATCCACGAGAGGTACTCCGGCCCTGCCAGCTAGTAAGAGCCTGGATAGGGGTACCGTCTCAAAGCAAAGAGAACTGGGCATCCACGAGAGGTACTTCGGCCCTGCAAGCTAGTGAGAGCCTTGAAAGCGAGACCGTCTCGGGGCAAATAGAACTGGGCATCCACAAGAGGTACTACGACCCTGCCAGCTAGTGAGAGCCTGGACAGCGGGACTATCTCGGAGCAAAGAGAGCATTGCCTCCCCCCGAGGTACATTCGACCCATCCAGCTAGTGGGAGCCTAGAATGAGGAGATCCTCTCGGAGGTTGGGAACTGGGAATGTCACCTAAGCTCTTCAAATCCATCATCCTCATACGGGGAAAAAAGATGGGTTACATGACCCCCCCCCCCCCCCGACTCTGCTGATCAGGGGCTGAACTTACAACAACATAAGAAAAATACATGACTCCGCCGAGGTGAGGCTTCTTTAGGGGGCCTGGGCATGATGGTCGTCATCTGATTCCTTCCCCTCGAACACTTCCATCCTTCTAAGGTTCTCCGTGATCTTCTCCATCTCTTCTTCCTTGGCCAACTAAGAGATGGTATTAACGACCGTGACGTAGCACTGCCTTGCCATCCGGTGGTCTCCCATGACTCTGACCTAGATCCCTCCTTAGCTGAACTTGAGGAACTAGTGTAATGATGACGGAACACAACAAAAGATGCTGATGAGGGGCCTTCCGAAGATGGAATTGTAGCTGTTTGGGGCGTCAACAATGATGAACCGGCAGTTCCTTGAAGTCCCCCCAATTTTACTTGGAGTCCTACTCCACCTTCTACCTCCTTCCTCTCCCCTGAAAATCCGAACATGGGTCCATTAGAGGCCAACACCCTCCTTGGTTATACCTTCATCTCATCAAATGACTTCTTTAAAATGACGTTAATGGCGCTCCTATTGTCAACCAAGATCCGGGAGACGGTGTAGCCCTCGATGACCTTCAGGATGACTAGCGCATCGCAGAACGGATCTTCATGATCCGACAGATCCTTCACCGAGAAGGTGATCTTCTCCTCTAGGGGAGGGGTCTGAGAAGTCGAAGCTACGCTCCATCAGTACATTATATGGAGGCTCGCCTTCCGAGTGGCCTCGATTCCCACTCCACCATGGATCACTGCTATACCTCCTCGGGGTCCTACATCAACTCGGTCCTCACATATGTCAAACCCTCCCCCTCTTTGGGGTAGAACTTTATTCCTATCTAGAGGCTGCTGCTGGACTGGACCTCTCGCCCCCACACTTCCAGGAACGCGGGGCAGGTAGCTGTGGCATGACCTTCCAACTGGTTGAATTCATAGTATGGAAATGCTCCTCCTCCACTCCTTCGGCTGGCTCGGCGATCTCTCTAGTTGCCTCTTCCTCCTCCGCCTTTTGCCAAGGCTTGATTTGGTGGGGGTAGGAGCTGTCTTGGGGCCTGCCTCTAGAAGTAGAACATCCCTTACCCCCTGTGAAAGTTCCCCCCACCTTGGATGAGAGCTCTTCCTGGACCCTGGGAAGGTCCTCCCTGCTGCCACCAACCTGGCTCCCCGCCTTCCTATCCATGGAACACCTGAGCTCTCTTCTCTTATCTCCCTCTTCCCTCCTGATGCCTCGAGCCTCCTTGCTCCTTCAGCTCTGCCTTGATGTAGGCTTGGGTATAGACGCCAAAATATATTTACGGATGCGCACGACTAACTCTTCACGAACTAATTCTACGCCCACACAATTGTTCTACGCCGTTCCATGCTATTACATTCATTAAATTTCTCGCTAGCCTACGGGTAGCCAAACCGTTTCGAGATCAAATAAGGGCAATAAGCCGGTATCCGATCGAGCTAAAAGGACCAATATTGGATCCGGACGAGCGAAAGTTGTACCAAAAGAGATCTACTGAAAATAATCACGAATTCGGAAAAGGTAGATCTTTCCCAACAAAAGAGAACGAGGGTTCGCCAAACCCGTTTCAAAAATTAAGTTAATCAAGAAAACAACGCAAAAACAATTAAAGCTAATCACGAAATTTTCAAAGATTTCAAATTTTAATGCCAGAAATTCCACCACAAGATTATTTAAGGAAAGAAACACACGAAAGTGGAAATGTTCGTTACCCAACCGGAATGGATGATTCCGATTCACTCGGCGAGGATCGTTCTTCAACGGCTACACCGGAATCACGCCTGTAGGAGTGAAATTCGTCCGCCTTCGTCGCGTTACGCTGAAAATGGAAAGGCCCTTTGAAATCTTCTTAATATGGAAATAAATATCCTCAGATATGGCAAGAGAGAGAAAAGGTGGCAAGATTGTGGATTATTTAAGGAATGAGATATTTCAAATTTGGTAGGTGGAAAATTTATGGAAGGGGATATGTTTTGAATATGGTAACTAAGGGTGATTATGGTAATGAATATTTTTGGATTAGGAAAGAGATTTTTGGAGGGGGGGGGGTTTGTTTTTTTTTGATGGTGGTGGAGGGAGCTCAGGTTTGAGATGGTGGTGGACGGTTTTATGTAGGGAGGTAGTGGTCGGCCTTTGTGGTGTTGATGATGGCTCGGCTTGGAGGGAAGGAAAAGGGTGGTGGCCGATTCTCTTGGTTGGAGGAGGTGACACGGGTTTGGGAGGAGTGTTGGAGGTGGTCGGCTAGGTGAGGGAAGGAAGATGACTCGGGTTTGCTATGTTGCAAAGAGGTAATGAAGAAGGAGAGGAAGAGAGGAGGCCGAGAGAGAGAGAGAGAGGAGAAAGGTGGTCGACGGCCAAGAGGAAGAGGAAGAAGAATAGTGGCCGAAATTTGCCTTAGAAGGAGGAGGAGGATTTCAAACTTGAAATTCGATTTTCTTTTATTTATTCACTAATGAGAAACAAAGGGGTACATGCCTATATATAGGCTACAACAACAACAACAACAACACTCCAACTGGATACATGCAGCCCAAACATGAAAACATGAAAATAAAACACACACATACATCATGATTTTATATAATAACCATAATGTACATATTACATGAAATAAAAGTGTAATTATTAAAAATAAAACACGCAAAGCATGGATTAATAATTAATAATAATTTGATAACAATTATTATTAATTATTAATAAATCGGCTTGCGATCAGGACGCCTATTATGGTGATGCTCTTCACGGTCAATTGTCAGTGCGCTGTCTTCAAGGTGTTGCGCGCCGTAGTCTCCATCAATCCTCCCTCGCTCGAAAATACTCATCACCAATGAGTGGATTCGATTGCACCAGCGCGGGAGAGCTACAACCAATCGAGCTACCTCCGATCCAAATGGCCAATGGACATCGGAGACTGGACGATCACGCCAATGAAACAGGGAGTGGCCAACATCGCCACAAGTAGATGGGAGCACTTCAACCTGGAGTATCCTGTAATGCAAAAAGATGGCCCTGGGGAACCTCGGAAAAGCATTAGGCAATAAAGGAAGAAAAATTTCAACATCAACTACAAACGTACCTCCAGTGAAGACCGATAAAGAAATCGATCCAGGTACAAACTCACTACCCAACCCATAAGAGAACAAAGTGGAACCAAGCGGACAGGCAAATAACTCAAGTGGTGGAAAAACATGCAGCATTAAATCAGAAACATTAAAAATAGGGGTATCACCCCAATCATTGAAAAAACTCAAAAGTACTGCGCATTCTCCTAATGTCATTAAATTCCACAAATGATCCACCTCGCCAACTCGCCCACTTTCTATAGTGCCCAAAGGTAACCGTTCAGGGACGAGATGCACCAAGTCAAAATCGTAAATTATACCGTAAGACGCTCTTTTTTGTAAGCTAGCAAGAATTTGAATAGATTGTTGGAACGTGGTTGGCGCTTCACTAAAGCTCTTACGTAAATAAAATTCATTACGAGCATCATCATGCGCAAACATATTTAGTGCATTCGGTGGTAACGGAACGACAAAAGGCGGCACTAACGGAACTAAATCTGGTGGCACCGAGGGAATCTCATCAGGAGGCACTATAAGCGGCCCTATCCTAAACGTATAATTCGATAAATGATTTTTCTTAAAATTCATGGAGGATAAAATTAGGATACAGGAAATAGTCGCCACAGAAATAAAATCTAAAACATTCGAGGGTGTGACCAACGATGGACTCGTGGTGTAATAGGAAGTCAAAGGGGACTTGTCCAAAGGAGGAGCTAAGTCATTCTCAACGTCAAAACACAGGTTTAACGTCCAAGAAAGATCACCCGGTTGCAAGCCATTAAAGTCATATGAAAATTCAAACAATGGATTCGCCCTTACAGAAAATCCGTCCGACATGTCTACCAATTCATTAGATATATCTTGTAAATCAGAATCAGTGGTCGAGTCATAGGTCGGCAACAATAATACGTGATCTGGAGGCACTAACGGGACCTCATCTGGGGTTACTGGCAGAATGAACTCAGGGGGCACCGTAGAACTCCTGAAATCAATCGTACCACACTCATGTCCTAAATGATCAGTACGTCGAGTCAACGGGTCAGGGGGACGAGTCGGTAAAATCAAACCCGGGCTACAATCTAAAAAGTCGTCCAATAATGAAATTTCCTTGCTTACAATTCCTTCTGACACACTATCAAAGTTATTTAATTTAGAATCAATTATGGTCTCAGACACGGTTAAAATTGGGCCCAACGGAAGTTTTAAATCAGGAATGGCAAATAAAGGTGTTTGCATCAAAGAAATATCGTTCGGGCTCATAGCACTAAAATCGTGCAAGCATAACTCATTGTCCAACGGTAAGTCTTCCCAATCAGTCGGAACGTCCAATATATCAGGATCATCAGAACAGTCCTCAAAATATCTCGGTCTAAGAGGAACCAGCACGAGTCCGAACAGATCATCTCCGAAGTCGCTACTTAGTAAACTCTTATCATTAGGTAAAATGCCTACCGACTCAGGTGTAATCTCAGTAGGAGTAACCATAGGCTCCAAAATGTCGTCGACGGGGAGTGGAGACGATTCCTCAGTGGTGGAATCCTCATCCAGGTCACTAGGGTAACCAATATCCTCATCGTCGCTATAATCGTCAGGGATAACAGCCTCATCCACAATGACGAGCACGATCCTAGACATTACCTTAGACTCAACAGGAGGGTCAACAACTAGAATAGACAACTCAGGGGGCGACTCTAAGGACACTACGGGCGTAGTCAGATTAGAATGATCGATAGTGCCAAACCCAGTCTTTTCACTAGTCTCTCGTGTCTTGATCGCCTGACTACCCGCGATGATAGGAACACTATCATAATCAAGTAGGGGTCTAGTGCCCAGGCGGGGGGAAGTAAACTTATGTGACGTCCTAGTACGGGAGTACGGGGTGTCGTACTGGTTCGGTGTAAGCAAAACCTTAGGCGGCGATTCACTCAGATAATCGGAAGACTGAGAACGGCAGTAGGGAGGGTAATACTCATCCGTTAATAGATTCTTCATAATATTCCAACCTACAAGTGATTCATCGAGGGATGTCCCAAAACGTCTCTCCTCATTGAGCCAGAAGGTCTGGGCTCGACTAAATAATTGAAGTCTCGCAACGGGAATCCTGTGGGGGTCCACAATCTGATATCTCTCAAAATAGCGCTCCATCGCCTTCACCCAGCATAAAAATTCATGCGTTCCACCTAGCCCATCATAGGTCGGAGCAGGAACCCTAACATGCCTAGATGAGTGCGGTTTAATTTGATTAGCCTTTAGTTGGCCAATCAACCCCTTAATCTCTTCCACTACCGGACAATGGATAGGCTTTCTAACATTCATGATGGAACCTAAAGATTTCATTTGGGAAACGTGAACATCATAGGCCATTTTTTTGTTTTAATTTTTCAGCGGGAAAATGGGGATAGACTACGCGGATTAAGTGCACAAATACAAAGAAATATAGTCTGATCCTATTTAATTTTCAAAGATAGATTTGTTCCCGCTAATATTTCAAAATAATATATATATATTTTTTGATATTCTTGATGGAAAAAATATGTCGATTATTAATTAATTTTTTTTCTGACTTTTTGCTGAAAAGTAAAAATTTAGGCTGCTATTGGCAGACCACAAAAAATATTTTCTTGCTTTTTTTTTTGTAATTTGGAGACAAATTTGCAATTTGGAATTGGAAATTTGAAAATTGAATTTTTTTATAAATTTTGAAATTTGAAATCTTGAAAATTTGAAATTTGAAATTTAAAATTTGAATTTTGAATTTTGAGATTTGAAATTTGAAATTTTGAAATTTGAAATTTGAAATTTTGAAAATTTGAAATTTGAAATTTGAAATATGAAATTCGAATTTTGAATTTTAAAATTTGTAATTTGAAATTTTGAAATTTAAAATTTGGAATGTGAATTTTAAATTTTGAAATTTAAAATTTAAAATTTTGAAAATTTGAAATTTGAAATTTGAATTTTTTTTTTGTTTGAAAAATTTTTTTTTGCACGTGCGTGTCGGCCTACTAAAATTTAATTAGGATTGTGCCAATTAAGAAATCGACACAACCTCCCTCTAATACCAAATTGATGTAGGCTTGGGTGTAGACGCAAAAATATATTTACGGATGCGCACGACTAACTCTTCACGAACTAATTCTATGCCCACACAATTGTTCTACGCCGTTCCATGCTATTACATTCATTAAATTTCTCGCTAGCGTACGGGTAGCCAAACTGTTTCGAGATCAAATAAGGGCGATAAGCCGGTATCCGATCGAGCAAAAAGGACCAATATTGGATCCGGACGAGCGAAAGTTGTACCAAAAGAGATCTACCGAAAATAATCACGAATTCGGAAAAGATAGATCTTTCCCAACAAAAGAAAACGAGGGTTCGCCAAACCCGTTTTGAAAATTAAGTTAATCAAGAAAACAACGCAAAAACAATTAAAGCTAATCACGAAATTTTCAAAGATTTCAAAATTTAATGCCAGAAATTCCACCACAAGATTATTTAAGGAAAGAAACACACAAAAGTGGAAATGTTCGTTACCCAACTGGAATGGATGATTCTGATTCACTCGGCGAGGATTGTTCTTCAACGGCTCCACCGAAATCACGCCTGTAGGAGTGAAATTCGTCTGCCTTCGTCGCGTTACGCTGAAAATGGAAAGGCCCGTTGAAATCTTCTTAATATGGAAAAAAATATCCTCAGATATGGCAAGAGAGAGAAAAGGTGGCAAGATTGTGGATTATTTAAGGAATGAGATATTTCAAATTTGGTAGGTGGAAAATTTATGGAAGGGGATATGTTTTGAATATGGTAACTAAGGGTGATTATGGTAATGAATATTTTTGGATTAGGAAAGAGATTTTTGGAGGGGGGGGGGTTGGTTTTTTTTTTGATGGTGGTGGAGGGAGCTCAGGTTTGAGATGGTGGTGGACGGTTTTATGTAGGGAAGTAGTGGTCGGCCTTTGTGGTGTTGATGATGGCTCGGCTTGGAGGGAAGGAAAAGCGTGGTGGCCGATTCTCTAGGTTGGAGGAGGTGACACGGGTTTGGGAGGAGTGTTGGAGGTGGTCGGCTAGGTGAGGGAAGGATGATGACTCGGGTTTGCTATGTTGCAAAGAGGTAATGAAGAAGGAGAGGAAGAGAGGAGGCTGAGAGAGAAAGAGGAGAAAGGTGGTCGGCGGCCAAGAGGAAGAGGAAGAAGAATAGTGGCCGAAATTTTCCTTAGAAGGAGGTGGAGGATTTCAAACTTGAAATTCGATTTTCTTTTATTTATTCACTAATGAGAAACAAAAGGGTACATGCCTATATATAGGCTACAACAACAACAACAACACTCCAACTGGATACATGCAGCCCAAACATGAAAACATGAAAATAAAACACACACATACATCATGATTTTATATAATAACCATAATGTACATATTACATGAAATAAAAGTGTAATTATTAAAAATAAAACACGCAAAGCATGGATTAATAATTAACAATAATTTGATAACAATTATTATTAATTATTAATAAATCGGCTTGCGATCAGGACGCCTATTATGGTGATGCTCTTCACGGTCAATTGTCAGTGCGCTGTCTTCAAGGTGTTGCGCGCCGTAGTCTCCATCATGCCTCTATTAGCCTTGCCAACTTCTTAACAAATGTCAGGTTGGCCGCCTCCATGGTTATCTCCTCTACTCCCCTTTCTATCAGCTCCTCGAAGGAAAGGGGGGCCTTTCGGGTAAGGCTCATATTTAAGAATCCCTCGTGCAACCCTACTGTGAAAGCCATCTGGAGGGCATACCCCGACATCTCCCTGATATCCAGGATCTCCTCTTAGAACCTGTCAATGTAATGGGCCAGCGACTCCTCGGCCCTTTGTTTAATCAGGAAGATGGACTCGGGTTTCTTCTTCCTCTTGTTGGAGTTGGAGAAGAAAAGTTGAAAGCTCCGGCTCAAGTCCTCAAACCCATAGATGGACCTTGTTGGGAGTTCATGAAACTAGTCCCTTGCCTTGTCCTTCAACCTGATCACGAAGAGGCGACACTTGAAAGCATTTTTCATCGGCCTGATGGAGACGACATCCTCTAACCACTAAAGGTATTGCACGAGGTCATCCTTCAAGATATAGTAAGCCATGTCAGGCTCTCTGAACCCCTCGAGAATGGGAGCTGAGATGATCAGCTCGCTAAAGGGTGACCCCCTGAGTGGTGGTCTCGCAACCTCTACTCGCGCGACCTGCTCGCTTGGAGGGCTAGCACTCGCCGGGCTGGGGAACAGCTCCCGGCTGAGGAGGTCTCGCTCGACCCCCTCTCCCATTCTTCCCTTTCGAGGCCTTCTCCCTGGTGCACTTCCTTCTCCCCTATGGGGGTCATCTCGCCTAGGTCCCTAGGGGGCAAATCGCTGAGACCACTCAGAGCCACCTCGCCGATAACCCTGGGCGCTAGTCCCTGAGGGGTGGGAGTTGAGTTGTCAGCCCAAGTGGAAATACTTTGTAGCATCTCAATGATGACTTAGATGGACATCATGAACTCTTCCCTTCCTACGAAGGGTCCTGGGTTGGGGAGCTCTCCGAGATCATCACTACCTCCCTGATCTCCGGCCATAACACTCTCCCGAGATCTTCTATTCTGGTCACTCTCCACGATTACCGCACCAAAGTGTTGAAACCAAAAACATCGTCTCTCGTGGAGTTCGGGATCCAAAGAAAGGGGTGACCTCCCACCTACTACACTAAGGGGAACGTCACGGACCCAAGGCTTAGGAAAATAGGAACAGACCCTCGGCTCTAGTGTGGAGGTCCCACCACACACCCAGAAGGTCACAAGAACACTTCCCCTCTTTCACCAATGGCTGAGCTGGGTACCTTGGAGAGCTCTCGAACTCTACCAAGGAGAAGCCTAAGGAGGAGGAAGCCAAAAAACTCTCTCCTCCAAAAGTAACCAAGGGGGTCTATTTATAGTTTTCCCAAGCCTGGGGGACCAAAAGGTCAGAAATACACATTGGACAAATAGGTCCTCGGCCAATAGAAAACATCCGCACTGGGGGGTAAAGAGGTAATTCCATCCTAAGGGCACAATGGTAAAAGCATGACCAAAAGAGTTCCTGGGATGAATGGAGTTTAAGCCATGCCCCCCAACCCCCCCCCCCCCCCACCCCGAACACACGAGGCGAGGCTTCTTAAGGTGTTAAACCACACTGAAGAATTGGGGCTGGGGGGATTCCCCGACCGGTGGCTGGTCTCGCCCTACAAGCTAGTCGCTCGAGGCGAGGCCCTGGCCACAGGTCGGCCTCTCCCCCTGGGGTAAGGCTCTGGCCGCAGGACGGTCTCGCCCCACAGGCTAGCCGCCCGGGGCTAGACCCTTGGCCGCAGGCCGGTCTATCGCCACAGGCTAGCCTCCTGGGGCAAGTCCCTGGCCCCAGGCCGGTCTTGCCACGCAGGGTAGCCTCTGGGGGCGAGACCCTAGCCGCAGGCCGGTCTTGCCCCGCTGGCTAGCCGCCCGGGGTAAGACCCTGGCCTCAGTTCGATCTCGCCCCGCTGGCTAGTCGCCTGTGGCGAGACCCTTGCCGCAAGCCGGTCTCGCCTAGCTGGCTAGCCGCTTAGGGCGAGACCCTGGCCTCAGGCCAGTCTCGCGTTGCTCAGGACTAGGGTACAGGGGGCGGGATCCCGTCCTCCAGCTTGTGCCGCTAATTCCACCTCGCACTTATCAAACAAGGGCGGGTGTCGACCATCTCGCCACACCCACCCCCTAAAAGGGGCCAGCGGGAAGCAAATTCCCCCCTACTAGTATATTACAAGGGTTAGGCCTAAATTGGCCAGCAAGAGTGCAAAACTTCTCCAAAAGCTTAAAAACATATAGCCGAGCATGTGCTTGCTGGGGAGACCCTACTCTGCGAATATTGGGAGGTACACCCCAAGTACTCGATTTTCCCGGGGAAGCACAAAAATGTTTAATGATATTAAAAAGATGTTCTGGTGCACAGGGGTTAAGAAAGACATAGCTTTATATGTGGTGAGTTGTCATATATGTGCCTTAGTGAAGGCCGAATGTCAAAAGCCCAGTGAATTTTTAAAGTCTTTGCCTATACCGGAATGGATATTCAACGATATATCCACCGATTTCATGCACGGTTTGTCGAGATCACAGAAAAGAAATGACGCCATTTGGGTGATCTTTGATCGCTTAACAAAGGTATCGCAGTTCATTCTAAATAGGAAGAATGATTCAGTAGGAATGTTGGAAAAGCTTAATGTGGATAATATTGTACGATTGCATGGTGTGCCCCATAACATCATCTGTGATCAAGATGGGTTCTTCCTGTCTAATGTTTGGAGGCTTATACATCAACTGTTGGGTACCAAACTGAAGTTTAGTATGACATTTCATCCACAAACAGATGGTTAGACTGAGATGGTAAATAGGACCATGGAGGGTATGCTTCGCATGTGCGCTCTAGATTTTGGGAAGAGGTGTGAGGACCACCTATATATGATTGAGTTTTTCTACAACAATAGCTATCAGGAAAGCATTCAAATGGAGCCCTTTGAGTCCCTTTATGGTAGGAAGTGTCGTGCTGCCTTGTCGTGGTTGGAAACAGGCGAATCAAGGTTGTTTAGGCAAAAGGAAGTTGAGGATGCAACTTGGACTATTTGTATAATCCGGGAGCATTTACTAATCAGTCAGGATAGACAGGACAAGTACTATAATGCCAAGCATAGATATGTCAAGTTTGTTTCTGGGAGATTTTGTGTATTTGAAGATCAAGCTGTTCAAGGGAGGATCAAGTTGTTTGAGATATTGGAGCACATTGGTCAAGCCGCCTATCAATTTAAGATTTCAATAAAACTAAGTGGCCTACATGATGTATTCCACATATCTTTTTTGCGGAAGGCGGTGCAATATCCTACGCAAGATGTTGCGGCGGATCAGGTATTGCAAGATGGTGGGTTGACAACGAAGGTCAAGCCCATTCACATTGAAGACATGAAAGTCAAGTAGCTTCAGAATAAGTATTTCAAGATGGTCAAGGTCTGTTGGAAAAACTATGGCCATGAGAAGCTATCATGGGAGCTGGAGCAAACCATGAAAGCGGAGTTCCCGAGCTATTTATTTGAGGTACACATTGTGATATTGTTACTTTTATGATTTCCTGTACTGCATAATTTTTGGAAAAAATTCTTTAAGTGGGGGAGATTTGTAATGCCCCAAATATTCCGTGACTAGAGTTCAACTCTAAGACCTACCGCCAAATGGTAGGGTTATCGACGGAGGTAGCACTGTGAGTTGTGCAGTAGAGGTTTTGGTAAGCTACCGCCCAGCGGTGGTAACACCGATGGCGGTAGCATGGCCAATACATTTGGCAGAGCTCTAAGGAATTTATCGCGTGGCAATAGAAGTTATCACATGGAGGTAGTGGTTGGTTGTGTAACTTGCACAGTAGGTGTCGCGTTACGGTGGAGATGCCGTGGAGCGGTAACGTCGTTTTGTCGAGAGCGACGCATTGATGTGACATATCGTCTACTATACGGTTGTATTTATTTTATCGTGTGGCGGTAGAAAGGTTGTAATGGTGTGGCCACGTGTTGACCTATGATTGGAGATTTTGGGCGGTGACCGTGTGAATCAAGACGACATTTAAAAGTACCGTGCGGTGGTAGCTAGCTACCGCACGAAGTTAGCTCGGTTTAAATCCTGGGTAGTTATGTTTTCACTTCCTTTATTTTGTGGATTAGTGCTCAGTATCTGGATGGGGAGGAGAGGAGTCGTGCGAAGGAGATCTTGCCTCCATTGGAGTTTCGGAACTCTGATTCACGTGGCGAGTTTGTATCTACGGAGGCAAAGCCGTAACTGTCATTTCCATCAGGCTAGAATCTCTGCCATGGCGCCGAAATGAACTTCAAGGGTAACAATCCTTCTACTTGGACATATGAATTCCTTCATTTTTTTTGCATGAGAGGGTAGATGCTCCACGAGCACGTGGAAGCGGGTCTCCCGACAGTTTGATAGGTTGTATCTCCGTTATCTTTGCATTTAGAATCCGGAATCGAAGTACGGAATATACATGTTATGTGATTCCCATCCGGATAGGTTAGTCTGGATTGGTGATGATTTTGTGCATATCGGAGAAGACTTCGTGGTAAAGATGCAGGATATGTCTGCCGACGAACTACAACGGACACATGACACTGATTAATTCTCTCATATTCCAATTCTACGCTTGTACAAACTAAAACTCTGCACACTGAATTTTGTAATTTTATTATTTCGATGCTAACGTACGCGTTCGTCACAACCTTGGAGATTGAATAGAAGCTATAAGCTAATATCTTCTCAAGCAAAATGGATCTACTCGATTCGGTCGAGCGTGTATTGTACCAAAAGAGATCTACAAAAAATAAACGGTTCAAAACGTGGTATATCTCTCCCAACAAAATGAAAATGAGGTCCGCCAAGCCTCGCGAATTTAAATTGGTCAAAAGAAACAAAAAAATCGATTGGATCTAAAACCACGAAGAAATCAAAATTTCGCAAATAACGCCAAAGTAAACCACCACAAGAATAATGTAGAGAGATAATTTCACAACGGTAGTAATTTTGGTAACCAATCAGAATAGATGATTCCGATGAAAAAAGTGGTCGCTCTTATTTGGTTCTTCCGGAGTTACACCGAATAGAGAGAAACTCGTTCGCCTTCCTTGCTTCACGCCGGAGAAGGTTCATTGTCACTGGAGTTGTTACCCTTGGCTGAAATCACCAAGGAGGGACTTTGAAGGTTGGACGAACCCTAGGACAGGGAGAACGTTGATGGTTGAAATCCATCTAGTGGAAGGCACAGTCATTTTGTTGCATAACATTGGAGAGGAGAGGAAGGGTTAAGGTGGAGAAGAGAGGAAGGAGGAGGAGGATGCCTAAAATTCGCAAAGAGGGGGAGGGTGAAGTTGCGGCCAAGGAGAAGAGGAGGAGGGAAATTCTCAATAGAATTTAGGTTCTCAATTTCTCATCAAGAATGCATAAATAGTACAACATATGACATTATATAAGGCTAACAAAATTCAAGGCTACATGCAGCCCAATTTAAAATAATAAATGTCTAAACGCAGGCCAAAATTAAAAACATAAATCTTGCATAATACAATCCAGATCTAAAATAAATAAATAATGACAAATAAAATAAAGGCAAGATAAATATCAAGTGGATGTCTTGCGCCGAGGGCGGAGGTTGTAGCGTCGATCAAAAATGTCTTTGCGGCATCGCAAGTCCTTATTGAAGAAGGTGAGGGATCATTTGTAAGAATGCCTACATCATCGTCAACAATGCCGGGGTCGTCATCTCCATCAATCTTCCACCGCTCGAAAGTACTCATAACCGATGAGTTTTCTTGAGTGTACTGGAGCAGGAGAACTTCATACAAAAGATCTACCTCTGATTCAAGGATCCAAGAGTCATCAGAATCCGGACGATCATGCCACCGGATCAAGTAGCGGCGAATGTCACCACTTGGAGATGCGAGCACTTCATCCTTGAGTATCCTGTCAGGAAAAAATAAGGTCTTGGGGAACCTTGGAAAGCATTAGTCAAAGAAGGAGAAAAAGTTTCTACATCAACATTTAACGTACCACCAGTGGAAACCATAGGAGAGGGCGATCCAGGACCCAGCTCACTCCTCAACCCATTAGAAAACATAGTGGACGGAATAAATAGACAAGCAAAAAAATTCAAGTGGTGGAGAAACATAAGCCGTTAAATGCGAAACATTAAAAATAGGAGATATACCCCAATCAGTGGGTATCTCCAAAAGATATGCATTTTCTCCTAACCTCTTTAAAATTTGAAAAAGACCAGCTTACGAATTTTCCAACTTTTTTATGGAGCCCGAAGGAAACCGTTCAGGGATGAGACGCACCAAGAACAAATCAACAACATTAAAGGGAGACGCTCTCCTATGTACGTTAGCATGAGATTGATAAGATGCATACTGGGCCACAAACATTTCATGAATGTGCTTATGTAAATTGTGAAAATGAAGATCAAATTCCTGTGCAAAATTACTTGATTTATACGATGGAGGTAACAGAACTAAATCATGTGGCACGGTGCTTTATAGCCATGTACGATTTTATTGGGGGATATGCCCGTTGATCTATTTTTAGAATTATTATATGCAAGCTGAGCGTGAGGAAGAATCAAATCCCAAATACCCTTGTGGTCACCTACCAGACAATGAAGTAAACTACCCAAACTCTTTTTTAATACTTCCGTTTGCCCATCCGTTTGCGGGTGGTAGGCCAAAGAAAACAAAAGTTTTGTACCCAAAAGCTTCCGAAGGGTCTTCGAAAAATAACTTGTATACTTCATGTCCCTATAAGTTAATATCATCTTGGGAATGCCCCGATGTGCAAATACTTCCTTGAAATATAATTTTGCAATATGTGACACATCGTCGGTATTATTACAAGCGATAAAATAAGACATCTTGTAGAACTGATCTACTACAACAAAAATGGAATCGTGATGTCTAAAAGTGATGGGGAGACCCAAAATGAAATCTATACTAACATCCACCCAAGGAAAGGAGGGAGTCGGAAGGGGAGTGTAAAGACCCACATTCGTCTTATTTCCCTTAGCCAATTGGCACACAAAATAACTCTTCACAATTTTATTAACCGTTGACTAGAGACCGGGCCAATGAAACTTATCCTCCACTAACGTAGTTGTCTTGGCATGACTAAAATGACCACCTAACCCACCACTATGCAATTCCCAAATGATGAAATGACGTAAAGAAGAACGAGGGATACATAGCTTCGCATGCTTAAAAAGGTAATCGCCTCGAATATAATAGGCTAATATGTTTGTCGAAGAGTCGTTTTGAGCGGAATAATAGACTTCCTTGAAACCTGGACAATGGGCATACTCATACTTAATCCTATCGAACCCAATGACCATCAATTCTGTCGTAGATAATAATAACGACACAGGACTGAGAGTGTCGGCCATATGATTTAGAGTACCCTTAAGATGTTTTATTATAAATGTGTATTCCTGCAGACAGGAGACCCACTTGGCATGATGGGGGTTTATCTTCCTTTGAGAGTTGTCAAACCTCAAAGCGTCATGATCGGATTGGATAACAAACTCCTTGGGGAGAAGATAGTGCCGCCAATGTTGGAGGCATTGAATAACAGCATAAAACTCCATATCATAATTAGAATAGTTTATTTCAGACCCCCCAAGTTTCTTACTAAAATATCCAACCGGATAACCTTCCTTACTTAAAACACCGCATATGCTTACTTTAGATGCATCACAAAATATCTCAAAAACCTTATGAAAATCTAGCAACCTCAAAAGTGGAGTTTCCGACATCGGTTATTAAATGGTTTGGAATGCTTAAGCAGTCGATTTGGTCCAAATAAAAACACCCTTTTTTATACATTTCGTTATCGGTGCCATGATACTACTAAAATCTCTAATGAAGCGACGAAAAAAGGTAGCTAGTTCGTAAAAACACCTAACATCCAGGATATTGGTGGGTTTCGACCAATCCTTAATGGCTTGGACCTTCTTTGGATCCACATGTATGTCTTCCGAACTCACAATATAACCAAGGAACTCTACGGACGCAACATAAAAGGCGCACTTTTTGATATTAACAAATATTTTTTTCTGCCTCAGTGTGTTAAGGATAATCTTCAAATGTGACTCATGATCGATCAGTGAAGTATTAAAAATGAGGATATCATCAAAATACACCACTATTAATTTTCACATGAATGTTTGGAAGACATGGGTCATCATCCTAGAGAACGTACTCGGTGCATTGAAAAGCCCAAAGGGCATCACTAACCATTTATAAAGCCTGTCTTTCGATTTAAAAGCCGTCTTCCATTCTTCTCCCTCCCTAATTCTTATTTGGTGGTTGCCACTCCTAAGATCCAACTGAGAAAAGATAATGGCCCCGGCTAACATATCCAACATGTCATCCAAGCAAGGTATGGGAAACCTATATTTGATCGTGATTTTATTAATAGCCCGACAATCAACACACATCCTACAAGAGCCATCTTTCTTAGGGGCTAGTTAAGCGGGTATGGCAAACAGACTCTTGTTATGGCGAATGAATACCTTACTTAACAAATCAAAAATTTGGGTCTACAACTCTAGGTGTGCGGAAGGGTTTAACCTGTAGTGAGGATTGTTGGGTAACGAGGAACCTGAAATGAAATCGATCACTTGTTGGATGTCCCAAATGGTAGGGAATATGTACGGTAGCTCGTCCGGATACACATCCTTAAATTCTTCTAAGAGATTCCAAAACGCCGACGGTAAATTATCGAAAGATGATGCATCTTCCTTTACCTGCAAACACAATAATGCATACATGACACCATCCAGAAAGGTATCACGCTCAAACTCCTTCTTACATATAAGACTTAGCATTTTCTTTTCTACTGAAATAATCGTTTCTTTAGAAGGGACAATAGGGTCCTTTGGCGGGGTGGGATTCAAAATAATGGCCTTGCCATTAAATTTAAATTTGTAAGGGTTAGCACGCACTAGGTGGGTAAAATAATGGTCATAAAGCCACAGACATACTAATAGAACATGACAAGCATCCATGGGGATGACGTCGCAAAAAATTTTCTCCGCGTAAGACTTGATGGTAAGGGGAACAAAGAAACGCTTCCATACAGGAAGGGATGTTTTGTAAACCCAAGAATTCTTATAAGGGTGAGTGTGTGGTTCAGTTGTTAACAACATGTGGGGAACAACATTCTCAGAAATCACATTCATACAGCTTCCACTATCGATAATCAACTTGCACCACATCTCTCCGCTCTTAAAATTTAACGAGAAAATATTCGTCCTATTCCAATCATCTGATGTTCACGAAGTAGAAAAAATACACCTCATCACCATAATGTTGTTATCATCCTTTATGTCGCTAAGCACTCCTTCCGAGTCAGATTCATCACCGACCTCATACACAACCTCGACGAATTCAGAAGAGATATCTAAAAGGGCTAGGGATTTCGGCTTGGTGGGAAATTCACTAGTGTAATGGACCTGAATACCACAAGCAAAACTAGTAGCATTCATCTTACTAATCCTTCCAATGTGCACTCTCTGACAAGTCGTGCTTCTAAGATTCCTAGCAGTGATAACAATAGAGTTCGTGTCAGTGGACCGGAACTTGCCTTATCCTTATAGGTGTATAGGGGGTGGTCCTAAGATGGACTTTCCCTTGTGAAAGGAGTGAGATTTGGACCTGAAAGTATAGTGCTTCTCAATAACCAAGGCGACGTTCAAAGTAGCACACAAGTTGGTGTGACCATATCGTAGGAGCTTACCCTGAATGTCGCGGTTGAGCCCCTTACGAAACCTAGAGAGGGTGATCTTGGGCATCTCCCTAACATCGCACCTGACCATCATTTCCTTAAGAAGGCTCATGTAATAAGCGACCAACCTATTCCTTTGCCTTAGGGTCACTAATTAATAAAATATTTGTGTTTGATGTTACGCTGGAACCTACTGATCAGTCAACATGGCCTTCATGCCAGCCCAACCAATAGGTGGTTAACCATTCACCCCACCTAGATGTCATTCATCTTTTAGCAAGAAAGTTTAAGCCCTGCCTAATAGTTTCATCCTCGCAGCTCGAACTATATTCTCATCGGTCAGGTTTTGCCACTCGAAATAACACTCTATCTCCATGACCCAATCTAAGAACACTTTGGGTTCACATAATCCTTCGTACAATGGGGTTTTGATAAGGATAGCCCTAGTGATATCAAACTCGTACAATGCTTGGTTATTATTATTAGGTGTACGCGGGACTTAATCATTATGATTATGATTATTGTTTTGTCCTTCGTTACGCTGTCGGGCCGCTAGATTTGGAGGAGCAGCTAGGTTTATTCGTAGGTCATGGATCATCTCCCTGATGTCCTTTAGCTGATCAGTGAAGTCCTAGTGGAGGTCAACAATCATAACAGGACTGTGACCCGTATACCGGTCGTCCTTCATATTGGAGGAAGAAGGGGTATACTCCATGCCAAGTCTAGTGCGCATGCAGTGATAAAAAGCTTGACCCTGACTAGTACAAATTTTATCAAAGATATTTTTTTTCTAATAATACTTAATAAAAATAATATATTTTTTAATTTCTTACTAAGAAAATGGAGAATTTACAGAAATTATTTTTTGGATTTTGAAAAAAAAATCAGAATTTTAGACCGCTATTTGCCGACCAGAAAAAAATTATTATTTTGACAACGAGACGTGCAGGACAAGTGTGTGCCGACGTCCTTAGAACAATAGGAGGGCTAAAATTAGGAAACAGACACAAACCTCCCTCTGATACAAAATTGATGCAGGCTAAGTCTCACAACGAACCGCAACGGACACAGAACATTGATTCATTCTCTCGGATTCCAATTCTACGCTCGCACACACTAAAACGCAGCTCACTCGATTTTGCAATTGTATTATTTTGATGCTAATGTACGGGTTCGCGACATCCTTGGACATCAAATAAAATCTATAAACTAATATCATCTCATGCGAAAGGGATCTACCCGATCTAGTGGAGCGTGTGTTGTACCAAAAGTGATCCACCAAAAATAAACGGCTCGAAACTCGTAGATCTCTCCCAACAAAAAGAAAATGAGATCTGCCAAGGCTAAAAAATTTAAATTGGTCAAAAGAAACAAAAAAATCGATTAGATCTAAAACCACGAATAAATCAAAATTTCGCGAATAACGCCAAAGATAACCACCACAAGAATAATTTAGAGAGAGAATATCACAACGGTAGAAATTTTGTTACCCAATTGGAATAGATGATTCCAATGGAAAAAGTTGTTGCGCTTCTTCAGTTCTGCCGGAGTTACGCCGAATAGAGATAAACTCGTTCGTCTTCCTTTCTTCATGCCGAAGAAGGTTCGTCATCATCAGAGTCATTGCCCTTGGCCGAAATCACCAAGGAGAGACTTTGAAGGTTGGCCAAACCGTAGGAGAGGGCGATCCTTGATGGCTGAAATCATTCTAGGGGAAGGCACTATCATTTTATTGCAAAACGTTGGAGAGGAGGGGAAGGGTTAAGGTGGAGAAGAGAGGAAGGAGGAGGAGGATGGCCGAAATTCACAAAGAGGGGGGAGGGTGAAGTTGGCGGCCAAGGGGAAGAGGAGGAGGGAAATTTTTAATAGAATTTAGGCTGTCAATTTCTCATCAATAATTCATAAATCCTACAACACATGGCCTATTATAAGGATAAAAAAATTCAAGGCTACATGCAGCCCAATTTAAAATAATATATGGCTAAACACCGGCAAAGATTAAAAACATGAATCTGGCAAAATACAGTCCAGATATAAAACAAATAAATAATTACAAACAAAATAAAGGGAAGATAAATATCTAGTGGTCGTCTTACGCCTAGGGCAGAGGTTGTAACATCGATCAACAATATCTTCGCAGCATCATAAGTCCTTGACTGGAGAAGGTGAGGGATCATCTGTAAGTATGTAAGCATCATCATCAACATGGTTGGTGTTGTCCTCTCCATCAAGTAATATTATAGATTTCAGAGTCATGGGTTGTGTAGATGGCTGCAGTGAGAGTATTACAGTAGCTCTCAAGGAAAATTTCCCTTTAGGGGAAGAAATGATAGTTTGTCCCTACTATGCAGCGGTAGTGCTATCGCATACAGTAGCTCCCACTGAGAACTATTTGTGAGGCTTGTCTAATGGAGACTTGGGGGACTGAAGGTTGAGCCATGAGATTTAATTGCTCTGTTATGGTGGTTGTGAGATCCATCCTTGGACATAACGTATTCATGCAATGTGTGATTGGGTAAGGGGAGGCTGACCCGTGTCGTGGATTACGAGCATGGTGGTTTGAACAACATGATGTGGCTGACCAGTACCCAACCTATGAATATTGACTTGGAGTGAGTCAGTGGTATGGATCCAATGCAGTGAGCACCTTGACTTTTTCATAGCATACTAAGGATTGAGTCTCAGTGTACGGGCTAAAAAGACTAGAAATGCTCAAAGGTACCGTCTTGAAGACGGTGGTGGGGCTTGAGTCTCAGCACACCGTTAATGTTCCCTGAGTGCATGGGGCATATGGATGACCATGCCAATGTTTGTGATGAATGGTGCATAAACTGCACGTTCTGGTTATCTTTCTTTATATATACTGAATGTCTGTAGGGAAGGTGCACCGCTACCTCGAGTGATGGGTGGGGTCGTTTTAATTTGGTTAGCTAATGCTGACCGTTGACTTATTTGCCACCTCCTGGGTGGAATGTCTTTGTTCATGTGCAACTAAGTTGAGCGAGAAATAGCGGTCTAAAACCATTGTTACTAAGCCGACCCTCGAAGGCCAAAGCAAAGTGTGTTTCCTTTTACTACACATGTGTGGTCAGCCTGCATACCAAAGTATGTAAAATAATATTATTTGTGGAAACTTTGTTAGGCATTAAAGCTGTAATATTTGTGTATTATTTTATCATTCCTATTTTGATTTAGTTGACCTTCTCATGGTAGGGTTATTTGTACAATCTTAATGTACTTCCGCTATAATGCACTCTGAGTTATGATGAGTGAAATTTGCTTATGGTTTCAATACGTAACTCCACTAACTGTCCGTAGAATATGGTTGGGGCCCTGAGCGGACCTTCTGTTATATCCTATGTGATGGATGGGGTGTTACAATTCATGTCTCATATCTCTAGGCATAGAATGAAATCATGATACAAATGTGGTACCTGATTATTTTTATGATAATTATTTTACTTCAAATGATTTTAAAGTATGCTTTAAAGAATTTTGAATAGAGTAGATAGAATTAGATAAGGAAATTAAAATTTTTAAGCAAAAATTAAAATTATATGAAGATTTTCCTAATGATAATGAACAAATAGAACATGATAAAATTTTAAAAATTGAGATAGATAACTTGAAGGAACATGTAAGTAAGTTAACTGAAGAAAATTCTTTATTGAAAGTAGAATTATCTAATACAAAAGTTTTAAAAGATTCCTTGAATGGAAGGAGTCATCAACTTAAGAATATTATTAAAAACATTAAGAAAAGGTTTGATCATTTTGGATTACGAGCAAACCTTTTCTAAATATAAGGTGTTCACTAACCTTTGCCAAATAATAAATTATAAAATATATACTATTGTGCTAACTGGTTCTAGAAAAGGTAATATATATTATTAATTTTAGTTCTTCAAACAATGAATTATGCATATTCAATACTGAAGTAGAAAGGAATGAGCTTTGGTATAGGAGGCTTGGTCATCAAAACAACAACACCATAACAAGGCTTTCAAAGGATAAGTTAGTAAGAGGCTTACCAAAAGATAAGTATAAGAAAATTTAATCCATGTAGAGCTTGTGAGATAGGTAAAAAGGTAAAATTTTCATTCAAACCAATTGGTAAGAATGATTCTCGAAGATTTTTATACCTACTACGTATGGATTTATTTGGTACTCTTACAATTCAAAGTTTAGGAACTAAGTCTTTCGCTTTTGTTATTGTGGATGACTTCTCAATGTTCAGTTGGGTATTCCTCTTAAAAGCAAAGTCTGAAATCCTCACAACTCTCACAAGATTCATTAAACAAATTCAATCTGATTTTGATACTAAAGTATCTTTGATAAGAAGTGATCAGGACATAGAGTTTGAAAATCATTTGATTTGTAGCTTCTATGAGGATGAGGTGATAAGGCAAAGCTTTTTTGCCCCTAAAACTCATCAACAAAATTGAGTTGCTTAAAGGAAGAATAAAATAGTCATCGAAGCTGGAAGAACCTTATTAATAGAGTCCAACCTGCCTAGGCCCTTTTGGGCTAAAGTAGTTAACACTGGTAATTATGATCTTAATAGAAGTCTTATTCACAAGACCAAACTAAAGACTCCTTATGAGATTTTGAAAGATAAGCCACTTAGAGTTTCTTATTTCAGAATATTTGGCTATGTTTGTTATATTATTAGCAATGACAAAAGTTATCTAGCGAAAATTTATAAGAATGTTGATGTTGGAATGTTTTTGGGATATTCCATATCAAGCAAAGCTTAAAGGTGTTATAATAAAACAACATATAGTATTTCATGAAACTCATGCTTGTTCCAAGGGGAGGAAACTTCCACCAATGATTTATTGTAGGATCATATTGCTATGAATGAAAATCTTAAAGAGAAAAAAGTGGAGGAGAATATAAAAAACACATCAAAAAATCATAATCATCAAAAATAAGATGATACAAATGGTTAAGATGATAAAGTACCTATAGAAAGACTGTGAACCCAACAATATACTGAACAGGTTAATAATCAGGAAGTTGAATAACCTCATGAAGATGGAATAGAAGAACAAATTGATCATGTTCCAATTACTCAAGCAAGAATTAATCATGATAGATCAATTCAGAGGGATAATCCTCCATCACAAGTAATTGGAAATGTGAATCAAGGGGTAAAAACTAGAAAAAACTTATACACTAGAGTTATGTTTATAGTGCTTCCTATCATAATTTGAACCTAAGAAGTTTGAAGAAGCTGATACTTATCCACACTATATTATAGCTATGCAAGAAGAGCTCACACAATTTGAAAGGAATAAAATCTAGGAACTAGAGGAGAGGCCAAAGATTTACCTCGTTATTGGAACTAAATGGTTATGCATTAATAAAATGGATACTAATTGAGTGATAGTGAGAAAAACACCAAGACTGGTTGCTCAGGGATATAGGCAAGAGGAAGGAATTTACTATAACAAAACATTTATACCAGTAGCCTATGCAGCTTATAAAAGAATTAACGTATACCATATGAATATAAAAAGTTCTTTTCTTAGTGGATTTCTATACGAAGAGGTTTATTTAGGACAACCTCTACGTTTTGTCAATCCAACTTATCCTTCTTATGTTTATAAACTGAACAGAGCATTTTTTGGTCTAAAGAAAGCTCCAATATCCCTATATGAGTCTTTATCCACATTTTTCTTAGATCACTCATTCACAAGAGGAAAATCTGATGAAACTTTTTTAACTAAAACACATAAGAAAAATATGATTATTGTCCAGATTTATGTGGATGATATTATATTTGGCTCAACAGATTCTAAATTATGCAAAAGTTTTGTTGACTTAATGCAATGTAGATTTGAAATGAGTATCATGGGAGAATTATTCTTTTTCGTTTGTTTACAAGTAAAGAAAAGTAAAAAAGGTATCTTCATTTCTCAAACTAAATATACCAAGGAATTGATTAAGAAATTTAGCATGGACAATACCTTCCACTATAAAAACTCCCATGGCTAATAATGTTATTCTAGAAAACGATGTTTCAAGTAAGTCTATAGATCAGAAAACATATAAAGCAATTATTATTGAAACTGGAAACCGGCTTCTGTGGAGTTCGGGCCCTAGAAAGGACTAACCACACACCTACTTCTCCTTGAGAGTCACCTCGAATGAAAACCTAAGATTCGAAACTGACCCACGACTATAGAACGGAGGTCCCACCACACACCTGGAAGATCTAAGTGCACTTTACCTCCTTAGGCAGTACTGAGCTAAGGATACCTCAGAAAGCACGCTACAAGACCAGAGAATGAGAAATCTTGATTTCTGAGGTACCCCTGTGGATCTATTTATAAATTTCTGATTATGGCTTGCAAATAGCGTAGATCCGCCTTTTTGTTATAATATACACAACATAAAGTGGTTCTACTAAGAGCAAAACTCCATTGTTTTGTGAGGCTACTAGCAGAACAAATAACATTAAATATATGCTATCTGCACCCTGCATACAGGGGAGGGCACGAAACAGCTCGTAAATCTCGTAGATGGTAAAGCCAGGCTTCTCTAGCTCGTCTCCCTCTTAAGCAGGTATGGGCCAGATAACATAGCTCGCCCGCCTCTTAGGCAGGTGCTGGTCGGATTCCTGCGGCTTTCCTGTACCTTTTATGGAGGCAGGCCGACTACCTTTGGTTCGGATGCCGTTCAGGCGGATGCAGTAAAGTGGCCCTTGAATGCTCTCCTTTTAGGCAGATGTGGGCTGGCTCCCTCGCCTACTAGATGGGCGCGGGATGGCTCCCTTGCCAACTAGGTGGGTGCGGGCTGGCTCGCTCGCTTGCTAGGTGGGCGCGACCTTGCTTTCCAAACTCGCCCATGTGTTTAGGCGGGTTCAAGTCGGGCTATATCAAGGACCCCCCTCTGCCTAATTGGATCTACTCGACGAACACTGGGTTTTACATAATTCCCACTCTTTATAACTTTTGCAAAGCTCGTAAAGAATCATCTAACCCCACGTGTTTGGTGAGTGCTTGTTGAGCTGGATGGAATATTTTTGTGGGTCCCACCTTCGTGCACTTTATATATCGTCGGTCTCAAAGAATTCACCTACTTTACTCTTGTCTTTTTTCACGTATTACTATAACTGTGTGATGTCTATCCCAGAAGAGATGCATGCTCGCCTGGAGGCCACGAGGGAGGGCACACAACCACAATTAATCAACGTTGCCTCTGGCTGGCTCGTGGATTGCCCAACTCTTCTTTCAGGCCAAAGAAGGCCAAGATGATAAAGCGACCTCCTCAAAATGGTGCCCCTCCTAATCTGGTGGATGGTTCAAAAGCCACCCATCAGGTACGTGGGCCGATTACTTTGTTCTGTGTTACTCTGATTCTGATATCTTCTTTCCCATAGGAGGAACCTCACTGGATGTAGATGGAGGAGTGGAGCTGAGACATTCTTCCCAATGGGTATCCGAGTGAGCCGTCAGCCCCTCTATTGTGGGATCCACCCTTCTCGTGGTTTTGAACATTCCTCTAGCGACCGGTGAGTTCTCGACTTATCTTTACTTTACGCTTGATCGCACCTCACCTTATGTTCACTTATTTTCTACAGCGTCCACCCCAGGAGCCTCCGACCTGCCTCCGCGTGTTTCGTAATTGCCGACCGGCCCCTGGTTGGGAAGTATTTTGCAGTTCTCGAAGGCGAGCTCTTTCACGGCCAAATTGGAACTTCCCTCCCTCATGTTATCGTCAGAGATATGCAGATCCCGTGTTAGTCCTTATACTCACTCGGTCGTTTCTATCCCTCTGTCATGTGAACTCTTCCACTTTTTTAGGTTTTCAGGCAGTCTCATAATCTGACATCGACATAAGCGAGGATTTCTCACCTCCCCCTTCCCTGGACTATATAGCGGACTACTTTGGCAACCCTCGGGATGTTGAGGGAATTAAGAAACAAGTGACTAAGCTATTCCAAAAACACACTTGGATGATATGGGAAGTTTACAGCAGGGTAGACGAGGAAAAGGCAGACGTAGAGGCGCGCTTCAGGGCCTTGGAGGGCGTGAGGCGCCAAGAAGACGACGACGGGACAACCTCACTAGGAGTAGACCTCATACGGGTCAAGGAATGACTGAAGAGGGCTATGGAAAGGGTCTCCCTAGCCCAGAAAGAGCTCCTGGTAGTCCGCAAGTATTACTACCCTCACCTACCGCCCCGTATAGGGGTATGAGACCAGGGTAGGTGGAAGTGGATCCAGTACTGAACTGCCCACCCTCTTGCTATCATCTCGCGAACTTGGGATGTGCTCGCGTTGATGAGTTGTGGTTGTTTTCTTTTCTTTCCTCTCTCGGAGGGATTCACCTCCCTTTTAACATTCTGGATTGTGCTCGCCCGCTAATGGGCCTATTTATATGTACATATAATTTTCTTTTTGATTGCTTCTTATTTGCTGACCTTCATGCACACCTCCT
This sequence comes from Platanthera zijinensis, assembly GCA_039513925.1. Lineage (NCBI taxonomy): Eukaryota > Viridiplantae > Streptophyta > Magnoliopsida > Asparagales > Orchidaceae > Platanthera > Platanthera zijinensis. The sequence goes on along the minus strand of CM077085.1, from coordinate 125,724,174 downwards.
ACATAAAGGACATTTTCTTGCCCCTTTTTTCTTCTATAAATAGCCCTCTATGCCCATCATGTACCTACCACATTAATTCTTCCTCCGCACTACTTTTATTTCTGAGTCTAATTCTCAGCTCGCCGCTATTCGCGAGAACTCTAGCACCCTGCCTGCTTACCCAATCGTGAGATTGGAAGAGATGGTGGTGATGCTGAGGATTGAGGCATGTGTGCGTAGACATTATCAGATTACACCTTCCATTCCACCAACCTCATCGAGATCGAGAACCTCTCGGTGGTCGCCCATTTCATCTCGCCCGGGTTTGAGGAGAGACACCCAGGTGAGCTTGAGAAGATCAACAATCTCTTCGACACCGAGCTCGCAATCCCTGTCGCACATTTTGATGTAGGTCTGCGTCTTCCCCTGTGGACCAAGGCCCGATAGGTGTTAAAGTACTTCGGGTTGTCCTGGGCTAGCTAACCCCAAACTCTGTCGCCAGGGTGGTTGCATTCGTTTGCTTCCTGTGAGAGGAGCGGATCGAATTCAGCCTTGCGATCTTCCACAAGCTGTTCTCCTTTCGGGAGAATAAGGACAACACCGCCTACTTCTCCATAAACCACATCAAGGTGTGGGAGACGGTGAATAAGAGCCCAAATTGGCTAAGGAAATTCGTCATCGTGAAGGGGGATTTCGGCAACGTCCCCTTCTCACCTGTACAACTCAGTGAGCCGAGCTATCGCCCTCCTGGCTTTTGGGGTCACGAAGCTTACCTCTTCAATTACTTCATGGGGAAGAATTTATAGGTCGCGTTCCTTCGAAAGAACATCGACACCCTGGTCTCAATTTATCCCGGGAAGGAAAGGTTACTCGCATACGCACCCCTTTCTACACATTTTATTTGTTCTGACCCTACTATTGTAGGTGAGTGTGGCCTTCCCCTACATCCTCCATATGAGAGTGCTCGGGTCGCTACCATAGAGCTTGACCTAGCCGAAGCGGCTTTTAATGTGCGATGCAAGGTCTCGACCCCCCTCGGGCCTCCAAAGAGGGTCACTCACGGACATTCTCCCCCACCACCTGCGTCCAAGAAATCAAATAACCAGGGAGGCGAACCTCCCCCATCCCGGGAGAAGGGGAAAAATCTGGTGGGCCATCAAACTTATAAGGTCATTACTGATGGTGTTCCCACCAGAGGAGCCCCTAGCGAGGCGGCCGGCACCTCTAAGATGCGAGAATAGGAGATCTTCTACATGCCCGTGCCGAGGGGACATTGAAACTTTGGTTATGGTTAGAAGCACCTTGATGAGATCAGTAAGCCTCTCCTACTGTGGGACAAGGGGGCGAACCGAGGCCCGATCTCGACATTCCTTCCAACCTGGCGTGAGCTAAAAACATCAGGCATGGTGGTCTTTGAATTCTCTTTTGGTCTCTACTCACGGGAAGACGCCTCGATCTTCGACAAGGAGTCCACACGAGTACTTGTGCATGAGAGTGCTCTGGCCCAGCTCCGTGCTTTTGAGTTGTCTCACATGATGGTTCCCCATTGTATGCGGTCAGAGAGGGATGTCATCGACCATCTTAAAAACTTCGCTGAGAAAGAGCATGACCAATGCCTCATGCTCAAGACGGAGGAGCACCACAGGAAGAGGGTTGACTCCTCAAACTCCAACCTTATCGAGTAATTTAGAGGGATGGTGAGTCCCAAAAAATTTAAACAATTCTTTTTCTTTTAGTATATTCCCTCCCTAAACCTTTTACCACCTTTCACGGGATGTTATGGGCCAAGTGTCTCAACTCCTGAATTGCCACTATGGAGAAGGAGAATGAGGAGTTGAAGGCTTGGGTTCAGTTTTTGGAATCTACAGCTCTCCCGCCGCCCTCCAACAGTGGTGGCAAGCTTGTCTCATACATTGAGTACGAGATCGACGAGCTTCTGCAGCTGAAATCAACCAAGGCGGCAAAGTTCACCTTACAAACAATACAACGGGCTTGCCTAGTGACAAATGAGGGCATAAGGGTCTTTGCGAGTGACGTGGTCCCGGATCTATTCATCCCAGTCCCAAAGTCGGATGAAGACTCCTATCTCCTGCTGTGGGAGAGCGCACTGCCCGAGGGCTCATCATGAATAATCTGCCAGTTGTATTGGTTTCTTTTTTGTCGGACATGTAAATTTAATTTTTGTAAAAACTTTGTAATATCGGATTCGCGAGCTGAACCCACACTTTTTGTGTCTTAATGCATATACTCCATTCTAACACTTTTCTTTATTTGCGATCTAGTTCAGTCTTCTCTCTTGTTGAGTCTAAATCGACGTCTCGACAGTGTTCTCGCGCGATTATTAAGGACTTAGAGAGTGGAGAGTGACGAGACCTTTGTCAATCGGCCTGTGAGTGGGGAACTTAGAGAGCTTTTGCGTAGCCCAGGAGATCTAGGTCTAGAAGTCTTTCGGTCCGCTCCTTGGGTGTTCGTCTCACGCGATCCATGTCGCATTTGGTCGAGACATTGTCTGAGGACACGCGAGTGTACCGCATGACTAAGGCCTCATTTGTAATTCCCCATGAACATTCTGGTTGACCCGTATAAAGGATCAGGACTAGCATGTTTAGTGATTCTTACCTTATGAGAGAATGGGACTCGGGTCACCTCACGGGTGTCGGATGAGGTAATCCCGAACGGGCGCCTGAGGGGCGAGGTCCAGCTTGCTTGTAGTGGTCGCCCTCGGTAACACTTGTTCCTCAAATTCCTCCTCTAGAGGGCCATTAGGAGTTTCCACTCCACTCCCACCTTCTTTCTGTCTGCTGTTAGGAGCCTGATGGCAGGAGATGAGTATCAACTGGACTTTTCTTTTAGCCAACCCCCGGACGCTTCCACCGGCCCAATCATCTCGTAGGAGCCTGACAGCGGGTCTTGAGCACTAACCAAAATTTCCTCTTGGCCAACCACGAGTCGCTTCCACCGGCCCCATCAGCTAGTAGGAGGCGTACAACTAATGTTGAGCATCAACCAGACTTTCCTCTTAGCTAACCACTAGGCGCTTTAACTGGCACGGTCAGCTATAAGAAGCTTGATGGCGTGGGTTGAGCATTAGCTGGACTTTCCTCTGAGCCCACCATTGTGAGCTTCCACCGGCCCAATCAGCTAGTAGGAGTCTGACGGTGGGTGTTGAGAATCAACTAAACTTTCCTCTTAGCAACCTATCGAGCACTTCCACTAGCTCAGTTGATGGAGACGAGACCCTCAACATATTGAATACGGTGACGGTGTGCTTACAGAAGAATATTCCCCGCCTCCAAAAAAAGATTTGTGGTGCCATGATGACCATGTGAGCGTTGCCATAATATCTGCGCAGGGCGCAAACAAATTTATTAATAATTAATAATAAATTTTTAATAATTATTAATCATTTATTATTAATTAATAATAATTATTAAATATATTTTTTGTTTTGTTTTATCTTGCAATGTTGATGTCATGTTGTTTTTAATTCAATATGCGTGATGTATTTTTTAATGTTTGGTTGCATGTTGCCAAAGTATAATGTAAGCCTATATATAGGCATGTAATGTTCTCATTTTGATTAGTGAAGAATGAAAACAAATTGAAAACCCTAATTAGTTTCCCCTCCTCCTCCTCCTCTCCTCTATTGAAAATTCGGCCTTGCCCCTCTTCCTCTCTCATAGAGCCCCTCTTCCCCTCCCACTTTTAGCAACTTTTGGCCACCACTCCTCCTCCCCTCTCTTTGGCCGCAAGCCACCGCGTATCCCCTCCCTCTATTAGGCCTCCTATCTACTACCACATCCCACCCCTTTCATCTCTAAAAGGATACCCGACCGCATCCTTGCAACAACAAGTTCGGTCACTTCCATCCACAATCCCCGCCCCTCATCACCCTCAACAAAACTTACCACACACATCCTCACCAAAACCCAACCACAAAAAAGAAAACACAACCAGCCCCCATATCCATTTGTGGTGGAAAACTAGGCCAAGACTCAAGATTATGCCTTGTGTTTCCAACTTCGGCATGAAGCGACGAAGGCGGACAAGTTTTCTCTCCTTCCGGCGTGACTTCGGAGGAGCCGTTGAAGAGTGATCCAAGTAGAGAAATCAAAATCATCTATTCTTGTTGGGTAACGAAATATGTCTACTCTATGTGTGTTTCCCTCTAGTTTATTCTTGTGGTGGAATTCTCGTCATTAGGTTTTGATAGCATTGAATGTTCTTGGATTTCTTTCAGTTTATTTTGTGGTACATCTTAGTTTATTTAAGTTCCAGGGGTTTGGCAAACATTTGTTTTCTTTATTGGGAGAGATCTACTATTTCCAAATCGTTATTTTTATAGATCTCTTTTGGTAAAACCTTCACTCGATCGGACCTGGTTGGTCCTTTTATCGGGAAAGAATATTGGTCTATCGCCTCTATTCGATCCTAATCGGTTTGACTACCCGTACACTAGCATATAATTGATAAAATTAATTAACGTGGTGCTGCGTAGTGTGATTGTGCGAGTATATGATTGGATCGTAGAGAGGTATATGTGCAAATCCGTAGATTTATTCGTTGTCAAACGTGTAAGCCTGCACCAATTTGGTATCAGAGGGAGGTTTACGTCAATTTCCTAATTGGCACTCTCCCCCTCTTATTAGCATGTCGAAACGCACTTTGTATGCACGTTTATTTGCCAAAATAACAACAAAAAAATTTCTCTGCCAATAGCGGCCTAAATTGTTTATTTTCCAGAAAAATTAAATTTTTTATTAATAATCTTCAAATTTTTTCCTGTAAGAAAACAAAAAAATTATATTTTTTAGCCTAGTTACTAGGCGGGAACAATTCCATAATTCCTAGAGTTTAGTGGTTCAGGTTCCTTTTTCATTGCTTGTGCACATGTTTCGAGTAGATTTTTTCTGTCCCATCCCCACTGAATATGGCATATGACGTATATGCTTCTTGGTTAGACTATTCATATGCTAAGGAGATGACTAAGCACACCCCAGCCTTTCTTTCCAACCGTCCCCACACGTATTCTCACACTGAGAATGATATAACAACGTATGATGGTTATGGGAATTCACAAAAATTTAGGGACTGGCTTAAGTGGGTAGATATTTACTTTGATTGTCACGAATGGGATGACCACCAACAGGTTAACATCGCCCGAGTGCAATTATTAGGTCAAGCCTACGTGTTCTGGTATAACGAAGAGCTTCGTGTTGGTAGTCATAAACATTCTTGGCGGCACATGCGTAGCCTGCTCTCGGATCGATTTGATCCCGCCTACCTTCGCCCTGCTGACACCAAGCCTATGAGTGAGTATCATTATGGCGCTAGTTCCATAACTACCTTTAAGAATGACTATAAACAGAATGCTTAGACCAAGCGGCAGATAACTGATAATTTGTCTACCCTTATATAAGGGAGTAAGCCGGCCTCGGATTATATGCGTCTTTTTAAGGATACGATGGTTAGGAGTGGTATGAAGGAGTTTCAAGAGATCACCCTCTCTATGTTTCGTAAGGGGTTAACCCCTACATCCAGGGTAAATTACTGTGTTATGGTCACACCGACCTAAACAACACTTTTAATTTGGCATTGGAAATTGAGAAGCACCATATTCCTTGGAATAAAGCTCACACGTGTCAGACTTGAAAGCCCGTCTTAGGACCACCACCCACCGTTAGAGAAACCTCTCCTAATAGTTCATTTACTATGGACTCAATAGATGTTTCCTCTAGGGTTATGCCTCCATTAGCCTCGACCTCTAAGCCCCTTGAGATAAAAACTGATACCCATGAGGATGCTAATGTAGGTGTGATATTTCTTGATCCTGAGGATGACCCCATAAGTGAGAGTATTCCGTATTGTGCGATAGAGCTTGATGATTCTGAGGAGTCTGAAATTGAGGGAATATAAAGTGACTTAGACGACGATGAATGACATGATGATAGTTTAATCTAATAAAGTAGTACATTGCCTATTACTAGCCCTAGTAGCATTGTGACTGATCTGTAACGACCCCATCCGTTAAATGACGTATAGTAGAAGGTCCGGCCGGGGCCCCACACTATATGCCACAAACAGACGGTGAGGTCACAGGATAATACCAAACCATACGAATCCTAACTCAGAGCATTCTAGCGGAAGCTTTAAGTTACAACTTTGAACTCTCAACCGGAATGTCCAATATATATAAAACCACCTTTGTATATAAAACCATGGAATGTACAACAAAGGTTTGGCCTTAAGGCCTTACAGTTCCTCTTTACATACACCATGTTTTACAAACCTCGGCGCGCAGGCCGGCCATACATGAGTAAAAGAGAAATAAGCTGTAAGACCCCCCCCCCCTCCCGGAACACAACACACGGCACGAGGGGAGTCTTATGCCCGAAATAGCCGCCTTGCGGTAGCACTAACACACGGGTTAGCCTTTACCACAAGAAGCCTATTCCGCCGGCTACAATCCATATCACAACAATTATGCCAACCCAACCATAACAGAAAAGTAAAGCTAAAGCAGTTCAGTTCATAGCTAAGTTAAAGTCCAAAAATAGCGGAAGATAACAAGCACAACAGGCTTGTACAAAAGAAACAAGAGTCTAGAAATGTTTTGCCAAACGGCTACATGAAAACACTCACTACTATCACTGACGGTACCGATGGCACCACCACCTCAGGTCCTATCATCCGGGCCTGGCTGTCCTGCTGCATAGTCCGTTGCCGCTCTACCTGCGGGGTTTCTGTTGCGCGCTAGGGTTCGAAGAAAATAAACGCAACCGAACTAGCAACCCGATGAGACAAGTATACCTATCGAATTGTAGCAAGGGGACACAAGTGTCGTATTAAGATCCAGGAACTGTTGGCTAAGCTTACTCACACGAACGCTATTATCTTATCGACGGAAAAACTAGGGTTTTAGAAAATCTAAGCGCAATGGAGAAATTAAAGCAAACTAAAAAGAGAACTACCGCAATTAAGTTACGCTATTAAGCAAACAACTAAGCTAGAAAGGAAATTACCGCAGTTAATAAAAGAGCACAATATATGAGATTACTACAAAAAGGTAGAACAATATGAAATGGAAATGCACCCGATCGAGATTCACCTCGGCTAAAGACGATTAAGAAAATGCGATAAAAATCTAAACTTAATAGGATAAAGGTCCTTGACCGTGGAGGTTCCTAAAGCTTGAACACGCTTCTCTCGAAGTCGTGCCCAACTGAGTTTAGGAAGGTCCGACCGACTCTCGTCTAAATCGGAGGCCTAAAACTCGCTTTACGCGGTGAACCCCACTATTGGATTTTACTCCAATCCGGGAGATTTGGACGTCTGCCTCTCTCGAGGGGTGCGTACAACTCCCTTTACTCTTGAATGCTCACTTCATTCTTTCGGCCTCTCGGCTAGCCCAGAATGAAAGCAAAGGCGGAGAGTATATATCGAAAATATACCTCCGACCCGTGATAAATCAAGAGTAATTCAAGGCCCTAACCTAAAAAGAAAAGATTAATTAAAACATCATAACATAATCGCTCTAACCTCGGATCATCAAGATCGAGTACAAGGAGGATTAGTTAATCATAATGGAGTGGAGGGGGGGGGAAGATGAGTAGAAAAACATAAGAAGAACACAAGCTAAGTGAAGAACAATTTTATTAATAAAAAGGGCAAGTTACACTATTGAAAATTAAAGTTACAAGTGCATGAAAATTAAACCCTATTCTAGCCCTACATTAAGCACTAAGCAAGAAGAAAATTACATTAAAAGCTAGCACAAACTAAGATTAAACTAGGTTTAACCAAAAACTACAAAGAGAGGGGGAGAGAGAGAGAGAGAAAGCATGAAAAAGGATCAAGAAACAAAGGGGCAGCACCTCCCCCACTCAACCAAAGCTTGCTGAAATGGAGAGGGGGGGCTCAATTTATAGAAAAAAATCTCGGGTTGGTCACGCCCTCCGACACGCCCTAGGGGGGGCGTGTCAGGGGGGCGTGACAGTACTATGTTGACCTCGGGCTCTGGATTCTGGCGGGAGGGATGATTGCTTCGGTACGTCGGTGGTCACGCCCTAGGTCACGCCCGTGACAGGGGGGCGTGACAGGCATGTCATGTCCAAATCATTGGTCGGAAATCCGTCAGTCACCGAAAAAGGAAAGTGTCACGCCCATGTCACGGGCGTGACATGGGGCGTGACAGTACTATTTGCGTGCTGAGGCGGAAGGGCATTTAATGCGGCGACAGCTTTGCGGCAGAGGGCGACACGCCCCTGGTCACGCCCGGTGACACGCCCAGGGAGGGCGTGACAGGGGGGCGTGACAGCGGTTTTGGCCGTTTTCTGTCCCTTCCAGCAGGTGTCCTCGGGATCGGGTGACACGCCCTAGGTCACGCCCAGGGAGGGCGTGACAGGGGGGCGTGACAGGCCATTTTGGCAATTTTTCTGAAAACCTGCAAAAAGACAGGAAAAAGTTAGTGGCAATAAAATTTACATAAAAAGGATAAAAATAAACTAATAATAGACATAATTTGTACAATATAAAATATAAAAAACGATAATAGTTTAGGCTACAAAACGTATTATCAAATTCCCCCAAGCTTAAGCCTTGCTTGTCCCCAAGCAAAAATATAAAAACTAGATATTTATAAAAATGACTAATCAAAAAGTTCTAATTATGCCTACACAAGTACTATGCGAAATTCTTAGTAGGGAAAAGGTGAAATGTAAGTCTAAAACAATTATTTAGGTATGGTAAAACTTTTATAAACTTTACTTAATAAAAACAAATCATCCAAAATTTTAACGAGATTTTTTTTTTATGGACTTAAGTAAAGCAACGAAAATGAAAAACACGCATTGAGTTGTTACTAGATCCAAGCAACGTATTATAATTATATCAATTTAATTATCAAAAATATAGGTTTAAATCTAAAACTAAAACTGATTTACTATTTTTCTTTTCTTAGTTGTTAAATAAAAAACAAAAAGCGTGAATCAAAAGGACTTAAATAGGACAGAAATGTTTGGTTTAGGAAAATGATTAGGAGTGGAATTCAAAGATAAACGTGAAGGTTTAAAATCACACTAAACTAAAGCAAGAGTTTCAAAAATTTTCATAAAAATATATACACATTTTTTTCCTTCTTTTTCATTTTTTTTTTCCATTTTTTTTTCTTTTTTTTTTCAAAACAAAGGCCATAAATATTTTTATTTTCCTTTTTGAGTTGGCCAAACAAAAATAAACATCACTTTTGAACATACTTCTTTTTTTTTTCGAAAACCTTTCTCCACAAAAATCACAAAATACCCTATCAAAATCGTCAAAATAATTTATGAAACTCAAAAAGGCTAGTGTGATTCGATAGGTTGGAAATTTTGGCTTTGGTGAAACTGAAATGAAAGGAGGAGCTATCAAATGAAATCGGAAAAAGGCTCAAAAACGGCTAACTAGTGGTAAAAGTTTTTAGGTTGGCAGGAAAGCTCAAACGAAAACAAAAACGGCCTAAATCATTTTCACGCTTTTGAATTTATTTAAAACAAAGGTTTGAAAAATTTCAAAAAGCGAGTCCTAGATAATAAAAGAAGATTGATGAAATTAACTCGAAAATAGAAATAATAGGTGACTTGGATCATTCACATCTACTACGTTATTCAAAAGTTGACTTTACAAAAATTATTCAAAAACGAAAAAGAAAATAGTGGATGATGAATTTTTGAGAAAGTAAAGGAAATAAAAAAAAACAAAAAACCATAATAGAAATGCGAGTTTTAGAAAAATATTTCACCTTAACATGCTACCGCGAATTAGAAACACAGCATGGCCAACATTTTACTTGTGAAACATAATTAAAAAGGACGATTAGAAATATTATAATTAACTAAGTTGTTTATAGGAGATTTTGAGTAAAACAAAACTAAAAACTAGGGGTACTATTGAAATACCAAAATGTCTAAACTATTCAAAAACACACATATATTTTTTTTATTTTGAGGAATATTGTCTTTTTTTTGGATTTTGGAAAATTTTTCTCTTTTTTGGAATTTTAAGATATTCATTTTTTTTTTATGGAACTATTTACAAAAAAGGAAATTATTTACACTAAGCAAAAATGAAGGAGGAAATCCTCCCCCAAGCTTAAAACAGACATTGTCCTCAATGGCTAAAGAAGGGGATTGGAGAAGGAGAGAAAAATAAAGTGCAGAATTGAAAAGACAGAATTGAAATACAGGTACTTCCCCGGATTTATTTGCTGCGAAAACTGAGTGATGCCGCTCCCCGAATGTCTTCTTTGGACTTCGTGATGGATTCAGCAATGTTGGAGCGGGCGATCGCAGAAGCTTCAGCTTGTCGGAGCCGTCCGAGGCAAAAATTGTAAAATAAAGAAAACAGAAAAAGATAACTTGGGTTGCCTCCCAAGAGTGACCTTTGGTTAAAGCGTCGTTGAGCTCGACGCATCAAAAATAATATTGTCCAAAAAAATATTGTTGTCCCGAAATAAAATTGTTTTTAGCAAAAAAAATAAAAAGTTCAAGATTAAAGTTCGTGAAGCAGAAACTTAATAGCGTTTGGACTGACATCATCATCACCAGAAAAATACAGTTTAAGACGCTGACCATTCACTTTGAAATTACCCTTATCAGGGTGAGAAATTAAAACAGTTCCATAAGGAAATACTTCTAAAACAGAAAACGGGCCAGACCAGCGAGATTTTAATTTGCCCGGAAATAAACGTAAACGACTGTTATATAATAGGACTTGGTCGCCCGGCTTAAAGTTTTTAGGGTGCCTTAAGTGTTTATCGTGTAAACGCTTCGTCCGCTCTTTATAAAGTTTATTATTTTCATAAGCATAAGAGCGCCACTCATCGAGTTCATTTAGTTGAAATTTTCGAAGGTCACCGACCGAGTGGGGATCGAAGTTTAAAAATTTTAAGGCCCAAAAGGCGCGGTGTTCTAACTCTACGGGCAGATGGCACGATTTTCCATAGACCAGCCGATACGGCGTACATCCGAGGGCGGTTTTGTACGCTGTTCGGTAGGCCCATAGAGCATCGTCAAGTTTGGCTGACCAGTCTTTTCTAGAAGTTGAAACAGTCTTTTCTAATATTCTTTTTATTTCTCTATTTACTACTTCGACTTGACCGTTAGTTTGGGGGTGGTAGGCAGTGGACAGTTTATGCGTAACGCCGTATTTAGTAAGGATTTTTGAAAATTGCGCGTTACAGAAATGGGAACCCCTATCGCTAACGATTGCGCGTGGCATACCGAATCTAGAAAATAATTTTTTTAAAAACGTGACTACAACTCGGGAGTCGTTCGTAGGAAGAGCTTGGGCCTCAGCCCATCGTGAAACATAATCAACAGCAACTAAAATATATTTGTTTCCGAAGCTAGAAGGAAGGGGGCCAACAAAATCAATTCCCCAGAGGTCGAAAATTTCGCACTCTAAGAAATAATTTTGCGGCATTTCATTTTTATTAGAAATATTGCCCGACCGTTGGCAACTATCACACCTGCTCACAAAGGCTTGCGCGTCTTTAAACAGGCTAGGCCAGTAAAAACCCGCGCAAAGCACTTTATGAGCGGTGCGAGCAGCTTGATAGTGCCCACCTGTCGGACCTTCATGCAAATGTTTTAGAATATTAATTTCTTCATCAAAAGAAACACATCTCCTTATCACTTGATCCGCACAAATTTTGAAAAGATGCGGGTCTTCCCAAAAGTAGTTCTTCAGCTCAGAAAAGAATTTCTTCTTCTGCTGAGAGGAGAACTCTTTTGGGAGCACCCGGGCCACTAGATAGTTGGCGATGTGCGCGAACCAAGGAGAAGTAGATGTATTAACTAAAAGCAGCTTCTCATCAGGAAAATAGTCATTAAAAGATTTTTCATTTAATTTTTCTATAAAGGGGTTATCTAATCTTGATAAATGGTCGGCGGCCAAGTTCTCGGCTCCTCGCTTATCACGGATCTCTAAGTCAAACTCCTGGAGGAGCAAGACCCAGCGAATCAAGCGAGGCTTGGCATCCGTTTTGGCAAGAAGGTACTTGAGGGCCGAGTGGTCCGTAAAAACAATGATTTTTGAAAGTGTAATGTAAGGGCGAAATTTATCAAACGCAAATACTACGGCTAAGAGCTCCTTCTCGGTTGTGGTGTAATTTTCTTGTGCAGATGTGAGGGTTTTACTAGCGTAATAGATGGGGTGGAAGTTCTTAGATATGCGTTGACCTAATACGGCTCCCACCGCAAAACTACTCGCATCGCACATAATCTCGAAAGGAAGGTCCCACACCGGAGCTATCATAATCGGCGCGTTAATTAACTTTTCTTTAATTAATTCAAAGGCAGAAATACAAGAGTCATCAAAAATGAATGGAGCGTCTTTTTCTAAGAGATGGGTGAGGGGCTTAGTGATCTTGGAGAAGTCCTTTATAAAACGACGATAAAAACCAGCGTGGCCTAGGAAACTTCTTATAGCTTTTATGTTTGTAGGTGGCGGCAACTTCTCAATAACTTCTATCTTGGCAACGTCTACCTCAATACCTTTAGCAGAAATTTTATGACCCAAAACTAACCCTTCCCTCACCATAAAATGGCATTTTTCCCAATTTAGGGCAAGGTTAGTTTCTTCGCATCGTTCTAAGACTTTTTCGAGGTTTTCTAAACATCTATCGAAGGTATCGCCGAACACGGAGAAATCGTCCATGAATACCTCCATAATGCTTTCTACGTACTTGTCAAATATTGCGAGCATACATCGTTGAAATGTAGCCGGCGCATTGCATAATCCAAACGGCATTCTTCGGTACGCGAAGGTGCCGAAGGGACAAGTAAACGTAGTTTTCTCTTGGACCTCGGGAGAGATGGGTATTTGAAAGTACCCCGAGAGGCCATCGAGAAAACAATAAAAGCTATGGCCGGAGAGACGTTCTAAAATCTGGTTGATAAACGGTAGAGGAAAGTGGTCCTTACGGGTGGCGTCATTTAACTTACGGTAATCTATGCACATACGCCAACCCGTCACCGTCCGTGTCGGGATTAATTCATTATTCTCATTACTAATTACGGTTATCCCTCCCTTTTTTGGAACTACTTGAACGGGGCTAACCCACTTACTGTCCGATATCGGGTAGATAATTCCTACGTCTAATAGTTTCATAACCTCGCCCTTAACTACTTCTTTCATATTCGGGTTTATACGGCGTTGAGGTTGAATAGAGTTACGCGAATTATCTTCCATTAAAATTTTATGTGTACAGAAAGATGGGCTTATGCCCTTGATATCAGAAATTTGCCAAGCAATAGCCCGGCGATGCTTACGTAGAACTAGAAGAAGTTTATCGTTCTGCGTATCCGTGAGGTAGGCCGAAACGATAACTGGTAACTTGGAGTCTTTTTCTAAGAAAGCATACTTAAGGTGTTCGGGAAGTTCTTTAAGTTCTAGGGTAGGGGGTTCTTCATAAGAGGATTTTGAGATTCTTTCTTTTTCAAAAATAATATCTTCATAAACTTTTTTATAAGGAACGTAATAAGGGGTGGGGCTAGCAGCCAAGACGGCTTCTTGTACAGATTCAGTGGTAAGGAAAGAGGAAGAACAAAAATCAGAAAACTCTTTTTCAAACTCAGAAAGACAATAAGAAGATTCATCACTTCCTTGCAGTGATTCTGTTGTAAGAGAAGAGGAGCAAAAAGTAGAAAATTCTTTTTCAAAGTCGGAGAGGCAGTAGGAAGAATCATCACTCACGGCGTCTATGAAAAAACATGAGTCATCGTTCGCTAAGGTGTTCTTCATCGAAGGGGTGATCGGAAATGTGACTTCGTCGTCGCCTACTCGAAGAAAGAGCTTACCATTGCTTACGTCAATGATGGCTCGGGAGGTGGCAAGGAAGGGTCGGCCAAGGATCAGGGGAACCTCGACGTCTTCTTCGATGTCCAAAATGACAAAGTCCACCGGGAAGATGAACTTGTCGACTTTCACTAGAACGTCCTCCACTATTCCTAACGGGTACTTGACGGATCTATCGGCTAGCTGGATACTCATACACGTGGGGTTAAGGCTACCAATCCCTAACTTTTTGAACAACGAAAAGGGCATCAGGTTTATACTTGCGCCTAAGTCGGCTAACGCGTGTTTAACAAAGAGATCACCGAAGACACACGGGATAGAGAAACTACCCGGGTCACTGATTTTCTTCGGCAAACCGTTTGTTAAAACGGCGGAGCACTCGGCGTTAAGCGTGACGTGCGAAAGATTCTCTAACTTCTTCTTGTTTGTGAGGAGGTCTTTAAGATATTTGGCGCATTTCGGCATTTGCGAAATAGCCTCGTGGAAGGGAAGATTAATGTGGATTTGTTTGAAGATTTCTAAGAAGCGGGAGTACTGATCATCTTGATGTTGTCTATTAAGTTCAGAGGGGTATGGAGGAGTTGAATTATTTTTGAAGATGGGTGGTGGAGTGAGATTATTTTCTAAAGTGGGGGTGATTACTTCTTCAGCAGAGGGTGTAAGCGGAGCAGAGCTTTGATTTTTAAAAGCAGGAGCGGAGCTTTGATTTTTAAAAGCAGGAGCGGAGCTTGCCTCGGGCTCTTCACTTACCATACCGGAGACTTGCTTCCCACTCCGAAGAGTTATAGCTTTCGCTTGCTCTCTCGGGTTGGGTTCGGTATTGGAAGGAAGAGACCCTGCGGGTCGCTCAGAAATTATTTTCGCGAGCTGTCCTACCTGGTTTTCTAGACTTTTTACGCTTCCGGTTAACGTTCTTATAGTGGCATCATTTGTGGTGATATATTTAGAAAGTAATTCCTCCAAGCTTGGAGGTTTTGGGTAATTTTGAAGAAGTGGTGGTGGTGGTGGTGGTTGTGCAGAAAAATCATTTTGCGGAGGTGGGCGCATCGCATTCGATGGATTACTCCATGAAAAGTTCGGGTGATTTCTTAAAGCGGGGTTATAACTATTCGGAAAATTAAAACCAGGCGGATGAAAATTCGCAGCAGAAAAATTATTAAAAGCAGTTCTAGGCAAATTATTAACATAATCTAAATGTTCTGGAGTAGGGGTTGCAGATTCCCATACCTGAGGGGCGGAGGCAGCAGTCATCTCCGTGATTTTTTTGCTTAGGATTTCTACTTGCAGAGCGAGCTGGGAGACGTTGTCCACTTCATAGATACCTGCAGGCTTGTTTGGGCGGGACCTAGGCACATTCCACTGATAAGTGTTCATGGTCATGTCCTCAAAAAGCTCAAGAGCGGCTTCCGGGGTCTTATGATTTAAAGTACCGCCAGAAGCTGCGTCTATCATTTGCTTCGTGCTTTGATTTAGCCCGTTATAAAACGTCTGCACTTGTAACCATACAGGCAGCGCGTGATGTGGGCATCGTCTTAATAATTCTTTAAATCTCTCCCAGGTTTCGTAAAGGGTTTCAGAGTCTATTTGTCCGAAGGCAGAGATGTCGTTCCTAAGTTTTGCAGTTTTAGCGGGCGGAAAATACTTCGCCAAAAATTTTTCAGTTAATTCATTCCAAGTGGTTATGCTATTTTTCGGAAGTATGTTAAGCCACTGCTTAGCTTTAGTTCTTAGAGAGAAGGGGAAGAGTCTTAGCCTGATCGCATCATTTGTGACACCATTTATCTTGAAGGTGTCGCAAATTTCAAGAAAGCTAGCTATATGTGCGTTCGGATCTTCATCTTGAAGTCCGTCAAATTGCACATATTGCTGCACCATTTGAATTATGCTAGGCTTTAGTTCAAAGTTATTATTTGCTATAGTAGGGCGGACTATACTCGATTCTGTTCCCTCGAGGTTCGGCCGTGCATAATAGGACATAGTCCTTTGAACGGCCTCATCTACGTTGGGTTCTTCCATTCTTAAAGTATTAAATGACTCGGAGTCCTCAACCGGTACTTGGATAGTAGGACCTTGAAATCGCGATCTTCTCCGAAGAGTACGCTCAATTTCGTGGTCCAAGTCCAAAATAACCGACGGACTCCCGCGGGTCATGCACTAAAAGAACAGAAAAGAAGAAGAGAAAGAGAAAAAGGATAAACTAGAAAGAAAAACTAGATTTAGAAAATTAAATTAAATATTTTTTTTCTTTTTGAAATAGATTTTTTTTTTTATAAATTAACTCCCGAACTTCCCAAGGACTACCCCGTGAAGGGTTCGCAAGGTACTAGACAAGACAGTGGCGCTTAAAGCCCTTTGCCCTTTTCGAGAGAATTAGGTGGCGTAGAAAAATTGTGAGGTTGGTTTCTATTAAGAGCGGTGATAATTTTTTTTGATTTTTTTTTTTTAAAACTTTAAAGAAAAGGGGATGAGAAAGAGAAGAGATAAAATTAATAGGTTCGTGTTTTCAAAATATCAACGGAAGTTGGGTCCCCGGCAACGGCGCCAAAAACTTGTTGCGCGCTAGGGTTCGAAGAAAATAAACGCAACCGAACTAGCAACCCGATGAGGCAAGTATACCTATCGAATTGTAGCAAGGGGACACAAGTGTCGTATTAAGATCCGGGAACTGTTGGCTAAGCTTACTCACACGAACGCTATTATCTTATCGACGGAAAAACTAGGGTTTTAGAAAATCTAAGCGCAATGGAGAAATTAAAGCAAACTAAAAAGAGAACTACCGCAATTAAGTTACGCTATTAAGCAAACAACTAAGCTAGAAAGGAAATTACCGCAGTTAATAAAAGAGCACAATATATGAGATTACTACAAAAAGGTAGAACAATATGAAATGGAAATGCACCCGATCGAGATTCACCTCGGCTAAAGACGATTAAGAAAATGCGATAAAAATCTAAACTTAATAGGATAAAGGTCCTTGACCGTGGAGGTTCCTAAAGCTTGAACACGCTTCTCTCGAAGTCGTGCCCAACTGAGTTTAGGAAGGTCCGACCGACTCTCGTCTAAATCGGAGGCCTAAAACTCGCTTTATGCGGTGAACCCCACTATTGGATTTTACTCCAATCCGGGAGATTTTGACGTCTGCCTCTCTCGAGGGGTGCGTACAACTCCCTTTACTCTTGAATGCTCACTTCATTCTTTCGGCCTCTCGGCTAGCCCAGAATGAAAGCAAAGGCGGAGAGTATATATCGAAAATATACCTCCGACCCGTGATAAATCAAGAGTAATTCAAGGCCCTAACCTAAAAAGAAAAGATTAATTAAAACATCATAACATAATCGCTCTAACCTCGGATCATCAAGATCGAGTACAAGGAGGATTAGTTAATCATAATGGAGTGGAGGGGGGGGGGAAGATGAGTAGAAAAACATAAGAAGAACACAAGCTAAGGGAAGAACAATTTTATTAATAAAAAGGGCAAGTTACACTATTGAAAATTAAAGTTACAAGTGCATGAAAATTAAACCCTATTCTAGCCCTACATTAAGCACTAAGCAAGAAGAAAATTACATTAAAATCTAGCACAAACTAAGATTAAACTAGGGTTAACCAAAAACTACAAAGAGAGGGGGAGAGAGAGAGAGAGAAAGCATGAAAAAGGATCAAGAAACAAAGGGGCAGCACCTCCCCCACTCAACCAAAGCTTGCTGAAATGGAGAGGGGGGGGCTCAATTTATAGAAAAAAATCTCGGGTTGGTCACGCCCTCCGACACGCCCTAGGGGGGGCGTGTCAGGGGGCGTGACAGTACTATGTTGACCTCGGGCTCTGGATTCTGGCGGGAGGGATGATTGCATCGGTACGTCGGTGGTCACGCCCTAGGTCACGCCCGTGACAGGGGGCGTGACAGGCATGTCATGTCCAAATCATTGGTCGGAAATCCGTCAGTCGCCGAAAAAGGAAAGTGTCACGCCCATGTCACGGGCGTGACATGGGGCGTGACAGTACTATTTGCGTGCTGAGGCGGAAGGGCATTTAATGCGGCGGCAGCTTTGCGGCAGAGGGCGACACGCCCCTGGTCACGCCCGGTGACACGCCCAGGGAGGGCGTGACAGGGGGCGTGACAGCGGTTTTGGCCGTTTTCTGTCCCTTCCAGCAGGTGTCCTCGGGATCGGGTGACACGCCCTAGGTCACGCCCAGGGAGGGCGTGACAGGGGGGCGTGACAGGCCATTTTGGCAATTTTTCTGAAAACCTGCAAAAAGACAGGAAAAAGTTAGTGGCAATAAAATTTACATAAAAAAGATAAAAATAAACTAATAATAGACATAATTTGTACAATATAAAATATAAAAAACGATAATAGTTTAGGCTACAAAACGTATTATCAGTTTCCTCCTAAAAAGGAAGACGTAGCAACCGTTAGTCATAAGACTAAGTGGCTTCACATCCGCTCCCCCGGCGACTCCTCGGCACCGGGCGGAGAAAGGAACAAGGTACAATTTATATATATATATGCAAGTAAACAAGCAGGTGACAATAAGTATGGTGAAGTATAAACTATGCTACACAACTAGCAGTTCTACGAATATCAATAATATATAAATGACAACAGGTATAATTAATCAGAATAGTAACTTAACTTATAAGAGTGCCCATACAAACTTATAAGTTAAGGATCGGCTTAACAGTATAGTAACTCATCGTATAAGAGTGCCCATACAAACTTATACGATGAGGATCTTGTGTATGCAATGAATGACATGATATGAATGTTATGCTATGACCGACTCATGCGCACGCACATGCAAGTTGCTATGTCGACACAGACTAGAAGTTCCCACTTTTCGAGCAGGTAGCTAACCTCTCAGGCGTCGTCCGTCGTGGCCAGACGGTGACAGTGGAGCGGGCATCTCCACTACTAGGTGGTATCACACTACCTATCCTAGGCCCCCGTACGCCTCAACGCTAAGAACACAACAGCGGAGCTCACATGCGTACTACGGCTCAGAAGGGGTCTTGGGTAAATGTGCACCAAGAACACAGCCCAACCTGGCCTTTGATTTCGAACCGGATGGAACCTCGGAAACGCACGAGGTGCAAGCCCAACCGTTCTCATGGCACGGAGGAGATCTCGGGTTATGGACACCAAGTATCTAACCCTACCGCCCAAGGTCTACCCATTGGCTCCCATCGGTGTGACGACTGGAGAACCCGTAGACCTGCCACAATCATTATCTCAACATCGCGACACGATGAATCGTCGCGCATCACATGCCCCAAAACAACTCACTCGATGCTACCCGTAGGGAGACTTCAACTCTAAGCATCGGTTGTTAATAAACCCCTTGGGCTCGGATTACAGTTACAAAATACTCTTCACATAGTGTTCATCATGTTCACGCCCACCTATTCAATGAATTCACCTCAACACTACGCATAATAGATATGTTCAACACCAAATTGTATAAATATATCCTTTACCAATATCAACTCCTAATATCTAGCCTTCCCATCCAATCCATTTCTCTACCATTGCATGGTTATCCCTTATTACACAACCAAATGAGTAACCATACTAAATTATAGTAACAACGACATTATAGATATATGGGAGCAAGATATCACATGAGCAAATCGCAATCATTGCAAGAGTGCTAACATTATAAATTAACAAGTGCATTAACATAGGATAGTCCAATACTAAAACTGGGATTCCCGGAGCTACAGGAATCCGATCACAATGCACAACCCCTCGTTGGAAAGGTATTCACGAGGGCTACGACTTTTGTGTTGAGTCGATTGCCCAGATCTGGTCGCAACATACCAGAAATTCAACTCGAATACGTACAGGAAACAGTTTCCTGTACAGGAATTTTCCCGAACGCAGCGGACTCGAACCAGCTTTCCCGTGGCTACAGGTATCGCATGGAATCGAGCAACCCCTCGTTGGAAAGGTAATTTCAAGGGCTACGACTTTCGTGTTGAGTCGATCACCCAGATTTGGCCATAACACCTCCGAAATTGGCCACGAAGGTCGCCGCGTGCAGAAATCAGATTTCTGCACGCATCTTAAGGCGAGATGAACGGCATCCGTTCATCTTCTTCCTTGCAATGACCTCGCATAAACTTCTCCAGAAATCACATCTAACCTTATTTCTCCTTTCAAAGCCAAACCCTCAACGAAAACCCCTCTCATCTCCACTTTGAATGATGAGAAGGTTGAGGGAGACTAAGCCTAGAAAACATAGGCATGGCTTATCCTAAGAACTCTCCTCCTCACCATCAAGACTCTATGGAGTCGATGTCTCTCCTAAAATAACTATAGATCTAGCACCAAGGGAGAGGGGAGGAAGCTCACCTCAAGTCCAGCGGTACCACCATGGCCGGCCATGAGCCTCGCACTCCTTCGCGGCGGCATTGTTTTTCCCTTGACGGTGGCGGCGTTTTGATTCCTCCAAGGATGGCTCCGGCAAGCTCTTCCTCCTCCTCCAGCCAAGAACTCTCTCAGGAATTTCGGGGCAGAAGAAAGGGGAGTGAATGCTAGGGTTTCCAACTTTTTCCTTTTTATACATCGCAGACACGGGTAGGCACACGGCCGTGTTCCTACCCGTGTTCAGGTGACACGGCCGTGTGGCCTGCCGTGTCTAGGGCCGTGTTCATCCCAGATCCACTTCCTGCTGGGTCAGGGTTGCGGCACACGGGTAGAGACACGGCCGTGTCCCGACCCGTGTCCTTGGCACACGGCTAGGGACACGCCCGTGTCCCAATACCCGTGTACCTCTCTGACTGGTAAGCCTATTTTTATGAGGCACACGGGTATGGACACGGCCGTGTCCATTCCCGTGTCAGCCAGAAAGGCCATTTTGCCTTGTTTTCCTCATTTCCCGTACGTCCGCACCTGTTCACCCACACCCCCATTGGGCTCACCACAGCCCCCTTAACTCAAACACGCAATCAAGGGGCCTAGCGCGAATTGGGACGTTACAAATCCTATAAACAAAATAAAAGATTTCGTCCCCGAAATCAAGGTAAGGCTATGGGGGTGAAACACATAAAAGGGGATTATGCTTTCAAATAAAAATTTTACCTGGAGTAAATAATTCCGGGTAGCGCCCTTGCATCAAATCCCTTGGCTCCCATGTGAACTCCTCCTTCCCATGATTAGACCATAGCACTTTCACCAAGGGAACACTTTTACGGCGCAAGGTTCTTGTCTCGTTATCAACGATCCGCACCGGCTCCAGTCGCACAGACCTATCAGACGCCACGGCACCATCCGCCGTGGGGATATACTGTTCAGGCCACAACAAAGCCTTCCGAAGCGACGATACATGGAACACGTCGTGAAGGTTCTCCAGCTCCGGTGGTAACTCCAATCGATAGGCCAGAGGGCCAATCCTTTCCACTACGACATAGGGCCCGACATACCTTGGGCTGAGCTTCTTGACTCCACGTACCCGCGACACTCCGTGCATCAGTCGAATCTTCAGGAACACTTTATCACCCACTTGAAACTCTACCATACGGTGCCTTGCGTTGTAATATTTCGCCTGTCGGCTTTGAGCCTCTAGCATTCGATCCCGGATCAACCTAACCACCGCGTCCGTGTCATCAATATACTCATTTCCCAATGTCTTCGGATCTTCGTCTTGCACCCAGGACAAGGGTGTTCTACACCTCCTTCCATACAAAGCTTCATGAGGTGCCATTCCAATACTGGCTTGATGACTGTTATTATAAGAGAACTCCACGAGAGGTAAGAGCCTCTCCCATGGTTCTCCTTTATCTAGCACACACAACCTCAATAGGTCCTCCAATGTTCGGATGGTTCGTTCAGATTGCCCGTCCGTTTGTGGGTGAAAGGCTGTGCTAAAGGCGAGGCGCGAGCCCAAATAAGCCTGTACAGCCCTCCATTCTCTTGAAGTAAACCGACCATCCCGGTCGGAGACGATCGTCTTCGGCACACCATGGTACCGCACAAATTGCTCCACAAAGAGACGCACTAGGACGCCCACCTGCGCCTCCTTCTTCATTGGGATAAATCGGGCTACCTTGGTCAACCGGTCAACTATCACCCACACAGAATCATTCCCCGAGCGCGAGCGAGGTAACCCGTGGACGAAGTCCATGGAGATGTCCTCAAATTTCCATTCGGGGATGGGCAACGACTGTAGCATTCCACCGGGGCTTCTGCATTCCGCCTTCACCATTTGGCAAGCCACACAATGAGTGACGAAGTACTTAACATCCCTCTTCATTCCCGGCCAACACATTGTTTTTCTCAAATCGGTGTACATCTTCGCGATCCCCGGGTGCGCCGAGTACTTGGAGCAATGGGCCTCCTTTAGAATATCCTCCCGAATGTTGTCACCTTCGGGGATGTAAAGCCGGCCACGAAAATGGACGAGGCCGTCTTTTAGGGAATATTCTTCCGTAGTCCCATCCTCCATTGACTTGAAAGCCGGGGTTAAAGCCGCATCCTTCTTTTGTTCCGTACGGATCCGGTCTCGTATGTTGCAAACTATACTCATCGCGGCCAAATATTCTGTATACTCTTCCGGTTGATTCTTAAAGACCAAAGTGATTTCCATCTCTTGCAGCGTTCGGATTAACTCCATCCTCATCAAGCGGGATTCCGTGCTCGTTCCCGGTGCTTTTCGGCTCAAGGCATCAGCTACGGAATTAACCTTCCCGGGGTGGTAGTTCAAGGTGAATTCATAGTCGCACAAGAACTCCAACCACCGCCGTGGTCTCAAGTTTAACTCCTTTTGGGTGTGAACGTACTTCAGGTTTTTGTGATCCGAGTAGATCTCGCAGTGGACGCCATATAAATAATGCCTCCACATCTTCAAGGCGAATACCACCGCTCCCAACTCTAGATCATGCACCGGGTAGCTGGCTTCATGCTTCTTCAACTGTCTTGAAGCATAAGCGAACACATGCCCATTCTGCATCAACACAGCTCCCATCCCCTGATACGACGCATCCGTGTAAACTTGAAAACCCTCCTTCCCAGATGGAAGAGCTAGGATGGGTGCAGTCGTCAATCTATCCTTCAACTCTTGGAATGCAGCTTCGCACTGGGGTGTCCATTCAAACGGCACACCCTTCTTGGTCAGCGTAGTAAGGGGAAGGGCGATCTTCGAGAAGCCTTTCACGAACTTGCGATAGTACCCGGCAAGTCCAAGAAAGCTTCGTATGTCGGCCGCTGACTTCAATGGCGACCACTCCTTCACGACCCGCACCTTGGCCGGATCTACTGCTAGCCCCGCCCCACTAATCACATGGCCCAAGAACGCGACCTCTCGAAGCCAAAACTCACATTTGCTGAACTTGGCAAACAAAGTGTGCTCCTTTAGTTTCCTCAGCACTAAAGTTAGATGTTCGGCGTGTTCTGCTTCAGTCTTGGAGTAGACTAGGATATCATCGATGAACACGATGACAAAGATGTCCAAATAAGGGCTGAACACCTTGTTCATCAAGCTCATAAAGGCGGAAGGGGCGTTTGTGAGCCCAAACGGCATCACGGTGAATTCATACAAACCATATCTCGAACTGAACGCCGTCTTCTGAATGTCATCTTCTTGTATCCTCAGCTGATAATATCCCGAACGCAGATCTAACTTGGAGAACCAATACGATCCCACCAATTGATCGAATAATTCATCAATGCGCGGTAGGGGATAGGTGTTCCGCACCGTTAACCGGTTCAACTCTCGATAGTCAATACATAACCGCAAGGTGCCATCCTTCTTTTTGACGAACAAAACGGGCGCTCCCCAAGGCGACGAGCTTGGGCGAACGAACCCTGCTTCCACCAATTCCTGAAGCTGGACTCTAAACTCTGCAAGTTCCTTCGGAGCCATTCGGTATGGAGCTCGTGAGACGGGCTTGGCACCCGGAATTAGCTTGATTTGGAAGTCCACTTCCCTATGCGGGGGTAGTCCCGGCAATTTCTCGGGAAATACCTCGGGAAATTCTCGCACCACCCGCACATCCTTGACCTCTAATGTCAATTTCTTCAACTCGAAGCAAATTACATAGACCTCGTCCCCTTCCATATGAGATTTCATAACTTGGATTGAAGACAATAATTTACGGGGTGCGAATTTAATACCTTGGAAGATGACTTCCGAGTCTCCATGCCTCAACATAACCTTCTTCTCCGCACAATTGATCCTGGCGTGGTGCCAGTCCAACCACCTCATGCCCAGGATGAGATCGAACTCCGGGATTCTTAACACTGTCGCCGGAGTTTCAAAGAACTTTCCTCCAATAAGGGTGTCGAAGTCGCAACTTGCTGACGACGTCATCTCAGAGCCGTCCGGAAGGCGCACCCTTTGAGTAGTGCCCGTGAAGTGTTGCACTCCCTCCAAGTCCTTCACGAAGTCCTCCGAGATGAACGAGTGAGACGCACCCGTGTCAAATAACGTATAGGCGGGTCTCCCGCTAACCATGACAGTGCCTAAGTTCCAAAAAGGTAATCACTATTCAAAATTGCGCTTATCATTTGTATCGTAAATCCAACAAGTCATATAATATTAATAAATTTTGCACGTACCGGTGATGACTTCCTGCGGATTTCTCTCCTGAGTCATATCCAATGCGAATACATGCTCCCGTGCATGTCCTTGATTTCTCCCTGGTGGTCCTCTTCCTCGGCCACGCATGTGCCCTCGCCCCCGTGGAGCTACTGGAGGGGGAGTAATAGGGGCACCCCCGATCAGTCGCGGGCAAACTCGTCGGACATGCCCCGGTTGGTTGCACTCAAAACATATCATCTCACGTCGGCCCCCAGGTTGTTGATAATATTGCTGCTGCGGTGGTGGTGGTAAAGGTTGTGGTTGCGGAATTGGGTACTCCACCCGATAGTTCCGGTTGACCCACCGACCGCCTCTGTGGTTTCCCCTTCCTCTGCCATGATCATTCCGCCTTCTATTACTAGGGCCGACTTCAATTACTCCTTCCGCAGGTCTCTTGCCACATCCCATGTGGTCCGCCTCCAGTCTCTTTGCCATGTCAATGATTTCTGCCAGGCTTCCATCGGCTATAAACAAAAGGGCCTGCCTCTGGGGGTCCCTCAGCCCTTTGTAGAAGCGCTTCGCATAGCCTCTATCGTCCAAATCATAGGAATCAGCAAATCTAGCGAGGTGTTGGAACTCCCTCTGGTACTCCGTTACCGATTTCGATCCCTGCTTCAGCTGTAGAAATCTTTCTTCAAGTTCATCCCGAGCAGAAGAAGGAATGAAGTGATCCAGAAAAGCCTCGGTGAACTCGTTCCAACTGATGTCCGTGTACAACCGCCCTTGGAAGGTGGAGCCCATGAGGGACTTCCACCACCTTTTGGCGTGTAGCTCTAGCAGCGTCACTACCAATGTCACTGCCATGTTGTTCGGACATCTTATGCCAGCCATCAATTCCTGCACGGTATCAAGCCATTCCTCGGTGCGCACCGGCGATTCTGTCCCAAGATAGGCAGGAGGGGACACGGCACGGAAGGTGCTCACCCAGTTGGAGCCTGGCGCCTGTTGTTGCACCGGAGCTTGCTGGGCTTTAAATGCATCCAATATGGCTGACAGCGTTTGTCCCAGTTCCGACTGCTGGAATTGTGAAGGGACGGAAGGGGTAGGAGTGCCCCCAACCGGCTCCACCTGCGCTGGGACCTATACGCAAGGTACAAACTAGGGTCAGGTTGGCTAAAACTAATGTCAAAGTTGGACAACTTAGTGTGAATTACATATGGGCACACCACTGCTTCCGCTAAGTCGATTTGTCCCCAAACTGACTAATCGAACGGGAGTGGCCCATTGTTACCTGACTGCTGTAGGTGAAGATCGGCTTAGTCTGATACCATTTGTAAGACCCCCCCCCTCCCGGAACACAACACACGGCACGAGGGGAGTCTTATGCCCGAAATAGCCGCCTTGCGGTAGCACTAACACACGGGTTAGCCTTTACCACAAGACGCCTATTCCGCCGGCTACAATCCATATCACAACAATTATGCCAACCCAACCATAACAGAAAAGTAAAGCTAAAGCAGTTCAGTTCACAGCTAAGTTAAAGTCCAAAAATAGCGGAAGATAACAAGCACAACAGGCTTGTACAAAAGAAATAAGAGTCTAGAAATGTTTTGCCAAACGGCTACATGAAAACACTCACTACTGTCACTGACGGTACCGATGGCACCACCACCTCAGGTCCTATCATCCGGGCCTGGTTGTCCTGCTGCATAGTCCGTTGCCGCTCTACCTGCGGGGTTTCCTCCTAAAAAGGAAGACGTAGCAACCGTTAGTCATAAGACTAAGTGGCTTCACATCCGCTCCCCCGGCGACTCCTCGGCACCGGGCGGAGAAAGGAACAAGGTACAATTTATATATATATATGCAAGTAAACAAGCAGGTGACAATAAGTATGGTGAAGTATAAACTACGCTACACAACTAGCAGTTCTACGAATATCAATAATATATAAATGACAGCAGGTATAATTAATCAGAATAGTAACTTAACTTATATGAGTGCCCATACAAACTTATAAGTTAAGGATCGGCTTAACAGTATAGTAACTCATCGTATAAGAGTGCCCATACAAACTTATACGATGAGGATCTTGTGTATGCAATGAATGACATGATATGAATGTTATGTTATGACCGACTCATGCGCACGCACATGCAAGTTGCTATGTCGACACAGACTAGAAGTTCCCACTTTTCGAGCAGGTAGCTAACCTCTCAGGCGTCGTCCGTCGTGTCCAGACGGCGACAGTGGAGCGGGCGTCTCCACTACTAGGTGGTATCACACTACCTATCCTAGGCCCCCGTATGCCTCAACGCTAAGAACACAACAGCGGAGCTCACATGCGTACTACGGCTCAGAAGGGGTCTTGGGTAAATGTGCACCAAGAACACAGCCCAACCTGGCCTTTGATTTCGAACCGGATGGAACCTCGGAAACGCACGAGGTGCAAGCCCAACCGTTCTCATGGCACGGAGGAGATCTCGGGTTATGGACACCAAGTATCTAACCCTACCGCCCAAGGTCTACCCATTGGCTCCCATCGGTGTGACGACTGGCGAACCCGTAGACCTGCCACAATCATTATCTCAACATCGCGACACGATGAATCGTCGCGCATCACATGCCCCAAAACAACTCACTCGATGCTACCCGTAGGGAGACTTCAACTCTAAGCATCGGTTGTTAATAAACCCCTTGGGCTCGGATTACAGTTACAAAATACTCTTCACATAGTGTTCAACATGTTCACGCCCACCTATTCAATGAATTCACCTCAACACTACGCATAATAGATATGTTCAACACCAAATTGTATAAATATATCCTTTACCAATATCAACTCCTAATATCTAGCCTTTCCATCCAATCCATTTCTCTACCATTGCATGGTTATCCCTTATTACACAACCAAATGAGTAACCATACTAAATTATAGTAACAACGAAATTATAGATATATGGGAGCAAGATATCACATGAGCAAATCACAATCATTGCAAGAGTGCTAACATTATAAATTAACAAGTGCATTAACATAGGATAGTCCAATACTAAAACTGTGATTCCCGGAGCTACAGGAATCCGATCACAATGCACAACCACTCGTTGGAAAGGTATTCACGAGGGCTACGACTTTCGTGTTGAGTCGATCGCCCAGATCTGGTCGCAACATACCAGAAATTCAACTCGAATACGTACAGGAAACAGTTTCCTGTACAGGAATTTTCCCGAATGCAGCGGACTCGAACCAGCTTTCCTATGGCTACAGGTATCGCATGGAAACGAGCAACCCCTCGTTGGAAAGGTAATTTCAAGGGCTACGACTTTCGTGTTGAGTCGATCACCCAGATTTGGCCAGAACTCCTCCGAAATTGGCCACGAAGGTCGCCCCGTGCAGAAATCAGATTTCTGCACGCATCTTAAGGCGAGATGAACGGCATCCGTTCATCTTCTTCCTTGCAACGACCTCGCATAAACTTCTCCAGAAATCACATCCAACCTTATTTCTCCTTTCAAAGCCAAACCCTCAACGAAAACCCCTCTCATCTCCACTTTGAATGATGAGAAGGTTGAGGGAGACTAAGCCTAGAAAACCTAGGCATGGCTTATCCTAAGAACTCTCCTCCTCACCATCAAGACTCTATGGAGTCGATGTCTCTCCTAAAATAACTATAGATCTAGCACCAAGGGAGAGGGGAGGAAGCTCACCTCAAGTCCAGCGGTACCACCATGGCCGGCCATGAGCCTCGCACTCCTTCGCGGCGGCATTGTTTTTCCCTTGACGGTGGCGGCGTTTTGATTCCTGCAAGGATGGCTCCGGCAAGCTCTTCCTCCTCCTCCAGCCAAGAACTCTCTCAGGAATTTCGGGGCAGAAGAAAGGGGAGTGAATGCTAGGGTTTCCAACTTTTTCCTTTTTATACATCGCAGACACGGGTAGGCACACGGCCGTGTTCCTACCCGTGTTCAGGAATTTCGGGGCAGAAGAAAGGGGAGTGAATGCTAGGGTTTCCAACTTTTTCCTTTTTATACATCGCAGACACGGGTAGGCACACGGCCGTGTTCCTACCCGTGTTCAGGTGACACGGCAGGAAGTGGATCTGGGTATGGACACGGCCGTGTCCATACCCGTGTCAGCCAGAAAGGCCATTTTGCCTTGTTTTCCTCATTTCCCGTACGTCCGCACCTGTTCACCCACACCCTCATTGGGCTCACCACAGCCCCCTTAACTCAAATACGCAATCAAGGGGCCTAGCGCGAATTGGGACGTTACATAAGCAACATATTCGCTAGCCTTCAAGGGCTAGCCGCGGCAGCAGCAGCAACAGCAGTAGGGCTTCAGCCCATCACTTACCACTTGGCTCTCCAGCACCTGCACGGGAACAATCCACCCAACCGGTGGCAAACAATGCAACGGTCAGCTTTCAGCTGACCCAATTATAACAATCCTACCCCTTTCTCGGGGCATGAGCATTCTTTCCCTGCAAGCATGGCATCATCAAATAGCAACTATGTGCGCGCAGGCACATTCAAGCCATCACAACTATCGGCCACACGGCCCGACAGTCCGTGCACTCAGGGCACATTCTTGGTGTACCGGAATACTAGGGTCAACACCACCGTCTACACGGTAATTGAGCATTCTAGTCTTTCCGGCGCGCGGGCCTAAGACTCTCATTAGGCGCTCCAACAAAACCTATAACCAGGCTTCCAAGTCGGACGGACCTAACGCAGGTACGGATCAGCCACCCCCCGTTGCTCAAGTCGCCGTGCCACCTCGAATACGGAAGTATCCATGGCTATTTATAGGCGCGGGTCGGTTTCACCTTTCCTGTTCGGCAATCTGCCTTTTCATCGAGTTGCAGCCCAACGGCTCAACCATTCACAAAGTGGCAACACACGGCCACAAGAGTTGCATCCAACCCTCTTCATTTCCTGGACATCGTCCAGTACTTCCTGCCGCACCAAGCAACAGGTAGGAACAAGGCATCACAAGCCATAATCACGGAGCCTTCTCCGATATGCAAACAAGCATCACTAATCCAGACCACGTCCAGATGGGCTTCACACAGCATGCCTAGAGCCGTACTCCAATTCCGGCCTCTAACAAGGGGGACTTCACATATCTACCCCAAGGGACACCACAACCCACCGCACACTCGCGGGGAAGGGTTTTCCCTATGCAATGCAGAAAAGAAGGACTTCACATGTCCAAGGAGGGAGATCGTTACCCTTGTCGATCTCTTCGGAGCCATCAAAAACTAGCCGGTGAGAAAGAACCGCAGCAGCCTTGCCTTCACAACGCCGGCTTCGGATCACGAATCGGACCACGGGAACTCCGCCGGTGGCTTGCTCTCCTCCTCCTTCTTCTTCTTCCTCTCTCCTTCTCTCTTCCTTAAGCACAAATGAAGAATGACTCTTCATCCTTCCTTCACGGAGTTAATCCAGCCAGGAAACAACCTGAGCCCTTGGATCAAAAGAGAGAATCTGAACGGCCACGATCTGCCCAAAAAACTCTATTTTTGGCTGACACGGCCTGTGACACGCCCGTGTCACAGGCCGTGTACCCTTAAGCGGCACACGCGGTATTGAACCGACTGAACAACACGGGTATCGACACGCCCGTGTCGAACCTGACACGCCTGTGTCATTCTTGAGACACGCCCGTGTCTCCTGTTACACGGTACTCACTGATTTCCAAAACCAGTACACGGGTCGGAACACGGCAGCTGACACGCCGGTGTCCAGCCTGACACGCCCATGTTCAAGGCCGTGTTCAAGGACGTGTTCGGCTCTGACTCGAATAGGCCAATTTCGAAAAATAATTCGCACACGCCCTGGGACACGCCCGTGTCGAAGGCCGTGTCCCAGGCTCGACGCTCGTCGACTCTCAATCGTCGACTAACCTGAACACGCCCTGGGACACGCCCGTGTCCCAGGCCGTGTACACCCGACACGCCCTGGGACACGCCCGTGTCCCAGGCCGTGTAAAACAGCCTGCTACTCAAATTTTCTATTGAGTCTCTTTGGGGTCTTTTTGGGGTGTTACAACCCTCCCCCCCTTAACAAAATTTCGCCCCGAAATTTGCACGGTAAGGAAACAAGAACCAGCAATGCTATAACTGTGTTATAACAAAAAGTACACGGTCTACAGTTTATACAAATAACTCGGGAAATTCAGCTCGCATGGTCTGCTCTCGCTCCCATGTTAGCTCTTCACGGCCACAATTGTCCCATCGGACCTTGACCATCCCGATCACTTTGTTCCGCAACTGTTTCTCGGCTCGATCCTCGATCCGAATGGGTCTAACCCTCGTCGTTAGCCCATACTCGACCGGTACCCGATCATTCTCCACTACTTGAGCTGGATCCTTCACCGCCTTACGAAGGACTGAGATGTGAAACACATCATGTAATCCACCCAAGTCCGCTAAAAGTGCTAGTCGATAAGCAGCTTCCCCAACTCGCTCCACCACCTCAAACAGACCAAGATACCTCGGACTTAGCTTTTTCAAACGCCGAATCCTGGACACACCTTTGAAGGGTTTGATCTTCAAATATACCCAATCACCCACCGCGAACTCCACGTTCTGATGTTTGGCATTGTAGTACTTTGCTTGACGATCTTGGGCTATCAATAGCCTCTCCCGAATAGAGCGTATGAGCGAGGTCGCTTCTTCGACTTCCTTTTTCCCATTCAGCTTAGATTCGCCTGCTTCTGCCCAAGCTAACGGTGTATGGCATTTCCGACCATACAACGCCTCAAATGGTGCCATACCAATACTCGCTTGGTAGCTATTATTATAGGCAAATTTGACAAGAAATATATACTCTTCCCATCGCTTACCAAAGTCTAGGGCGCACATGCGGAGCATGTCCTCCATCGTCCTGTTGGTTTGTTCAGTCTGGCCATCCGTTTGGGGATGAAAGGCCGTACTAAACGCTAACTTTGTACCCAACATTTGATGAACGAGCCGCCAATCATTCGATGTGAACCGCCCATCACGGTCACTAACGATGCTCCGAGGAACACCGTGCAGTCGAACAACCTGCTCCACATACAGCTTGGCCAAGGTTTCCACTAAATCGTCTCTTCTGTTTGGAAGGAAGTGCGCCACTTTCGTCAACCGGTCCACAATCACCCAGATTGAATCATGACCGCGTTGAGATCTCGGCAACCCGTGCACGAAATCCATCGAAATATCATCGAACTTCCACTCCAGAATAGGTAACGACTTCAGGAAACCGCCAGGCTTCTGGCATTCCGCTTTCACCAACGCACAGGTAGTGCATTCAGCCACATAACGTGCGACATCTTTCTTTAGTCCGGGCCACCAGAACAGCTTTTTCATATCTCTGTACATCTTTGTGCTCCCTGGGTGAACTGAGTACTTTGCAAAGTGAGCTTCGTACATCAACTCTTCCCTCAATTTACCCACACTTGGGACGCACACTCGACCATTTCTTCGTAACAAACCGTTATCCCAAGAGAATTGGTCATCCGGCCCATCTTTAGCGTAGCGCTGGAGACTTTCATCAAGCTCCGTTGCTCGCCGAACTCTGTCCGTAAGGTCATACTGCACCTCCGTCTAGTTCAAGCATGCATCGGTTGACGAACCCTTGTCAACGCAATATATCTCCAATGCTTCCAATTCCTGGATCAAACGCTGATCATGCCTCTGCAACCAGCTTGCCCGTACCGGAGTCTTTCGACTCAAAGCATCAGCGACCACATTTCCCTTCCCGGGAGTATAGTGAATCTCGAAGGTGTAGTCCCCAAGGAACTCCATCCATCTTCGTTGTCGCATATTCAGATCCTTCTGATCCAACAAATACTTTAGGCTCTTGTGATCCGTATAGATATCCACTTTAACGCCATATAGATAGTGTCGCCACAACTTGAGCGCAAAGATTACCGCCGCCAACTCCAAATCATGGACGGGGTAGTTCCGCTCATGCACTTTCAACTGACGCGAGCCATAAGCAATCACTTTACCAAATTGCAGAAGAACGCAGCCTAAGCCGCTCCCTGATGCATCACTATAGATCTCATACCCATCGGTACCACATGGCGATGTCAACACAGGCGCCGTGGTCAAACGACTCTTCAAGTCTTCAAAAGCTCGCGCGCACTCCAGCGTCCAAATGAACTTTTGATCTTTTCTCGTCAGCGTGGTCAGAGGTAAAGCAATCCGTGAGAAGTTTTCCACAAACCGTCTATAGTAGCCCGCAAGTCCAAGGAAGCTCCTGACCTCGGCCACTGAAGACATCACTGGCCAATCTCGGATGGCACTTATCTTCAACGGATCCACCGCGATACCCTCTCCGCTTACCACATGGCCTAAAAAGGCTACTGAAGAGAGCCAGAACTCACACTTTGAGAACTTGGCAAAAAGCTTATTCCTCCGCAGGGTATGCAAGACCAACCGCAAATGGTTTGCGTGATCCTCTTCCGACTGAGAGTATACTAAGATGTCATCGATAAACACAATAACAAACAAATCCAAGTACTCTCGGAACGTTCGATGCATTAGGTCCATAAATACCGAAGGCGCATTACATAGGCCAAACAACATTACCGTGAACTCATAATGACTGTAGCGTGTTCCAAACGCCGTCTTGGGAATGTCACCTTCCCGAAACCTTAGCGGATAATATCCCGATTTCAAATCCAACTTGGAATAGACCGTTGATCCTGCCAGCTGATCAAAGAGGTCATCAATCCGTGGGATCGGATATTTATTTTTCTCCGTCAGCTTATTCAACTCGCGGTAGTCAATACACAACCGTAAGCTACCGTCTTTCTTTTTCACAAATAGAACAGGCGCGCTCCAAGGTGACATACTTGGGCGTATATATCCCTGCTCCAACAACTCTTGCAATTGGACTTTCAACTCAGCCATCTCTTTTGGCGCGACGCGATATGGAGAGCGGGCCACAGGTTTCGCACCTGGCACCAACTCAATAGAGAAGTCAATCTCCCGCTAGGGTGGTAACCCAGGAAGATCTTTGGGAAACACGTCGGCAAACTCTGACAAAACTGGCACTTCACCGACACTGGCCTTTGGCTCAACAGCCTGAATTAGCGTGAAGAATAACTCCGCGCCCTTCCGAACAGCATTGACGACTTGGAGTGCAGACAACAACGTTCCGCCAACTCCTCGCATACCAGCGAACTTCATCACAAGCCCGGTATTCTGGCCCAGTGTAATCTCCTTGGAGTTGCAATCAATAAAGGCACGCTGCTCCGAGAGCCAGTCCATACCAAAGATCACATCAAACTCCGATAACGGTAGTACAGCTGCACTCAAACCGAAATCCCGACTTCCTATTTGCACATCCACATCGCAAGCCCTATCCACAAGCATCATACAGCCATTCGGCAATAACACCCTTGTACTATCCACTGTCACATGACTTGGTACCCCGATTCGAGATACGAAATCCTCAGACAGAAAATAATGCGAAGCACCCGTATCAAACAGGGCTCTCGCCAAATTATTCCGAATCAGGACAAAGCCTGCAGCACACACATCATGCACAAGCTATACATAACCAAAAACAAAGCACATAAGCAAGTAAGCTAACTCAACTCGTACCTGTGACGACGTCACTTTGCTTAATCGCTTCCTGTTGGCCAAGTTGATAGATTCGGGGCTGCACCTGAGACGCAGAGGAATCAACCACCGCTTTGCCCTTCTCAGCATAAGACGCACCCGTCTTCTTTTCCCCTTTGGGCTGCATAACCAGGCAGTCACGAGCTATATGCCCCACCCAGCCACAGTTATAGCATGTACGAGCATCCGGCCTTGATGTCGCTCCCGACACAACGGTCGTAGTCACTTGCCCAGACGGCTTGGACCTCTTGCCCCCTTTCTTCTGGTAAAACGATTTGCTCGCGCGTGGTGCTTGAACCTCTGGCTTTGACACAACCAAGCCCTTGTTCCCTTGCACTCGCCTCATGTCCTTCTCCAACGCGCACGCAGTATCAACAAACGCCTGAAACCCTTGGCTCACAGAACTCGAAAGCAGGAATCGCAACTCATCCCGCAATCCTTCATAGAACCGATTCGTTTTCCTTTGGTCATCCGCGAAGATTGTTCCCGCATATCGTCCCAACCTGGTAAACTCAGGCAAGTAGACATCCACACTATCTTCCCCTTGCTTTAACCGTTGGAACTCATTTTCCATAGCAATGCGTTGCGCCGCTGGGACATGTTTTGCCAGAAATATTCGAGAGAACTCCTCAATCGACACTTGTGTTAATTGCCTGCCCGCCAAATGGTGTAGCTCAACCTCGTCCCACCACAACCGCGCCTCCCCTTCAAGCATGAAGGTGGCTAAGGTGACCTTTAGAGTTTCCTCCGCCCTGATCGCTGTCATTATCCTCTTGACACGCGATAACCAATCTTCCGCCTGCGTTGGGGATCCCATTCCCGCAAACGTAGGAGGACTGAAGCTCATGAATTGCTTCAACTGTCGGTCAGTTGCTCGTGGATCTACAGCCTCAACCGGCTCGGGTCTTACATCAACACGAACTGGCACTACTGTCGGCTGCGCTTGCCCGGTCGGCTGAATCATGGCAAATAGCGCCTCAGCAACTAAACGAACAGTTTCCGCAGATGGAGGAGGTGTTGGCACCTCAGCTGGTGCCGCACTCTCATCAGAGCGCTGGGGCTTAGACTGCCCAGCACCACTACGTGTCACCTATAGATGGACAAGACACACATTAGCGAACGTATGCAAGCAAAAGAACACAAAAAGGACGCGCAGATTCCTCAAACAAGAGTTTGTACATTCCTTCATGGACATTCCAGAGTTCATTAGCGTTACAGCAGGTCGCACAAACACGTGCTCGCCACCCCACAAAAGAATTCGACCACGAATTCGAAAGAAGAAGACCGACAAAAGCAAATACCAAAATGTAACGACCCCATCCGTTAAATGACGTATAATAGAAGGTCCGGCCGGGGCCCCACACTATATGCCACAAACAGACGGTGAGGTCACAGGATAATACCAAACCATACGAATCCTAACTCAGAGCATTCTAGCGGAAGCTTTAAGTTACAACTTTGAACTCTCAACCGGAATGTCCAATATATATAAAACCACCTTTGTATATAAAACCATGGAATGTACAACAAAGGTTTGGCCTTAAGACCTTACAGTTCCTCTTTACATACACCATGTTTTACAAACCTCGGCGCGCAGGCCGGCCATACATGAGTAAAAGAGAAATAAGCAACATATTCGCTAGCCTTCAAGGGCTAGCCGCGGCAGCAGCAGCAACAGCAGTAGGGCTTCAGCCCATCACTTACCACTTGGCTCTCCAGCACCTGCACGGGAACAATCCACCCAACCGGTGGAAAACAATACAACGGTCAGCTTTCAGCTGACCCAGTTATAACAATCCTACCCCTTTCTCGGGGCATGAGCATTCTTTCCCTGCAAGCATGGCATCATCAAATAGCAACTATGTGCGCGCAGGCACATTCAAGCCATCACAACTATCGGCCACACGGCCCGACAGTCCGTGCACTCAGGGCACATTCTTGGTGTACCGGAATACCAGGGTCAACACCACCGTCTACACGGTAATTGAGCATTCTAGTCTTTCCGGCGCGCGGGCCTAAGACTCTCATTAGGCGCTCCAACAAAACCTATAACCAGGCTTCCAAGTCGGACGGACCTAACGCAGGTACGGATCAGCCACCCCCCGTTGCTCAAGTCGCCGTGCCACCTCGAATACGGAAGTATCCATGGCTATTTATAGGCGCGGGTCGGTTTCACCTTTCCTGTTCTGCAATCTGCCTTTTCATCGAGTTGCAGCCCAACGGCTCAACCACTCACAAAGTGGCAACACACGGCCACAAGAGTTGCATCCAACCCTCTTCATTTCCTGGACATCGTCCAGTACTTCCTGCCGCACCAAGCAACAGGTAGGAACAAGGCATCACAAGCCATAATCACGGAGCCTTCTCCGATATGCAAACAAGCATCACCAATCCAGACCACGTCCAGATGGGCTTCACACAGCATGCCTAGAGCCGTACTCCAATTCCGGCCTCTAACAAGGGGGACTTCACATATCTACCCCAAGGGACACCACAACCCACCGCACACTCGCGGGGAAGGGTTTTCCCTATGCAATGCAGAAAAGAAGGACTTCACATGTCCAAGGAGGGAGATCGTTACCCTTGTCGATCTCTTCGGAGCCATCGAAAACTAGCCGGTGAGAAAGAACCGCAGCAGCCTTGTCTTCACAACGCCGGCTTCAGCTCACGAATCGGACCACGGGAACTCCGCCGGTGGCTTGCTCTCCTCCTCCTTCTTCTTCTTCCTCTCTCCTTCTCTCTTCCTTAAGCACAAATGAAGAATGACTCTTCATCCTTCCTTCACGGAGTTAATCCAGCCAGGAAACAACCTGAGCCCTTGGATCAAAAGAGAGAATCTGAACGGCCACGATCTGCCCAAAAAACTCTATTTTTGGCTGACACGGCCTGTGACACGCCCGTGTCACAGGCCGTGTACCCTTAAGCGGCACACGCGGTATTGAACCGACTGAACAACACGGGTATCGACACGCCCGTTTCGAACCTGACACGCCCGTGTCATTCTTGAGACACGCCCGTGTCTCCTGTTACACGGTACTCACTGATTTCCAAAACCAGTACACGGGTCGGAACACGGCAGCTGACACGCCCGTGTCCAGCCTGACACGCCCGTGTTCAAGGCCGTGTTCAAGGCCGTGTTCGGCTCTGACTCGAATAGGCCAATTTCGAAAAATAATTCGCACACGCCCTGGGACACGCCCGTGTCGAAGGCCGTGTCCCAGGCTCGACGCTCGTCGACTCTCAGTCGTCGACTAACCTGAACACGCCCTGGGACACGCCCGTGTCCCAGGCCGTGTACACCCGACACGCCCTGGGACACGCCCGTGTCCCAGGCCGTGTAAAACATCCTGCTACTCAAATTTTCTATTGAGTCTCTTTGGGGTCTTTTTGGGGTGTTACATGATCATCCTAGTATTGAGAGCCCTCCCCAAACTACGATCCCCGTCGTGTTAGATCCTACGATTACACCTACTGATATACCTGAGATATCTGAGGATCCTGTGAGTGAGGATTTTTCTATTGTTATTTGTAATCCTGAATTAATGGATGTCTCGACTGATTGGAAAGACTCACCTTTTGAGAGAAGGTTATGTTTGGATGATTTTAGCGCTGCGAATTCGAACGATTGCTATTTGATGTTATTTCCATTACCTGAAGTTCAATCTAAATTTAAATTTTCGCGGGTTCGATTTTGCCCATTTCTGTGGCCTATATTGATTCTAAATTGGATGACTTATCTAATTTCTTAGAAGAATTTTCATGTGAGAGAGATATACTTTTGGAATACGTTATTGAAGTAGACCCGGATTGTGTCCTCTAATGTTGTCTCTATTGCGTAAAATTGAATATGATTTTGATTCTCTCATGGTTTTAGTTTTTCCGACTCTCCCACCTGATCCGTTGACTCGTTTAGTGGGCCCTTAAGGACACGAGTTTGGTATGTTTGATCTATGTTGTTTTATGTTGCCAACCATGCGGTCCCCTCCTTTGGACATGTCTTGTCGTACCAGTTCTAGTGAGTTGTTATATTTTGTAGCCGGTCTTTTCACCACGCCTCCTGGAATTAATTTCATGTCTCATTTGAAATTCACTTCTCTACATGTTCGGTTATGGTTCTATCCTCTTCTGTGTCTGATACTCTTGCTACTGTTCCTCTGGATGTGGTTCCTCCTTCATATATTTATATACCACACCCGATCGCACGTATTTATCCACCTCCTTATGACGACTGTCATTTCCAAACATTAGTGACAACGGTTAGGCTCCATGAGTTGTATCGCTCGCACACCTTGTCACACCCGAGAGCATCCAACTCTGTTATATATGATGAGCGGTTCTCCTTGGCATATCTTCATGCTAAGGGTGAAAATGATGAATAGAAAATTAGAACTGCAAATTTGGAGCCAATAAAAGTCATCTTTAATTATAAGGCTCTTGTGCCCCCTGACTTAACCCCTTTATCGTCCGTATTTAGGTTGAGTCACGTAGCACATGGGTTCACACTGCATGGTAGTAAGATTCTTAGGCGCATTTTTACAAAGTTATTCAATCAATTTGCGTCTTATTATTATTTATATGCTTGTTTCTCGTCGAATGAGATCGTGCATAGATTTAAAGCACAAGTGCCTCTTGACTTGACTTCGTTACCACTGTCTTATAAGACAAGTCAACTTGCACTAGTTTTTGCCTCTCATGCTAATAAAATATATAAGCACATTATTGAAGCGCTAACCATACCAATTACATTTTTTCAACTTCATGCTAGCTTACATAAAAGGGCGTCTCACTATATTGTTGGTGATTTAGTTTTGGTGCATCTCGTCCCTGAACGGTTGCCTTCGGGCGCTATAGAAAGTTGACGAGTTGGCGAGCTGGACCTTTTTCAGATATTAAAGAAATTAGGAGAATGCACATATCATTTGAAGTTTTCCACTGATTTGGGTATTACCCCTATTTTAAATGATTCTAATTTAATGCCATATGTTTCTCCACCACTTGAATTATCTGCCTATCCGTTTGGGTCCACTTTGTTTTCTTATGGTTTGGGTAGTGTGCTCTTGCTTGGATCGCTCTCTTCATCGGTCTTCACTGTAGGTACGTTTGTTGTTGATGTAGAAAGTTGTTTTCCTTTATTGCCTAATGCTTTTCCAAGGTTCTCCAGGACCACCTTTTGCATGACATTATACTCAAAGATGATGTGCTCTCCTCGCCAAGTGGTGTTGTTTGATGCTACGTGGTTCTTTTGGATAATTCTCTCCTACAACAGTACTTTCAGACCAACTCATCAGTGATTGAGTAGTTTTGAGTGGGGGAGGATTGATGGAGATGACGGTCCTCAACATATTGAAGATGGTGACGACGTGCATATGAAAAAACTTTCCCCGCCTCCAAATAAAGATTTGCGGTACCGTGATGACCATGTGGAACGTCGCCATAATATTCCCCAAGGGCGCAAACCAAATTATTAATAATTATTAATAATTTATTAATAATTTATTAATAATTATTAAATCATTTTTGTGTTTTGTTTTATTTTGCAATGTTGATGTCATGTTGTTTTTTATTCAATATGTGTGTTGTATTTTTTAATGTTGGGCTGCATGTAGCCAAAGTATGTTGTAATCCTATATATAGGCATGTAATGTTCTCATTTTGATTAGTGAAGAATGAAAACAAATTGAAAACCCTTATTGGTTTCCCCCTCCTCCTCCTGCTCTCCCCTATTGAAAATTCGGCTTTGCCCCTCTTCCTCTCTCCTAGCCGCCCCTCTTCCCCTCCCTCTTTTGGCAACTTTTGGCCACCACTCCTCCTCCCCTGTCATTATCCTCTGGCCACCCCCTATCCCCTCCCACTATTCGTCCTCCTATCTACTTCCACCTCTCACCACTTTCATCTCTAAAAGGATACCTAACCTCCTCCTTGAAAACACAAGTTCGACCACTTCCATCCACAATCCCCCCCCCCCCATCACCCTCACCAAAACTGACCACACACATCCTCACCCAAACCCGACCACCAACAAGAAAACACAACCAGCCCCCATATCCATTTGGTGGAAAACTCGGCAAAGACTC
Source organism: Platanthera zijinensis (assembly GCA_039513925.1). NCBI lineage: Eukaryota > Viridiplantae > Streptophyta > Magnoliopsida > Asparagales > Orchidaceae > Platanthera > Platanthera zijinensis. Next base: position 125,684,153 of record CM077085.1, on the reverse strand, counting down.
AAGATCATCCCTTGTGTTTCCAACTCCAGCATGAAGCGACGAAGGCAGACAAGTTTCCTCTCCTTCCGGAGTGACTCTGGCGGAGCCGTTGAAGAGCGATCCAAGTAGAGAAATCAGAATCATCTATTCCGCTTGGGAAACAAAATATTTCTACTATATTTGTTTTTCCCTCTAGTTTATTCTTGTGGTGGAACTCTTGTCGTTAGGTTTTGATTGTATTGAATGTTCTTGGATTTCTTTCATTTGATTTTGTTGTACACCTTAGTTTATTAAAGTTCGATAGGTTTGGCGAACCTTCATTTTTTTTATTGGGAGAGATCTACCATTTCCAAATTGTTATTTTGGAAGATATCTTTTGGTACAACCTTCGCTCGGTCGGACTTGGTTATTCCTTTTTGCTGGAAAGAATTTTAGCCTATCGCCTCTATTCGATCCTAATCGGTTTGGCTACCCATGCGCTAGCATATACTTGATATAATTAATTAACGTGGTGCTGCATAGTACGATTGTGCGAGTAAAGAATTGGATCGTAAAAAGGTATACGTGCTAGTCCGTAGTTTTATTTGTTATCAAACGTGTGAGCCTGCATCACTAGTCAGTGAGTAGGAGCCTGACGGTGGGTGTTGAGCATAAATCGAACTTTTCTCATGGCCAAAAACAGAGCGCTTCCACCATTCCAATCATCCAGTAGGATCATGACGGTGGGTGTTGAATATCAATCGGACATTCATTTTGGCCAACCTTCAGGCACTTCCACCGGCCCAATCAACTAGTAGGAGCCTGAGGGAGGGTGTTGAGCATCAACCAGAATTTCCTCTTGGCCAACCACTTAGCGCTTCCACCGGCCCAATCTATTACTAGGAGCCTGATAGTAGGTGTTGAGAATCAACAGGACTTTCCTCTTGGCCAACCACCATGCGCTTCCACTTGCCAAATCAGCTAGTAGGAGCCTTACGACGGGTGTTGAGCATCAATCAGAATTTCCTCTTGGCTAGCCACCAGGCGCTTCCACTGGCCCAATTAGCTAGAAGGAGCCTGACGGCGGGTGTTGAGCATCAACCGGAGTTTCCTTTTGGGCAACCACCGGGCGCTTCCATAGGCCCAATAATCTAGTAGGAACATAACGGTAGATGTTGAGCATCAACCGGACTTTCGTCTTAGCAAGCCACCGGGCGCTTCCACCGGCCTAATCAGCTAGTAGGAGCTTGACTGCGGGTGTTGAGAATTAACCAGACTTTCCACTTGGCCAGCCACAAGGCTCTTCCACTGACCCAATCAGTTAGTAGGAGCCTGATGGATGGTGTTGAGCATCAACCGGACTTTCCTCTTGGCCAGCCAGGACCCATATTCCTTATATGGAGCAAATGAATCATCAATGACAGATAAGAGTGCGTAAAAGTACTGTTTTATTACTCTCTTTCATGGATAGAAGCATTTTATGTCGTCACCGCTCTAGGCATGATTGAGGTATTACCCCTCCATATTCTGGAGGTGGTATCCCCCTGACTTAAAGGCCTCATTAATTACATAGAGACCCTCCCAATATGGGATTAAACTTGCTGACGTCTCCCGACCTTCTAGCATCATCAACCATTTTAAGACCAAGTCCCTCTCACGAACTGTTTAATCATGATAAGCTTGTCGAAGTACTTGGCCATCCCCCGCTTGACTTCTTCCTTCAAGATTACTGATAGGTCGCACAGCTCCTCCACCATATCTAGGTCGAGCCGTAACTTTTTCTCATTATTGATCCTCCAGTCCTCAGTACCTTACCCAGCCTCAACTATTCGCGGAGTTTAGATCTCAAATTATATCGAGAGTACCACCTCGCAACCGTTGGAGAGCTTGAAGGGTGTTTCCCCCTTACTGTGTTGGGCATGGTTCTTAGGGACTAAAGCACTGAAGGGAGTTGCTCCACCCATCTCCCCTTCAGATTTTCTACTTTCTTTTTCAACAAGTTTACTATGATCTTATTTGTCGCCTCTACTTATTCATTGCTCCGAGGGTGGTGGACTGACGCGAACCTGAGGTCTATCCCAAGTTGGCCACAAAAGCTGACGAACGCTATATTAGCAAACTGTGGCCCATTATTCGGGACAATGGCCTGAGATAACCCATGCTGACAAATGATCCCCCCCCCCCCACATACAAAGTTATGAATCACCTGAAAGGTCACCTTGGCCAGTGCCTTGACCTCCAACCACTTAGAGAAATAATCGATCAAAACCAACAGGAACCTTCTCTACTTGCTAGCCTGGGGGAAGGACCCCACGAGATCCATTCCCCAAATAGTCGAGGGCCAGGGACCAGTGATGCTTCTGAGCCTCTGAGCTGGCAGTAGTTGGAGATGAGCGAACCACTGGCATTTGTAACATTTCTTTGTGAATTCGGCAGCATCTCGGCCCAGGGTCGGCCAAAAATGCCCTTACCTCTCTATTCTTCCTTCAATAGTTCTACTTCCCCAGTGGCTCCCGCACTCACTAGAATAAACTTCCTCTAGGATTCTTGAGACCTCCTCCTCAACCACGCAACATTCCAGAAATCCCTAGATGGTCTTTTTATACAGCTTCCAATCATGCAATAGGTAGTATGTTGACTTATGGTTGAAGTGCTTCTTTACCAGGACTTTCGTGAATTTCCCTATGGATAAGAAAGATGGAAAAGGGTCCATCCATGAGGTGCGATGGCTTGTCTCCAGCTCCCCCTCTTCAATAGAAGGAAAAAATAGGTCGGTTATGGTTCCTCCCACATGGGTTCCAAACTTTGCTAACCAATCTACTCTTATGCATTCTTCCCACATCACATGTCAGATGGAAAATGTTTGGAACATGATGATGATACTCTTCACCTTTGCCAGGTATAACTAGAGAGTGGGATTCCTTAATTCTAACTCATCGTTGATTTGAGAGAACACCACCAGGGAGTCTGTTAGCACTTCAACGTCATGCACCGCCAACTCTCTTACGAGGCGCAACCCCGTTATTACCGCTTCATACTCCGCTTGGTTGTTGGTAATAGGAAAGTGAATAACCACTATTTGATCTATAATCTTTCCTTGACGACTCTCCAAGATAACTCCCACTCCTAGGGAGTGTATTTCCAAGGCGCTGTCCACCATCACCTTCTAAGGAACCGAACGAGTGAGCTCCATATCTGTTACCTCAACCACATATTTGGTTAGGAAGTCGGCCATTGCCTGGGCCTTTATCGAGAGGCAAGAGACATATGATATGTCGAACTCCCTTAGCTCCACCAACCATTTTGCAAGCCATCCTGAGTGCTCCACCCCCTCAAAGATGTTACGGATGGGATAGTGAAAGTGCGGAAGAGAGATCTACCTTCACTCTAGAGGGGGGTGAATAGAGTATTTTAAAATAATTTTCAGTTTAAAAGAAATAAGGCAGATTAAGATTTAATTTATATTTAAGTGTATATGTGCTTGCTATGAAACAAAGATAAAAGAAAAACTAAAGAAACACACAGCACAAAGCAAAGATAAACACACAGCAAACCAGACGACACAAGGAGCTATAGTGGTTCCCCAACAACTTGGGTACGTCCACTCTTCTACCACCCTTGGTAGGAATCCACTCAGGAAGAGTTGATCAGGTGTCCTGACACCAAAAAGCTTTTGATAAGGTGCTCAAAAACCAAAACTAGATTTTTTGATCAGGTGTCTTGCCACCACTGAGTTTTGACAAGGCTCTCAGAACCACACTCAAAACTTTTGAAGGGAGTCTTGATAACCCTTTTACAGCAGGAAAGTAAAAAGTAAAGAGGTTGATGTTGTCTTCTCTGTTCTCAAATCAAATGAGAGAAGCACTAGTGGATTTGATGAAGATGTCAAAGCTCCCCCTGAGATTAGCAGTAGGTTCAGGAGTAGAAGCTTTGCACCGGGTGATAGGCCTTCAATGAGACTTCTCCAGCAAATGATGATTTCAGCAAGACTGAAATGTGAGTTGTCTGGAGACTTGAATGATGAAGCCTTTTAGCACTTGAAGCAGATCTTTTAGTTACAGAAGATGAAAACTTGATTAGAGAATTTTTGTTGTTCTTTTTCAGTAATGCAATTCTTGTGTCTCTTGGTGTTGGTGTTGAATGATCTGTCTTCTTGTGTCTCTGTTTTCTTCAGCTCAAAAAAAATCTCCAAGAGAACTGAGAGAATAATAATGAATTCTTGACTTGAATGGCCGAATAAACAGTCTTGAATGATTTCCAAAAACATCATTTGTCTCTAGGGAAAGTCCATTAGCAATATTCAATTTTTACCTTCCTTGACATTTGCATCAGATAGCTTGAAATGGCTAGGAAATCTTTTGCCATTAATGCAGCAATTAACTCTGAAAGAATTTGAAATAATTCCATAACTGATATTAACTTGATAGCATAAAACGTCGACCTCATCAAGAAATAGTCGATCGGAGATCGACTATGGTCGATCAGAGCTCAGAGTTAATGAAATTAAACTGGAACAGAAATAGTCGATCTGAGCTCGGAGAAAATGGAGATAAGCAACAGACAGAAAGCGTCGACCTTATTTGGACATAAATCGTCGACCTTAGCTTCAACAGAAAACGTCGATCTGAACTCAGGGAAAAAGCGTCGACCTGAGCTCACCAGAAAATGTCGACCTGGCTAAGGCAGAAATCGTCGACCTTGCTAAATCAGAAATAGTCGATCTTGAGCTTGGCAGAAATCGTCGACCTTCTCTTAGACAGAAATATTCGACCTAAGCTTGACGACAAAGCGTCGATCTAAGATCAGCAACAGAGCGTCGATCTAAGCTTGACGACAAAGCGTCGATCTAAGCTCAGCAACAGAGCGTCGATCTAAGCTTGACGACAAAGCGTCGATCTAAGCTTGACGACAAAGCGTCGATCTAAGCTCAGCAACAGAGCGTCAATCTAAGCTTGACGATAAAGCGTCGATCTAAGCTTGACGACAAAGAAATATCTGAAGGCCGGGCGCTGATCCAAGCTCGACGATCGTCGTACTGAAACTCGACGATAGTCGACCTGAGCTCGACTACTTTTAACATTTGTCTCAGCTTTGATTCCTGATCTTGAATGGTCCTGGGGGCAGCTTCAAACCTAAGTTCTAAGCCCTAGACACATTCTAACTTGACCTTTTCAACTATACAACTAGGTCAAATAGATATCCTAAATACATAGTGATCCTTGACCAAATTAGTAATAGGGTGTTCCAACAATCTCACCCTATTTGGGTTAGGATTACTATTTACAGGACTTGGAATAAAATAGAACATCAAATGCAATCAAGCAACAAAAATTAAAGCAACAAACAGCATAGCAGTAATCTGATAGAACCTCAGTAAGAGATTTAAGAAATGAATGAGCCATCTGCATACAAAAATCATTCCTTTTTACTTCCTTTCTTGAACAGAATTTCCCTGTTGGGATTGAGGGATTCCTTCTTTGATCTCCTGTCATCTTCTACACCTAAGGAGGTCTTAGATTTTGCTTTGGGAACCACAGCATCAGGATGCAGCTTCATATAATCTACAGGATCAAAGAATTTCCTTGAAGAATACCTTTCCAACTCTGCTTTTCTTTACTCGGACAGAGTGGAGATGTTTGAGGTGTCCTTGCCTTGCTCTCTTGCCTTCTTCAGCTGGTCCAAGGCAGCAAGTTCTTTCATCCTGGCAATCCAGGAAATAGTATTATTTTCAGGATCCTCAAAAGGAATAAGAGCTTCATATCTGTTAATGGTTTCAGGAGCAGCAGCAGTTTTTGATTCAACAATTTCTCTGAGCTTATATGGGTAAGGACCTTGAGATGTGTCAAGTTGCCTTTGTCCTTCCCTTTGAGTTCTGTAGTCTCTTTGATTACCTCTATACTGTACTCTTCTGGACTGATTGCCTCTTTGATAATGCCCTCTAGGAGGATATCTTTGAGATGGTTGAGAAGGGCTTTGCTTTGGAGACGAAGGTAGAGAAGCTGAGCCTCCACCTGATCCAGAATCTGGAGGAGGAGGAGGGGAGGCTGAAACTTAGAGGAGCCTTTCTCATACCAGTCAAATTTTCTCTTTTTCTTCATTTCCTTCAATTGATTTTTCGAGTATTCCATCCACGGCTCAGTAATTTGGCAATCATGCAATATATAGTAGGGTACATAATTTGAATCCTTGGCTTTTTCGAGAGGAACTCTTTTCAGAGCTTTGCTTCTTGCTTTTCTTTTCCTTACAATAGTACCATAAGAGTCATCAGATTCTGTTTGGAACTGATCACTTTCAGAAAAGAGGTTGATCATACAGATCGTCGATCCTTCTTATATAATCTTATTGATCTTTGAGCTTTTCAGAGACAGCAGGAGCAAGAGGAGAAGGTACAGCAGCAGAACAAACAGTATTAGCAGGAGTAGAAACATCAACAATCATATTATCAGCATCAGAAATCTCAGTAGACAAAACAACAATCATAACTTCATCATCAGCAGCAGCAGCAGCACAAACAGAACCAACATCCACAGTTATAAGAGAATTGACATAAGATTCAATTATACTGGGATCACATATTGAAAGATGCATAATGGCCTTAGTAAAATCTTCAGCTTTCTAAACAGGAACTGGTGCAATTTGATGGTAGATAGAATCAAAACTACTCAGCAGTGACTTGAGGTCCACTGTAAATAAAAGCACTGGAACAGCAGTATCAACAGCAGGCAATATAGCTGGAGGAGCAGCATCAGCTTCAATAGCTTCATAAGGCATCTCCCCCTGGCTTGATGCAGACGGAGCTGGATCAAGGCACCTAAATGAAGGATTGGCTTGTGGAGAAGAGAGAGCGGAGAGTCTGGAGGATAGCTCCTGAATGGACTTCTGGAGTGGAGCCAAGGAGGTCTCCAGCAAAGCCACTAGCTTGGGAGCCAGTAGCTCATATAGCCTATCGGCCAGACTCGGGAGATCCACTTGCTCAAGAGAGACTTGAGTAAAGGTGAATGAAGATGTGGCTGGGACTGAAGAAGTGGCTGCACGACTTGAAGGTGAGAAAGGAGGGATGGATGGCTAGGATATAGGGATGGTGGATATGGATGGTATAGGAATGGAGGTGGATGGTAAGAAAGATGGTTGATCCAAAATATCATACAACAATTGTTGGTAAGAGGAGGAGGATAGAGGATCAAGAGAGGAGGAGGGAGAATCATCCATGAAGGAATCATCCAGAATGGAAGAGTCAATTGATGGATAATAGAAAAGAGGGTGGAATGATTCTAAAATGGTGGCTGGAGGAGATGAAGAAGGTAATGAAGTGGTGATGGGGGAGGAGATGACAGGCTGAATGGGAAAAGAGGAAAGCAATGAAGAGACAAGGGGAGGAGGAGAAATAGGAGCAGAGGAGGAGGCAGGCAATCCCTTAAGAGATGCTGCAGGGGAAGAGACTGATAAAGTCCTTGTGCCTGAAGCAATTGTTACAGTAGCAGCCCTGCTGGGTCTGAGGATCTGCCTGTCCCACTTGCTGAATAGGGCACAGGATAGCCTCTTTGAAGCATTTATGTGCATCCCAGTTGAAATCAGCAATTCTGGGCACCTGGATTGCAGAAATACTCCTAAAATCCTTCCAAAATTCACAGAAGACTTGCTAATCTTCGTCTTGATTGAGTTAAAAATGATTGTTCCCCAATCCACTTTCTTCCTGTCAATAATTGCACCCATCAAGTTCAACTGATACTGCGTGATTGTATCATGCACCGAGTGCTTTGCCAAAAGCACTTTTCCCGTAATGTCGGCGAGAAATTGAAACTCAATAGCCAAATCCATCTTCAATAACCTGTTAGGGTTCGCGGCAGAATAACCCATTCGTTATAACAACGAATTAACTTCCTCTCCAGACAAAGCGAAGGAATCATTTCCAGAACTGAGAGCGAACACTTCCGTCAGGAGATTTGGGGATAGCGGTACCTTCATTCCGCTGATTGTTCCGACAACAGTAGTCTCGTTCTCAACTGTTGCTGAAAACACCCATTCTTTAATCGCATTTGCTGTAATGTTAATTCTGGTTGACATCAACCTCACTAGCTGTTGGTCGCGGCAAAGATTCAGAATGTCCTTGAAGCACTGATCGCTGCCGTCAAAAGAGTCCATGTCGATGTCAAATCTTGTATCGAACTTCATTTTGGAGAGAATAGCGACTGTCGCTGCCATCTATATCTGCAAAAGTTCAACAAACAAGACCAAGTGTAGAGAGTTTTGGAGGGAAGAAGAAAATTTACAGAGAGAATGAAGGAGAAAGTGACAAACGGCGGCCGAAAAATGATTTTATATTAGGGTTTGACACGGAAAAGGAAAAACCGTCAAACTCCGTTCGAAGTTTTCGGCTGACGGGGAAACTGAATAGTCTTTAATGACGTTGAACTCCGTTCAACGCTATTAAATAGCGTCGAGCTCAGCTCGACGGCGACTAATCAGAAGACAGATAGACGCGCTATCTGAAAGCGATGAACTTCGGTCAACGTTTTTAGACAACGTTGAACTCCGGTCGATGCTTTAGGGAAAAGCGTCGAGCTCCGTTCGACGTTTTTTGGAAAAACGTCGAGCGCAGTTCAAAGACAAAATCTAGCCTACAGACACTAGAAAATATGATTTTTTAGCCTAGTTTTGGTCTGTTTTTAGCTTTTGAAATCTTGGGATTTAATTTAAACTTCCTCCATCTAGCATTCCTAACTGATTCAGGAAGAAGGTATGCTTCTTTTCATCCAATGGTTTGGTGAAAATATCTCCCCTTTGCAAATCAGTTGGGATATATTGAAGTTCAATTTTATTTTTCTCTACATTATCCCTTAAAAAGATATGCCTAATCTCTATATGTTTTGTCCTACTATGGAGGACTGGATTTTGTGCTATAGAGATAGCACTAGTATTATCACAAAAAAATTTAGACTTCTCTAAGTTGTAGCCATAGTCTATGAGCTAATTTTATATCGATAATATTTGTGAACAGCAACTGCCTGCAATAATATATTCAGCTTCAGCAGTTGAGGTTGACACAGATGTTTGCTTCTTACAAAACTAGGAGACAATTCTGTCACCAAGGAACTGACAAGTTCCACTAGTGCTTTTCCTGTCTACCCTGCATCCAGCATAATCAGCATCTGAAAATCCAGTTAGTTCAAATCCTGAGTCTTTTGGATACCAGAGTCCTAGATTTGGACAACTTTTTACATATCTAAGAATCCTTTTAACTAGAGTTAGGTGTGACTCTCTAGGGCTTACTTGGAATCTAGCACATATGCATGTAGCAAACATTATATCTGGTCTACTAGCTGTAAGGTACAATAGAGAGCCAATCATTGCTCTATATGTTGTCTGATCAACATGTTTGCCATGCTCATCAGCATCCAATACAGCATTGGTAGGCATGGGTGTTTTCATACAGGATGTCTCAGACATACCAAATTTCTTAACCAATTCTTTAGCATACTTGGTTTGGGGAATAAATATGCCTTCAGCATGTTGTTTTACTTGGAATCCTAAGAAGAAGGAGAGCTCACCCATGCTACTCATTTCAAATTTGGAATGCATCAGGTTGGAAAACCTTCTGCACAAATTTGAATCAGTAGATCCAAACTTGATATCATCTACATAAATTTGTACTAGTAGGGTATGGGACTTATGGGTTCTAATAAAAAGAGTTTGATCTACTCTACCCCTTATAAAATCATTTTTTAGAAGAAAGCATGCTAGGGTCTCATACCATGCTCTAGGAGCTTGCTTGAGACCATATAATGCTTTATGCAATTTGAAAACATGATCAGGATAAGTTGAAGAGATAAAACCTGGAGGTTGTCTAACATAGACTTCCTCTTTGATGTCTCCATTGAGAAAAGCACTCTTCACATCCATTTGGTAGACCTTGAATCCCTTGTGAGCAGCATAAGCTAGGAATAGTCTAATGGCCTCTAACCTTGCAACTTGTGCAAAGGTCTGCTCATAGTCTATTCCTTCTTGTTGAGAGTAGCCTTGAGCAACTAGCCTTGCCTTATTTCTGACAATAACTCCTTGATCATCCAGCCTGTTTCTGAACACCCACTTAGTTCCAACAATGGAGTGATCCTTTGGCTTAGGCACTTGTTCCCAAACTTTATTCCTTTCAAATTGAGGCAACTCCTCTTGCATTGCAATGATCAAGTGTGGATCTTGCTCTACATCTTGAATAGATTGAGGCTCAACTTGAGATAAGAAGCAAGTGTGCATCAGGTTCTGGTTGACCTGATTTCGGGTTTGCACACCAGTTGAGATGTCTCCAATCACTTGGGAGATTGGATGATCTCTTGTTGTTACTAGATCAACAGGGGATTTTGATTTTTCACCAACCTGTGTTGTTGTTTCCTCTTGTGGAATAACAACTGGCTCTTCAGGATGATTTTCTTCAAGAGGTTGAACTTCTTCTTCATCATCACTGCTCTCATTCTTTTGCTGAATAGGTTGAGTGGCTGTATCCTTTTCTTTAACCTATAATCTATCCATACTTTCTGAAATAGAGTGTACCTGCAAAGGTTCTATGGTAGAAGTAGACTTCTCCTTATAACACATGTTAGTCTCATCAAAAGTAACATGAACAGATTCTTCAATTTTACAAGAAGATTTATTATATACCCTATAAGCCTTGCAGATCATGGAGTATCCCAGAAACACTCCTTCATTAGCTTTAGCTTGGAATTTTGCTAAATACTTCTTATCATTATTATGAATATAACAAGTACAGCCAAAAATTTTAAAATAATCTACTTTAGGTTTCTTCCCTTTGAGTAATTCATAGGGAGTCTTACCCTTTAGTTTATGTATTAAACTTCTATTCAACACATAGTTGGAGGTGTTCACTGCCTCAGCCCAAAAGGATAGAGGTAGGTGAGCATCTGTCAACAATGTAGTAGCAGATTCAATTAGGGTTCTATTTTTTCCTTTCATCTACCCCATTTTGTTGAGGAGTTCTAGGAGCTGAGAAAGTGTGCCTGATCCCTTCACTTTGACAGAACTCTTACATAAGAAGAGAATCAAACTCTGTCCCATGATCACTTCTGATCAGGGCAATGTGAGTGTTGAACTCAATTTGTATGCATTTGAGAAACTCTGTCAAACAATTAAAGTTATCAGACTTCTTCCTCAGAAAGAATACCCAAGTGAATCTAGAGAAGTCATCTACAATCACTAAAGCATAAGATTTCCCTCCTAAGCTTTGTACTGTAATGGGTCCAAAAAGGTCCATATGTAACAGATACAAAATCCTAGGTGAATCACTCTTATTAAGTGACTTAAAGCTATTTTTAGTTTGCTTGCCTAATTGACAAGCCCTGCAGAGTCCTTCCTTCTTGTAGGGGCCAGAAGGTAGTCCTCTAACAAGGTTGTCCTTGGAGAGCCTAGCAATGGTTCTATGGTTTAAATGTCCTAATCTTTTATGCCATAAATCATTTGGCTTGCATACTGAATTGAATAAACAAATGTCTGTATGGGCTGAAAGAAAATTTACTAGATAGATGTTACCTTTCCTTTTACCTGTTAACACAGTTTTGTTTTTTTCTGACTTGATCTTGCACAGGGATTTGTTGAAGGTCACTTTATATCCTTCATCACATAGTTGACTGATGCTTATCAGGTTGTGCTTCAGTCCTTCAACATATGCCACTTTCTTTAAAGTGACTGAGCCTATCTGAACAGCATCATATCCTTTAGTTTGGCGAAAATTTGAATCACCAAAAATCACTTTGGGTCCAAGTTTGGTTATGAAGGATGATAGGTTCTCCCTGTTCCCTGTCATGTGCTTTGAGCACCCACTATCCAGATACCATTGTTGGTTAGATACTGGATAGGTCTTCACCTGCACATAAACATTTTATTTGTTTTTGACCCAGTTTACCTTGGGCCTAGGTTGATAGCCTTTAAAATCTGAAATGAAAGACATCCCAGGTTGACTCTTATAACACTCAGGATGATATCTCCTAGGAGGTACTATCCATTTAGTATAAGGGTTGAAACATTGGGATGCAGGACTTCTAGGATTTAATTTAGATTTGCTTCTGAAAGCATGCTCACGGCTCTGAGCTCCGTTCGGAGATCATCGAGCTGAGGTCGATGTTCCTGGGTATGATCGTCGAGCTCCGTTCGAAGATCGCCAGTGCTGAACTTCAGAGTCCAGAAAGCGTTGAGCTGAGTTCGACGTTTCAGCCTTATGTCGTCGAGCTCTGTTCGAAGCTCGTCGACCTCTGCTCGACGCTTTCTACTGAACCATGATTTTCTTTGGCAGATCAGCATTCTTCCTAGCTACCTCTACTACTCCCTTCCCTTTGTCAGAGACAAATTTGATTGGAGTTGTTAATATTGTAGGTTGGCTGGATGAAGCACCCAAGCCTAGTGTACTATTAAGTCTAGAGTTCACTGTGCTTGTGATGTCCATCAGTCTGATACTTCTCCCATTGAGGGATTCTTCAAACTTTTTGGCTTTTGACAGTTCACTTTTTAGTGAAGCTATCTCCTCCATACAACATTCCAACTCCTTAGAGAGTTTGAGGTTATTTGAGTTTAGGACACTGTATTCAGATAATTGATTTCTGAGAGAGATTATCTCTTTCTCAGATTTTAGTAAATCTAAACACAATGTCTTAAATTCAATTTTAAAGTCCTCAGAATTAAAATCAAAAGAATTAATTACCTAGTCCTCTTTGGCTCAAGTTTCAGTTTCAGCTTCTTAATCAGATTCTGGTTCTGCATCTGAGTTTTGCTGAGAGGCATTGATAGCCAACATGCAGAATTCCTTTTCATCAGCATCATCCTCATCATCACTGGAGCTGGATGAAGTTTCAGAATCATCTTCAGTTTCACTCCATGTCTCAGCAACAAATCCTTTCCTTGTGTTCTTGTTCTTGCTGGAGGAGGCTTTGTCTGAGCTGTTCTTCTTGTAATCTTTCTCTTTTCTTCTTTATCTTCTATCCTTTTTGTCCTTGTTTTTGTTTTCTGGAAAATCAGGCACAATGTGGCCTGGTTTCCTGCAGCAAAAGCAAATAATTTCTTTGTTGTTATTTATCTTATCATACCTTGGCTTATCATGTCCTTTGTATGGCCTTTTTCTGAAGTCTTTCCTGGCCAGTTTGTAGAATCTTTTGGCCAATAGACTGACCAATTCCTCATTGCCTGTGAGCTTTTCTTCAGGCAGGTCCTCAATAGCTTTGAAAGCTATTGACTTCTCTTTCTTTATGGCTGGTGAGGCAGCCTTCTGTTCTTCTTCTCTGTTTCTGATGAGCAGCTCATAAGATTTGAGCTTGCCTAGGAGAGCTTCAGTAGTAATTTCACTTAGACTTCTAGCATCTTTAATTGGCCAGATTCTTGAATCCCATGTACTGGGGAAGCACATTAGGATCTTGTCATTAAGCTCATTTAATGAGATGTCTTTATCCCAGGTCTTTAACTCATTGACAATCAGACTCAATCTATTGTACATATCTGCTACTGACTCAGTCTCTCCTTTCTTAAAATTCTCATATTGGGTTATGAGGTGTGCTCTTCTGTCGTTTCTTTCGTCAGCAGATCCTGAGACAATATCTGAAAGTTTGTCCCAAATTTCCTTAGCTGAATTGCATCCAGCTACCTTCTGAAAAATCTTATCAGACATTGTCTGGGCTAAGATGTTCATAGCCTTGGCATCTGCAGTCTTCCACTTCTTTATATCTGCATCTGTTCCAGAAGGAGGTGGAACAACATTTGTACTTGAGCTTGCTGGTGGACTTGGACAAACTGTCAAAACAGAATTAAAAATATCTTCGTCAATAGAATTCATGTATAATTTAATCCTTGCCTTCCAGAGTGCAAACTTTGAAAGATTGCAGACTGGTGGTCTGGTGCTAGCATAGTCTTTATTCTGTGCCATGGTTTTGAATAAAAATAAATATAATACAACTAATAACAAGCCTCTATAGAAGGTTGATCTTTTTCAGAGATCTTTTGGTTCAGGTGTTAGCCTGTACAACCAATCTAGTGAAGATTTAGTTGTTGGACAACCAACCTCCCTCTGATACCAATTGAAAGTGCGGAAGAGAGATCTACCTTCACTCTAGAGGGGGGGTGAATAGAGTATTTTAAAAAAAAATTCAGTTTAAAAGAAATAAGGCAGATTAAGATTTAATTTATATTTAAGTGTATATGTGCTTGCTATGAAACAAAGATAAAATAAAAACTAAAGAAACACACAGCACAAAGCAAAGATAAACACACAACAAACCAGACGACACAAGGAGCTATAGTGGTTCCCCAACAACTTGGGTACGTCCACTCTTCTACCACCCTTGGTAGGAATCCACTCAGGAAGAGTTGATCAGGTGTCCTGACACCAAAGAGCTTTTAATAAGGTGCTCAAAAACCAAAACTAGATTTTTTTGATCAGGTGTCTTGCCACCACTGAGTTTTGACAAGGCTCTCAGAACCACACTCAAAACTTTTGAAGGGAGTCTTGATAACCCTTTTACAGCAGGAAAGAAAAAAGTAAAGAGGTTGATGTTGTCTTCTCTGTTCTCAAATCAAATGAGAGAAGTACTAGTGGATTTGATGAAGATGTCAAAGCTCCCCCTGAGATTAGCAGTAGGTTCAGGAGTAGAAGCTTTGCACAGGGTGATAGGTCTTCAATGAGACTTCTCCAGCAAATGATGATTTCAGCAAGGCTGAATTGTGAGTTGTCTGGAGACTTGAATGATGAAGCCTTTTAGCACTTGAAGCAGATCTTTTAGTCACAGAAGATGAAAACTTGATTAGAGAATTTTTGTTGTTCTTTTTCAGTAATGCAATTCTTGTGTCTCTTGGTGTTGGTGTTGAATGATCTGTCTTCTTGTGTCTCTCTTTTCTTCAGCTCAAAAAAAATCTCCAAGAGAACTGAGAGAATAATAATGAATTCTTGACTTGAATGGCCGAATAAATAGTCTTGAATGATTTCCAAAAACATCATTTGTCTCTAGGGAAAGTCCATTAGCAATATTCCATTTTTACCTTCCTTGACATTTGCATCAGATAGCTTGAAACGGCTAGGAAATCTTTTGCCATTAATGCAACAATTAACTCTGAAAGAATTTGAAATAATTCCATAACTGATATTGACTTGATAGCAGAAAACGTCGACCTCATCAAGAAATAGTCGATCGGAGATCGACTATGGTCGACCAGAGCTCAGAGTTAATGAAATTGAACTAGAACAGAAATAGTCGATCTGAGCTCGGAGAAAATGGAGATAAGCAATAGACAGAAAGCGTCGACCTGATTTGGACATAAATTGTCGACCTTAGCTTCAATAGAAAACGTCGATCTGAACTCAGGGAAAGAGCGTCGACCTGAGCTCACCAGAAAACGTCGACCTGGCTAAGGCAGAAATCATCGACCTTGCTAAATCAGAAATAGTCGATCTTGAGCTTGGCAGAAATCGTCGACCTTCTCTTAGACAGAAATAGTCGACCTAAGCCTGACGACAAAGCGTCGTTCTAAGCTCAGCAACAGAGCGTCGATCTAAGCTTGACGACAAAGCGTCGATCTAAGCTCAGCAACAGAGCGTCGATCTAAGCTTGACGACAAAGCGTCGATCTAAGCTTGACGACAAAGCGTCGATCTAAGCTCAGCAATAGAGCATCGATCTAAGCTTGACGACAAAGCATTGATCTAAGCTTGACGACAAAGAAATAGCTGAAGGCCGAGCGCTGATCCAAGCTCGACGATCGTCGGACTGAAGCTCGACGATAGTCGACCTGAGCTCGACTATTTTTAACATTTGTCTCAGCTTTGATTCCTGATCTTGAATGGTCCTAGGGGCAGCTTCAAACCTATGTTCTAAGCCCTAGACACATTCTAACTTGACCTTTTCAACTATACAACTAGGTCAAACAGATATCCTAAATACATAGTGATCCTTGCCCAAATTAGTAATAGGGTGTTCCAACAGATAGTTAGTCACTAGTCAGATTGAATGTGCCTTGAAGTACGGTCGGAGGCTCCGAGCTGAGATGACCAGAGAAAAGGCCAGCTTCTACAAAATTTGGTATCAAAGCTCCGCCTTTCTCAGGACCCTGCTCACATAATTGATCAATAGCTGTTTCTTTCCCTGCTCATGGACAAGGACTAAGCTCATGACCTCGGCCCCGACCCAAAGGTACAGGGATAGATCTTTCCCCTCCTTTGGTCCATAGAGGAGTGGAGCCTGAGTCAGCTGTCTCTTTACGACATGGAAAGCCTCCTCACACTCCTTAGACCATTCGAATTTTTGTCCCCCCCTGCTGCACTTTAATAAAAGGCGAGCACTTTTCTCCTGTCAAAGAAAGTTACCTGCTCAGCCCTACAAGCTTCCATGTCAGGCGCTGGACTTCCTTTGCATTTTACGGTGACCCAAACTCTATGATTTCCCTCACCTTATCTAGGTTGGGTTCCACCCCTACAGAAGTATGGAGGTGACCCAGGAAATTTATCCTGCTTGCCCCTAAAACACACTTCAGGGGGTTCAACCTCATCTAATACTTTCGTAGGGTGCTGCTCCTCCAGATCTTGGAGATGGGATTCCGCATCCCTACTCTTCACAATGAGGTCATCCACGTACACCTCCAAATTCTTTCCCTTATGCTCCTAGAAGACCCAGTCCATCATTCTCTGATATGTTTCCCCAGCATTCTTCAACCAAAAGGGAATCATTTTGTAACAGTAACACCTATCTCCCATTATAATTGAAACATCTTTTATGTCTGGCGGTGCATCCTTATCTAGTTGTATCCTGAAAAAGAATCTAGAAAATTCATTAGAGAAAAACCAATGAATGAGTCAACCAATGCATCGATTCGAGGCAGGGGATAAAAATCCTTAAGACATGCCTTTTTTAATAGTGAAAAATCGATACACATCCTCCAGTGCCCATCCCCTTTCTTTACCATCACTACGTTGGAGACCCTGCCTAGGTAATGGATCTACAATACCAATCCTGCCTTAAGGATCTTACCCACCTCTTCCCAGATGGGTTCGACCATCTTGTTGGCGGTGGACCTCTTCTTTTGCCGGATAGGGAGGTCATCAAGATCAAGGTTGAGGTTGTGGCAATCCACATCTGCGTCAATCCCTGACATGTCTATCGCGCTCCATGTGAAGATGCCCACGTTATTAAGGATGCACTCAATTATCTTTCCCTGATCTTTCGAGCTCAGCCCCCCACTCACCCGCACTCTCTCCACCCATCCCACCTTGGTAAGAACTTCCATCTCCACCACCTATTCTGTCGTTTCCTTCTCTTACCACTTGGCCGTGGCCCCCTCACTTGGGACAATAGCTTCCTCCTCTTAAACCTCTTCTACGACCATCACCTCGGCCTACTCCTCTAGAACTTCTTCTACTTCCTCCACACTAGCGCGGATCTCTTCCTTATCCACCTCCATCTCCTATTCTTCTTCCAAGGCCTCCTTCCCGGAACTCCTCCATTCTTCTCTCCATCTCCTCAGCTCCTTCTTGACTTGAAATGGTGCTGAACATAGTGACATGGCATTCCCTTGCCACCTAGGGGTCTCCCAGGACCTGGACCTGGATTCCTTCAACATTGAATTTGAGGAAATGGTGGAAATACGAGGGTACGTAGTGGAAAAGAACGATGAGGAGCCTCCCAAAATAGTATTGTAGCTACTAGGAGAATCCACGATGATGAACCTAAAGTTCCTGTACTGGCCCCCCAAGGTGATATGGAGCCCCACTCCCCCTTTCACTTCCTTCCTCTCTCAAGAGAATCTAAACAAATTTCCGTCCAAGGCCCTCACCCTTCAGGGCTCCACCTTCATTGTGTCAAACTCCTTCTTGAAAATGATGTTGGCGAAGCTCCCATTGTCTATGAGGATCTGGTAGACAGTGAAATTTTCTATGGCGGTTTGGATTACTAGTGCATCGCAGAATAGATACTCATGATCTTGCATGTCCTTTTAATAGAAGGTAATCTTCTCTTTTAGGGGTGGGGTTTGGGACATTGACGTATTGCTCCAGCAGTAAATGGTATGGAGACTCAGCTTGCGGGTGGCCTTGACTTGTACCCGCCCCCATGGATCACTCTGATCTTTCCTCGGCCTCCTACGTTGGCCCGGTCCTGGCACTTGTCCTCCTCCTCCACTCCTGGAAGAACTTCTTATATCGACACCTCCTGGCAGGATCACTACTACAGCGGGGCCTGCTCCCTTGCTTCCCTCATCTCCAAGAACTCCGGGTAGGTGGTCGTATTGTGGCCTTCCTCCTAGTAAAAATCATTGTAGGGATACTCCGCCCTGCCTTCCGGCCTCCTCCTGTGGGTGCATATCCTGTTCTCCCATGGCTATCACTATAGCCTGATGCTGGTTTGGTAGAGGGGATATCTGTCCTTTCCTCCAGCACAGGAGGGTTGAACCGGCCTTGCCCCACTTGGAGGTTTACCCCTCCATGGAAACCTCTTCTTTGTCCCTAGTCTTTCCACTCCTACTGCCTCCAGCCTAGCCTATTATTCGGCTTTTGGTGACCCCATATCAGCAGTTGATGTTGCTTCTTCCACTTCCTGGGCTATACCCTCCTTGCCTCCTGTCTCTTGCCACCTCCCGGCTCTCTCACCTACTCTATTGCTCACTTGGCAAGTTTCCTAGCAAACACTGGATTTGACGCTTCTCCCTCGACTTTCTTTACTGCCCTTTCAATCAAATCTTTGAATGTCAGTGGAGGTACACGCTTCAACACCATCTTCAAGAACCCATGTTCTAGTCCCAGAGTGAAGGCTTTCATGAGGGTTTGCCAAGACATCTCCAGAACTTGGAGTACCTCCTCTTGGAACCTGTTAACAAAACTCCCCAGTGACTCCTTCATTCTCTGCTTGATGAGAAAAAGGGACTCCGACTCATTTGACATCTTCTTTAATTTATACACCTAAGTTGGAATCCCTAACGCAGGTCCTCAAAGCAGTATATAGAGCGGGCGGGAAGCTGATGGAACCAATCTCTCACCTTCTCCTTGAGAGTTATGGTTAAGAGCCATCACTTGAAAGTATTCCACATCTACCAGTTTGAGACCACATCCTCGAACCACTAGATGTGTTGGACTGGATCATCTGTTCCATTATTAAAGGACATCTGAAGCTCGTAGAACCCCTTAGGGACTAGGGAGGATGCGACCAGCATGCTAAAGGGACTTCCTTCCCCAGCTAGAAGAGAATGGCGATCCTGCGCCTTCTCCGGACCGATCCTACCCGCACTCACCGAGCAGCGGAATAATGGTTGTCGTGGGAGTTCTCTCTCCCCCACAACCTCCTTCCCATGTCTCCTGACAAGGGTGTTCTCTCCCAGAGTAGGGGCAGCGAATATTGGGATAGAGGGCATCGAGCACTCTCCGCGAGCCACGAGTGCGAAGAGTACGTGATCCCAGACATACTACTTGAAGTCCTCAAACATTCCGAGGGTGGCAAGGGGAGCGGGAGGTAGCGAGTCGGCCTGATAAGATCCTTATCCTTCGCCTCGAGTAATTTAACTCACTAAGGATTTTCTTATGTTGGTCATGCTCCACGCTAACCGCACCAAAAGGTTGAAATCAGAAATCGGCTTTTATGAAATTCGGACCCTAGAAAGGGGTGACCGCACACCTACTTCTCCTTATGAGTCGACTCGACTGAAAACCATAGATTTGAAACTGACCCAAGACTACAGCATGGATGTCCCACCACACACCCGAAAGGTTTTAGAGTGTTTCAACTCTTTAGCCAGTGTTGAGATAAGTATACCTTAGAAAGCGCTACAAGACCAGAGAATGAAAAAGCTTGTTTTCTGAGGTACCCATGTGGATCTATTTATAGATATTTTAATCTGGTCTGTAAATAGTGTAGATTCGCCTTTTTGTTATACTATATGCAACCTAAAGTTGGTCTGCCAACAGAAAAACTCCAATGTTTGGTGAGGCTACAGGCAGACCAAATAACATTAAATATACCACATCTCTGAAAGTGAGAGAAAGATCTACCTTGACTCTAGAGGGGGGTGAATAGAGTATTTTAAAATAATGTTTATAATTAAAAAATGTAAGGTAGTGGAAGATTTAATTTAATTATATGTGTAAGGTGCTTGTAGAAAAATAAAGTTAAAGCAAGAAATAAGAATCACACAGCACACAGCAATAACAAACACATAGCAACCAGAAGACACAAGGATCTATAGTGGTTCCCCAAAAACTTGGGTACATCCACTCTTCTGCCACCCTTGGTAGGAATCCAGCACTGGATGAGTTGATCAGGTGTCCTGGGCACCAATGAGCTTTTGATATGGTGCTCAAAAACTAGATCTAGATTTTTTGATAAGGTGTCTTGCCACCACTGAGTTTTGACAAGGCTCTCAGAACCAGATTCAGAACTTTTGAAGGGAGTTTTGATAACCCTTTTACAGCAGGAAAAGAAAAAGAAAGAGATGATGATGTCTTCTCTGTCTCAAATCACTGAGCGAAGACTAGGGGATTGTTGATGTTGTCAATGCTCCCCCTGAGATGTAGAATGGTTCAGGAGTGAGAGCTTTGCTAGGGTGATAGGCCTTCAGAAGCTTCATATCTCCAGCAGAAGATGATTCCAGCAGATGCTGAAATATTTGGTGTCTGGAGTCCTTGATGTTAAAGCCTTTGAACACTTGAAGATTCAGTAGATTTGTAAATCACAGAAGTTGAAATCTTGATCAGAGAAATTGTGTTGTTCAATCTTCTGTAATGTAATCTAATTATTCTGTATCTCTTTGTATTGTTTGTGTTGATCACTGTATCTTGTGTATCTGTGCTATCCAAATGAAAACTGAAGGAGTATATCAGATATTCTCCTAGACGGCCGTTTAATCAGTCATAAATGACTTCTATAATAGACAATTGTATCTGGGGAAAGTCCTAAGTAATATTCCATTTATTATTTCCTTGAAACTTGCATCAGATTGATTGAAACGGCTAGAAAATCCTTTGCAATCAATACAGGAATTAATTCTGATTATAATCCATAACTATCCTTGAATTTGAATTCTGAAGGCGTCGATCTCTCACAGAAATCGTCGATCTGAGCTCTACAATCGTTGAACTGAGCTCAGAGATCGGATTAACAAAGCAGACACAAAAGGTCGAACTGAGCTCTACGATCGTCGAACTGAGCTCATCGACTGGGAAAGTAGCTGAAAGAAGATCGTCGATCTGAGCTCGAAGATCGTCGACCGGAGTTCGACGACTTAGCAGAGTTGAGCTCAGAGAGCGTCGAACTTAGTTCGATGAAAATTGTCTTTGTTTCAGCTCTAAGTCTTGATTTTTGAATTGTCCTGGGGGCAGCTTCAAACCTAAGTTCTAAGCCCTAGACTCATTCTAATTTTACCTTTTCAACTATACATCTAGGTCAAACCAATTTTCCTAAAAATATAGTGATCCTTGCCCAAATTAGTAATAGGGTGTTCCAACAATCTCCCCCAATTTGGGTTAGGATTACTATTTACAGGACTCAGTAAGAAATACAAAAGCATATACAGAAAAGCAAAATTTAAAACAACATAGCAGAACATATGACATTGCAGCATTCAGATAGAATATCAGCAAATGTTTAAAGATGAATGTACTGTCTGCTTACAGAATTCATTTCCTTTCACTGCCTTTCTTAAATACATTCTCTTTGTTGGGATTGAGAGCCTCTTTCTTTGACCTTCTGTCATCATCTGCACCTAAGGAGGTTTGAGATCTTGGCCTTGGAACTACAGCCTCAGGATGCAGTTTCATGTAATCCTCTGGGTCAAAGAACTTCCTTGAAGCATATTTCTGCAGCTCTGCCTTTCTTTGCTCTGAAAAAGTTTAGATGTTGGAAGTATCTTTACCTTGTTCTCTGGCCTTTTTCAATTGATCTAGAGCAGCAAGTTCTTTCATCCTGGCAGTACAAGATAGAGGATTATTTTTTGGATCCTCAAAAGGAATTGAAGGTTCATATCTATTTATGGTTTCTGAAGCAGTAGATGTCCTTGTAACAATAGTATCTCTGAGTTTGTAAGGGAAAGTACCTTGAGTTGAGTCCATATGTCTTTGTTCGTCCCTTTGCTGTCTAGAATAAGTTCTATATTCTCTCTGACTTCCTCTGTGTTGACCTCTTCTAGACTGATAACTTTTCTGATATTGTCCTCTGGGATGATATCTCTTGGAAGATTGGGAGGAGCTTTTCTTTGAAGAAGAGGTTTGAAAGGCTGAGCCTCCACCTGATCCTGAGTCTGGAGGAGGAGGAGGAGGCTGATCCTTGGAGGACCCTTTCTCATACTTATCCAGTTTCCTTTTCTTTTTCATAGCCTTTAACTGATTCTTAGAAAATTGCATCTAGGGCTCTGTAATCTGACAGTCATGCATAATATAATATGGTATGTCATTTGCATCTTTGGCCTTGGCAGGAGGAACTCTCATCATAGATTTGCTTCTAGCTTTCCTCTTTTTGGCAATGGTGCCAGCAGAGTCATCAGATTCAGTACTGAACTTGTCACTATCAGAACTCTGTGGTCTGTCATATAGATCATCTATTCTCTTGATGTATTCCTCTTGGATTATTGATTTCTCAGGAGCAACAGGAGCAGGAAGTGTTGGGACAGCAACAGGAACTTCAGCAGGAGCAGATGAAACAACAGGAGTCTCAGAGACTTTTTCTTCCAAAAAACTAGCAATTTCTTTAGCAGTAGCAGTATCAGCATCAGCAGACAGCATTTCAATGTCCGTAGATTCAACAGATATAACAGCAGCAGCAGCAGCAGTACAAATAGAAGCAGCAACATCCTCAGCCTTAAGAGAATTGACATATGATATAATCAGGCTGGGATCACATTCTAAAATAGGCACAATGGACTTAGTGAGGTCTTCAACTACCTGAGTTGGTAAATATCTTCTGTGAAGAATATCAAAAGCACACAACAGTGACCTGAGGTCCACTATAAACACTGGTACTGGAGCAGCAGCAGGCACTTCTTCAGCTTTATGAGGCATCTCCCTCTGCCTTGATTCAGTCAGGACTGGATCAAGGCACTCCATTGAAGGAATTGCCTTAGGAGAGGAGATAGCAGACAGCCTGTCAGATAGCTCTTGTATAGATTTGAGGAGTGGAGCCAAGGAGGTCTCCAACAGGGCTACTAGCTTGGGGGCCAGTATCACATAAATCATATCTACTAGAGCTGAAAGATCCACATGCTCAAGGGATACTTGAGTAGAGGTGGAGGAAGAGGTGGCTGGAAATGATGGTGGATTTACTGCAGTTGATGATGTGGTGGATGGTAGAATGGATGGTTGAGAGATAGGGATGGTGGAGATGGATGGTATAGGAGTGGAGATGGATGGAGTGAAGGATGGTTGGGAGAGTATATCTTGAAGTAGTTGTTGGTAGGAGGAGGTAGAAGCAAGCTCAAGAGGAGAGGAAGGTGAATCATCTATGAAGGAGCCTTCCATGATGTTGAAATGGTGAGAGGTGGATAATAGTGGAGTGGGTGGAATATTTCTGAAGTGACTGGAGGAGAAAGAGGTGATGAGATGGTAATGGGGGAAGAGATAGTTATGGTTGAGGTGATTGTAGTGGTTGATGTGGAGATGGAGGTAGAAACAAGTGAAGGAAAAGGAGGAGAGGAGGCAGACAGTTCTTCTGGAGCCGGAGAGGAAGTGACTGCAGGAGTCCTTGTGCCTGAAGCTATGGCAGTCCTGGAAGGTTTTATAATATGCCTGTCCCATTTCCCAAATAGGGAACAGGTTAATCTCTTAGATGCATTGATGTGCATCCCATTGGAAAACAGTAATTATGGGCACCTGGAATGCAGGAAAACCCCTAGAATCCTCCCAAAATTGACAAAACTTTTGTTAATTTTATTCTTGATCAAATAAAAGAAGATAGTTCCCCAATTCAGATGTTTCTTGTCAACTATTGCTCCCATTAAATAGAACTAATACCTTGAGATGGTATCATGTGTTGAGTGCTTGGCCAGCAGCACTTTGCCCACAACATCAGCCAAAAATCTATATTCAACAGATATATTCTTTTTCTACAGCTTATTAGGGTTTACAGCAGAGTGACCCATTCTATCTAACATGGAATCAAATTCTTCACCAGACATATCAGGGGAAATATCTCCAGAACTAAAGTTGATTACCTCAGTCAGAAGAATATGGGACAATGGTACTTGAGTCCCGTTGATCGTGCCGACTATAGTATTCTCATCCTCATTGTTTGCAGTAAAAACCCATTCCTTTATTTCATCAGCCGCAATCTTCATTCTTGTTGACATAATATTCTCTAGTTGTTGTTCCTTGAAGAGTTCCAGAATATCTTTAAAAATTTGATCGTTGCCGGCGAATGAATCCATATCAATATCAAACCTGGTATCAAACTTCATCTTCGCGAGAGCCGCAATGTTCACAGCCATTGAGTACCTGCAAGAAAGTACCAAACACAACCAAGTGTAGTAGATTTTGGAGGGAAAGAAAGAAATTGCAGAGAGTATGAATGCGCAATCGAAGAACGATGACGAAAAATGATTTTTATATTAGGGTTCGATGGCGGAAAGGAAGGATCGTTGAACTTCGTTCGACGATCTGGGCTTCTAATGGAATCTGAAGAGTCTTCAATAACGTCGATCTCCGTTTGATGATACTGGAGAGCGTCGAACTCCGTTCGACGATCATGACCAGAGGAAGATTGCCTAGCGCTTCCTGGAAAACGCTGAACTCCGGTCGACGCTTATTGGAAAGCGTCGATCTCCGTTCGACAATTTTTGGAAAAACATCGAGCGCAGTTCAGAGACAAAAAAGAACCTACAAATAATAAAAAATATAAGTTTTTAACCTAGTCTTGGTCTGTTTTTAGATTTTCAAAATCTTGGAATTTATTTTAGACAGCCTCCATCTAGCATTCCTAACTGATTGAGGAAGAAGGTATGTTTCTTCTCATCCAAAGGCTTGGTGAAAATATCTCCCCTTTGCAAATCAGTTGGGATATATTTTAGTTCAATTTTATTCTTTTCAACATTATCTCTTAGAAAGTGATGCCTAATCTCTATATGTTTTGTCCTACTATGGAGGACTGGATTTTGTGCTATGGAGATAACACTAGTGTTATAACAAAAGATTTTTGATCCTTCTAAGTTGTAGCCATAGTCTAGAAGCTAGTTTTGAATCCACAGAATTTTTGAGCAACAACTGCCTGCTGCCATGTATTCAGCTTCAGCAGTTGAAGTAGACACAGATGTCTATTTCTTACAGAACTAGGAGACAAGTCTGTCACCAAGGAACTGACAGGTTCCACTAGTGCTTTTCCTATCTACTCTGCATCCAGCATAATCAGCATCTTAAAATCCAGTTAACTCAAATCCTGAGTCTTTTGGATACCAGAGTCCTAGATTTGGACAACTTTTTACATACCTAAGAATCCTCTTTACTAAAGTTAAGTGTGACTCTCTAGGGCTTACTTGGAACCTAGCACATATGCATGTAGCAAACATTATATTAGGTCTACTAGCTGTAAGGTACAATAGAGAGCCAATCATTGCTCTATATGTTGTCTGATCAACATGTTTTCCATGTTCATCAGCATCTAATACAGCATTAGTAGGAATAGGTGTTTTCATACAGATGCTTCAGACACACCAAATTTCTTAACCAGTTCCTTTGCATACTTGGTTTGAGAAATGAATATGCCTTCAGCATGTTGTTTGACTTGCAATCCTAGAATGAAGGAAAGCTCACCCAGGCTACTTATTTCAAATTTAGAGTGCATCAAATTGGAAAATTTTTTGCATAAATTTGAATCAGTAGAACCAAAGATAATATCATCTACATATATATTTACTAGTAGGGTATGGGACTTATGGGTTCTAATAAAAAGAGTTTGGTCTACTCTACCCCTAATAAAATCATTTTCCAGAAGAAAGCATGCTAGGGTCTCATACCATGCTCTGGGAGCTTTTTTGAGTCAATACAGTGCTTTATGCAATTTGAAAACATGATCAGGATTAGTTGAAGAGATAAAACCTGGAGGTTGTCTAACATAGACTTCCTCTTTGATGTCTCCATTAAGAAAAGCACTCTTCACATCCATTTGGTAGACCTTGAATCCCTTGTGAGCAGCATAAGCAAGGAATATTCTGATGGACTCTAACCTTGCAACTGGTGCAAAGGTCTGGTCATAGTTTATTCCTTCTTCTTGAGAGTTGCCTTGAGCAACTAGCCTTTCCTTGTTCCTTACAATGACTCCCTTATCATCCAACTTATTTCTGAACACCCACTTTGTTCCAACAATTGAGTGATCCTTAGGCCTTTGCACTAGTTCCCAAACTTTGTTTCGATCAAATTGATGTAGTTCCTCTTGTATATCAATGATCCAGTGGGGATCTTGTTCTGCATCTTGAATGGATTGAGGCTCAACTTTAGATAGAAAGCAAGTGTGCATCAGGTTCTTGTTGACCTTATTTCTGGTTTGCACACCAGCTGTGATGTCTCCAATTACTTGGGAGATTTGATGATCTCTTGTTGTTACTAGATCAACAGTGGGTGTTGATTGTTCATCAACCATTGTTGTTGTTTCTTCTTGTGGAACAACAACTGGCTCTTTTAGATGTTGCACATCCTTTTCATCATCACTGCTCTCGTCCTTTTGCTGGATAGGTTGAAAAGCTGTATCCTTTTCTTTAACCTGTAATCTGTCCATACTTTCTTAAAGAGAGTGTACCTGCTATGGTTCTATGGTAGACGCAGACTTCTCCTTATAAAACATGTTAGTCTCATCAAAATAAACATGAACAGATTCTTCTATTTTAAGAGTAGATTTATTAAATACCCTATAGGCCTTGCTGATCATGGAGTATCCCAGAAACACTCCTTCATCAGCTTTAGCTTGGAATTTTGCTAAATATTTATTGTCATTATTGTGTATATAACAAATGCAACCAAAGATTTTTAAATAGTATATTTTAGTTTTCTTCCCTTTGAGCTATTCATAGGGAGTCTTGCCCTTCAGTTTATGTATTAGACTTCTATTCAACACATAGTTGGAGGTGTTCACTGCCTCAGCCCAAAAAAATAGAGGTAGGTGAGCATCTCTCAACAATGTAGTAGAAGATTCAATTAGGGTTCTATTTTTCCTTTCAGCTACCCCATTTTGTTGAGGAGTTCTAGGAGCTGAGAAAGTATGTCTGATCCCTTCACTCTGACAAAACTCTTGCTTAAAAAGAGAATCAAACTCTGTCCCATGATCACTTCTGATCAGGGCAATGTGAGTATTGAACTAAATCTGAATACATTTGAGAAACTCTGTCAGACACTTAAAGTTATCAAACTTATTCCTCAGAAAGAATACCCAAGTGAATCTGGAGAAGTCATCTACAATCACCAAAGTATAAGATTTCCCTCCTAAACTTTGTACAGTAATGGGTCCAAAAAGATCTATGTGTAACAGATACAAAATCCTAGGTGAATCACTCTTATTAAGTGACTTAAAACTATTTTTAGTTTGATTGCCTAATTGACAGGCCCTGCAGAGTCCTTCCGTCTTGTATGGGCTAGAAGGTAGTCCTCTAACAAAGTTGTCCTTGGACAGCCTAGCAATGGTTCTAAGGTTTAGTTGTCCTAGTCTCTTATGCCATAGATCATTTGGTTTTCATACTGAATTAAATAAGCAAATGTTTGTATGGGTTGACAGAAAATCTACAAGATAGATGTTACTTTTCCTTTTACCCGTTAACACAGTTGTGTTATCCTCTAACTTGATCTTGCACAGAGATTTGTTGAAAATCACATTATATCCTTAATCACATAGTTGACTGATGCTGATCAGGTTGTGCTTCAGTCCTTCCACATATGCCACCTTCTTGAAAGTGACCGAACCTATCTGAACAACACCATATCCTTTGGTTTGAAAAAAATTTGAATCACCAAAATTTACTTTGGGTCCAAGTTTGGTTATGAAGGATGATAGGTTCTCCTTGTTCCCTGTCACGTGCTTTGAGAACCCACTATCCAGATACCATTGTTGGGCCATCTCTGGATAGGTCTTCACCTGCACATAAACAACTTATATGTTTTTGACCCAGTTTATCTTTGGTCTAGGTTGATAGCCTTTAAATTCAGAAAAAAAAGACATCCCTGGCTAACTCTTATATCCTTCAGGATGGTATCTCCTAGGAGGTAATATCCATTAAGTATAAGGGTTGAAGCTTTGGGATGAGGGACTTCTAGGATTGACTTGAGATTTACCTCTGAAAGAAGGTTCAAAGCTCTGAGCTCCGTTCGACGAACGTCGACCTGAGTTCGACGATCTTGGGTCAGATCGTTGAGCTCCGTTCGAAGATCGACTATACCAGAGTTCAGAAGTCATCGACTTGAGTTCGACGATCCAGCCTTGGATCGCCGAGCTCTGTTTGACGATCGTCGAGCTCTGTTCGACGTTTTCTGTTGAACTTGATTTCCCTTAGGTAAATCTGGATTCTTCCTAGCTACCTCTACAACACCCATTCCTTTATCAGAAATAAATTTAATTGGGGTTGTTAATACTATAGGTTGGCTGGATGAAGCACCCAAGCCTAGTGTACTGCTGAATCTTGAGTTCACTGTGCTGGTAATGTCCATCAGTCTGATGCTTCTCCCGTTAAGGGATTCTTCAAACATCTTGGCCTTGGATAGTTCACTTTTCAGTGCAGCTATCTCCTCCCTATAACACTCTAACTCCTCAGAGAGTTCGGGGTTATTTGATTTTAGGACAATGTAGTCAGATAATTGATTTCTGAGTGAGATTATCTATTTATCAGACCTTAGCAAATCTAAACACAGTGTCTTAAATTCAATTTTAAAGTCCTCAGAAGTAAAATCAAAAGAGTTTATTACCTCATCCTCTTCAGATCCAGTTTCAGCTTTAGAATCAGACTCTTGTTCTGCATCAGAGTTTTGCTGGGAGGCATTGATTGCCATCATGTAGAATTCTTTTTCCTCAGCATCATCCCTATTATAACTTGAGCTGGATGAGGCTTCTGATTCTTCTTCAGTGTCACTCCAGCTTTTTGCTATAAATCCCTTCCTTGTATGTTTATTTTTGTTGGATGAGGATCTGTTGTTGTTGTTCTCTCTGGAGTCCTTGTCTCTTTTTCTCTCATTTCTGTCCATCTTGTCCTTATTTTTATTCTCTGGACAGTCAGGCACAATATGGCCTGGTTTCTTGCTTCCAAAGCAGATGATTTCTCTGCTATTGGACTTGTCATATCTAGGCTTCTCAAGCCCTTTGAATGACTTCTTTCTGAAGTCCTTCCTGGCCATCTTATAGAATCTTTTGGCCAGTAGACTTAGGAGCTCATCATTTCCTGTAACTTTGTCTTCAGGCTTCTCTTCTGTAGCTTTGGAGGCTATGGTCTTCTCCTTTCTGATGACTGGAGAAGTAGCCTTTTGTTCTTCTTCCCTATTCTTGATGAGCATCTCATAAGATTTGAGCTTGCCCAGAAGAGCCTCTGTGGTAATTTGACTTAGGCTTCGGGCATCTTTAATTGGCCAGATCCTTGAATACCAAGTGCTGGGGAAGCACATTAAAATCTTGTCATTGAGTTTAGTGAGTGTGATTTCCTTATCCAATGACTTTAACTCACTGACTATCAGACTGAGCCTGGTGTACATGTCTGCAACTGATTCAGCTTCACCTTTCTTGAAGTTCTCATATTTGGATATGAGATGGGATCTCCTGTCTTTTCGATCATCAGCAGATCCTGATACAATTTCTGAAAGCTTATCCCATATGTCTTTAGCTGAGCAGCATTCAGCAACCTTCTGGAATATCTCATTAGACATATTCTGAGCAAGAATATTCATTGCCTTTGCATCTGCAATTTTCCACTTCTTTATTTAAGCATTTGTTCCTGAGGGAGGTGGAACAGCACTTGTGCTTGTGGTCTCTGGAGGTCTTGGACACACTGTCAGATTAGAATTGAAAATGTCCTCATCAATAGAATTCATGTATAATCGAATCCTTGCCTTCCAAAGTGCAAACTTGGAAAGATTGCACACTGGAGGTCTTGTGCTAGCATAGACTTTGTTTTGTGCCATGGTTTTTGGAAAATAAATACAATACAGAAAATAATACCCCTCTATATAAGATTGATCTTTTCAGAGATCTTTTGGTTCAGGTGTTAGCCTGTAAGAACCAACCTGGCTCTGATACCAATTGAAAGTGAGAGAAAGATCTACCTTGACTCTAGAGGGGGTGAATAGAGTATTTTAAAATAATGTTTACAATTAAAAATATAAGGCAGTGGAAGATTTAATTAAATTATATATGTAAGGTGCTTGTAGAAAAATAAAGTTAAAGCAAGAAATAAGAATCACACAGCACACAGCAATAACAAATACACAGCAACCAGAAGACACGAGGATCTATAGTGGTTCCCCAAACACTTGGGTACATCCACTCTTCTACCACACTTAGTAGGAATCCACTGCAGGATGAGTTGATCAGGTGTCCTGGGCACCAATGAGCTTTTGATAAGGTGCTCAAAAACAAGATCTTGATTTTTTGATAAGGTGTCTTGCCACCATTGAGTTTTGACAAGGCTCTCAGAACCAAATTCAGAACTTTTGAAGGGTGTTTTGATAACCCTTTTATAGCAGGAAAAAAAATTAAGAGATCATGATGTCTTCTCTATCTCAAATCACTGAGAGAAGACTAGTGGATTGTTGATGTTGTCAAAGCTCCCCCTGAGATGTAGAATGGTTCAGGAGTGAGAGCTTTGCTTTGGTGATAGGCCTTCAAAAGCTTCAAATCTCCAGCAGAAGATGATTCCAGCAGATGCTGAAATATTTGGTGTCTGGAGTCCTTGATGTTGAAGCCTTTGAACACTTGAAGATTCAGTAGATTTGTAAATCACAGAAGTTGAAATCTTGATTAGAGAAATTGTGTTGTTCAATCTTCTGTAATGTAATCTAATTCTTCTGTATCTCTTTGCATTGTCTGTGTTGATCACTGTATCTTGTGTATCTATGCTATCCAAATGAAAACTGAAGGAGTATTTCAGATATTCTCCTAGACGGCCGTTTAATCAGTCGTAAATGACTTCCATAATAGACAACTGAATGTGGGGAAAGTCCTAAGCAATATTACATTTAGTCTTTCCTTGAAACTTGCTTCTGATTGATTGAAACGGCTAGAAAATCTTTTGCAATCAATGCAGGTATTAATTCTGATTATAATCCATAACTGTCCTTGAATATGAATTCTGAAGGCATCGATCTCTCACAGAAATTGTCGCTCTGAGCTCTACGATCGTTGAACTGAGCTCAGAGATTGGATTAACACAGCAGACATAAAACGTCGAACTGAGCTCTACGATCGTCGAACTGAGCAAAGCGACTGGGAAAGTAGCTGAAAGAAGTTCGTCGATCTGAGCTCGAAGATCGTCGACCGGAGTTCGACGACTCAGCAGAGTTTAGCTCAGAGAGGGTCGAACAGAGTTCGACGTTTCGTCGAACTGAGTTCGACGAAAATTGTCTTTGTCTCAACTCTAAGTCTTGATCTTTGAATGGTCCTGGGGGCAGCTTCAAACCTAAGTTCTAAGCCCTAGACTCATTCTAATTTGACCTTTTCAACTATACATCTAGGTCAAACCAATTTTCCTAAAAACCTAGTGATCTTTGCCCAAATTAGTAATAGGGTGTTCCAACAATCTCGTTAGCCAGTTGGTCTGCAAACAACTCGTCAATCTCTAGGACAAGTCCGGCCCGGCTGCTACATCTCACCTCCCTCTTAGGCAGGTGTGGGTCGGCTCCTGCAGCTTTCCTCCCTCTTAGGCGGGTATGGGCCGGATTCCTGCGGAGCGCCAGTCCCTTATACAGAGGATGGCTGGATACCTGTGGTTTGGCTACCTTTCAGGAGGATGCAGGCTAGCGGCCCTGGCTATCTCGCCTTTTAGGCAGATATGGGTTGGATCGCTCTCGTACTAGGTGGGCGTGGACTGGCTCGCTCGCTTGCTAGGCGGGCACGGGCTAGATTTCTCACCTTCTAGGCGGGCGTAGCCTGACTTTCCACGCTCACCCGTCTGTTTAGGCTGGTGTAAGTCGTGCTATATCAAGGTCCCCCTTCTGCCTTTTTGGATCCACTCGGCAAATACTGGGTTGTACAATTGTTGGCTCTCTTATTTTATGTCACAGTTAGTAAGCCTTATATAATGTTTGTCATAGGTATCTGTGTGAGATTTCAGGTTGATCTTAAAGAGTCAAATCTTAGTTCTATAAACAGAATTTTAAGATATCTTAAGGGTACACATGAGATAGGATTATGGTATCCTGCAGAACCAAATTTGAATTATATGGATATTCTAATGCAAATTATGCAAGATGTAGATTGGATTGAAAAAGTACCTATGGAACTTGTTAATTCTTAGGTGCTAGAATGATATCTTGGTTCAGTAAGAAGCAGACATCCGTCTCTACATAAACAACAAAAGCAGACTATATTGTTGCTGGAAGCAATTGTTCATAGATTTTATGGATGCATACTAATTTACTTGATTAGAACTTGAATTTAACTAGCTCAATAATATTCTGCAATAGTTCAAGTGCGATTTCAATTGCATCAAATCCTATTTCGCACAGCAGGACTGAATTATCTAGTTGTCTACCTAAGTCACCTAGAGGGGTGTGAATATGTAAGTTCTGCATCTTTTAGTGGAATAAACATAATAATAAACAAGCACACAAAAACACAACACAGACAAAGGATTTATAGTGGTTCCCTAGGATGGGTACGTCGACTGTACCGCCTCGCCTATCCAATACTTCGAGATAGACTCGGTTTCTTCACCAAAACTCAAATTATGAAAATCTTACACCTCAGAGTCTCAACTCCTATATACTCGGAGAAAAGGCTCCTATAACTCGGAGAATAATCTCTCCTAAATCGATCCAATAAATAAGGATCTATAAACTCAGAAGTAGAAACTTCCTACAATAATAAAAATGATTTTATACAAGTATATAGATTGAAAGCAATCTTCTTCTTCAGATCTGAGTAGATTCAACATTCTTTCTTCTTAGAGAGTAGATCTTGAAATAAAGGTTGAAGGAGAAGACTTTATGTATACTGGAAAGCTTTGGTCTAAAATCTTAGGATCCAACAGGAACAAGAAGAACCTCTGTAGAATCTGAAAGTAGTGATTTGTCGAATCTATTCTTGTGAGGAATCGCGGATCGTGAACTTCTTGGTTATCAATTTGTTTGATTGTGAGAACTGTAAATCCGGAAAGAAAAAATTGCAGTAGTTCACAATTTGAAATTAGGTTAGGTGCTATTCTTGCGATTCTTGTTGAGTGAAATAAAACCCTTGGTATTTATAGGATTCCTCTGTAATGGCTAAAAATTTAATTCAAAACGAGCTTCCGCGTGTAATGTACAAGGCCGATTTCTTAAAACAGAACCCATTAGAAATTCAAACTAGAACATTCTGCTAAGTTCATTCATCGAGATCACTCGTGCCTTAACCATAATGCTCGACAAATCTCCTAGACACTCAACGAATTTAACGAAAGCATTCGACGGATTACACAAAAGCATTCGACGAATTATACTTAGCCGAAAATGGGACCAAAAAGAATTTTCTGTTAAGAGCCATTTGACCTATCGAGAATACTCGAAAAATTCCAAAAGTGTTCACGTGACGTCTCGACGAATGACACGAGACTTCACGTGAATACTCAACGAATTTAACTTAGTCGTTCTTCAAAAATATTGAAGAAACTATCAGAAATTTCTTGAGTAAACTCAACAAATTCCATGAGTGTTCACGTGAAGTCTCGACGAATGACATGAGACTTCACGTGAATAATTGACAAATTTAACTTAGGAAAATTATGATACATATTGAACTCAGAAACCACCCTTTTCCTTGTATCTCTTATTGCACTTGAAAATGAAGTACACCCTGATAAAGAGATTACACATGAGTCAACACCATGTCATATAAAATGAGAAAATTCATTGCATAGTCCTTTATTTTATGACCCATTGTAATCTGACATTAGTTTGTACTTGGAAATTAAACCTAGCAAGAACAAAACATGAAAGCATTTCAAATACAAACTCAATTTATATTAGTTCAAGGGGGAATTCTTTAAATCAGGTTTATTGTGGGAACAATACCCAACAATCGCCCCTATTTGAAGAAGTCATAACCCTATATACTAAGATGAATTATAAGTAAAATAATCTTAAACATAATCATAAAAAGAGATGTAATGAAAATAACATAAATCTCTAAATCAACAAACTAATAATGTTATATAAAAAGTTCTAAGTAGCATTTCAGAGTACATACACATTAAGAAATTGAGAAAATGAATACTAGATAGTCTTCCCCCTATTCATCTCATATTGCCTGTCAAAGTATGTCTTTGACTTTGAATAACACTTTGGATGAGGAGAGGCATTTGGATAACCTTTCCTATACTTTCTGAAGAGTATCCTCCTCTTCATATTAGCCACTTCATGCTTTTCCCACTCTTCTCTACTATAGTGGATCCTTGTGTCTTTACTTGTCAATTCTACAAGAGTGAATTTGTCAAGGATAATTCCTTTAGAAAATGGGCTCCATACTTCAACAAGTTCCCTGTTTGGGTCAGACCTATGAGTAGAGGAGCATTATCCATACCTTCTTCTCTTGTAAGCTGGTGGGATGGTTCATCAACAAACTCTACATTAATTTCAGCAGCAGTTTCAGCAGCATCTGTAGCAGTCTCTGTCCAATACTGAGTATCTGTCGAATAATTAGAGTAGTCTTATTGAGGTTGAACAACATCAAATGCTTATTCTTACATTCTAGCTTCAGTACCTTGATCTGCTTCACCTAGAGGTTGTACAAACAAATCTCCTTGCAA
Source organism: Platanthera zijinensis (assembly GCA_039513925.1). Classification (NCBI taxonomy): domain Eukaryota; kingdom Viridiplantae; phylum Streptophyta; class Magnoliopsida; order Asparagales; family Orchidaceae; genus Platanthera; species Platanthera zijinensis. The sequence continues at coordinate 125,649,294 of CM077085.1, read as the reverse complement.
CCACTTAAAATTTTCAAAATAATATGTGTTAACACCATAAATCTATTGTTGCATAGCAGCTTCCAGTGCATTCACTTTGCTTTTAAGTTCATCTGCCCCCTTTCTGACCTCTACAGTGAGGGCATTTACAATTGCTGTTCTTGAGAAGAATATTTGGTCTTCAAAATGATGTATGCCAGAGTTATGTGCATTGATTATAGACTTAGTTGTAGCATGAACATTCCTTGTCTCATCAAGGGTAAGAATAATTCCTTTCATAGTATGGAAAATTGCTTTGCTGCCTTGGTTCAGTCAATTATAAAGATGGGATTGCAGTTTCTCAATATTTATCTTGACTTCAACAAGTCCATTGTTCATATCTTTCTCTACCTCTTCTACATTATCAAGCACTTTCTTCAAACACAGATCAAAATGTGCTTTCTACTTTGCAAGCATTACTTCAATTGACTGCATTAGAGGATTATTAGAACTATAGATAGGAATATCTTCAGCCTGAGGTCTTGGAAGTGGAAGAGTTTTTGTATCAATCTCATAGTCACTAGAGATATGTTATACTAGAGATATTCAACCCTGTAATCGTAGATTTGGTCCTTTCCCCATGGCAGGTAACTCAAAAGCCTTTCGCAAAGGCAGGCGAAAAGGATTTTGCCTTGCTAAGCAGAAAGCTCACGGAGTTAGGCGAAAAGGCTCTTGCCTAGTGTGCACCAGGGGTAAGATTACCAGGATAACCTTAGAGGTCTGCATTTAGCTCCTTAGAATAGTTGTGTTACGTTGTTAGCAGACCTAGCTAGGCTGCATATAGCCTTTTGGAACAGCGGGGCTACGCTGTTGGCACACTAGCTAGGCTTTCTCATTCTCTCAAGTCTTTTAGTGATTTCTTAGGTATCCTTAGCTCAACACTAGATAAGGAAGAGAAGATCTCTTAGATCTTCATAGTTAGTGAAGGGAACTTCGTGTTGTAGGCCAGGGTCAGTTCATTAGTTCCTAGCAGCTGGTCAATAGCCTATGTTTGGGACCTAATTTTTGCTCCAACATCTTTGGTGCGGTGAGCGTGGACCGTAGCGGACACAAAAAAAATCTTGGATTAAGCTTCATGGCTAGAGGAGAGAATAAAGGAGATGGATCAGGAGGTTCTCCACACATGGTGAGTGGGGTGATGATGGGGATGCTAGAGGACATAAGGTAGGAAGTCTTGCAAACCATCCAGTTGGCTTTTGCAATGAGAAATGAGTGGGCCACGTGTAATGACCCGGGATTTAGCCCATAGCCCCCCATGGCATCGCTACCGGGCTGCAGCCCAAGCACCCCAACCCCTCTCCAGCCCACTGGCGGGTTGTTGGTGACCGCAACCTCCCTTTGATGAGCGAACTTGACAGTTCAGTTGGGCCGTATGGGGACATCTCCAGCCCCTCTCCAGCCAAGCTCAAATAGTGATGAGAAGTGAAGGAACTCCATAATTAAGCGTGCTTGGGAAAGAGTAGTACTGGTATGGGTGACCTTCTGGGAAGTCCCCGAATGGCCCAGCTTAACTGTCGAGTTCGCTCATGAAAGGGAGGCTGCGGCAACCAACAACCCGCCAGTGGGATGGAGAGGGGCTGGGGTGCTTGGGTTGCAGCCCGGTAGCGATGCCATGGGGGGCTAGTGGCCCAATCCCAAGTCGTTATAATATAAAGTGCACTTTTTATTGTAACGACCCTAGCCGATCCAACGTTATAATGTCACTGATCCCCTCTTGGCGACGTTACCGGGGTGCAGCCAAAGCACCACAACCCCTCTCCATCAACAGGTGGGATGTTAGTGGCCACAACCTCCCTTTAACGAGCGAAACTCGATAGTCAAGAGCGCACCACGGGGAATTCCCAGGAGGTCACCAATCCCAGTACTACTCTAGCCTGAGCACGCTTAACTATAGAGTTTTCCAACATCTCATCAATAATTAAGCTGCAGCTCAATTGGTTATGAGATGTTAGAAAACTACATAGTTAAGCGTGCTCGGGCTGGAGTTGTACTGGGATGGGTGAACTCCTGGGAATTCACCCTGGTGCGCGCTTGACTATCGAATTTCGCTCGTCAAAGAGAGGTTGTGGCCATGAACAACCTGCCTGTTGATGGAGAGGGGTTGGGGTACTTGGGCTACAGCCCGGTAACGTCCCCTAGAGCGGAGCCGTGACATTGTCATGTTGGATCGGCTAGGGTCGTTATAATAAAAGTGCAATTTTTATGTAATGACACGGGTTTAGAGCTCAGAGGCCGCAGCTTGTCTCGCCCCACAACATTCTACCGGGCTGCAGCCCAAGCACCCAAAACTGTCTCCCTCCACAGGCGGGTTATTGGTTGTCACAGCCTCCCTTTGATGAGTCAAACTCGATAGTCAAGCGCGCACCACGGGGACTTCCCAGGAGGTCACCCATCCCAGTACTAATCCAGCCCGAGCACGCTTAAATATGGAGTTTTCCAACTTCTCAATTGGTAATGAGAAGTTGGAAAACTCTATTGTTAAGCGTGCTCGGGCTGGAGTAGTACTGGGATGGGTAACCTCCTGGGAAGTCCCTGTGGTGCGCGCTTGACTATCGAGTTTGACTCATCAAAGGGAGGCTGTGGCTGTAAGACCCCCTTTTTTTTAAAAAAAAAACTCGGGGTCTTAGGCCCAGAGTCGCCGCTTTGCGGTGACACCTTCACGTCCTGAAGGGTCATCACCACAAGGCGCCGATTCTGCCGGCCAATTCGATCACAGAAAGGTAGCACAATATTTGAAGTAAGAGTAATGCAGTCCACAATAATAAATCACACGTATATAAACTCCACGAAGGGAGTGTCCACAGAAAACATCAGAGTACAATGATATTAGAAATATAAGCGCTCATGCCCGGTACATCAAGTCCTCACTACAAAATCACTCAATGCGGAAGCAAAACTAAAACTCTACTGAAGGTCAGGACTCACGGTCCCTGCAATCTAGACTCCAGTGCTAGACTGCACCATCTCCAAGCGTACCGGCCTCCTGAGCTGCTCCTCCATGCTGGCCTCCGCGATCCCCTAATATGATATGGTTCGAAAACCGTTAGTCATAAAGACTAAGCCCTATTATCCCCTACCCCTTACCCCATGGCTCCTAGGTACTGAGCGGAGAGGAAGAAAGGGAAGGACATGAAAGTGGAGATTTAATCAAGAAACAAATGGCAGCGGAACTAATCTAGCAATTCTATATTAATATAACAAAAACAGAAAATAAGAAAGGTAACCTTAACTTATGTGCGAAAGCGCATAAGTCAAGGGATCTTCTGCGAGGCTCCCATCGTATAGAGTGTCCCATACCACCTATACGTTGGGGTGTCGGTTATCAAACAACAGCATGTATATATATTGAAATTAACCTTTGATTTATAAACTTGCCCACACAAGCTTATAGACCAAGGGGTCGTTTTGCAGGTCCTAACGTATAAGCGTCTCATACTACTTATACTCTAGGTGTCAGGGTTAAATGAATCGATTATGCTATGACATACAAGTGGGTATGATGAAACATGCAAGTGCAACTCACACACCTAACTCTGTGCACACAGACCTTTAGTTCCCCCATTCGGAGCCGTTACCTCCCAGGATACCTCCGTAATGGCAGACGGAAGCGGTGGGTTGGGCCTCGCCCACCTCTAAACCAGTAAAGCACTACCGGTCAGACCTATCGTACGCCTCAACGCTTGGTGCACTAAGCGGACGCCTGCGTACTCTTGCCGGCTGGCACACCGGACTTCTGTTGGCAAAGTGCTAACCACACTTGCCGAGTCAGCGTATTGGCGTCGGTGCATCGACCCTCCAATACCGAAGAACCACCACCTTAATTTCCATTCCTTTTTATGCACATGCAAGTTTAATCGAAAACACACAAAAGCCGAGCCGAAGCTCCCCGGACCAAAACGTCCGTCTCCAAACCAACCGAGCCGAAGCTCCTCGGACCATCCCGTCCGTCTCTTAACCAACCGAGCCGAAGCTCTCATCAATCTTCCTGTGCCAACAGTGTTTGTGAAGGTTTCAGCCCTAGTTACTAAGTTACTCTTGTCGGTTTGTTATTACAGTTTATGTTAGCCCAGGACTGCCCCCGGTATTCCCCGTGAAGGGCTCTCAAGGGGCACTAGGAACCAAGACAGCGGCATTACGGCCCGAAGTTCCCTTTCGCAAGGCACTTATTGTTATTGGTTGATCTCCCTTAACCCGATTCCCTTCTCATATTACGATAGACTATCCTAGGGTGATTTTAAACCTTCCACTCTTCGGGGAAGACGATCTTTCGTCGAACCCGAGCACCCCTTAACTCTAGCTATCACCACTTCTCACTACTCTTCATATCATCCTATTGTGATATCATCCACAATAGTCCACCCATACAAAATGATCAACTCCAATGACTTCCTCAGATCATGTCATATTGCATTTCACAAATTTGTTATATGCAGACCGACCTAGACTATATGACGAACTGGTTATGCAACGATCCCAAACTCATCCAAATGCCCTTAATTATTTATTGGAGACTTATCAGGATATAAATGGCCTAAATCCAGAATGTGGTAATTTTTCTAATTTATCTGACATTTAATTAATTTTCCCAAAAATCCCAAAAGCTACCAGTTTGATCATGAACTACCCTAAGTAATCATGCAAGATGTCCAAAAATATTACTATAAATATTATGTTATCCCAATATGGTAAATCCAAAGTATCACAATTTTTCTACCATCAAAAGGGCACTAAAACTATTTTAGAAATAATCTCTATCTTTTGTTATTTATGAATCAAGTACAGAAAATATCCATCCAAAAACTGTAAATTAATTATACTAAGCAGATAAGATATTCAAAATAACATTTGGCCAGGTTTCATAATTTTCCAACAAGTATATCATCCATAATTTATTTTTAAACCATAAAACCCTTTTCTAACATCTGTGAATGAAGTACTAGAATTACTCAACTAAAAATAATACAAAAATTCAGGGGCAACTATTCTGACCTAAAACATTTACCTCGAAGATTTCATGATGTTTCAATGAACAGAAATTTCTATACAATTAAAACATCATTTAGGCCATAACAAGCTTTACAAATGAAGTGCTAGCAATAATCAACATAAAATTCTAAAAGAATTGCTATAAGTTCTACCTGATCCAAAACTCACTCTACCCGAATTTCACAGCTTTTAAGTAAGGTTTAGTGACTGGTTTTACCTATTTTATATTTTACCCTAAAACTAAGGTTAGGGTTTTAAGGTATCTACTTGTCTCCAAATTCTTCAAGATTCCATCTAGACGATTCTTATCAGGCCTTTGTCAACTCTACAGAGTTTCAAGGCAATACAAGAGCAATTGCCCCCATGTCCTTCACAACCCTCAAAACCCTTCATTTAGGGTTTGTGTAACACCCCTATCCGTCACATAGCATATAGCAGTAGGTCCGGCCGGGGCCCGACGCCATATACTACGGACAGACCGGTTGGTTACGCGTTGAAACCACACAACCAATCAGAGCGTCCTACACAACACCTAGCGGAAGCAATTTAATTAAGTTGCAAAAAGATAAGAACCCTGCCACAGAGCATGAATGTCCACTATAACCCAGGAATGAGTACATACACAAAAGAGTACACGACATTAAGGCCTTACAGAAGTGTTCGCTTAACAAAATAGCGTCTTTCATACATCGGCACGCAGGCCGGCCATACATGAATATGAAAAGCTAATATCTAAGCCTTCGAGGGCTGGCGCTGCAACTTGGGCTTTAGCCCGCTATTTGCCGCTCGGCTCCGCAGCAGCACCTGTAGGAAGCAATCCACCCAAGAGGTGGCAATACAAAAGGGCAACGGTCAGCAAAGCTGACCAAATTATAACGACCCCGTCCCGTTTCTCGGGACGGCGGTGCTCCTTCCCTGCATATAAAAGTACCATAGCAATTCTATAAGGTATTCTATTCGCCACAAGTGTCGGCACGCACGGCCGCACACTCCGTGCTCTCAGGGCACTAATCGGTGAACCCGGTCCGGACCCAGTCCGACACCGCGATTCCACCACCATCCCTCGGATGGCAACACTCGTGAGCATTTAGCCCTTTCAGCCGAAGCCTAGGCCCGTTTCCAGCCCCCCGGGAAGTCCCATGTACTTTAGGTCGCTTCTACCGAGACCACTTGGAATGGGTAGAGTTCCACACGCCCGTTGCTCACTTCACCACGGCCATTTAGCCATCGGTGCGGGCCAAGTTTCTCCTCATTCCCACGATCGATCAAAACACGCACATAACCCCGTTATGTACCGATTTGCCCTCCAAGGCAACATCGCGGCGGCAATGCGATTCCGCCCAAGCTTTCCGGGTGCGCCTCGAGGTTAACCCCCAAGGATCCCTGTATGCAATCTACCGCGTAGAAATTTCGGAAAACTAAAATCATCGGCACGGAGTCTTCTCCGGCCATGCAATGCAAACATCACCGATCCGGGTTAAACCCGAATAGGCTTCACACACAATGCCTACACCCGTACTCCGATTCCGGACTCTAACAACGGGGACTTTACATATCTACCCGAAGGGATTCCGCGCCTCAACGCTCACTCGCGAGAGGGGGGATTTCCCCATGCATAGAAAGAAGGGCGACTACACATGCCCTATGAAGAGGATCGTTACCCTCGCATTTTTCCGCGGCGCCATGAAGATGTAGTCGGATGAGAAGCTTCGCCTCGCCCTTGCCTTCGAGGATCCGGACTCGGATCGCGAATCGGTGCTTCACAACTCCTCCGGCGGCCGGATCTTGGGCTCCTCCTTCCTCATGCTCTCCCTTCTCTCTAAACACTTAGAGAGAGAGTGGACCAAAGAAAAGTGAGGATTCAAAGCCCTAATCCCGGCTAATAACTCCCCAGGAGCAGCCCCCACCGTCGGATCCAGATCCAAGGGAACGAACGGCCGAGATTAGATCCAAAATCCCAAAAACTGGGCCGAACACGGCTTGACACACGGCCGTGTGTCTGGCCGTGTAGCTCATTCGCCGATCGACACGGCTCCTGACACGGCCGTGTGCCACGGGCCGTGTTACCTGGAGCTTCAAGACGATCGTCGGGCTTCCAGAACACGGCTGTGTTCGAGGCCGTGTGCCCCACACACGGCTTGAGACACGGCCGTGTGTCTCAGGCCGTGTACCTCTCTGACTCGAGACAGCACAAAAACCCAATAAATCCCTGAACACGGGTAGGCACACGGCCGTGTGCCTGGCCGTGTGCCCCTGTTCAGACCTCCAAAAGCGCCGTTTGATCGCCCCGCGATCATCTCCGAGGTTGGGGTCTTACAACTCCCTCCCCCTTAAGAGAATTTCGTCCCGAAATTAAGAACAGAGACTACACAAAACAAAAACATAACGAGTACCTGAGGGGAACAACTCGGGGTACTCCTCGTGCATTGTCTGTTCTCGCTCCCAAGAGAGCTCCTTGCGCCCGCAGTTATCCCAACGGACCTTCACCATTCTGATTTCCTTGTTCCGAAGCCGCTTGACTTCGAAATCCTCAATAGATATGGGCTTGACTTTCGTTGTCAACCCTTCCTCAACCGGTACTTGATCAGCCGCGATCACCTGCGAAGGCTCTTGCACCGCCTTCCGCAACACAGAAATGTGGAACACATCATGTAATCCACTCAACTCCACCGATAGCTTCAAACGGTATGCCGCTTCGCCGACTCGCTCCAGGACCTCAAACGGCCCAAGGTATCTCGGACTCAACTTTTTCAAGCGTCGAATCCGTGAGACACCCTTGAACGGCTTGATCTTCAAGTACACCCAATCGCCTACCGCGAACTCCACGTTCCAGTGCTTGGCATTGTAGTACTTCGCCTGCCGGTCCTGAGCGATCAACAAGCGCTCCCGAATGATCCGCACTAACGAGGTAGCACTCTCCACCTCCTGCTTCTTGTACAATCTTGCCTCACCCGCTTCAAGCCACGATAACGGCGTGCGACACTTCCTACCATACAGGGCCTCGAAGGGCGCCATTTGTATACTCGCTTGGTAGCTGTTGTTGTACGCGAACTCCACCAAATAAAGATGGTCTTCCCAATGCTTCCCGAAGTCTAGAACGCACATGCGGAGCATGTCCTCCATCGTTCTATTAACCCTCTCGGTCTGCCCATCCGTCTGCGGATGGAAAGCTGTGCTGAACTTTAACTTTGTTCCCAACATCTGCTGCACCAACCTCCAATCATTTGACGTGAACCGCCCATCGCGATCACTCACAATGCTACGAGGCACACCATGCAGCCTAACAATATTGTCAACGTACAACTTTGCCAATTTCTCGACTGTATCATCCTTCCTATGCGGAATGAAATGCGATACCTTAGTTAGCCGATCAACGATCACCCAGATGGCGTCGTTGCCCTTCTGCGACCTTGGCAACCCGTGCACAAATTCCATAGATATATCGTCGAATTTCCACTCCGGTATAGGCAAGGACTTCAGAAATCCTCCCGGCTTTTGGCACTCTGCCTTCACCAAGGCGCATGTTTGGCATTTGGCCACATACAATGCCACATCTTTCTTAAGCCCCGGCCACCAAAACAACTTCTTGAGATCACGATACATCTTCGTGCTCCCTGGGTGGATTGAGTACTTGGTATGATGAGCCTCGTACATCAACTCCGCCCGGAGGTTACCCCCACTCGGGACGCACAACCGATGATCCTTCCTTAACAAACCATCTTCCACCGAGAACTGGGAATTTGACCCATCCGTAGCGGCCTCCAAAAGCTCCTTCATGGAGTCATCTAACTCCAAAGCCTGCCGAACCCGGTCAGCCAGGTCATACTGCACCTCTGTCCAGTTTAACATTGCCTTGGCGCTCGTCTGCTTATCAACGCAACAGATCTCAAGCTCCTCCAACTCCCGCACTAGCCGCTCATCATGCACCGACAACCAGTTGGCTCGGGCGGGGGCCCTGCGGCTCAGCGCATCCGCAACTGCGTTGCCCTTCCCGGGTACATAATGTATCTTGAAGGTGTAGTCCCCCAGGAACTCCATCCACCTCCTCTGCCTCATATTGAGATCCTTTTGATCCAACAAGTATTTTAGGCTCTTGTGATCGGTGTATATATCGACCCTCACTCCGTATAGGTAGTGCCTCCACAACTTGAGTGCAAATATCACGGCCGCCAACTCCAAGTCGTGCACCGGATAATTTCTTTCATGCACCTTTAGCTGACACGATCCATATGCTATCACTCTAACATGCTGCAACAACACGCAGCCCAAGCCGCTACCCGAAGCGTCGCTATACACCTCAAAGCCCTCGGTCCCACTCGGCGAACTAAGCACTGGCGCCGTGGTCAACCGCCTCTTCAGCTCCTCGAAAGCCTGCACGCACTCTTGCGTCCATAAGAATCTCTGATCCTTCCTGGTCAACTTTGTGAGAGGTAACGCTATCCGCGAGAAGTTCTCCATGAAGCGCCTGTAATAGCCGGCAAGCCCAAGGAAACTACGGACTTCCGCTACCGACGACAACACAGGCCACTCCCGTATCGCAACTATCTTCGCCGGATCCACCGCTATACCTTCCCCACTCACTATATGACCCAGGAACGCTACCGAAGGTAGACAGAACTCGCACTTGGAGAACTTTGCGTAAAGCTCATTCCTCCTCAAAGTCTCCAACACCAAATGCAAATGCTTGAAGTGGTCTTCTTCGCACTGCGAGTACACAAAAATATCGTCAACAAAGACGATCACAAAGCGATCCAGGAAATCTCTGAACGTCCTGTTCATCAGATCCATAAACACCGATGGCGCATTCGTCAGTCCAAACGGCATGACCGTGAACTCGAAATGCCCATACCTCGTACTGAACGCCGTCTTTGGGATATCACATTCCCTGATCCTCAGCTGATAGTACCCCGACTTCAAGTCCAACTTGGAGTATACAGATGATCCGAATAACTGATCAAAGAGATCATCAATCCTCGGGATCGGGTACTTGTTCTTCTCCGTCAACTTGTTCAGTTCTCTGTAGTCAATGCACAGCCGCATACTACCGTCCTTCTTTTTAACAAAGAGGACCGGTGCGCTCCAAGGCGACGAACTTGGACGCACATAACCTTGCTCCATCAGTTCCTCCAACTGAACCTTCAACTCCGCCAACTCCTTTGGCGCCAACCTATAAGGAGCACGTGACACGGGTTTGACACCCGGCACGAGCTCGATCGTAAAATCAATCTCTCGCTGCGGTGGGGCTCCGGGAAGGCTATCCGGGAACACATCGGGGTATTCGCAGACCATGGGGATGCTATCCAACGGGGACTTTGGCTCCACAGCCCCCACTATCGCAAAGAACAGCTCTGCACCAGCACGAACCGCCTTCACCACCTGAAGAGCAGACATTAATGTCTTGCTCGACCCCTTAAGCCCCTCGAAAGTAGTCTCCCGCCCTACACCCAGCTTGACCTCCTTACGGTCGCAATCGATCCAAGCCTTCTGCTCTGACAGCCAATCCATTCCAAAGATAACATCGAACTCTACTAACGGCAATAATGACGCTAGCAAGTCGAACTCCTGGCTCCCTATGTGAACCTTCACGGCGCACACTCTGTCCGCACGCATCGAGCACCCATTCGGTAGCAACACATCTAACTTGTCCTTCGCCATCGAAGAAGGGACTCCGATGCGCGATATAAACTGTTCGGACAAGAAAGAATGCGAAGCACCAGTGTCAAACAGTGCTCGTGCCGGACTATCGCTAATCACCACAAAGCCTAAGCAAAAGACATTAGCTTAACAAGCAATAGGTAATAGTGTTCTCAAGTCAACTTGCATAAATTAACTCATACCTGTCACCACATCCGCTTGCTTGATGGCCTCCTGCTGGCCCAAGTTATAGACTCTAGGCTGAGTCGGAGCATAGTGGGACGCGGTCGACTCCACCGCTTTGCCCTTTTCCTCGTAGGTAGCTCCTTGTTTCCTTTTCATCTTTGTGATCCCCGGGTGCACAGAGTATCGGCTACAATGCGCCTCCGTCATAATATCCTCTCGGATCTGGCCTCCTGCGGGTATATATACTCTGCCTCTGAAATGTAGCAATCCATCTCTCAGGGAATAATCTCCTGTCGAACCCTCCTCCAAGGCTCCGAACATCGGCTCTGCCCACGCGTCTGTCCTCTGTCCGTCCCGAATGCGATCCGGAATATCGTCTATGGCCACCATCGATGTCAGATACTCCCTATACAGCTCTGGATCATCCTCGGACACTAGGGATATCTGTATATCTCTGAATGATCGGACTAGCTCCATGGACATAACCTGGGGCCCAGCTTCGGAAGTGGCAGCTCTCCGGCTCAACGCGCCGGCCACCACGTTTGCCTTCCCTGGATGGTAGTGCATCTCATACTGATAATCTGCTAAAAACTCCACCCAGTGCCTCTTCCTGATATTCAGCTCCTTCTGTGTGTCCACATATTTCAGGTTCTTGTGGTCGGAGTAGATGTCGTAGTGGACTCCATAAAGATAATGGCACCAGACCTTCAGAGAAAAAACGACCGCTCCCATCTCAAGGTCATGCACTGGGTAGTTCTTCTCATGGGTCTTCAGCTGGCGAGAGGCATATGCTATGACGTGTCCGTTCTGCATCAGAACTGCTCCCATCCCCTGGTATGATGCGTCGGTAAACACCTGGAATCCTACCTTTCCAGATGGAAGGGCCAGAATAGGGGCTGAGATGAGTCGGTCCTTCAACTCCTGGAAAGCCGCCAGGCACTGCAGGGTCCAAACGAAAGGTGCCTCCTTTTTCGTCAAAGACGTGAGTGGGAGGGCAATTTGAGAGAACCCCTCTACGAACTTCCGGTAATACCCGGCAAGTCCCAAGAAACTTCGTACATCGGTGGCTGTCTTTAACTGCGGCCAATCACGGACTGCCTGAATCTTTGCCGGATCCACCGCCAACCCGGCTCCGCTGATAATATGGCCTAGGAAAGCCATCTCCTTCAACCAAAACTGACACTTGCTGAATTTCGCATAAAGGCGATGCTCCCGCAACCTTTCCAAAGTCAGTGCCAGATGCCGAGTGTGCTCCTCCTCCGTCCTAGAGTAGATCAGGATGTCGTCTATGAATACTATGACAAACACATCCAAGTAGACCTCGAAAACCCGGTTCATGAGACTCATGAATGCCGACGGAGCATTCGTGAGCCCGAAGGGCATCACGGTGAACTCATACAGGCCATATCTGCTACTGAAGGCCGTCTTTGGGATATCCTCCTCCTGGATCCGTAGTTGGTAGTATCCTAACATCAAGTCCATCTTCGAGAAATAATGGGCTCCCTCCAGCTGGTTGAACAATTCGTCTATCCATGGGAGTGGGTAGGTATTCCGGACGGTCAGCCTATTTTGTGCTCGATAATCGATACACAGGCGAAGTGTCCCATCCTTCTTCTTCATGAATAGGATCGGGGCTCCCCATGGAGAGGAACTCGGTCTAACAAATCCTGCCTCAACCAATTCCTGCAACTGAGTCTGAAACTCTGACAGCTCCTTTGGGGCCATCCGATAAGGGGCCCTAGATGCCGGCTTGGCCCCCGGCACAAGCTGTATCTGGAAGTCCTGCTCTCGGTGTGGAGGTAGTCCTGGCCGTTTCTCTGGAAATATGTCAGCGAAATCTCGCACCACCGGGATGTCTGTCACCGACTCCTTAACTTCCGCCATCTCAAATAGAATCTGATAGACCTCCTCTCCCTGCAGATGGGCCTTAACGGCCTGTACCGAAGATAAGAGTATACGAGAGACAGGTCTTATACCTTCAATGATAATGAAAGAGTCCCCGTGTCTCACGGTGATCCTCTTCGCCTGGCAGTCAATCTGGGCATGGTTCCAGTGCAGCCATACCATGCTCAGGATCAGGTCGTAGTCCGTCAGCTTCAAAATCGTCGCTGGAGCCTCGAATGCCTTTCCACCAATTTCTGCCTCCATATTGCAGTGATCCGTGGTAAGGAGCTCAGATCCATCCGGTAGTTGTACCCTCATCCTCGAGCCTGTGAACCGCTCTACGCCTTCCAGTCCTTCTACGAACGTCTCCAACACAAAGGAGTGAGTAGCTCCAGTATCGAACAGCGTGCGGGCCGGCTTGCCGCTGATGAAGACTATACCGGGGGTGATTAGATATCTTAGGGTTCTATAGTGAGTTTTACTTTCCTTGCTAATCTATCTTGTGCGATTCAAAGTTTTAACCATTGAAAAGGAAATTCTATGAAAATAAAGAGGCATTGCAGCGTACCTGCTATAACAAACTTCACAATTTTTATTACCGCTCTTAATAGTAACAAACTTCACAATTTTTCTACGCCACCTAATTCTCTCGGAAAGGGCAAAGCGGCTTTAAGTGTCGTTATCTTGTCTAGTACGTTTCAAACCCTTCACCGGGTAGTCTTTGGGAAGTTCGGGAGTTAATCTTTAAAAAAAAACCTATTTCAAAAAAAATCTAGCTTTTCTATCTTTTTTATTTTATTTCTCTTTCTTCTCTTCTCTTCTTTTAGTGCATGACCCGCGGGAGTCCGTTGGTTATTTGTGACTTGGACCACAAAATTGAGCGTACTCTTCGGAGAAGATCGCTATTTCAAGGTCAACCTATCCAAGTGTCTGTTGAGGACTCCGAGTCAATCTCTACTCTAAGAAAGGAAGAACACAACGTAGATGAAGCTTTGCAAAGGACTATGTCCTATTATACACGGTCGAATCTTGAGGGAACAGAATCAAGCATAGTCCTCCCTGCTATAGCAAATAATAACTTCGAATTAAAGCCTAGCATAATTCAAATGGTGCAGCAGTATGTGCAATTTGACGGACTTTAAGATGAAGATCCAAACACACATATAGCAAGCTTTCTTGAAATTTCTGACACCTTCAAGATAAATGGTGTCACAAATGATGCAATCAGGCTAAGACTCTTCCCCTTCTCTTTAAGAACTAAAGCTAAGCAGTGGCTGAAAACTCTATCTAAGAATAACATAACCACCTGAAATGAATTAACTGAAAATTTTTTGGCAAAGTATTTTTCGCCAGCTATAACTACAAAACTTAGGAATGTCATTTCTGCTTTTGGAAAAATAGACTCTTAAATCTTATATGAAACATGGGAAAGATTTAAAAAATTATTAAGACGATGCCCACATCACGTGTTGCCTATATGGTTACAACTGCACACGTTCTATAATGGGCTAAATCAAAGCACAAAGCAAATGATAGACGTAGCTTCTGGCGGTATTTTAAATCAGAAGACCCTGGAAGCAACTCTTGAGCTTTTTGAGGACATGGCCATGAACACTTATCAGTGGAATGTGCCTAGGTATCTCCTAAACAAGCCTGCAGGTATCTTTGAAGTGGACAACGTCTCCCAGCTCGCTCTACAAGTTGAAATATTAAGCAAAAAGATAACGGAGATGACTGCTGCCTCTACCCCTCAAGTATGGGAATCTGCAACTCCTTCCCCCGAAAAATTAGATTTTGTTAACAATATGCCTAGAAATGCTTTTAATAATTTTTTTGCTGTGAATTTTCATCCTCCTGGTTTTATTTTTCCGAATAGTTATAATCCTGCCTTAAGAAATTATCCGAATTATTTGTGGAGTAATCCATCGAATATTATATGCTCTCCACCACAAAATGATTTTTCTGCACCATGACCACCACCTCTTCAAAATTATTCAAAACCTCCAAGCTTGGAGGAGTTACTTTCCAAATATATCGCCACAAATGACGCTACGATAAGAACCTTAACTAGAAGCGTTAAAAGTCTTGAAAATCAAGTAGGACAGCTCGCTAAAATTATTTCTGAGCGACCCGCAGGGTCTCTTCCTTTCAATACCGAGCCCAACCCGAGAGAGCAAGCGAAAGCTATAACTCTTCAGAGTGGGACGCAAGTTCCCGGTATGGTAAGTGAAGAGCCTGAGGCAAGCTCCGCCCCGGCTTTAAAAAATCAAAGCTCCGCCCTCGTTTTAAAAATTCCACCCTCTGCTGAAGAAGTTATCACCCCCATTTTATAAAAATATCTCTCTCCACCACCAATCTTTAAAAATAATCCAAATCTTCCTTACCCTTCCGAACTCAATAAACAACGTCAGGACGATCAATACTCCCATTTCTTAGAGATGTTTAAGCAAATCCACATAAATCTGCCTTTCCATCAAGCAATTTCACAGATGCTAAAGTACGCCAAGTATCTTAAAAACCTCCTGACCAATAATAAAAAGTTAGAGAACCTTTCGCATGTCACGTTAAATGTCAAGTGCTCTGCTGTTTTTACAAACGGTTTGCCGAAGAAAATCAGTGACCCGTGTAGTTTTTCTATTATGTGTGTCTTCAGTGATCTTTTTGTGAAGAACGCATTAGCCGACTTAGGTGCGAGTATTAACCTAATGCCCCTCTCAATGTTTAAAATGTTAGGAATTGGTAGCCTTAACCCCACACTCATAAGTATCCAGCATGGCGACAGATCCGTTAAGTACCCGTTAGGAATAATGGAGGATGTTCTAGAAAAAGTTCATCTTCCCAGTGGACTTTGTCATTTTGGACATCGAAGAAGACGTCGAGGTTCCCCTGATCCTTGGCCGATCCTTCCTTGCCACCTCCCGAGCTATCATTAATGTAACCAATGGTAAGCTCTTCCTTCGAGTAGGCGACGACGAAGTCACTTTCTCTTTCACCCCTTCGATTAAGAATGCCTTAGCAAATGATTACTCCTATTTCTTCGTAGATGCCTTAAGTGATGAATCCTCCTATTGTCTCTCCAAATTTGAAAATGAATTTTCTTATTATTGTTCCTCTTCTACTTTTCCAACTGAATTACTACAAGAAAGTGTAGAACGCTCTTATCTTCTATCGTATTTTGAAAAAGAATGTTCTGATTTTTGTTCCTCTTCTACTTTTCTAACTGAATCGTTGTAAGAAGCCGCCTTGGCCACCAGCTCCACCCCTTTTAATTTTCCGTCTAAAAAAATCTACAAAGATCTAGTATTTGAAAAAGAAAGAATTTCTCAAACCTCTTATGAAGAACTCCCTACCCTAGAACTAAAAGAACTTCCTGTACATCTCAAGTACGCCTTCTTAGAATATAACTCCAAACTGCCAGTTATAGTTTCGGCCTACCTCACGGATGTACAAAATGAAAAACTTCTTTTAGTTTTACGTAAACATCGCCGAGCTATTTCTTGGCAGATATCTGATATCAAGGGCATAAGCCCATCTTTCTGCACTCATAAAATTTTAATGGAAGATAATTCGCATAACTCCACTCAACCTCAGCGCCGTATAAACCCGAACATGAAAGAAGTAGTTAAGGGCAATTTTACAAAATTATTAGACGTAGGAATTATCTACCCTATATCAGATAGTAAGTGGGTTAGCCCTGTTCAGGTAGTACCAAAGAAGGGAAGGATAATGGTAGTTAGTAATGAAAATAATGAATTAATCCCAACACAGATGGTGACGGTTTGGCGTATGTGTATAGATTATAGGAAGCTGAATGATGCCACCCGCAAGGACTACTTTCCTTTGCCGTTTATCAACTAGATTTTAGAACGATTATCCGACCATAGATTTTATTTTTTTCTCGATGGTCTCTCGGGGTACTTTCAAATCCACATCTCTCCCGAGGACCAAGAGAAAATTATGTTTACTTGTCCCTTCGGCACCTTTGCCTACCAAAGAATGCTGTTTGGAATGTCCAATGCGCCAGCGACATTCCATCGATGTATGCTCGCTATTTTTGACAAGTACGTAGAAATCATTTTGGAGGTATTTATGGAAGATTTCTCCGTGTTCGGTGATTCCTTTGATAGATGTTTAGAAAACCTCAAAAAAGTCTTAGAACGATGCGAAGAGACTAATTTGACATAAATTGGGAAAAATGCCATTTTATGGCGAGGGAAGGGTTACTTTTGGGTCATATAATTTCTGCGAGAGGTATTGAGGTAGATATTGCGAAGATAGAAGTTATCGAGAAGCTGCCGCCGCCTACGAATATAAAAGCTATAAGAAGTTTCTTAGGTCACGCTGGTTTCTACCGCTGCTTCATAAAGGACTTTTCTAAGATCACCAAGCCCCTTACCCATCTTCTAGAAAAAGATGCCCCATTAATTTTTTGATGACTCTTGTCTTTCTGCCTTCGAATTGATTAAAGAAAAGTTAATTAACGCACTGATTATGATAGCTCCGGTGTGGGACCTTCCATTTGAGATAATGTGTGATGCGAGTAGTTTCGCGGTGGGAGCCATATTAGGTCAACACATATCTAATAACTTCCACCCCACTTATTACGCTAGTAAAATGCTCACATCTGCACAGGAAAATTACACCTTCACCAAGAAAGAGCTCCTCGCTGTAGTATTTGCATTTGATAAATTTTGTCCTTACATTACGTATTCGAAAATTATTGTTTTTACAGACAACTCGGCCCTCAAATATCTTCTTGTCAGAATGGATGCCAACCACGCTTGATTCGCTAGGCCTTACTCCTCCAGAAGATGGACTAAGAGATCCGTGATAAGCAAGGAGCCAAGAACTTAGCCATTGACCATCTCGCCAGATTAGACAATCCCTCTATAGAAAAATTAAATGAAAAATCTTTTAATGATTATTTTCCTGATGAGAAGCTGCTTTCAATTAACACATCTACTTCTCCTTGGTTTGCACATATCGCCAACTATTTTGTGGCTCGGGTGCTCCCAAAAGAGTTCTCCTCTCAACAAAATAAGAAATTCTTTTTTGAGCTGAAGAACTATTTTTGGGAAGACCCGTATTTTTTCAGAGTCTGTGCATATCAAGTGATAAGGAGATGTGTTTCTTATGAAGAAGGAATTGTTATTTTAAAACATTTACATGAAGGTCCGACAGGTGGGCACTATCAAGCTACTCGCACCGCTCACAAGGTGCTTTGCGTGGGTTTTTACTGGCCTTGCCTGTTTATAGACGCGCAAGCCTTTGTGAGTTGGTGTGATAGTTACACAACGGTCGGGCAACATTTCAAATAATAATGAAATGCAGCGAAATTATTTGCTTGAGTGCGAAATTTTCGACCACTGAGGAATCAAATTTGTTGGGCCCCTTCCTTCTAGCTTCAGAAACAAGTATATTTTAGTTGTTGTTGATTATGTTTTACGATGGGCTGAATCCCAAGCTCTTCCTACGAACGACTCCCGAGTTGTAGTCACCTTTTTAAAAAAATTATTTTCTAGATTTGGTATGCCGCGCGCAATCATTAGAGATAGGGGTTCCCATTTCTATAACGCACAATTTTCAAAAATCCTTACCAAATATGGCATTACACATAAGTTTTCAACTGCCTACCACCCCCAAAATAACGGACAAGTCGAAGTAGTAAATACAGAAATAAAAAGAATATTAGAAAAAACTATTTCAACTTCTAGGAAAGACTGGTCAACCAAATTAGATGATGCTTTATGGGCCTACCGAACTGCGTACAAAACCCCTCGGATGTACGTCGTATCGGCTGGTTTATGGAAAATCGTGCCATTTACCAGTAGAATTAGAACACCGCGCTTTTTTGGCCTCAAGATTTTAAACTCTGATCCCGACTCTGTCGGTGAACTTAGAAAATTTCAACTTAATGAACTCGACGAGTGGCGCTCTTATGCTTATGAAAATAACAAACTTTATAAAGAGCGGACGAAGCGTTTACATGATAAGCACTAAAGGCACCCTAAAACCTTTAAGCCGGCTGACCAAGTTCTTTTATATAATTCTCGATTGTGTTTATTTCCTTGAAAATTAAAATCTCGTTGGTCTAAGCCCTTTTCTGTTCTACAAGTTTTCCCTTATGGTACTGTTTTAATTTCTCACCCTGATAAGGTTAATTTCAAAGTGAATGGTCAGTGTCTTAAACTTTATTTCTCATGTGATGATGATCTCATTCCAAACATTATTAAGTATCTACTGCACGAACTCTAGCTTTGAACTTTTGTTTTTTATTAAAAACTATTTTATTTCTAGACAACAATATTTTTGGACAATTCTTTTTGATGCGTAGAGCTCAACGACGCTTTAAACAAAGGCCGCTCTTGGCAGGCAACCCAAGTTATCTTTTTTTGTTTTCTTTATTTTACAATTTTTGCCCCGGATGGCTATGACAAGCTGAAGCTTCTGCGATCGCCTGCTCCAACGTTGTTGAATCCATCACGAAGTCAAAAGAAGAAGCTTGGGGGAGCTGCATCACTAAGCTTTCGCGGCAAATAACTCTGAGGAAGTACCTGTTTTTCAATTCTGTCTTTCAATTCTATACTTTAATTTTCTATCCCTCTCCAATCCCCTTCTTTTGCCATTGAGGATAATGTCCATTTTAAGCTTGGGGGAGGACTTCCTCCTTCTTTTTGCTTAGTGTAAATATTTTTTCTTTTTATGTATATTTTTTTTCAAAAAACCCAAAAAAATGAATATTCTAAAATTCCAAAAAAAAAAAATTTATTTCCAAAATCCAAAAAAAAAGAATATTTCAAAAATAAAAAATTATTTGTTTTTTTTCTTACATTAATAGTTTAGACATTTTTGTATCTCAATAGTACTCCTAGTGTTTGTTTTGTTTTACTCAAAATTTCTTATAAACAACTTAGTTAATTATTATATTTCTAATCGTTTTTTTTAATTATGTTTGATAAGTAAAATATTAGTCATGATGTGTTTCTAATTCACGGTAGCATGTTAAGGTGAAATATTTTTCTAAAACTCGCATTTCTATTATGGTTTTTCCTTCTTTATTTTCTTTACTTTCTCAAAAATTCATAATCCACTATTTTTCTTTTCGTTTTTTAATAATTTTTGTAAGGTCAACTTTTAAATAACATAGTAGATGTGAATGATCAGAGTCAATTATTATTTCTATTTTCAAGATAATTTCATCAATCATCTTTTATTATCTAAGACTTGTTTTTGAAAATTTTCAAATCTTTGTTTTAAATAAATTTAAAAGCGTGAAAATGATTTAGGCCGTTTTTGTTTTCATTTGAGCTTTCCTGCCAACCTAAAAACTTTCACCACTTGTTAGCATCTTTTGAGCCTTTTTCTAAATTTATTTGATAGCTCCTCTTTTCATATCATTTTCTCCAAGAACAAATTTTCCAACCTATCTAATCACACTAGTCTTTTTGAGTTTTATAAAAATTTTCCATGATTATGATAGGTTGTTTTGTGATATTTTTGAGAGAAAGGTTTTGAAAAAAAAAGGTATGTTCAAAAGATATGTTTTTTTTGGCCAATTCAAAATGAAAATTAAAATATTTATGGCCTTTGTTTTGAAAAAAGAAAAACAAAAAAAATGGAAAAGAAAGAAAAAAATATATTTTTTTTAAATGAAAATTTTTGAAATTTTTTTTTTTTTGGTTTAGTGTGATTTTAAGCCTTCACGTTTATCTTTGAATTCCACTCCTAATCATATTCCAAAACCAAATGTTTCTGTCCTATTTAAGTTCATTTATTCACACCTTTTGAATTTTATTTTATAACTAAGAAAAGAAGAAAAGTAAATCTGTTTTCGTTTTGCATTTAAACTTAGATTTTTGTGATTTAGTTGATTTAATTATAATGCATTGCTTGGATCTAGTAACAACTCAATGCATTTTTTTTTTCATTTTCGTTGCTTGCTTTAATCTATTTAAAGAATTTTGTTAAAATTTTAGCTGATTTATTTTTGTTAGTAAAATTTATAAAAGTTAAACCGTATCTAAATAAATGTTTTAGATTTACATTTTGCCTTTTCCCTACTTAGAATTTCGCATGGTACTTGTGTGGGCATAATTAAAACTTTCTGATTAGTCCTATTTTATTTTTATCTAGTTTTTATATTTTTTTCTTGGGGACAAGAAAAGCTTAAGCTTGGTGGAATTCGATAATACGTTTTGTTTTCTTAAATATTATCGTATTTTTCTAGTTTATAATGTACAAATCTTGTATTTTAAGCTTTATTTTTATCTTTCTTATGTTAATTTTATTGCCCCTAACTTTTTCCCCTCTTTTTGCAACTTTTCGAAAAATTGGTCAAAATTTACCGGACACGCCCCCCTATCATGCCCTCACCAAGCGTGACCTAGGTCGTGTCACCCTTTCCAAAGGATTCCAGAAGCCAGAGGAAAATACTAGGAAAAATGGTTGTCACGCCCCCATGACACGCCCTCCTCGGGCGTGTCCCCGGGCGTGACACGGGGCGTGTCGCCCTCTGCCCGAAGCCTGCCACCGTATTAAATTCCATTTCGTCTCAGCACGCCCTTAGTAATGTCACACCCCCTGTTACGGTTGTGACATAGGGCGTGACCCCACCTTTTTTTATGACTGACGGATTTCCGACCAATGATTTCGACGCGACGTGCGTGTCACGCCCCCCTACACGGGCGTGACACAGGGCGTGTCCACCGATGTACAGAAGAAATCATCCTTCCCGCCAGTATATAGAGCCCGTGGTCAACCCCGTACCTATCACACCCCCTGATACTCCCTCCCCGGCAGTGTCGAAGGGCGTGACCAACCCGTGAGCTTTTCCTATAAATTCAGACCCCCCCTTCCATTTCAGCAATCTTGGGTTGAGAGGGGAGGTGCTGCCCCTTTGTTTCTTGGTATTTTTCATGTTCTTCCCTCTCTCTCTTCCTTATTTTTGTAATTTTTCTAATCCTAGCTTAGTTCTTCTTTTGTTTTAGATTTGTAATAGCTCTCTTAATTTCTTTTAGCTTAATGTTATGCTAGCCTAGTTTTCATTTCCATACAAGTATAGCTCTTTCATTTTCATGCAAGTGTAACTCTCATTCTTTATTAATATAAGTGCTCTTTATTACATTGTGTTCTTAATGCTTTACGACTCATCCCCCCTCCTCCACTCCATGATGATTAACTAATCCTCCTTGTACTCGATCTTGATGATCCGATGTTTGAGCGATTAAGTTATGATGTTTTAATTTACTCTTTCTATTTAGGTTTTAGGCCTTGAATTACTCTTGATTTTTCATGGGTTGGAGGTATATTATTGATATATACTCTCCACCTTTGCTTTCATTCTGGGTTAGTCGAAAGGCTGATATTTTAAAGTGAGCATTAAAGAGTATAGGGAGTTGTACGCACCCCTCGAGAGCGGCAGACGTCAAAATCTCCTGGATTGGAGTAAAATCCAATAGTGGGGTTCACCGCGTAAAGCGAGCTTTAGGCCTCCGATTTATACGAGAGTCGGTCGGACCTTCCTAAACTCAGTTGGGCACGACTACGAGAGAAGAGTGTTCAAGCTTTTGGAACCTCCACGGTCAAGGACCTTTTCCCTATTAAGTTTACGTTTTTATCGCATTTCTTTGTGGTCTTTAGCCGAGGTGATTCTTGATCGAGTGCATTTCCATTTCATATTTTCAGCCCTTCATTGTAATCGCTTCTTATAGGCCTTTAATTAACTATAGTAGTTCTCTTTCTAGCATAGTTTTATTTCCTTAATTGAAATTAGTTTCTCAAACCCTAGTTTTTCGATCGATAAAATAATAGCCTTCGTGTGAGTAAGTGTACTCAACAGGTCCCGGATTTCAATACGACACATGTATCCCCTAGCTATAGTTCGATAGGTATACTTGCCTCATTGGATTGCTAGTTCAGTTGCTTTTATTTTCTTCAAAGCTTAGCAACCACCATGCCTTCAAGTGCAAGATCTTTGCATCACTTTGAAGGACAAGGTCAGGGACTAGTTTCAACAACTTCCTGAAAGTTTTATCTATTGCTTCGAATATCTACTCTAGAAGTTCTTATTGAGGTTCTCGACATCAAAGAAGAGGAAGAAGGGGATGGAGTGCTTGTTTGCCATCAAGCAGAAGGCAGAAGAGATGTTTGGACACTATGTCAATCAGTTCTATGTGGAGATCCTTCTAGTTAAGGAGGTTCTGGGGTACACGCTGATGCTCGCCTTTAACCTAGGCTTGAGGCCGGGATTATTCAGCATGGAGCTGCCCCCCCCCCCCCCCCCCCCGTGGTAATTTAAAGAGTTGATGGTGAGGGCGGCGAAGGAAATAGAGATCGAGGTGGCCAACCCATCGTTCGGTAAGAAGTTGGCCAAGTTGGTGGAGGAGGATGTGAAGGAACCAGGAGCAAGGAAGTAGAGAGAAGAGAGTATGAGAGAAGTGCCCCGAGGTTAGGGGTACCAGGGGAAGAACCATGGTTAGGGGCATAGAGATCCGAACAACCGGTTGCCCTAGAGGCCTAAGAAAGGTCCCCCTAGGGGCAGGGGGAGGATTCCAAGGTGGTGAGAACTTTCGCAATCAGTGATGGTTCAATCTGATTTCTTGGAGGCAGGGGCAGAGGGTTCTCCTCCCATAGAAGCAGGATTCGATGGCAATCGCTCGAGTAAGGGGGTGATAAGAAGAGTCAGAGGAGGATGAAGGAGAAGAGAGGGTCGGGTGGTGTTGCCTTTCTGTGACTTCCATTAGGAGGAAGGTCACACGATGACTACCTACCTGGATTTTCTCGAAGTGGGGGAAGCTAGGGGATTGGCTCAATAGTAGCCACCCGTGAGAATTAAGAGAGTTCTGCTAGAGGGAGGAGAAGATATATGCATGGATAGGGTCGACGTGGGGCCCGAGGGGGATCAGACTGATCTACGGGGGAGTAGGGATTTAAGCCAGCTGTAAGGGTAGAATCCAGACACAGTTCAAAAGGAGTGTCTCCTTGACCTCCCTAACTCTCCACAGGAGGAAAAATACCTTTCTCGTCGAAGGATATATCGAACCACGAGGACCCATTCTGCGATGCTTTGGTGATCGATACAGCTGTCAAAAACTTCATGTTCTCCTGAATTTGGGTCGACAACAGGAGCTCCGTGAATGTGTTCTTCAAGAAGGCATTTGATTATATTAAAGTGGAGGCTCGGAGGGTGTTTGCCTCGAACGGCCCCTTGTTTGCATTTTTGGGGAAGAGGATGGAGATCAAGGGAGGGGTCAGACTGCATGTGACACTAGGTGGTGTCGAGGAACTGTTGGTTCGTTATTATTGACGCTCCGAGAAACTACAACGCCGTCTTTGGGCACCCCCTCATCAGCTCCTTTCGATGCATCCTCTCCTCATTTCATCAGTGCCTCAAATTCAGTAGTGGTGGAGTCTAGGACCGAATCAGAGTTTATCCGAAGGTGGTGAGGAAGTGTTATGTGACAGTCATCAAGACCATATCCTAGATGGCAGAAGTGGAGGAGTTGGAGGAGTTGGCAGCGCAGGAGGAGGTTGTGAAAGTGAGGGATAGATATACTGTACACTATAGGGGGTGAATAGGGAATTTTAAAATCTTGATTTAGTTTTATAGCGGATTTAAAAACTAGTTATATATAAATATAAAGAAGCAATCACAACACAAAAAAAATTTATAACAATCACAGATGACACAAGGAAATTATATTGGTTCCCCAATAAATCTGGGTTCATCCACTCTTCTACAACCCCTGTAGGCATCCACTATAGGTTGTTGATCAGGTTCCCTTCACCACAAGTTTTTGCTTAGGTGCCCTGCCACCACAAGATCAATTTTTATAAGGGAGATCTACCAACCCTTTGAGCTTTTGATCAGGTGCCAAAAAATTTACTTAATTCTTTTGATCATGAGACTTAGAAACTAAATGAATAACTTTTGAAGGGAGTTAAGAACCTTGTACACAGTTTATGAAAATAAACAAAAAGAATGTTGGTGTCTTCTCTGTCAAAAATCTCTTAGAAGACTAGTGGATGTCTAAGACGAAAGCTCCCTTTTATTTGAGTAGAGTTTATGATCAGGAGAGGGAGTCCATTCTTCAGGGTGTAGGCCTTCTTGTATTTGAGAGATAAATACTTTGCACAAGCAAAGACTGAAGATCTAATTCTGTAAGAGTGTGTGTTGATATGTAAGTCCCTAAGTCAGTATCTCTAAGTCTGTATATATTAGTGAGTATTTTTGAGTGAGTAACCTTTGTGTGTTTTCTTGAGGCAGTAATCTTTTGAACATATATATAGAATATAAAGAAGAATTCAAACATTTGAATTAGTTAATTCTGAAAGTCTGAGAGATTTCCCGAGAATGGTAACTTCCTTGAAAATGGATTAGAATAATAACTTTGTGATAAAGCCATATTTAATGCTGCCTTTAAACAGCTATATTCGTTAGAATATTTTGCATTAAATATCAGAGTCATAGATATCTGTAATAAAGCCTTTAAATCATTCTGCCTTAAGAAAATAATCAGCCTGAAATTAAGCTTGAACCTTGTTCTGCCTTCTATAAACAAAACTGCTTGAAACACTATAAGTAAGTAGTCGAACTCAGCAAGCATTTCGTCGACCTGAGCCTGTAGTTCATCGAGCTGAGCTTGACTTTCGTCGAGCTAAGATTTTGAGAACAGATCGGAGTTCGTTGAACGGAGCTCAAAGTTCATCAAGCTAAGGATAAGCTACATAAGCAATACATTGATTATCCTCCAACACAACAGCCTCGATGTGGTAGCATCATCTTTTATAACGATCGAGACTGGTAAGTCCATCAGTCCACACAGTTGTCCATGTAACTCAGAGTTAAAACTCTGAGTTCGTCGAGCTGAGCTCGGTGATTATCGAACTGCGCTCATCTTTCATCTACCTGAACTCTACATTCGACTATCTGCATTTCTGCTGGAATTCTTCTGAAGGAGCAACAACCCTGGAAAAAAAACCTATGACCCTAGATTATAAAAAATTGGTCAATCTAAACATCCTAATAGTAATCCTAGCCCAAATCAGTAATAGCATTCAAACAATCTCCCCCTATTTGGGTGAGGATACTATTACACAAAATCAAAACACAAAGCATAAAGAATCTAGCATAAAAAAAAATATCTGCCGATATAACATAAGGTGCTTTGAGAGTTATAAACATAATACAGTTATAAGAACATAAAATAATCAAAGACTAAGAGTCTTTCATAGTATCTTTAGAGGATGATTTAGTGAAGACCAGCTTCTTATTGGGATCTACAACTTCCTGTTAACTCATCTTCAGATCTTGAGAACCAATAATTTTCAAAGATGTAGTCCTAGGCACTTATACCTCTGGATGTAGGTTCATGTATTTGTCCACATTGAATAAGTTTTTCTTAGTATATCTGTCAAGCTCTTTTTGTCTGTAAGAAGACATAATTGAAAATTGAGAACTGTCCTTTCCTTCTTCTTTAGCTTTATTAATTTGAGATAGATCAATAAGCTCATTGAACCTTGCCATTCAAAAGTTTGGGTCCAACTCAAGATCATAAGGTGGGGAAGGAGGCCTCTCTGGGCTTGACTGCTGCTGCTACTGTCTTCTTTTACCTGGATTCTACTAGCTGCTGCTATGAGATTCTAACCTTGAAGGTCTGCCTTTCCTATCCTGAGAATATTTTGGATAATGAGAAGAAGGCTTTTGAGAATGAGGAACACTACCTATTGCTCCTACTACTGGAGGAGGAGGAGGAGGAGGTCCTCTCCTAGACCTTAGAGGTGAATTATATCTCTTCATTTTCTTCCTCCTTTTCTGATCATTTTTGGAATATCTTATCCAATGTGGATGATATGGAGTGAGAGTAATCCCATGCAGAATATAGTAGAGAATGTCAGCAGTAGAGGATGGTTGAGGAGCAACCTTTGTAGGAGCTTTCTTTTTCTTGAACTTTCTTTTCATATAACTAGAGTCATCTGACTCATCTGATTCTTCATCATCATCAAAATCTTCTATAGGATGATCATATAGATCATCTAATTGTTAAAGCAATCTGACAGATCAGGAATTGAAGCTACTTGTAGTGTATTTGTAATATCTGTATCTGCTTCTTTAATATGTACATTATCATCATCTTTTCCATATCTTCAAAAAGTATGTCATCAAAACTTAGCATAGGAGTTTTATCCCAAGCATAAGTAGGAGGGGAAGAAACTTGTTCTATAATATCCATTATATTATTAGCTACTACAGTCTCATGGACAAGATTATTGTTGGGAGAAAAAACAGAAAAATTGTTCCTTAGTTGTTCTAGAACCGAAGAACTAATAGGAGTTGTATAACATACTATAGCTTTAGAAGAATTCTCAAAAACTGGAAAATAACTATTGTGTAGAGTATAAAAATCTGATAACAAAGAATTCAAGTTGACTGTGGGACTAATAAAGACATCTCCACCAGTAATAACTTTAGGAATAACTGCTGACTCATCTAAAATAGCATAAGCATATCTGAATCTTGAGGTTGACTAACCACTGCTTCTGCTACCGAAACCTCTGGAACTGATACTGTAGATAGAGGAGCTTCTTCATGAAACAACTCCCCCTACCTAGATCTAGGGAGACAAGAATCTAGGCCCCCAGAATAAGGGACAGAAGAGGAATAGGATATTTGAGAAGAGAGAGCAGAAATGGAAATAGCTAGAAGAGCTTTGGCTTCATCTATTAGCTTTTTCATAGTTGGAGTAATGAATTCAATAAGATTTTATGCAATAGAAGAAAAATCAAAAAACATAAATTCAAGAGTAGTTTGAGTATATGTAGATGCTGGATTTGGGGTGGATGAAGATGGATTATATCTGTTTGCACATATTTGGCAGATGGTGGAAGCTTGAGGAATGGATGATGTTGGAATGTTAGAAGGAGTGATTTGGATAGGTGAATGTTGTGGAGAATGATGTGTTTGTGTTGGTGGAGATGGAGGTAGTAATGAGAAATGAAGAGGAGATGAGAGTAAAGACAGATGAGTGGGTGATGCTAGATGAGATGAGGTGGATGGAATAACTTCATATGTAATGGTGGTTGAGGTGACTGAATCGGGGACTGAGGAATGAGGGAGTCATCATGTGGAGTTGATGACTGAATAGGAGAATGAGGTGGAGATGGTAGGTGAGATTGGGGATATAGCTGTCTAGGGGAATGGCGTGGAGATGGAGGAGGAGAAGAAATGAGAGGAGCGGGGAGTTTTACTAGGGTTTGGAGAGTGGCGTATATAGCCCATGTGTTTTCAGAAGCTATCCTGGATGAGGTAGCCCTTAATGTCTTAGGGATAACCCTCTCCCATATTCCTAATAAGGCAGAGGTAAGCCTTTTAGATGCATTAATATAGGTGGTCTTAGAGACCAGGAGTTCAGGGCACTTAGCCTATAGGAAAATTCATAGTACCCTACCATAACAGACATCCTTCTTATTAAATTTCTTCTTAATTCACTACTAGAAAAATGGCTTTTAGCCACGATTTTTTTGCCTCGGGGGAAAAATATGGCTAATACTAAAGTATTAGCCACAGTTCCTATTCCGTGGATAATAAGCTAGTATTAGCCACGGATGACTAATCTGTGGCAAATAACCCGACTTTTTGCCACAGTTTGCCTCTTTCGTGGCTAATAATCTAGTATTAGCCACGGAAGCCTAATCTGTGCCAAAAGGTCGGTTTTTTTTGTCCCGCACCGCCAACAAAAAGCTCAATTTGGGGTTTATATAGCCCATTCAAAATTATTATTTGAAATAAAATCTGCGCGATGGCGGCGTCAGTGCGGCGGCGGCGGCGTCCGGGAGGTGGCGGCGACGTTTGGGTGGGCGGGCGGCGGCGGTCGACCGGGCGACGGCGGCGGCCGGCCGCGTAGTGGCGGCGGCCGGCCGGGCGACGGCTGCGGCCGGACGGGCGGCGGCGGCGGCGGTAGGGCAGCTGCGGCGGCGTCCGAATATTTTTTATGTTAGGTTTATTACAGACACTTTAGCCACGACAATTGAACCGTGACAAATGAGGAACTTTTAGCCACGCCAATTGAACCGTGGCTAATAACTTTTAGCCATGGATTCAGCATGGCTAAGACTATTATCCACACACGCATTGCCCACGCCCATTTGTCGTGGGTAGGTCGTGGCTAATTGTTATTAGCCACGGTTTTGGACTTTTAGCCACGAAAATCTACCGTGGCTAAAAGTCTATTTTCTAGTAGTGATTGAATCAAATAAAACTGTTACCCAATTCACAGATTTATTATTAACCAAGGCACACATCAACATAAATTATTGTCTGGTTACATAATCATGTGCAGAATGTTTTCGCAATAGAACTTTACCAACCACATCATCCAACAACTTATATTCAACAGAAAAATTCTTCTTTAACAAGTGATTAGGATTTCCCTGATTATGTCCCATTCTATCTAGCATCTAATCAAATTCAGAACAAGATTTATCTATTTCATCTTCACCATTCACAAAACCAAAAATTTCAGAAAGAATTTCTTGTGATAAAGTAACCACATTTCCAAAGATTGATCCAGTAACTATTGTCCGACCAAGAAACCTTGGAGTGTGAACACATTCTTTAAATTCAGCAACTGGGAGTTTGATTTTTGTGGTCATGAAGTTCTTCAAAGTCTGATCCTCAAACAATTTTAGAATGTCCTGGAATTTTTGGTCAGAATGATGCAAGGAATTTATGTCTATATCGAAACCAGCATCAAACTTCATCACCGAGAGAGTTGCCTGTGAAATTTCCATCTTCCTGCATGACAATGAGATCATGTGCAAGGAAAAATAAAGAAAGTGCGGGATAGAGTTCGATGAAAACCTAAATATAAGTTTCAAGAAGTCAAAACGGCGAACTCTATCCTAAGAAAAGAAAAGCATTGAACCCTATCGACGTATGTTTTGCAAAAGAAATATATTTCGTCGAGCTCTATTTGACGAAAAATACTTGAAACTAATCCATCGTTCTCCGTTCGATGAAAGTTTCTAAAGGACGGTTTGTCGATCTACGTTCGACGAACGATTCACAAAAAGAACATAGGTTGTCGAGCTCCGTTCGACGAAAGGTGTGCAATTCGTCGATCTCAGAAACAAAAAATAAATGAATGATTTTCCATTTATCTTACCTAGTTAATTTATGATGAAAAGATGTTTCTTTTCATCTAAGGGTTTAGTGAAAAAATCTGCCCTTTGTAAATCAGTAGAAATGAAGACAAGATTAGTATTTTTGTCTACATTATCACCAAGAAAATGATTTCTTATTTCTATATGCGTAGTCCTACTATGCAGTACAAGATTTTTGCAATAAAATTACACTGGTATTATCACAAAATATAGTTGAATTATTTAAGTTGTATCCATAATCCACTAATTGATTTTGAATCCACAAGATCTATGAACAACAACTACCAGCTGCAATATATTCATCTTCAGCAGTTGAAGTAGAAACAGATGTTTGCTTCTTATAAAACCATGATATAAGCCTATAACCAAGAAACTAACAAGTTCCTGATGTGCTTTTCCTATAAACTCTGCATCTAGCATAGTCAGCATCTGAGAATCTAATTAATTCAAATTCTGACTCTATTGGATACCAGAGTCCTAGATTAGGGCAACCCTTTATATATCTCAAAATTGTTTTAGCTAAAATTAGGTGAGATACTTTGGGATTTACTTGGAACCTAGCACAAATACATGTAGCAAACATTATGTCTGGTCTACTAGCTATTAGGTATAATAGAGACCTAATGATGGTCCAATATAATTTCTGATCAACAGGATTGCCATGTTCATCATTTTCAACAACAGCATTGGAGGGCATGGGTGTTTTCATAGATGAGGCATCTGACATCCCAAATCTTTTAATGAGCTCTTTAGCATATTTAGATTGGGATATAAAAAATACGATCAGGAGTTTGCTTCACTTGTAAACCAAGGAAGTAGGATAGCTCACACATGCAATTCATTTCAAACTTTGAATGCATTAGGTTAGAGAACCTTTTGCATAGTTTGGAATCTGTAGAGCCAAATATTATATCATCTACATATATTTGAACTAGCAAAATTTTATTTTTATGAAAACTGAAGAATTTTATTTTGCATGTTTCTGATGTGCTTTTCCCTTCTACTCTTCATCCAGCATAGTAGCATCTCAGTATCCAGTTAACTCAAACTCTGCCTCTGTTGGATACCAAAGTCCTATATTAGGGAAACCCTTTATATATCTTAAAATTCTTTTTAGCAAAATAGAGTGAGATTCTTTTGGGTTCATTTGGAACCTAACAAAAAGACATGTAAAGAACATGATGTTGTTCTACTTGTTATAAGATATAATAAATACACAAAAATGGCCCTATTAATTTTCTGATCAACAGATTTTCCATGCTCATCAGAATCTATCACAGCATTTCCTGCCATAGGTATCTTCATTGCTGAGGCATCACACATCCCAAATCTTTTAACAAGCTCCTTAACATATTGAGATTGGGTGATGAAGATACCATCAGGTAATTGTTTCACATGGAGACCAAGGAAATATGAAAATTCACTCATGCTTCTCATCTAAAACTTTGAATGCATAAGGTCAGAAAACCTTTTGCATAGTTTGGGATCAGTAGAGCAAAAAAAAAATATCATCTACATAATTTTGTAATAACAAGATTTTATCATGATGATGTCTAATAAATAAAGTCATATCTACTATGCCTCTCGAAAATTTATGCTCTAAAAGAAAACTAGCTAAGGTTTCATACCAAGCTCTTGGAGCTTGCTTTAGACCATAGAGAGCTTTATGCAATCTAAAGACATAAGAGGGATGAGTTGAAGAGATAAAACCTGGTGGTTGTTCAACATACACTTATTCTTTAAGTTCTCCATTTAGAAGGCACTTTTTGCATCCATGTGGTACAATTTAAACTTATTATAAGCATCATAAGCAAGAAAGATCCTGATTTCTTCCAGCATTGTAATAGGAGCAAAGGTTTGATCATAGTCAATTCCTTCCTCTCGCTTATAGCCTTGAGCAACTAGTCTTGCCTTGTTTCTTATAATAGTTCTTTATGCATCCAATTTGTTCCTGAAGACCTATTTGGTTCTAATGACTGGATTATTTTTGGGTCTTGGAACTAAATCCCAAACTTTGCATCTCCCAAATTGGTTGAACTCGTCTTGCATTGCAATAATCCAGTGTGGATCTTGCTCAGCATCTTTAATGTATTGGGGCTCAATTTGAGATATGAAGCAGACATGCATCATCTCTTGGTTGAGGTGATGCCTTGTCTGCAAACCTACTGACATGTCCCCAATCACTTGAGATCTAGGGTGATCCCTTAGTATGAAAAGGTTAGTGGGTGGAGTTGGTTCAACAATAGTATTTGGAAGTAATCCCTCTTGTGGAATAATGTCTGCTGTTGGAGGAAGTTCAGCCAATTCCAAATTTTCTTCTTCACTTTCTTCATGAACTTATGAGGAGGAATGAGATTTAACCTTTTGAGTAGGGTTGAGATCATCTAATTTTTCATAAAGTTGAGGTACCTGAAAAAATTAACTGGTAGAAGCTTTCTTCTCTATGTAAAACATGTTAGCTTCATCAAAAGAAATGTGAACTGACTCTTCTACTTTCAATGTTGATTTGTTAAAAACCCTATATGCCTTGCCTACTTTTGAATATCCAAGAAAAATTCCCATTGCAGATTTGGCTTCAAACTTTCTAAGATGTTTCTTGTTGTTGTTGTGAATATAACAAATGCAACCAAATATTCTAAAATAATCTATTTTAGGTTTCTTCCCTTTGAGTAGTTCATATGGAGTCTTTCCCTTTTATTTGTGTATCAAACTTTTTCTCAGGACATAGTTTGTTGTGCTCACAGCCTCTACCCAATAGGAGAGTGACATAAAATCATCAGTATATAATGTGCCTGCAGCTTCAATGAGTGTTCTATTTTTCCTTTCAACTACTCCATTTTGTTTAGGAGTTAAGAGTAGAGAAACAATGTCTGATGCCTTCCATCTCACAGAATCTTTGCATGGGAAGAGATT
Organism: Platanthera zijinensis; assembly: GCA_039513925.1. NCBI lineage: Eukaryota > Viridiplantae > Streptophyta > Magnoliopsida > Asparagales > Orchidaceae > Platanthera > Platanthera zijinensis. The sequence goes on along the minus strand of CM077085.1, from coordinate 125,616,513 downwards.
CAAACTCGGTATCATGATCACTTATGATCAAAACAACTGGAGTAGAATACTCAATCCATATGCCTTTAAGAAAATATATAATAACTTTGAAGTTATCAGACATGTGCCTCAATAAGAAAACCCAAATGAACCTTGAGAAGTCATCTACAATAACCAAAGTATAGTACTACCCTCCTAAGCTCTGTACAATAATGGGTACAGAAAGATCCAAATGAAGCAAGTATAAAATCCTAGGCGAATCACTCTTATTAACTGATTTAAAACTATTTTTAGTTTGCTTGCTTACTTGACAAGCCCTACAAAGGCTTTCCTTCTTGTAGGGGCAAGAAGGTAATCCTCTAACAAGGTTTTCTTTGGATAACTTAGCAATACTTCTAAGGTTTATATGACCTAGTATTTTATGCCAAAGAGTATTATTATTACTGGCCTGATTGAAAAGCCAAATTTCTAAGCTAGCAGAATTAAAGTTAACTAGATAAATGTTCCCTTGTCTAAATCCTTTTAAAACAATTTTACTGTTTAAAAAAATAATGCATTGGGATTAAGTGAAGCATACCTGATAACCTGCATCACATAATTAACTTATGGATATCAGTCTATATTTCAAACAATTCACATAAGCTACCTTGCTGAATGTAACAGCTCTAATACTGAAATCTCTATATCATTCTGTCTGACCAAAGCTTCAATCACCAAAGATTACCTTTGGACGTAGCTTGGACTTATAGTTAATTAGCTTGTCCTTGCTTCCTGTCATTTACTTTGAGCACCCACTATCAAGATACCACTTATCCTGTGTGGTAGGAGAGTTCTTCACCTGTAAGTAAACATCTCATATATTCTGGACCCAGGTAACCTTGGGTCCTTGTGTCTTTTCATAAATGAAACTACAAATAGAAGAGCATTCAGGTTTGCATTTATAACCTAAGGGGTGAAATTTTCTAGGTGGAATTACCCAATGTGAAAACGGATTAACAGATTTTAGTTTCTGGTTATTATTAATATTTTTGTTACAGTAATAGTTTTGGTAAAACTTATCTGGGTTCGATGATTTAAATTGAGATCGTTTATCTGCGTTCGACGACCTCTGTTTAGACTTATTATTCTGAGCTTATCTCTTCTTCTTTAGTTAAATTTGTTTTAATACTTTATTAACTTTCTCTACCTGTTTTGTATTCTTCTTACCCTTATTTGAAATAAAATTTACAGGTTGAGATAAAATGTTTTTCTGGATAATTGGTGGTTGAATAGTTAATGAATCTAAACCTAGTTTACTATTGTTAATCCTAACATTTAGTGTACTAGTGATTTTTTCCATCTGTAGGCTTCTTCCATTCAAGGTTTCTTCAAGTTGTTTAGCTTTGCCTAATTCAGTTTTCAGGAAGATGATTTGTTTGCTATACTCAGTTAATTCATCTTTCATTCTTAAGTTTTTAGAGAGTAAGTTTTCATAGTTAGGTTGTCTATCTCTTAGAAGTTTGATTTTCTTCTCAGATTTTATAAGATCATTTCATAGTGATTTAAATTCTATTTTAAAATCTTCAGAATTAAAATCAATGGATGAAATTACCTCACCACAGTCTAAGTATTCTCCCGAATCTTCTGCTTTTGATTCAGGGATTGAAGAATTTATTGCCATTAGACATAATTCTCTGGCCTTGGTTTCTTCTTAATCCTCAATAGAGCTAGACGAATAGGATTCTTCTTCTATCTCACTCTAGCTGTCAGCTAAAAAGCCTTTTTCTTTCATCTTGTGCTTGCTGGAGGATGGCTTGCTGAAGTGTTTCATGGGTTCCTTTTCCTTTCTCCTTTCTTTGTGTTGTTTCTCTGGACACTCTAGTAGAATGTGTCCAGGCTTCCTGCAACCAAAGCATATAATCTCTCTAGTTGGAGTTTTATTATACCTTGGCTTGTCTTCATTCCTAGATGACTTCCTCCTTAAGTCTTTTCTACCCATTTTGAAGAATCTTTTGGAAAATAGACTCATCAGTTCTTCATTTGAGGGTGTTGCTTCTGATTCTTCAGAGGCTTTGAAGGATATGCTTTGTTCCTTCCTTGCTGGTATAGGAGTCTTCTATTCATCTTACTCTCTTGTCATTAGGAGATGCTCATTGGACTTGAACTTTCCCAATAGATATTCAGTGGAAATCTCTTTTAGAATCCTTCCTTCTTTGATTGGCCAGATTCTAGAATCCCATGAGCTAGGGAAGCACATGAGAATCTTGTCATTAATCTCAGTTAGTGAGATGTCCTTGTCCAAGGTTTTCAACTCATTTACAATTATGCTGAGTCTATTATACAACTCAATTATTGGCTCAGTTTAAGCATTCTTGAAGTTTTCATACTGAGAGATAAGATGAGCTCTCCTATATTTTCTTTCATCTACAGATCCAACAACCATCTGATTTAAGGAATCCCATATGGCCTTAGCTGAACTTCATTCAGAAACCTTCTGGAAGATTTCATCTGACATGGTTTGGGGCAGAATGTTCATGGCCCTTGCATTAGAAATCTTTGACTTTTTTGTGCATCAGTATTGTCTGGAAGAGGAACATCATTCAAGCTTATAAATGTTGTTGAGGTAGTTGCCACTGGAGTTGGTGGACCGGTCAAAATAGAGTTTAAAATGTCCTCATCAATAGAATTCATATATTGTTTGATTCTTACATTCCAGATAGAAAACTTATTTAAGTTGCAGGCTGGAGGTCTAGTACTTGCATAGTATTTATTGTGTGCCATAAAAAAGAGATAAGGAGATCTAACAAGGATCTTTAAGTTCAGGTGTTAGCCTGTACAACCAAGAGAAACAACCCTCTGATACCAATTGAAAGTGAGGGGATAGATTTGATTTACTCTAGAGGTGGGATGAATAGAGTATTAAAATCTTTTAAGTAATTTTTATAGCAGAATTAAGATAAGTGTTACTTATAAGTAAGAGAAAAATAAATAACTAGCAATCACAGTACAGCAGAAAATAAAGAAGGATGAGCAACCAGACGACACAAGAAAATTATATGTGTTCCCCAAATCTGGGTACTCTACTCTTCTACCACCCTGGTAGGAATCCACTTAGGTTTTTGATCAGGTGCCCTATCACCACAAGATCTTCTTCAGGTAGATCTTAAGACCCTTAATGCTTTTGATCAGGTGCCTAAAACACAAAAGGTTTTTGATCAGGTGCCCGATTACCAAGGAGTTCACTTTCTAAAGGAGTAATAACCCTGTACAGAAAAAGGTAAAAGTAAAAAAGTTGATGGCAGACTTCTCTTTCTCAATGCAAATGAGAAGACTTAGTGGATTTTTGTATTGCCAAAGCTCCCCCTAAGATATTGAGTATGTTCAGGAAGATGGAAGATTTGTTTAGGGAGTAGGTCTTCAATGGACTGGAGTTATGATCTTCAGAATCTGTAGATTGATATTGATTGATCTCTCTTTAGGTTTCTGAAGATGAAAACTTAAGAAGACTCAAGATGAGGTGGTTGGCGTTATTCTTCTGTTTCCTGAGAGCAGTAAGAGTTTTGAAGGCTGAAAGAGATCTGAGAGAGAAATTTCAAACTGTAGAATAAGAAGCTCTCTCTATATGTTTTTCTAACTGAAATCAGTCTGTGTGTTTGTCTCTATGTCCCTGAAGAATCGAATAATACAGCTACCTTGAATTTCAAAAACAATACTTAATTTACTGTAGAGATTGAGGAGAGAACGACTAGATTTGCTGGCATTTAATTATCTCCCAAACTGTCTTGGTAAATAAGACAAAATAAAAACACTGTGAATACCATAGTTAATACTGCAATGGAACGACAAAAAGCCTTGAGAATATTAGCATTAACTACCAGAGATTATTTTTCATAAATAGAATTAAGAAAATAAGATTTAAATTTTCAATACTGATGTTATAGACAAGTAGTCGAACACAGGATAAAATTGTTGATCTGAGCTAGGAGATCGTCGATCTGAGTTCAACCATCTTCGAACTGAGAAAATTATGAAGAGATAAGAAATCGTCGACTTGAGCTCTTAGATCGTCGAGCTTAGTTCAGAGAATAAACTCTAAGATCATTGATTGGAGATAAACGATCGTCGAGCTGAGTTTGACGAAAGTTAAACTAATATATATATATATCACAGAATTCTTCTAAGTCTGAGTTCTTGAATGAAATCCAATGATGGTCCTGTGAAGTCTGACCTAATGAAACTAACTTAGACCTATACTGTTGGATCCCTAGTTAGATTTGGGCTATGTTCACTAAGTCAGGATATGACCAAACATGTATAGTCAGGTTCATGGTTGTGTCCTAGAGTCTAGGTCTAGTCCTTAGAGTCAACAATGTCAGGGACTAGCCTCCAACACTGCCAGAGACTCAATATTTAGAGAAAATTCAAGACATAGAAAAAGAGATCTATGTTCATCGATCTCAAGTCGACGAAAGTCAGCTCGACGAATTCAGAGACAATTCTCTGAGTTGAGCTCGACAAACTTGGGTCTCAGATCGACGAACTCTGGACAAAGTGACAACATTTCTAAGTCAAACTTCAGTCGACAAACTTAGAACATTAGCTAGACGAACTCTGTTCTTTGATCCCAGATCGACTAATCAGATGTTTCAACACTCAATACAAGAGAAAATCACACTCAACGCCAGAATGATGATTCAACACTCAATGCCAGAGAACATCACACTTAATGCCAGAATGATGATTCAACACTTAACACCAGAGAACATCACACTCAACGCCAAAATGATTTTTCAACACTCAGCACCAGAAAATAGTCTAAGTCCAGAATCAAAACTCAGGTCAACAATCTTGGACCTCAGCTAGACGATCTAAGTTCTCAGGTATCAGGTCGACGATCATGGACATCAGATCGACGAACTTGGTGCATAGAATAGGAAAGTTGTCAAGCAGCAGTCAGCCATTCGGGGGTCGATGAACTTGGATCTCAACTCGACGAACTATGAACTCAGGTCGACGAATCCCGACTTGGATGTTTCCCTTTTTGGTTCCTATTATATTGTAATGATTCTTGAGTAAATAATGCTCTAATATTCTATGAATATTACCGTTAGACAAGAACATTAATTATGGTCTTCATGAGGATGATTGCCTACCATTTTCCAAAGGGACAGTTGGGGAAATCAATCAATGCAAAATATTCTCTGGCCGCGAGCATTGAATTCAGAAAGGATTTCAAAATTCAAATGGACATTTATATCGAATATAAACATACAAATTTTTCTTCTTCCTGCACTAGAGAGCAGACAACACAAACCTTATACTGATATACAGAAAACTAGTCAGGAAGAGTAGAACATCAATTATCTCGCAATAAGGATTCTCTCTGCTCTCGCTCTCTCTTTGCAACAAAGCACTAGAAAGAAATATCTGCTAGACCAAAAGAAGAATAGATTTTAGAAAAAGAAGAACAATCATTTAAATTAAGAGTTTTCTTCTTCTGTCATCCTCTCAGGAAATTTCAAAGGACAAAAACTACTACATCTGTTAAAGAGTTCCTAAAGTTCTTCTGGTTGAAGTTGAAAGCTTGAAGGCCTATCACCCTGAAGCAAAGTTCCTTTCACCTTGAATAAATTCAATATTTCAGGGGGAGGTTTTGTCATCATCAAATCCACAGAGTCTTCTCAGTTGAATACTTAAGAAAGAGAAGACAGCATCACTCTCTCACCTCCTCTGTAAAAAGGGTTCTCTACTCCCTTCAAAAGTTATTCCTGGTTGTAAGTCTCCTAACCAAAAGACTTGAGCTATGGTTTTTGAGCACCTTACCAAAAGCTCATTGGTGGCAGTCACCTGAACAAAAACCTGAGTGGATACCTACAAGGGTGGTAGAAGAGTGGATGTACCCAGGTTGGGGAACCACTATAAAATTTTTGTGTTGTCTGGTTGCCTTTTTCTTTTGTTCTTGCTGTGGCTATGATAGTTAGGATTCTCTTATTTTTATTTTTTTAATTTGTTGAGCTGTGTTATAGCATCTGAGTTTAGAAACAAGTTATACTATAGAACACAAGATTTTAATTAGTCAGAAATACTTTATTCACCCCCCCTCCCCTCTAGAGTATATTAGATCTAAGCCTTACTTTCAATTTGTATCAGAGGGGAGTTCTTTTGGTTGTACAAGTTAACCCTTGAACCAAAGATCCTAAGTTAGATCTCTTTATGTTTCTATTAAATTGACATAGACAACATGGCCCAGAACTAATAATATGCAAGATCCAGACCTCCAGTGTGAAACCGGAACAAGTTTTCCATCTGGAAGGCAAGAATAAAGTTATATATGAACTCAATTGATGAAGATATCAACAATTCCATTTTGACAGGTCCCCCCTGCAACACTTACAACAGCAGCATCATACAACACTAATGCAGTTCCACCACCTGAGTGGACTGAGGCTCCGAAGAAGGCCAAAATTGTAGATGTCAAGGCAATGAGCATATTGGCCCAAATAATATCAGATGACATTTTCCAGAAGGTTACCTAATGCACATCAGCCATGTCCATTTGGGATTCCCATAATCAAATGGTGGCTGGATCTGCTAATGAGAGAATCGAAAGAAGATCAAACCTCATATCCAAATATGAGAACTTCAAGAAGGAGGAAGCTGAAATAGTAGCTGATAAGTACAACAGGTTAAGCTCAATCATCATTGAGCTAAAGACCTTAGACTAGGACATAACCCTCACAGAGGTGAATGACAAAATCCTCATGTGCTTCCCAAGCTCATGGGATTCAAGTATCTGGCCCATCAAGGAGGCCAGGAGCCTAAATGAGATTTCCACATAATCTCTTTTAGGAAAGTTAAAGTCCTATGAACAGCTGATCAAGTCCAAGGAAGCAGCTGAGCAAAGAACACCTCCACCAGCAAGAAAGGAGCACAGCCTTGTATTAAAGTCTACTGCGGAGACTGAGAGTCTATCCATAAATGAAGATCTGATGAGCTTGCTTGCCAAAAGATTTTATAAGATGGCAAGGAAATACTTCAAGAGAATGTCATCCAGGCAGGATGACAAGCTATGGTATGATAAAACCCCTACTAAAGATGAGGTTTGCTTTGGCTGCAGGAAACCTGGACACTTCATATCTGAGTGTCCAGAGAATCAGAAGAAGGAGAAGAGAAGAGAGAAGGACACAAGAAGACAGCACAGCAGTTGGCCTTCTTCCAAGAAATATTAGAAGAAGGATAGAGGCTTTGTAGCTGAAAGCTGGTGTGAAACATAAGATGAATCTTAATCTTCAAGTTCTAGTGAAGAAGAAGAGGAGGCAAAGTCAAAGGAAGTTTTCCTCATGGCAATTGATGCCAACAATAGCAGATCCGATACAGATGAATCTGATAATGAAGAAAGCTTGTCAGCTGATGATCAGGTATTAGCCTCTTATGATTTTGAATCTGATGAATTTAAATTTGAGTTTAAAAATTTATGTTTAGATTTGATAAGCTCAGAGAAGGAAATCAAACCTCTCAGAGAAAAATTAAAAGATCAAGATGAAATCATTTCTGAAAATTCTAGCCTATCTAATGAACTAAAGTATGCAAATGAAGAAATAATCTTTTTGAAATTTGAACTTCGCAAAGCTATGATACTGGAAGAAACAATAAATGGCAGAAGTTTAAGACTGTTAGATATAACCAATACATTAAATACTAGAACTAATAACTGTAGATTAGGGTTAGGAGCTTCATCTAGTGAACCAATACTAATTCAAAAGAATCAACTTTCTAAACCTGTAAATTTTTTTTTTCTGATAAAGGAAAGAAAAACAATAAACAAGTCAATAAGGTTAATTAAGTCCTTAAACAAATTGAAAATAAGAACAAACTTAAAAATAGAAGAATAAGAAAAATAACAATGTTCAGCAGTTATCGTCGAACTCAGATCGACGATACATGGACAGATCATTGACCTCAGAACGACGATCTCTGAATGCAAACTTCAGTAATAATCAATCTTCGATCGACGATCGACGATATCAGTATGGTTCGTCGACCAGAGATCGAAGATTTTGGTGCCCCAAGAATGAATACCTTCTTCTTTGAGCGGAGATCGACGATCTCATCCAATATCGTCGAGCTCAGATCGACGATCCAACCAGAAATCGTCGATCCCAGATCCTTATAACAGAAACCTAAATTATAAAAGTAACATTAATCCTTTTAGTCAATGGATAATACCACCAAGAAGATATCATCCTAAATGTTACAAAAATCAACCTGAATGATCCTATATATCCAGTTACAGTTATGTAAATCAACCAAGATCCAAGGTTACCTAGGTCAAGAACAACTAACTATTTTGTCTGCAGATGAAGAGATGTTCAGCTGTAAATCAAATATGGTACCTGGACAGTGGTTGTTCCAAGCACATGACTGGGAACTAGGAAATTCTACTCAACTACAAGTCCAAGCTTGGACCAAAGGTAATCATTGGAGACTCAAAGTGTGGGAAATCTGAAGGCTTTGGACAAATAAGGATTGGAGCAGGCACATTCAACAGGGTAACCTATGTTAGAGGACTCAAGCCTAACCTCATTTCCATAAGTCAATTATGTGATGAAGGTTATCAGATATACTTCAACTCAACTGCCTGTATTATTTCTAATAAAGAAAAACACACTGTTTTAATGGGGGAAAGACAAGGAAACATATATATAGTAAATTTTCTATCTGCAAATTCAGATATCTGCTTACTTTACATTATAAGTAATCAGAATGAATTATGACATAAAAGATTGGGCATCTTAATATGAAAAACATTGCTTGGCTATCTAAAGACAACCTTGTGAGAGGTTTACCTTCTGGCCCTTACAAGAAGGAAGACCTCTGTAGGGCTTGTCAACTAGGCAAACAAACTAAATCTAGTTTTAAATCAGAAAATAAAAGTGATTCAACTAGGATACTGTACTTGCTTCACATGGATATCTTTGGACCCATAGCTATACAAAGCCTGGGAGGGAAATCCTACACCTTAGTCATAGTGGTTGACTTCTCAAGGTTCACTTGGGTGTTCTTTCTGAGATCTAAGTCAAATACCTTTAAGGTTCTTACAGATTTTCTCAAGACCATACAGATTGAGTACTCTACTCATATTGCATTGATCAGAAGTGATCATGGTACAGAGTTTGAGTCTCTTCTTATGCATTAGTTCTGTGTGAAGGAAGGTATCAGGCACTGCTTCTAAGCTCCTAGAACTCCCAAACAAAATGGGGTAGCTGAAAGGAAAAATAGGACACTGATTGAAGCTGTAGGAACATTACTTGTAGATTCTTACATGCCCCTATCCTTTTGGGCAGAGGCTGATAGCACATCAAACTATGTACTAAACAGAAGTCTGATACATAAACTAAAGAATAGGACTCCCTATGAATTTCTTAAAGGGAAGAAGCCTAAAATCACTTATTTTATAGTATTTGGCTGTGTATGTTATATACATAATAATGACAAGAGATACATTAGAAAGTTTTAAGCTAAGGCTGAAGAGGGAATTTTTCTAGGATATTGCCAAGAAAGCAAAGCTTATAGTGTATTTAAAAAATGATCCCTGAAAATTAAGGAATCAGTTCATGTTACATTTGATGAAGCTAACATGTTTTATAAGGAGAAAAACATTTCTACCAATAGTACTTTGCAGGTATCAAATTTGTGTGAGAACATGGATGTTCTAAACCTTACCCCAGAGCCTGAATCACATCCTCCTCCACAATCAGTAGCAGAAGCTGATAGTGATGAAGAAACTGTGGAAGCAGTTCAACTTCCTTCAATAGTTGATGCAATTCCACAGGAGAAATTAAATCCAATAACTGTTGTTGAACCAACTCCACCTAATGATCTTGTCACACTTAGAGATCACCCTAGATCCCAAGTGATTGGAGATTAAATAGCAGGTATACAGATAGGGCATCAACTCAACCAAGACATGATGCATGCATGTTTCCTCTTTCAAGTTGAACCTCAAACCATAAAAGATGATGAGCAAGATCCTCAATGGATCATTGTTATGCAAGAGGAACTCAACCAGTTTGAGTGATGTAGAGTATGGGATTTGGTTCAAAGACCCCAAGACTACCAAGTTATTGGAACCAAATGGGTATACAGAAACAAACTGGATACCCAAGGTGTAATTATGAGAAACAAGGATAGGCTTGTTACTCAAGGTTATAAGAAAGAAGAGGGAATAGACTATGACCAAACATTTGCACCAGTTGCAAGATTCTAGGCAATCAGAATATTTCTTGCATATGCTGCCAACAAGAAGTTAAAAGTCTATCAGATAGATGTGAAGAGTTCCTTTTTGAATGGAGTGCTAAAGGAAAAAGTTTATGTTGAACAACCTCCAGGTTTCATCTCTCCACTCATCCTTATCATGTTTTAGAATAGCATAAAGCCCTCTATGGTCTAAAGCAAGCTCCAAGAGCTTGGTATGAGACTTTACCTATCTTTTTGATAGAGCATAAATTTATTAGAGGCATTGTAGATAAAACATTGTTCACTAAACATCATAAGGATCAAACCTTGTTAGTACAAATATATGTGGATGACATTATATTTTGGTCTACTGATCCAAAATTATGCAAGAGGTTCTCTGACCTCATGCATTCAAAATTTGAGATGAGTAGCATGGGTGAGCTCTCCTACTTCCTAGGTCTCCAAGTAAAGCAGCTCCCTGATGGCATCTTCATTTCCCAAGCTAAATATGCAAATGAGCTTATTAAGAAGTTTGGGATGGCTGATGCCTCAGCAAAGAAAACACCTATGGACACAAATACTGTAATAGACTTTGATGCACATGGGAAACCTATGGATCAGAAATTATATAGGGGCATTGTTGGATCCCAACTATATCTTACAGCTAACAGACCTAATTTCATGTTTGCCACATGCCTTTGTGCTAGGTTCCAGGTGAACCCTAAAGAATCACATCTAATTTTTCTAAAAGGATTTTAAGATATATAAAGAGTTATCCAAGTCTAGGCCTCTAGTATCCTACTGAGTTAGAGTTTGAGTTAACTAGATACTCAGATGCTGACTTTGCTGGATGCAGAGTTGACAGAAAGAGTACCTCAGGAACTTGCCAGTTCCTGGGTATGAGATTTGTGTCCTGGTTTTGCATGAAGTAATCATCTGTGTCCACATCAACTGCTGAAGCATAATATATTGCAGATGGTAGTTATTGCTCCCAGATGCTGTGGATTCAAAACCAACTCCTGGACTATGGGTTCAACTTAAATAATTCAACTCTCTTATGTGATAACACAAATGCTATAGCAATAGCACAAAATCCAGTCCAACACAGTAGGACTAAACTTATAGACATTAGGAATCATTTCATTAGAGAGTGTGTAAACAAAAAAAAATTTAAACTTGTCTATATCTACACTGATTTGAAAAAAGTTGATATTTTCACCAAGCCCTTGTATGAAAGAAATCACTTATTCTTTGAAAAACAACTTGGAATGATCAATGGAGAAGACGTAGTTTAGTTTCTGTCTGCACTCGAAGAACTCTTCAGATTTCGTCGACCTGCGATCGACGAACTCCCTGTTATTAAAGTTAGTTTTGTCGACCTGAGATCGACGAACCTACTTCAGAAAACTTTCGTCGAATGGAGCTCGGCAAAATGTCTTCAACCCTTCAGATTGAGATCGACGAATTATTAAACTACAAATTATTTTGTTGACCTCAGATCGAAGAACTATTTCTTTTAGTGGAATGGAGTTTGTCATTTCATATTCCGGAAAACCTTATATTTAGGTTTTCTTCGACCTCCGCCCCGCGCTTTCAATTCTCTTGCACTTGATCCTCGTTTTCTCTTGCAGGTACTTTCATGGTAATTCCCGCAGGAACTCTAGTGGAAATGAAGTTTTATACTAGATTCGATCTGGACTTCGAATCTTTTCAGTACTCAGACCCCATCTTCTTGAATATTCTACAGTTAATTGAAGACCAACAGTTAAAGACTCTGCTCTCTACCCGCATGAAGATATCAGGAATAGAGATCAGGGAATGGGATTACACGTCTTCTATAGAGGACAATACGATGTTTGAAATAATCACGGGTAATACTGTTTCTCTTACCCCGATGTTTTAACTAAAATATTTTGATTGAGAAATGGTGATGAAGAATTAGATATCAATTTGGAGGAATTTGACATGATGCTTAGCATGATGGGGTATTTGGGACAAACCCCCAACAAATTGCTCAAGAAACATTTGTCTGCAGAATACAAGTTTCTTGCCGACATTATGGGGAAGGTGCTGCTAGGGAAGCACACTGCACATGACTATATCACAATGCATCAAGTCCTGGTCATGTGATCCATAATGAAGAAAAAGACCGTGAATTGGGCTCAGATCTTATTTGATCTTATTAGAAAGAAGAACAACAAAAAGGAGGTTTGCTTTGTAAGGATCCTAGAGATCTTCCTCAAGGAAAAGGCTGCTGAATAACTAGTCTCCCTGACCATATTCATTAATGCTAGCAAGAGACTCACTTGTGCTCTGTTAGGCATGTGGGAGAGGACAATCACTAAGCCAACCAAGGATTTTTCCTCTTCCACCAAAACTTCTGAAAGTACCAGGGATGTCCCAGCCACTCCCCACCCCATTAAAGAGATCCCTTCCACCCCTCCACCACCTCCAGCTACTCAAGTTCCATCCCAACTAGCAGTACAACTAACCCCACTTTCCACTACCATTACAGTCCCTACCTCTACACCTCCTGCATCCCAACTTCTTGTAACTCCAACAAGCATTCCCTCAAATACTCTATCCCCCCAGCCTGATACATCTGTACCCACACCACCCCAATCTCCTCTTCAACATTATCTTTCTAATATCCCTAAAACCAATATATCATCACTCCCATCCTTCAACATTTTATCATCCCCACAACACACTCCCTCTCCTCCAAATGACTTTCCCATATACAATCAAATTCAACCTCCACCTCAACCTCTAACTCCCCCAATACCTACCATATCCACTTAACCAACCACTGCTACAACATCTACCTCTCCACACTTGGATCCCTCCCTTAACTCCCCACTCATTACCCTCCTCACACCCCTCCTAAAAACACTCATAGCAGAGGCTATCTCTTTTCTTGCTGCTTCCATCTCCTCTCTTGCTGCTCAAATTTCTTCTTTATCTACTTCTCCCTCATCGATTGGGTGCCTGGCTTTAGTTCCTTCTAAAACCAGGCAGGGGGAGATACTTGATAAAGAAGTAGCACCAGTTGTAGAAGAAGATGTAACACCAATAAAATAAGATGATAAGGATATGGACACAGTAGTTGTAGCAAAAGATGTAACAACAGAAGAAGAAACCAAAGAAGTAAAAGAAGAAGTTATGACACAAGATGTACCAACAGACAGCAACAAGCCTTATATGGCCATAATCCCATATACCACACCCATTTGGCTCAAGGCCACTTTTGCATCTCCTGAGCCTCTTCCCAGAGTTGCTTCCCCCACCATCTTTTCCCCTATAGTACCAGTGTATATAATGGATGATTCTCCAATGCCTTACCTAGATGCATTGGTCATGGCTGATATTGAGGAAGAAAATAAATTAGCTATTCAAAGCACTGATGTACATAATTCTCCAGTATCCCTCCCAGTTCCTTCAAAGATAGAAAAGACAACAACTTCTGATGACACATTGAGAGATATTGATGCCATGTATGACAATCCTCAGACTTTTGATGATGATGATGATGATTCTGATGAGGACCCTAAGAAGAAGGAAGTTTCTAAGAAAAGGAAAGCTCCTCCACCTCCTGCCCCAAAACCCAATACAGCAAATGACACACCCTATTACATTCTGCATAACATAAGTCCATACAAGGGTATGCCAGCTTGGATGTGGTTGTCTAAAAATGAACAAAAGGCAAGAAAGAAGAGCAAAAGATATTCTCCTCCCCCACAAAAATTCAAGAGAGGTCCTCCTCCTCCTGCTGCTGCTGGTGATTCAGGAACTACCTCTCAAGGGACAGATGCACCTTCCAAGTCTACATCCTTCACCAGAAAATATCAAAGACAGGAAAGGCCATCTAGAAATCATTCTCAAGGAAGCATCCAGCAAAGGAATGCCAGCTCTACAGAGCAAATAAAGGAGATAGTTTATCAAGAAACCAGAGTTCTTACCTCCCAGACAGCAAGCTCAACAAAGAAGGCACATAGAATCCCACAAGTCCAAAAGAAAATATAGTGAGACTGCTCCTCCAAAGTCTCTATATACTAAGAGTGATGAAACCAAAAGAGTAACAAATTTCCAAGCACAATCCACTCAATTCAAGCCTATTACCCTGCTGCCCCCACAAAATGATCAATTATCTATTTTTCAGGATATTGATCCCAACTTCAGGATGGCTTGGCTCCAAGAGTTGATTGGTATGTCACAAATCAAGAAGGCCAGAGAAGAGGGTGAAGATCCAATAAAGTTCACAACTATGTCTTCATACAGATAAAAAGAGCTTGATAAACTTCAAGTGACCAAGAAAGTGTTTGATCCTGCAGAGTACATGACTATACACCCAGAGGCTGTAGTACCCAGAACCTCCACCCTGACAGTGATTAGAGCAGCATATATGTATATGTCAAAGAAAGAAGCTATTAATCCTGACAGGGAAATCATCTTTACTCAGCCTGGAGATAAGAGCAAAGGAGCAGAGAAATAAGAAAAAAATAGAGCCTGAACTCCTATGTGTATGGTATACTTTTGAAAAATAGTGTTCTATGATACAAAGCTAACTATATAAATATATCTGCTGAATATATATTAGTTCATTCTTTGCTAGATATATATTTTCTTGCTTTGTAAATTTGTTGTTATCAGTAAGTCGGTAATTAGTGATCTCACCCAAATAGGAGGATATTGTTGGATCCCTAGTTGGATTTGGGCTTGGTTGACTAAGTAAGGATATGAACCAACATTTATAGCCAGGGTGATGGTTGTGTCCTAGAGTCTAGGTCTAGTCCTTAGAGTCAATAATGTCAGGTACCAGCTTCCAACACAGCCAGAGACTCAAGATTTAGAGAAAATTCAAGACTTAGAAAAAGAGCACTATGTTCGTCGATCTCAGGTCGATGAAAGTCGTGCTCAGCTCGACGAACTCAGAGACAATTCACTGAGTTGAGCTCGACGAACTTGGGACTCAGATCGACGAACTCTGGACAAAGTGACAACACTTTTAAGTAAAACTTTGGTCAACAAACTTAGAACATCATCTAGACGAACTCTGTTCTCTGATCCCAGATCGACTAATCTAATGTTTCAACACTCAACACCAGAGAACATCACACTCAATGCCAGAATGATGATTCAACACTCAATGCCAGAGAACATCACACTCAATGCCAGAATGATGATTCAACACTCAACACCAGAGAACATCACACTCAACGCCAAAATGATGTTTCAACACTCAGCACCAAATAATAGTCTAAGTCCAGAATCAAAACTAAGGTCGGCAATCTTGTACCTCAGCTAGACGATCTAAGTTCTATGGTCTCAGGTCGACGATCTTGGAAATCAGATCGAAGAACTTGGTGCATAGAATAGGAAAGTTGTCAAGCAGTAGTCAACCATTCGGAGGTCGACGTAGTTGTACCTCAGCTCGACGAACTATGAACTCAGGCCGACAAATCTAGACTTGGCTGTTTCCCTATTTTGTTCCTATTATATTGCAATGATTCCTGAGTAATTAATGCTCTAATATTCTCGGAATATTACCGTTAGACAAGAGCATTAATTATGGCCTTCATCAGGATGATTGCCTGCCGTTTTCCGAAGGGACAGTTGGGGAAATCAATCACTGCAAAATATTCTCTGGCCGTCAGCATTAAATGTAGGAAAGATTTCAAAATTCAAATTGACATTTATATCGAAAATATAAACATACAAATTCTTCTTCTTCCTACACTAGAGAGTAGACAACACACAACTAATACTGATATACAGAAAACGAGTTAGGAAGAGTAGAACATAAATTATCTCACAATAAGGATTCTCTCTGCTCTTGCTCTCTCTTGACAACAAAGCATTAGAAAGAAAGACTTGCTAGACCAGAAGAATAATAGATTTCAAAAAAAGAAGAACAATTATTTAAATCAAGAGTCTTCTTCTTCTATAATCCTCTCAGAAAATTTCAAAGGACAACAACTACTGCATCTTTCAAAGCGTTCCTGGAGTTCTTCTGGTTGAAGTTGAAAGCTTGAAGGCCTATCCCCCTGAAGGAAAGTTCCTTTCACCATGAATAAATTCAGTATTTTAGGGGGAGCTTTTGCCACCATCTATTCCACAGAGTCTTCTCAGTTGAATACTTGAGAAAGAGAAGACATCATCACTCTCTCACCCCCTCTGTAAAAAGGGTTCTCTACTTCCTTCAAAAGTTATTCCTGGTTGCAAGTCTCCTAACCAAAAGACTTGAAGTTTTGTTTTTGAGAACCTTACCAAAAGCTCATTGGTGGCATTCACCTGAACAAAAACCTGAGTGGATTCCTACTAGGGTGGTAGAAGAGTGGATGTACCCAGGTTGGGGAACCACTATAAAAGTCTTGTGTTGTCTAGTTGCCTTTTTCTTTTATTTTTGCTATGGTTGTGATAGTTAGGATTCTCTGATTTTGTAATTGTAATCTCCTAAGCTGTGATATAGTATCTGAGTTTAGAAACAAGTTATACTATAGAACAAAAGATTTTAATAACTCACAAAGACTTTATCCACCCCCCTCTAGATTATATTAGATCTAACCCTTACTTTCATAGACCTTGACCCTAGCTAAACATGTAGGTCAACATCCTAAGAGTAGAACAAGCCCAAATCCAAACAAGGGTTCAAACACTCTAGTTGATCTTTATAACCAAGTGGATGATATCTCCTAGGAAGGATGATCCACTGAGTAAAGAGGTTTATCAAATTTTTTTTTGATTATTGTTTTGAAAGGAATTAAAATTTCTGTTTTGGAAAACTAGGTTCGACGAATTATAATTATTTTGTCGGGGTTCATTCGATGAATAGTAATGATTTCTTCGTGCTTGATTCACAGAATGATATTATTCATTCTCTCCATTCCATGTTCGTCGATCTCTTGTCGACGAATTATATTGATTTCGTCGAGCACCTGCTGTTGAGTAATTATACCCAAATTCTGGGTTCATAGTTCGTCGATCGCCATTCGACGAATAATACTGATTTCGTCGATCTTGGTTTAACAAATTTTATTGAACATAATTTTTATGAAATTTTTTATATTTTTTAGGCTTGTTCTTTTGTGAAACCTCAGTGGATTTATCTAAATCTTCTAATTTCTCTTTTTCTTTTTTAGAAATAAATTTAATAGGTGTAGTTAAAATATTTTTCTACACAAGATGAGGTTGACTAGATGAAGCTCCCAAGCCTAGTTTGTCATTGATAATGGCATTGACTGTGCTTGTGATATCCATCAATTTGATAATTCTACCATAAATGGATTCTTCAAACATTTTAGCTTCATTTAACTTGTTTTCTAAAGAACCTATTTGTTCATTAGCAATTTTTAAATTTTCTTTAAGTTCAAGGTTTTCTCAAGAAAGATTATCAAATTCAGTTAGTTTCTCTCTGAGAAGTTTTATTTCCTTCTCAAATTTTATTTAATCTTTGCATAGTAATTTGAAATCTATTTTAAATTGATCTGAAGTAAAATTAAAAGAGGATATTACCTGATCTTCTTCAAATTCTGACTCTGACTAAGAATTACTGCATGATGAATTGATTGCCATCAAACAGATTTCTTTAGACTTTGATTCTTCTTTATCTTCACTTGAGGTGGATGAAGATTCTGTATCATATTCACTCCAAGTCTCAGAAACAAAGCCTCTCTCCTTCTTTTTGTATTTACTGGAAGAGGGTTTGTGTGGGTGCTTCTTGTAGTCGTTCTCCTTCATCTTGTCTTTCTTCTTATTATCATGACATTCTAGAAGGATATGTCCTGGTTTCCTCCAACCATAACAAACAATTTTTTTAGTAGGAGTTTTATCATACCTTGGTTTGTCGTCATTTCTGGAAGATCTTCTCCTGAAGTCTTTTCATGCCATTTTGTAGAATCTCTTAGCCAAGAGACCTATAAGATCTTCATTCTCTGGAGATTTTTATTCTTTTTCTGTTGCTTGAAAAAGCAATATTTTTCTCTTTCGTTACTGGGGTTGAAGACTTTTATTCAGCTTCTCTAGTTCTGATGAGCTGCTCATAAGACTTGAGCTCGCCCAATAGGGTCTTTGTGGTGATCTCATTTAAACTTCTAGCTTCTTTGCTTGGCCAGATCCTTGAATCCCAAGTGCTAGGGAAACACATGAGGATTTTATCATTGACTTCTATCAATGTGATGTCCTTCTCTAAAGTTTTCAACTCATTGATAATGAGACTGAGTCTTGTGTACATCTCAGCAACTGATTCCGATTCCCCCTTCTTAAAGTTCTCATATTGAGAGATCAAGTTGGATCATCTTTCCTTTCTCTCATCAGCAGATCCAGCAACCATTGTGTTGAGGGATTTCTAGATGTCCCTTGCTGAAGTGCATTCAGCAACCTTTTGGAAAATATCATCTCACATAGTTTGGGCAAAGATGTTCATAGCCTTGGCATCAGCAATATTTTCTTTCTTCTGGGCTTCTGTCCATTCTGGATGTGGTACATCACTTATACTTATTGTTGCCACCGGTATAGGTGGACCTGATAAGATAGAGTTGTAGATATCTTCATCAATAGAGTTCATAAAAAGCCTATTCCTTCTCTTCCATAGTACAAACTTATTCAGGTTGCACGCAGGAGGTCTACTGCTTGAATATTCCTTATTTTTTGCCATGATAGATTTCTAGATAAAAGTTAAAGCTATAAGATCTTATGGTTCAGGTGTTAGCATGTAAAACTAAAGAACCAACCTTTGATACCAATTGAAAGTGAGGGATATATCTACTTTAAACTAGAGGGGGTGAATAGGGTATTTTAAAATCTTGATTTAGTTTTATAGTGGATTTAAAAACTTATGATATATATATATATTAAGAAGCAATCACAACAACACACAAATAAGATGAATAACAATCACAGTTGATAAAAGTAAATTAAAGTGGATCCCTAATAAATCTAGGTACATCCACACTTCTACCACCCTGGTAGGAATCCACAACAGGTTGTTGATCAGGTGCCCTGCCACCGCAAGTTTTTTCTCAGGTGCCTTGCCACCACAAGATCAATTTTTCTAAGGGAGATCTAGCAACCCTTTGAGCTTTTGATCAGGTGCCCAAAAACCAACTCAAGTCTTTTGATCAGGAGACTTAGAAACCAAAAGGGTAACTTTTGAAGCGAGTTAAGAACCCTGTACATAGTTTATGAAAATTACCAAAAATAATGTGGTGTCTTCTCTGTCAAAAAACTTTGAGAAGATTAGTGGATATTTATGCAGAGATCTCCACCTGATTTGAGTAGAGTTTATGATAAGGAGAGGGCATCATTTCTTCAGGTTGTAGGCCTTCTTGTATCTGAGATGTAAAGACTTTTCACAAGCAGAGACTGAAGATCTAATTCTGTAAGAGTGTGTGTTTATTTGCAAGTCTCTAAGTGTAAGACCCCCCTTTTTTGAAGCACCAGGGTCTTAGGCCTTGAACTACCGCTTTGCGGTGACACCTTAACCCCCGGGAAGGTCCCCACTACAAAACGCTGATTCTGTCGGCCAACTCGATCACAATAGTAGAAAAATAATGAGAGCAAGTCCACAGAAATCACATATAAAGATAAATATTCTCCACGAAGGGAGTGTCCACAAATATAATATAAGTACTATAATAAGGGCTCATGCCAAGTACATCCAAATCCTCACTACATATATCACACATAGCAGAAGCAAAACTAATAAACTACTAGCGATCGGGACTCACAGTCCTAGTAGTCTGAACTCCGATACTAGACTGCCCCATCTCTAAGCGTACCGAACTCCGGGGCTGCTCCTCCGTGCTGGGCTCCATGGTCCCCTAAAATGATGTGGTTTGAAAACTGTTAGTCTAAAAGACTAAGTCCTATCATCCCCTGCCCCTTCCCCCATGGCTCCTAGGCACCGAGCGGGGAGGAAGAAAGGAGAGGTCATGATAGTTGAGATTAACAAATACAGGTGACGGCGGAACTAGACTAGCAATTTTATTAACATATATATATATCAATAATAAAAGTAAGAAAAGCTACTCAAGTAATAAGTAACCTTAACTTATATGAAAGCATATAAGCCAATGGATCTTATGCAAAGCTCCTATCATATAAAAAGTCTCATACCAATTTGTACGATAGGGTGTCAGTTTTCTAGCAAGCATGATATATATATTTACCGAATAAAAACCTTATCTTAAAAGCACGCTCACGAGAACTTATAAACCAAGGGGTCGTTTTGCAGGGCCAATTGTGTAAAGCGTCCCGTACCACTTTATACAATAGGCCCAGCAAAACGACCCCTTGGTTTATAAGTTCGCGCGAGCGTTCTTATAAGATAAGGTTTTTATTCGGTAAATATATATATCATGCTTCCTTGAAAACTGACACCATACCGTATAAATTAGTATGATATTTTTTATACGATAGGAGCCTTGCAAAAGATCCCTTGGCTTATGTGCTTTCATATAAGTTAAGGTTACTTATTACTTGAGAAGCTTTTCTAACTTTTATTATTGCTATATATATGCTCATAAAACTTCTAGTCTAGTTCCGCTGTCACCTGCATTTGTTAATCTCCACTATCATGTCCTCTCCTTTATTCCTCCCCGCTCGGTGCCTAGGATCCATGGGGGAAGGGTCGGGGGAGGATAGGACTTAGTCTTTTAGACTAATGGTTTTCGAACCACATCATTTTATGTGAACGTGGAGCCCAGCATGGAGGAGCAGCCCCGGAAGTTGGTACGCTTGGAGATGGGGAAGTCTAGTATCGGAGTTCAAACTACTGGGACTGTGAGTCCCGATCTCTGGAAGTTTATTAGTTTTGCTTCCCCTATGAGTGATATATGCAGTGAGGATTTAGATGTACTGGGAATGAGCCCTTATTATAGTACTTTTATTATATCTGTGGACACTCCCTTAGTGGGGAATATTTATATTTAAATGTGATTTCTGTGGACTTGCCCTCATTATTTTGCTACTATTGTGATCGAGTTGGCCGGTAGAATCGGCGTTTTGTAGTGGCGACCATCTCGGGCGTGAAGGTGGCACTGCAAAAAGGCGATTCTTAGATAAAGACCCCAGAGCTTCAAAAAAAGGGGGGGGGGTCTTACAAGTGGTATCAGAGGCAAACCTCGATCAAAAAAGTAGCAATCCACAATCCCTGGGTCACCCCGCACGAGTTTAGTTTGGGGACAAACTAAGAAGCGGAAGCAGTGGTGGGCCCATATGGGAGATCACATGTAAATTGTCCACCTTTAATTAGGTTTTAGTTAAATACTTACAAATGACTTTTGTCACGCCGCCCCCAGTACAGCCAATACCACAGGGCGGAGTCCATCAGACCATGAATGTTGCACCACCACCCTCGATCCCCACTCCATTTCTATAATCGAAAATTGGGCAGACTCTAACAGCCATACTGGAGGCTTTCATGGCTCAGCAGGTTCTGGCTCCGCAGCCAAACCCGAGGGACAACTGGTTGAGCATTTTCCGAGGACTTTCTCCCCCCATCCTACTTGGGGACAGAGTCAGCCGTTCAGACGGAGGAGTGGCTGGACATCATGTATGAGATGCTGATAGGGATACGGTGCCCTTAGGAGGAGAGGGTACCTTTGGTTGTCTCTTGCTTGGAATCTCATGCACAGAGATGGTGGAAGACATCTCAAGAGATGACGTTTGCTGACAGAGAGGTTATAAAGATTGCTTGAGAAGAGTTCAGGGTCGCATCGTTGGAGCATTTTGTTCCACAGTCGGCCAGAGATGAGCTGGAAGATAGATTTTTATAGTTGAGATAGGGTAACAAGACGGTGGTGGAGTACCATCGGGAGTTCAATCATCTAGCCCGATTTGCGGAATCTTATCAGTTGGATGAGGCAGGATACACTAAGAGGTTCTATAAGGGCCTGCGAGAGGATCTGAGGGAGGCCCTGTTGTTCGTGTCCAACGGGCCTATTCCACGGATTTTGGAGATGGCGAAGAGGATCGAGGCAGATTGGCAAACTACCCGAGGCCGAAAGCGGCTAACTGAGGATCAAGGCCGGGGAACCAGAAATGAACAATGACGGGGCCGCATCACTTATGGGAGAGATGGGAGAAGAGTAGAGGACCAACCTCGTCATGGGGTGAGACAGGAGTAGAGGGAACCAGTAGTGGTGGCCCCTCAGCCTCTCCAGATGCGAGAGATGTAGAGACACAGGTGTACGGAATATCCCCCGCTAGAGTGCTTCAACTATCATCAGGTGGGGAATATCCGGAGAAACTGCCCCTTGAGGGGGGCACCACCTCCAGCACCACCGGCTGTCCCTCCTGCTCAGTATTTTTGATGCTGAGGACGTGGCCGAGGATATGGATACCATGGTGGAGACCGCAGGCAGGAGAGGGAGCAAGTGTATGCTCTGGATCTGGCTCAACCACGGAACCTGGAGCAAGTGATCACAGGTATGCTAGTAAATTTTATGCTTTCTTTCCTAAACTTTTAGATTCATGGATATAGAATTTACAGACTAGGAAAGAAAACCTTACCTAGATTTCTAAGACATTTAACTACCCCAGGCATAGTCTTCATCAACGGCAAGCCCGCTTATATATTGTTTGATACGGGTAATTCGCACTCATTCGTGTAGGAAGACTTCATAGAAGGGTTTGAAGGCGTGGAGCGACACAGGCGTGATGATGATGATACGACTACCAGACGGATCGGAGTTATTCACATCTGCCCACTGCAACATGGAGGCGGAGATCGGCGGAAAGGCATTCAAATCACCAGCAACGATCCTAAAGATGCAAGTCATAGATTTGATTCTGGGCATCACATGGTTGCATTGGAACCATGCCCAGATTAACTGCCTGTCAAAGAGGATCATCGTGAGGCATGGGGATTCCCACATCGTCATCAAAGGTATTAGACCTATTTCCACTCTCTTCTTATCATCCGTGCAGGCCGTCAAGGCCCACTTGCAAGGGGAGGAGGTCTACGAAATACTCTTTGAATTGGCTAAGGCCAAGGATTATATCTCTGATATCTCGGTGGTGCGAGATTTTGCTGACGTATTCCCAGAGAAGGTGTCAGGGCAACCTCTGCACCGGGAGCAGGATTTCCGGATACAACTGGTCTCAGGGGCTAAGCCGGCATCTAGAGCCCCTTACCGTTTGGCCCCGAAGAAGTTGACGGAGTTTTGAAGCCAGCTGCAGGAACTAGTAGAAGCCAGATTTATCCAGCTGAGCTCTTCACCATGGGGAGCTCCAGTGCTGTTCGTCAAGAAGAAGGACGGTACACTTAGATTGTGCATCAAATACCGAGAACTGAATCGACTGACAGTCCGGAATACCTATCCTTTGCCAAGGATAGATGAGCTATTTGATCAGTTGGAGGGGCACATTTCTTCTTAATGTTGGTTTTGAGGTTGGGTTATTACCAACAGCGGATTCAGGAGGAGGTCATTCTGAAGACTTCCTTCAGTTGCATATATGGGTTGTTTGAGTTTACAGTGATGCCCTTCGGGTTCACGAATGCACCGTCGGCGTTCAAGAGCCTCATGAACCGGGTGTTCGATGCATATATTGATGTGTTTGTCATTGTGTTTATTGATGACATCCTCATCTACTCGAGGACAGAGGAGGAGCACCCTCGACATCTAACGCTGACCATAGAGAGACTGCGGGAGCACCATCTTTATGCGAAGTTCAGCAAATGCCAATTCTGGTTGAAGGAGGTGGCTTTCCAAGGCCATATAATCAGTGGTGCAGGGTTGTTGGGTATTGTATACACAATGTACCTTATTTGAAGAAGCCTCTGAAAAAGCTAAGTTGAATTGATAATGTATTTGATGTTCTTCCATCAAGTTGTGCTTGCAGTTATTCCATGCTAAGTACACACCAATGTAAGGGTGTAGTGGCTCAATATACACGGGTCTGTGTAACGTAATCCCTCGTTGAGTAGATCAGTGTGTTGACTCATGTGTGCTCTCTCTATTGGAGTGTACTTATTTTCAAGTATAGGGTTAAGGCAGATCAAGAGCAGAAGAAGGAGCAAAGATGGGTCAAAGACCAAGTCATAAAAAGAAGGAAGAGAAAATTCTTCTAAGTAAAAATTGATGGGAATCACTAAGTGATTCTCGCTGACTTTGACGAGAATTGTTAGTGATTCCCGCCGATTCGACGAGAATCAGTCTGCATTCCCGTCGACTTCTTCTGGCTGACAGTTTTCGAACAGGAATTCTGCCAAGGCAGAATCGACAGGAATCGTGAGTGATTCCTGCCAACTTCGACGAGAATCAGTCTGTATTCACGCCGACTTCCTCCGACTGATAGTTTTCCAACAGGAATTCAGCCAAGGTAGAATCGACTGGAATCGTGAGTGATTCCTGCCGACATCAATAGGAATCACCAACAATTCCCGCCAATTTTGCCTTAGGCAATTTTCCCTCGTTCGCTGGACCGAACGAACCTGCCATGCGCTGTTTCGGCCGGGGCTTGGGTTTCTCCTTGTGGGTCACACAACGGATATTAGGGTTTGCCTCAGGTATATATATGCGCGTATTTTGAACCTCTACAGTAACCATTCACGTGAAATCAAAAGTAGTCGACGCCGTTTCCTAGCCGATCGCGGAAACCGCTGATCACTTGTCGCCGCTCGCAGTTCGTCGTTGCCGCGAATCTCCGATTTTCTTTGATCTTCCGGCGATAGTACCGAGGCAAGCCGAGCGTCTCACACATCTCTCTTGAGATCTCTTGTCTCTCGATTTGTTGAACGAGACTAGTTCTCCATTCCGAATCGGTGGAGACGATTCATCCGACTGAGGTCGTTGGTAGACCTTGCTTGCTTCGTCAAGAAGTTTGGATCTACAAAGTATTTCCGCCGCATTCACTTGCCTCCGCCGATCTTGACAAGATCCACTCCAAGAGATAAATCCAGTTATGGACTCTTCGTAACTTTCAAGAAAGCTTCAACGAACGAAGAAGGACATCGGATTCTCCAAATGCTTTGTGTGTATTTTCTTTTACATTCTCTTTTGGTTTTGTTGTAAAGGAATTTTCATTCCTTGTTGTAATTGTTGGGTGCAAACCGTGGTGGTGGAGTTGTGACTCCTTTGTTGGAAGGGTTCCTTCCTTAGTGTGAGGATTGGATTTCAATCCGTTTAGAGAAGTGACTGAGTCATCCCTTGGTGAGAGATAGGTCGAAGGGGGAAAGTGGACGTAACAAAATCGGGGAACCACTATAACTCTTCTTTGTGTGTTTTCTGTGCTGTGTTTGTTAATTTAGGCAGGTTAAATTAATTCCGCAAAAGACCGCACGACACCTATTCCCCCCCCCCCCCAATTGGTGGATTTAATCGACACTAGAGACTTTGAAGTGATATCAGAGGGAGGTTTCTCATCATTAATTTCAACACCTTGAGTAAGATTCCGTGTCTAGTATCAAGAAGAAAGAAGATCTCAGAAATGGATGGACTCAAGTATTCAAAAAAGATCCCAGTGTGCACCAAGCTGAACTTTCCCATCTTGAAGGAAAGGATAAGGTTCTACATGGAAGCAGTCGACCCCCGACTCTTCATGATAGTGGAGGAGGGACCTTATATCCCCACTAAGCCCTGCACCATTTATCCTACCAAGATAGTGCCCAAGAAGCTCTCCGAAATTGATAAGGATTAGATGGTGCTTATCGGACTAAACAAGAAAGCTTAAAACATCTTAGTAAGCGCCGTCGATGACTCCATGATGCATAATTTCATCAACTGCAGGACTGCCAAGGACATATGGCACTGCCTAATCATTCTGATGGAAGGCACAGATGAAGTAAGGGATGATCGAAGATCCCTTCTGAACCAGAAGTATGAGGCCTTCAGGTAAGGTCCCAAGAAGAAATCAGAGTGGCATTCGAGAACTTCCTGAAGATCGTCAATGCCCTGAAGTGTTATGGCAGAGTGTTCACCGATGGTGAACTAAATGACAAATTCCTTAGATCCCTTACTAAGGAATGGGACACCAAGATCTGCGCCATCAGAGAATTTGGCAAGCAGGTAGAAACTGATCCCCAGATTCTGTTTTGAAAGCTAATGTCCTACGAGCTTCAGCTGAACACCAGAAAAGCTGAAGAAGAAGCTGATAAGGCCGCAGCCAAAGAAAAGACTGTGGCCCAGAAAGCTTGTCACTCAAGGAAAGGCAAGGGTGCAGCCTCGTCCCGCTCTTGGAGAATGGCTGAGGAAGAAAACTCTTAGCCAAGCTCATCCGGCTCAGAGCTATCTGAGGAAGAATTCTTCTTCATCACAAGAGAGTTCAAGAAGTTCCTCAAGTTGAGGAATCAGAGAAAAAGGGATGGCTCCTCCTCCAGACATCAGAAGAAGAATTACTCTTCTGACAGGTATGAGTCTAAACAGAAATAACATCGTTCTACTGAAATTATCTACTTTGGATGTAATAAGCCAAGCCATGTCATTGTTGACTGCCACCAAAGCAAGAGAGATAAGGGGAAGGGAGAGGAGCACAAGTCCTCTAGAGATAAGAAGAAGGAGAGGAGCTACATTGCTAAAAAGCCAAAGACACTAAGTGAATCTTATTCGTCAAGCTCCATTGATTATTAGGAAGCCTACTTCGGGCTAATGGGTCGCTCCGACTAAGATGGAGACTGTCCCCCCTTTACTAGGAAGGTAAAATATCGAACCCCCCTCTCTTACTCTGACTCTGAGTCTCCTGAAGATGATCTTGAGGATAGCCCATCTGCCCGTGAAGCTGAGCTCCTCGAAAAGTATGAACTTCTGCTTAATACATTTTAAGAATATCGCAAGAGGTTGAGGGCTCAGCAAAAGGAATTCAAATTCCTTAAGGCTGAGGGTGTGTCCCTAAGAGAAGAGATCACTAGCTTGATTTCTCTCCGACAGGAACACCTGGACCTGACTTCTGAGCACTCAGAGTCTCTAACGCTACTTGACTAAAACAGGAAGAAATCAACAAGCTTGAAGAATAGCTTGTGGTAGAGAGGAAGATTGTCAAAATCTTCTCTATGCCCAAGACCGTTCTTCCTCTGGTTGTTGAATTCTCTGCTCAGGCTATGGGGGCTGGCATAGGGCATGTGGGATTGCCTGGTAAATCATCCAGGAGAAACAGAAATCGGAGGAAAAATAAGGCTACTAAGAAGGCCTCTGCTGTAGAAAAGGGAAAGGCTCCACTCGATCCTGTTTCATTCAGAAAGCCTGGCTTTCCTTGCAATGAGCAGGACTTTGAGTCAACCTATGGCCACTTCTTCCGACCCTCGGTTAAAAAGCCCAAGATCCGGTATGATGGTTGGACCTTCCCCCGCAACTACGGTTAGAGTGTCTTCAAGGCACCTTATTAGGAAATTAAAGTGGAGAATTATGTCCACTTCTCTAGCGGCAATAATAGGAAGCAGGCACCAAAGACCAAGCCTGTCATACTGAAGGAACGGGAAGTGAAGAAGTCATGTTACTGCGGTCATCATGATGCCTCCACCTCCGGATCCAAGGCCCCGGTTGGACCCACCGTTCAAAGGGTGAAGCAGGAGACTAGGAAACGGTACAACAAGTTTCATTGTTGGTGCTGTGGCAAAGTTGGTCACTTTGCCGTGGATTGCTAGTTTAATCCAAGATTCAACGAGACTCCTCATGTTAGCAATGCGAGGCTGACCACTCGTCGGGTAAACCACCCGAGGGGGAGTATGCTAACAAGGAATCTAGGACCCAAGTTCAATTGGGTTCCTAAGGGAAACTAATTTTGTTTTGCAGGTATGTCCAAAGGCCACCAAAACGCCAATCTGGTACTTGGACAGTGGATGTTCCCGGCATATGATCGGGATAAGAAGCCTGTTGCGTGATTACTCCCCAGTTGAAAATGGACCCAAAGTCATCTTTGGAGGATCTGATCGAGAAGTCACCAGGGGTTATGGTATAATTTCCAACGGTGTATTCTCTATCACAGACGTGGCCTATGTTGAAGGGTTAAACCATAACCTGATCAGTGTAAGCCAATTGTGTTATAAAGGATATGACGTTAAGTTCGGCAAGGATAAGTGCTGGATAATATTGTGTGCCTCTTCGAAGATGGTATTAACTGGCATTAGGAGCAGAAATATCTTTTGCTTAGAATTTATTAGCTTAGACTCTTCTACCCCCGTGTGCCTAGTAGCAAAAGGCAGTGCATCTCTTTGTGAACAATGACACAAGAGATTAGCAAATATTAATTTCAAGACTATTAATATGTTGTTTTCCAAGAATTTAGTAAGGGATGCCCCTACTATTAAGTGCATCAAAGATAGCCCTTGTTTTACATGCCAGAAGGGAAAACAGACTCGGGCTACCTTAAAGAGCATTGCAGACAAACACACTTCCAGATGTCTTTATCTTCTGCATATGGACTTATTCAGTCTAGTGCAAGTTCATAGCTTAGGAGGTAAATCGTATACGCTAGTTATTGTTGATGATCACTCTCGGTTTACGTGGGTGTACTTCTTAAAATTAAAGTCAGATACGTTTGACATCTTCACTAATTTTATCAAGCAGATTCAGAATGAACTTAACTTCTCCGTGGTCAAAATCAGAAGTGACCATGGAACAGAATTAGAGTCTGGTGCTATGACAGAATTCTGTGGAGAACATTGTATCTTTCATGAGTTTTCCTCCCCGCGTACTCCTCAGCAAAATGGAGTTGCGGAGAGGAGAAATAGAACGCTCATTGAAGCATATATGACAATGTTGATAGATGCTTCTCTTCTAGAGTACTTCTGGGCAGAGCCTGTCAATACGGCTTGTCATGTGCAGAACTGAGCATTGATCAACAAGAATCATCGTAAGACGCCTTATGAGCTATTGAAAGGCAGGAAACTTACCATGTCCTATTTAAGGATTTTTGGCTGCAGATGCTATGTACTCAATAATGGGAAGTACCCACGTACAAAATTTGGAGTAAAATGCGTCGAAGGAATCTTCATGGGCTATAGTAGCCACAGTCGGTCATATAGGGTTTTCAATAAGAAAACCCTAGTTGTAGAGGAGTCCATTAATGTTGTATTTGATGAAGGAAGCTTGCTTCATTGCAATTCTTCCAGTGGCATTCTTGAAGATGCAGGTGCAAGGCTTGAAAAGCTAAGTCTCGATGAGACTGCTAAAGATGGAACTCCCAAGTATGTCAAGGTCTCCACCTCAACGCCAACGGAAGAAGATGATGATCAAGATGGAGAAAATCTCCCGGAAGAGGGAGGAGCCCGAGAAGCTGTTAGATCTCCATATGCCAGTCTCTTAGAGCTCCGACACGTGAGGGATCATCCTAGAGATCAGATCATAGGAGATCCTCGTGACGGTGTAGGAACTCGCAAAGTTACAATGAACGAGATTCTGCACCTTAGTTTTCTGTCACAAGTTGATCAAAAGAAGTTCGACGAAGCGAACAAAGATGTGTCATGGATATTGGCAATGCAAGATGAACTGCATCAATTCGAATGATGAAACGTCTGGACGTTTGTTCCCAGACCAAAGAAACAGAATGTGATCGGCACTAAGTGGATCTTCAGAAACAAACTGGATGAACACATGGTCTTCATCAAGAATAAGGCCAGACTCGTGGCTCAAGGTTACAGACAGGAGGAGGGGATTGAATTCGACCAAACCTTTGCACCAGGTGCAAGGCTAGAGGCGATCAGATTTTTCCTGGCGTATGCCTCTCACAAAGGATTCATTGTCTATCGGATGGATGTGAAATCTGCGTTCCTAACTTGAAATTCGAAAGAGGAAGTATATGTCGCGCAACCCCTAGGTTTTGTTAATCCAACATTCCCTAATCATGTTTACTTTCTTAATAAAGCATTATATGGCTTAAAACAAGCTCCTCGAGCTTGGTATTAGACTATGTCTTGTTTCCTTCTTGAGAACAAGTTTTTGAGATGAAAAATAGATAAGACATTGTTTCTTAGGAAAGTCAAAGGCAAGATTTTGCTGGTGCAAATCTATGTCGATGACATAATATTCGGCTCAACAGACAACAACCTGTGCAAGAAGTTTTATAAACTTATGCAAGGAAAGTTTGAAATGAGCAGCATCGGTGAGTTGAAGTACTTCTTGGGACTTCAAGTGAAACAGTTTGAGGATGGAATTTTAATTTCTCAGACGAAGTTCACAAATGAACTCCTCAAGAAATTCGGAATGGAGAATGCAACCTCTATGAGGACTCCAATGGGATCCACTGTGTCTCTGGACAAGGATGAGAAAGGGAAACCTTTTGATGAAACCAAATACAGAAGCATAATTGGATCCCTACTCTACCTTACTGCTAGTAGACCGGATATTATGTTTTCCACATGCATTTGTGCCAGATATCAGATGAACAATAAGGAATCTCATTATGTCGCTGCAAAGCGAATTCTTAGATACCTTAAAGGTACACCAAATGTTGGCTTGTGGTACCCAAGAAACAATGATGTCGAGCTGATAGGATTTTCAGATGTTGATTTTGCAGGAAGCAGAGATGATAGGAAAAGTACTTTCGGGACGTGCCAATTTCTCGGAAGAAGGCTTATTTCATGGAACAGTAAAAAGCAGAATTGTGCCGCAACCTCCACGGCTGAATCTGAGTACATCTCAGCAGGCAATTGTTGCGCACAACTTCTATGGATCAGAAATCAACTCGAAGATTATGAATTACAGTTCAGAGAAGTTCCTATATATTGCGACTCCTCGAGCGCTATAGCAATTGCGAATAATCTTGTGTCGCATAGTAGAACAAAGCATATTGAAGTGCGCTACCACTTCATTCTGGAGCATGTGGAAAATAAAGATATCTCTCTCTGCTATGTCCCCAAGGATAAGCAGATTGCAGATATCTTCACAAAGCCCCTTGACGAGGCCAAGTTCAGTCTCTTCAAAACTGAACTCGGCATGCTAAACTATGAAGATTGAAGACTGAAGGTCTCAAGGCTCTTGGATCAAGGGGGAGCATCAGCGAGGAACTCAAGATCGGGCACGGATGCAAGAACTGAGGGTGAGAATTATGCTCCAAGTAAAGTCCCAGATTTGTAGATGCCGAAAAGGGGGAGAGTACCCTCTCGGCTAAGGCTAAGGTTGCTGCCAATGTTAAGTATGCTCTCAGGAAAATGGTAATGAATTTCACACTCAACTGAATTTTCATTTTATGATTTTCATTCCCATCAGTTCTATTCACCTTTGCTTGTAGGGTTTAGGCTTCTTCAAATAGGGGGAGATTGTTGGGTATTGTATCCATAATGTACCTGATTTTGAGAAGCCCCTGAACAAGCTAAGTTGAATTGACAATGTATTTGACGTTCTTCCATCAAGTTGTGCTTGCAGATATTCCATGCTAAGTACACACCAATGTCAGGGTGCAGTGGGTCAATATACACGGGTCTACGCAACGTAATCCCTCGTTGATTAGATCAGTGTGTTGACTCATGTGTGCTCTCTCTATTGGAGTGTTCTTATTTTCAAGTACAGGGTTAAGGCAGATCAAGACCAGAAGAAAGAGGAAAGATGGGTCAAAAACCAAGTCATTAAAGGAAGGAAGAGAAAATTCTTCTAAGTCAAAAATGACAGGAATCACTAAGTGATTCTCGCCGACTTCGATGGGAATCGTTAGTGATTCCCGCCGATTGGACGATAATCATTCTGCATTCCCGCCGACTTCTTCCGGCTGACAGTTTTCAAACAGGAATTCTGCCAAGGCAGAATCGACGGGAATCGTGAGTGATTCCCGCCGACTTCGACGAGAATCAGTCTGCATTCCCGTCGACTTCCTCTGGCTGACAGTTTTCCAATAGGAATTCAGCCAAGGCAAAAACGACGGGAATCGTAAGTGATTCCTGCCGACATCGACGGGAATCACCAACGATTCCCTCCGATTATGCCTTAGGAATTTTTCCCTCGTTCGCTGGACCGAACGAACCTGCCATGCGCTATTTCGGTCGGGGCTAGGGATCTCCTTGTGGGTCCCATAAAGGACTTTAGGCATGGCCTCAGGTATATATATGCGCATATTTTGAACCTCTACAGTAACCATTCATGTGAAATCAAAAGTAGCCGACGTCGTTCCCTAGCCGATCGAGGAAACCGCCGATCGCTTGTCGTCGCTCGCAGTTCATCGTCGCCGCCAATCTCCGATCTTCTTTGATCTTCCGGCGATAGTACCAAGGCAAGCCGAGCGTCTCACGCATCTCTCTTGAGATCTCTTATCTCTAGATTCATTGAATGATACTAGTTCTCCATTCTAAATCGGTGGAGACGATTTATCCGACTGAGATCGTTGGTAGACCTTGCTTTCTTCGTCAAGAAGTTTGGATCTACAAAGTATTGTCGCCGCATTCACTTGCCGCCGCCGATCTTGACAAGATCCTCTCCAAGAGAGAAATCTGGTTGTGGAATCTTCGTAAATTTCAAGAAAGATTCAAAGAACGAAGAAGGACATCGGAATCTCCAAAACCTTTGTTTGTATTTTCTTTTACATTCTATTTTGGTTTTGTTGTAAAAACATTTTCATTCCTTGTTGTAAGGGTTCGGTGCAACCCGTGGTGGTGGAGTTGTTACTCCTTCGTTGGAAGGGTTCCTTCCTTAGTGTGAGGATTGTATTTCAATCTGTTCGGAGAAGTGACTGAGTTGTCCCTTGGTGGGAGATAGGTCGAAGTGGGAAACTGGACGTACCCAAATCGGGGAACCACTATAACTCTTTGTGTGTTTTCTATGTTGTGTTTGTTAATTTGTGCAGGTTAATTTAATACCGCAAAAGACCGTATGACACCTATTCCCCCCCCCTCGGTGGATTTAGTCGACACTAGAGACATTCAAGGGTTGGCAGTGGACCCGACCAAGGCTCAGGTAGTTCGGGATTTACAGCAACTGATGTCGGCCATAGACGTGCAGAGTTTTCTAGGACTTGCAGATTATTACCTTAAGTTCGTGGAGGGATTTTCTCGTATTGACCTTCCACTCACGTCACTAACGAGGAAGGATGTTCCCTTTGTTTTGACCCCGCAGTGCGAGGTGGCTTTTCAGGAGCTGAAGGATCAACTCACCTTGGCTCCTATACTTGCCCTTCCTTCGGGAAAAGAAGGATTCCAGGTCTACATTGACGCTTCCTACCAGGGCATGAGTGTTGTGTAGATGCAAAATGGTCATGTGATAGTGTATGCCTCACGGCAGGTGAAGAAGTATGAGCAGAACTACCCTGTTCATGACTTAGAGATGGGAGCGATCATATTTGCCCTGAAAGTCTGGCGGCACTATCAGTACGGTGTCCACTGCGAAATATACTCCGACCACAAAAATTTGAGGTATGTGGACACATAGAAGGAACTGAATATTAGGCAGAGATGATGGGTGGAGTTTCTAGCAGATTATCAGTATGAGATGCACTACCACCCAGGGAAGGCGAATATGGTGGTTGATGCGCTGAGCCGGAAGACTACAACCTAAGGAGCAGGACCTCAGTTGTTGGCCATGGAGTTGGTCCAGATGTTGGACAAGATGCAGATATTTCTAGTGTCCGAAGATCACCCATAGATGT
Source organism: Platanthera zijinensis (assembly GCA_039513925.1). Classification (NCBI taxonomy): domain Eukaryota; kingdom Viridiplantae; phylum Streptophyta; class Magnoliopsida; order Asparagales; family Orchidaceae; genus Platanthera; species Platanthera zijinensis. Next base: position 125,582,817 of record CM077085.1, on the reverse strand, counting down.
ACCGGGAATACCTATCGTCGTTGGTTGCCATAGATGATATTCGAGACCGAGTCAGAGATAAGAAGGTGCAGGATACCAAGCTAGACCCGATAGTCTGGGCCTTATAAGTTGGTACTGCTGGAGATTACACACTGAGGGATGCCATAATGTTGTTACTGGTCGAGATTTCATACAATAACAGCTACAAGCCCAGCATAGGGATGGCTCCTTATGAGCCCCTATACGGACGGAGGTGTAGGACTCTGCTGTCATGGATACAAGATGAGGATCTGAAGGCTTTCAGTTCGGAGTTTGTTGAGGACACCGAGGCTCAAGTGAGGCTGATACGGGACAGGATGTTAGAGGCACAGAGACAACAGGATAAGTCCTACAATGCTCGACATCGTCAAGTAGAGTTTCAGGTGGGAGACCGTATATTCTTGAAGATCCGACTGATGCATGGAATTTCACGGGTGCGTGGTCGGAAGAAGAAGCTCAACCCGAGATATATGGGGCCTTTGAGGATCTTGGAGTAGATCGGTCCCTTAGCATACAGGCTGGAGTTGCCATCAGAGTTGGAGGGTCTGCATGATGTGTTCCACGTATCTTCTCTTAGGAGGGATGTACTACGCCCGGAGCATCATATTATAGCCACGGATGGGCCGGTGGCATCTGATCGGTCAGTTCACCTGGAACTGGTCCGGATCCATGACAAGGGAATACGAGTCTTGCGCCGCAAGAAGGTTCCATTGGTCAAGGTTCTGTGGAGGAATCATGGGCGAGAGGAGCACACATGGGAGCCACAAGACTTGATGAAACAAAAGTACCCAGAGCTTTTAAGTCAGGTACTCCTTACAACCTATCGGGATGTTACAATTTGCTTTCATATTTGAAACCCTGTAGGCCTAACTAGAATTTCGAGGATGAAATTTTTGTTTATGTATTGGGATTTGTAACATACCTCAGACAACTAGACCCCTAGGAGTGGTTTTATCATGACTAAGTCATGACAAAACCTTACGGAGCCCAAGAAGACCAAGTGGACTTGGGAATAAAGGTGATTGGGGTGAATGGTCTGCAAATAGTAGATTCCTAAACTTTAGCTTAAGATGACTATGAGGCTTCACCATGACTCTAAGGTCCCACCATGACCTCACCAATCTATTAGAAGGTCCATTAGATCCCTAAGGGTCCACTGGAGTCAACCTTTAAGTATGAGTTGACCCAAGTCAACCCTAGCCTTAAAGTGGTCAAAGTACCCTAGCTAAGGGGCAAGTGACCTTCAGTGTGCAAGTTAACCCTACCAAAACACCCTTAACACCTTGGCTAGTCCATAGGGTCAATAAGGACCCATGGAGGGCAGTCAAAGTGGTTAACTTGACCTAAGTCAACTCTAACCCCAAATGGGTAAAACTGACCTACATAGGGTCAACTGACCTTCCCTTAGCCAAATGGAACCCTCTCATGCCCTCCTATCCCTAGTGCAAGGTCAATGGGTCACCTAGGACCCGTTGGAGTCAACGAAAAAGGCATGGTTGACCTAGTCAACCTTAGCCCTAAAAAGGTCAAAGTGCCTAACTAAGGGCAGGGGACCTCCAAGATGCCCAACCTACCCTAACTAAGGTTTCCCAAACCTTAAGAGAGGTCCATGGGTCACCAAGGACCCATTGGGGTCAACCCTAGTGGCTAATTTTACCAAAGTTAACTCATGGGTCAAAGTGGTCAAACTAGCCTAAATGGCTAACTCAAGCCAAATCCAAGTGTGCTAAGCCAAAATTAGTATGGCCCATTGGTCTAGGAGATGGAGAGACACATTTTGGGCACACAAAATTTAGAATGTGGTGACTAGGAGAGAGAAAGAGGAAGTTACCCTAATTTGGAGGAGAGAGAAAGTATAGCTTAATGGCCTTCATGGCCATAGAGGTTTCATAACCCCCCCCCCCCCTTTTATGGGGCTTTAACTGCTTGGAGGCAGGGGAGAAGTTTCCAATAGATGGTCAGCCAGTGGGGTGGCTCAGCCCCTCAAATTGGGTGAAATCGAAATTTCACTATTGTGTCCATTAATGGTGCTTTGAAGAATTGGGGAGTTACAAGCAACCTCTCCCCAATTCCTTCATTAGGAACCTTACCCAGGTCAAGAGCAGACGTTTCCCCTGTTCAAAATCCAATTCCCTTGCTGTTACTATGGAGGTTACAGAGAAGCCCAAATCGGCGGCCGGCGATGGAAAGGAGGCACAACACTCGTTCTCAGGCGGAGATTCAGGTCCTCCCCTTCTTCTTCTCCTATGGGTAGATCATAGGGATCATTTAGAATAAAAATCAGGCTAAATTGATCCCGATCAAAGCTCTGATTTTCATCCTTTTTCCTTCAAATTCTTACCTATCGGGATCGTCGGAGATGGCCCTTCTGACGGTCGTGACACCGCCAATCGATGGCCACCACCTCGATGGAGGTGGTGGTGGCGGTGGCCGACCAGGGATGTGGCCGGGTGGCCGGGAAATCGGGATTGAATAGGCTCCAAGAAGAATGAATCTGCGCCGTTGGCTGGAGTTTGAGGATGACGGGATGCCGTCCAAGCTGCATCAAGATTCGTGCCACCTTGATAGTTAAACTATAGGATATGATTATTTCATTTTAATGGATTTGTTACATTTATACAACCACCTTGTAAATTATTTTAAAAATACCTAGAGGCCAAATCATAAAAAGTGGTCAACACATAATTTGTATTCCTATGGGTCTACTTTTTATTAAAATTGATTTGAGTAAATTTGGATAACTTGCTCGACCAAGGCACCCATTTTGGTGGGGTTGTCACAACCCGCATTTTTCTCACTATTTATTAAATCAGAGTAAGAGAAAATCTACGCGCTGTGATGCCACGTCGAGCAGGGGATAACTGCCGACGTTCAGGCGACACTCCAAATCCTTTCAAATCATGAATTAATTGATTAGGAAAACTTGATTTATTTATTGGCCGTATCCCTCGGCTCAGTGGACCAAAGAGTCCACGGTTTCAAAACTGATTTTTTATACGTAGCGGAAGATACTTCATTTATGACCACATCCTAAATGAGCGCATAAGTGATCCCGAAGGACCCTTACGCTGAACCAAAACTCTAGTTTTAATCTATACATATATGGGAAAATCATTTGTTATACGTAATTAAGAAAGTACGTTGAGTGAGTTCTTTTTAGAAATCATGCTGATCATATGCTTATACATAATATAGTTTTACTTTTAGCTTTTAAAGTAACTAGCAACCTAGCATAAAACTTCCCAGAGCAAATAGACTATCTCCCAGAAAGGGTAGCAGTAAGAAGAAAACATATCTAGTACAAAAAGGTAAAACTACCAGGGGCGCCAACAGCTGACACGAACCCACTGGCAAGTATGTATGTCTGTAAGAAAACAGTAAAACTACCTCACTAAGACTCAAGAGAGTCTCAACAGTCAACAGAAGGACCTCCAACAGCACCACAGCAACAGCCACCTACTGGCTACTGCCCAGAACCTGAGGCGTTCAGAAGAAAAAAAAGAACACCTCAGAGCAAGGAATGCAAGTGCTAAAAAGGAAAGTAAGGTAAAAGCGAGTAAAGTAAGGTAAAGAGAGTACAAAGTAGAGTAAAAACAACAATGCCCAAGGAAGGGCGAAAGCAAACCTGCACCAAGTGCGGGAAAACAGCAACTACTCTGCCTAAAAACCTGCAGAGTCAACATGGCCATGATGCCAAAAATGCTGTAACGCCTACGGAAGAAACGCCTAACATCCTAAATTGTGAGAGGCGGCAGTAGCAAAAACAAGAAACTTGGCATCAGGTTGAAAGCGTTCCAAAACGCCCAACCACTAATTCCAAGTCAACAAATTGCTCAAGGGTTGACACGTGAAGGCACAAAAGACCCAACACTCACTTGCCCAGAAACTACTCGGGTCAAGGTAAAGAGCGTGGTCAAGGCTACATCACGCCACACAACCCTAAAAGAGCCATCCACCACCACTACTGACCACAACCCACGATTCGGCCTTCGAAAGGTAACAGCCGACAAGGGACTCTCGATACACGAGCAAAACACTCGGGGAGAAATCAACGCTAAGGGATTTGTCGTTGCGATTACGCAACGCCGCTGCGAGTGAGTACACTCACTCGATTCTAAGCCTAGCGTACGAGCACCGACATCGGGTCGCACGATTACTAGACGCACGACCATAGGCCGTGCGTGCACAAGCACACCTAAACACCCCAAATAGGCAAACTAGGCAAAAATCCCAAAACCTAGACCTACACCTAGGCCTAACATAAACCCAACCCGACGCTAACCCACATCAACGCTACACACCTACCGCGACGCCGTCCTAAATCGGGGGCTACTAGCGGGAGGGATATAACCCTAATTTTCTAACGCGATTCAAAAGGGATTAGGGTTAGGATAATTTCAATTAAAAATTTCTAAATTGCACGAATAACAGAAATTATCAAGGAATTTAACAAAAAGGGAGGCCAAACGGCGAAAAGAGGGGAAGCACTTGCCTTGCTAAATCACCAAAAATTTCGCCAGCACAACGGCGTTATGGCGGACGCCCAAAAATTCCGGAAGGCTTCCAATCACTCCAACCAACCTAAGATTGCATTCTATCAACACAAGGAGCGAAAAAAAACAAACCACATCCATTCCAAATCACGAAAAAATCTACGGTGAAACTCAAAATAAATTACCTCGGAACGAAGATCTCGCCTAGGGGATCACGGATCCGGGCTCGGATCGGGGAGGGGAGGCCGGAGCAGCCGGCGGCGGGCGGCGGAAGGAGGCCGGCTAGGTCGCCGTTCGCTATCTCCCGCTCGGGCTCGGGATACGCACAGGAAAAAAAAAAGAAAACAAAGGGGGGGGGGGCGGCTGCTGGTTCACGGGTGAGAGGGGGGGGGTTTGATTAATTTTATAAGGGGGAGGGAGTTATTATAACACTTATACTTTAATATATAACTTATAATTAATATAATTAATAACCTCTTAACCCTAAATTAATAACTACACTACCCACTAACACACACCCAAATCTACAAATACACATATGTATATATATAAATATATATATATATATATATATGCATACAAACACGAACGCCGACACGCACGCGCAAACATTAATAACCCCGCACGTGCGCACCCACTCACACGCACGTACAACACGCACACAAAACAATAAACCACACCGGCTCGCACGAGTCGCGCGCCACGCGACACATGCGCCAAGAGACATGCCGTCACAGAAAATGACGACTCGCGCAAATTAACTACCGCCAAAACGACGCGAAAACGCGACGTCCTCGGATTTCGACCAAAATCGCACCGTAGCTAAATACCCGGGCTACGAGAACAACGGCGAAGTCAAAAACGACTTCCGACGAACAAAACTCGAGCTAACCTCGCCCGAAGCCAAACACGAGACTTCCCTGAAAGGCTCAACCGGGTCTCCAAAACAGACACCGGCTAGCTGGGGAAACCCGCAAACAGGCTAAACCTCTAAGAACACCTAACGAGGTACTCTAACAACGGCTCGAGACGGAAAACGTCAACGTAACGCCGAAAAAGGATTTAAAATAAATCATCGAAAATTCGGGGGCGTTACAGTCACTCCCCCTAACAAAAAGTTTCGACCCGAAACTTTGCGAAAACTACTCCTACAACAGAAGGAAAGAAACAAACCACCAGAAAGGGAACGTACCCGAAAACTCAGGGGAACAAATGAGGGTGAGCCTCCCTCATAGCCGACTCTAGCTCCCAAGTCGCGCTCTCCAAATCCTGATTCTTCCAAAGAACCTTTACCATAGGAATAGACTTCGTCCGCAACACTCGAGCTTGAGCTTCCAAGATGCGGACCGGCACCTCGACATACGAGAGGTTGGGCTCCAACTGGGGCACAGCGTCCAAGACTTGTCCACTGCTCCGCACGCACTTCCGCAACTGGCTCACATGAAAGACATTATGAACCCCCGGGAAGCTAGCTGGCAGATCCAGCCTATAAGCAGCCACACCAACACGCTCCAAAATCCTGAACGGGCCCACAAATCTCGGATCCAACTTCCGATTTCTGCCAAACCTCTTCACTCCTACCATTGGAGACACCTTCAAGAAGACCAAATCATCCACTGAAAACTCCAAATCGGACCTACGCCGATTGGCGTTCTTCTCATACCTCTCATGAGCAACTCGAAGCTTCTCCCGAATGAGCTTCACGGAAACCTCCATCTCTTCGAGTGCATCAGGACCCCAAAACAGGCCTCTCACCGGCCTCGGCCCAAAACAGAGGGGTTCTGCAGCGCCTCCCATACAACGTCTCGAAGGGAGCCATCTGTAGACTCTCTTGGTAGCTGTTGTTGTAGGCAAATTCCATGAGCCGCAAACGCTCATCCCAAGCACCTCCATGATCGAGAATATAGCACCGGATCATATCCTCCACAATCTGATTCACACGCTCGGTCTGCCCGTTGGTCTGCGGATGGTAAGCTGTGGAATACCTCAAATCAGTGCCCAAACCCTCCTGCAAACTCCTCCAGAAACGAGATGTAAACCGAGAGTCTCGATCTGAAACGATGCTAACTGGAACGCCGTGCAATCTGACGACCTCATCCAAGTACAACTCAGCAATCTTCTTCATCGAGTAATCGATCTTATAAGGTACGAAGTGCGCACACTTCGTCAATCGGTCCACGATCACCCAAACAGAATCAAACCCTCTCGGAGATCTCGGTAAGCCTGTAATGAAATCCATCGAGATGCTTTCCCACTTCCAAGTCGGGATCTCCAAAGGTGCCAACTTGCCACCAGGCCTCCCATGGTCGGCCTTCACCCGCCTGCAAGTGTAACACTCCGAGACAAAACGAGCTATATCACCCTTCATCCCATACCACCAGGCGATCTGCTTCAGATCATGGTACATCTTCGTAGATCCCGGGTGGTAGGAAACACTGGATCCGTGAGCCTCTTTGCATACCATAACTCTGATGTCTCCAACTGCGGGGATGCAAAACCTGCCGCGGTACTTCAAAGTACCCGCCTCGTCGATGGAGAAATCTGGCAACTCTCCCCTCTCAGCTCTGAGGTACAAGTGCAACAAATCCGGATCCTCTTTCTGATGCAATCTGGTGAGAGAAATCCATGACGGCTCTGCCACTACCAAACTGCTCTGCAACTCACAGCGTCCTGCGGTGATATCCATCAATAGAAACTCCTCCACTAAGCGATCTGCGGTGAGATTGAAGACTTTCCCCGTCTTCCGGCTCAAGGCGTCGGCCACCACATTGGCCTTGCCCGGATGGTACTGAATCTCAACATCATAATCAGCAACATACTCAAGCCACCGCCGCTGGCGCAAATTCAGCTCCTTCTGAGTGAACACGTACTTCAGGCTCTTATGATCGGTAAAGATCCTGCACTGGGCCCCATAAAGTAAGTGTCTCCACAGCTTCAGGGCAAAAATCACCGCTGCGAACTCGAGGTCGTGCGTAGGATAGTTCCGCTCATGAACCTTCAACTGACGAGACCCATAAGCGATCACCTTCCCTTCCTGCATCAACACGCCACCGAGTCCAACGTGCGAGGCATCCACATAAACGTCATAGTCCTGTCCCTCCGCCGGCAAGGTCAACACAGGGGCAGAACATAACCTGCTCTTTAGCTCCAGAAAGGCCTCCTCGCACTTATCACTCCAAACGAACGCCGCATGCTTCTGCGTCAGCTTTGTCAAGGGCGCTGCCAAGGTAGAAAAGCCCTCGACGAACCTCCTATAATAGCCGGCCAACCCCAAGAAGCTCCTGATCTCCTTGGGTGTGCTCGGCCTACTCCAATCCATCACTGCTGAGATCTTCTCCGGGTCCACTGAAATACCATCTTTGTTCACCACATGACCCAGGAAGGAAACCTGAGGCAACCAGAACTCGCACTTGCTCAGCTTGGCGTACAACTGATGATCCCTCAAGGCGGATAACACCAACCGCAAATGCTGATCATGCTCCGCCGCATTCCGAGAATAAATCAGAACGTCGTCAATGAACACAACGACAAACTTATCCAGAAAGTCCTTGAACACCCGGTTCATCATGTCCATAAATGCTGAAGGCGCATTGGTCAGCCCAAAAGACATGACCAGGAACTCGAAATGACCATGCCTCGATCGGAAAGCCGTCCGTGGAACATCCGACTCTCGGATCCTAAGCTGATGGTAACCCGAACGGAGGTCTATCTTCGAAAATACTGAACTGCCACGCAACTGATCAAATAAGTCGTCGATTCTGGGCAGTGGATACCTGTTCTTGATGGTGACTTTGTTCAACTCTCTATAGTCGATACAAAGGCGCATCGAACCATCCTTCTTCTTCACAAAGAGAACCGGAGCACCCCAGGGCGACGAGCTCTGCCTTATGAAGCCCTTCTCCAATAACTCATCAAGCTGAGTACGAAGCTCCTCCAGCTCTCGCGGGGCCATCCGATACGGCGCCTTGGCAATCGGACGCGTACCAGGCTCCAAATCAATCACGAACTCCACATCCCTGTCTGGAGGAAGACCGGGAAGATCGCTAGGAAACACGTCAGGAAACTCTCGCACAACCGGAATCTCATCCAAAAGCGGCACACTGCTAACAGTCCCCAACACTGAGACTAGACAAGCAAAACAACCAGCAGGAAAAACCCTCTGAGCACATACCGCAGAAATCGTCGGAGAGTCCCGACGCGAATCACCGAAAACACTCCCGGGCTGACCGCTGTCCTTTCTGAAATCCAAGCGCTTTCCCCTGCACTGAATCACTGCATCATATCGGGACAACCAGTCCATACCCAGGATGACATCGAAATCCTCTAAGTCCAACACCTTCAGATCAGCCTTGGCCAGATAATCCCCCAACAAAATAGGGCAGTCCAGAATGCCCTGATCTGATATCACGGATTCACCCGAGGGGAACTTGACGCTAAAGGCACCACCAACACGATCAGGAACCCACTGGCACCGCTCGACAAAGGCCCTAGCCACAAAGGAGTGGGTAGCACCTGAGTCAAATAGAACGCGGGCCCAGCGGTTCCTTACCTTAAATTTCCCTATACACAAACAAAACCATAAACGCACAAGCAGTAAACAAAACAATAGCAACACTAAGACTGCTACAAAAGAGAAAGCCAAGCGAGGGGGGGTTTACCTGAAATGACCTGCGTCGAAGCCTCAGCCTCCGCTGAAGATACCACATTCAGCTTCCCTTTACCCTTGTCCACCGGCTGAGGCGGAGGTAAAGCCTGGAGCGGAACGGCATGTAAAGCGGACTGAACCTGAGGGCACCTCGACTTAATATGGCCCTTCTGGCCACACTGGTAGCAAACACGATCCTTGGACCAGCACTGAGCAGCCTCGTGACCGGGTCGCTTGCAGACAGGACAAGGAACATCCCTCCTAGGAGCACCCTGGATAGCATGCACATGCTCCTTCTTCTGGACCCTTGCCCTCTTGAAGCACCTCTCAGCTGGGTGGCCCGGATGGCCACAGAAACTGCACACTACCTTGCTCTTCTTCTCAGAAGCAGCACCAAGAACCTGGGGACCCTTTTCCTCAACTGACCTCCTCTTCTCGCTTCTCGCCTGCTGCCCACGCTGCTTCGCGTTCTCGATAGCCTCTACCTTCAAAGCGGCCTCAACTGCTCCCGCATAAGTAACTGCGCCATGAGCAACCGCAAGCTGCTGGACATCGCTCCTGAGGCCACCAAGAAACCGCTTCACCCTGTCCTCCTCGGAGCTCACCAAGCTAGGACCAAAGCGACTGAGTTTGCTAAACTCAATCTCGTAGTCGCTGACGGATAGCTGCCTCTGCTTCAAATGAATAAAGTCATTCATCAGCCTGTCTCGCTCTACTGACGGTAGAAACTTCCTCATCAGGATCTCTTTGAAGGATGCCCAAGTACATTCTCCCACCATGCCTTCCTTCTCTCGCATCCACCAGCTCTTCGCTAGCCCCTTCAGCTGATAGGCGGCTAACATCACCTTCTGATCATCTGAGATACCTGAATAGTGAAGCATCTCCTCCATAGTGATCAGCCAGTCGTCCAATACCATGAAATCCGCCTTCCCATCGTACGTGGGAGGGCTCAGCCTCTGGAACTGGGAGATGAAAGCCATCCCGGGGGGCACCACTACTGGAGGCACGAGAGGAGCAGGGGGGGCAGGAGGGGCTAGGACAGCTGTACCCACGGCGGGGTCCTGAACTCCCGGAGTCTGACCCGCCGCTCCGGATAAAAAGGACTGCATCTGGGCCTGCAACTCCACCACCTGCCTTGATAAGGCCTCGTTACTCTGCCTCAGGCTTTCCACCAACGCATCACTTTGAGCACCGGAGGACTCACCCTCAGACTGGGGAGTCGACCTCGTCACTCTACGCTTCGGCGGCATACTATAAGGAAAATTAAAACATAACAAACGATTAGAACTTAGCTAAACTCCTAGGATTAGACAAAAGGTACAGACAATACATACATAAATATGATCTTCTACTGCTATATTTGCTCTGAGATTTTATTTTATTTAATACAAAAGGAATGATATGCTTAGCCTAAGATGGTTCACCACCATCACACTAACTCTTGTGCCTAGATCGGGAATGCATGAATTGTATTATTTTTGACTCAAAAATTATGTGTGTACACATGTCATCCTGCACGTCTTTAGCTTGGCGCGTTGTGCTTATGCGATGTTATGCTATGCATGATTATGCTATGCATTCTAAAAAAAGGCCCTAGTGCATGCCATGGCGGAGTACACATGAAAATGTTATGCATCCCATACTACATAACATTCCCATGCGACTAAAAAGAAAACGTGCTAGTCGCAGTCATGTGGTGAGGTTATGCATCCCATACTACATAACCCTCACATGTAGCCCCTATGGTGGATCCATATACGAACACATATTATGCATCCCATACTACATGATATGCCCCGTATACTTCATGTTATGCTTATGCGTGTGGTGCAGTGTTCGTGCTTCAGCCAAAACGTGCCGATGACATGTCGGTGTGTGTATGATATGACTCTAAACATCTAACACAAACAAAGGAAGGTTGCCCGACCAATTGTCAAGCAACCTCCCTCTGATACCAACTGTCACAACCCGCATTTTTCTCACTATTTATTAAATCAGAGTAAGAGAAAATCTACGCGCTGTGATGCCACGTCGAGCAGGGGATAACTGCCGACGTTCAGGCGACACTCCAAATCCTTTCAAATCATGAATTAATTGATTAGGAAAACTTGATTTATTTATTGGCCGTATCCCTCGGCTCAGTGGACCAAAGAGTCCACGGTTTCAAAACTGATTTTTTATACGTAGCGGAAGATACTTCATTTATGACCACATCCTAAATGAGCGCATAAGTGATCCCGAAGGACCCTTACGCTGAACCAAAACTCTAGTTTTAATTTATACATATATGGGAAAATCATTTGTTATACGTAATTAAGAAAGTACGTTGAGTGAGTTCTTTTTAGAAATCATGCTGATCATATGCTTATACATAATATAGTTTTACTTTTAGCTTTTAAAGTAACTAGCAACCTAGCATAAAACTTCCCAGAGCAAATAGACTATCTCCCAGAAAGGGTAGCAGTAAGAAGAAAACATATCTAGTACAAAAAGGTAAAACTACCAGGGGCGCCAACAGCTGACACGAACCCACTGGCAAGTATGTATGTCTGTAAGAAAACAGTAAAACTACCTCACTAAGACTCAAGAGAGTCTCAACAGTCAACAGAAGGACCTCCAACAGCACCACAGCAACAGCCACCTACTGGCTACTGCCCAGAACCTGAGGCGTTCAGAAGAAAAAAAAGAACACCTCAGAGCAAGGAATGCAAGTGCTAAAAAGGAAAGTAAGGTAAAAGCGAGTAAAGTAAGGTAAAGAGAGTACAAAGTAGAGTAAAAACAACAATGCCCAAGGAAGGGCGAAAGCAAACCTGCACCAAGTGCGGGAAAACAGCAACTACTCTGCCTAAAAACCTGCAGAGTCAACATGGCCATGATGCCAAAAATGCTGTAACGCCTACGGAAGAAACGCCTAACATCCTAAATTGTGAGAGGCGGCAGTAGCAAAAACAAGAAACTTGGCATCAGGTTGAAAGCGTTCCAAAACGCCCAACCACTAATTCCAAGTCAACAAATTGCTCAAGGGTTGACACGTGAAGGCACAAAAGACCCAACACTCACTTGCCCAGAAACTACTCGGGTCAAGGTAAAGAGCGTGGTCAAGGCTACATCACGCCACACAACCCCTAAAAGAGCCATCCACCACCACTACTGACCACAACCCACGATTCGGCCTTCGAAAGGTAACAGCCGACAAGGGACTCTCGATACACGAGCAAAACACTCGGGGAGAAATCAACGCTAAGGGATTTGTCGTTGCGATTACGCAACGCCGCTGCGAGTGAGTACACTCACTCGATTCTAAGCCTAGCGTACGAGCACCGACATCGGGTCGCACGATTACTAGACGCACGACCATAGGCCGTGCGTGCACAAGCACACCTAAACACCCCAAATAGGCAAACTAGGCAAAAATCCCAAAACCTAGACCTACACCTAGGCCTAACATAAACCCAACCCGACGCTAACCCACATCAACGCTACACACCTACCGCGACGCCGTCCTAAATCGGGGGCTACTAGCGGGAGGGATATAACCCTAATTTTCTAACGCGATTCAAAAGGGATTAGGGTTAGGATAATTTCAATTAAAAATTTCTAAATTGCACGAATAACAGAAATTATCAAGGAATTTAACAAAAAGGGAGGCCAAACGGCGAAAAGAGGGGAAGCACTTGCCTTGCTAAATCACCAAAAATTTCGCCAGCACAACGGCGCTATGGCGGACGCCCAAAAATTCCGGAAGGCTTCCAATCACTCCAACCAACCTAAGATTGCATTCTATCAACACAAGGAGCGAAAAAAAACAAACCACATCCATTCCAAATCACGAAAAAATCTACGGTGAAACTCAAAATAAATTACCTCGGAACGAAGATCTCGCCTAGGGGATCACGGATCCGGGCTCGGATCGGGGAGGGGAGGCCGGAGCAGCCGGCGGCGGGCGGCGGAAGGAGGCCGGCTAGGTCGCCGTTCGCCATCTCCCGCTCGGGCTCGGGATACGCACAGGAAAAAAAAAAAGAAAACAAAGGGGGGGGGGGGCGGCTGCTGGTTCACGGGTGAGAGGGGGGGGGTTTGATTAATTTTATAAGGGGGAGGGAGTTATTATAACACTTATACTTTAATTTATAACTTATAATTAATATAATTAATAACCTCTTAACCCTAAATTAATAACTACACTACCCACTAACACACACCCAAATCTACAAATACACATATGTATATATATAAATATATATATATATATATATGCATACAAACACGAACGCCGACACGCACGCGCAAACATTAATAACCCCGCACGTGCGCACCCACTCACACGCACGTACAACACGCACACAAAACAATAAACCACACCGGCTCGCACGAGTCGCGCGCCACGCGACACATGCGCCAAGAGACATGCCGTCACAGAAAATGACGACTCGCGCAAATTAACTACCGCCAAAACGACGCGAAAACGCGACGTCCTCGGATTTCGACCAAAATCGCACCGTAGCTAAATACCCGGGCTACGAGAACAACGGCGAAGTCAAAAACGACTTCCGACGAACAAAACTCGAGCTAACCTCGCCCGAAGCCAAACACGAGACTTCCCTGAAAGGCTCAACCGGGTCTCCAAAACAGACACCGGCTAGCTGGGGAAACCCGCAAACAGGCTAAACCTCTAAGAACACCTAACGAGGTACTCTAACAACGGCTCGAGACGGAAAACGTCAACGTAACGCCGAAAAAGGATTTAAAATAAATCATCGAAAATTCGGGGGCGTTACAGGGGTTTATACCTAAAGTTAGGCAGAGATTAAAATGAGTGCTCACACTTCATATTCTGTCCAAATGACTTCAAATTTTGACAGGGAGTCACCCTAATCTATACCTAGGTCCTGCATAAAAATGAGAATATTTTGAGACAATTTATCTGTAGTTTTGAAATTTTTTAATTACTCTAGGATAAATTAAATCGGTGTCATATGAGTCATAGCGAGGGGAATCCGAGAGCTCGAGGTCCTTGGTGGTATGAGGAACAGCCTCATCCAATAAATAGGTGCAAATCTCCGCATAGGAAAGGGAATACCCCTCAACCCACCAGGGTGCGTAAAAGTGTTCCGAAGATCCACATTCTCCATTGGAGATAGAGGAATCATCATCCCACTTCGGCGCAACCTCGGGAACCGAATCACTATTCGGCATAACATCATCAACCGACTCACTAAAAATAGGGATAGATAATTCTTTCAAAGAAAGAGGTGGAACAACAACATCTGAGAAATTATGTGCTGGTTCCTCCGGGGGTGAATAAATAAGAGGGGAAGAGTGCATGGGGAGAGACGGCACCACAATGTCATCACACCGAGCAGCAGAAAGTCTGATGGGTATATCCGCAATAGTCCCCCATATACAAGGTGGTACTGCGAATATATCATTAGAATCAGAAGGGGCAGCCAATTGGGAGGGTGATGGAACGATTCGGATATCTGGTTCATCATTATCCTCCAACTGGCGCTGAAATTATGCGCAATCTTTCAACACGTGCTCGGTGCTACGACAACACAAACACCGTTTTCCATTACTCCTCGGTCCAGGTTGGACCGGAAAGGAATAAGAAAAATGTCAAGGCGTAGAAGATAAGTGACCATATGACTTGGCTATGGTGTATGAAGTACCATAAAAGGATGGTGCTCCATACACTGAACCACGAGAATTATGCTCACTATCTTCATTGGGGCACTCATCACTTCCATGCCTATAATCCATGCACCATCTACAACGAATATTCATATAAGAAAACATGGTGCAGTAAGAAAGAATTCACCACAAGAAATATTCTAAGCAATAATTAACTACACACTAGCAGATAAGTGAAAATGAATGACTGCTGTTAAAAAATTAAAACTAGAGAAAGAACAAAGAAAAATATGCAACAAAATTTAAAAACTAAAGCAAAGAATAAACATGAAATGTACAAATGGAAAAGGGCTTCTATCTCCTATCTCCCTCTCCAAAAACTCACATGATTGTGTTCCCCGACAACGATGCAAAAACTTTATGCAGTTGAATGGAAAGTGTACCGGTCTCACAAGTAATATAAAATGAGCGAATTTTCAAAAGTATCGATCTCGAGGGAACACAGTAAGGTGGAGTTAATTTTTGAGGAGGACTTGAGATTGAATCCCTTAGGTCAGAGTTAACGAAGGTGGGTTTTGATTTTTGCGAATGAAGAAAATAAAATACTAACAACTACTCCTATGCAATGCCGCTATGCGATGCTTCACCGGGCGGGATGGAAGACTACACGGGACGCTATGCATCGAATCGCTGGCCAGATGGACAAGTAGGCTTGCGGATGAGATGGTGAGAATGGCGGAATGAGGTTCGAGAGCACCTCTTCGCTACACACACCACTAGAAATTACTAGTGCAGCAAAATTGGATATGGTGGCGGATGGACGGATAATGACACAACTCAAGCTACTAAAGAGTAAGACAATACAAGTTCACATAGACATGAATCACATAAAGTTTATAATTAAAGAGCAACAATATCAATATAAATAGATTTAAACATATATATTCAACAAGAAAGAAAGTTCAAGTCAAGAGATCGACTGAATTCGAAGTCTTGCTGAGGGTTCATGGAAGGAATTCGGCAAGTTGTCAATCCATGTCCTAGCACTGTCCTCAACTGTGTTAGGGGTAGAGAAGGGATGTCACTAACTTCCAATTGACCCGTCTTCTTCGTGTCACGATTACTTAAGACAGTTGCAAGCTTCCCTTTTGCTTGTTGGGCGGATTGACGAGTAGGCTTATGGATGAAGTTATTAGAACAGCGAAATGAGGTTCGAGAGAACCTCTTTGCTACGCACGCTTGTAGTAATTGCTAGGGCGACAAATATGGATGGTGGAAGATGGAAATAAAGGCGCTTCTCAGGCAACTAAAGCGTAAAACAATACAGAATCACATAGACATGAGTCACATAAAGTTTACAACTAAAGTGCACATCATCAATAAAAATAGATTTAAACACTCATATTCAATAAGAAAGCAAGTACAAGTCAAGAGATCAACCGAATCTGAAGTCTTGTTCAGCATTCACGGAAGGAATCGTCGGGTTATCAATCTGCGTCCTAGCACTATCCTCAACTGCTTCTGGGGTAGAGAAGGGTTGTCACTACCTTCCAATTGACCCGTCTTCCTCGTGTAACAATTGCGGAAGAAAGTTGCAAGCTTCCCTTTTGCTTATTGGATACAGCGTCAAAACCTTTCTTGAGGATCAAGGATGAAGGAGAAGGCCGAGAGGAAGCTCCGGCTTGGATTTGGCGGTGAAAGCTTGCCCGGAGAACCTCCCTCTGGTTGAAGATGAAGGGGAATGACGGATCCCTTCCTCGGAGATGAAAAACAACAGAAAATGTCGAGTCCCCAAATTAGGGCGGAACCTGTGTATATATAGACAATAGAAATAAAAATGCGCATGATCACGGGCGCACGACAAGTGGCCCGTGATCGTGCGCACTATGTCCAGTGATCGTGCCCACTGGAATGGCGGAATCAAAAGAAGAACTGGGATAGCGCGCACGAACAGTGTCGCATGACCGGTGGTCATGCACACTATGTCCAATGGTCGTGCGATTACCCTAGACAACTCAAGGAAAAATGGAATCAATGCACACGATCAGTGGCACATGACCGGTGGTCGTGCACACTGTGTCAAGTAGTCGTGAGTTAGACCCAAGAGAACTTAGGAAATGAAGAATAGTGTGCACGATCAGTGGCGCACGACTATTGGTCGGCGTAATAGATTTGATGATCATGCGCATTATTCCTATTTACAAATAGTGATGGAACACGCACACCGCCCCTGTACCAACACTTATATGTGAAGACATTCCAAGCAATCACAAAAAGGAGTACAATAAATAAAAGTATAAAAATACAAAACCACGGGCTCAAGTGTGCACTTCCTATGGAAATAAAGATAAGATGAAATATATATGATAATGAACTAAAAGTGAAGTGCTTGCGTAAGAAAACTAGCCCAGATGTGTCTGAAAATAACTATATAAATAGGACTCATCACTATTCTAGTTGAAACGAGTTCACTACCGATTCCAACCTTTGACAGAGGGGCCATGATTGAGAGAGATGAATGGAAATCCTTTTTCTGAGAGAAATTTTGAAGCGGCGGCAAGAGGCTGACGGTGACAGAGAAGACGAAACGTTTATTTTTCTCAAGAAAGGTTTTTGAAATTTGTCATTTTGGTATTTTGGACATTAATCTATTTATATAAGTCTTAAATCATGATAAAAAAATAACATACCTGAAAATATGACGGTAGTAGAGTCCGGGTGCGAATATCAAAAAATTTAACTTCAGGATGAAAATCAGCTTCAGACTTCTCGAAAGGTAGGCCATTTCTCGAGAGAGGATAAGAATTTATCGAGTTGTCACATGTATTACTCGAGAAGCAGTTCTGAAGTTCTCGAGAAGCAGACTTGAAGTTCTCGAGAATCAATTTAGTTCTCGAGAAGTATTTCTCTAGTTCTGCAGTAGAAATATGTAGTACTTAAGTAGTGAACATCATGCTCGAGAAATGAAGTCAAAATTTAGAATTTTCTTGAATTTTGAAGAGTAGCCCGAGTCTTGAACCTTTTTTTGTGAGACCTTTTTCTTCATTCTTATTTGTTAAGCATGCCAAGTTCTGTTTTGAAGAACGAGAACTTGGCCTCATCCTGTGGCTTCGTGAAAATGTCTACAACCTGCTTGTTAGTTCGAACATATTGGAGATTAATGTCTTTATGCTCCATATGCTCCCTGATGAAGTGGTACCTCAACTCTATATGCTTTGTCTTGCTGTGAAAGACTAGGTTGTTGGTAATTGCAATTGCACTAGAGGTGTAATAAAACATTGGAATGTTCTTGAACTTCATATTATAGTCTTCAAACTGGTCCTTTATCCATAGCAATTGTTCACAATAACTGCATGTAGAGATATACTCTAACTCAGCTGTTGAAATTATGATATAATTCTGCTTCTTGCTGCTCAAGGAGATAAGCCTTCTTCCTAGGAATTGACAAGTCCCGTAAGTGCTTTTCCTGTCATCTTTGCTTCCTACAAAATCTGCATCCGAAAAACCAATTAGTTCGCTATCATTACATCTTAGGTACCATAATCCAAGATTTGGTGTACTTTTAAGGTATCTCAAAATTCGCTTTGCAACAGCGTAGTGAGATTCCTTAGAGTTCACTTGAAATCTAGAACACACACATGTTGAAAACATTATGTCTGATCTACTAGCAGTAAGATAGAGCAAGGATCTAATTATGCTTCTGTACTTTATTTCATCAAAAAGTTTCCCTTTCTCATCCTTGTCTAGAGATATAGTTGAACCAATTAGATTCCTCATAGAGGTTTCGTTCTCCATTCCGAATTTCTTAATTTACTCCTTGGTGAATTTTGTCTAAGAGATGAAAATTCCATCTTCAGATTATTTCACCTAAAGACCTAAGAAATACTTCAGCTATCCCATACTGCTCATTTCAAACTTCCCTTACATAAGTATAGAAAACTTTTTGCAAAGGTTGTTGTCAATAGAGCCAAATATGATGTCATCGACATAGATTTGCACTAGAAAAATCTTACCTTTTATTTCCCTAAGAAATAATGTCTTATCTATCTTTCCTCTCGTGAACTTATTCTCAAGAAGAAAGCTAGACATTGTCTCATACCAAGCTCGAGGATCTTGTTTCAAACCATATAAAGCTTTAAATAAAAGATAAACGTGCTCAGGATGGTTAGAATCAATGAAACTTGGAGGTTGTTTCACATACACTTCTTCCTTTATGTCACCATTAAGGAAGCCCGACTTTACGTCCATCTGATAGATAGTGAAGCACTTAAGTGATGCATATGCTAGGAATAACCTGATTGCCTCCAGCCTTGCCACTGGAGCATATGTCTGATCAATGTCGATTCCATCTTCTTGTCTATATCCCTTGATGACGAGTCTTGCTTTGTTCTTTATAATTGTTCCATCTTCATCCATCTTGTTCTTGTAGACCCACTTTGTTCCGATAACATTTTTACCTTTGGGTCTTGGAACAAGCTTCATGACTTGGCAATGCTTGAATTGATTCAGTTCTTCTTCCATTACCATTATCCAAGATGCGTCTGAGTTTGCTTCCTTAAACTTCTTTTGTTCAACCTACGAGAGGAAACTTAAGTATAGATTTTCATTATTTGTACCTCAAAGAGTTCTGACACCATCCCGGGGATCTCCTATGATTTGATCAATTGGGTGATCCTTCAAATGTCTGAGCTCTAGGGTTCTTGTAACTAGAGCTTCCTCTATCACTGGAGTGACTTCATCAACTTGGATGACATCTTCATCATTGTGATCATCCTCTCCAATAGGGGTTGAAGTGGTGATCTTGATGTACTTTTGAGCTTTTTCTTCAGTCGGCCCATCCAAGTTTTATCCTTTAGTCTTGAACCTGCATCTTCAATGAACACATTAGAAGAGTTGTCTTGCAACAAGCTCATCTCATCAAATACAACATTAATAGATTCTTCTATAATCAGAGTTTTCTTGTTGAAAATCCTATATGCCTTACTATGGCTACCATAACCAACGAAAATACCTTCAAAACTCTTTTCACTGAACTTAGTCATGTGATATTTACCATTTTTAAGTACAAAGCATTTACTAGCAAAGATTTTAAAATATGAGATAGTCGGTTTCCTGCCATTTAGTAGTTCGTAAGGTGTCTTACTGTGGTTCTTATTTATGAGTGCTCGATTTTGCATGTGGCAAGTAGTGTTGATGGATTTAGCCCAGCAATATTCCAGTAGTGAGGCATCACTCAATATGGTTCTGCAAACCTCTATGAGTGTTCTATTCCTTCTCTCAGTGACTCTGTTATGTTGAGGACTACGAGGAGAGGAAAACTCCTGTAAGATACCTAAGCTTTCAAGGAATTCTATCATTACCCCAGATTTGAACTCTGTTCAACTATCCCTTCTAATTTCGACAACGAAGCAGTTGTATTCATTCTGAACTTGCCTGAAAAAATGAGTAAAGATAACAAAAGTATCTAACTTGTGTTTTAGAAACAACACTCACGCAAAGCGAGAGTAATCATCAACAATAACCAATGTATAATCCTTACCTCCCAAACTTCTACTTTATAGTGGACCGAACAAGTCCATATGAAGTAGGTGTAAACACCTATTAGAATCTTTGCCACTAATGCTTTTAAAGGTAGCCCTTGTTTGCTTGCCTTTTACACATTCATGACAAGGTCTATCTTTAATGCACTTAATATTAGGTGCATCACGTACTAAATTAAGAGAAAATAATTTATTAATAGTTTTGTAATTTTTATGTGCTAATCTCTTGTGCCATTGGTCACCAAGAGGGGCACTATCTTTTGCCAAAAAGCACATTGGTGTAGAAAAGTCTATGCAAATGAAATTTAAATAAAATATATTTCTACTACGAGTGTCTAATAGAATCATTTCTAAGTTATCAACCAATTTTATCAAACACGTATCTACATGAAATTCTACTATGTATCCTTTGTCACAGAGCTGGCTTATGCTTATAAGATTGTGTTCCAATCCTTCAATGTAAGCCACATCTGTGAAGGATACACTACAATTAGTAATCATATCGTAGCCTTTTGTAATACCTCGGTCAGAACCTCCAAAGATGACCTTTGGCCCATTCATGACTGGAGAATAATTCTGGAGTAGGCTTCTAGTCCCGGTCATATGCTGTCACTTTCCAAATACCAGATAGGATTTTTGGTGTCCTTTGAACATTCCTGCAAAAGTACAATCAATTTGCCTTAGAAACCCTGATGAGTCCATTTTATATAAATATTTTCGGACTCATCTGGGCTAGTTTTCCTTTGTTTGTACTTCACTTTTAGCTCATTATCATTTATATTTGATCTTATCCTTATTTCCATAGGAAGTACACTTTTGGCTCGTGGTTGTGTATATTTTTGTACTTTTATTTTTTGTACTCCATTTTATGATTTTCTGGAATCTCTACACACATCAGTGCTGGGTTTAGGGGTCGTGTGCGTGTTCCGGGAACGTTTAGAAGAAGGAATACTATGCACAATCATCGGATATAGTGTGCACGACCACTGGTCGTGCGACGATGATCTTGCGCAATATACCCTGATTTCCAGAATCTGCCTGGAGTAATCGCACGACCACTAGACATAGTACGCACGACCACCGGTCGTGCGCCACTGATCGTGTGCATTGATTCTTCTTTTCCTGGAATACTGTCTGGGGTAATTTCACAACCATTGGATATAGTGTGCACGACCACCGGTCGTGCCCCATTGCTCGTGCGCAGTACCCCAGGTCTTCTCTTTATTTTGTCATGCCATTACGCATGATAACTAGCCATAGTACGCACGGCCACTGGTCGTGCGCCCGTGATCGTGCGCATTGTTTAATTTCTGCTTTCTATAAATAGCGCAGGTCCCGCCCTAGTCTGGCATATATCGAAATCGCTCACTATTTCCGCCGTTTTCCGCCTCTGATGAAGGGATCCACCGATCTCCTTCAATCTCCACCCAAGGGAGGTGCTCCGGGAAAGCTTTCACTGCCAAATTAAAGCCGGAGCTTCCTCTTGGCCTCCTCCATCATCTCTTGGGCTGATTTCAAGCTTCAACGCCATAGCCATCAAGCAAAGGGAAGCTTGCAACTTTCTTCCTCTATCGTGACACGAAGAAGACGGGCCATTGTAAGGTGGTGACAACCCTTCTCTACCCAAGACGCAGTTGAGCACCGAGCTTGGACGCCGATTGACAACCCGGCGATTCCAACCGTTAATCCTCAGCAAGATTTCAGATATGGTCGATCTCTTGCCATGTTCTTCCTTTATTGTTGTTTATGTGTTGTTGTAACCATTATTTATAGATGGTGTGCGCTTGATTGTAAAATGCTTATATTAAATCATGTCTTTGTGATTTTGTATTTTCGTTATATATTGCTTGAGGTGCGCCTTATTTCCATCCTCCATCCACCCTTGCCGCACTAGCAATTGCAAGTGGCGTGTGTCGTGAAGAGGTTCTCTCGACCCTCATTCCGCGAGCCTACTCACCCATCCGCCTAGCAATTCGGTGCATAGTGGCACGACTAGTCTTCAATCCCGCCTGGCGAAGCATCGCATAGCGGCGTTGCATAGGAATAGTTGTTAGAGTTTTACTTTCTTTTATCGCAACCATCAAAACCCCCCTTATTTAACGCCGACTTTAGGACTTCAATCTCAAGTCCTCCTCGAAATTAACTAAAACTTTCTGTGTTACTTGAGTGATCGATACTTGGGAAAACTCGCCCATTTTATATTACTTGTACGACCGGTTCACTGCAGTGATCGTAAGCATTAAACCCAAACCTGTTTGTGTCCTTTGTCTCTAGTTAGCTTACTCCCCCTACGTGTGTTAGCATTATGAGTGGTCTTTCTCAGGTTATTAACTTGAGGAGATACATACTATCTGGGATTAAACCAACAATCTATAGCAAACTGACCAACTTTGCCACAACACCAACAGTCAAAGCTATTGTATATTTTGCCTAAAGTTCTCCTGCTTGACCTTTTGAGAGTGTGGTCTAGCTGTGGCTGCAGACTTGGAGGTAGAAGCTTCGTGGTGATGACACTCACATGACTTATTCTCCTTAAGAGCCTTTTCCATAACTGGTTTAACTTTTAGAGCTTTCTTGATGTTATGAGCATGACTATAAGGATCGTAGCACTGAAGAGTGATCTCCTCATAAGGTGCCTTGAAGACACTCTCACCAAAGTTCCGGGGATGAGTCCATTCTTGGTACCGAGACTTGGGCTCTACATAAGAAGGCCTGGCAAAGTGACTGTATGATGAATCAAGATCAAACTCGTATGTTGGAAAGATAACCTTTTTAAACAAAGTTTGGTCTAGAGGAGCTTTCCCTTTATCCTTGGCTAGAGCTTTCTTAGCAGCCTTATTTCTTATTTGAGCTTTATTTCTCCTAGAAGATTTACTAAGGGCAGCCACATGGCCTAAGCCAGCTCCTTTAGCCTGAGCAGAGAACTCAACAACAAGTGGAAAGACTGTCTTAAGCTTGGAGAAACTTTCAACAAGTTTATTTTCAGCGACAAGTTGTTCTTCCAACTCCTTGATGATTTGCTCTCTCAACTTTAGGTGCTCGAGAGCCTTTTTGTATACTTCGATTGATACATCAGCTTCCTCTCTGAGTGAGTCCATCTTTACGACTTCCTCCCTCAGAGTTCTCTCCTCAGCCTTTAGAGATTTAATCTACTTGGCTTGAGTTCTTGCGACTCTTTAACATTTGTCGTAAGCCTTGATTAATGTGGTCACTAAGATTCGAAGAAAATAAAAGCAACCGAACTAGAAATCGAATGAGGCAAGTATACCTATCGAGCTGTAGCTAGGGGACACAAGTGTCGTATTGAAATCCGGGAACCGTTGAGTACACTTACTCACACGAAGACTATTATTTTTATCGACGAAAAAACTAGAGTTTGAGAAACTAAATGCAGTTAGGGAAAGGAAATAAAGCTAAAGAAGAGAACTAATTAAAATGAAGTAGAGAGCATAAAATAAACGATTATAACAAAGGATTGGAACAATGAGATGGAAATGCACTAGATAAAGAATCACCTCGGCAAGAGTCGATTAAAAAGACGAAAAATAAACCTAAGCTTAATAGGGTAAATCTCCTTGACCGTGGAGGTTCTTAAAGCTTGAACATGCTTCTCTCGAAGTCGTGCCCAACTGAGTTTAGGAAGGTCGAACCGACTCTCGTCTAAATCGAAAGCCTAAAGCTCGCTTTACGCAGTGAACCCCACTATTGGATTTTACTCCAATCCGGGAGATTTGGACGTCTGCCTCTCTTGAGGGGTGCGTATAACTCCCTTTACTCCTAAGCGCTCACTTCACACTATTGGCCTCTTGGCTAGCCCAAAATGAAAGCAAAGGTGGAGAATATAAATCGATGATATATCTCCAACCCAAAATAAGTCAAGAGTAATTCAAGGACAAACACTAAAATGAAAAGGTAAATTCAAAGAATCATAACTTAATTACTCAAACCTCGGATCATCAAGATCGAGTAAAAGGAGGATTATTTAATCATAATGGAGTTGAGGAGGGGGATGAGTAGTAAAGCATTATGAACACAAATAAGAAAGGGGACAGCAATACTTTTATATTAATGATAAAGGAGAGCTCCAAAACTTGGAAATAAAATTATACTTGCATGAAATTAAAGACGAAGGTAGCATTAATACTAGGCTACAAAAGAAGAAATATAAGAACTAGTACAAAAGGAGAACACTAAGCTTGATTAAGTAAAATAAAACTAAATAAGAAAGAGAGAGAGAGAGGGAGAAAAAGGAAAGGATCAAAGGAGCAGCACCTCCCCTCTCAACCCAAGCACTCTTGAAATGAAGGCGTAGGGCTCAATTTATAGAAAAACCTAAGGGGGGTGACACAGCCAGCGACACGGCCGTGTTGCTGGCCGTGTCATGTACATTTGACCTCGGGAAGCGATTTTGGCGAGATTGATCATGACATCATTGAAATTTCGGGTTCTCCTCTGTCGACACGGCCATCAACACGGCCGTGTTGGAGGCTGTGTCGACTGCAGTTGATGGACTTTAACACTGGATGCATTTATGGAGGGCAGCAGGCTTTGATGTGATGGTGACACACCCGGCGACATGACCGTGTGTGTGGTCATGTCCTGCTCGGGAGCGTCTTCGGGTTCTAGCAATACGAAGGAGACACGGTCTTGTTTATTAGTCGTGTCCTTCTCTGGAGAGTCTTCAGCTTCTAGCAACACGGCGGCAACACGGCCGGGTTGACATGCCCAGAAACATGGCTAGAGACACGGCCGTATCAACTAGCTATGTACTTCTGTGGAAGTCTCTAGAATTTTCCTCTAGTGACACGCCATGTTGACACGGCAAGGTTGACACGCCGTATGACACAGTTGTGTCAATGGCCGTGTCAGGTCAAGTTTTTGCCAAAATTCAGGAAACATGCAAAAACAGAAATAAACATTAGCGACTAAAATATTTACATAAGAAAGATAAAAATAAGCTATAATACAAGATAAACGCGATAAAAATAAGGAAAAATACCCTAGTAGTTTACATTACAAAAAATAATATCAAATTCCCCCAAGCTTAAGCTTTTCTTGTCCCCAAGTAAAGATATAAAAACTAGATAATAACAAAAAGCTGACTAATCAAAAGATTCTAATTATGCCTACACAAGTACTATACGAAATTCTAAGTAGGAAAAAAGTGAAACGTAAATCTAAAACTATTATTTAGGTATGGTTAAACTTTTATAAAGTTTACTTAACGAAAATAAATCATCGAAAATTTTAACAAAATTATTTAAATAGATTTAAGCAAAGCAACGAAAATAAAAAACGCATTGAGTTATTACTAGATCCTAAGCGGCATTTTATACCAAACTTAAATAAAGAACAACAATTTAAATTTAAATCCAAGACTTAACTACTATATTATTTTTCTTTATCTAGCTAAAATAAAACTTAGGAGCATGAATCAACAGGACTAAATATGACTAAAATGTTTCGTTTAGGCATATAATTAGGAATGGAATTCAAAGATAAACATGGAGGCTTAAAATCACGCTAAACCAAAAATAAAGATCTTCCAAAATCTTCATAAAAAAACATATATATTTCCTTTTCTTTTCTTTTTCTTTTTCATTTTCTTTTTTATTTTATAATAAAACAAAGGCCATCAACATTTTGAAATTGGCCACAAAAAGAAGCATAATTTTTTAGCATCCTTTTTCAAAAAGATTTCCAAAAAAATTTCAAAGCAAACTTATCACATCATGAAATTTATGAAGCTCAAAAATTTAAGCGTGATAAGAAGTGTTGGAAAAATTGGCTTTGGTGAACATGGTATGAAAAGTGGAGTTATCAAATGAAATTGGAAAAAAGTTCAAAAGCGACTAATTAGGGAGATAATTGTAGGGTTGGTATGAATGCTCAAACGGAAACAAAAATGGCCTATATCATTTTCATGCTACTAAAGTTTGCCTAAAGCATTAGTTTTGAAAATTTTCAAAAAATAGATCCTAGAAATTAAATAGAGATTAATGAACTTGGTTTAAAAATTAGGATAATATGATTCTAGAATTGTCACATCTACTACGCTAATCAAAAGTTGACTTTATAAAAATGATCTAAAAACAAAAAAGAAAATAGTGGATGATGAGTTTTTGAAAAGTAAAGAAAATAAAGAAGGAAACCCATAATTAAAATGCGAGTTTTAGAAAAATATTTCTCCTTAACATGCTACCATAGATTAGAAACACAGCATGACCAACATTTACTTGTGAAACATAATTAAAAAGGATGATTAAAAAAATTATAATTAACTAAGTTATTTATATCAGATTTTGAGAAAAACAAAAAAAAACTAGGGGTACTATTGAGAGACCAAAATGTCTAAACTATTAAAGTAAAAACAAAAAAGAATATATATTTTTTTATTTTTGAAATATTTTCTTTTTTTCGATTTTGGAAATATTTTTGTTTTTTGGGATTTTAAGATATTCATTTTTTTGTTTGTTTTTTGAAAAAAATATACATAAAAAGCAAAATATTTACACGAAGCAAAAAGAAGGAGGAAGTCCTCCCCCAAGCATAAAATGTACATTGTCCTCAATGGAAAAAGAAGGGGATTGGAGAAGGAGAGAAAACGAAATTACAATATTGAAAAACAAAATTGAAAAAAAGGTATTTCCCCAGATTTATTTGCTGCGAAAGCTGAGTGATGCCGCTCCCCCAAATTTCTTCTTTGGACTTCGTGATGGATTCAACAACATTGGAGCAGTCAATCGCAGAAACTTCAGCTTGTCGGAGCCATCCAGGGCAAAAATTGTAAAATAAAGAAAACAAAAAAAGATAACTTGGGTTGCCTCCCAAGAGCACCCTTTGTTTAAAGCGTCATTTGAGCTCGATGCGTCAAAATAATATTGTCATAAAATATTATTGTCCAGAATAAAAATTAAAGTTTTTAACAAAAGTTCAAAGTTAGAGTTTTTGTAGCAAATACTTAACAATGTTTGGACTGACATCATCATCACCAGAGAAATAAAGTTTAAGATGCTGACCATTCACTATGAAATTACCCTTATCAGGGTGAGAAATCAAAATAGTTCCATAAGGAAAATGTTCTAAAATAGTAAAGGGCCCAAACCAACGTGACTTTAATTTTCTAGGAAATAAATGTAATCGAAAATTATACAAAAGAACTGGTCGCCCGGCTTAAAGGTTTTAGGGTTCCTTAAGTGTTTATCGTGAAAATACTTCGTCCGCTCTTTATAAACTTTATTATTGTTGTAAGCGTAAGAGCGCCACTCACCGAGTTTGTTGAGTTGAAATTTTCTAAGGTCACCGACAGAGTGGGGATCGAAGTTTAAAAATCCTAAGGCCCAAAAAGCGCGGTGTTCTAATTCTATGGGTAAATGGCATGATTTTCCATAGACCAGTCGATACGGCGTACATTTGAGGGCGGTTTTGTACGCTTTTCGTTAGGCCCATAGAGCATCGTCTAATTTGGCTGACAAGTCTTTCCTAGAAGTTTAAACAGTCTTTTCTAATATTTTTTTATTTCCCTATTCTCTTGTTCGACATATCTGTTAGTTTGGGGGTGGTAGGCAGTTGAAAGTTTATGCGTAACGCTGTATTTAGTAAAAATTTTAAAAAATTGTGCGTTATAGAAATGAGAACCCCTGTCACTTACGATGGCTCGCGGTGTACCGAATCTAGAAAATAATTTTTTTTAAAATGTAACTACAACTCAGGAGTAATTCGTAAGAAGAGCTTGGGCTTCAGCCCATCGAGAAACGTAATCAACGGAACCTAAAATATACTTATTTCCGAAGCTAGAAGAAAGGGGGCCAAAATAATAGATCCCCCAGAGGTCAAAAATTTCGCACTCAAGGAAATAATTTTGTGGCATTTCATTTTTATTTGAAATGTTGCCCGACCGTTGGCAACTATCATACCTACTCACAAAGACTTGCGCGTCTTTAAACAGGCTAGGCAAGTAAAAACCCGCGCAAAGCACCTTGTGAGCGGTGCGAGCAGCTTGATAGTGCCCACCAGTCGGACCTTCATGCAAGTATTTTAAATTATCAACTCCTTCTTCATAAGAAACACATCTCCTTATCACTTGGTCTGCACAGATTCTGAAAAGATTCGGGTCTTCCCAAAAATAGTCCTTCAGCTCAGAAAAGAATTTCTTCTTTTACTTAGAGGAGAACTCTTCTGGGAGCACCCGGGCCACAAAATAGTTGGTGATGTGTGCGAACCAAGGAGAAGTACATGTATTAATTGAAAGCAGCTTATCATCAGGAAAATAATCATTAAAAGATTTTTTATCTAACTTTTCTATAAAAGGGTTATAAAGACAGGAGAGATGGTCAGCAAACAAATTCTCGACTCCTCGCATATCACGGATCTCTAAGTCAAACTCTGGAGGAGTAAGACCCAGCAAATCAAGCGCGGCTTGGCATTCGTTTTGGAAAGAAGATATTTGAGGGCCGAGTGGTCCGTAAAAACGATAATTTTTGAAAGTGTAATATATGGATGGAATTTATCAAACTCGAATACTACAGCTAGGAGCTCCTTCTCGGTCGTGGTGTAATTTTCCTGTGCAGATGTGAGCGTTTTACTTGCGTAATAGATGGGGTGGAAATTTTTAGATATGCGTTGACCTAATATGGCTCCCACCGCGAAAATACTTGCATCGCACATTATCTCAAATGGAAGGTCCCACACCGGAGCTATTATAATGGGTGTGTTAATTAACTTTTCCTTAATTAATTCGAAGGTAGAAAGACAAGAGTCATCAAAAATGAATGGGGCATCTTTTTCTAAGAGATGGGTAAGGGGCTTGGTGATCTTGGAGAAGTCCTTTATGAAGCGGTGGAAGAAACCATCGTGACCTAGGAAACTTCTAATAGCTTTGATGTTCGTAGGTGGCGGCAGCTTCTCGATAACTTCTATCTTCGTAATATCTACCTCAATTCCTCTCGCAGAAAATTTATGACCCAAAACTAACTCTTCCCTCACCATAAGATGGCATTTTTCCAAATTTAGGGCAAGGTTACTTTATTCGCATCGTTCTAAAACTTTTTCTAAATTTTCCAAACAACTATCAAAGGAATCGCCGAACACGGAGAAAACATCCATGAATAACTCCATAATGCTTTCTACGTACTTGCTAAACATAGCGAGCATACATCGCTATAATGTAGCTGGAGCATTGCACAATCCAAACGGCATTCTTCGGTAGGCAAAGGTGCCGAAGGGATAAGTAAATGTCGTTTTCTCCTGGTCCTTGGGGGAGATGGGGATTTTAAAATACCCCAAGAGGCCATCGAGAAAACAATAAAAGCTATGGCCGGATAATCGTTCTAAAATCTGATCAATGAATGGCAAGGGAAAGTGGTCCTTGCGGGTGGCGTCATTTAACTTACGATAATCTATACGCATGCGCCACCCCGTCAACATCCGTGTCGGGATTAATTCGTTATTCTCATTACTAACTATTGTTATCCCTCCCTTCTTTGGCACTACCTGAACAGGGCTAACCCACTTACTATCTGATATAGGATAGATAATTCCTGCATTTAAGTGTTTCAAAACCTTGTCCTTAACTACTTATTTCATGTTCGCTTTTATATGGCGCTGAGGTTGTATTGAATTGCGTGAATTATCTTCCATTATGATTTTGTGAGTGCAGCAAGATGGGCTTATGCCCTTGATATCGGAAATTTGTCAGGCAATAGCTCGGCGATGCTTACCTAGAACTAAAAGAAGTTTTTAATTTTGGACATCCGTATGGTAGGCCAAAACTATAACTGGCAGCTTGGAGTCTTTTTCTAAGAAGGCGTACTTGAGATGTTTAGGAAGTTCTTTAAGTTCTAGGGTAGGGGGTTCTTCATAAGGGGTTTGAGAAATTCTTTATTTTTTAAATACTCTATCTTCGTAGATCTTTTTAGATGGAAAATTAAAAGGGGTGGATCTGGCGGCCAAGCCAGCTTCTTGCAGCTATTCAGTTGGAAGAGTAGAAGAGGAACAAAAATCAGATAGAAGATAAGAGGATTCTACACTTTCTTCACTTAGGTGTAGCGATTCAGTTGGAAGAGAAGAGGAGGAACAAAAATCAAAAAATTCTTTTTCAAATTTAGAAAAGCAGTAGGAAGTTTCATCACTTAAGGATTCTAAGAAGAAATAGGAGTCGTCATTTGCTATGGTGTTCTTCATCGAGGGGGTGATAGAGAAAGTGACTTCGTCGTCGCCTACTCAAAGGAAGAGCTTACCATTACTTACGTCAATGATAGCTCGAGAGGTGGCAAGGAAGTGTCGGACAAGGATCATGGGAATCTCGACGTATTCTTCGATGTCTAAAATGACAAAGTCATTCGGTAAGATGAACTTGTTGAATTTAACTAAGAAATCCTCCACAATTCCTAACGGGTACTTGACGGATCTATATGCGAGCTGGATACTCAAGCGTGTGGCATTGAGGCTACCAATTCCAAACTTTTTAAACAATGAGAGGGGAATCAGGTTAATACTCACACCTAAGTCGGCTAATGCATTCTTGACAAAAAGATCACTAAAGACAAACGGAATTGAAAAACTACCCGGGTCACTGATTTTCTTTGGTAAGCCGTTTGTCAAAACCGCAGAGCACTCGACGTTTAACTTGACGTGCAAAAGGTTCTCTAACTTCTTCTTGTTGGTCAGGAGGTCTTTAAGGTACTTAGCATACTTCGGCATCTGGGAAATTACGTCATGGAAGGGCAGATTTATGTGGATTTGCTTAAACATCACTAAGAAACGGGAGTATTGATCGTCCTTTGTATTATTTTTAAATATGGGTGGTGGGGCGAGTTCTTTTTCTAAAACATTGTGCGGAGTGATAACTTCTTCTACAAAGGGTGGAATTTTTAAAACGGGGGCGGGGCTTTGATTTTTTAAAGTGGGGGCGGAGCTTTCCTCGGGCTCTTCACTAACCCTACCAGAAACTTGCTTCCCACTCCGAAAAGTTATAGCTTTTGCTTTCTCTTTCAGGTTGGGCTCAGTATTGGAAGGAAGAGACCCTGCGGGTCGTTAAAAAATAATTATTATGAGCTGTCCTAGTTGATTTTCTTAACTTTTAATTCTTCTAGTTAATGTTCTTATAGTATCATCATTTACGGTTATATATTTTGAAAGTAACTCCTCCAAGATTGGAGTTTTTGGATAATTTTTAAGAGGTGGTGGTGGTGGTGCAGAAAAATCATTTTGCGGTGGCGGGCGCAAGCATTCGAGGGATTACTCCACAAAAATTTCGGGTTATTTATTAAAGCAGGATTATAACTATTCGGAAAATTAAAATCGGGCGCAGGAAAATTCGTAGCAGAAAAATTATTAAAAGTGTTTCTAGGCATGTTGTTAACATAATCTAAATGTTTGGGGGCAAGAGTTGTAGATTCCCATAACTGAGGGGCGAAGGCAACAGTCATCTCCGTAATTTTTTTTACTTAATATTTCAACTTCCAAAGCGAGCTGGGAGACGTTGCCCACTTAAAAGATACCTGCAAGTTTGTTTGGGTGGGACCTAGGCACATTCCACTAATAAGTGTTCATGGCCATGTCCTCGAAAAGCTCAAGAGCCGCTTCCGGGGTCTTATGATTTAAAGTACCGCC
Organism: Platanthera zijinensis; assembly: GCA_039513925.1. Lineage (NCBI taxonomy): Eukaryota > Viridiplantae > Streptophyta > Magnoliopsida > Asparagales > Orchidaceae > Platanthera > Platanthera zijinensis. The sequence continues at coordinate 125,550,880 of CM077085.1, read as the reverse complement.
AGAAGCTGCGTATATCATTTTCTTTGTGTTTTGATTTACACCGTTATAAAACGTCTGCACTTGTAACCATACAGGCAGCACGTGGTGTATGCATTGACTTAAAAGTTCTTTAAATCTTTCCGAAGTTTCATATAAGGTTTCAGAGTCTATTTGTCCAAAAGCGGAAGTGTTGTTCCTAAGTTTTGCAGTATTAGCTGGCGGGAAATACTTCGCCAAAAATTTTTCAGTTAATTAATTCAAGGTGGTTATGCTATTTTTAGGTAGAGTGTTTAGCCACTGCTTATCCTTAGTTCTTAGAGAGAATGGGAAGAGTCTAAGCCTAATAGCATCATTTGTGACACCATTTATCTTGAAGGTGTCACAAATGTTAAGAAAGCTTGCAATATGCGCGTTCGAATCTTCATCTTGAAGTCCATCATATTGCACATACTGCTGCACCATCTGAATTATGCTAGGCTTCAGTTCAAAGTTAATATTTGCTATCGCAGTGCGGACTATACTAGATTTTGTACCCTCGAGATTCTGTCTTGCATAATATGAAATAGTTCTTTGCAAGGCTTCATCTACGTTGGGTTCTTCCATTCTTAGTGTAGAGAATGACTCGGAGTCCTCAACCGGCACTTGGATACTAGGACCTTGAAATCACGATCTTCTCCGAAGAGTATGCTCAATTTTATGGTCCAAGTCCAAAATAACCGACGGACTCCCGCAGGTCATGCACTAAAAGAAGAGAAGAGAAGAAAGAGAAATAAAATAAAGTAGAAAGAAAAGCTAGATTTTTTTTAAATAGATTTTTTAATAGATTACCTCCCGAACTTCCCAAGGACTACCCGGTGAAGGGTTCGAAAGGTACAAGAGAAAATAGCGGCACTTAAAGCCACTTTGCCCTTTTCGAGAGAATTAGGCGGGGAAGAAAAATTGTTAAGTAGGTTACTATTAAGAGCGGTAATTAAAAAAATTATTTTAAATTTTTTAAGAAAGAGGATGAGAAAGAGAAGAGATAAAATAATAGGTTCGTGTTTTCAATATATCAACGAAAGTTGTTCCCCGGCAATGACACAAAAAACTTGGTGGTCGCTAAGCTTCGAAGAAAATAAAAGCAATCGAACTAGCAATTCAATGAGGCAATTATACCTATCGAACTGTAGCTAGGGGACACAAGTGTTGTATTGAAATCCAGGAACTGTTGAGTACACTTATTCACACGAAGACTATTATTTATCGACGGAAAAACTAGGGTTTGAGAAACTAAATGCAGTTAGGGAAAGGAAATAAAGCTAAAGAAGAGAACTAATTGCAATGAACTAGAGAGCATAAAATAAGCGATTACAACGAAGGATTGGAATGATGAGATGGAAATGCACTCGATCAAGAATAACCTTGGAAAGAGTTGATTAAAAAGACGAAAAATAAACCTAAGCTTAATAGGGTAAAGGTCCTTGACCGTGGAGGTTCCTAAAGCTTGAACATGCTTCTCTCGAAGTCGTGCCCAACTGTGTTTAGGAAGGTCCGACCGAATCTCATCTAAATCGAAGGCCGAAAGCTTGCTTTACGCGGTGAACCCCACTATAGGATTTTACTCCAATTCGGAAGATTTGGACGTCTTCCTCTCTCGAGAGGTGCGTACAACTCCCTTTACTCTTTAGCGCTCACTTCAAATTATCGGCCTCTCGGCTAGCCCAGAATGAAAGCAAGGGTGAAGAATATATATCGATGATATATCTCCAACCAAAAATAAGTCAAGAGTAATTCAAGTTCAAACCCTAAAAAGAAAAGGTAAATTCAAAGCATCATAACCTAATCACTCGAACCTCAGATCATAAAGATCGAGTACAAGGAGGATTAGTTAATCATAATGGAGTGGAGGAGGGGGATGAGTAGTAAATTATTAAGAACACAAATAAGAAAGGTGATAACAACACTTTAATATTAATGATAAAGGAGAGCTACAAAACATGGAAATAAAATTACACTTGCATGAAATTAAAGACTAAGCTAGCTTTAATACTAGGCTACAAGTGAAGAAATATAAGAACTAGTACAAAATGAAAACACTAAGCTAGATTAAGTGAAAAAAACTAAATAAGAAAGAGAGAGAGAGAGAGAGAGAAAGGAAAGAAACAAATTGGAAGCACCTCCCCTCTCAACCCAATCTCTCTTGAAATGAAGGGGGAGGGCTCAATTTATAGAAAAACCTAAGGGGGGTGACACGGCTAGTGGCATGACCATGTTGCTGGCCGTGTCATGTATAGTTGACCTCGGGCAGCGGTTCTTGCGGGAGTGATCATTGCATCGTTGAAATTTCGGGTTCTCCTCTGTCAACACGGCCAGCGACACGGCCATGTTGGAGGCCATGTCGACTGCAGTTGATGGACTTTGATGCTGGATGTATTTATGGCGGGCAGCAGGCTTCGATGTGATGGCGACATGGCCGTGTAGGTGGTCGTGTCCTGCTCGGGAGGGTCTTCAGCTTCTGGCAACACGGCGGCGACACGGCCTTGTTTTTTGGCCGGTCCTTTTCTAGAGTCTTTAGCTTCTGGCAACATGGAGACGAAATGGTCAGGTTAACATGCCCAGCAAAACTGATAGAGACACGACCGTATCAACTGGTTGTGTCTTTCTCTTGAATGTCTCTGGAATTTTCCTCTGGTGATACGCTGTGTTGACACGACAAAGTTGACACGCCTTATGACACGGTCGTGTTAGTGGCCATGTCAGGTCATTTTTTAAAAAAAATTCAGGAAACCTGCAAAAACAGAAATAAACATTAGAGGAAAAAATATTTACATAATAAAGATAAAAATAAGCTATAATATAAGATAAACACGATAAAAACAAGGAAAAATACCCTAGTAGTTTAGACAACAAAATGTACTATCAATTAACTCTTTGTATTGAGTCATGAGTTTAGATTCATCCTCAGACGAATAGTCCTCATGATCATGGTCAGAAGCATCTGATTCCGAGATAGGGGTATGAGAGTTTACCTTCCCAGTGAACATGGGTTCTTCTTCTTCATCTGTATGTGCCATGAGCCCAAAGTAGGCTTCCTCATCATCACTAGACTCAGAAGATTTTGTGTCGCTGAGGGTCTTGGCCTTCTTGTGTACCAGGCTTCTTTCAGTTTTCTTCTTATTATAAGAAGATTTCTTCTCCTCTCTTCTTCCACCCTCCTCTTCCTTGTGAGGGAAAAAAGCTATGACGTATCTTGGCTTATTGCAACAATAACAAACAATGTCCGATGAAATATGTTTGTTTGGTTTTGAGTAGTACCTGTCATGGCTACATGAGCCTTTCTTGTGATGATCACCATCATGACGTGATCTTCTCGACAAGGCATCTTTGCCTCTCCACTATTTCTTCTTGTTCAAAAACTTCTTGAACTGTCTTGAAAGAAAAGAAAACTCTCCTTCTGATAGCTCTGAGCCCGAGGTACTTGGCTCTGAAGCTTCTTCTTCACTCTCTTCTTGTGCGGGAGCAGGGGATGCAGCTTTTGACTTCCTTAAGATGTCTGCCTTTAGAACGACAGACTTCTCCTTGGATGAAGACCGATTTTTCTCTTCTTAAGCTTTTCTTCAGTTTATTTGTAGTTCATATGACATAAGCTTTCCAAAGAAATTCTGAGGGTTAGTCTCTGCCAGCTTACTAAACTCCCGGATTGCACAGACTTTGTTGTCTCATTCTGAAAGTGAGGGGATAAGTTGTAAACTACTCTAGGGGGGGTGAATAGAGTATTCAAATTTTATGAACAACTAGTCAGCTCCCTTGGAGTTTATTTGCGGAATAAATAATCTGATACTTGAACCCTAAGAGCCTAACACAGTGAAGTGCACAAGTGAGAGAGTTAACTGAAATTTCAGTTTAACTATAAGCCTATCACAGCAACTAGCAATCCTAGGTAGTTCTATCACAGCCACAGAATAAACAATTAAACAAGATAGCCAGAGACACAGGATATATAGTGGTTCCCTCTAAATAGGTACTCCACTCTTCTACCACCCTGGTAGGAATCCACTACAGGTTTTTGCTAAGGTGCCCTGCCACCAATGATCTGATTCAGGTAGATCAAACAGACCCTTTGAGCTTTTGATAAGGATGCTCAACCACAGGTTGTTGATAAGGTGCCCTGTCACAAATGTTCACTTTTGAAGAGGTGTGAACAAACTCTTTTACAAAGGAGTTGAGAGGGTTAGATTATCTTCTCTGTTGTAAATACAGATTAGAGAAGACTTGTGGATTCTCTAAAGAATCAAAGTCTCCCCCTGGCTCAGTGAAAGTCCAGGGAAAGCCTTTGCTTCAGGATGAAGGAGTTTCAGATATACTGAAACTAAATCCTCAGAGATCTATAGACTAATTTTTATCAGGTCTTCAGATTCTGGAATAATTGAAGCAGAACTGGAGCTCTTTCTGAAGTCTTGAAAACTCTGAGTAGATGCTCAGGAGACTTGAGAATGAAAGTAATTGCTCTGGGCTTTTTCTTCAGGGGAGCTTTTCTTCTTCTTTTAATGAGATGGTGAAGAGTTGCTCTGAAGATGCTTGAGAGAATACAGCACTAAGAAAAAAACTCTCTGTGTCTGTAACTTGTTATTTTTCTGAGAAAAAATCTCTCTTAAATATGTCTTCTCATTTTTCCTTTGGAACGGCTCTATTGATTTGAATTCTCGAGCCCTGCAACAGATTATCTCAAAATAGAATATAGCAATAGGAATAGAATGACCTATTAGCTTCTTGTCAGTCCCAATAAGGAATTAAATAAGTGGGAAAATACTTCAGTACAAGGACTTACCATTCTTGGAAATAGCAAACAGTGCCAACGGCTAGAATACAGCCTGGCAATATATTTTGTATAATATGACAAAAATGCTTTATCAAAATACTGAATCCCGTGATTTAAGCTTGACATATTTGGTAATTAATTTATTTTGAATTTAAGCCATAAATCTGCAAAAACAACTTCAGAAAATTCTCTAACCACAAGCTAAAACACTTGGAAATAAACCAAGGAATAGAATGAATACAAAAACATAAAGGCAGACAACAATTGTCGAACAGGGGTTTGATGATCGTCGACCTAGCTAACAGATCATCGACTAAAAGCAGAAATCTGTCGAAACAGAAATCATCGACCAGAAATCGTCGACCAGCTCAAGATATCGTCGACTAAAGCAGAAAATCTGTTTAAACAGAAATCGTGAAGCAAGAACACGATCGTTGAACTGCTGATGGCAGATCGTCGACCAACCTTCAGAGCATAATAAACTTGCTCTGAGATCGTCGACCATCGGTCGACGATAATTGTCTTGACTTCAACGATTCTATAGCCCTGCTATCGTCGACCAATGATCGACGATCGTGAGGCCTCGTTCGACGATGGTCGAACGGAAAATGCCTTAACCAAAAATACATCTAGAACATCTAGCCTAAGCTCTAGGTCAGTTATACACTGTCCTAGGGAAACTGAACAAGGCCTAATCATGATCATATATAGTTATATGGATCAAGAGGGGCTGGAAAGGGATTACATAAGCCAAATCACATCTAGGGTACCAACAATCTCCCCCTATTTGGGTTATATTATCCAATCCGATCTAAAAACTAATGCACACAATAACAAAAGCAGAGATTAACCAAAAATTTGAATCACAGGCAATCCACAGAAAAACATAAAAACATAAATCAGCAGAACTATAAAGTATCAAGCAGATTTATCAGAGGTTTTAGCATCAGATAAGTTCTTAGGGATTACAGCTGGTTTGAAAATAATTTATCTGTTTGGATTTGCTGCTTGTCTTTTGGATAGCATTAGGTCATGTTCACCAATAATTTTCTTTTCAGCATAGCTTGGCAGAACTGTAGCAGGGTGCAACTTCATGTATTCTTCAGTATTAAAAATTTCAGAGTTGACTTGAATTTTGCTGAGTTCCTTTTCTCTGAATTCAGACATAGTTGTATATGCTGTAGGGTCTAGTCCTTGAGCTTTGGCTCTCTCCATCATGCTTAGTGCAATAGATTCCTTAAATCTTGCCATAGAGGCAATTCTTTCAGTTTCAGTCATATCTGATGGAGAGGGTGGTCTGTCAGTATCAGCTTGAGCTGCAATCTCCATGTTCCTTTGAAGAGCTGTGACTAATTTGCTTGAGTCAAGAGGAATCTGTGCAGCCTTCTTAGGATCAGTTTCAGCATATAGAGATCTTGGAGGTGCAAGTTCAATGAACTTCTTGTGGGATTTCTCTGAATAGACCACTCTTTTTCCTTTTGTTTCAACTGTCTCAAAAGCAGCAGGTTTCCTTGATGTGGAGGATGGACCTCTCCTGGGAGGAGAAGGTTTCCATTTTGGAACTTTCTTTTTAGGAGAAGGAGGAGGAGAGAAAGTAGGTTGCTGAAATGTCATCTCCTTTATTTGTTCCATGGGAACATTTTCATTTCTTTTCCTTCCTTGTCCTGATAAATCTTGGCATCCCTGGCTTTGGTTACTCCTTCTCTGGTAGGACTGAAAGGTGTTAGAACTGGCTGATTTTGCAAATGGGGCAGAAGAGAGACTTCCAGAGGCTCCAGCACCAGGAGGTGGAGGAGGACCTCTGGGGGGGAATTTCTGAATTGGAGTGTCATATCTTTTTGTTCTCTTCTTCTCTCTTGTCTGATTCTTTGAGAGTCTCATCCATGGTTGAAATTCTTTGCTCTTGGGATCAATTCCCTTCAGAATGAAATAGGGAACATCCTTGTCTGGATTAGCAGTAGGAGGAGCAGATGCTTTTCTTTTCTTGGATACAGCCTTTTTCTTCTTCTGGGTGCTATCAGAATCCTCAGAATCATCATCATCAGAGGAGTGGGATGAGGTTCTGCCAGCATAATCATCAAAGTCTTGTTCTGAGATATCCTTGGCAACTATAGCATGTTCAGCCTTTTCTTTCTCCTGCTTCTCTCTATCTTCTTTTTCTCTTGCTTCCTTAATGGCATCTTGCTCAAGGAGGGCATCAAGATCAATATTTGGAGATCTCTTCCAGAGTTCTGATTCAGGATACAAGTCAGGAACTATCCTGGGGACCAGTTCTGCAATAGAAGGAATGGATAGAGGATAGGTAAGGATAGGTGGAGAAAAGATGACTGTATCTGCAGGGGCAGATGCTTTTCCTAGAGAGATGGCTAGGGAAACCATATGAGATTTAGCCAACTCTTCAATGTACTCAGAGGCAATATTCTCAGCCATAAAGGCTATATATTGTTCAAGGTTTAGAGTACCTGAGCTTGATTCCTTTTCAGTCATCTTGGAGGCATTCTCTGGTAAGTCTTGCACAGCCTCAGCTTCTCCAGCAGCAGCAGCAGCAGCATTTTCAAGTTGTTGAACCACTACTTCTGAGTTAGTAGTGTTTATTGGAGCTTTTTCACACAAGTCCATGAGGACTTCCTCATTATCTCTCTCAGAGACTTCTTCATCAGAAGCTAGATTCACTAGGGAGTGAATGTCTTTGTTAGATAAAGATATCAATTTAAAGTCCTGATTATAACCTTTAGAGGAAGTGTTTTACCTTCTGGTTGCTCTGGATCTTTCATCAGAGACTCTTTCTCTGGAATAGCTTCCTTTAGAAGCTCTTGAGGTTCTTCTACAGTTGCTGGAAGGGGAAGGGAAGAATTGTCCTGAAGGGTCAAGGCATCACCTGAGACCACTTCAACAGACATCTCCCCCTGCATGACTTCAGTGGGGACTGGAGTCATGCATCTTACTGAAGAGGGCTCAGCAGAGGGTGGAAGTGATTTGATGAATTTAGTAAGGGCAATGATGGATGCAATGAGAGGGGCATTGGCAGCCTCAATCATGTTTTGGATGGATGGAGTGATGAGCTTTACAATATGTGCAAGCAATTCAGGAGTTATCTAAGATGCTGAGGGTATGGAGGTGGATGGATGACTGTGGGATGCAAATTGAGGTGGTGATGGAATGGAAGCAGTATGATCTGCCACATGATCAAATGAATCATGTGGAGATGGGTGATCATCACCATGAGTGTGGGATTCATGTTGAGAGAGGTGTGTGAGGATGGTAGCAGTTACTATGTCAACACTGGCTGAGGCTGCCAGATGTTGTGGTGTGGGTGACTGGGGTGGAGATGCATGTAGGATGGGAGATGCATGTAGGGATTCATGTTGTGGTGGCACTGCAGATTGTGTGGAGGGTAATGCAGGAGATGAGGATGCAGGGGTAAAGAGGGAGGATGAAGGGATTACTGAGCCTTCCCCATCAAGCTGGAGAGTGGCTGAATCAGCCCTTGTGTCTGATGGAGGGTTAGGATCAACCCTGGCTGACTTCTTGATGACTCTCTGGGATTTCTTGAACAGAGAGGGGTTCAACCTCTTGCTGGTGTTGACTGTAGAGGGTGCAGAAACAAGCAGCAGGGGTGGTTTCACATACAGAAACACACCCAACACCCTGGCAAGGTTTACTTCTTTCTTGTTGTTCTTTCTCAATATCAGTTCAAACAGAACTTTTCCCCAGGCTATCTGCGTCTTATTCACCAAAGCTGACATTAAGGCAAATTGTTGCATGTTGATGTTGTCGTGAGCAGAGTGTTTTCCCAAAACGACCTTGCCCACCAGGTCTACCAGAAACTTATACTCTGGAGACAGATTGATCTTCAGCAGCTTAGCTGGAATACCCTCAGCATGGCCCATCACAGTTAGCATGCGGCCATATTCCTCTGTATTTTGCTCATAGTCCTCAGTACCGGTTGGTAGTCCAAACAGCTCAGTCAGAACTTCAGGAGTCAGAATGACCTCCTCTCCATTTATCTTTCCAGTCATGGCTTCGTCGCTGGAGGACGAAGTATATACCCATTCTCGAATCTCTAGTAAATGAATCTTCGGTGAGAATGACATAAATCTCTTTAGGCCTTAATCTTCACACAGCTGCAGAATATCTTGGATGGGTTGATCACATCGACTGAAAGAATCGAAGTCGACACAGAATCCAGTGTCGAACTTCATCCCGAAGAGAACTGCTGAAGGAATCGCCATTGGATTGAAGAGAGAATGGAGAATCGAGATGCAAGGCAGGGGAGAAGAGAATCGCCGGGATTAGAGTTCGAGAGCGAATTCTAAGCCAGAAGATGGAATATGAAAAGAGGGAGCGGAAAAACGACGATCTCTAGACCTAAATCGACTATCAGATATAAATCTGCAATCGTCGAACCCGGAACAAAATCGGTCGTCGAACAATGACCGACGATAGTCAATATTTGACTAATCGTTAAACATTGACCGACTATAAGCAATCACCACGATCGTCGATCAATATATGTTGGTCGACGATTCTCCACACAGCACAGAAAATCTGTCGTCGACCATTGGTCGACGATAGATACCTAAGGAGAGATCGTTGACCAGTTGATCGACGATTTCTGCCTTACTACAAAAACGATCTGTCGTCGACCATTGGTCGACGATAGATACCTAACCTGGTCGAAGATCGTCGAGCAGTCGTTCGACGATTTTAGACAGAGAACAAATCTATCCAAATTTTCACTACTCTGAACCATTAATTATACCAAGCTGGTTCAGGAAGAACAAATGCCTTTGTTCATCAAGGGGCTTAGTGAAAATATCTCCTCTCTGCAGGTCTGTGGATATAAATTCCATTGCTATCTTGTTCTTTTCCACATTATCTCTCAGAAAATGATGTCTAATCTCAATGTGCTTGGTCCTGGAATGGTGCACAGGATTTTGAGCAATTGATATTGCACTGGTACTGTCACACAGAATTTTTGTTTTTGAGTGTGTGTACCCATAATCCACTAGCTGATTTTGAATCCACAGGATCTGTGAACAACAACTAGCTGCTGCTATATATTCAGCCTCAGCAGTTGAAGTAGACACAGATGCCTGTTTCTTACAAAACCAAGAGACAAGTCTCTCTCCCAGGAACTGACAGGTCTCTGAGGTGCTTTTCCTGTCAACTCTACAACCAGCATAATCAGCATCTGAATATCCAATTAATTCAAATCCTGACTCAGCTGGGTACCACAGTCCTAAGTTAGGGCATCCCTTAAGGTATCTCAAGATCCTCTTGAGAAGAGTTAAGTGAGATTCCTTTGGGTTGACCTGAAACCTTGCACATAGGCATGTAGCAAACATTATGTCAGGCCTACTTGCAGTCAAATACAGCAGGGAACCAACAATGGCTCTATAGTTCTTTTGATCAACAGACTTGCCATTGACATCAGAATCAATAACTGCATTTGAGGCCATAGGTGTGCTCATTGATGAAGCATCAGACATTCCAAATCTTTTAACCAGCTCTCTGGCATATTTTGATTGAGAAATGAAGATACCATCAACACACTGTTTCACTTGGAGACCAAGGAAATAGGATAACTCACCCATGCTGCTCATCTCAAACTTGGAGTGCATTAGTTCAGAGAACCTCTTGCATAGTTTGGGATCAGTGGAGCCAAATATAATGTCATCTACATAGATTTGAACTAACAGTTGTGAGTCCTTATGATGTCTAATAAATAGGGTTCTATCTACTACACCTCTCACAAACTTGTGTTCTAGAAGGAAATTTGCTAAGGTCTCATACCAAGCTCTAGGAGCTTGCTTAAGTCCATATAGAGCCTTTTGGAGTTTGAACACATGAGTGGGTAAGGTTGATGAAACAAACCCTGGTGGTTGTTCAACAAACACTTCTTCCTTTAAATCTCCATTGAGGAAGGCACTCTTCACATCCATTTGGAAGACCTTAAATCTCTTATAGGCAGCATAGGCTAGGAAAATCCTAATGGCTTCTAGTCTAGCTACAGGGGCAAAAGTCTGATCATAATCTATGCCTTCCTCCTGTCTATAGCCTTGAGCTACTAGCCTAGCCTTATTCCTAACTACTATGCCTTGGGCATCAAGCTTGTTTCTAAACACCCACTTGGTGCCTATGATCAGTTCTTGGAACCAAAGTCCAAACTTTACATCTTTCAAACTGGTTAAGTTCCTCTTGCATGGCTATAATCCAGTGTGGATCAAGCTCAGCATCTTTAATGGTTAGGGGATCAACCTGAGAAAGGAAACAAGCAAACATCACATCTTTGTTGAGTTGATGTCTTGTCTGGACTCCTACTGAAATGTCTCCAATCACTTGAGATACAGGGTGATCTCTAAGTGTGACAAGATTAGTAGGTTCAACAATGATCTGATCTTCAACATGTTCAAGATTTAATTCCTCATGTGGAATTTGATCAACTGTTGGAGCAGGTGATTTAACTTCTAAACGTTCTACATCAGATTCAGAATCTGAAGAAGCAACCTGAGGAGTTTGTTGGGGATGATTCTCCTGTGTGAGTCTTAAACCTTCCAAATCCTTACTTACTCCTAGGACTTGCACTGTACTATTAGAGGAAGAGTCCTTCTCCTTATAATACATGACTGTTGTTGCGCGCTAGGGTTCGAAGAAAATAAACGCAACCGAACTAGCAACCCGATGAGGCAAGTATACCTATCGAATTGTAGCAAGGGGACACAAGTGTCGTATTGAAATCCGGGAACTGTTGGCTAAGCTTACTCACACGAACGCTATTATCTTATCGACGGAAAAACTAGGGTTTTAGAAAATCTAAGCGCAATGGAGAAATTAAAGCAAACTAGAAAGAGAACTACCGCAATTAAGTTACGCTATTAAGCAAACAACTAAGCTAGAAAGGAAATTACTGCAGTTAATTAAAGAGCACAATATATGAGATTACTACAAAAGGTAGAACAATATGAAATGGAAAAGCACCCGATCGAGATTCACCTCGGCTAAAGACGATTAAGAAAATGCGATAAAAATCTAAACTTAATAGGACAAGGGTCCTTAACCGTGGAGGTTCCTAAAGCTTGAACATGCTTCTCTCGAAGTCGTGCCCAACTGAGTTTAGGAAGGTCCGACCGACTCTCGTCTAAATCGGAGGCCTAAAACTCACTTTACGCGGTGAACCCCACTATTGGATTTTACTCCAATCCGGGAGATTTGGACGTCTGCCTCTCTCGAGGGGTGCGTACAACTCCCTTTACTCTTGAATGCTCACTTCATTCTTTCGGCCTCTCGGCTAGCCCAGAATGAAAGCAAAGGCGGAGAGCATATATCGAAAATATACCTCCGACCCGTGATAAATCAAGAGTAATTCAAGGCCCTAACCTAAAAAGAAAAGATTAATTAAAACATCATAACATAATCGCTCTAACCTCGGATCATCAAGATCGAGTACAAGGAGGATTAATTAATCATAATGGAGTGGAGGGGGGAAGATGAGTAGAAAAGCATAAGAAGAACACAAGCTAAACAAGAACACTTTTATTAATAAAAAGGGCAAGTTACACTATTGAAAATTAAAGTTACAAGTGCATGAAAATTAAACCCTATTCTAGCCCTACATTAAGCACTAAGCAAGAAGAAAATTACATTAAAAGCTAGCACAAACTAAGATTAAACTAGGGTTAACCAAAAAGTACAAAGAGAGGGGGAGAGAGAGAGAGAAAAAAAGCATGAAAAAGGATCAAGAAACAAAGGGGCAGCACCTCCCCCACTCAACCAAAGCTTGCTGAAATGGGGAGGAGGGGGGCTCAATTTATAGAAAATTTCTCGGGTTGGTCACGCCCTCTGACACGCCCTAGGGGGGGCGTGTCAAGGGGCGTGACAGGTACAGATTTGACCTCGGGCTCTGGATTCTGGCGGGAGGGATGATTGCTTCGGTACGTCGGTGGTCACGCCCTAGGTCACGCCCGTGACAGGGGGGCGTGACAGGCATGTCATGTCCAAATCATTAGTCGGAAATCCGTCAGTCGCCGAAAAAGGAAGGTGTCACGCCCATGTCACGGGCGTGACATGGGGCGTGACAGTACTATTTACGTGCTGAGGCGGGAGGGCATTTAATGCGGTGGCAGCTTTGCGGCAGAGGGCGACACGCCCCTGGTCACGCCCAGTGACACGCCCAGGGAGGGCGTGACAGGGGGGGCGTGACAGCGGTTTTGACCGTTTTCTGTCCCTTCCAGCAGGTGTCCTCGGGATCGGGTGACACGCCCTAGGTCACGCCCAGGGAGGGCGTGACAGGGGGGCGTGATAGGCCATTTTGGCAATTTTTCTGAAAACCTGCAAAAAAACAGGAAAAAGTTAGTGGCAATAAAATTTACATAAAAAGGATAAAAATATACTAATAATAGACATAATTTGTACAATATAAAATATAAAATACGATAATAGTTTAGGCTACAAAACGTATTATCAAATTCCCCCAAGCTTAAGCTTTGCTTGTCCCCAAGCAAAAATATAAAAACTAGATATTTATAACAGGACTAATCAAAAAGTTCTAATTATGCCTACACAAGTACTATGCGAAATTCTAAGTAGGGAAAAAGTGAAATGTAAGTCTAAAACAATTATTTAGGCATGGTAAAACTTTTATAAACTTTACTTAATAAAAACAAATCATCCAAAATTTTAACGAGATTTTTTTAAATGGACTTAAGTAAAGCAACGAAAATGAAAAACACGCATTGAGTTGTTACTAGATCCAAGCAACGCATTATAATTATATCAATTTAATTATCAAAAATCTAGGTTTAAATCCAAAACTAAAACTGATTTACTGTTTTTCTTTTCTTAGTTGTTAAATAAAAAACAAAAAGCATGAATCAAAAGGACTTAAATAGGACAGAAACGCTTGGTTTAGGAAAATGATTAGGAGTGGAATTCAAAGATAAACGTGAAGGTTTAAAATCACACTAAACCAAAGCAAAGAGTTTCAAAAACTTTCATAAAAATATATACACATTTTTTTTTTCTTTTTCTTTTTCATTTTTTTTCTTTTTTTTTCAAAACAAAGGCCATAAATATTTTTATTTTCCTTTTTGAGTTGGCCAAACAAAAATAAACATCACTTTTGAGCATACTTCCTTTTTTTTCGAAAACCTTTCTCCACTAAAATCACAAAATACCCTATCAAAAATCGTCAAAATAATTTATGAAACTCAAAAAGGCTAGTGCGATTCGATAGGTTGGAAATTTTGGCTTTGGTGAAACTGAAATGAAGGGAGGAGCTATCAAATGAAATCGGAAAAAGGCTCAAAAATGGCTAACTAGTGGTAAAAGTTTTTAGGTTGACAAGAAAGCTCAAACGAAAACAAAAATGGCCTAAATCATTTTCACGCTTTTGAATTTATTTAAAACAAAGGTTTGAAAAATTTTCAAAAAGCGAGTCCTAGATAATAAAAGAAGATTGATGAAATTAACTTGAAAATAGAAATAATAGGTGACTTGGATCGTTCACATCTACTACGTTATTCAAAAGTTGACTTTACAAAAATTATTCAAAAACGAAAAAGAAAATAGTGGATGATGAATTTTTAAGAAAGTAAAGAAAATAAACAACAAAAAACCATAATAGAAATGCGAGTTTTAGAAAAAATATTTCACCTTAACATGCTACCGTGAATTAGAAACACAGCATGGCCAACATTTTACTTGTGAAACATAATTAAAAAGGACGATTAGAAATATTATAATTAACTAAGTTGTTTATAGGAGATTTTGAGTAAAACAAAACTAAAAACTAGGGGTACTATTGAAATACCAAAATGTCTAAACTATTCAAAAACACACATATATTTTTTTTTATTTTGAGAAATATTCTCTTTTTTTTTTGGAATTTTAAGATATTCATTTTTTTTTTGGAAATATTTACAATATATACAAAAAGAAGATTATTTACACTACGCAAAAATGAAGGAGGAAATCCTCCCCCAAGCTTAAAACAGACATTGTCCTCAATGGCTAAAGAAGGGGATTGGAGAAGGAGAGAAAAATAAAGTACAAAATTGAAAGACAGAATTGAAATACAGGTACTTCCCCGGATTTATTTGCTGCGAAAGCTGAGTGATGTCGCTCCCCGAATGTCTTCTTTGGACTTTGTGATGGATTCAGCAATGTTGGAGCAGGCGATCGCAGAAGCTTCAGCTTGTCGGAGCCGTCCGAGGCAAAAATTGTAAAATAAAGAAAACAGAAAAAGATAACTTGGGTTGCCTCCCAAGAGCGCCCTTTGGTTAAAGCGTCGTTGAGCTCGACGCATCAAAAAAATAATATTGTCCAAAAATATTGTTGTCCCGAAATAAAATTGTTTTTAGCAAAAAAAAAATAAAAAGTTCAAAGTTAGAGTTCGTGAAGCAGAAACTTAATAGTGTTTGGACTGACATCATCATCACCAGAGAAATACAGTTTAAGACGCTGACCATTCACTTTGAAATTACCCTTATCAGGGTGAGAAATTAAAACAGTTCCATAAGAAAATACTTCTAAAACAGAAAACGGGCCAGACCAGCGAGATTTTAATTTGCCCGGAAATAAACGTAAACGAGAATTATATAAAAGGACTTGGTCGCCCGGCTTAAAGTTTTTAGGGTGCCTTAAGTGTTTATCGTGCAAACGCTTCGTCCGCTCTTTATAAAGTTTATTATTTTCATAAGCATAAGAGCGCCACTCGTCGAGTTCATTTAGTTGAAATTTTCGAAGGTCACCGACTGAGTGGGGATCGAAGTTTAAAAATTTTAAGGCCCAAAAGGCGCGGTGTTCTAACTCTACGGGCAGATGACACGATTTTCCATAGACCAGCCGATACGGCGTACATCCGAGGGCGGTTTTGTACGCTGTTCGGTAGGCCCATAGAGCATCGTCAAGTTTGGCTGACCAGTCTTTTCTAGAAGTTGAAACAGTCTTTTCTAATATTCTTTTTATTTCTCTATTTACTACTTCGACTTGACCGTTAGTTTGGGGGTGGTAGGCAGTGGATAGTTTATGCGTAACGCCGTATTTAGTAAGGATTTTTGAAAATTGCGCGTTACAGAAATGGGAACCCCTATCGCTAACGATTGCGCGTGGCGTACCGAATCTAGAAAATAATTTTTTTTTAAAAACGTGACTACAACTCGGGAGTCGTTCGTAGGAAGAGCTTGGGCCTCAGCCCATCGTGAAACATAATCAACAGCAACTAAAATATATTTGTTTCCGAAGCTAGAAGGAAGGGGGCCAACAAAATCAATTCCCCAGAGGTCGAAAATTTCGCACTCTAAGAAATAATTTTGCGGCATTTCATTTTTATTAGAAATATTGCCCGACCGTTGGCAACTATCACACCTGCTCACAAAGGCTTGCGCGTCTTTAAACAGGCTAGGCCAGTAAAAACCCGCGCAAAGCACCTTATGAGCGGTGCGAGCAGCTTGATAGTGCCCACCTGTCGGACCTTCATGCAAATGTTTTAGAATATCAATTCCTTCATCAAAAGAAACACATCTCCTTATCACTTGATCCGCACAAATTTTGAAAAGATGCGGGTCTTCCCAAAAGTAGTTCTTTAGCTCAGAAAAGAATTTCTTCTTCTGCTGAGAGGAGAACTCTTTTGGGAGCACCCGGGCCACTAGATAGTTGGCGATGTGCGCGAACCAAGGAGAAGTAGATGTATTAACTAAAAGCAGCTTCTCATCAGGAAAATAGTCATTAAAAGATTTTTCATTTAATTTTTCTATAAAGGGGTTATCTAATCTTGATAAATGGTCGGCGGCCAAGTTCTCGGCTCCTCGCTTATCACGGATCTCTAAGTCAAACTCCTGGAGGAGTAATACCCAGCGAATCAAGCGAGGCTTGGCATCCGTTTTGGCAAGAAGGTACTTGAGGGCCGATTGGTCCGTAAAAACAATGATTTTTGAAAGTGTAATGTAAGGGCGAAATTTATCAAACGCAAATACTACAGCTAAGAGCTCCTTCTCGGTTGTGGTGTAATTTTCTTGTCCAGATGTGAGGGTTTTACTAGCGTAATAGATGGGGTGGAAGTTCTTAGATATACGTTGACCTAATACGGCTCCCACCGCAAAACTACTTGCATCGCACATAATCTCGAAAGGAAGGTCCCACACCGGAGCTATCATAATTGGCGCGTTAATTAACTTTTCTTTAATTAATTCAAAGGCAGAAATACAAGAGTCATCAAAAATGAATGGAGCGTCTTTTTCTAAGAGATGGGTGAGGGGCTTAGTGATCTTGGAGAAGTCCTTTATAAAACGACGATAAAAACCAGCGTGGCCTAGGAAACTTCTTATAGCTTTTATGTTTGTAGGTGGCGGCAACTTCTCAATAACTTCTATCTTGGCAACGTCTACCTCAATACCTTTAGCAGAAATTTTATGACCCAAAACTAACCCTTCCCTCACCATAAAATGGCATTTTTCCCAATTTAGGGCAAGGTTAGTTTCTTCGCATCGTTCTAAGACTTTTTCGAGGTTTTCTAAACATCTATCGAAGGTATCGCCGAACACGGAGAAATCGTCCATGAATACCTCCATAATGCTTTCTACGTACTTGTCAAATATTGCGAGCATACATCGTTGGAATGTAGCCGGCGCATTGCGTAATCCAAACGGCATTCTTCGGTACGCGAAGGTGCCGAAGGGACAAGTAAACGTAGTTTTCTCTTGGTCCTCGGGAGAGATGGGTATTTGAAAGTACCCCGAGAGGCCATCGAGAAAACAATAAAAGCTATGGCCGGAGAGACGTTCTAAAATCTGGTCGATAAACGGTAGAGGAAAGTGGTCCTTACGGGTGGCGTCATTTAACTTACGGTAATCTATGCACATACGCCAACCCGTTACCGTCCGTGTCGGGATTAATTCATTATTCTCATTACTAACTACGGTTATCCCTCCCTTTTTTGGAACTACCTGAACGGGGCTAACCCACTTACTGTCCGATATAGGGTAGATAATTCCTGCGTCTAATAGTTTCATAACCTCGCCCTTAACTACTTCTTTCATATTCGGGTTTATACGGCGCTGAGGTTGGATAGAGTTACGCGAATTATCTTCCATTAAAATTTTATGTGTACAGAAAGATGGGCTTATGCCCTTGATATCAGAAATTTGCCAAGCAATAGCCCGGCGATGCTTACGTAGAACTAGAAGAAGTTTATCGTTCTGCGTATCCGTGAGGTAGGCCGAAACGATAACTGGTAACTTGGAGTCTTTTTCTAAGAAAGCATACTTAAGGTGTTCGGGAAGTTCTTTAAGTTCTAGGGTAGGGGGTTCTTCATAAGAGGATTTTGAGATTCTTTCTTTTTCAAAAATAATATCTTCATAAACTTTTTTATAAGGAACGTAATAAGGGGTGGGGCTAGCAGCCAAGACGGCTTCTTGTACAGATTCAGTGGTAAGAAAAGAGGAAGAACAAAAATCAGAAAACTCTTTTTCAAAGTCGGAAAGACAATAAGAAGATTCATCACTTCCTTGCAGTGATTCTGTTGTAAGAGAAGAGGAGCAAAAAGTAGAAAATTCTTTTTCAAAGTCGGAGAGGCAGTAGGAAGAATCATCACTCACGGCGTCTATGAAAAAACATGAGTCATCGTTCGCTAAGGTGTTCTTCATCGAAGGGGTGATAGGAAATGTGACTTCGTCGTCGCCTACTCGAAGAAAGAGCTTACCATTGCTTACGTCAATGATGGCTCAGGAGGTGGCAAGGAAGGGTCGGCCAAGGATCAGGGGAACATCGACGTCTTCTTCGATGTCCAAAATGACAAAGTCCACCGGGAAGATGAACTTATCGACTTTCACTAGAACGTCCTCCACTATTCCTAACGGATATTTGACGGATCTATCGGCTAGCTGGATACTCATACGCGTGGGGTTAAGGCTACCAATCCCTAACTTTTTGAACAACGAAAAGGGCATCAGGTTTATACTTGCGCCTAAGTCGGCTAACGCGTGTTTAACAAAGAGATCACCGAAGACACACGGGATAGAGAAACTACCCGGGTCACTGATTTTCTTCGGCAAACCGTTTGTTAAAACGGCGGAGCACTCGGCGTTAAGCGTGACGTGCGAAAGATTCTCTAACTTCTTCTTGTTTGTGAGGAGGTCTTTAAGATATTTGGCGTATTTCGGCATTTGCGAAATAGCCTCGTGGAAGGGAAGATTAATGTGGATTTGTTTGAAGATTTCTAAGAAGCGGGAGTACTGATCATCTTGACGTTGTCTATTAAGTTCAGAGGGGTATGGAGGAGTTGAATTATTTTTGAAGATGGGTGGTGGAGTGAGATTATTTTCTAAAGTGGGGGTGATTACTTCTTCAGCAGAGGGTGGAAGCGGAGCGGAGCTTTGATTTTTAAAAGCGGGAGCGGAGCTTGCCTCGGGCTCTTCACTTACCATACCGGAGACTTGCTTCCCACTCCGAAGAGTTATAGCTTTCGCTTGCTCTCTCGGGTTGGGTTCGGTATTGGAAGGAAGAGACCCTGCGGGTCGCTCAGAAATTATTTTCGCAAGCTGTCCTACCTGATTTTCTAAACTTTTTACGCTTCCGGTTAAAGTTCTTATGGTAGCGTCATTTGTGGTGATATATTTAGAAAGTAATTCCTCCAAGCTCGGAGGTTTTGAGTAATTTTGAAGAAGTGGTGGTGGTAGTGGTGGTTGTGCAGAAAAATCATTTTGCGGAGGTGGGCGCATCGCATTCGATGGATTACTCCATGAAAAGTTCGGGTGATTTCTTAAAGCGGGGTTATAACTATTCGGAAAATTAAAACCAGGCGGATGAAAATTCGCAGCAGAAAAATTATTAAAAGCAGTTCTAGGCAAATTATTAACATAATCTAAATGTTCTGGAGTAGGGGTTGCAGATTCCCATACCTGAGGGGCGGAGGCAGCAGTCATCTCCGTGATTTTTTTGCTTAGGATTTCTACTTGCAGAGCGAGCTGGGAGACGTTGTCCACTTCATAGATACCTGCAGGCTTGTTCGGGCGGGACCTAGGCACATTCCACTGATAAGTGTTCATGGCCATATCCTCAAAAAGCTCAAGAGCGGCTTCCGGGGTCTTATGATTTAAAGTACCGCCAGAAGCTGCGTCTATCATTTGCTTCGTGCTTTGATTTAGCCCGTTATAAAACGTCTGCACTTGTAACCATACAGGCAGCGCGTGATGTGGGCATCAACTTAATAATTCTTTAAATCTCTCCCAGGTTTCGTAAAGGGTTTCAGAGTCTATTTGTCCGAAGGCAGAGATGTCGTTCCTAAGTTTTGCAGTTTTAGCGGGCGGAAAATACTTCGCCAAAAATTTTTCAGTTAATTCATTCCAAGTGGTTATGCTATTTTTCGGAAGTGTGTTAAGCCACTGCTTAGCTTTAGTTCTTAGAGAGAAGGGGAAGAGTCTTAGCCTGATCGCATCATTTGTGACACCATTTATCTTGAAGG
Organism: Platanthera zijinensis; assembly: GCA_039513925.1. Classification (NCBI taxonomy): domain Eukaryota; kingdom Viridiplantae; phylum Streptophyta; class Magnoliopsida; order Asparagales; family Orchidaceae; genus Platanthera; species Platanthera zijinensis. The sequence goes on along the minus strand of CM077085.1, from coordinate 125,530,643 downwards.
TGTCGCAAATTTCAAGAAAGCTAGCTATATGTGCGTTCGGATCTTCATCTTGAAGTCCGTCAAATTGCACATATTGCTGCACCATTTGAATTATGCTAGGCTTTAGTTCAAAGTTATTATTTGCTATAGTAGGGCGGACTATACTCGATTCTGTTCCCTCGAGGTTCGGTCGTGCATAATAGGACATAGTCCTTTGAACGGCCTCATCTACGTTGGGTTCTTCCATTCTTAAAGTATTAAATGACTCGGAGTCCTCAACCGGCACTTGGATAGTAGGACCTTGAAATCGCGATCTTCTCCGAAGAGTACGCTCAATTTCGTGGTCCAAGTCCAAAATAACCGACGGACTCCCGCGGGTCATGCACTAAAAGAACAGAAAAGAAGAAGAGAAAGAGAAAAAGGATAAACTAGAAAGAAAAACTAGATTTAGAAAATTAAATTAAAATTTTTTTTTCTTTTTGAAATAGATTTTTTTTTTATAAATTAACTCCCGAACTTCCCAAGGACTACCCCGTGAAGGGTTCGCAAGGTACTAGACAAGACAGTGGCGCTTAAAGCCCTTTGCCCTTTTCGAGAGAATTAGGTGGCGTAGAAAAATTGTGAGGTTGGTTTCTATTAAGAGCGGTGATAATTTTTTTTGATTTTTTTTTAAAACTTAAAAAAAAGGGGATGAGAAAGAGAAGAGATAAAATTAATAGGTTCGTGTTTTCAAAATATCAACGGAAGTTGTGTCCCCGGCAACGGCGCCAAAAACTTGTTGCGCGCTAGGGTTCGAAGAAAATAAACGCAACCGAACTAGCAACCCGATGAGGCAAGTATACCTATCGAATTGTAGCAAGGGGACACAAGTGTCGTATTGAAATCCGGGAACTGTTGGCTAAGCTTACTCACACGAACGCTATTATCTTATCGACGGAAAAACTAGGGTTTTAGAAAATCTAAGCGCAATGGAGAAATTAAAGCAAACTAGAAAGAGAACTACCGCAATTAAGTTACGCTATTAAGCAAACAACTAAGCTAGAAAGGAAATTACTGCAGTTAATTAAAGAGCACAATATATGAGATTACTACAAAAGGTAGAACAATATGAAATGGAAAAGCACCCGATCGAGATTCACCTCGGCTAAAGACGATTAAGAAAATGCGATAAAAATCTAAACTTAATAGGACAAGGGTCCTTGACCGTGGAGGTTCCTAAAGCTTGAACACGCTTCTCTCGAAGTCGTGCCCAACTGAGTTTAGGAAGGTCCGACCGACTCTCGTCTAAATCGGAGGCCTAAAACTCGCTTTACGCGGTGAACCCCACTATTGGATTTTACTCCAATCCGGGAGATTTGGACGTCTGCCTCTCTCGAGGGGTGCGTACAACTCCCTTTACTCTTGAATACTCACTTCATTCTTTCGGCCTCTCGGCTAGCCCAGAATGAAAGCAAAGGCGGAGAGCATATATCGAAAATATACCTCCGACCCGTGATAAATCAAGAGTAATTCAAGGCCCTAACCTAAAAAGAAAAGATTAATTAAAACATCATAACATAATCGCTCTAACCTCGGATCATCAAGATCGAGTACAAGGAGGATTAGTTAATCATAATGGAGTGGAGGGGGGAAGATGAGTAGAAAAGCATAAGAAGAACACAAGCTAAACAAGAACACTTTTATTAATAAAAAGGGCAAGTTACACTATTGAAAATTAAAGTTACAAGTGCATGAAAATTAAACCCTATTCTAGCCCTACATTAAGCACTAAGCAAGAAGAAAATTACATTAAAAGCTAGCACAAACTAAGATTAAACTAGGGTTAACCAAAAAGTACAAAGAGAGGGGGAGAGAGAGAGAGAAAAAAAACATGAAAAAGGATCAAGAAACAAAGGGGCAGCACCTCCCCCACTCAACCAAAGCTTGCTGAAATGGGGAGGAGGGAGGCTCAATTTATAGAAAATTTCTCGGGTTGGTCACGCCCTCTGACACGCCCTAGGGGGGGCGTGTCAGGGGGCGTGACAGGTACGGATTTGACCTCGGGCTCTGGATTCTGGCGGGAGGGATGATTGCTTTGGTACGTCGGTGGTCACGCCCTAGGTCACGCCCGTGACAGGGGGGCGTGACAGGCATGTCATGTCCAAATCATTGGTCGGAAATCCGTCAGTCGCCGAAAAAGGAAGGTGTCACGCCCATGTCACGGGCGTGACATGGGGCGTGACAGTACTATTTACGTGCTGAGGCGGGAGGGCATGTAATGCGGCGGCAGCTTTGCGGCAGAGGGCGACACGCCCCTGGTCACTCCCAGTGACACGCCCAGGGAGGGCGTGACAGGGGGGCGTGACAGCGGTTTTGACCGTTTTCTGTCCCTTCCAGCAGGTGTCCTCGGGATCGGGTGACACGCCCTAGGTCATGCCCAGGGAGGGCGTGACAGGGGGGCGTGACAGGCCATTTTGGCAATTTTTCTGAAAACCTGCAAAAAAACAGGAAAAAGTTAGTGGCAATAAAATTTACATAAAAAGGATAAAAATATACTAATAATAGACATAATTTGTACAATATAAAATATAAAATACGATAATAGTTTAGGCTACAAAACGTATTATCAACTGTCTCATCAAAAGAGACATGTGCAGACTCTTCTATCTTAAGAGAGGATATGTTAAGGACCCTATAGGCTTTGCTTACTTGAGGGTATCCTAGAAAAACTCCCATTGAAGCTTTTGCCTCAAATTTTCTAAGGTATTCTTTGTTATTATTATGAACAAAAGCAACACAGCCAAATACTCTAAAATAGTCTATTTTAGGTTTCACTTGCTTAAGTAACTCATAGGGAGTCTTACCCTTAAGTTTATGTATCAGACTTCTGTTCAATACATAGTTAGCTGTGCTAACTGCTTCAGCCCAAAAGGACCGAGGCATGTTAGCATCTGCCAACAATGTACTTGCAGCTTCAATTAGGGTTCTGTTTTTCCTTTCAACTACCCCATTTTGTTAAGGAGTTCTAGGAGCAGAGAAGCTATGTTTGATACCTTCCTTCTCACAGAATTCTTGCATAAGAAGAGACTCAAACTCAGTACCATGATCACTTCTGATCAAGGCAATCTGAGTAGAATACTCACTCTGTATACACTTTAGAAAATCTGTAAGAACCTTGAAGTTATCAGCCTTAGTTCTCAAGAAGAATACCCAAGTGAACCTAGAGAAGTCATCTACAATTACTAGAGTGTAAGACTTTCCTCCAATACTCTGTACAGCAATAGGACCAAATAAATCCAAATGTAGCAAGTACAGAATCCTGGGGGAATCACTTTTATTAACTGATTTAAAGCTATTTCTTGTTTGCTTACCTAATTGACAAGCTTTGCAAAGGCCTTCCTTCTTGTAGGGGCAAGAAGGTAAGCCTCTTACAAGATTGTATTTAGCCAACCTAGAAATGTTTTTCAAATTTACATGACTAAGTCTCTTATGCCAAAGGGTATTATTACTGGTTACTTCATTAAATAAGCATATTTCAGATTTGGATGAGTTAAAATCTACAACATAAACATTACCAATTCTAATACCTACTAACACAACAGTATTATTTAAAGCAATATTACAAGCAGTGTTAGTAAACCATACCTTGTACCCAGCATCACACATTTGGCTTACAGAGATTAGGTTGTGCTTTAGTCCTGAGACATAAGCAACCTTCTTGAATGTTACAGCTCCTATGGTGAAGCTGCCATACCCTTCAGTCTGTCCACAGCTGGAATCCCCAAATATAACTTTTGGTCCCAGCTTGACTTTGAACCCTGACAGATTCTTCTTCTTTCCTGTCATATGCTTTGAGCATCCACTATCCAGATACCATTTGTCAAGTATGACTGGATAGGTCTTCACCTGCAGAGAGAACAGTTATACATTGTGGACCCAGGTTACCTTGGGTCCAGTATTCTTCACAAAAGAAAAACTAGATATAAAAGATTTTACAGGCTTAGATTTATATCCTAAAGGGTGTGATCTCCTAGGTGGGATAATCCATTCAGTTGAAGGATTAAACAACCTAGGGTAGTGATTGGGATTTGCAATTCTGGAAGTTTGAAATTTATTTTCCAGCTTAAGTCCAGATCGTCGATCCACGGTCGACGATCGCAAGCCATATCGTCGATCATTTGTAGTAGTGCTATGTTCTAGATTCCACGATCGTCGATCACTGGTCGACGACTCAAGATGAGATCGTCGATCACTGGTCGACGACTCAAGATGAGATCGTCGATCTCCTGCACCAAAGATATCATACTTGGTGAAGGTGTTCAGCGATCGTCAATAGACGTTCGACGATTGGTTTGACGATCGTCGGTTAATGTTCGACGATTTTTGTAAAGCTAGAAATTTTTTCTTCCTGTTCTCTTTCTTAATCTTATTCTAAATTTTCTTACATTTTTCAATTTCCTCAGTATTCTTTATTCCTGATTCAGAAATAAATTTTACTGGAGTGCTAAATCTCTCCTTTGTGAGGAGGATGGGTTCACTAGATGTAGCACCTAAGCCTAGTTTATCATTACCAACCCTAGTGTTTGCTATACTGGTTATTTCAGATAATTTAAGGCTTCTGCCATTTAATTGTTCTTCTAATCTCTTAGATTTAGCTAGTTCTAATTTTAGGAATGTTACTTCTCCTCTTAAGTTTTCTAATTCTTTTTCTAATCTGATTATTTCAGTACCTTCCATGTCTAGTTCCATTATCTTTGATCTAAGTGACTTGATTTCTTTTTCAGATAACAGTAGATCTAAACATAGAGTTTTAAATTTTAATTTGAACTCAGGAGATGAAAAATCAAATGAGTTGATTACCTGGTCTTCCATAGGAAGATCTTCTTCATTGTCTCCTTCTTCTTCAGAATTCTCTGCAGCTGAGAAAGAGCTGCAGGTATTGATAGCCATGAGGCAGACCTCTTTGGCTTTCTTCTCTTCTTCTCCTTCTGAATCACTGGAGCTAGAGGAGCAGGTATCCTCTTCTGTTTCACTCCAGGTAGCAGCCACAAATCCCTTGTCCTTCTTCTTGTATTTGTGTGAGGAGTACTTGGAGTGGTGCTTCCTGTACTCTTTCTCATGTTTCTTCTCCTTGTGTTTCTTCTCTGGACAATCTGGAGCAATGTGTCCAGGCTTGCTGCAAACATAACAGATGATTTCTTTAGATGGAGTCTTGTCATACCTTGGTTTGTCCTCATACTTGGAGGACTTCTTTCTGAGGTCTCTTCTTCCCATGTTGAAGAACCTCTTGGCAATGAGTGCCAGTAACTCCTCATTTGATTGACTTCCTTCAGAAGTCTCAGCAGCCTTAAGAGCTAGAGAGTGCTCTTTCTTTGTAGGTGTAGGAGTTTTTACTTCAGTTGCAGCAGCTCTGCTCTTTAAAGTTTGCTCATATGACTTGAGCTTTCCCAACAGAGCTTCTGTGGAGAGTTCCACAGTGTTTCTTCCATCCTTGATGGGCCATATCCTTGAGTCCCAAGAGATGGGAAGGCATATCAGGATCTTGTCATTGACTTCTAACAAAGTTATCTCCTTGTCCAAAGATATCAGTTCACTTATTATTGAACTGAGTCTTGTGTACATTGAGTCAATGTCTTCAGCATCATCCTTCTTGAAATTTTCATACTGAGAGGTGAGGTTGGATCTCCTGTCCTTCCTCTCATCAGCTGAGCCAGCAACTATGTGGTTGAGGGAATCCCACATAGCTTTGGCTGAGGTACATTCAGCAAGCTTCTGGAATATTTCATCAGACATTGTCTGAGCTAGGATATTCATTGCTTTTGCATCAGCTGCTTTTGCCTTCTTGTAGCTTTCATTGTAATCAGGAGGTGGCACAACACTGAGATCAGCAGATGTGATAGAAGCAGCAGCAGGCCTAGCAGGTGGTCCTGTCAAAATAGAAGAAAAGATATCTTCATCAATAGAATTCATGTATAGTCTTATCCTGGCCTTCCATATGCCAAACTTGGACAAGTTGCATACAGGAGGTCTGGTGCTTGCATAATCCTTAGACTGGGCCATGTGTGAAAGTGTTTGTGAATGGTATCAGGAAACAACTTATCACTGGATCTTTTAACTCAGGTGTTAGCCTGTATGAACAGCTAACCTCCCTCTAATACCAATTGAAAGTGAGGGGATAAGTTGTAAACTACTCTAGAGGGGGGGTGAATAGAGTATTCAAATTTTATGAACAACTAGTCAGCTCCCTTGGAGTTTATTTGCGGAATAAATAATCTGATACTTGAACCCTAAGAGCCTAACACAGTGAAGTGCACAAGTGAGAGAGTTAACTGAAATTTCAGTTTAACTATAAGCCTATCACAGCAACTAGCAATCCTAGGTTATTCTATCACATCCACAGAATAAACAATTAAACAAGATAGCCAGAGACACAGGATATATAGTGGTTCCCTCTAAATAGGTACTCCACTCTTCTACCACCCTGGTAGGAATCCACTATAGGTTTTTGCTAAGGTGCCCTGCCACCAATGATCTGATTCAGGTAGATCAAACAGACCCTTTGAGCTTTTGATAAAAATGCTCAACCACAGGTTGTTGATAAGGTGCCCTGTCACCAATATTCACTTTTGAAGAGGTGTGAACAAACTCTTTTACAAAGGAGTTGAGAGGGTTAGATTATCTTCTCTGTTGTAAATACAGATTAGAGAAGACTTGTGGATTCTCTAAAGAATCAAAGTCTCCCCCTGGCTCAGTGAAAGTCCAGGGAAAGCCTTTGCTTCAGGATGAAGGAGTTTCAGATATACTGAAACTAAATCCTCAGAGATCTGTAGACTGATTTTTATCAGGTCTTTAGATTCTGGAATAATTGAAGCAGAACTGGAGCTCTTTCTGAAGTCTTGAAAACTCTGAGTAGATGCTCAGGAGACTTGAGAATGAAAGTAATTGCTCTGGGCTTTTTCTTCAGGGGAGCTTTTCTTCTTCTTTTTGTGAGATGGTGAAGAGTTGCTCTGAAGATGCTTGAGAGAATGCAGCACTAAGAAAAAAACTCTCTGTGTCTGTAACTTGTTGTTTTTCTGAGAAAAAATCTCTCTTAAATATGTCTTCTCATTTTTCCTTTGGAACGACTCTATTGATTTGAATTCTCGAGCCCTGCAACAGATTATCTCAAAATAGAATATAGCAATAGGAATAGAATGACCTATTAGCTTACTGTCAGTCCCAATAAGGAATTAAATAAGTAGGAAAATACTTCAGTACAAGGACTTACCATTCTTGGAAATAGCAAACAGTGCCAACGGCTAGAATACAGCCTGGCAATATATTTTGTATAATAGGACAAAAATGCTTTATCAAAATACTGAATCCCGTGATTTAAGCTTGACATATTTGGTAATTAATTTATTTTGAATTTAAGCCATAAATCTGCAAAAACAACTTCAGAAAATTCTCTAACCACAAGCTAAAACACTTGGAAATAAACCAAGGAATAGAATGAATACAAAAAGATAAAGGCAGACAACAATCGTCGAACAGGGGTTCGATGATCGTCGACCTAGCTAACAGATCGTTGACTAAAAGCAGAAATCTGTCGAAACAGAAATCGTCGACCAGAAATCGTCGACCAGCTCAAGATATCGTCGACTAAAGCAGAAAATCTGTTTAAACAGAAATCGTGAAGCAAGAATACGATCGTTGAACTGCTGATGGCAGATCGTCGACCAACCTTCAGAGCATAATAAACTTGCTCTGAGATCGTCGACCATCGGTCGACGATAATTGTCTTGACTTCAACGATTCTATAGCCCTGCTATCGTCGACCAATGATCGACGATCGTGAGGCCTCGTTCGACGATGGTCGAACGGAAAATGCCTTAACCAAAAATACATCTAGAACATCTAGCCTAAGCTCTAGGTCAGTTATACACTGTCCTAGGGAAACTGAACAAGGCCTAATCATGATCATATATAGTTATATGGATCAAGAGGGGCTGGAAAGGGATTACATAAGCCAAATCACATCTAGGGTACCAACACATTCCTTAGTTAGGAATCTCAGAAATTTGTCATTAAGTTCTTCATTAGTGAATTCCCGGCCATAAACTATTAGGTCGTTGACAATCTTGAAGAAACTTTCAAATATGTCAACAATAGAACCCTTGGGACCTTGTCTGAATGCTTTATATTTCTGATTCAGTAGGGATCCTCTGTCATCCCTTACCTTTTCAGTACCTTCCATCAGGACGATGAGGGACTGCCACATTTCCTTAGCAGATTAGCAGTGAATCAGATTTTGCAACATTGAATCATTGACTGCACTTGCGATGATATTCGTGGCTTTCTTGTCTAACGAGACAAGTGCAATCTCATCTTTGTCAAGATCCATAAGCTTCTTTAGAACTTGTTTTGTTGGGTCAATGGTAGAGGCTATCATTAGAATATGGGGTCCTTCTTCCACTATCATAAAGATCCTTTGATCCACGGTTTCCATGAAGAATTTTATTCTTTCTTTCCTCATAGCAAAGTTAGTCTTTATGCACAAGGGAAGCTTAGCAAAATTCTTGGCTCTGTCCATGCTTGTAACTGCTTAAGACAATTAGGAGCAGATCTGTTCAAGGTGTTAACCTTTTTGATGAACAACGTCCCTCTGATACCAATTGATGTTTTTAGTTGTCTACCTAAATCACCTAGAGGGGGTTTAATAGGTGAGGTCTGCGTCTTTTTGCGAAAGAAAAACATGAAAAAGCGGAGCGCAGAAAATAAACAAACAAGCCACAGAAAACACACGATCTATAGTGGTTCCCACCCCTTGGGTACGTTCACTCTCCACCTCACCGATCTAGTACTACACTAAACTCGGCTACTGCACTATTATCTCGGATTGAAAACCAATCCTACAACTCGGAGCAACACCCCTATAACTCAGAGTCAAAACACTCCTACAAAAATCTCGGAGAACAAAACTCCTACAACTTGTAGAACAATCTCCTACAAGATTAAAGATGATGTAAACAAAAATAAACAAACAAAATTATCTCAGATCTGAATCTTCAGCCTTTCTTCTTTCTTAAACTTTGAAGCTTTGTCAGAAATGGATTGAAGAAGACAAGCCAAAATCCTTGGATCTAAAAATCTTAAGATATGCACGTTCAAGAAATAGATCTGTAGAAATTTAATGCCTTGATATGTTGATCTCTTCTTGCTCTAAATCACTTGGATCAGAGATGAGTAGTGGTGAGAATATAGATGACGAGCGGCGGATTTCTCGATTTAGAATGAATAGAATAATTTAGAATTTTTGATTTCATGTGTTAGGGTTAGTCAAATTTGATAAGACCTTTTATAGGACTTGCCTAACGATCATAATCATAAATGACTGCACACGTGGACTAATAAGAATCGAGATTAAATTTGAAAACATTTTTGTCTAGACTTAATAAAAATTTCGAAAAATTTACTACATTTCTCGAGTGAGTAATATACTACTCGATAACAAAAGTTGTTTCTTGAGAAGAGGACGTATGGTTCTCGAGAACAAGTCCACGTGAAATGATTTCTGGCTTCTCAAGAAATAACTTCTATTACTTGAGAATGAGAAAAAGACTTCTCGAGAACTAACTTTACTTCTCGAGAACAAACAGACTTCTCAAAACTTAACTTCTTCTTACTCGAGTACTGGACTTCTGCTTTCTCGAGACAAGGCTTGGCCTTCTCGAGTAATGGATTCTGTTACTCGAGAACAAGACTTAGAAAAATTTCTAAAATAATTTTTGGGATAACTCAAGAGGAATATAAGTCTTACTCGAGTACTCCATGACTTTCTTGATTACTAAACAAGGCCTTCTCGAGAATAGCTTCTGCTACTCGAAACTATACAGTACTTTACTCGAGAAATCATTTCAGCACTACTCGAGTACAAGATGTACTTCTCGAGTAAAGGACTTAGAAAAATTTTGAATTTCTTAAATAAATTTTTCTTCAAGGTATACAACAACTATTCTTTCTCCGATTACTTTAGTACTTGAAAAAGAAGTGTGTCCCAATAGAGAGGCTACACATGAGTCAACACCATGGATCACACAATGAGGGAATACATTGTATGGTCCTGTGTTTGGTGACTCATTGTAGACTTACATTGGTCTACACTTGGCAATTATAACCTGCAAGCACTCAACTTGAAACGAGCATCAAATATAAACTTAATTCATCTTAGTTCAAGGTGACTTCATACAAATCTAGGTTATTGTGGATACAATATCCAATAAGAATAAATTTTCAGACTTAATTTCAGTCTAATCATTCTGAAGTATGAATATTCTAATAGGATTAATTTCAGGCAGTTATGGCCCTGAAATTTAATGAAATATATTCCAATGAATATAGCCGTTTAGAGGCAGTATTAAATGTGGATATTATCACAGAGTTTATTGCTGATTATTCCCAAAGGCAGTTTCCTTTCTCAAGGAATGCTCCATCTATATCAGAGTTAATGATTTCAAATATTTGAAATCTGTTTAGCATTCTATATATTCTGAGAAGTTTTTCTATCTCAAGGTTACAGAGTTATACACACATACAGTTACAGGCTTACAAAACAACAAACTGTCATTCAGACTTTTTTGCTTCAGTTTTTCTTCCAGCAAACAATCTTCATTTTAAGATCAACTTCACAATCACTCAGATACATATACTGGAAGGAGAAGTTTTCAATAAGGCCAAAACCCTGGGAGAAAGAACTCCCTCACCTGATAACAAACTCATACCATCAGGGGGAGATTTCTTCTTTAACATCAATCCGCTAGTCATGTCTCAGATTATTGACAGAGAAGAACATCTTCAACCTTTTCTTTATTTCATTCAATAGTTTATATGGTTTTATTAACTCCCTTCAAAAGTTATACTGTTGGTTTTTAAGTCTCCTGATCAAAAGACATAGTTTTGTTTTTGGGCACCTGATCAAAAACTCAAAGGGTTGCTAGGTCTCACTTAAAAAATTTATCTTTTGGTGGCAGGGCACCTGATCAAAAACCTGTAGAGGATTCCTACCAGGGTGGTAGAAGAGTGGATGTACCTAGGTTTATTGGGGAACCACTATAATCCTTGTGTCTTCTATGTTTGTTTATTTATGTGCTTTTGTCCTGTGATATTCTCTATTTATACTTATATATATATATATATATATCATATTTTAATCCGCTATAAAAACAAATTAACAACTTTTAATACTCTATTACCTCCTCCTTTAGATTAAACTTAAGTCTATCCCTCACTTTCACACGCCCTCATGATATGGGGGTGACATGGGCTTGAACACGGGCGTTTCAAAGGCAAAAATGCAATTAGCTTTAAAAAGTTTCCCGGTGTAAGTCTGGAACTTTTTACCAGTGCACGCCCCACAGTCGCGGGTATGACCATCTCAAAAAATGCCAAAGTAATGTCAGATCACGTTGTTTACTGACCCGGTCAGTACACGCACAAAGTCACGGGCATGACTCGGGGGGCGTGACCCAAAAATTAACAGATTTTGGAGGTTTTCTCGAAACGTTCCTGAGCTTTTTATGGCCGAAGTTTTGTACCTTACATGCCTTATGGTCACGGGAGTGACCTAGAGGCGTGACCCTCATGCAATTTTACCTATAAATACCAGTCTTTTCCTTGAGCTAAGGAGGGAGATTTTGGTAGATAAATTCTATAATTTGGTACTATCTTCCCTTTTTTTTCATTGTTAGTTCATTGTTTAGCTTTGTTTAATTTTTTCTCCAGGTTGAAATTTAGTTGTTGTTTGTTATTTCAAATTCTCTTTTTTGTAATCATGTATTTCTCAATCATGTTATGTAATTTGTCCATCGTAATGAGTCGCTAAATTTTCATTTGCACTTGATTATGATGAACTGTGCAATGAAATGAACTTTGATTTCTTTTATTTATCTTATAAGCTCTTTACTTTAATTTGCTTCGGGTTGTCTTTGATTAAAATTTATTTGAATTCAAGTGTAGCGAGTCAGATTCTATATTCGTATCCAAGATTTTACTGAGAGGTTGTGGATATGGGGAGATCACTAAATGTATCGCAACCTAGTCTTCGATCCTGGATCTGTATCCTAGATTTTACCGAGAGGTTGTGGATATGTGAAGATCGCTCAATGATAAAAGGAGTTGTCATGCAATCCTCAATAAAGGACAACCTAACTCTTATGGACTGGGGTCAATCCCAATAGAGGGTTCACTGCATAAAGCAAGCTTAGAGGCGAATAACCAAGGGGTCTTAATCGTGTCACCTAATATTGGACATTAGTAATATTCCTGAGAGGGGCATTAACATAATTTGGGAACCTCCATGGTCGAAGACAAATTATTAAAACTTGCAGTTTAATCTTTTAATCAATGTCCATTTTATTGTAAAGGATTCTAAATCAAGTAGCCTTTCTCTCATTGAATATCTCTCAATTAGTTTAATTGCATTTTGTATTTTATTTTTGAAAATCACTCACTATTTTGTTATGATAGAATACTAGCTCTTTCTTGTGAGTATATTTACTCGACAGACCCAGAAAAATATTATTATGTCCATTAATCCCAATATCCTAGATTTGTAAGAAGTCAAATAGGTCAATGGTATACACATAGTTATATTTGATGTATGTTCAATTTCATGCATACAAGTTGGTCTTTGTCATAATGATTGGACATATAGTTCAATAGACAATGATAGTGGACTCAAAGTGATATGCTGGAATTTCAGAAAAATGCTTATGTCCAGAAGCATTGAGTGCGGTAAGCTCGCTCAATGCCATACAACAAAAGCATTGAGAGAAGGATGGCAGTCAAAGCTTACAGTATTGAAAAGGCAGAAATATGGCTAAGTTTACAGTCATTGAGTGAGCTCAACTCACTCAACACCATATGGCCAAAATCATTAAGTAAAGGATATTCTGTCAACGCCAAAGTATAAGGTGAAAGAGAATTTAACTAAGTACAGAAGCGTTGAGTGAAGCTTATTCACTCAACGCCAAGTCAAAAGGCTTTGAGTCTAGTCTTCCTGTGAAGAAATAAGAATTCGGCTAAGTCCAGAATCATTGAGTGAATCTAGTTCACTCAACGTACTCAACGCCAAACTTCAACAAGAAGGTAAGATTGCAGAAAATCAGGCTAAGTATAAAAGCGTTGAGTGAAGCTTATACACTCAATGCTCTCAACGCTTTTAAGAAGAAAGGTCAGAAGATTATTGTTAAGGCAAAAAGCGTTGAGTGAGGCATATACACTCATTGCTCTGAATAGAGCTAGAATATTTCTAAGTCCAAATTCGTTGAGTATGGCCAATTCACTCAACGCCACTCAATGCCTAGCCGAGCTGAAGAAAATACTAAGTCCAGAATCATTGAGTATTGCTTATCCACTTTTCGTCGAGCTGAGCTCTAAGTTCATCAAACTGAGTATAGAGTTATTCGAACTCATCTTTCACTTCTTCGTCAAACTGAGCTCTAAGTTCATCTAACTGAGTTCAGAGTTCATCAAACTCAGCTTTCACTTTTTATTTGAGTTGAGCTCTGAGTTTGTCGAATTGAGATTCGAGTTCGTCGAACTAAGGATTTCTGGAAAGATGCTTGATTTTTATAAGTCCAGAATGATGTTGAAGTCAGCAAAGTCAGCGAATTTCAGATTCGTTATTTAAATGTTTCAAATCGACATTATGTCACCGTTAGTCTATAGTGAATCTCAATTTGATTAAGCTAAGGTTTTAAACATTGTTAAAATTGGGACACGTGTCAATCATCCAGCAAATCGACGGGATTATAAATAGCAGCTGAGATCGAGATCAAATAAACTTTTCTTATTAACCTAAATTCAATCTAAAAACGAGAAGCAGGAGTTCGTCGTCTTCATCCGCCATTATTATAGAGCCAAGAACTTCAAATTGATAAATCAGAAAAGTTATTGAGTTCGCTGGTGCAATCAACATCTGCTACAGCAAGTACAGAGGATATCTCTAAGGAAGATGAATCAGTCTAGGCAAGCCCTAGCTGAAATTCCTTCACGATTCAATCTGAGCCAAATCATAATATCATTTTCTTAATTGAAGAAGAAGATATTTGTGTTAGATTCTGACTGGATAGAAGAATAAGGCAGAGGAATTACAATCAACCTTACAGGTGAGTTGTTTAAAGATCGTCTTCCCCTCTTTCATCAACAAGAACAGAATAAGGATTCTAAGGAATTTCTAGCACAAGCCGCAGATCATTGAAGATAAATTTTCTTGTTGCTGGGGAGCAGATAGGGCTGAGATTTTCTTAGCTCAGGAAGAAATCGACTCAGGGAGAAATTTCTCTTAAGTCGAATCAACATTCCTCTATCAAAATCTATGGATCTGTGATAGATCTGTGTTGAGGCCTAGGTTGATAAGGCTGTGTGTGAGATCTGTGTGATCTTGTTGTAAAGCGTATATTATAAAGGCTGTAAGAAGGATCTGTGAGATTTGTGTTAGGTACGTGGGCCTGTGATTGTATCCTTGTGTGGATCTGTGTGGGGTTGTTTCTCCTAGCCTGTGTTAAGGGAAGTTTTGCCTGTGTTTGGTTGTCAAGAGATTACTGTATGGAGGGATGTGAGCTTGTGTTGTAATTCTTAGTGGAGACTGACTGATCCGGTGGGATTGTGCTGTAATCTCTAAGTAGCCATATTTTTTGGAGAAGAGCCTTGTCTAACATACTGTTAGAAAGGAGGAGAGGGGCAGTGGATGTACTCATACACTGGGGAACCACTATTAAATCTAGTGTGCTGTGTCTTATGTTTTACTGTGCTGAGTATTGTGTTCTTGAAAGCTGAATTATGTATACATGTTAGGACATAAGTCATAGAAGATTTTAAAGAACAATAAATGACTACAATAACCTATTCTCCCCCCCCCCCCCTCTAGGTGATTAGCTACCATGGTAATCAATGTCTTTCAAATATGACACTTGATTCTATAGTCTATAACGATAGGTGCACTTGCCTTCCCAATGCATAATTAATCGTATCTCATCATTTCAATCACATATCACACACTCATCTCATGTTACGAAATTTTTGTATCATTCACCAAGATGAAAACATAAATGATGATTTCAATTGAGCTAGAATTGAGGTTATAATAAAAATCCTTTTTTGAATTCACTGGTCCTTCTCCCAAGTACCAACCAGCTATAGCTTATTTCTCCCTAGATACAACCCTAGACTCTACCCAGATCTGTCCATAACCTAGTCGCTACACCTAAGGCGTCGAATTTGCCATAAATTGCATAAGGGCTTAGTCGTCACTCACAAGGAGGCGAGTTCTCTACCTATTATAATGAATAATTAAAAGTTTACATGAATGAAACCTGAAATATAAAAACTCACTCTAGACCTGCGCTCTGAAGAAGATGGTGAAGCCTCGCAAAGATCACTAGAGTTGTAGTACACTAACGGTCTCTTCTTCTTTTCTCTAATACTTGAAGGTAGGGGTGCAAACGAGTCGAGCTTGGCAAAATTTCCAAGCTTGAGCTCGAGCTGATCATTTCGAGCTTGAGCTCGAGCTCGAGCTCATCAAGCTCAAGCTCGTTGAGCTCATTTTGTACTCCCTCAAGCTCGAGCTCAATAATTCTTATCGATCCCGAGTTCGATCTTCGAGCTCGCGAGCTCGAGCTGCTCATGGGCTTTTTATCTCATGAGCCTGATTTTCTTTATAATTTTATTTTTAAAAAAAATTAAATGGAATAAAAAGCTCGCAAACCGGCTCGCGAACTCATGAACAATAATATTCGAGCTCGAGCTCGACTTGTAATCGAGTTCGAGCTCGTTGAGCTCGAGCTCGAGCTCAAAGGCTCGAGCTCGATTCGAGCTTTTTTAGAGCTTGCTCATAGAGCTTTCGAGCCGGATAAACTCAACTTGCACCCCTACTTTAAGGCAATTAGGAGTTTTTCTAGATTTAGAGTTGTCAGGCTGAGAGTGCACGAGAATAGAGGCTCTAAGAGGTATATAACATGAATTTTCCAAAGTCCAGACTTTTTATAGTTTTTTCGTTATCACCCGATGATAGGTAGATATCACGGACGATATCTCGTCAAACTGTCATGTATCCCACACTGCGATAATCGTGACTGGGAGATAAGAGATTGTACATGGGCATGGGGCTATCGTGCAACGATATCAATATCGCTTGGCAATTCCGTGGAAAAGTATGTGTCGTGTCTGGATCGTGTGGAACATGGTCGTCTTCATACTAACACCTATAAGGCTATCACCTGGCGATAAGAATCCATTGCCATATCTTTTCTAGAAATCTAGCTTCTCATGTCCAAGTAAAATCCATCAAAATATTATATTTATCATATCTGCACACCATAAATACAATGTGATTAAATACATTCAAAATTTCTTATTTTCAAAACATGGAGTGTTGAATGCATGCTCCAACAAATAGTGGGTGCACTTGCCCCTCTATTGATTGACCCAATAGTTCATTCCAAAAGGGTGTGGAACCAACTTATTGCATGGCACTTTAATGTGGCCGAAAACACCTAGCAGAGTAGCTAAACAGGCGCATTGTAGATTTATAGGATGGTGGAGAAGTGGTTCACGTGTTGTATGGGATTTTCCTTTCAATCAAAGGAATCGATGATTTAAAGCTTGAAACCTGCTGGGATCGAATGCACTATGACCTCAGGGGCTATTAGTGTACCATTATGAATGTGGCGGTGGAGATGTATGACTCTTCTGTAATACCTCCCCTGTAATGACCATATAATATGGGTCTGGCCAGGGCCCCACAACATATAGCCTTGATAGCTTTAGCATTATAAGATGATATAAAGAACTATAAATCACAAAACTCAGAAAATAAGACAGCTAAAAACACACACCAAACTAGAAGTTATCCACAACCATAGGAGTCCTAAATGACCTTAAGGTCTTACAACAATCAAATGCCAACAACTGAATCATCAACAAACAGAGTTTTGTTCCTTAGCATTCCCAGGCTACCTCGGCATACAAGCCGAATTACAGTTCATGGACCATAACATTCAACAATTCATTAGTGAATACAAGGGGTTACACTTCATGAGACTTAGGACCTTTCTAGCGAGCTTGCTCTAGCTTGCGATCCTTGCCCTGTAAAATTTCTTGTAATGTGGGTCAGCAAAGGATGACCTCAACTGTGTAATAAACACATCTCCTAATGGACGTCCTTAGCGGACCCTGGGGCACTCTATCACTCTGCAGGTCAGCACTTTGTACACAAATGTACATAAACATATAAAGAAAAGAAATAATTAAGGATGTTTCATATAACAAACACATTTCCAGGTTGAGCATTTAATAAAAGGAGGTCTAACATGCATCATGTATGTAATACCAGGTTTCACCTAAGGCACCCTATAGCGCATATGATTCTAGCACATCATCACATCACATCATACGGGTACTTCCATTTCCCCCCATCAGCGTTCAAGCCGAACACAGAATGCTTGCATATGCCCCACCCGCTCATGGGTCTCAAAACCCGGGCTTGCTTACAAGCTCTGACTCTCACGTAAGTTCCATCAGACAAACAAAACAATACTAAGAACCCTTGCTTGACCACACCTGCACGTGGGCTTCATCGTCTGGGCTTGTCAAAAGCTTGGCGTTCTCGTAAGTTTCACAAAAGGGGGCTCGTCTTGTCAGGACACTCTGCATACATGACTTTGCAACATAACGGGCTTGCTAGCCGACCACAAAGACAAAGCTGTGACTTTACACATCAATCAATCACATCATTTTCCGCCCTAAAACTTCATTTGTACTTACACAGAAAAGAGGGAAAACATCACAAACAGCGTCTTGCCGCAATCGGATTTCTAGCAAAATCCCTATAGTGCTCATTATGCAACATCACTAAATCGGACTATCAGTCGCGATTATGGCTTCATTCACAATGCCTAATCCCCTAACAGAGCGGATTCTTATGGCAACATCATGTTGAGGATGGACACAGTCGACCTAGTGGGTCCTCTTGAACAATGGCAACCCATACTGTAACGCCCCCGATTTTTCTGTGACTATTTTATTCTCATTTGGTGTTTCAGTGACGTGTTTTCGTGGCTTGTGCCATTTGTGGAGTGTGGTTTATCTCCTTAGAACTGAGTGGCCTGTTTTGTAGCCTATGGGCAAGGTCTCCCTAGCAAACTGAGTCATTTTCGGTGACCCGGTGCGGCCTCTTGAGGATGCTTGTGTTTTGGCTTTAGGTGGGTATAACTCGAGTTATGTTCGTCGAAAGTTAATTTCGACTTCGCTGATGTGTTCGTAGCGTGGGTAGTTAGCTACGGTGCGAATTTCATCGAATTCAGAGGTAGTTCGGTTTTCACATCGTTTTGGGTGTGCTATTAGTAAAATTAAATTAGAAATTTGATTTTAGCTGAGTGAATCGGCATTTTAAGACAGCGTTTAGGCTGATTAGGCGTGTTAAGACTTATTTAAAGGCTTAATTAGAAGTTGGCGGGCCACTCTCCTTTTTCTTCCCTAGACCGAAACCGTCTGCTCCTGTTCGCGGAAAAAAGAGGCGGAGAAAAGGCGGACTGCACTAGCCTTCAGCCAGCGATTTTGGGAGCTTTCGTGGACAGAATTCATTTCCGAAAGCGGCGTTGGCTTGCTCTCTCTCAAATCTACGTTTCGACGGTAAGAGATTTGATTTTCGTGGAGTTTTAGGAGACTTGGATTTTCGGGTCTTGTGTATTTCCGCCATTAAAGTACGGGTTGCTTGTTATGTGCTTTTAGGTGTTGCTGCTGCTAGTGCCGAGTGAAGAGGAGGGAAAGTCGTCCAAGCTTCGCTGGAAATCGAGGCAAGTGGTATTCTTGCCCTTGCCATTGTTTATTCTCTTGCTGAATTTAAAAATCCCGGTTAGCCCTAGGGTAAGGGCCAAGCTGTTCTTTTATCTTGTTTAATTTTAGGGCTTAGTTTCTCCGAATGAGCCCCCCCCCCCCCTTTTTGTGCTGTATGTGCCCAACCCGACGGCGTAATGCCGCTAACATAAACTCCAGATTTTTGTCTGGTTGTTGCCTTGCGGGTGAAGCCGAGAGAGAGAGAGTAGGAGGGGGTGCCTGCTGTGTATCTTGGAAAGAGCCAAATTTGGGCTCTCTTGTTTTCCGGCGTTGAGTGTGGTGCACACACTGAAAGCCTTTGTGGGTTTGGCGTTGAGTGTGGTGCACACACTAAAAGCCGTTGCTGTATTCGATTTGAGATATTTGCTAAGTACTGGGGCGTTGATTGTGGTGGACTCACTCAACGCCGTAGACCCTGCTAGCGGCTAAGAACTTTGGCGTTGAGTGAGTCGACCTCACTCAACGCCATTTCTATTTTTTCATTGAGTGAGGCAAGCTCACTCAATGTCGCGGTTTTTCCAAGAAGCTAAGTACTTTTGCGTTGAGTGAGGTGTGCTCACTCAACACCACAGCCTTTTCTGAGACTAAGTACTTTGGCGTTGAGTGAGTCAACCTCACTCAATGCCATTTAAGTTTTGGCATTGACTGAGGTGACCTCACTCAAGGCTGTAGCCTTCTGTGCAGCCAAGTACTTTGTCGTTGAGTGAGGTGTGCTCACTCAACGCCACAACCTTTTCTGAGGCTAAGTACTTTGGCATTGAGTGAGTCGACCTCACTCAACGCCATTTCGGCTTTTGCGTTGAGTGAGGTGACCTTACTCAACGCCAAAGGCAAGTTTACGGCCAAGTCCCGTGGCGTTGAGTGAGTGAACCTCACTCAACGCCATTTCTGCTTTGGCTTTGGGTGAGGTAGACTCACTCAACGACACAGCCCTTCTTTGCGGCCAGGACTTCTGGCCTTGAGTTATACGACCTCACTCAACGTCATTGCTGTTTTGGCATTGAGTGAGGTCAGCTCACTCAACACCGCAGATTTGCCTTGTTATGGCTAAGTGCCAGGGCGTTGAGGGAGTGAACCTCACTCAACGTCATTGCTGTTTTGGCATTGAGTGAGGTGGACTCACTCAATGCCGCAGTCTTCTTTTGCGGCTGAGTGTAAGGGCGTTGAGTGAGTGAGCTTCACTCAACGCCATTGTTGTTTTGGCATTGAGTGAGGCCAGCTCACTCAACCCCACTTTCTCTGATTATGGTTAAGTACCAGGGCATTGAGTTAGTGTACCTCACTCAATGCCATCGTTGTTTTGGCATTGAGTTAGGTTAGCTCACTCAACGCCAGAGAATTCTTGTGGGAGGCGTTGAGTGAGAGAACCTCACTCAACGACATGCCTGTTTTGGCATTGAGTGAGGCTAGCTCACTCAATGCCAGAGTAGTTCCTCTAGAGGGCGTTGAGTGAGTGAACCTCACTCAATGCCATTGCTGTTCTGGCGCTGAGTGAGGCTAACACACTCAACGCCAAGGTTTAGTTAGGCGTTGAGTGTATCCCACTCAACGCCAAGCCGTGTTGAGTCATTTCAACACTTTTTCCCTACCTCGATTTTCGTTCCCAAGTGAATTCCTTGTTTATGTTTTGAGTTTTCTTATCGGCCATGTTTTTCATTCCTAAAGTCCGAATCGTGGGTCGTGGTTAGTAGTGGTGGTTTGGAGCTCTTAAGAGGGGAGGTATTGTGTAATTTAGCCAAGGCCACCCTTTTTCTTTTATCTTGCTCCAGGTACGGGCTGGGCAAGGGGGTGGAAGGTCCCTAGTGCTTTCACATGTAGACCCTTGAGCTTGTTGGCTTGGAAATGGTGGTTGGGGGACTGAGTTTGCCTTCAACCCGGATCCATGTTGTTTATTTTGCTACTACCGTCTCCCACAGCTTAGGGTGTTAGACGTTTCTTCCTTAGTAGATTGCAGCAATTTGGGCTCTTCGTAGCTTAGTAGACTCTGTAGGAGGTATTTTCTGGGATCGGTTGATGCTGTTTCCTCGCACCTAGTGCATTTCTTTTTGTCTTGCCTTGGGGCAGTTGTGACTTTTACTGCTTTGTTTTTCCTCTTTCATTTATCATCTGATTGGAACTTTCGTGCAGTTTTCCTTGTTTTGCTTGCTGAGGTATTCTTTCTTCTTTTGGAATGCCTCAGGTTCTGGACAGTAGCCAGTTTAGTGGCTAGGTTGCTGTGGTGTTGCTGGTGGTCTCTTAGAACTCTAGAGATCATGTTGCTTTGTTAGTGAGGTAGTTTTTCTGCACTTTTCTTACAGACATACATATTTGCTAGTGGGTTCGTGTCAGGTTGTTGGCGCCCACTGGTAGTTTTTACCTTTGTACTAGATATAATATTTTTGCTGCTACGATTTTATGGAGATAGTCTACTTGCTCTGAGGAAGATTTATGCTAGGTTGTTACTTATTTTTAAAACAACAATTATTATTATAAGTATAGCTCATGACCAGCATGTTTTATAAAACTCAATCACTATTTTCCGAACAACGTAAAAAGATCATTTTCTTATATAATATAAATTAAATGTAGAGTCTTGCATAGCATAAGTTGTCCTCTTGGGGCACATATGCACTCCTTAGGATGTCAAACCTGAATAAAGTATTTTTCCGCAACGCATAAGTATAGTTTTAAACTGTGGACTAGGTGATCAACCGAGCCGAGGGATACGGCCTCTAAAATATAACTGATTTTCTAATCATTAAACTCATGAATTTCTTTCATAAAGTAAAGTAGATGGTTTTCCTGAGCGTCAACAGTTATCCCCTGCTTGACGTGGCATCATGACGCATGTTTTCGCATACTCTGATAATTCCTAAATTTGGAGAAAATGCGGGTTGTGACAGTTGGTATCAGAGGGAGGTTGCTTGACTAGTTAGTCGGGCAACCTTCCTTGATTGCATTAATAGTTTAGCATCATGTCATTCACACACCGATATATCATCAGCTCGTCTTAGCAAAAGCACAAACACTACACTCATAGCATAACATGAAGTATACGGGGCATATTATGTAGTATGTGATGCATATGTGTTCGTATATGGATCCACCATAGGAGCAACATGTGAGGGTTATGTAGTATAGGATGCATAACCTCACAACATGGATGCGACTAGCTCGTTTTCTTTTTCGTTGCATGAGAATGTTATGTAGTATAGGATGCATAACATTTTCATGCGTACGCCGCTCTTAACATGCATTAGGGCCTTTTTAGAATGCATAGCACAATCATGCATAACATAACATTGCATAAGCACAACGTGCCAAGCTAAAGAGTGGCAGGATGACATATGTACACACATAAGCATTCAAGTCAAAAGTAATATAAAGTAATGCATTCCTGATCTAGGCACATGAATTAGTATTGTGGTGGTTAACCATCCTAGGGTAGGGCATAACATCAATTTTGTAAAAAGATAAACTCCCAGAGCAAGTTTAGCAGCTTTAAGTTTATATCTATATATGTATTGTCTGTACTTGTAGTTTGTTCTAGCCGTTATATTAGGATCTAACTAGTATTGTTATGATTTTAGGATGGCGAGGCATCCTGCGACTCGATTGACTCCCCTGTCTGAGGGTGAGTCATTTGGAGCTCAGAATGATGCGGTGATCGAGAGCCTGCGGCAGAGTAGCGATGCCATGAGCAGGCAGATGGTAGAGATGCAGGCCCAGATTCAGTCCCTAGTGGCGGTTGTGGCACGTCAAACTCAAGGAGTTCAAGGTCCTGCAAGGGGGTTAGCTGTCCCTCCTCCTCCTGTACCCTTAAGACCTCCAGTGGTGGTGCTATCAGAGATGGCCTTCATCTCGCAGTTTCAGAGGCTGAGCCCTCCCACTTATGACGGGAAGGCAGACTTTATGGTCATAGACGATTGGCTGATCTCCATGGAGGAGATGTTCTCGTACTCCAGGATTGCAGATGACCAGAGGGTGATGATTGCCGCCTATCAGCTTAAAGGTTTGGCTAAGAGTTGGTGTCTGAGAGAAAAGGAGAGTTTTGTAGCTGGATGCTCTTGGGAAGTGTTCAAGGAGATGCTGTTGAGGAAGTTCTTACCCTCGGTCGAGCATGACCTCCTTATGAACGACTTCCTCCATCTGAAGCAAAGACAACTCACGGTGGGTGAGTACGAGATAGAGTTCAGCAAGTTGAGCCGTTTTGCCCCTGGATTGGTCAGCATTGAGGCTGATCGAGTTAAGCGATTTCTCGGTGGCTTGAGGAGCGAGGTGCAGCAGTTGACCAGTGCTTATGGGTCAGAGACTTATACAGGAGTAGTTGAGGCTGCTCTGAAGGTGGAGGCTATTGAGACCGCAAAGTGCAGAGGCCAGTAAATGAGGAAGGATAAGAGGAAGCATGTGGAGGAGAAGAAACCCCAGGTACCTGGTGCTGCTCCGGGAAAGAAGAGCAAAGTGGTGTGCAGCTTATGTGGCCGGTCAGGCCATCCTGTCAAGAGATGTTTCAAGAAGGCAGCAGCTCAAAAGAAGGAGCAGGTTCATGCGATTCAGGGTGCTCCTAGGAGAGATGTTTCCTGTTCTATTTGCAAGCGACCCGGGCATGATGCTGCCTAGTGCCTGTCCAAGGATAAAGTCTGCTATCAGTATAGGCAGAAGGGTCACATCAAGTCTAGGTGTCCTCAGGTCCAGCCTTTTCTTCATGCAGTTCCACTACAGGCATTACCTCCACCTCAGCGTTTGGACATGGGAAAGGGAAAGTTGAACGTGATCTCTTCCGAGGAGGCTCAAGCTTCGACTCAGGTCATCTCAGGTTAGTTGTATTTCCAGCCTGAAGGTCCTGTTCTTGTTTTACTAGAATGTTTGCAGTATTGTTGTGGTAGTTCCTTAGTTATATATGCTCCTATAGGGAATTTTAAGGTGAAGAACCGTTAGGCGCGTGTTCTTTTTGACTCCGGCGCTACCCACTCATTCGTGTCTAGAGCCTTTGTAGAGCGACATCGGTTGACTTTAGATCGAGTTCGGGAGACCTTCTGTGTCAAGTTCCCCTCTGGTGAATCTTTGTTGTCAGATTTGGGCATGTTAGATTGCCCTGTTTTGTTGGGAGACTTCCTTGCGAAGGCAGACCTTAAGATGATTGATCTGGAGGACTTCGATGTTATTCTGGGCATGGACTGGCTGTCTAGGTATGATACAGTCATTCAGTGCAAAGGGAAGCGCTTGGACTTCATCAGGGATGACGGTCAGCCCGGAAGTGTGTATGCTGATCTGTGCCAGGATTCTCAAGTCATCTCTGCGGTATGTACTCAGAAACTGTTTCTTTCGGATTGTTTTGCTTGTTTGGTCTCGGTGGTTGGGACCGCTGTTAGTGTACCGCACTTGGAGGAGATTCCAGTTGTTCATGATTTCGCCGATGTTTTTCCGGATGATCTTCCTAGTCTTCCACCCGAGTAGGATGTGGAGTTTGTGATTGATTTGGAGCCGGGTACGCGTCCTATTCCTAAGGCGCCGTATCGGATGGCCCCTTGTGAGTTAGAGGAGTTGCGATTTCAGTTGGATGAGCTGTTAGCAAAGGGATTTATCAGGAAGAGTTCGTCGCCTTGGGGTGCTCCTGTGCTGTTTGTGAAGAAGAAAGATGGGTCGATGCGACTTTTCATCGACTATAGGGAGTTGAACAAAGTCACCATTAAGAACAGGTACCCTCTGCCGAGGATCGATGATTTATTTGACCAGTTGCGCGGTAGCACGGTCTCCTCCAAGATCGATCTTTGTTCTGGCTATCATCAGCTCAGGATCCGTGAGGCAGATATTCTACGGACGGCGTTTAGATCGAGGCATGGACACTTTGAGTTCTTAATGATGTCGTTTGGTTTGACCAACGCACCATCAGCCTTAATAGATATGATGAATCGGGTGTTCAAGGATTTCTTAGACAAGTTCGTGGTGGTCTTCATCAATGATGTGTTAGTTTATTCTCGCAGCGTTGAGGAGCATGAGCAGCATCTGCGCTTGGTTCTATCAGAGTTGAGGAATCACAAGTTATTCGCCAAGTTGAGCAAGTGCGAATTTTGGTTGCCTCAGGTTTCATTTCTAGGACACGTGGTGAACAAGGAGGGGATCTCGGTCGAACCAGAAAAGATCGCAGCAGTGATGGATTGGAGTAGGCCGAATACGCCTAAGGAGATCAGGAGCTTCCTAGGGTTGGTTGGCTACTACATGAGGTTCATGGAGGGTTTCTCTTCCCTAGCTACACCTTTGACCAAGCTGACTCAAAAGAACGTGGCTTTTGTTTGGTGCGAGAAGTGCGAAGAAGACTTTCTGGAGTTAAAGGGGAGATTGTACACTGCTCACGTTCTGACCCTGCCTACTGAGGGTGTGGATTATGATGTATACGTGGATGCTTCGCATGTAGGTCTGGGATGCGTATTAATGCAGGTTGGAAAGGTGATTGCCTATGGGTCAAGGAAACTGAAGACTCATGAGAATAATTATCCTACGCATGACCTTGAGTTTGCAGCGGTAATCTTTGCGTTGAAGTTGTGGAGGCATCTACTTTATGGGGCTCAGTGCAAGATCTTCACTGACCATAAGAGCCTGATGTACGTGTTCACACAGAAGGAGTTGAATCTGCGCCAGCGGCGGTGGCTAGAGTATGTGGCTGATTATGATGTAGAGATCCAGTATCATCCAGGCAAGGCCAATGTGGTGGCCGACGCCCTGAGCCGGAAGACGGGGAAGATCTTCAATCTCTCTGCCGATCATTTAGTGGAGGAGTCCCTCCTTATGAATATATCAGTGGGATGCTGTGGCTTGCAGAGTAGTTTATCAGTGGTAGAGCCATCTTGGATTTCTTTGACCAGACTGCACTACAAGGACGATCCGGATCTTCTTCACTTATTCACCAGGACCGAGAAGGGGGATTTGCCAGACTTTGCTAGCGATGATGCGGGTACTTTGAAGTACCGCGGCAGATTTTGCATCCCCGATGTTGGGGACATTAGAGGTTTGATTTGCAGAGAGGCTCATGGATCCAGCATTGCCTACCATCCAGGATCTACGAAGATGTATCGTGACTTAAAGCAAATTGCCTGGTGGTATGTCATGAAAGGTGATATAGCCCGATTTTGTGCTTAGTGCCACACTTCCAAGCCTGTGAAGGCCGGTCATGGAAGGCCTGGTGGCAAATTGACTTCGTTAGAGATCCCGACTTGGAAGTGGGAAAGTATATCTATGGATTTCATCACGGGCTTACCGAAATCCCCGAGAGGATTAGATTTTGTTTGGGTTATAGTGGATAGACTGACGAAGTGTGCTCACTTCGTGCCATATAAGATTGATTACCCGATGAAGAAGATAGCGGAGTTGTACTTGAATGAAGTCATCCGACTGCATGGTGTGCCGATTAGCATCAATTCTGATCGAGACTCCCGGATTACTTCTCGTTTTTGGCAGAGTATGCAGGAGGGTTTGGGTACGGATCTTAGGTATTCTACTGCTTACCACTTACGGACGAATGGGAAGACGGAGCGGGTGAACTAGATAGTTGAGGATATGATCCGATGCTACATTTTAGACCATGGTGGAGCGTGGGATGAGCGGCTGCGACTTATGGAATTTGCATACAACAACAGTTATCAGGAGAGCTTACAGATGGCTCCGTTCAAAGCCTTGTATGGGAGGCACTGCAGAACTACATTGTTTTTGGCTGAGGCTTGTGAGAGGCCTTTGTTGGGTCCTGATGCGCTTGAGGAAATAGAAGTCGCAGTGAAGCTTATTCGAGAGAAGCTTCGTATAGCTCAGGAGAGGTACGAGAAGAACGCCAATCGGCGTAGGTCTGCCTTGGAGTTTTCTGTAGGGGGCCTTTTATTTCATAAGGTTTCCCCGATGGTGGGTGTAAAGAGGTTTGGTAAGAAGGAAATTGGACCCGAGGTATGTGGGCCCGTTTAAAGTTTTTGAGCGGATTGGCGTGTCAGCTTTCAGGTTGGATTTGCCAGCAAACATCCCAGGTGTTCATAATGTTTTCCATGTAAGCCAATTGAGGAAGTGTGTGCGCAGCAGTGGGCAAGTCTTGGACATTGTGCCCCAGTTGGAGCCCAACCTCTCTTTTGTTGAAGTGCCGGTCCGTATTTTGGATACTCAGAAACGGGTGCTGTGAAAGAAGTCCATTCCGATGGTGAAAGTTCTATGGAAGAATAAGGATTTGGAGAGCGCGACATGGGAGCTAGAGTCGGCCATGAGGAAGGCTTACCCTCACCTGTTTCCCTGATTGTATCGGTATGTTTTCCTTCTTGTAACTCTTGTTTGTTACTTTTTCCTTCTTATAGTAGAAGTGCTGTGTGTAAAGTTTCGGGATGAAAAATTCTTTTAGGGGGAGTGACTGTAACGCCCCCGATTTTTCTGCGACTATTTTATTCTCGTTAGGCGTTTCGGTGACGCGTTTTCGTGGCTTGTGCAATTTGTGGAGTGTGGTTTAGCTCCTTAGAACTGAGTGTCCTATTTTGTAGCCTATGGGCAAGGTCTCCCTAGCAAGCTGAGTCGTTTTGGGTGACCCGGTGTGGCCTCTTGGGGGATGCTTGTGTTTTTGCTTTAGGTGGGTATAACTCGAGTTATGTTTGTCAAAAGTTAATTTCGACTTCGCCGATGTGTTCGTAGCGTGGGTATTTAGCTACGGTGCGAATTTCGTCAAATTCCGAGGTAGTTCGGTTTTCGCGTCGTTTTGGGTGTGCTATTAGTAAAATCAAATTACAAATATTATTTTAGATGAGTGAATCGGCATTTTCAGACAGCGGTTAGGCTGATTAGGCGTGTTAAGACTTATTTAAAGCCTTAATTAGAAGTTGGCGGACCACTCTCCTTTTTCTTCCCTAGACCGAAACCGTCTGCTCCTGTTCGCGGAAAAAAGAGGCGGAGAAAAGGCGGACTGCACTAGCCTTCGCCCGGCGATTTCGAGAGCTTTCGTGGATAGAATTTGTTTCCGAAAGAGGCGTTGGCTTGCTCTCGCTCAGATCTACGTTTCGACGGTAAGAGATTCGATTTTTGTGGAGTTTTAGGAGACTTGGATTTTCGGGTCTTGTGGATTTCCGCCATTAAAGTACGGGTTGCTTGTTATGTGCTTTTAGGTGCTGCTACTGCTAGTGTCGAGTGAAGAGGAGGGAAAGTCGTCCAAGCTTCGCTGGAAATCATGGCAAGTGGTATTCTTGCCCTTGCCATTGTTTATTCTCTTGCTGAATTTAAAAATCCCGGTTAGCCCTAGGGTAAGGACCAAGCTGTTCTTTTATCTTGTTTATTTTAGGGCTTAGTTTCTCCGAATGAGACCCCCCCCTTATTGTGCTATTGGTGCCCATCCCGTCGGCGTAATGCCGCTAACATAAACTCCAGATTTCTGTCTGGTTGTTTCCTTACGGGTGAAGCCGAGAGAGAGAGAGTAGGAGGGGGGTGCCTGCTGTGTATCTTGGAAAGAGCCAAATTTGGGCTCTCTTGTTTTCCGGCGTTGAGTGTGGTGCATACACTCAAAGCCTTTTGCGGGTTTGGCGTTGAGTGTGGTGCACACACTAAACGCCGCAGCTGTAGTCGATTTGAGATTTTGGCTAAGTACTAGGTAGTTGTGTGAGGTGGACTCACTCAACACCATAGCCCCTGCTATCGCTAAGTACTTTGGCATTGAGTGAGTCGACCTCACTCAATGCCATTTTCGTTTTGGCGTTGAGTGAGGCAAGCTCACTCAACGCCGCAGTTTTTCCGAGTAGCTAAGTACTTTAGCGTTGAGTTAGGTGTGCTCACTCAATGCCATAGCCTTTTCTGAGGCTAAGTACTTTGGCATTGAGTGAGTCGACCTCACTCAACGCCATTTCGGTTTTGGCGTTGAGTGAGGTGACCTCACTCAACGTTGTAGCTTTCTGTGTAGCCAAGTACTTCTGCATTGAGTGAGGTGTGCTCACTCAACGCCACCGCCTTTTCTGAGGCTAAGTACTTTGGCTTTGAGTGAGTTCACCTCACTCAACGCCATTTCGGCTTTGGCATTGAGTGAGGTGACCTCACTCAATGTCGTAGGCAAGTTTGCGGCCAAGTCCCGTGGCGTTGAGTGAGTGAACCTCACTCAACGCCATTTCTTCTTTGGCGTTGAGTGAGGTAGACTCACTAAACGCCACAGCCCTTCTTTGCGGCCAGGACTTCTGGCGTTGAGTGAGATGACCAAACAAAATGCCATTGCTGTTTTGGCATTCAGTGAGGTCAGCTCACTCAACGCCGCACATTTGCCTTGTTGCGGCTAAGTGCCAGGGCATTGAGGGAGTGAACCTCACTCAACGCCATTGCTGTTTTGGCGTTGAGTGAGGTGGACTCACTCAACGCCGCAGTCTTCTTTTGCAGCTGAGTGTAAGGGCGTTGAGTGAGTTAGCTTCACTCAACGCCATTGCTGTTTTGGTGTTGAGTAAGGCCAGCTCACTCAACGCCACTTTCTTTTATTGTGGTTAAGTATCAGGGCGTTGAGTGAGTGTACCTCACTCAACGCTATCCTTGTTTTGGCGTTGAGTGAGGTTAGCTCACCCAACGCCAGAGAATTCTTATGGGAGGCGTTGAGTGAGTGAACCTCACTCAACGCCATGCATGTTTTTGCGTTGAGTGAGGCTAGCTCACTCAACGCCAGAGTAGTTCCTCTGGAGGGCGTTGAGTGACTGAACCTCACTCAACGCCATGACTGTTCTTGCGCTGAGTGAGGCTGACTCACTCAACGCCAGGGTCTGGTTAGGCGTTGAGTGGGTCCCACTCAACGCCAAGCCGTATTGAGTCATTTCAACACTTTTTCCCTACCTCAATTTTCGTTCCCGAGTGAATTCCTTATTTATGTTTTGAGTTTCCTTGTCGGCCATGTTTTTCTTTCCTAAAGGCCGAATCGTGGGTCGTGGTTAGTAGTGGTGGTTTGGAGCTCTTAATAGGGGAGGTATTGTGTAATTTAGCCAATGCCACCCTTTTTCTTTTATCTTGCTCCAGGTATGGGCTGGGCAAGGGGGTGGAAGGTCCCTAGTGCTATCACATGTAGACCCTGGAGCTTGTTGGCTTGGAAATGGTGGTTGGGGGACTGAGTTTGCCTTCAACCCGGATCCATGTTATTTATTTTGCTACTACCGTCTACCAAACCTTAGGGTGTTAGACGTTTCTTCCTTGGTAGATTGCAGCATTTTGGCCTCTTGGTAGCTTAGTAGACTCTGCAGGAGGTAGTTTCTAGGCAGGGTTGATGTTTTTTCCTCGCACCTAGTGCATTTCTTTTTGTCTTGCCTTGGGGCAGTTGTGACTTTTACTGCTTTGTTTTTCCTCTTTCATTTATCATCTGATTGGCACTTTCGTGTAGTTTTCCTTGTTTTGCTTGCTGAGGTATTCTTTCTTCTTTTGGATCCATGTTGTTTATAAGTATAGCTCATGATCAGCATGTTTTATAAAATTCAATCACTATTTTCCGAACAACGTAAAATGATCGTTTTCTTATATAATATAAATTAAATGTAGAGTCTTTCATAGCATAAGTTGTGTAACACCCCAATTTGTCGTAGGAGCGACGGGGATCGTTTTTGGCCAAGTCAGATTTTTGGTGCAGGTGACACGGGCCCCGACACGGGCGTGTCGGAGGCCATGTCGGGCGTGTCGAGCTCGAATCGTCGAACTGGCCGTGTAGTCGACCAGTGTAGGTCGACGATGGTCGTATGGAGGGACACGGCCTAGGACACGGGCGTGTCCCAGGCCGTGTCACTCAAGGGAATCGTCGAAGTGGTACACGGGCCGTGACACGGGCACAGACACGGGCGTGTCAGATGTGACACGGGCGTGTCCCATGCCGTGTCACCAAGCCGTGTACCACTCTGACGGCAAGGTGTCGATTTATTGCACACGGGGGGCGTGACACGGGTCCCAACACGGGCGTGTCGCAGGCGACACGGGCGTGTCGCAGGCCGTGTCACATGCCGTGTGCTGGTTTTCAATCTGGGTCGAGACGGCGAATGAGCTATACGGCCAGGCACACGGCCGTGTGCCAACCCGTGTTCGGCCAAGATTTTATAATTTGAGGCTTAATCGTGGCCGTTCATTCCCTTGTCTTTGGATCCGACGGTGGGGGGCTGCTCCTGGATGGTTTTACCCGGGAGTAGGGTTTAGAAACCCTTATTTTCTCTTGAGTGGTTCTCTTTCTAAAGCTAGAGAGAGGAGAGAGCAAGGAGGAGGAAGAAGGGCTAGATCCGGCCGCCGGAGGAGCTTCGGAGTTCCGAATCACGATCCGAGTCCAGATCCGCGGAGGCGACGCCGTTGCGGTGCTTTCCAACCGTATAGTTTTCGATGGCGCCGCGGAAGAATGCAAGGGTAACGATTTCTCATCCTTGGGCATGTGAAGCCCTCTTTTCCTTTGCATAGGAAGCCCGCTCTCGCGAGTGAGCGAAGAGTTGGAGCGTTCCTTAGGGTAGATATGTGAATTCCCCCTTGTGTAGAGTCTGTATGCGATAACGGACATAGACATTGTGTGTGAAGCCTATCCGGACAAGTAGAGTCGGATCGGTGATGTTGCATTGCATATGTACCGGGGAAGACTCCGGGTGTTTGGGTGTTTTTTGGGTTTTCTACGTGGTAGATTACATCAGGGGGCCTTGGAGATTAACTCCAAGGTGCACCCAAAAAACTGGGCAAAGGCGGGTCTTTGCCAACACGGTGGCCGGGGAGCCAACGTGAACATAACCGGGTTATGTGATTGTTGTGGCGGAAACGGGACTCGGTGAGTCTTGACCTGCGCATATGGCTTAAATTGTCGTTGCGGTATGAGCACGGGTCAGGCGGAACCGTACCCGGTCTATGTCATTCGGTAGGACCGTTGGCATGGATGAGGGTCTTCGGCGGTCTATGGCTTAAATTGTCGTGACCAAGGCCAGGAAGGCAAAATGCTCATATGGACGACCGTTCAAGAGGTGGTGGTGGATTGGGAACGTCTATGGCTTGAATTGACGTGACGTTGGCCGGTTCGTCGAGAATGTGCCCTGAGTGCACGGGGTGTGTGGCCGTGCGAGCCTACGCCTGTGTTGATGTGTGTTCACATTAATAGCATTGCCTATACTAATGAAGTGCAGGGAAAGAGCATCGCCGCCCCGATTTTGGGGGCGGGATCGTTATAATTTGGTCAGCATTGCTGACCGTTGCTAATGTTTGCCACCGGGCGGTGGTTTGTGGCTTGCAGGTGCTGCGGAGCAGAGCGGGAAATTGCGGGCTGAAGCCCTTGTTGCTGTGCCGGCCCTCGAAGGCCTAATTGCTTATGTATCTTTCCCGTTTTCATGTATGGCCGGCCTGCGTGCCGAAGTTTGGAAAACACTATTTTGTTAAGTGAACAATGTAAGGCCTTAAGGCCAGTTCTCTTTTGTGTATGATTACATTCCTGAGTTGGTAGTGGACATTCATGCTTTGTAGCAGGGTTCTTATTTTCTTTTGCAACTTAATAATTTGCTTCCGCTAGGTGTTGTGTAGGACGACATGATTGGTTGAATGGTTTCAACGCGTAACCAACCGGTCTGTCCGTAGTATATGGCGTCGGGCCCCGGCCAGACCTACTGCTATATGCTATGTGACGGATAGGGGTGTTACAAGTTGTCCTCTTGGGGAACTTATGCACTCCTTAGGATGTCAAACCTGAATAAAGTATTTTTCCGCAGTGCATAAGTATAGTTTTAAACTGTGGACTAGGTGATCCACCGAGCCGAGGGATACGACCTCTAAAATATAACTGATTTTCTAATCATTAAACTCATGAATTTCTTTCATAAAGTAAAGTAGATGGTTTTGGCTGAGCGTCAGCAGTTATCCCCTGCTTGACGTGGCATCATGACGCGTGTTTTCTCATACTCTGTTAATTCCTAAATTCGGATAAAATGCGGGTTGTGACACATACCCCTCTCATTTGAGAGATCCGATGCCTAAATGCTTGAATGAATGCAAAATGAAACGGATGTCATGCACATATCCTAAAAACCGAGAGGATAAATTTCGTTACCTTACAACTCCTCTTCCTAGCCTTGGAGATTTTGGTTTGCACGAATGAAAGTGTGCTCCTTCAAGTCCTCTCCAAAAATCTTGCCTCAGATTGACAAATGGAGCTTCGAAGCTTCGTCAATGGTGGAAGATGCTCTTCTTCTTCCTCCTCCTCCAAACACTCCCAAAACCCAAACTCTCACCCAAGAATGAGAATAATGAGGGAAAGGAGTTCTTCAACCCTACTTAAAGTTCAAAGACGGTGGATTCTGGGCCATCAGATCGAATTCTAAGAAGATCGGATGACATAATTTTAACAGTTACGAAACTACTTTCGCCTGCAACTGTCGGGCGGTAGCTACCTAACGCGCCGCGGTAGCTCATAGAGACGCCTACATCTACAGAACGCCCCTCTACCGCTAGCGATAGCAATACCGCCATGAGATAACCTCTCAACGCCTTCGTATCAATGCTTTGTACTAAAGAAAAGGGGCTACCGCCGAGCGGTAGCTTACTAACGTTGTGTGCTACCACTCGATGCTTTCGTCTCAACTCTCCGGTCTCCATGAAAGAATGCTATCGCTGATTGATAACTACCTACCTCTGTGTTATAGCTCCCAGAGCCTCAAGTTCTAGAAAACTAGGGTGTTACAACTCCTACCCCCTTAAAAGAATTACGTCCTCAAAATTTAGCATACACTCAAATACGAAGCATACCTGATGCAAAAAAGTTCTGAAAAGGCTCTGTGGACAATGCCAACCGGTAGGTTGCTTCTCCAATGCATTTCGTAACTTTGAACGGCCCTATAAACCTCGGACTCAGCTTCTTTAGTGCATGAATCCGTGAAATGCCTTTGAATGCTTTAATATTTAAATAAATCCAGTCGCCAACCGCGAACTCCACATTCCTGTGGCGCACATTGAAATACTTTGCCTGCCGACCCTGAGCAACCTTCAAGCTCTCTTGAATTGTTCGCACAAACTCAAAAGCATCAGCCACCACTTCCTTTCCCAAAAGTTAAGTGTCTCCTGTCTATATCCTAGACATTGGTGTTTGACACCGCCTTCCATACAAAGACTCATATGGCGTCATCTTGATACTCGCCTGGAAACTATTATTGTAGGAAAATTCTACTATGAAAAAGTGGTCTTTCTACTTCTTCTCAAAATTAAAGGTACACATTCTCAGCATATCCTCAATTGTATGATTCGTCTTTTCCATTTTACAATCGGTTTTAGGATGTAGCGTCGTACTAAACTTGAGCTTGGTGCCCAGACTCTTCTGCACTATTCTTCAGTCCTTTGGATGTAAACAATCTGTTATGATCACAAAAATGCACTTTGGAATCCCTTGTAATCACACAATATTACAAACATAAAATTCAACAAGGTTCTCCTCGCTATCCTCCCTCTGATTCGGAATGAAGTGAGCTACTTTGGTCAAGCGATCCACAATCACCCAAATCACATTGTTACCCTGATGCGACCGAGGTAAGTGTTGGGTATTGTATCCACAATGTACCTGATTTAAAGAAGCCCCTGAACAAGCTAAGGTGAATTCACTATGTATTTGATGAATTTCTTCTAGTTGTGCTTGCAGCTATTCATTGCTAAGTACACACCAATGTCAGGGTACAGTAGGTCAATATACACGGGTCTGTGCAACGTAATCCCTCGTTGAGCAGATCAGTGTGTTGGCTTACGTGTACTCTCTCTATTGGAGTGTACTTATTTCCAAGCACAGGGTCATGAAAGATCATGAGCAGACAAGGAGCAAGGATGGGCCAAAGACAAGCTCACGGGTTGAAAGACGAGAATCGTCTAAGTGTAAATCGTCGAGAATCACTAAGTGATTCTCGCCGATTCGTGGAGAATCTCTAGTGATTCTCGACGAGTCGTCGAGAATCACTAGATGATTCTCGCCGGGTTGGGCCGGCTGTCTCGACGCAGTCAGAAAACTCTCTAAGGCAGAATCGTCGATAATCACTAAGTGATTCTTGCCGATTCGTCGAGAATGACTTTGCATTCTCAATGATTCGGCGAGAATCAAATGTGATTCCCGCCGATTCTCCCCGGCCTCTATAACTTGTCCAGCCAGAATTCGCCAAGTACAATTCGGCGAGAATCGTAAGTGATTCTCGCCGATTCGTCGAGAATCACCTACGATTCTCGCCGATTTTGCCTTGGGCGATTTTTCCGAATTCCTGGACTGGTCCATGTTACCTGCAGCTATTTGAACCGGACTTTGGTCTTTGCTATGGTGGGGCCCACAACGGTCATCTCCATGACCTATTGTATAAATACACAGGTATTTGTGTACAGTGGTTCACGGATACAGAATACGAAAGCCGAGCCGCCGACTAACCCTAAAATCACGAACCAGCTCCGCCTCCGTCGCCGCCGCTCGTGCAGTGGTCACCGTAGCTGATCTCGATCTCCTCCAGATCCCCGGTGACAGAAGCCAAGTCTTGCACAGCGTCTCACGCGTCTAACCAGAGATCTTTTGTCTCTTGATTTGAGATAGGGAAATCCATCCCCGTCCGAATCGATCGAGACGATCGATCCTAGTGTGACCGTTGGAAGACCTTCCCGACTTCGCAAAGACGATTGAATCTCCAGTGCATCGCTGCTGTTTTCAGTTGCCGCCGCCAACACCGAGAGCCTTGCCGCCTCCCTTTGCCGTCGCCGGTCTCGGGGAGATTTTCTCCAAGAAAGATCAAGGGTTGTAGAATTTTCGTTGCCTACAAGAACAAGTAGTCTAACGAAAAGGGACACCTAGATCTTTAAGTTGTTTGTATTTCTTATACACTCCAATTTCTTTTTCATTGTAAAGGAACAATTGGTCTCTAATTGTAAGGGTTGAGTGCAACCCGTGTTGTGGGAGTGGTGACTCCTACGTGTGGAAGGGTTCCTTCCGTTAGTGCAAGGATTGGATTTCAATCCTATTGGTGAAGTGACTGAGTCGTCCCTGGTTGGGAGATAGGTCGAAGGGGGAAAGTGGACGTACCCAAATCGGGGAACCACTATAAATTGCTTGTGTCCCGTCTGTGCTGTGTTGTTTTGTTTTCTTGTGCAGGTACAATTTTAATTCCGCAAATTCGCTGCAAGACACCTATTCCCCCCCCCCCCCATAGGTGAAGCTAGTTGGCACTAGGTGGACTTTCAAGTGGTATCAGAGGGAGGTTACTCATCAAAGTGGTTAACACCTCGAGTAAGTTCCTGCATCTAGTGTCAACAAGAAGATCAGACTCAAGCATGGAGTTGGATTATGATGTCCCTCCTCTAAGACTCCCCTCATGTACAAAGGAGTACTATCCTGTATGGAAGATAAGAGTACTATTTCATCTGGAGGCCATCGACCCTCGAGCATCACTCATTCTGGAAGAGGGTCCCTTCATTCGCATGAAGGCCACCTGCTCTGGAAAGGATATGCAGATCCCCAAGGAGACTACTTAAATGTCTGAGATTGAATTCTCTCTTTTCAACTTGGATAAAATGATTCGTAAAATAATCCTGGATGTCTGGACTGGACCTTCCCGGTCAAGACTTGAAAAGTGTAAGACGGCCAAGTCCTTGTGGCAAACTGTATCAGACCTCATGGAGGGATCAGACAGAACAGGGATAAGTCGTCAGCAAGAGGATGAGGCATATATGGGGGTCAGCATTTCTGAAGAAGAAAGTGATGACCAATTTCTCAGTATCAGGGCTCCTGTGTCCTTATCAGAGACTGAGGAGGAAGTTGATGAAGACTGCTCAGCTGAGGATGACTCAGCTGCCCCGGTCAGTCCTAACACTATTCCTGATCAGCTAAGTCAGGACCAGGTAACTTCTTCACCTTGCCCCTCTCTTCCTCATGTTCCTGAAGACAGGAATATTTTGGATGATTGCCCTCTAGAAAATCCTGATGCCCTGAAGAGTGTCCTTCAGAAAAGCAACCTGATTGTTGAGGAGCAAGCTCAGGAGATTGCTCGGCTGAAAATCTTATTGGTTCTCGAATTGGCATCCAATAAGGTTATGGACTCTAAAATCTCAGATCTAGAGAGTTGTCTAGAGAATGAGAAGAGGATAGTATCCAACTTTTCCAAGGTTGATGCTATCAAAAGAAAGGAAGAAACGGGTGGATCTCCCGAATTATCAATTCATGGAGAAATGGGGAAACGGTATTTAGACCCCCCACTCCAGGAAGGAAAGGTACTCATCATGCCTACAGGTATGATCACAGGAACAACCGTGGTCACTACAAGGGTGATCTGCCCTCATGTGGAAACACCCATAATGCAAGGGCTGTCATGGCCACCCTTGAGAGAATGCCTAAGGCTCGTTCTAAACCCTTTGTATTCTCGGCCACAGCCCCAACTCTGCATGAATCTGCTAATATCAGCTCTCAATGCTCCTCTCACCACCCTAGGACACAAAAAGGGGGGGGGGGGGTTAGAAGTCATGCAGTTAGTGCTCATGGGGCCTCTGAAAGGGTGTTGACTGAAAGGAAGGCACCACCTCCCAGGCCTCATGACGCTCACTACATGCCTTCCTTCCACCCTTCCAAGTGTCACGATGGAAGAGGCAATTTTGAGAGCAGATCTGGCTCTATACCGTTTAGACCTAGGTCCTTGACTACCTCAGTCACCGGGTCAGGTCAGAAACGGAGATACAACATTCACACATGTTGGTGTTGTGGCAAGGTGGGTCACTTTGCCATAGATTGTTGGCATAACCCCTCTGTGTCAAGGGCAAGGGCGTTTCCACCTCCTCTGGGCAGAGGTAGTCTTCCTGACAGGATTTCTGAGGGAAGGCACTCGTGTTTTTATGCTAACAAGAACCTAGGACCCAATACATATTGGGCTCCTAAGGTAAGGTAACACTCTTTGGTGCAGGGCAGTCTACGCTCCCGTAAATATGATGGGAGCTAGACAGAAGATGTTCCAAGAATGGATTGGAACAAGTATCTAGAACAAATGAAGTACTATCTACAATGGGATTCTCAAATTGAACACCTGGGAGTAGGGATGACAGGAAAAGCACTTCAGGGACGTGTCAATTCCTCGGAAGAAGACTCATCTCATGGAATAGCAAGAAGCAGAACTGTGTAGCAACCTCCACAGCAGAGTCTGAGTACATCTCGGCTGGCAGCTGTTGCGTACAACTCCTATGGATCAGAAATCAGTTAGCAGACTATGACCTCCAGTTCAAGGAAGTACCAATGTACTGCGACTCCTCCAGTGCAATTGCTATTGCCAATAATTTGGTATCGCACAGCAGAACAAAGCATATTGAAGTGCGTTA
The DNA here is from genome assembly GCA_039513925.1 of Platanthera zijinensis. Taxonomy (NCBI): domain Eukaryota; kingdom Viridiplantae; phylum Streptophyta; class Magnoliopsida; order Asparagales; family Orchidaceae; genus Platanthera; species Platanthera zijinensis. The sequence continues at coordinate 125,492,555 of CM077085.1, read as the reverse complement.
CCATTTCATTCGGGAGCACGTGGAGAACAAGGACATCTCTCTCTGCTATGTTCCCACTGACAAGCAGATTGCAGACATTTTCACAAAGCCCCTTGACGAGGCCAAGTTCAGTATGTTCAAAACTGAATTGGGGATGCTAAACTACGAGGAATAAAGACTACAGAAGCTCAAGGCTCATGCGTCTAGGGGGAGCCTCTGCTAGGAATTTAGTGAAAGCAAAGGTACAAGAACTGAGGGGGAGCATGGTGTCTCATGCTTCAGTCCCCGATTTGCAGAAGCCAAAAAGGGGGAGATTACCATTTCCCTCTCGGCTAAGGTGCTAAGGTGATTCCTCCACAAGCTCTAAAGATAACGGTATGGAATTTCAACTTTTTATTTTAAGTTCTGTTCTTCCAAGCCGTTGTATTCACCTTAGCTTGTAGGGTTTAGGCTTCTTCAAATAGGGGGAGATTGTTGGGTATTGTATCCACAATGTACCTGATTTGAAGAAGCCCCTGAACAAGCTAAGGTGAATTCACTATGTATTTGATGAATTTCTTCTAGTTGTGCTTGCAGCTATTCATTGCTAAGTACACACAATTGTCAGGGTGCAGTAGGTCAATATACACGAGTCTGTGCAACGTAATCCCTCGTTGAGCAGATCAGTGTGTTGGCTAACGTGTACTCTCTCTATTGGAGTGTACTTATTTCCAAGCACAGGGTCATGAAAGATCATGAGCAGACAAGGAGCAAGGATGGGCCAAAGACCAGCTCACGGGTTGAAAGACGAGAATCGTCAAGTGTAAATCGTCGAGATCACTAAGTGATTCTCGCCGATTCGTCCAGAATCACTAGTGATTCTCGACGAGTCATCGAGAATCACTAGATGATTCTCGCTGGGTTGGGCCGGCTGTCTCGACGCAGTCAGAAAACTCTCTAAGGCAGAATCGTCGAGAATCACTAAGTGATTCTCGCCGATTCGTCGAGAATGACTTTGCATTCTCGACGATTCGGCGAGAATCAAATGTGATTCCCGCCGATTCTCCCCGGCCTCTATAACCTGTGCAGCCAGAATTCACCAAGTAGAATTTGGCGAGAATCGTAAGTGATTCTCGCCCATTCGTCGAGAATCACCTACGATTCTCGCCGATTTTGCCTTGGGCGATTTTTCCGAATTCCTGGATCGGTCCATGTTACCTGCAGCTATTTGAACCGGACTTTGGTCTTTGCTTTGGTGGGGACCACAATGGTCATCTCCATGACCTATTGTATAAATACACAGGTATTTGTGTACAGTGGTTCACGGATATATAATACGAAAGCCGAGCCGCCGACTAACCCTAAAATCGCGAACCAGCTCCGCCTCCGTCGCCGCCGCTCGTGCAGTGGTCGCCGTAGCTGATCTCGATCTCCTTTAGATCCCCGGTGACAGAAGCTAAGTCTTGCACAGCGTCTTACGCGTCTAACCAGAGATCTTTTGTCTCTTGATTTGAGATAGGGAAATCCATCCCCGTCTGAATCGATCGAGACGATCGATCCTAGTGTGACCATTGGAAGACATTGCCGACTTCGTTAAGACGATTGAATCTCCAGTGCATCGCTGCTGTTTTCAATTGCCGCCGCCAACACCGAGAGCCTTGTCGCCGCCCTTTGCTGCCGCCGGTCTCGGGGAGATTTTCTCCAAGAAAGATCAAGGGTTGTGGACTTTTCGTTGCCTACAAGAACAAGTAGTCTATCAAAAAGGGACACCTAGATATTCAAGTTGTTTGTATTTCTTATACACTCCAATTTCTTTTAAATTGTAAAGGAATAATTGGTCTCTAGTTGTAAGGGTTGAGTGCAACCAGTGTTGTGGGAGTGGTGACTCCTACGTGTGGAAGGGTTCCTTCCGTTAGTGCAAGGATTGGATTTCAATCCTGTTGGTGAAGTGACCGAGTCGTCCCTGGTTGAGAGATAGGTCGAAGGGGGAAAGTGGACGTAGCCAAATCAGGGAACCACTATAAATTGCTTGTGTCATGTTTGTGCTATGTTGTTTTGTTTTCTTGTGCAGGTACAATTTTAATTCCGCAAATTCGCTGCAAGACACCTATTCCCCCCCCCCCCATAGGTGAAGCTAGTTGGCACTAGGTGGACTTTCAGTAAGCCATGCACAAAATCCATGGAGATGTCATAAAATTTCCACTCCGGGATAGGAAGGGGCTTAAGCTGTAAGACACCCTTTTTTTTCTTTTTCTTTTTTAATAACCGGGGTCTTAGGCCAAGAATCGCCGCTCCGGGATAGGAAGGGGCTTAAGGTGTAAGACCCCCTTTTTTTCTTTTTCTTTTTTAACAACCGGGGTCTTAGGCCAAGAATCGCCGCTCTGCGGTGACACCTTCATGACCTGAAGGGCAATCACCACAAGGCACCGATTCCGCCGGCCAATTCGATCACAGAAAGGTAGCACAATAATTGAAGTATGTAAAAGCAAGTCCACTGGTAAATCACATATATAAAAATAAAATCTCCACGAAGGGAGTGTCCACAGAATAATAATCAGAGTACTAGAAATTCGGGCTTATGCCCGGTACATAATATCCTCACTACAAAACGCTCATGCGGAAGCAAACTATATCATCTAATATAAGTCAGGACTCACAGTCCCAGCTGGCTGAACTCCTGAGCTAGACTGTCCCATCTCCAAGCGGGCCGACCTCCGGGGCTGCTGCTCTATCTTGGGCTCCACGATCCCCTAAATAATGTTGTTCGAAAACCGTTAGTCTATATGACTAAGTCCTATCATCCCCCACCCCTTCCCCCATGGCCCTTAGGCACCGAGCGGAGAGGATGAGAGGGATGGACATGAAGGTGGAGAATAAGACAAAGCAGGTGGCGGCGGACCTATACTAGCAGTTTATAATATAAATGGCAGTAAGGTAAAGTATGAATAATAACCTTGACTTCTGAGCGGAAACGCATAATCCAAGGGATCTTCTGCAAAGCTTCCATCGTATAAAGTGTCCCATACCACTTATATGTTGGGGTGTTGGTTATCAAACAACAGCATATATTTATATTGAATTTCACCTAAATTTATAAACTTGCCCACACAAGCTTATAGACCAAGGGGTCGTTTTGCAAGTCCTAATGTATAAGCGTCCCATTCCACTTATACTTTAGGTGTCAGGGGTTAAATGAATCGATTATGCTATGATATGCAAGTGGGTATGATGGAACATGCAAGTGCAACTCACACACCCGACTCTGTGCACACAGACCTTTAGTTCCCCCTTTCGGAGCCGTTACCTCCCAGGATAACTCCGTAGTGGCAGACGGAAGCGGTGGGTTGTGCCTCGCCCACCTCTAAACCAGTAAAGCACTACCGGTAAGCCCTATTGTACGCCTCAACGCTTGGTGCACTAAGCAGACGCCTGCGTACTCTTGTCGGCTGGCGCACCGGACTTCTGTTGGCGAAGTGCTAACCACACTTGCTGAGTCAGCGTATTGGCGTCGGTGCATCGACCCTCCAAAGACGAAGACCCACCACCTTAATTTCCTTTCCTTTTATTGACATGCAAGTTTAACTGTAATCAGACAAAAACCGAGCAGAAGCTCCCCGAACCAAAACATCCGTCTCTTAGCCAATCGAGTCGAAGCTCCCCGGACCATTCCGTCCGTCTCTTAACCAGTCAAGCCGAAGCTCCCAACAATCTCCCCGTGCAAACAGTGTTTGTGAAATATGAGATCCTAATTACTATGTTACTCTTTTCAGTTTGTTATTACAGTTTACGTTAACCTAGGACTGCCCCCGGTATTCCCTGCGAAGGGCTCTCAAAGGGCACTAGGAACTATGATGGTAGCTGAAGCCCATCGTTCCCTTTCGCAAGGCACTTATTATTATTAGTTGAATCCCTTACCCATTACATTCTCGTGTTACGATATACAAACGTAGAGTGATTTTTACTCTTCCTTTCCTCGGGGAAGACGATCTTTCGTCGAACCCAAATACCACTAGAATCTAGCCAAACCACTTCTCACAACTCTTCCTATCCCTCTATAGTGAAATCATCCACACCAGTTGACCAAGCCAAAACGACAACTCCAACAACTATCCCAGATCATGTCCTATTGTTATTTAGCAATTTGCTACATGCAGACCAACATAGGCTATATGTCGAACCGAATAGGGGACAATCCAAATAATCATCCAAGTGCCCTAAGTTATTTACTGGAGGCTTATCATGACACAAATAGACTAAATCCAAAAAATAAAAATTTTCCTAAATATTCGGATATTTTAATTAATTTTCTTAAGGGTTCCAAGAGCTACCATTTGGTCATGAAGTGCACTTTTAAAGTAAGTATAAGACTTTATAAAATCTTGATAAATTTTACGTAGCAAATCAACAGTAAATCAAAGACATGTGAATTTTTAAAATGGTTTAGGCCCCAAAAACATAATTTAGCATATAAGGTTCATAATACCTATTTTGAGAATCAAAGGCCAGAAATATTGTTCCAGAAATTATAGAAAAAATCCAGTAACATCATCATGGCCTAAAAACACTCTAGGAGGATTCTCATAATTTTCCAGTGAACAGTAACTCCTAATTTAATTTTAATGTTTTAATCCAAGCTCTTGGGTTATTGAAGCAAGTACTGTAAATAATTACCTAAAAATTATAAGAATATTCCAGGGCTTACATAATGATATAAAACACCCACTGACCATATTTCATAATTTTTATAATAATACTAAGCTCCACATCTATTTTTGATCAAAATTCATAGTTCATAATTTTATGAATGAAGTACTTAAAATAATCAGATAAAACTCCCAAGAAATATACATAGGGTATAACATTCTATAAGATTCCCTAATCCAAGATTTCATAACATTCTAGTGAACAGAAATTCCAGAATCATCAAAGTAAATATCTAGGGCACAACTAGGGTTGTGAATAAGGTACTATATAAATTTACCCAAAAAACTCAACAAAATTATATTGTGGCCATTTGACCAGAACATCAACCTGCCCAAAATTTCATTTGATTAGAAGTTCAATTGACAGCCTAATAATTCAAAATAATGTTGGTGCCCTAAACTAGGGTTAGAGTTTTGAGGGGGTTAAAGGATTTCAAATTCAATGAAACTTAAACCAAAGGACCATATACTCTCTATGATCTTCCCCACCAAATTTCAGGTCATTCCAAAGTCATTTGACTATATGACCATCAAACTCTAAAAATCCCATAAAAGGGTCTACCCTAGAGTCCTAGGGATACCCTGCCCCAAACCACTCCAAAATCCATTGGATGGTGTGTCATACCATAAATAGTAAGTGACCAAAGTTTCAGCCTCTGTTGAGGTGATTTGGCCACTCAAAACTCTAATGGGGTGTTTTGACCTAATTACCCCTATGAGGGTCAACCTAGGGTTGTAAAAAAACCTAATCAAAACATCTCCAAATGAGATGAAATTTTTACCAGAGCATTAGCATTCCCTTTAAGACTGCCCACCCAAATATGGGGGGATTTTGAGGTGTTTAAGAAACCTAATTAAATTATACATGGTTTATTAAATTTTTACAAAAACTATAGAAAAATATTCTCCAAAAATTCTGATTTTTGGATAGGCCCTCAGTAAAGTTAGTATTGAAGCTCTGCCCAAATTTCAGGACATTTGGAGAAGGGATGAGAGGTAAGAATCCATTTGAATTTCAGGATAGCCCTAGGTATAGGTCCCACCAAAATGGGTGCCCTGGCCCAACCAGTGGTCCAAACTTGTGAAAATAAATTTTGGATTATATTAGACCCTTATGGCTACATATTTTATGTTGATGACTTTTCCATTAGGTGAGCCTAAGTATTTGTAAAAATTTAAACCAAATACTGTAAAAAAAGTGTGATAGAATTAAATTAATCAAGCAAATAAAGATTAATAATAATCTCAGCACGAATCTTAAAGCGCCCTTTTAGACGGCATCGGCTCATCTCCTTCCTCCAGCCAACGGCCCAGATTGACCCATCCTGGAGCGGCTTGCGGGCCAATTTCCCGGCCACTCGGCCACTTCCCCGGCCGGCCGACGACACCACCACCTTCGGGGAGGTGGGGGTTACCCCCAGCCGGCAGCACGGCCTCCGGAGGCGACTATTCCGGCGAACCCGGGAGGATAATTTTCACCCGATTTCCATGGATTTGGAATTTTGGATCGGGCTCAATTGAGCGCGAACCTTGCCCTAATCAATTCCTAAGATCTACCCATGAAGAGAGGATTGGAGGAGGACCTTTCCGGCGGCCTGAATGCGGGAGGAACGACGGGATGCCATGGTCGATGGCGGCAGCACTCGGCTTCTGCAATAGCACTATGCACTGGCTCGGCTCCTTCGGGTAAGTTGTGTGAAATCTTCCCCTTGACCCACTGATGGGGTTTAAATGCTGGATTGGGGAGGGGAAGGGTTGTAGCTTCAATGGCCATTAAAGCCATTAAAGGGGTGGCTCAGGTTGAGTGGTGGGGGCTGAATCTGCCCCTTGGTGGCCGGGAAATGGCTGGAATCAACTCCTCTCCCCTAGAGGAGTTGATTGCAGCCATAAAGGGTCGTTGTTAGCCTCCTTTGGCCGGTCCCCAAACCATTCCTCTCCCCCCCCCCATTTTCTCTCTCCACCATTACCATGAAATGAAGTCCCCCTTTCTCTTTCCTAGTCACCAAGTTGACTGGTCAAACCACCTAGGATATATGCAGCCATTCCACTCATAAGAATTATGAGAATTGAAATTAGCCTTGGGAAGCAATGGCTAAAGCTTGGGTTAGCCCATTTGGGCTAGGTTGACCCAAAATGGGCTTGGGTTGACATCGGTCCACATGACCATTTGGGTTGGCCCCCAAGGGTCCTTAGTGACTCATTGTCTTCCCTTGAGGTCTAGGAAAGGTTGGGTAGGGTTGACTTGGCCCATTGAAGGTCACCTGCCCCTTGGTTAGGGCACTTTGACCAATCTGGGTCTAGAGTTGACTTGGGTAAACTTAGCCACTAGGCTTGACTCCAATGGGTCCTTGGTGACCCTTTGACCTCACTTTAAGGTTAGGGAGGCATGGTGGGGTCCCTTGAGCACATTAGAGGCCAATTGCCCTTAGTTAGGGCACCATGTCAAATATTTGGCCTGTGGTGGTCCCAGGTCAGATTGGTCACTTTGGGTTGACTTGCATGGACCCTTAGGGCTCTAGTGGATCCTCTAATAGGTTAGTGGTGTTGTGGTGGGGTCATGGAGTCATGGTGAAGCCCTAAAGTCAAACCTTAGATCTGGTTATGAGGTTGTGCCATAGGGCGACCAAGGTGAGTCTCACCTTGGCCTTTGATTACTTGGCCCTTTCTAGCTCCCTAGGGCTTTGTCATGACTTGGTCATGACCAAAACCACTCTTAGGGGTCTAGTTGAAAATGGGATGTTACAAATCCCAATAAACAAAACAAAGATTTCGTCCCCGAAATCAAGGTTAAGTCTACGGGGACTCCTATCGGAGGGAAAGAAACTTGTAACATCCCATGAAAAGTATAGAATTACATCTCGATACCATGTTTTCTAAGTGAGGTTAAACAGGAAAACTCACATCTATGACTAATTCGCTCAATTGATAACGTTTTTCCCCAATAAACAAAAGATTAGCCTCTATTCTTGAAATTCCATTCCTACTAGTTTAAAAATAGGAAAGAAAATTGAACGTCCTGAGAGGTTGTGGGGTATACCTGACTGAACAGCTCAGGATACTTTTGTCGCATAAGGTCCCGGGGTTCCCAGGTATGCTCCTCCTAGCCGTGATTCCTCCACAAAAATTTGACTAATGGAACCTTCTTGCGACGCAGGACCCATACTCCTCTGTCGTCAAGTCGAACCGGCTCTAAGTGAACAGACCGGTCTGAAGCTACCGGCCCATCTGTGGTCAAGATCTGCTGCTCTGGGCGTAGTAGAGACCTCCTCAGCGAATAAATGTGGAAGACGTCGTGCAGAGCTGCCAGCTCCGGTGGCAATTCCAGCTTGTAGGCTAGGGGCCCGATCCACTCCAGGATCCGGTAAGGGCCCATATACCTAGGGCTGAGCTTCTAATTCTGACCACGCACCCGTGAAACTCCATGCATTGGCCAGATCTTCAAAAACACTCGGTCCCCCACCTGAAACTCCACCTGACGATGCCAGGTGTCATAGTACTTAGCATGTGTTCTCTGCGCCTCTAACATCCTATCTCTGATCAGTCTCACCTGAGCCTCTGTGTCTTCAACAAAATCTGATCCCAACACTTTCGGATCCTCATCCTGAACCCAAGAAAGCGGGGTCCTTCATTTCCTTCCATACAAGGCTTCATAAGGCGCCATCCTGATGCTGGACTGGTAGTTGTTGTTATAGGAGAACTCGACCAACGGCAACATCTTCTCCCACGACTACCCTCGGTCCAGTATACACAGTCGTAGTAGATCCTCCAACGTCCTGTTGGTGCGCTCTGTCTGCCGGTCCGTCTGAGGGTGAAAGGCCGTGCTAAAAGCCAATCGGGTGCCCAGGTATGCCTGCACTGACCGCCACTCCCTGGATGTAAACCGTCCATCGCGGTCTAACACTATCGTCCTGGGCACGCCATGATATCGGATATACTGCTCCACGAACTTCCGTACCAGCACTCCCACCAAGTTATCCTTCCTGATTGGTATAAAGTGGGCCACCTTTTTCAACCGATCAACAATCATCCAGATCGATTCATTCCACGTCCGAGACCGGGGAAGCCCATATATAAAATCCATAGCTATACTGTAAGACCCCCATTTTTTTTCTTTTTCGACACCGGGGTCTTAGGCCCAGAACCGCCGCCTTGCAGTGATATCTTCTCACCCGGGAAGGTTGTCACTACAAGATGCCGATTCTGCCGGCCAAATCGATCTCTACTGTAGCATAAGTATAAAAACAAGTCCACATAAATCACATATATAGAAAAATAAACTCCACGAAGGGAGTGTCCATAGATAGTACATATAATGAAAATCTCGGGCTTATGCCCGGTACATCAAGTCCTCACTACAAATCACTCATCGCGGAAGTAAACTAATATAACTACTGGTGTTCGGGACTCACAGTCCCTGCTGTCTGGACTCCAGTGCTAGACTGTCCAATCTCCAAGCATGCCGACCTCCGGGGCTGCCCCTCCATGCTGGGCTACGTGGTCCCTTAAATGATGTGGTTCGAAAACCGTTAGTCTAAAAGACTAAGTCCTATCGTCCCCTAACCCTTCCACCATGGCTCCTAAGCACCGAGCGGGGAGAGGGAATGGAAAGGACATGAAGGTGGAGAATTTCAAATTGCAGATGACAGCGGAACTAAACTAACAGTGATAAGTGTGATAATAATTATAAAAAATCTAAATAAGTAACCTTAACTTATGTGAAAACACATAAGCTAAGGGATCTCTTACAGGGCTCCTATCGTATAAAAAGTCCCATACCGATTTATACGATAGGGTGTCGGTTTTACTAGCAGGCATAACATATAAATAATACTGAAAGAGAACCTTGACTTATAAGCACGCTCGCACGAACTTATAGGCCAAGGGGTCGTTTTGCAAGGCCTAATATATAGAGCGTCCCATACCGCTTATACATTTGGTGTCAGGTTATATGCAATGGTTATGCTATGAAATGCAAATATGCTATGATGTGAACATGCAAGTGCAACTTACCCACTCGACTCTGTGTACACAGACCTTTAGTTCCCCCTTTCGGAGCCGTTACCTCCCAGGATACCTCCGTAGTGGCATACGAAAGTGGTGGGTTGGGCCTCGCCCACCTCAAAACCAGTATTTGCACTACCGGTCTGACCTATCGTACGCCTCAACGCTTGGTGCACTAAGTGGACGCCTGCGTACTCTTGCCGGCTGGTGCACCGGACTTCTGTTGGCGAAGTGTAAAACCACACTTGCCGAGTCAACGATATTGGTGTCGGTGCAACGAACTCCCCAATATCGAAGACCCACCACCTTATACCTTTTATGCACATGCAATAGTTATGAGTCCAACAAATAACCGAGCCGGATCTTCCCGGACTATCCCGTCCGTCATAATCAACAACCGAGCCGAAGCTCCCCGGACTAACCCGTCCGTCATAATCTACAACCGAGCCGAAGCACCCCGGACTATCCCGTCTGTCATAACCAACAACTGAGCCAAAGCTTACCGGACTAACCCGTCCGTCATAATCTACAACCGAGCCGAAGCTCCCCGGACTAACCCATCCGTCATAATCTACAACCGAGCCGAAGCTCCCCGGACTATCCCGTCTGTCATAACCAACAACCGAGCCAAAGCTCACCGGACTATCCCGTCCTTCATAATCTACAAGCGAGCCGAAGCTCGCCGGGCTACCAGGCCCATTACCTTAACCACTAGGCTTATTGCCCGAGTAACCCAAACTATCTCTCGGGACTCAAGGGTGTAAGAGTGTGAAATCCTTAGTTTACTACTTACTCCTTAATTTACTTTATGCCTACGACTTAGGTTTTACCCATTTCATTTTCATATTCAGTAAACTAAATCTAAGGTGATTTGACCTTCCACTCTGCGGGGAAGACGATCTTTCGTCGATTCCCGAACACCACCTAGCTTTTAGTCAAACCCATCCCTAGCTCATCCAACCCTGATTGATGAACTCGTTCCTATAACCACTAATGTTTGACTTATGTGCCTAACTTGTACTCCAGATTATTTTTGTAGATTTACTATATGTAGACCTCCAAGGTTTAATGTTATGTAAAATGGGAAGTATATCAAGTAATCATCCAATACTCCTATAATAATTAATGGATGTCCATTATGACCTTTATTGCCCAAATCCAGAGTTTTACAATTTTCCTATTTATCTAGGAATTTATTAAATATTTATAGTGGCCAAAGTCTCCAAGATTGAGCTGAAGGTACCAAATTTTGACAAGATAAAATCTCCCCAGATTTATGTTATACTTAATATAATCAATTAACCTAAGATACAAAATCTCTTAGTTTTTCAACAAGGTTCAGGCCACTGATTTTTATTTAAATGGTATATTGCAATAATTCATAAATATAATAAACAGGGCAATATTATTTCTGAAAATTCAAGGATAACTCTAACATGATTGCAAGGGCCCATAAATTCTCTGGGTCAAATATCATCAGTGATTAAGGAGTGATAAGCTTCAAATAAATTAATATACAGTTTTCCAAAATTGCTAACTGCATACCACCATGTCAAACATCATGTAAAATAGGAGGTACATCAAATAATTATCCAATACTCTTATAATAATTAATGGAGGTCCATTATGACCTTTAAGCCCTAAATCCAGAGATCCAAAATTTTCCTTATTTATTTAATAATTTATTTAATTATTCTATTGACTAAAATTTCCAATAATGAACATGGAGTACCATTTTTAGTCAAGATATCATTCTACAATTTTGATATGTTATTCAAAATAAGGATATAACTCATCTTCCAAAATATCTAAATTTTTCAGTAAGGTTTTATCCCCAAATCATTATTTTATTTTAATCCTTAAAAATTAATTTAAAGAAATATAAAATATTATATGGCTTCAAAAAATTCAGAGAAAATTCAAGTATGAATCTAATGGCATTTAAATAGTTTGGGCCAAACTTCATAATTTATTTATCAGTATATGGACTAACTTAAATTATTGAATAATTCCATCATTTAACAAGCTTGTGAAGTAAGTATCTCAAATATATATCCAAAAATTTTCATAAAGTTTATATAAGCTTATAATGATTCAAAACATCCTTTGCCAAATTTTCATGACCTCCCAAGGGTCAGAGGGACCATAGTAATTAGTTTACTAAATTGTGGCAATCCTTGGATTACAAATGAAGTACTATAAATATTATCCCAAAAGTCCCAATTAAATTATCAGAGACTAATAATATCCTTATGACCATTTTACCAAAATTTTACCCTATTTGGAAGAGTTTAACTAGCCTAATCCAACCATACAAAGATTGTGCCCTAAACTAGGGTTAGGGTTTTGTGGGTCCCAAACTTTCCAAAACACCCTAAGATTTTTACCAGAGGGTTATAGTTAACCTAAAACCATCTCTACAAAGTTTCATAGTCATACAAGGTGTTATGGCCATATGTCCTTCACAAGGTACAAAAGCCCTTCCTTAGGGTTTGACCTAGGATCTTGGGACAAATCAACTCCAATGCCCCCAAGTTTTCTTTGGAAGGTTTATAAAGTCATGCCAAGTCAGTGTCCCAAATTTGAACCTCTGTTGAGGTGAATTGGACACTCAAAACCCAAAATTACATTTTGGACCAAAATGCCCTTCTTAGGGCAAGGCTAGGGTTGCTTGATTTCCATTCAAATCAACTCTAAACTTAATGAAATTTTATCCAGAGGTCTATTTTGACCTCATATACATCCCACCAAAATTTTGATGAATTTGGACTTCATTTGACCCATAATTTAATTTACCCTAGCATAATTAAATTATTTACAAAACTATAGGAAGATTATTCCCAAAAATTCCCATTTTTGGGCAGGTCTAGATATAGGGTAGGGTGCCTCCCTGCCAAAATTTCAGACCATTTGGACCAAGGATGAAGTGTGGGCACTTAATTTAATTACTGCCTAGTCATTTATATAGACCCCACCAAAATGAGTGCCCTGGTCAAATCAGTCACCCAAATTGGTTCAAACCAATTTTGTATAAAAATAGACTAAAGGGGCTACATTTTTATTGTTGACCATTTTCTCTGAAAATGGCTCTAAGTATTTTTAATAATTAAAATCAAATAATACAAAATCTGTGACAGAATGAAATAAAATGATTCAAATATTTAACCTATAGTTTAATATCATTTTTGCACGCATCTTGGCGTAATCCTGGATGGCATCCAGTCATCGTCCCCGCGCGCCAATGTCCAGGATTGCTCCAGCCTGGGCCAACTTCCAGCGGCTGCTGCCGGGGCTCCGGCCACCTCCCCGGCCTGTCACCGCCGCCGACACCTTCGTGGTGGTCGGGGCTATCTCCAGGCGGCGGCTAAGCCGCCGGGAAGCAGAATTCCGGCGAACCCGAGAGGATGAATTTTCATGGAAATTCCTTGATTTTGAAATTCCGATTGAGCTCAATCGAGCCCTAACCTCGTCCCTAATGATCCCTACGATCAACCCATGAGAGAAGGAGTGGAGGAGGACCTGTGGTGGCGGCTGTAGCCGTGCTGATCGCCGGATTGGCATGGTGGTGGCCGGTGGTGGTCGGCTTGTTCAGAAATGGAGGAAAGGGCTCGGCTTCTTCAGGAAAAGAGTGGGAAATACTCCTTGGACCTCACTGAAGCTTTTAAAGAGGGAGAGGAGGGAGTAAGGTGGCTGAATTGCCATGTGCCATTTTTGGCCATGGTCAATTTCGGCGGCTAGGTTGGTAGGGGGGTGGAGCTTGCTCTAACCAGTCCACAATGGCTGCTACACTCCCCCTTGTCTTCTGAAATGAATGGGGAGGTTGGGGAGGGGGAAGGAGGAGCACAAAGTCCTCCTTCCTTCTTCTTTCTTCTCTTTCTCTCTCCTCCATGGGTGACTTTCTCTCTCCTAGTCACCAAGCCTGAATTTTTGTCTCCTACATGTCCCATGGCAGCCCACAAGTCCATTTGGTCACTTAAGTCATGGTTAGCCCAATTGAAATGGGCTTGAGCTTGAGTTAGCCCATTTGGGCGAACTTGACCCAAAGTTGGACTAGGGCCCACCTAGGTCAATTTGGTCCTTGAGATTTCTTTAATGGGTCCTTGGTGACCCATTAGCCTCCCCTAGGGTCAAGGTGGGGTTGGATTGGCCCTTGGTGGTCACTTGGCCCTTAACTAGGGCACTTTGACCATTTTAGGTCAAGAGTTGACTTTGGTCAACCTAGTCTTTATGATTGGTCCCAATGAGTCCTTGGTGACCTATTAGCCTCTCCCTAGGCCTATGAGGGTAGGGGTGGGGTCCATTTGGCTAAGGGACTGCAATTGACCCTTGTGTAGGTCAATTTGACCTATTTAGGGTTAGAGTTGACTTTGGTCAACTTAGCTCCCTTGACTACCCTCCATGGGTCCTTAGTGACCCATTGACCCCTACCTAGGGTTATGGAGGTATGGGTGGGGTATATTTGGCTAATAGACTGCAATGGACCCTTGTGTAGGTCAATTTGACCTAGCTAGGGTTATATTTGACTTTGGTCAACTTAGGTCCTTTGATTGCTCTCCATGGGTCCTTAGTGACCCATTGACCCCCTTCTAGGGTTATAAGGGTATGGGTGGGGTCTTGGAGTCTTGGTGAAGCCCCATGATCACCTTTAAACAAGGTTTAGAAATCTGCTAAGTGCTGACCATAGTGGCCCTATCCACACTACCAGGTCCACTTGACTCTTCCTTGGACTTCCTAGGGTTTTGTCATGACAAAACCACTCTTAGGGGTCTAGTTGGAAATGGAATGTTACAAATCCCAATAAACAAAACAAAGATTTCGTCCCCGAAATCAAGGTTAAGCCTACGGGGACTCCTATCGGGAAGGAAGAAGCTTGTAACATCCCATGAGAGTTGAAAGGTTTACGTCACGACACCATGTTTGATTATATGAGGTTTAAATGTGATAGTAAAATTTAAGACCAAATCCCACAATTGGCAAAGTCTAGACCCCAATAAAGAAAAGTTTAGCCCATATCCTTGAAATTTCAGTTCTACTAGTTTAAAATAGGAAGGTAAACTGAACATTTTGAGTGGTTGTGAGGAATACCTGACTGAAAAGTTCCGGGTATCTTTGTCGCATCAAGTCCTAGGGCTCCCATGTGTGCTCCTCTCTTCCGTGATTTCTCCACAGGACCTTGACTAACGGAACCTTCTTGTGGCGTAAAACTCGTACCCCCTTGTCGTCAATCCGGACCGGTTCTAGGTGAACTGACCGATCAGATGCTATCGGTCCATCTGTGATTGTAACTTGCTGCTCTGGGCATAGTAGAGCTCTCCTAAGGGAGGATATATGGAATACGTCGTGCAGACTCGCCAGCTCTGGTGGCAGCTCCAGCCTGTATGCCAAGGGATCGATCCGCTCCTGGATCCTATAAGGCCCCATGTATCTTGGACTAAGCTTCTTCCTCTGTCCACGTACCCGAGTAACTCCATGCATTGGTCGGATCTTCAAGAACACCTGATCTCCCACCTGGAATTCCACCTGACGGTGCCGAGCGTCGTAATACTTAGCCTGCCGGCTCTGTGCTTCTAGCATCCTGTCCCGTATCAATCTCACCTGAGCCTCGGTGTCCTCGACAAACTCCGAATCCAATGCCTTAGGGTCCTCGTCCTGTATCCATGACAGCGGAGTCCTGCACTTCCGTCCGTACAATGCCTCATAAGGAGCCATCTTTATACTAGACTGGTAGCTGTTATTATACGAGAACTCGATCAGCGGTAACAACTTCTCCCAAGGTTCACAGCGATCTAATATGCAGAGTCGTAGTAAATCCTCTAGAGTCCGGTTGGTTCATTCAGTCTGTCCATCCGTCTGGGGGTGGAAAGCTGTACTGAATGTTAGTCGAGTGCCTAAGTAAGTCTGCACTGACCTCCACTCCCTGGATGTAAATCGTCCATCTCGGTCTGACACAATCGACTTGGGTATGCCATGATAGCGGACGAATTGCTCCACAAACTTTCGGACTAATACGCCCACCGAGTCATCCTTCTTGATTGGAATAAACCTTGCTACCTTTGTCAGCCGGTCGACGATCACCCAGATCGAATCATTCCCTGTCTTTGATCGAGGAAGTCCGTGTATAAAGTCCATGGCGATATCATCGAACTTCCACTCTGGTACTGGGAGTGGCTGCAATAGTCCTGCGGGGTTCCTGCACTCTGCTTTCACTAACTGACAAGCCTTGCAATGGGTCACGAAGTAGGTGATATACTTCTTCATGTCGGGCCAGAACATAGTCTTCTTCATATCTGCAGTCATCTTCGTAATCCCCGGGTATACCGAATATCGACTGCAATGAGCCTCCATCATGATATCCTCCCGGACCTGGCCTCCCTCTGGTATGCAGACCCGTCCTCTAAAGCATACTAAGTCATCCCTCAGTGTGTAATCTCTCGCAGTGCCTGCTTCTAAGGCCCGGAATATTGGCTCTAGCTGGGTATCCTGTCTCTGTCCATCCATGACCCGTTCTCGTATGTCATCCGTGGCGATTAATGACGACAGATATTCTCGGTATAACTCAGGGTGATCCTCAGACACCAGGGATATTTGCATCTTATCAAACATCTGTATTAACTCCAAGGCCATCAATGGTGTTCCTATTCCGGCGTTTGCGGTCTTTCGGCTCAGTGCATCTGCTACCACATTCGCCTTTCCCAGGTGGTAGTGCATCTCATACTGGTAGTCTGCCAAAAATTCCACCCATAGTCTCTGTCTGGTGTTCAGCTCTTTTTGCGTGTCCACTTACCTCAAATTTTTATGGTCGAAGTATATGTCGCAGTGGACACCGTACAGATAGTGACGCCAGACTTTTAGTGCAAAGATGACAGCTCCCATCTCTAAGTCATGGACTGGGTAATTTTGCTCGTGCTTCTTCAGCTGCCGAGAAGCATAAGCTATCACATGGCCATTCTGCATAAGCACTGCACCCATGCCCTGGTAGGAGGCATCGGTGTAGACCTGAAATCCTTCTTTCCCTGAAGGGAGAGCAAGTATAGGGGACGAAGTGAGTCGCCCCTTTAGCTCTTGAAAAGCTGCCTCACACTGGGGGGTCCAGATAAAGGGCACCTCCTTCCTTGTCAGAGATGTGAGTGGAAGGGCGATACGAGAGAATCCCTCTACGAACTTCCGGTAGTAACCGGCGAGTCCTAGGAAACTTCGTACATCTGTGGCCGTCTTCAACTGTGGCCAGTCCCGGACTGCTTGGATCTTGGCTGGGTGCACTGCCAACCCAGCACCACTGATGATATGGCCTAGGAAGGCCACCTCCTTCAACCAAAACTGGCATTTGCTGATCTTCGCATAGAGCTTGTGCTCCCGTAGTCTCTCCAGATTCAGCGTCAGATGCCGAGTGTGCTCCTCTTCCGTCCTAGAGTAGATCAGGATGTCGTCTATGAATACTATGACGAACACATCCAAGTAGGCCTCAAAAACCTGGTTCATGAGGCTCATGAATGCCGACGGAGCATTTGTGAGCCCGAAGGGCATCACTGTAAACTCATATAGCCCATATCTGCTACTGAAAGCAGTCTTTGGAATGTCCTCCTCCTGGATCCGTAGTTGGTAGTAACCCGACCTTAAATCCAGCTTCGAGAAATAATGGGCTCCCTCCAGCTGGTCGAATAATTCGTCTATCCGTGGGAGCAGATAGGTATTCCGGACGGCCAGCCTGTTTAGTGCTCGATAATCGATGTACAGGCGAAGTGTCCCATCCTTCTTCTTCATAAATAAGACCGGGGATCCCCATGGCGAGGAACTCGGTCTAACAAATCCGGCTTCCACCAGTTCCTGGAGTTGGCTTCGAAATTCTGTCAGCTCTTTTGGGGCCATCCGGTAAGGGGCTCTAGCTGTCGGCTTAGCCCCCGGCACCAGCTGTATCCGGAAATCCTGCTCCCGATGCGGGGGTAGCCCAGGCAGTTTCTCTGGGAATACGTCGGAAAAATCTTGTACCACTGGAATATCCGAGGTGGAGACCTTGGCCTCAGTCATTTCAAATATTACCTCATACACTTCTTCCCCCTATAAGTGAGCCTTGACGGCCTGTACAGATGACAACATGAGAGGGGGAATAGATTTTGTACCTTCAATGACGAGGTAGGAATCCCCATGTCTTACGGTAACTCTCTTTGTCATGCAGTCAATTTGAGCATGATTCCAGTTCAACCACGTCATCCCTAGGATCAAGTCAAAGATTGGCATCTTTATGATCGTCGCTGGAGCTTCAAATATCCTTCCGCCGATCTCTGCCTCAATATTGCAGTGGGCAGAGGTGAACAACTCTGATCCGTCGGGTAATCGTATCCTCATCATCAGACCCGTGAATTGTTCCACGCCTCCTAACCCTTCTATGAAGGCCTCCGATACAAATGAGTGTGAAGCACCCGTATCAAATAGCGTATAAGAGGGTTTGCCGCTGATGAAAACTATTCCTGGGGTTTTGGGAAAAATTAAATGTCTTAGAATCTAACTATGGTTTTCTTTCCTAGATTGTCACTTCTATATAAAATTTAACTTTATGAGGAAATAACTTTTAAAAAAAAATTTCAGACGTACCAGTGATTACTTGCTCCGGGTTTCGGGGCTGAGCCAGATCCAGTGCATAAATTTGCTCCCTCTGCTGCCTGCGATCTGCACCCAGGAAACCACGTCCCCGACCACGTCCTCGTCCTCCAAACTGTTGGGCATTCGGGGCAGCCTGTGGTGCTGGTAGAGGTGCTTCCCTCATGGGGCAGTTTCTCCGAATATACCCTATCTGATGGCAGTTGTAGCACTCTGGTGGGGGAAATGCCATGCCCCCGGGTCTTGGTGCCTCCCTCATCTGAAGAGGTTGAGGAGCCATTACCACCGGCTCCCTCGGATCCTGCCTCACTTCCTGACGAGGCTAGTCCTCTGTCCTTCTTCCACCTGGTATAGCACCTTGCCGCTGATCATTTCGGGCTCTCCAGCCCTGATCCTCCGCTTGCCGCTTCAGGCCCCAAGTGGTGTGCCAATCGGCCTCAATCCACTTTGCCATCTCAAAAATCCGGAAGATAGGCCCGTCAGATACAAACAACAAAGCCTCCCTCAAGTCCTCCCGCAAGCCCTTATAGAATCTCTTGATGTATCCCGCTTCGTCCAGCTGG
Source organism: Platanthera zijinensis (assembly GCA_039513925.1). Taxonomy (NCBI): domain Eukaryota; kingdom Viridiplantae; phylum Streptophyta; class Magnoliopsida; order Asparagales; family Orchidaceae; genus Platanthera; species Platanthera zijinensis. The sequence goes on along the minus strand of CM077085.1, from coordinate 125,473,735 downwards.
TAAGAATCTGCATATCGAGCCAAATGGTCGAACTCCCGATGGTACTCCACCACTGTCCGGGTGCCCTGCTTCAGCTGTAAGAACCGCTCCTCCAACTCATCCCTGGCCGACTGTGGAACAAAATGCTCCAGCAGCGCGGTCCTGAACTCTTCCCAGGTAACTTCCGCAACCTCCCTATCATCAAACATTGTGTCCAGCAGCGTCTTCCACCACCTCTTGGCATGGGATTCGAGGCAGGAGACAACCAAGGCCACCCTCTCCTCCCAGGGACACTGTATCCCAGTCAGCATTTCGTACATAATATCTAGCCATTCTTCTGTCCGTACAGCGGATTCTATCCCCAAGTAGGATGGAGGAGAGAGTCCTCGAAAGATGCTCAGCCAGTTGGCCCCCGGGTTGGGCTGCGGAGCCGGAACCTGCTGAGCCCTGAAAGCATCTAGAATGGCCGTCAACGTTTGACCCATCTCCGAGTGTAGGAATGGAGTGGGGACCGGGGAAGGTGGTGTAACAGTCGGAGTCTGCTGAACTCCGACTTGTGGTGTTGGCTGCACTGGGGGCTGCGTAATAGAAGTCAAATATAACAAGTCTCACAGATTTAACTAAAAGTGGACAATTTTCATGTGATTTCCCATATGGGCCCACCACTGCTTCCGCTGCTTAGTTTGTCCCCAAACTGAACTCGAGCGGGGGTGTCCCAGGGTTAGTGGACTGCTACCTTTCCGATCGAGGTTTCCTCTGATACCACTTGTAAGACCCCCATTTTTTTTCTTTTTCGACACCGGGGTCTTAGGCCCAGAACCGCCGCCTTGCGGTGATACCTTCTCACCCGGGAAGGTTGTCACTACAAGACGCCGATTCTGCCGGCCAAATTGATCTCTACTATAGCATAAGTATAAAAACAAGTCCACAGAAATCACATATATAGAAAAATAAACTCCACGAAGGGAGTGTCCATAGATAGTACATATAATGAAAATCTCGGGGTTATGCCTGGTACATCAAGTCCTCACTACAAATCACTCATCGCGGAAGCAAACTAATACAACTACTGGTGTTCGGGACTCACAGTCCCTGTTGTCTGGACACCAGTGCTAGACTGTCCGATCTCCAAGCATGCCGACCTCCGGGGCTGCCCCTCCATGCTGGGCTCTGTGGTCCCCTAAATGATGTGGTTCGAAAACCGTTAGTCTAAAAGACTAAGTCCTATCGTCCCCCACCCATTCCCCCATGGATCCTAAGCACCGAGCGGGGAGAGGGAATGGAAAGGACATGAAGGTGGAGAATGTCAAATTACAGATGACAGCGGAACTAAACTAACAGTGATAAGTGTGATAATAATTATACAAAATCTAAATAAGTAACCTTAACTTTTGTGAAAACACATAAGCTAAGGGATATCTTGCAGGGCTCCTATCGTATAAAAAGTCTCATACCGATTTATACGATAGGGTGTCGGTTTTACTAGCAGGCATAACATATAAATAATACTGAAAGAGAACCTTGACTTTTAAGCATGCTCGCACGAACTTATAGGCCAAGGGGTCGTTTTGCAAGGCCTAATGTATAGAGCGTCCCATACCGCTTATATATTAGGTGTCAGGTTATATGCAATGGTTATGCTATGAAATGCAAAATATGCTATGATGTGAACATGCAAGTGCAACTCACCCACTCGACTCTGTGTACACAAACCTTTAGTTCCCCCTTTCGGAGCCGTTACCTCCCAAGATACCTCCGTAGTGGCAGACGGAAGAGGTGGGTTGGGCCTCGCCCACCTCAAAACTAGTATTTGCACTACCGGTCTAACCTATCGTACGCCTCAACGCTTGGTGCACTAACCAGATGCCTGCGTACTCTTGCCGGCTGGCGCACCGGACTTCTGTTGGCGAAGTATAAAACCACACTTGCCGAGTCAACGATATTGGTGTCGGTGCAACGAACTCCCCAATATCGAAGACCCACAACCTTATACCTTTTATGCACATGCAATAGTTATGAGTCCAACAAATAACCGAGCCGAATCTTCCCGGACAATCCCGTCCGTCATAATCAACAACCGAGCCGAAGCTCCCCGGACTAACCCGTCCGTCATAATCTACAACCGAGCCGAAGCTCCCCGGACTATCCCGTCCATCATAACCAACAACCGAGCCAAAGCACACCCGACTAACCCGTCCGTCATAATCTACAACCGAGCCGAAGCTCCCCGGACTAACCCGTCCGTCATAATCTACAACCGAGCCGAAGCTCCCCGGACTATCCCGTCCGTCATAACCAACAACCGAGCCAAAGCTCACCGGACTATCCCGTCCGTCATAATCTACAACCGAGCCGAAGCTCGCCGGGCTACCATGCCCATTACCTTAACCACTGGGCTTATTGCCCGAGTAACTCAAACTATCTCTCGGGACTCAGGGGTGTGAGAGTGTGAAATCCTAAGTTTACTACTTACTCCTCAATTTACTTTATGCCTACGATTTAGGTTTTACCCATTTCATTTTCATATTCAGTAAACTAAATCTAAGGTGATTTGACCTTCCACTCTGCGGGGAACACGATCTTTCGTCGATTCCCGAACACCACCTAGCTTTTAGTCAAACCCATCCCTAGCTCATCCAACCCCGAGTGATGAACTCGTTCCTATAACCACTAATGTTTTACTTATGTGCCTAACTTGTACTCCAGATTATTTCTGTAGATTTACTATATGCAGACCTCCAAGGTTTAATGTTATGTAAAATGGGAAGTATATTAAGTAATCATCCAATACTCCTATAATAATTAATGGAGGTCCATTATGACCTTTATTGCCCAAATCCAGAGTTTTACAATTTTCCTATTTATCTAGGAATTTATTAAATATTTATAGTGGTCAAAGTCTCCAAGATTGAGCTGAAGGTACCAAATTTTGACAAGATAAAATCTCCCCAGATTTATGTTATACTTAATATAATCATTTAACCTAAGATACAAAATCTCTTAGTTTTTCAACAAGGTTCAGGCCACTGATTTTTATTTAAATGGTATATAGCAATAATTCATAAATATAATAAACAGGGCAATATTATTTCTGAAAATTCAAGGATAACTCTAACTTGATTGCAAGGGCCCATAAATGCTCTGGGTCAAATATCATCAGTGATTAAGGAGTGATAAGCTTCAAACAAATTAATATACAGTTTTCCAAAATTGCTAACTGCAGACCACCATGTCAAACTTCATGTAAAATAGGAGGTACATCAAATAATTATCCAATACTCTTATAATAATTAATAGAGGTCCATTATGACCTTTAAGCCCTAAATCCAGAGATCCAAAATTTTCCTTATTTATTTAATAATTTATTTAATTATTCTATTGACTAAAATTTCCAATAATGAATATGGAGTACCATTTTTAGTCAAGATATCATTCTACAATTTTGATATGTTATTCAAAATAAGGATATAACTCATCTTCCAAAATATCTAAATTTTTCGATAAGGTTTTATCCCCAAATCATTATTTTATTTTAATCATTAAAAATTCATTTAAAGAAATATAAAATACTATATGGCTTCCAAAAATTCAGAGAAAATTCAAGTATGAATCTAATGGCATTTAAATGGTTTGGGCCAAATTTCATAATTTATTTATTAGTATATGGACTAACTTAAATTATTGAATAATTCCATCATTTAACAAGCTTGTGAAGTAAGTATCTCAAATATATATCCAAAAATTTTCATAAAGTTTATATAAGCTTATAATGATTCAAAACATCCTTTGCCAAATTTTCATGACCTCCCAAAGGTCAGAGGGACCATAATAATTAGTTTACTAAATTATGGCAATCCTTGGATTACAAATGAAGTACTATAAATATTATCCCAAAAGTCCCAAATAAAGTATCAGAGACTAATAATATCCTTATGACCATTTTACCAAAATTTCACCCTATTTGGAAGAGTTTAACTAGCCTAATCCAACCCTACAAAGTTTGTGCCCTAAACTAGGGTTAGGGTTTTGTGGGTCCCAAACTTTCCAAAACACCCTAAGATTTTTACCAGAGGGTTATAGTTACCCTAAAACCATCTCTACAAAGATTCATAGTCATACAAGATGTTATGGCCATATGTCCTTCACAAGGTTCAAAAGCCCTTCCTTAAGGTTTGACCTAGGATCTTGGGCCAAATCAACTCCAATGCCCCCAAGTTTTCATTGTAAGGTGTATAAAGTCATGCAATGTCAATGTCCCAAATTTAAACCTCTGTTAGGGTGAATTGGATACTCAAAACCCAAAATTACATTTTGGACCAAAATGCCCTTCTTAGGGCAAGGCTAGGGTTGCTTGATTCCCATTCAAATCAACTCCAAACTTAATGAAATTTTAACCAGAGGTCTATTTTGACATCATATACATCCCACCAAAATTTGGATGAATTTGGACTTCATTTGACCCATAATTTAATTTACCCTAGCATAATTAAATTATTTACAAAACGATAGAAAAATTATTCCAAAAAATTCCCATTTTTGGGCAGAGTCTAGATATAGGGTGGGGTGCCTCCCTGCCAAAATTTCAAACCATTTGGACCAAGGATGAAGTGTGGGCACTTAATTTAATTACTGCCTAGTCATTTGTATAGACCCCACTGAAATGAGTGCCCTGGTCAAACAAGTCAGCCAAATTGGTTCAAACCAATTTTGTATAAAAATAGACTCCAGGGGATACATTTTTGGTGTTGACCACTTTCTCTGAAAATTGCTCTAAGTATTTTTAATAATTAAATTCAAATAATACAAAATCTGTGACAGAATGAAATAAAATGTTTCAAATATTTAACCTATAGTTTAATATCATTTTTGCACGCATCTTGGCGCAATCCTGGACGGCATCCCGTCATCGTCCCCGCGCGCCAATTGCCAGGATTGCTCCTGCCTGGGCCAACTTCCAGCGGCTGCTGCCGGCGCTCCGACCACCTCCCCGGCCTATCACCGCCGCCGACACCTTCGTGGTGGTCGGGGCTATCTCCAGGCGGCGGCTAGGCCGCCAGGAAGCACTATTCCAGTGAACCCGAGAGGATGAATTTTTATGGAAATTCCATGATTTTGAAATTCCAATTGAGCTCAATCGAGCCCTAACCTCGGCCCTAATGATCCCTACGATCTACCCATGAGAGAAGGAGTGGAGGAGGACCTGTGGTGGCGGCTGTAGCCGTGCTGATCGCCGGATTGGCATGGTGGTGGCCGGTGGTGGTCGGCTTGTTCAGAAATGGATGAAAGGGCTCGGCTTCTTCAGGAAAAGAGTGGGAAATACTCCTTGGACCTCACTGAAGCTTTTAAAGAGGGAGAGGAGGGAGTTAGGTGGCTGAATTGCCATGTGCCATTTTTGGCCATGGTCAATCTTGGCGGCTAGGTTTGTAGGGGGGTGGAGCTTGCTCTAACCAGTCCACAATGGCTGCTGCACTCCCCCTTGTCCTTCTGAAATGAATGGGGAGGTTGGGGAGGGGGAAGGAGGAGCACAAAGTCCTCCTTCCTCCTTCTTTCTTCTCTTTCTCTCACCTCCATGGGTGACTTTCTCTCTCCTAGTCATGAAGCCTGAATTTTTGGCTCCTACATGTCCCATGGCAGCCCACAAGTCCATTTGGTCACTTAAGTCATGGTTAGCCCAATTGAAATGGGCTTGAGCTTGAGTTAGCCCATTTGGGCTAACTTGACCCAAAGTTGGACTAGGGCTCACCTAGGTCAATTTGGTCCTTGAGATTTCTTTAATGGGTCCTTGCTGACCCATTAGCCTCCCCTAGGGTCAAGGTGGGGTTGGATTGGCCCTTGGAGGCCACTTGGCCCTTAACTAGGGCACTTTGACCATTTTAGGTCAAGAGTTGACTTTGGTCAACCTAGTCTTTATGATTGGTCCCAATGAGTCCTTGGTGACCTATTGGCCTCTCCCTAGGCCTATGAGGGTAGGGGTGGGGTCCATTTGGCTAAGGGTCTGCAATTGACCCTTGTGTAGGTCAATTTGACCTATTTAGGGTTAGAGTTGACTTTGGTCAACTTAGCTCCCTTGACTACCCTCCATGGGTCCTTAGTGACCCATTGACCCCTACCTAGGGTTATGGAGGTATGGGTGGGGTATATTTGGCTAATAGACTGCAATGGACCCTTGTGTAGGTCAATTTGACCTAGCTAGGGTTATAGTTGACTTTGGTCAACTTAGGTCCTTTGATTGCTCTCCATGGGTCCTTAGTGACCCATTGACCCCCATCTAGGGTTATAAGGGTATGGGTGGGGTCTTGGAGTCTTGGTGAAGACCCATGATCACCTTTAACCAAGGTTTAGAAATCTGCTAAGTGCTGACCATAGTGGCCCTATCCACACTACCAGGTCCACTTGACTCTTCCTTGGGCTTCCTAGGATTTTGTCATGACAAAACCACTCTTAGGGGTCTAGTTGGAAATGAGATGTTACATATACCATCAAACTTCCACTCCGGCACCGGGAGTGGCTGCAACAGTCCTGCGGGGTTACTGCATTCCTCCTTCACCAACTAACATGCCTCGCAATGGGTCACAAAGTACGTAATGTCCTTCTTCATCCCTGGTGAAATGTAGCAATCCATCTCTCAGGGAATAATCTCCTGTCGAACCCTCTTCCAAGGCTCGGAATATCGGCTCTGCCCATGCATTTGTCCTCTGTCCGTCCCGAATGCAGTCCCAAATATCATCTATGGCCACCATCGATGCCAGATACTCCCTATACAGCTCTGGGTCATCCTTGGACACTAGGGATATCTGCATATCTCTGAAGGACCGGACTAGCTCCATGGACATAACCTGGGGCCCAGCTTCGGAAGTGGCAGCTCTCTGACTCAATGTGTAGGCCACCACGTTTGCCTTCCCTGGATGGTAGTGCATCTCATACAGATAGTCTGCTAAGAAATCCACCCAGCGCCTTCGCCTGATATTCAGCTCCTTCTGCGTGTCCACGTATTTCAAGTTCTTGTGGTCGGAGTAGATGTCGTAGTGGACTCCATAAAGATAATGACGCCAGAACTTCAGAGCAAAAACGACCGCTCCCATCTCAAGGTCGTGCACCGGGTAGTTCTGCTCGTGCTTATTTAACTGAAGAGACGCATATGCAATCACATGGCCCTTCTGCATCAGTACAGCTCCCATACCCTGGTAGGAAGCGTCGGTGTAGACCTGAAAACCTTCTCTCCCCGAGGGGAGAGTAAGTATAGGGGCCGAGGTGAGTCGATCCTTCAACTCCTTGAAAGCCACCTGGCACTGCGGGGTCCAAAAGATAGGTGCCTCCTTCTTCGCCAAAGATGTGAGTGGGAGGGCAATTTTGGAGAACCCCTCCACGAACTTCCGGTAATAACCGCCAAGTCCTAGAAAGCTTCGTATATCGGTGGCTGACTTTAACTACGGCCAATCTCGAACTGCCTGAATCTTTGCCGGATCCACTGCCAACCCGGCTCCACTAATAATATGGCCTAGAAAGCCCACCTCCTTCAACCAAAACTGACATTTGCTGAACTTTGCATATAAGTGATTCTCCCGGAGTCTCTATAGGGTCAGTTCTAGATGGCGAGCGTCCTCCTCTTCTGTTCTCGAGTAGATGAGGATGTCATCGATAAATACAATGACAAACACATCTAGGTACTCCTTGAAAACCTAGTTCATGAGGGTCATGAACGCCGAAGGTGCATTTGTGAGCCGAAGGGCATAACCGTAAACTCAAACAATCCATATCTGCTACTAAAAGCAGTCTTCTGAATATCCTCCTCTCGAATACAAAGCTGGTAGTAGCCCGACCTCAAATCCAGTTTTGAAAAGAAGTGCGCCCCATCCAGCTGGTCGAACAACTCGTCTATCCGTGAGAGCGGATAGGTATTCCGGACGGTCTGCCTGTTTAGTGCTCGATAATCGATGCACAAGCGAAGTGTCCCATCCTTCTTCTTCACGAATAGGACCGGGGCTCCCCATGGCGAGGAACTCGGTCTAACAAATCTTGCCTCCACAAATTCCTGCAACTGAGTCCGAAACTCTGCCAACTCCTTCGGGGCCATCCGATAAGGGGCCCTAGATGCCGGCTTGGCCCCCGGCACAAGCTGGATCTGAAAGTCCTGCTCTCGGTGCGGAGGTAGTCCTGACAGTTTCTCTAGAAAGATGTCAGCGAAATCTCTCACCAACGGGATGTCTGTCACCGACTCCTTGACTTCTGCCATCTCAAATAGAATCTAATAGACCTCGTCTCCCTGCAAATAGGCCTTAACGGCCTGTACCGAAGATAAGAGTATACGAGAGGCAGGTCTTATACCTTCGATGATAATGAAAGAGTCCATGTGTCTCACAGTGATCCTCTTCGCTTGGCAATCAATCTGGGCATGGTTCCAGTGCAGCCATACCATGCCCAGTATAAGGTCGTAATCCGCCCGCTTCAAAATCTTCGCTGGAGCCTCGAATGCCTTTCCACCAATTTCTGCCTCCATATTGCAGTGGTCAGTGGTAAGGAGCTCAGAACCATCCGGTAGTCGTACCCTCATCTTCGAGCCTGTGAATCGCTCCACGCCTTCCTGTCCTTCTACGAACGTCTCCGACACAAAGGAGTGAGTAGCTCCAGTATCGAATAGTGTGCGGGCAGGCTTGCCGCTGATGAAGACTATACCTAGTGCGATTAAATGTCTTAGGGTTCTATAATGAGTTTTCTTTCCTTGCTAATCTATCTAGTGCGGTTCTACGTTTAACCACAAAAAGGGAAATTCTATGAAAATAAAGAAGCTTTGCTGCGTACCTGCTATGAATTGCTCCGGATTCTGAGGTTGCGCAAGGTCCAAACAATATACCTGCTCCCTTCCCTGTCTACGATCTCCCTCCTAGTATCCACGACCGCAGCCGCATCCTCGGCCTTCGTAATGCTGAGCTAGTGGGCCACCCTGTGGTGCTGGAGGTGGTGCCCCCCTTATGGGGTAGTTCCTCTGGATGTGCCCAATCTGATGACAAAGGAAGCACTATGGTGGGGGATACGCCATTCCCCCGGGTCTCGGCATCTCCTACATCCGAAGAGGTTGAGGGGTCAATATCACCTGCTCCCTCGGCTCCTGCCTCACTTCCTGACGAGGCTGGTCCTCTATCCTTCTCCCCTCTAGTATAGCACCTCGCCGCTGGTTATTTATAACTCTCCGTCCGTGATCCTCTGCTGGCCGCTTCCGGCCCCGAGTGGTGTGCAAATCATCCTCAATCCTCTTTGCCATCTCCAAAATCCGGGAGATAGGCCCGTCGGATACAAACAACAAAGCCTCCCTCAAATCATCCCGCAGGCCCTTATAGAACCTCTTTTTGTACCCTGCTTCGTCCAGCTGGTAATAATCTACGTATCGAGCCAAATGGTCGAACTCCCGATGGTACTCCACCACCGTCCGGGTGCCCTGCTCCAGCTGTAAGAACCGCTCCTCCAACTCATCCCTGGCCGACTGCGCAACGAAATGATCCAGCAGCGCGGCCCTGAACTCTTCCCAGGTAACCTCCGCAACCTCCCTATCGGCAAATTTCGTGTCCAACAGCATCTTCCACCACCTCTTGGCATGGGACTCAAGGCAAGAGACAACCAGAGCCACCCTCTCCCCCTAGGGAAACCGTATCCCGGTCAGCATCTCGTACATAATATCCAGCTACTCTTCCGTCCGAACCGCTGACTCTATCCCCAAGTAGGACGGGTGAGAAAGTCCTCGGAAGATGCTCAACCAGTTGGCCCCCGGATTTGGCTGCGGGACCGGAACCTACTTGGCCCTGAAAGCCTCCAGGATGGAAGTCAGAGTTTGTCCTATGTCTGCATGAAGGAAAGGAGTGGGGACCGGTGGAGCTGGTGCAACATCCTTAGCCTGTTAAACTCCATCTTGTGGCGTAGGCTGTGCTGGAGGCTGCGTAACAAAAAGCCATACTGAGAAAATGTTCAATCTTTAATAAAAGTGGACAATTTATATGTGATCCCCATATGGGCACACCACTGCTTCCGCTGCTTAGTTTGTCCCCAAACTAAACTCGAGCGGGGGTGACCCAGGGTTAGTGGACTGCTACCTTTTTCAGATCGATGTTTCGCTCTTATACCACTTGTAAGACCCCCCTTTTTTATTTTTCTTTTTAAACCATCGGGGTCTTAGGCCCAGAATCGCCGCTCTGTGGTGACACCTTCACGCCCTGAAGGGACATCACCACAAGGCGCCGATTCTGCCGGCCAATTCGATCACAGAAAGGTATCACAATAATTGAAGTATGTAAAAGCAAGTCCACTGGTAAATCACATATATAAAAATCAAATCTCCACGAAGGGAGTGTCCACAGAATAATAATCAGAGTACTAGAAAAGCGGGCTTATTCCCGGTACATCATATCCTCACTACAAAATGCTCATGCGGAAGCAAACTATATCATCTAATATAAGTCAGGACTCACAGTCCCAGCTGACTGAACTCCTAAGCTAGACTGTCCCATCTCCAAGCGGGCCGACCTCCGGGGCTGCTGCTCCATGTTGGGCTCCACGATCCCCTAAATGATGTGGTTCAAAAACCGTTAGTCTATAAGACTAAGTCCTATCATCCCCCACCCCTTCCCCCATGGCCCTTAGGCACCGAGCGGAGAGGATGAGAGGGATGGACATGAAGGTGGAGAATAAGACAAAGCAGGTGGCGGCGGACCTATACTAGCAGTTTATAATATAAATGGCAGTAAGGTAAAGTATCAATTATAACCTTGACTTATGAGCGGAAACGCCTAAGCCAAGGGATCTTCTGCAAAGCTCCGATCGTATAAAGTGTCCCATACCACTTATACGTTATGGTGTAGATTATCAAACAACAGCATATATTTATATTGAATTTAACCTTAATTTATAAACTTGCCCACACAAGCTTATAGACCAAGGGGTCATTTTGCAAGTCCTAATGTATAAGCGTCCAATTCCACTTATACTTTAGGTATCAGGGGTTAAATGAATCGATTATGCTATGACATACAAGTGGGTATGATGGAACATGCAAGTGCAACTCACACACCCGACTCTGTGCACACAGACCTTTAGTTCCCCCTTTCGGAGCCGTTACCTCCCAGGATACCTCCGTTGTGGCAGACGGAAGCGGTGGGTTGGGCCTCGCCCACCTCTAAACTAGTAAAGCACGACCGGTAAGACATATCGTACGCCTCAACGCTTGGTGCACTAAGCGGACACCTGCGTACTCTTACCGGTTGGCGCACCAGACTTCTGTTGGCGAAGTGCAAACCACACTTGCTGAGTTAGCGTATTGGCATCGGTGCATCGACCCTCCAATAACGAAGACCCACCACCTTAATTTCCTTTCCTTTTATGCACATGCAAGTTTAACCGTAATCAGACAAAAACTGAGCCGAAGCTCCCCGGACCAAAACTTCCGTCTCTTAGCCAATCGAGTCGAAGCCCCCCAGACCATTCCATCTTTCTCTTAACCATTCGAGCAGAAGCTCCCAACAATCTCCCTGTGCAAACAGTGTTTGTGAAATATGAGATCCTAATTACTATGTTACTCTTTTCAGTTTGTTATTACAGTTTACGTTAACCAAGGACTGCCCCCGGTATTCACTGTGAAGGGCTCTCAAAGGGCACTAGGAAGTATGATGGTAGCTGAAGCCCATCGTTCCCTTTCGCAAGGCACTTATTATTATTGGTTGAATCCCTTACCCATTACTTCCTCGTGTTACGATATACTAACCTAGATTGATTTTTACTCTTCCTTTCCTCGGGGAAGACGATCTTTCGTCGAACCCAAATACCCCTAGAATCTAGCCAAACAACTTCTCATGGCTCTTCCTATCCCTCTATAGTGAAATCATCCACACTAGTTGACCAAGCCAAAACGACAACTCCAACAACTATCCCGGATCATGTCCTATTGCTATTTAGCAATTTGCTACATGCAGACCAACATAGGCTATATGTCGAACCGAATAGGGGACAATCCAAATAATCATCCAAGTGCCCTAAGTTATTTACTGGAGGCTTATCATGACACAAATAGACTAAATCCAGAAAATATTAATTTTCCTAAATATTCTGATATTTTAATTAATTTTCTTAAGGGTTCAAAGAGCTACAATTTGGTCATGAAGTGCACTTTTAAAGTAAGTATAAGACTTCATAAAATCATGATAAATTTTACAGAGCAAATCAACAGTAAATCAAAGACATGTGAATTTTTAAAATGGTATAGGCCCCAAAATCATAATTTAACATATAAGGTTCATAATACCTATTTTAAGAATCAAAGGCCAGAAATATTATTCCAGAAATTATAGCAAAAATCCAGTAAGATCATCATGGCCTAAAAACACTCTAGGAGGATTCTCACAATTTTCCAGTGATTAGTAACTTCTAATTTAATTTTACATTGTTAATCCAAGCTCTTCGGTTATTGTAGCAAGTACTGTAAATAATTACCTAAAAACTATGAGAAATTTCCAGGACTTATATATTGATATAAAACACCCACTGATCAGATTTCATAATTTTTATATTAATACTAAGCTCCACTTCTTTTTTGATCAAAATTCATAGTTCATAATTTTATGAATGAACTACCTAAAATAATCAGATAAAACTCCCAAGAAAAATACAGAGGGTATAACATGCTATAAGATGCCCTAATCCAAGATTTCATAACATTCTAGTGAACAGAAATTCCAGAATCATCAAAGTAAATATCTAGGGCACAATTAGGGTTGTGAATAAGGTACTATATAAATTAAACCAAAAATCTCAACAAAATTATATTATGGCCATTTGGACTAGAACATCACCCTGCCAAAAATTTCATTTTATTAGAAGTTCAATTGACAGCCTAATAATTCAAAATAAGGTTGGTACCCTAAACTAGGGTTAGAGTTTTGAGGGGGTTAAAGGATTTCAAATTCAATGAAACTTCATCCATAAAACCATATACTCTCTATGATCTTCCCCACAAAATTTCAGGTCATTCCAAAGCCATTTGATCATATGACCATCAAACCCTAAAAATCCCATAAAAGGGTCTACCCTAGAGTCCTAAGGATACCCTTCCACAAACCACTCCAAAATCCATTGGATGGTGTGTCATACCATAAAGAGTCAGTGACCAAAGTGTCAGCCTCTATTGAGGTGATTTGGCCTCTCAAAACTCTAATGGGGTGTTTTGACCTAATTACCCCTATGAGGGTCAACCTAGGGTTGGATAAAAACCTAATCAAAACATCTCCAAATGAGTTGAAATTTTTACAAGAGCCTTAAAATGCTCTTTAAAACTGCCCACCAAAATTTGGGGGGATTTTGAGGTGTTTAGGACACCTAATAAAATTATACATGGTTTATTAAATTTTTACAAAAACTATAAAAAATATTCTCCAAAAAATCTGATTTTTGGATAAGCCCTAGGTATAGTTAGGATAGAATCCCTGCCCAAATTTTAGGACATTTGGACAAGGGATGAGAGGTGGGCATCCATTTGAATTTTAGGAAAACCCTAGGTATAGGTCCCACCAAAATGGGTTCCATGGCCCAACCAGTGGTCCAAACTTGTCCAAATAAATTTTGGATTAAATTAGACCCTTAGGTCTACATATTTCATGTTGACGACTTTTCCATTAGGTGAGCCTAAGTATTTTTAAAAATTTAAACCAAATACTGTAAAAAAAGTGTGAAAGAATTAAATAAATCAAGGAAATAAAGATTAATAATAATCTCAGCACGAATCTTTAAGCACCTTTTTGGATTGCATCAGCTCATCTCCTTCCTCCAGCCAACGGCCAAGGTTGACCCGTCCTGGAGCGGCTTGCGGGCAATTTCCCGGCAACCCAACCACTTCCCCGGCCGGCCAATGACACCACCACCTTCGGGGAGGTGGGGGCTACCCCCAGCCGGCGAACCCGGGAGTATAATTTTCACCCGATTTCCATTGATTTGGAATTTTGGATCGGGCTCAATTGAGCCCGAACCTTGCCCTAATCAATTCCTAAGATCTACCCATGAAGAGAGGAGTGGAGGAGGACCTTTCCGGCGGCCTGAATGCGGGAGGAACGACGGGATGCCATGGTCGACGGCGGCGGCGTTCTGCTTCTACAACAACACTATGCACTGGCTCGGCTCCTTCAGGTAAGTGGTTGGAAATCTTCCCCTTTACCCACTGATGGGGTTTAAATGCTGGATTGGGGAGGGGAAGGGCTGTAGCTTCAATGGTCATTAAATTCATTAAAGGGGTGGCTCAGGTTGAGAGGTGGGGGGCTGAATCTGCCCCTTGGTGGCAGGGAAATGGCTGGAATCAATTCCTCTCCCCTAGAGGAGTTGATTGCAGCCATAAAGGGTGGTTGTTAGCCTCCTTTGGCCGGTCCCCATACCATTCCTCTCCCCCCCCCCCATTTTCTCTCTCCAACATTACCATGAAATGAAGTCCCCCTTTCTCTCTCCTAGTCACCAAGTTGACTGGTCAAAACCCCTAGGATATATGTGATGAGTTGTAAATATACCTATATTTTCGTATTTTTTTTAAGTCAATTTTGTTTATTTTTTGTCTTTTTTATTAGTTTTATTCAATAAATTGCTTATTTTTGTAAATATTAATTCTAACTTAGCTTTATTTTTATTCCAGAAAAATTCCAGAAAAATTCCAGAAAAAGTCAAAATGTTGACTGACACGCCCGTGTCACATGACCGACACGCCCGTGTCACGCCCTCGACGATCGCCGACCACAGTTGCCAGCTCGACGATCGGCGATGATCAAACCAAGCTCGACATGCCCCAAGGCACGCCCGTGTCAAGGTGTGACACGGGCGTGACTTAGCCACCTGGCCCGACGTGACGCGCGGGACTTTGCGGCCGGACCGCGCCCAGATCGACCTCCCCGACACGCCCCAGTCACGCCCGTGACTGACACATGTCATGCCCGTGACCTAGGGCGTGACCGCCACGTTTTCAGCCGAAGTCAACATTCCAGTCAAGTCACCCGATCAGCTCATGAATAGTGTCGACACGCCCCCCTGTCACGCCCTAGTCACGGGCGTGACCCACCCGAAATTTTGCCTATAAATAAGAGCTTCCAGGAAGCTTATTTTGTCCACCTTTTTTAACCACTTTGCTTAGGGGAGGTGTTGCCCAATTGGATTCCATACTTATGTAAGGAGAATTTCTCCCCCCTCTCTCTCTCTTAGTTTGTATTAGGGTTTTTACTTTAATAAAATTTGAAATTTTCTCTCTTAATTAGTATGAATAATCCATTTGAATGCGCCTACTTAAGCAATTTTTCGTTCATCTTTTTGTATTTCTTTTATGTTTTCATCTTTTTTGCTTTCATAACTTAGTTAGATTTAGGATTTATCGGCATTTCTAGCCATTGTGCCGTCCGTCTAATTTTCATTTTCCGCACTTTTTAGCTTTAGCTTTTTCTTCTTTATCATTTTCATTCATATAGGTTTTATAAAAACCCCCCTAAAAGTGTTCGTTTTTATTTTCATTAACTTAGGCTCTTAGGAATGTAAAATTTCTCGTTCCTTTTTAGTTTTATTCTCACTTTTTTGGAGGTTTTATAAAAACTTATGAATAAAAATGCAGTCGTTTTAATTTTTCGTCAACTTCATTTTAGCTTTTTAATTTCAAAACTTTTAGTCCCTTTATTTTTTATTTCATCTTTTTATGCATTTCTACCGCATTCTAGCGGTAGAAATGCAGTTGTATTAATTTTTCGAGTACTTTCATTTTGCGTTTATTTGCAAAACTTTTCGCTCCGGTTAATTTTTATTTTCACTTTTTATGCATTTCTACCGCATTCTAGCGGTAGAAATGCAGTCGTTTTAATTTTCTGAGCACTTTGTTTTTCTTATTTTTGCAAGTGTGTGTGCGTGTATGAGTTAGGTTTTACTGCTTTATTTCAACTCTTGTAGAGTGCATGTGTGCGTATGCATTTATTTCCGCCTACTCGTTAAGAGTTAAATGGCACTCTGCTTTCATTTCCCGCAGACTCGTTTGAGTGGGACTTGTCTTCTTACTGCTTTCATTTTCTACCTACTCACTTGAGTAGGAAAACTTTGTGTGGGTGCGTGTGTTTTCGTTTCTGTAGAGTGCGTGTGTGTGTTTTACTTTCAAGTAGAGTGCGTGCGTGTATGAGATAAATTTACTCCCACACACTCATTTGAGCTGGGACTTGCAATTTTATCGCTTTCTCAATTATGTAGAGTGCGTGCGTGTAGGAGATAATTTTACCGCTTTAGTTATCGCTTTCTTCAATTAAGAAGAGTGTGTGCGTGTGTGCATTTATTTCCGCCTACTCATTTGAGTAGGGCTTGCTTTATTTACTTTTCTTTATGGTTTTGAAGTGTGCGTGAAGGCCTGCATCAATTAGCCTTCAATTTATCTAATTGTCCTATTTTTCGTGTTTTCTCTTATAATTGTTCAGTGCTTAATTTAACACTCACGCTTCACCTAAAACCATAAAGCCGTCCCCATACCGATGAGTGGCTAATCTCTTTTAGCCTTCGGCATCGAAGAACATTGGGACATAAAAAATGATTTGAAATAATTAAAAAACTTTATTTTTATTTTAATTTAAGGACTTAAGGTTTACCCCGGGTTAACGACGCATAGTACCACATAATCGATGTGTGGGCTCTATTTCTGTTATCCATACGCGACGCCGAGAGGCTGCACGTATGGACCGATCCCCCTTGGGTAAAGAGAACTGCGTACGCCCCCTCGAAAGAGGAGAAACGTAGTTCTGCCGGATTGGGTTCCCCACCCAATAGCGGGGTTCTTAGCGTAATGCGGGCGTTAAGGGGAATCCTTCGTCGGACTAACGTTCGGTCGAATAGCCTTAGCGCCCAGGTGAGCGATATCCCTAGACCAAGGTGAGCTCATGTTCTTGGAACCTCCACTGCCAAGTGCCTTTTATTAAATTAAAAACAAAGTTCAATAATTGTTAAGAATTATTTTAGTCTTAATCCGATTCGATGCCGAGCGTTAACCCGTCATCGAACTAATTTAGCAAAATTCCGCTTTCTTTCTTTCCGTTTTAATTAAACTAAAAAAAAATCCCACCTTACTGTTAGTAAGATAATAGTGTTCCTGGAAGAGTAGATATAATCAACGCGTCCCCGAGAATAATACGACCTCGGTATTTTCCCGAATACCGAGTACTACTTGCGATAGTTGCACTTGCCTCCTCTCGTTAGAAAACTTGATCTTCTAACCGGCCCGCAAAATCTGACCATTTCGAACCAACCACAGTTGGTCTCTGTTCCGCGGCCATCAAGTTTTTGGCGCCGTTGCCGGGGAAGCACGGTTGTTATATTGAATCCGGGACTCTATTAATTTTACTTTATTTTCAAATAAAAAATTTTATACAAAAAAAAATCCTTCCCCCTTTCGTTTTTTTTAGGGTGCATGACCCGTGGACAACCTTCGAGTTCTGAAAATCTTGAATTCGACCCTGAGATCGACCGCTATCTTGCGCATATCCGATCTCTCCGTCGAATTCCCTTTTTAGACCCCGCAGAATCTATCGGAGAACCCTCTTCTTCTTCTATGGCCGACCCGAATAATGCCCAACCGGCCGAGCGTACTATGTCTTACTACGCTCGGCCCAACTTGGATGATACGGGGTCGAGTATTGTTCGGCCCGCTGTGGCCAACAATAATTTTGAAATTAAGTCAAGTGTGACTCAAATGATCCAAAATGCCGTGCAGTTCGACGGACTGCCGGATGAGGACCCCAATAATCACTTGTCTAATTTTCTTGAAATTTGCGATACTTTTAAAATTAATGGCGACACTAATGACGCCATTCGTTTGCGCCTTTTTCCCTTCTCTCTTAAGTCCAAGGCTAAGGCGTGGTTACTCTCCCTCCCGCGGGGATCCACCACGTCCTGGGCGGAATTGGCTGAGAAATTCCTTACGAAGTATTTTCCGCCAGCGAAAACTGCAAGACTGCGGGCGGACATATCTTCGTTCGTCCAAAACGACTCCGAGTCTCTTTACGAGACTTGGGAACGCTTTAAGGAGTTCCTCCGCCGGTGCCCGCACCACGCTCTGCCAACGTGGTTGCAGGTACAAATTTTTTATAATGGACTGAATAGTCAGACACGTCAAATGATTGACACGGCTGCCGGGGGCACTCTGAACAATAAGACCCCCGAGGCCGCCCAGGCCCTTTTCGAGGAAATGGCGGTGAACGCCTACCAGTGGAATGTCCCGCGGGCGCGCCCTAAGCAGGCGGGCATTTTTTAAGTGGATGCCACTGCTCAGCTAGCCCTCCAAGTGGAAAGGCTAACTAAGCAGGTGGCGGAGATGTCTGTTGCCTCCTCCACTCCGCCTTGTTTTCTCCCCCCCCCCTCCAACGTCTGCATAGTCGACGAATTCGTGGACTACATGGGAAATCCGGTGCGTCCCTCATTTCAAAACAACCCTTATAGTAGCCACTACAATCCGGGTTGGAGGAACCATCCGAATTTCTCCTGGAGCAACCCGAACAACGCGCAGCGTCCCCCTCACCCTCCTTTTACGCCAACGTTTCCTCCTCCCCCTCCTTTTGCGCCAACGTTTCCTCCTCCCCCTCCTATGAAGCCATCCCCGGTGGAGGAAAATTTTAATCGGTATGTCGCGTCCAACGAGTCCAATATCCGGAACATCACCGGATCGCTAAAAAAATTTAGAACTCCAGGTTGGACAGCTGGCGCGACTTATGTCAGAACGCGCCCTGGGGGCACTGCCAGGGAACACGGAGCCCAATCCAAGGGAAATCGCCAACGCTATAACCCTCCGTAGAGGTAAGGAGGTGGTCGATCCAAAACGGATCGATCCTCAGGGTTTCTAATGGGCTTCCCCGAGCGCGGATCAGGGACGTTTTCTGCCCCCCTCTTTTTCCTTTTTTGTACATATACCTCATGTCTTGTTCCTCATGCTTAGCATACAACATTGGGGACAATGTTGGATCTAAGTATGGGGGTGTTTTCGTATTTTCGTACTTTCTTTTTCACTTACAAAAAAAAAACAAACAAAAAAAAAATTTTAAAAAACAAAACTTCAAAAAATATATATATATATATAACACAAAAAAATCAAAAAATTTTAATTAAAATTTTTAGAAGTTTCATTTTTGAAACTTTGACTTATTTTTAACTCGGTCTGCGAGATCCGGCTCATCGAGCCATCCACATAACGAGTCATCTCGCGGCTACCTAGTTTATATTTTTGTAAATATTCTTGTCAATATTTTTGTAAATATTTTTTGTAAATACTTTTTGTAAATATTCTTTCTCTTTCCCCTCTCCCTTTTTCCCTCTCATCCTTGTAAATATTTTTTATTTTTTCCCAAATTTTTGTAAATAGAATGAAAATTTCATAAAAAATACAAAAAAATTCACAAAATTTAAAAATACAAAAAAAATTCACAAAACTTAAAAATCCAAAAAATTTTCATTTTCGCATTTTTTCTTTCTTTTTAGTATGTATATATTAAAGATATAAATACAAAAATACAAAAAAAGAGCATAACTTCAAAAAAACAACAAAAAAATTTTTATGTAAGTTTTGAAACAAATAAATCAAACATTTCATTCTTAAGTTTCTTTTTATCCAAAACTTTCGTTTTGAGTTTATTTATATGCGAATTTGATCAATTCTTTGTTCACTATTCGTTTGTTAATTATAGATTGAAAAATCTAAATAGCCGGGGTTAAGTTTTAAAGAATTTATTATACCTTGTTAAAAATAGGGGACTCGCTTTAGGCACTACTTCTAATTTTTCATAGATAGGAGCATGTGTACCATGTTAGAAAATAACGACTATAGAATTCAATTATGCTTGCTTTTAGCTTTCTGAAAAATTGGAACGTAGAATTTATAAAGGTTGCTCTCAATTATTTTTCAATTAAAAATCTAGTTCTCTTTTCTCCCCTTACTTATCGTAACCTACTTGGTATGATAAAAATATTTCTCCAAAAAGAAAAAGATCTTATGTCAATGGGAATAAGATTTCATTCCGTAAACATAGGCACCCAATAAATTAAAAGATTATACGTTACGGAGTAAGAGGATAAAATTCATTACTCCAACACATATACATTGGGTTATTTATGAAGAAGAAAAAATTTTATGTTAAAGAAAATAAGATTTCGTTTTCCTTTAACATCCAAATCAAAAAAAATGGAGGTTCGAAAAAAAATAACCTCGCCTCAAAATCCAAGCATCTTCATAAACCAACATCAACCCCCCTTAGCCAATTTCATGACTCTAGAATTAATTCAAAAATCTTTTTGAGAGCATAATTCGTAAATTGCATTATTTCCGATAACACTCCTATAAGCTAAAGTTCGTATAACTCCAAACTATTTTCTGTTAATCTAACCAATACAATTATTGCTTTCTATTTGATTACATCAAGAAGTCTTTTGGCCAAAACTTTTGCCCTGTTTAAATCATCTAAATAATTTTAGGACTTAACTCTTATACCCCGTATATTTTTATTTGATCTCTCTTATAATTCATTTAGCGGTAGCAGAACTTAGGGTTTTTTATTATTCCTTATAAGTTCACCTCAAACTTGTGCTCTGGAATAGCAAAAGCTTAAGTATGGGGGTGTTTGATGAGTTGTAAATATACCTATATTTTAGTATTTTATTTAAGTCAATTTTGTTTATTTTTTGTCTTTTTTATTAGTTTTATTCAATAAATTGCTTATTTTTGTAAATATTATTTCTAACTTAGCTTTATTTTTATTCCAGAAAAATTCCAGAAAAATTCCAGAAAAAGTCAAAATGTTGACTGACACGCCCGTGTCACATGACCGACACGCCCGTGTCACGCCCTCGACGATCGCCGACCACAGTTTCCAGCTCGACGATCGGCGATGATCAAACCAAGCTCGACACGCCCCAAGACACGCCCGTATCAAGGTGTGACACGGGCATGACTTAGCCACCTGGCCCGACGTGACGCGCGCGACTTTGCGGCCGGACCACGCCCAGATCGACCTCCCCGACACGCCCCAGTCACGCCCGTGACTGACACATGTCACGCCCGTGACCTAGGGCGTGACCGCCACGTTTTCAGCCGAAGTCAACATTCTAGTCAAGTTGTAACACCCCTATCCGTCACATGGCATATAGCAGTAGGTCCGGCCGGGGCCCGACGCCATATACCGCAGACAGACCGTGGAGTTACGCATCGCATTATCATACTCACAATTTGAAAGACAACGTCCTACGCAACACCTAGCGGAAGCATTTTAGGTTATTAAAAAGAACCCAACAATAAGCATGAATGTCCACTAATGATAAAACCCATAGGAATGAAACGACTAAAAATACACAAAACAGTCCTCGGCCTTAAGGCCTTACAAACATTGTTCTCTTAACCAAATAGTGTCTTTCATACATCGGCGCGCAGGCCGGCCAAACATGAATATGAAAAACAAAACTAAATCTTCAGCCTTCATGGGCTAGCGCTGCAACTTGGGCTTTAGCCTGCTATTTGCCGCTCGGCTCCGCAGCAGCACCTGTAAGAAGCAATCCACCGAAGAGGTGGCAATTTACACGAGTAACCGGTCAGCAATGCTGACCAAATTATAACGACCCCGCCCCGCAATTGCGGGACGGCGGTGCTCCTTCCCTGCATAACAACTAACATAGCAATATATAAATCTATATAACTATTCGCCACAAGTGTCGGCACGCACGGCCGTACACCCCGTGCTCTCAGGGCACTAATTGGTGAATCCGGTCCGGACCCGGTCCGTTCCCGCGATTCCACCGTCGTCTCGTGGACGACAATTCTCGTGAGCAAATAGCCCTTTCAGCCGAAGCCTAGGCCCGTTTCCAGCCCCCCGGGAAGTCCCATGTACTTTAGGTCGCTTCTACCGAGACCACTTGGAATGGGTAGAGTTCCACCCGCCCGTTGCTCACTTCACCACGGCCATTTAGCCATCGGTGCGGGCCAAGTTTCTCCTCATTCCCACAATCGATCAAAACACGCACATAACCCCGTTATGTACCGATTTGCCCTCCAAGGCAACATCGTGGCGGCAATGCGATTCCGCCCAAGCTTTCCGGGTGCGCCTCGAGGTTAATCCCCAAGGATCCCTGTATGCAATCTACCGCGTAGAAATTTCGGAAAACTGAAATCATCGGTGCGGAGTCTTCTCCGACCATGCAATGCAACATCACCGATTCGGGCTAAACCCGAATGGGCTTCACACACAATGCCTACGCCCGTACTTCGATTCCGGGCTCTAACAACGGGGACTTTACATATCTACCCGAAGGGATTCCGCTCCTCAACGCTTACTCGCGAGAGGGGGATTTCCCCATGCAAAGGAAGAAGGGCGACTACACATGCCCTATGAAGAGGATCGTTACCCTCGCAGATTTTCGCGCGCCCGTCATGAAGAAGTAGACGGTTGAAAAGCTTCGCCTCGCTCTTGCCGTCGAGGATCCGGTCTCGGATCGAGATTCGGTGCTCCGGTGCTCCGCCGGCGGCCGGATCTCCTCTTCTCCTTCCTTGCTCTCCCTTCTCTCTAAACTTTTAGAAAGAGAGTCTAGGGTTTGAAATGAGGGTTTAGAACCCTTCAACCCTAAATTAAATGTTTGGGCGGACCATCCTAGGCCGTTAGATGAGATTTGATGGAAAATCGGACGGCCACGGAGTCATTTTACGGATCCTGCACCCGTCCGCACGACCAGTGGCGCACGGTCAGTGGTCGTGCGCCCTATGTCAGTGATCGTGCGTTTTCGTTAAACAGGGATTTGGCATTATATTTTCTTTATGCACGACCAGTGGCGCACGGTCAGTGGTCGTGCGCCCTGTGGTCAGTGATCGTGCGCTAAGGGAAAAACTGCACAGTTCAACGCCCTTCCGCCGACGGTTACTCTACCGCGAGGCGTTAACTCCCACCGACTCCAGGACTGAACATGGGGTGTTACAACTCTCCCCCCCTTAAAAGAATTTCGTCCCGAAATTACGAATAGCAAGTAAACAACTAAAACTTAAACGATACCTGAGTTGAAGAGTTCGGGGTACTCCTCGAGCATGGTTTGCTCTCGTTCCCACGATAGCTCCTCACGACCGCAATTGTCCCAACGGACTTTCACCATCCTGATTTCTTTGTTCCGAAGCCGCTTGACCTCGAAATCTTCGATAGAAATGGGCTTGACCTTGGTCGTCAACCCTTCCTCAACCGGTACTTGATCAACCGCTAACACTTGCGACGGCTCTTGCACCGCCTTCCGCAATACTGAGATGTGGAATACGTCATGCAAACAACTCAGTTCCACAGATAATCTCAACCGGTAGGCCGCTTCTCCGATCCGTTCTAGAATCTCGAATGGCCCAAGGTATCTCGGACTCAACTTTTTCAAGCGTCGAACCCGTGACACCCCCTTGAACGGTTTGATCTTCAGGTATACCCATTCGCCAACATTGAACTCCACGTTCCTATGTTTGGCATTAAAATACTTAGCCTGCCTGTCCTGAGCTATAAGCAAGCGCTCTCGTATCGTTCGCACCAAAGAAGTCGCATCTTCGATCTCCTGACGATTGTAAAGTTTCGACTCACCCGTCTCCAACCATGACAACGGCGTGCGACACTTTCTCCCATAAAGAGCTTCGAACGGTGCCATCTGGATACTTGCTTGGTAACTGTTATTGTACGCAAACTCGACCAAGTATAAGTGATCCTCCCACCGTTTTCCGAAGTCCAACGCACACATGCGAAGCATGTCTTCCAATGTCCTGTTGACTCGCTCGGTCTGGCCATCCGTCTGCGGATGAAACGCCGTGCTAAACTTCAGTTTCGAGCCCAACATCTGATGTACTAGCCTCCAGTCATTGGACGTGAAGCGTCCATCGCGATCACTCACAATGCTGCGGGGCACTCCGTGCATTCGCACAATATTATCCACGTAGAGTTTTGCTAACTTCTCCACCGGATCATCCTTCCTCATCGGAATGAAACGCGACACTTTTGTCAATCTGTCCACGATCACCCAGATGGCGTCGTTTCCCTTCTGCGATCTTGGCAATCCATGCACAAAATCCATAGATATGTCGTCGAATTTCCACTCCGGAATGGGTAAGGACTTCAAGAAACCTCCCGGCTTTTGACATTCCGCCTTCACTAGGGCGCAGGTTTGACACCTCGCCACATAAAGCGCTACATCTTTCTTCAGTCCTGGCCACCAGAATAGTTTCTTCACGTCTTTGTACATTTTTGTACTCCCCGGGTGGATTGAGTACTTGGTATGGTGAGCCTCGTACAACAATTCCTCCCGTAGATTACCTACGTTGGGGACGCACAAACGATCGTCCTTTCTGAGCAATCCGTCCTCCAACATAAATTGGTAATTTGACCCATCCAAAACACCATCCATGAGTTGCTTCATAACATCATCCACAGCTAAAGCCTGCCGAATCCTATCAGCCAGGTCATACTGCACCTCTGTCCAACTCAAACGCGCTTCGGCGCCCGTTTGTCTATCTACACAGAAGATCTCCAAATCCTCTAACTCTTGAATCAATCGTGCATCATGCACCAACAGCCAACTAGCACGTGCGGGAGTTCTGCGACTCAACGCATCTGCCACCGCATTGCCCTTCCCCGGCACATAATGAATTTTGAAGGTGTAGTCCCCCAGGAACTCCATCCACCTCCTTTGCCGCATATTCAAGTCCTTCTGATCCAGCAAGTACTTCAAGCTCTTGTGGTCGGTGTAGATATCAACTTTCACACCGTAAAGGTAGTGTCTCCACAGCTTCAGTGCATGTATCACGGCCGCTAACTCCAAGTCATGGACCGGATAATTCCTCTCGTGTACCTTCAGCTGCCGCGAGCCGTAGGCAATCACACTCCCACGCTGTAGTAGTACATATCCCAAGCCACTCCCCGAAGCATCACTGTAGATTTCGAATCCCTCGGTCCCACTCGGCGAACATAAGATTGGCGCCGTGGTCAACCGACCCTTTAACTCCTCAAAAGCTTGTGCGCACTCCGGCGACCACACAAACCTTTGATCCTTTCTTGTCAACGATGTGAGAGGTAACGCTATCCGCGAGAAGTTCTCTACGAAGCGCCTGTAGTAGCCGGCAAGTCCTAGGAAACTTCGGACTTCCGCTACCGAGGAAAGAACAGGCCACTCCCGTATCGCCACTATCTTCGCCGGATCTACCGCAATCCCTGCTCCACTAATGATGTGGCCAAGGAAAGCCACCGAGGATAACCAGAACTCGCATTTGGAGAACTTAGCATAGAGCTGGTTCCTCCTCAGTGTCTCCAACACCATGTGCAGATGTTTGTAGTGATCATCTTCGCTCTGAGAGTATACCAGGATGTCGTCGATAAACACGATCACAAACTGATCCAAGTACTCTCTGAATGTTCTGTTCATCAGATCCATAAATACGGACGGCGCATTCGTCAGTCCAAACGGCATAACCGTGAACTCGTAATGCCCATAACGCGTGCTGAACGCCGTTTTAGGGATATCACTCTCCTTGATCTTCAACTGGTAGTACCCAGACTTCAGATCCAACTTCGAATAAACTGTAGACCCTACTAGCTGGTCAAACAGATCGTCGATCCTCGGAATCGGGTATTTGTTCTTCTCGGTGAGCTTGTTCAACTCTCGGTAGTCGATACACAGCCTCAGACTTCCATCCTTCTTCTTGACGAAGAGGACCGGTGCACTCCAAGGTGACGAGCTTGGACGCACGTACCCCTGATCCAACAGTTCTTGCAATTGGACCTTCAGCTCTGCCATCTCCTTCGGCGCTAGCCGATAAGGTGAGCGGGACACAGGTTTGGCACCTGGCACCAGCTCTATTGTGAAATCAATCTCTCTTTGGGGTGGAGCCCCAGGGAGATCATCGGGAAACACGTCAGGATACTCCGAAACCACTGGGATACTATCCAGACTCGTCTTAGGCTTTGCGGCCTCCACTAACGCGAAAAACAGCTCTGCTCCAGCACGAACCGCCTTGACCACCTGAAGAGCAGACATCAGTGTCTTGCTCGCCCCTTTAATGCCCTCGAACGTAGTCTCGCGACTAGTATTTGCCCCCAGTTTAACTTCCTTCCGACTGCAGTCAATATAGGCTCGCTGCTCCGAGAGCCAATCCATCCCAAGGATCACGTCAAACTCCACTAGCGGAAGTAACGACGCCTGCAGATCGAATTCCTGATCCCCAATCTGAATCTTCACGAGGCATACTCTATCTACGCGCATAGAGCATCCATTGGGGAGTAGCACATCCAGTTTGTCCTTAGCCATCGAAGAAGGGACTCCGATGCGCGATACGAATTCTTCGGACATAAAGGAGTGCGACGCTCCCGAGGCACCAGAAGAGGGGGCTTGACTTG
The DNA here is from genome assembly GCA_039513925.1 of Platanthera zijinensis. Lineage (NCBI taxonomy): Eukaryota > Viridiplantae > Streptophyta > Magnoliopsida > Asparagales > Orchidaceae > Platanthera > Platanthera zijinensis. The sequence goes on along the minus strand of CM077085.1, from coordinate 125,447,357 downwards.
ACGTCTTGGCCCTCTTATTCCACCTCTGAAACTTTGACTTCGTAGCGTTCGGCACCTTGAACTCGGGCTTCTGCACACCCAGCTCTTTCTTTCCAGAGATTCTTGCCAACTCTCGCTCCAACGATCGAGCCGAGCCGACCAAGGTTAGAAATCCTTGCGTCAACGGCCCTGATAGAAGTACCTTGAGATCATCTCGCAGTCCTTCATAGAAACGGTTCGTCTTCCGTTCCTCATCGCCAAAAGTAGGAGCTGCATAACGACCCAGCCTTGTGAACTCATGCAGATAATCATCCACATTTTGACTCCCTTGTTGCAGTCTGAGGAATTGATTTTCCAGTTCTATCTTCTCGGTCGACGGTAGGTACCGCGCCATGAACATTCTCGAGAATTCTTCAATAGAAACCTCTTCCAACTGTCTTTCGACTAGATGGTGTTGCTCCACACCGTCCCACCACAGCCTTGCCTCGCCATCCAATAAGAAAGTGGCTATGGCGGTTTTCTGATCCGCTTCGGTTCTGGTTGTCGAAAGGATCCGCTTAACGCGTGATAGCCAATCCTCCGCTTGCGATGGGGTTCCACCCCCCGAGAATATTGGCGGATTGAAGCTCATCACGTGCTTCAGCTGACAATCCGTCGTACGCCTTGGTGGTCTAGGCTCCTCAGCCACCACAGGCACTGTCGCTCTCGCAGGTTCTTGCTCAATCTCCGGTGCTGGACGTTGTACCTACCCTGCAGGTTGGGCATTTAGTGCGGCAAGCACCGCCTCGGTAACCAGCCGAATAGTTTCAGCAGATGGAGGTGTTGCAGGCGCCTCGCTTGGTGCCCTACTCTCCGCTGAACGTGTACGGGCTGACTGCCCTGCCCCACTCCTAGTCACCTAGATAAACAAAACCGACAAATAAGCGACAAGCACATTGCTAAAAAGCAATCATTTGAACATTTAACTTGTTCAAAACTGTGTATTTTCATTCCTAAGTGGACATTCATGGGTTCTTTTTCATGTTATAACGATGACGCACGTGATAGTGCTCACCACCCCTTAAAAGAATTCGTCCGCGAATTCTAATAAGCAAGACCGAAACCGTTAGTCTGATACCAATTTGTAACACCCCTATCCGTCACATGGCATATAGCAGTAGGTCCGGCCGGGGCCCGACGCCATATACCGCAGACAGACCGTGGAGTTACGCATCGCATTATCATACTCACAATTTGAAAGACAACGTCCTACGCAACACCTAGCGGAAGCATTTTAGGTTATTAAAAAGAACCCAACAATAAGCATGAATGTCCACTAATGATAAAACCCATAGGAATGAAACGACTAAAAATACACAAAACAGTCCTCGGCCTTAAGGCCTTACAAACATTGTTCTCTTAACCAAATAGTGTCTTTCATACATCGGCGCGCAGGCCGGCCAAACATGAATATGAAAAACAAAACTAAATCTTCAGCCTTCATGGGCTAGCGCTGCAACTTGGGCTTTAGCCTGCTATTTGCCGCTCGGCTCCGCAGCAGCACCTGTAAGAAGCAATCCACCGAAGAGGTGGCAATTTACACGAGTAACCGGTCAGCAATGCTGACCAAATTATAACGACCCCGCCCCGCAATTGCGGGACGGCGGTGCTCCTTCCCTGCATAACAACTAACATAGCAATATATAAATCTATATAACTATTCGCCACAAGTGTCGGCACGCACGGCCGTACACCCCGTGCTCTCAGGGCACTAATTGGTGAATCCGGTCCGGACCCGGTCCGTTCCCGCGATTCCACCGTCGTCTCGTGGACGACAATTCTCGTGAGCAAATAGCCCTTTCAGCCGAAGCCTAGGCCCGTTTCCAGCCCCCCGGGAAGTCCCATGTACTTTAGGTCGCTTCTACCGAGACCACTTGGAATGGGTAGAGTTCCACCCGCCCGTTGCTCACTTCACCACGGCCATTTAGCCATCGGTGCGGGCCAAGTTTCTCCTCATTCCCACAATCGATCAAAACACGCACATAACCCCGTTATGTACCGATTTGCCCTCCAAGGCAACATCGTGGCGGCAATGCGATTCCGCCCAAGCTTTCCGGGTGCGCCTCGAGGTTAATCCCCAAGGATCCCTGTATGCAATCTACCGCGTAGAAATTTCGGAAAACTGAAATCATCGGTGCGGAGTCTTCTCCGACCATGCAATGCAACATCACTGATTCGGGCTAAACCCGAATGGGCTTCACACACAATGCCTACGCCCGTACTTCGATTCCGGGCTCTAACAACGGGGACTTTACATATCTACCCGAAGGGATTCCGCTCCTCAACGCTTACTCGCGAGAGGGGGATTTCCCCATGCAAAGGAAGAAGGGCGACTACACATGCCCTATGAAGAGGATCGTTACCCTCGCAGATTTTCGCGCGCCCGTCATGAAGAAGTAGACGGTTGAAAAGCTTCGCCTCGCTCTTGCCGTCGAGGATCCGGTCTCGGATCGAGATTCGGTGCTCCGGTGCTCCGCCGGCGGCCGGATCTCCTCTTCTCCTTCCTTGCTCTCCCTTCTCTCTAAACTTTTAGAAAGAGAGTCTAGGGTTTGAAATGAGGGTTTAGAACCCTTCAACCCTAAATTAAATGTTTGGGCGGACCATCCTAGGCCGTTAGATGAGATTTGATGGAAAATCGGACGGCCACGGAGTCATTTTACGGATCCTGCACCCGTCCGCACGACCAGTGGCGCACGGTCAGTGGTCGTGCGCCCTATGTCAGTGATCGTGCGTTTTCGTTAAACAGGGATTTGGCATTATATTTTCTTTATGCACGACCAGTGGCGCACGGTCAGTGGTCGTGCGCCCTGTGGTCAGTGATCGTGCGCTAAGGGAAAAACTGCACAGTTCAACGCCCTTCCGCCGACGGTTACTCTACCGCGAGGCGTTAACTCCCACCGACTCCAGGACTGAACATGGGGTGTTACAACAGATCAATTGGTGATGAAGGTTGAAAGAACTCCATAGTTAAGCGTGCTCGGGCTGGAGTAGTACTGGGATGGGTGACCTCCTGGGAAGTCCCCGTAGTGCGGGCTTGACTATCGAGTTTGACTCATCTAAGGGGGGCTACGGCCACCAACAACCCGCCTGTGGAGGGAGAGGGGTTGGGGTGCATGGTCTGCAGACCTGGTTAGGCTGAACCCTTTCGAGCGTGGTGCTGGGGGTGCCGGCGGCCGTCCTTGCGAGCATGGTGCTGGGGAGGCCGTTACAAAAAGTGCACTTTTTATTGTAACGACCCTAGCCGATCCAACGTGGCAGTGCCACGGCTCCGCTCTAGGCGTCGCTACCGGGCTGCAGCCCAAGCACCCCAACCCCTCTCCCTCCACAGGCGGGTTGTTGGTGGCCACAGCCTCCCTTTGATGAGCGAACTCGACAGTTAAGTTGGGCCGTACGGAGACTTCCCAGGAGGTCACCCATCCCAGTACTACTCTCGCCCAAGCACGCTTAACTATGGAGTTCTTTCAACCTTCATCACCAATTGAGCTGCAGCTCAATTGGTGATGAAGGTTGAAAGAACTCCATAGTTAAGCGTGCTTGGGCGAGAGTAGTACTGGGATGGGTGACCTCCTGGGAAGTCTCCGTACGGCCCAACTTAACTGTCGAGTTCGCTCATCAAAGGGAGGCTGTGGCCACCAACAACCCGCCTGTGGAGGGAGAGGGGTTGGGGTGCTTGGGCTGCAGCCCGGTAGCGACGCCTAGAGCGGAGCCGTGGCACTGCCACGTTGGATCGGCTAGGGTCGTTACACAAGTCACCTGATTAGCTCATGAATAGTGTCGACACGCCCCCCCTGTCACGCCCGAGTCACGGGCGTGACCCACCCGAAATTTTGCCTATAAATAAGAGCTTCCAGGAAGCTTATTTTGTCCACCTTTTTTGACCACTTTGCTTAGCGGAGGTGCTGCCCAATTGGATTCCATACTTATGTAAGGAGAATTTCTCCCCCCCCCCTCTCTCTCTTAGTTTGTATTAGGGTTTTTACTTTAATAAAATTTGATTTTTTTTCTCTCTTAATTAGTATGAATAATCCATTTGAATGCGCCTACTTAAGCAATTTTTCGTTCATCATTTTGTATTTCTTTTATGTTTTCATCTTTTTAGCTTTCATAACTTAGTTAGATTTAGGATTTATCGGCATTTCTAGCCGTTGTGCCGTCCATCTAGTTTTCATTTTCCGCACTTTTTAGCTTTAGCTTTTTCTTCTTTATCATTTTCATTCATATAGGTTTTATAAAAACCCCCCTAAAAGTGTTCGTTTTTATTTTCTTTAACTTAGGCTCTTAGGAATGTAAAATTTCTCGTTCCTTTTTAGTTTTATTCTCACTTTTTTGGAGGTTTTATAAAAACTTATGAATAAAAATGTGTTGGTACCCTAGTTTTGATTTGAGTTTAGTCCTCTCCTTTGTTCCCCTTGACCCAAGAAATATCTATGGTCAATGGTTAGGAGTCTAGCTGTAGAGTCCTTACTTTTCCAGATTGTGAATTTGGTTAAGTAGTTTTTTCGTTCGACTATAGTCGAACGCCGCTCGACTATCGTCTATCGGCTGATCGACGATCGTCTATCAGTTGGTCGACGCTCTGTCTGCGTTGGTAGTTCGACTATCTGTTGATAGGTCGACTATCTGTTCTGCGCTGGTAGTTCGACTATCTGTTGATAGGTCGACTATCTGTTCTGCGCTGGTAGTTCGACTATCTGTTGATAGGTCGACTATCTGTTCTGCGCTGGTACTTCGACTATCTGTTGATAGGTCGACTATCTGTTCTGCGCTGGTAGTTCGACTATCTGTTGATAGGTCGACTATCTGTTCTGCGCTGATAGTTCGACTATCTGTTGATAGGTCGACTATCTGTCGTCTTTGATAGTTTGACTATCTGTCCTGATAGTTCAACTATCTGATAGTTCGACTATCTGCTGATAGATCGACTATCTGGTTTTGTTTGATAGTTCGACTATCTGTTGATAGATCGACTATCTGTTTTCTGAGGTAGGTCGACTATCTGCTTGATAGTTCGACTATCTCTGTGCGCTTGATAGTTCGACTATCTGTCCCAGATAGATCGACTATCTGATAGTTCGACTATCTGCTCTGATAGTTCGACTATCTGCCGGGGTAGTTCGACTATCTTCTTCGATAGGTCGACTATCTGGATCGTTCGACTATCTGCCCGATAGTTCGACGATCTCCGTGCGTCGTTCGACGATCTTCGAGGGTCGTTCGACGCTTTCTGTCTGCCTTTGTATTTTGTATTTATTTATTATATTTAATTAATTAATACATTTTCTGGCACATTATTTTAAGCTGTATGATAAAATAACCAGGCAATATTTGCTCTATTCTTTTTGCCTGAGTCAAATCTTTTTAAGATAAAGTTATTTGTCTTATTAGCTGTCATTATAAACTACTTTATCTATTGTCAGCCCTTTATAGCCGTTAGATTAGAAAGTCTTCTTTTTGCTATAAAGAGATTATTTCTGATGTGACTTTATTTAGTCCTTCTGTTATCTGATTTAAGCCTGCAGCTTCTTAGAAAGAGGTTTATTCCTTTTATAGAATGTTTTGCTGCAGAGATATTTCTGTCTTCTTGATATTTACAGCCCAGGTCTCAAGGCTCAGAAGAAGACAAATAATTCAAATGGAAGAGAGCCGTTGCTTGCTGATGATTATAAAAAGGACCCTTTGAAGAAGGATTCGAGCTAGCTAATAGCTAACCAGTTGTTCATTCAAGCTCTCAAGCCTTCATCAAGAAAAAGTTTTCCGCTCTCAGCAATTTCCATCTAACTGAGAAGTGTTAAGATCTTCATCTCTTCTTCACCTGAGTTCTCCTGCTTTCAGGAAGTTCAACTCAGAGTTCCTTTGAAGAAGAAGAAGAAGAAGATAGCTGCTTGAAGATCTTTTGATTTTATTATTTATTTTCTTCCTGTAGCTTTTCCTTCAGAACTTTCTGAAGAGTCTTCTGCACTGAAGCAAGACTTCACCTGGACATCTTTGAGCCAGGGGGAGCCTTGATTCTTTAGAGCATTCTAGCTCAGTGCAAGCTTTTGTGCTTCTCTAATCTATTGTAAAATAGAGAAGACATCTCAACCTTCTTCCCCCTCCTGTACAGGGTTATTACTCCCTTCAAAAGTATCCCTTGGTGGCAGGGCACCTGATCAAAAACCTGTGCTTGGTTTTTAGACACCTGATCAAAAGTCTAAAGGGTTTCTGGATCTACCTGAAGCAGATCCTGTTGGTGGCAGGGCACCTGATCAAAAACCTGAGTGGATTCCTACCGTGTGGGTAGAAGAGTGGACGTACCTAAGTTGTTTGGGGAACCACTATAAATTTCCTTGTGTCGTCTGGATTCCATTGTTTAATTCCTGCATTGTGGCTGTGATTAGATATAACTAGGTTGCTAGTTGCTGATTAGGTTTTCCAAGCTTTAACTGTAATTACAGTTAGCTTGTGTTTGTACACATCACTTGTGTTAGGCTTTAAGGTTAAATCAATATCTATAATCTTTTCATTCCGCACTTCACTCCAAGGGAGTTGGGTAGACTATTAAGTTTTGTCTGTGTAAAATTTGATAACTCTATTCACCCCCCCCCCCCCCTCTAGAGTAGTATCTATCCCTTCACTTTCAATTGGTATCAGAGGGAGGTTGGCTGACTGTATAGGCTAACACCTAAGTCACAAGATCCTGATAGATACCAAGAGCTTATAGATATTCACTATCATGGCCCAGTCCAAGGATTATTCTAGTACCAGACCTCCAGCATGCAACTTAGCAAAGTTTGGCATCTGGAAGGCAAGGATTAAATTATATATGAACTCTATTGATGAAAGCATCTTTGCTTCTATTTTGTCAGGTCCCCCAAGAGCACCTGCTGCTGCTTCAGCCTCATCATCTGATATGAGTGCAGTGCCTCCTCCAGATTACAATGATGAATACAAGAAGGCCAAAATTGCAGATGCCAAGGCAATGAACATACTGGCTCAGACAATGTCTGATGAGGTGTTTCAGAAGGTGGCTGACTGCTCCTCAGCAAAGGCCATGTGGGACACACTGAACCAGATTGTAGCTGGTTCAGCTGATGAAAGGAACGACAGAAGGTCCAACCTGATCTCACAGTATGAGAACTTCAAGAAAACTGATGCTGAATCAGTTGAAGCTATGTACACCAGGCTAAGCTCAATCATCAATGAGCTGAGGACCCTGGATAAGGACATATCATTGACAGAGGTCAATGATAAGATTCTTATGTGCTTCCCTAGCACATGGGATCTAAGAATCTGGCCCATCAAGGAAGCCAGAAGTACTAATGAGATCTCAACTGAAGCTCTCCTCGGCAAGCTCAAGTCTTTTGAGCAAGTGCTGAAGACCAGAGAAGCAGAAGCTGAAGCCAAGACCCCCACTCCAACAAGAAAAGAGCAATCTCTAGCTCTTAAGGCTGCAGATGTTCCTGAAGGCAGCCAATCTAATGAGGAACTTATGGCATTGTTTGCCAAAAGATTTCTCAAGATGGGAAGAAAGGAGTTCAGAAAGAAGTCTTCACGCTATGAAGACAAACCAAGGTATGATCGCTCTCCTGCTAAAGAAATTATTTGTTATGGTTGAAGGAAGCCTGGACACATTTTGCCAGAGTGTCCAGAGGAGAAGAACAAAGAAAAGAGAAAAGAAAAAGAACAACACAGGAAGCACTCCAAGCCATCCTCCTACAAAAACAAGAAGAAGGAGAGAGGTTTCATTGCTGAAACCTGGAGTGATTCTGATGAAGAATCCTCCTCATCAAGCTCCAGTGAAGATGAGGAAGAGAAGAAGGCAAAAGAAGTTTGCCTAATGGCAATAGATGCCTGCAGCAACCACTCTGCTGTAGAGAGTTCTGATTCTGATGAAGAGATGCCTACAGAAGATGAGGTACTCTCTTCTTATGATTTTACTTCAGAAGAATTTAAATTAGAATTTAAATCGTTATGTTTAGATTTAATTAGTTCAGAAAAGGAAATAAAAGAACTTAGAAATAGGTTAGCTGACTCAGAATCAATAGCCTCTGAAAACATTAGGTTAAAGGAAGATCTCACTACTTGTAGTGAAGAAATTAAATTTCTTAAAATAGAGTTAGCTAAGTCTAAGAGATTAGAAGAATCCCTTAATGGTAGAAGCCTTAAGCTGTTAGAAATTACCAGCATGACTAACACTAGGTCAGGTAATGATAAACTAGGCCTAGGAGCTTCTCCCAGTGAACCCCCAGTACTTCTTAAAAATAATCTTTCAACTCCAGTGAACTTCATTTCAGCTAGTGGAAAGAAGAACACTGAGCAAGTAAATCTGGTAAATAAAACCTTAAATAAAGCTAAGAGACAAAAGAGAAAGAAGTTTTTCAAAGAAATGCAAAGAGCGTCGAACGCCGCTCGACGATCGGAGGCTCCATGGTCGAACGAAGCTCGATGATCTGAGCGCCCATCGTCGAACGTCGATCGACGATTTCAATATGATTTTCAAAATCAAAATCAATTCCATAGAAACCTAAATGAGAATAGAAACCCTAGGTTTGTTGACCCATCATCTACATGGAGAATCCCACCTAGGAGATCTCACCCACTAGGTTATCACCCTCAGCCTGCATTCTCATATATTTCCAGTTTTTCTTATGTGAAAAACAAGGGACCCAAGGTTACCTGGGTCCACTCTGTCTAAATAATTGTCTTGCAGGTGAAGGCCTATCCAATTACTCAAAATAAGTGGTATTTGGATAGTGGATGCTCTAAGCATATGACAGGAAATAAAGATCTACTGTCAAAGTTCAAAGCTAAGCTTGGCCCAAAGGTTATCTTTGGAGACTCCAGCTGTGGTCAGATAGAAGGCTATGGCAAGATCACAATTGGAGCAGTTACTTTCAAGAGAGTTGCTTATGTCAATGGACTGAAGCATAATCTGATTTCAGTTAGCCAGCTATGTGATGCTGGCTATCAGGTTTCATTTTCTAATTTCTCTTGCAATATTACTTTAAATAATAATGTTGTTTTAGTAGGTATTAGAATAGGTAACATTTATTTAGTAGATTTTAATTCATCTCATTCTGAAATCTGCCTGTTTAATGAAGTAACCCTTAATAATAATTCCCTATGGCATAAAAGGCTTAGTCATGTAAACCTTAAAAATATATCTAGGTTATCTAAGCACAACCTTGTTAGAGATTTACCTTCTTGCCCCTACAAGAAGGAGAGCCTATGCAAGGCTTGTCAGCTAGGCAAGCAAACCAAGAATTCATTTAAATCTGTAAATAAAAGTGATTCTCCTAGAATCCTGTATTTATTACATTTGGACCTTTTTGGCCCAATAAATGTACAGAGTTTAGGAGGGAAGTATTACACTTTAGTAATTGTAGATGACTTCTCTAGGTTCAGTTGGGTTTTCTTTTTGAGAACTAAGTCTGATAACTTCAAAGCCCTTACAGACTTTCTACTTTGTGTGTAGACTGAGTACTCTACTCATGTGGCCTTGATCAGAAGTGATCATGGTACTGAGTTTGACTCTCTTCTCATGCAAGAATTCTGAGAGAGAGAAGGTATCGAACATAGCTTCTCAGCTCCTAGAACTCCCCAACAAAATGGGGTAGTTGAAAGGAAGAATAGAACACTAATTGAAGCTGCTAGTACATTGTTGGCAGATGCTAACATGCCTCTATCCTATTGGGCAGAAGCTGTTAGTACAGCCAACTATGTCTTGAATAGAAGTTTGATACACAAACTTAAGTGTAAAACTCCTTATGAGTTGCTTAAAGGAAAGAAACCAAAAATTAATTACTTCAGAGTTTTTGGCTGTATTGTTTATATTCATAATAATAATAAAGAATATATTAGAAAGTTTGAAGCAAAAGCTTCAATGGGAATCATGCTTGGATATTCCCAAGTAAGCAAAGCTTATAGGGTGTATAACAAATCAACCTGTAAGATAGAAGAATCTGTGCATGTGACTTTTGATGAGTCTCAGATGTTTTACAAGGAGAAGGAAAACTCTTCTTCCTCCAGTTCTTTGCAGGTACCTGATGCCTCTCAAGAAATTCTTCAACTATCAACTCTTCAGATCACTGAATCAGACAGTGATGAAGACATTGCTGAAGCTGTTGAAGCAGTTGTTGTACCACCAACATTAGATCAAATTCCTCCTGAGGAATTAATCCCAACTGTTGCTGAAGATCACATCCCACCTGCTGATATTGTCACACTTAGAGATCACCCCACATCTCAAGTGATTGGAGACATATCAGCTGGTGTGCAAATAAGACATCAATTAAGACAGGATGTGATGCATGCTTGTTTCCTCTCACAGGTTGAGCCCCTCACCTTTAAAGATGCAGAGCTAGATCCACACTGGATCATTGCAATGCAAGAGGAGCTCAATCAGTTTGAGAGATGTAAAGTTTGGACTTTGGTTCCAAGACCTAAAGGCCAACTGATCATAGGCACCAAGTGGGTGTATAGAAACAAGTTAGATGCAAATGGAATCATAGTAAGGAATAAAGCTAGGCTTGTAGCTCAGGGCTACAGACAGGAGGAAGGTATAGACTATGACCAAACCTTTGCTCCTGTTACAAGGCTAGAAGCAATAAGGATCTTCTTGGCCTATGCAGCCTTCATGAAGTTTAAGGTGTTCCAAATGGATGTCAAAAGTGCATTCCTAAATGGTGAGCTTAAGGAAGAGGTGTTTGTTGAACAACCACCAGGGTTTGTTTCTTCAACTCAGCCTTCTCATGTGTTTAAGTTGCAGAAAGCTCTTTATGGACTAAAGCAAGCTCCTAGGGCCTGGTATGAGACCTTAGCTAGTTTCCTGTTAGAGCACAACTTTACTAGGGGAGTAGTTGATAGAACCCTTTTCGTCAAGCATCACAAGGACACAATCCTGTTAGTTCAGGTGTATGTAGATGATATTATTTTTGGCTCCACTGATCCCAAACTGTGCAAAAAGTTTTCCAACATGATGCATTCCAAGTTTGAGATGAGTAGCATGGGTGTGCTGTCTTACTTTCTTGGTCTCCAAGTTAAGCAAGATGCTGATGGTATCTTCATCTCCCAATCCAAATATGCCAAGGAATTGGTAAAGAAATTTGGGATGGCTGATGCTTCAGTAATGCCTACACCCATGGCTACTAATGTAGTTATTGATTCTGATGATCACGGCAAGCCAGTTGATCAAAAGAATTATAGGGCCATTATTGGTTCCCTATTATATCTAACTGCAAGTAGGCCAGATATAATGTTTGATACATGCCTTTGTGCTAGATTCCAGGTCAACCCCAAGGAATCTCATCTGATTCTTCTAAAGAGAATCATGAGATACCTGAAGGGATGTCCAGATCTAGGACTTTGGTACCCAGCTGAGTCAGAGTTTGAATTAATTGGATATTCTGATTCTGATTATGCTGGCTGCAGAGTTGACAGGAAGAGCACCTCAGGAACTTGCCAGTTCCTGGGAGAGAGATTGGTCTCTTGGTTCTGTAAGAAGCAGGCTTCTGTCTCAACTTCAACTGCAGAGGCTGAATATATAGCAGCTGCCAGTTGTTGTTCACAGATCCTGTGGATTCAAAACCAGCTTGTGGATTATGGTTACTCACACAAGAACACCAAGATCATGTGTGATAGTACCAGTGCTATCTCAATTGCACAAAATCCAGTGCACCACTCTAGAACGAAGCACATTGAGATTAGGCACCATTTCCTGAGAGATTGTGTGGAAAAGAACAAGATCTGTCTTGAGTTCATATCCACTGAGTTTCAGAGAGGTGATATATTCACCAAGCCTTTAGATGAACAGAAGCATCTGTTCTTTTTAGTTCAACTAGGCATGATTAATGGACGGGACTAAGTGTGACTATATCTGCCTATGTTGAAATCTGCTTGAAGATCGTCGAACGATGATCGAAGATCGTCGAACGGATTAAGCCTATCGTCGACCTCTGGTTAATGATAGCTTATCTGTTTGAAGATCGTCGATCGACGTTCGACCATCGTCGAACAGGTTGAGCTCATCGTCGATCTCTGAACGACGACAGCTTGTTGTTTGAGAAGCCAGAAATAGCCGAACGATGGTTCGACTACTCTGCTTCTGAGCCGATCGTCGAACGGCCGTTCGACTATCGGGTCAAGCATCTTTTTAATAGATCGACTATTCCCGGTCTAATATAAAGCCGATAGTCGACCTAGGTTAAAAGATCTTGTGTTTTATCGTCGACGGAGCGTGCCCTTTCGCATTCTGCTTTCCCGCTTGCGATTTCCGGGCGTTTCGTCTTCTTCGTTCTCTGCAGCTTTCTCGAGCTTTCTCCAGCGAATCCATGGCGGTTTCCCCAGCTATTCTAGCCGTCGTGAAGTTTGATGCAGGATTTAGCGTGGATTTCGACGCTTTCAGCAGCTGCGATGCAGGAATAGTAGAAGTTCTACTGCTATGCAGGGATCAGGGTTTAGAAAAGTTAATGTCTGCAAGGATTAAGATCAACATTCCAGAAATCAAAGAATGGGCTTTCACGTCGTCTTCCACAGATGAATCGATGATCGGTACCATCGGCGGAGAAGAGGTAATCCTGACTCCGGCCGTTTTATCTGATGTTTTTGGTTTAGTTAATGGTGACGAGGAGTATGAGCAAGATGCTCAGGAATTCGGAAGAATGCTTGTTGAGCTGGGACATGCTGAGGGCATTCCCACGAAGCTGCTCAAAGTGAATTTTCCTTTCAAAATCAAGTTTCTGGCTGAGTTAGTAGGAAAAGTGCTCCTGGGTAAGCACTCTGCCCACGACAATATAACAAAGCAGCAATTCGCACTCATGTGTGCGATTGTTAATCGAAAAAGGATAGATTGGGCAGCAGTTGTGTTTTATTTAATCAGGAAGAAGACTGGTAAGAAGGAAGTCACCCTAGGAAGGGTCATTGGAATCTTCCTTAAAGAAAAATTCCCCCAGCTGCTAAGTTCAACTGCAACAACAATCAATGCAAGCAAGAAGATGGACCCCAACTTGTTCTCTAAGTGGAAGAGAACGTTTGTGAAACCTGCTCCAGCAACATCTGAGGACACAAGGACTGAATCAGTCGCTCCTCACCATGTTGAAGCTGGCTCAGCTCTTCCTTCCTCCTCCTCTGCTTTGCCGTCTGCCTCAGTTGAAGTACCATCAACTTCAGCTGAAGTACGACCTTCTTCCTCTGCTGCTCCAGAAACAACTACGGTTGTTCCTCTTTCTCCTCCAGCCTCTCCTCTACCTGCTCATCTGGCTAGGATATCTGTTCCTAGCTTTGATTTGTTAGGATCAGAGAGAATTCCTACTCCTCCTGTATCTCCCGTTCATTCCCCAGATCATTCCCCAATTAACTCTCCTGCTCCATCACCAGCTCCATCTCCTGCTCGATCCCCTGTCCACACCATTTCTCATCCCAGCACCACTACCATATCTGCTGCAGCTCCATCCACTTCACATCCTTCATCTATTGAGATCTCTCCTGAGCTTATCTCCCGCATTGTGGAGCTGATTACCCCCTCAATCAAAACCATGATTGAAGAGGCAATCGCTCCCCTTACAGCCTCCATTGATCTCTTATCTACCTCCATCAAATCCCTTTCAAAATCTGCTGAGCCATCTTCCTTAAGGGGCCTGGTTTCAGTATCCACTGAAATCAGGCAGGGGGAGATGTTCCATGAAGATGCCTCAGACCATCCTGCCTCCCCTCCAGCTATAAAAGATACAGTCATGTCTGCCCAGGAAGAATCTGCTCAAGCTGAGATAGAAATAGTTCCAGATGCTGTAATGACTGCCCAGGAAGAAATAGCTCCTGCTGATGAAGAAATAGCTCCAGCCCAGGAAGAATCTGCTCCTGCTGAGAAAGAAAAAGTTCCAGTTTTGTCTGATAAGGAAATAGCAGATGGAATCTTGTTATCTGAGATTGCAGTTAAAGTCTGCTTAGAAGATCTTACCTCTCCTGTGATTGCTAGATTCCTAGAAGGAATCATAACTTCATATCTGAATGAATCATGGGAGATGGTTAAGTATGAAGGTAACTCTTTCATTCGTTTTGTTGATGAGTCGATTAATTTGATAGTTTGTGAATACCTTGAAGGAATGATTATCGCTTATTTAGCAGATATGTACTCATAATTTTACAGATGTTATTAAAGAAGATTTAACTGCTCAGATCATAGCAGTTGTTGTTGAAGCTGACCCAAGTGTTTCTGATACTCAAGTAGATCCTGAATTAGAATCTTTCTTAGATAATAAAGAAGATGAGTCTGAGAAAGATGAAGTCAAAGTTGACTCTCCTGTTCTGAATTTGGAAGAAGTTCAAGCAAGAGCAGCCTGGGATTTAAGAGTACAATCTCTAAAAGAGAAGGAAAAAGATATGCAAGTTGAAAAGTCAACCATCTGGGATGACTCTCCAGGGTTGGACTTAGATTCCCTTCTGGCTCTGGATGCCATGGAAGAGGAAAGGGAAAAATCTGCTCCTAAGCTTAAAGAAAAGGCTGTTTCAGAAGCCTATGATCCTTATGAAAATCCTCCCTCATCTCATTCTGATGATGATGATGATTCTGATGTTTCTGAGAAGTCAAAGAGAAAGAAAGCTGCCTCAAAGAAAAGAAAAGCTGCTCCTCCTCCACCTCCCAGTAAGGATAATGATATTCCCTATTACATTCTGAAGGGCATTGACCCTAAATCCAAAGATTTTCAGCACTGGATGAGGTTTTCAAAGAATCAGCAGAAAGAAAGGAAAAGAACTAAGAGGTATGATAGTCCTGTCTCAAGATGGACTCCCAGAGGTCCTCCTCCTCCTCCAGGTACAGGAGCCTCTGGGAACCTATCAGCAAATCCTGGTGCCTCTTCTGGAAGATCTGCTTATGTTCAGCCCCAGCCAAGACAAGGTTATCAAAGCTCGCAAGGCAAATCATTTTATGGTTCTCAAAGACAAATGAAGAAGACTGTGGTTCAAAGACCAACCTTTTCCCCACCTCCTTCTCCAAAGAAGAGAATCTCATCTCCAACTCCAGTTCAGACTGAGGAAATTGTTTCAAAAGGTAAATAGTTTACTTTGTTCTAAAATTTCTAGCAAGAACCCTTTTGCTAAGTTTGCTTCAAATGTCTTATCTAGTTATTCAAGATAAAATAGTTGATGCTGCTTCTCCTGAGCCTGTGTATGAAAATCCTGAGCTCGATCCTAACTTTAGGATGGCTCGCTTTCAAGAACTAGTTGGAGCAGCCCAAATAAGAAAAGCTAAAGCAGAAGGAAAAGATACGACTGGTCTAACTACCATGTCGGCTTACAGAAAGAAAGAATTTGAGAAGTTCCAGGTTAATCCTGAGATTTTTGATCCATCAAAATATATGGAAAAACATCCTGAAGCAGTAGTCCCAAGAGCTACAGAGCTGAAGATCATTGGTGCGCAGGACCTGAAAATGTCAAAGAAAGAATCTGATGATCCCTTAAGGAAAATCTCTTTTATTTCCAGCTCTTCTGTAGCTAAGCCTGACTCTGTTGATCCATAGGTTGATTAACTGCTGTGCTATATTTGTTTATCTGTTTGATAATCTGCTAGTTAATTGTTAACTATTTTCTGTATTATTTTATTTCTCTTTAGCTAGCTTTATGTTTTAGATGTTGAGAGACTTAACTCAAATAGGGGGAGATTGTTGGTACCCTAGTTTTGATTTGAGTTTAGTCCTCTCCTTTGTGCCCCTTGACCCAAGAAATATCTATGGTCAATGGTTAGGAGTCTAGCTGTAGAGTCCTTACTTTTCCAGATTGTGAATTTGGTTAAGTAGTTTTTTCGTTCGACTATAGTCGAACGCCGCTCGACTATCGTCTATCGGCTGATCGACGATCGTCTATCAGTTGGTCGACGCTCTGTCTGTGTTGGTAGTTCGACTATCTGT
Source organism: Platanthera zijinensis (assembly GCA_039513925.1). NCBI lineage: Eukaryota > Viridiplantae > Streptophyta > Magnoliopsida > Asparagales > Orchidaceae > Platanthera > Platanthera zijinensis. Next base: position 125,431,458 of record CM077085.1, on the reverse strand, counting down.
TGATAGGTCGACTATCTGTTCTGCGCTGGTAGTTCGACTATCTGTTGATAGGTCGACTATCTGTTCTGCGCTGGTAGTTCGACTATCTGTTGATAGGTCGACTATCTGTTCTGTGCTGGTAGTTCGACTATCTGTTGATAGGTCGACTATCTGTTCTGCGCTGGTAGTTCGACTATCTGTTGATAGGTCGACTATCTGTTCTGCGCTGATAGTTCGACTATCTGTTGATAGGTCGACTATCTGTCATCTTTGATAGTTCGACTATCTGTCCTGATAGTTCAACTATCTGATAGTTCAACTATCTGCTGATAGATCGACTATCTGGTTTGGTTTGATAGTTCGACTATCTGTTGATAGATCGACTATCTGTTTTCTGAGGTAGGTCGACTATCTGCTTGATAGTTCGACTATCTCTGTGCGCTTGATAGTTCGACTATCTGTCCCAGATAGATCGACTATCTGATAGTTCGACTATCTGCTCTGATAGTTCGACTATCTGCCGGGGTAGTTCGACTATCTTCTTCGATAGGTCGACTATCTGGATCGTTCGACTATCTCCCCGATAGTTCGACGATCTCCGTGCGTTGTTCGACGATCTTCGAGGGTCGTTCGACGCTTTCTGTCTGCCTTTGTATTTTGTATTTATTTATTATATTTAATTAATTAATACATTTTCTGGCACATTATTTTAAGCTGTATGATAAAATAACCAGGCAATATTTGCTCTATTCTTTTTGCCTGTGTCAAATCTTTTTAAGATAAAGTTGTTTGTCTTATTAGCTGTCATTATAAACTACTTTATCTATTGTCAGCCCTTTATAGCCGTTAGACTGGAAAGTCTTCTTTTTGCTATAAAGAGATTATTTCTGATGTGACTTTATTTAGTCCTTCTGTTATCTGATTTAAGCCTGCAGCTTCTTAGAAAGAGGTTTATTCCTTTTATAGAATGTTTTGCTGCAGAGATATTTCTGTCTTCTTGATATTTACAGCCCAGGTCTCAAGGCTCAGAAGAAGACAAATAATTCAAATGGAAGAGAGCCGTTGCTTGCTGATGATTATAAAAAGGACCCTTTGAAGAAGGATTCGAGCTAGCTAATAGCTAACCAGTTGTTCATTCAAGCTCTCAAGCCTTCATCAAGAAAAAGTTTTCCGCTCTCAGCAATTTCCATCTAACTGAGAAGTGTTAAGATCTTCATCTCTTCTTCACCTGAGTTCTCCTGCTTTCAGGAAGTTCAACTCAGAGTTCCTTTGAAGAAGAAGAAGAAGAAGATAGCTGCTTGAAGATCTTTTGATTTTATTATTTATTTTCTTCATGTAGCTTTTCCTTCAGAACTTTCTGAAGAGTCTTCTGCACTGAAGCAAGACTTCACCTGAACATCTTTGAGCCAGGGGGAGCCTTGATTCTTTAGAGCATTCTAGCTCAGTGCAAGCTTTTGTGCTTCTCTAATCTATTGTAAAATAGAGAAGACATCTCAACCTTCTTCCCCCTCCTGTACAGGGTTATTACTCCCTTCAAAAGTATCCCTTGGTGGCAGGGCACCTGATCAAAAACCTGTGCTTGGTTTTTAGACACCTGATCAAAAGTCTAAAGGGTTTCTGGATCTACCTGAAGCAGATCCTGTTGGTGGCAGGGCACCTGATCAAAAACCTGAGTGGATTCCTACCGTGTGGGTAGAAGAGTGGACGTACCCAAGTTGTTTGGGGAACCACTATAAATTTCCTTGTGTCGTCTGGATTCCATTGTTTAATTCCTGCATTGTGGCTGTGATTAGATATAACTAGGTTGCTAGTTGCTGATTAGGTTTTCCAAGCCATAACTGTAATTACAGTTAGCTTGTGTTTGTACACATCACTTGTGTTAGGCTTTAAGGTTAAATCAATATCTATAATCTTTTCATTCCGCACTTCACTCCAAGGGAGTTGGGTAGACTATTAAGTTTTGTCTGTGCAAAATTTGATAACTCTATTCACCCCCCCCCCCCTCTAGAGTAGTATCTATCCCTTCACTTTCAAAATGCAGTCGTTATAATTTTTCGTCAACTTCATTTTATCTTTTTAATTTCAAAACTTTTAGTCCCTTTAATTTTTATTTCATCTTTTTATGCATTTCTACCGCATTCTAGCGGTAGAAATGCAGTTGTATTAATTTTTCGAGTACTTTCATTTTGTGTTTATTTGCAAAACTTTTCGCTCCGGTTAATTTTTATTTTCACTTTTTATGCATTTCTACCGCATTCTAGCGGTAGAAATGCAGTCGTTTTAATTTTCTGAGCACTTTGTTTTTCTTATTTTTGCAAGTGTGTGTGCGTGTATGAGTTAGGTTTTACTGCTTTATTTCAACTCCTGTAGAGTGCGTGTGTGCGTATGCATTTATTTCCGCCTACTCGTAAAGAGTTAAATGGCGCTCTGCTTTCATTTCCCGCCCACTCGTTTGAGTGGGACTTGTCTTCTTACTGCTTTCATTTTCTTCCTACTCACTTGAGTAGGAAAACTTTGTGTGGGTGCGTGTGTTTTCGTTTCTGTAGAGTGCGTGTGTGTGTTTTACTTTCAAGTAGAGTGCGTGCGTGTATGAGATAAATTTACTCCCGCCCACTCATTTGAGCCGGGACTTGCAATTTTATCGCTTTCTCAATTATGTAGAGTGCGTGCGTGTAGGAGATATTTTTACCGCTTTATTTATCGCTTTCTTCAATTAAGAAGAGTGTGTGCGTGTGTGCATTTATTTCCGCCTACTCATTTGAGTAGGGCTTGCTTTATTTACTTTTCTTTATGGTTTTGAAGTGTGCGTGAGTGCCTGCATCAATTAGCCTTCAATTTATCTAATTGTCCTATTTTTCGTGTTTTCTCTTATAATTGTTCAGTGCTTAATTTAACACTCACGCTTCACCTAAAACCATAAAGTCGTCCCCATACCGATGAGTGGCTAATCTCTTTTAGCCTTCGGCATCGAAGAGCATTGGGACATAAAAAATGATTTGAAATAATTAAAAAACTTTATTTTTATTTTAATTTAAGGACTTAAGGTTTACCCCGGGTTAACGACGCATAGGACCACATAATCGATGTGTGGGCTCTATTTCCGTTATCCATACGCGACGCCGAGAGGCTGCACGTATGGACCGATCCCCCTTGGGTAAAGAGAACTGCGTACGCCCACTCGAAAGAGGAGAAACGTAGTTCTGCCGGATTGGGTTCCCCACCCAATAGCGGGGTTCTTAGCGTAATGCGGGCGTTAAGGGGAATCCTTCGTCGGACTAACATTCGGTCGAATAGCCTTAGTGCCTAGGTGAGCGATATCCCTAGACCAAGGTGAGCTCATGTTCTTGGAACCTCCACGGCCAAGTGCCTTTTATTAAATTAAAAACAAAGTTCAATAATTGTTAAGAATTATTTTAGTCTTAATCCGATTCGATGCCGAGCGTTAACCCGTCATCGAACTAATTTAGCAAAATTCCGCTTTCTTTCTTTCCGTTTTAATTAAATTAAAAAAAAATCCCACCTTACTGTTAGTAAGATAATAGTGTTCCTGGAAGAGTAGATATAATCAACGCGTCCCCGAGAATAATACAACCTCGTTATTTTCCCGAATACCGAGTACTACATGCGATAGGTGCACTTGCCTCCTCTCGTTAGAAAACTAGATCTTCTAACCGGCCCGCGGAATCTGACCATTTCGAACCAACCACAGTTGGTCTCTGTTCCGCGGCCATCAATATGCAGCCATTCCACTCATAAGAATAATGAGAATTGAAGTTAGCCTTGGGAAGCAATGGCTAAAGCTTAGGTTAGCCCATTTGGGCTAGGTTGACCCAAAATGGGCTTGGGTTGACTTTGGTCCACATGACCATTTGGGTTGACCCCCAAGGGTCCTTAGTGACTCATTGTCTTCCCTGGAGGTCTAGGAAAGGTTTGGTAGGGTTGACTTGGCCCATTGAGGGTCACCTGCCCCTTGGTTAGGACACTTTGACCAATCTGGGTCTAGAGTTGACTTGGATCAACTTAGCCACTAGGCTTGACTCCAATGGGTCCTTGGTGACCCTTTGACCTCACTTTAAGGTTAAGGAGGAGGGGTTGGGTCCCTTGAGCACATTAGAGGCCAATTGCCCTTAGTTAGGGCACCTTGTCCATTTTTTGGCCTGTGGTGGTCCTAGGTTAGATTGGTCACTTTGGGTTGACTTGCATGGACCCTTAGGGCTCTAGTGGATCCTCTAATAGGTTAGTGGTGTTGTGGTGGGGTCATGGAGTAATGGTGAAGCCCAAAAGTCAAACCTTAGATCTGGTGATGAGGTTGTGTCATAGGCAGACCAAGGTGAGTCTCACCTTGGCCTTTGATTACTTGGCCCTTTCTAGCTCCCTAGGACTTTTTCATGACTTGGTCATGACCAAAACCACTCTTAGGGGTCTAGTTGAAAATGGGATGTTACATCAGGAACCCGCTCGGCTTCTGACATTCAGCCTTCACTATGGCATATATCTGGCACCGACTCACGTAAAAAGCCACATCCTGCTTCAACCCAGGCCATAAAAAGGATTTCTTCATATCAAAGTACATCTTTGTACTACACGGGTGAATAGAAAACTTCATGGAATGGGCCCCAAACATCAACTCATCACGGAGCTTGCAGAACTGTTGTACACATACCCTTCCATCCTTCTTTAAGATCCCAATAACAATCTCCCAGGTACTACCCTCGCCTTTTTGAGATTCCATCACAAATGGATGGAACTCTGCATCCACATTGGTCGCCTCCTGGATATGATCAAATAAATCACTTTGCACCTCGATCCAGTTCAATCGATCCATGTTAAACTCTCCTCAAGCTATATAATTAATGCCAATGGACCTAAAGTCTCGCACCAACCACTCATCATGAACTTCAATCAAATTCCCTTATCCAAAATATTTTCTACTCAAGGCATAGACCACCATATTGGCCTTACCTGGCGTCTTTTGAATCGCCATATTATTGTCCCTGAGGAACTCGACCCACCTTTGTTGTCATATGCTTAAGTATTTTTGATCCAAAAGGTACTTTAGGATTTTGTGGTCCACGAACATCTCCACCTTCACACTGTACACATAGTGCCTCCACAACTTTAATGCAAATATTATTGCCGCCAGATCCAAGTCATGGATGGGGTAATTCCTCTCATGAGGCTTCAACTGTCTAGACCCAAAGGCTATCACATTGCCATGTTATAATAACACACAATCCAAACCGCAACCTGACGCGTCGTTGAAAATATAAAATCTTTCAGTCCCTTTAGGAAGGCTTTGAATTAGAGCCTCCATCAACCTTTCCTTCGAAGTGTCAAACACTTGGTTGCACTCATGTGTCCACACAAACTTCTGGTCCTTACAAGTCAGAGAAGTGAGGGGCAGAGCTATCCTCCGGAAGTTTTCCACAAACCTTCTATAGTACTTGGCTAGTCCAAGGAAACTCCTGACTTCCGCCACGGTTCTAAGAACTGGCCAACCCTGATAGCCTCAACTTTTGTCGGATACACAACCACCCCATCACCACTAATCATATGGACCAAAATGCTACCTTCTCTTATCGGAACTCGCACTTCGAGAACTTAGCATAAAGTAAGTTCTCTCTCAAAACCTGCAAGACCAATCTCAAGTGAGTCTCATACTCCACCTCTGATTTTGAGTATTCCAAAATATCATCGATGAATACCACCAAAAATGAGTCCATGTACTCTTGAAACACTCGGTTTATCAATTCCATGAATATTGATGGTGCGTTCGTCAACCCGAACGACATCACCGAGAACTCAAAGTGGCCATACCTTATACAAAACGCTTTCTTGGGTATGTCCTTATCTTGAATTTGCAACTGGTAATACCTTGAATTAAGTCTAACTTAGATTACACCACCAACCCTTCCAACTTGTCGAACAGGTCATCTATCCTTGTAATTGGATACTTATTCTTGACGGTCAGTTTATTCAGCTCACGGTAGTCTATGCACAAGCGCATACTGTCATCTTTCTTCTTTATAAATGACACCGGTGCGCTCCATGGCGAAGAGCTGGGCCTAATATACCCCTGATCCAATAGCTCCTACAGTTAAAACTTGATCTCAGTCAACTCCTTCGGTGCCATCCTAATTGGAGGAATTGACACCGACTAAGCTTCTGGCACTAATTGTAACTCCCCTAGTTCCTAAAGCAGGAAAATTGTTTCTGGGTAATACCGCCTAGCGATAAGGTTATCGTCGGCGGTAACACCGTGACTATAGTGGCAGGACTCTCAGGAAGATACCACCCATCATTATAAATTCTCTTGGATGTAGCTTGGTAGATTTATTGACAAATCTCTCAGGTTGCTACCATGTGGCGGTAGAAGCTGTCGCGTGGCAGCAGCAGTCGTGTCGTAACTGACGCTAGTTACCATATGTCGGTAGTATCCTATCACGCGGCGATGGAAAATCTATAATGTCGTGGACACGTGTCGGCCTGTGATTGGAGGACCTAGGCAGTGGCACACGAAATGAGGTGTTGATTAGCGGTACCGCGCGGCGGTAGCTAGTTACCGCGCGGCGGTAGCTTAGTTTAAAGGCTTGGAAGTGAAGTTTTCACTTTATTCATTTGGAGTTTAAGGGTTGAGCTGCTGAAAAGGAAGAATGAGATTCGTTCAAAAGAGATCTTGCCGCCATTGGGGTTTCAGAGCTTGGATTCACGAGACGAGTTTTGATCTATGGAGGCAAAGCCAAAGCGGTCATTTCCATCTAGCAAAAATCTCTCCTCTAGCACTGAAATGGACTTCTAGGGTAATGATCCTCTTCCTTAGATAAGTGAAGTCCTTCATTTTTGCATTTGAGGGTAGACGCTCCACGAACATGTGGAAGTGGTTCTCCTGACGAGTAGATTTGTGTATCCCTGTTAGTATTGCATTTAGATCCGGAATCGATGTACGGAATATGCATAATGTGTGAAGCCTATCCGAACAGGTTGGTCTGGATTGGTGATGTTTATATGTTTTATATGCCGAAAAAGACTCCATGGTAATCACGTAGATTTTGGAGTCACGGGGTGTACAGATGACTGTAGTGAGAGTACTAGAGGTGGTCTCTAGGAAAACACCCAAAAGGGGGAAGAACCGATAGTCTGTCCCCTACCGCATAGCGGTAGCACTACCGCCGGCGATAGATTCCAGTGAGCTATATTTGTTTGTAAAGTCTGTCTTTGGGATACCTGAGGGCTATTGATTATTGAGGCCTATCACTTGAAGACCTGGGGGCCAATTTATGGTGCTGAGAGCCTTTGTGTCCAAGCTTAGGCGGTCATGACTGCTAGCCTGGGATCATAACGGGGTTATAGATCCTACGGAATGGGAAAGGGGATGCTAACTCGAGTCATGGATGACGCGCCTGACGATTTGAGCATGGGAAATAGCTGAACTATACCCAACCCTAGTCTTTCAGCTTGGAATGAGTTAAAGTGTGTATATAGAGATCATCATGACTTTGTCGAAGATTAGGGGCGTTGTCTTCGGCTTTGTTTTCAAAAGACTAAAAGCTCAAACATTGCTGACCGTCGCAAAGACTGGAGGTGTGACCCATGAGCTCCTATGCACCAAGAATGTGCCCTCAGAACACGGGGAGTTGGGAGTTATGCTTATGTTTGTGGCGAATAGTGCTTAATTTGCACGTTCTAATTGCCAAGATTTGTATATGCTAATGTCTGCAGGGAAGGAGCACGCCACCCTGAGTAAGGGGTGGGGTCATTATAATTTGGTCAGTTAATGCTGACTGTTGCTATCATTTGCCACCGTTGCGGTGGAATGTTTCATGCAGGTGTAGTCGAGCCAAGCGGTAAATAGCAGGCTGGAGCCCAAGATTTCTGAGTTGGCCCTTGAAGGACAAAGAGAATTACCAGTTTACTTTATCGTTCATGTGTGGTCGGCCTGCGTGCTGATGTATGCAAGAAAATTTATTCTAAGTTGAACCCCATAAGGCGTTAAGGCCAAATCTATTTGTGTATTTGTTTTATCATTCCTATTTTGTGTTAGTGGACATTCAGTTGGTTGGGTTATAACTGTAATCTTAAATTACTTCTTCTAGAATGCACTCTGAGTTAAGATGCATTTATGGATTATGGTTTCAATAAGTAACTCCACTTACTATATGACAGATGTGGGTGTTACACTAACTCAATCGAGAAATCGATCTCCCGCCGAGGAGGCACTTATGGAATCTTCTTAGGAATCACATCCTCGAATTCTTCCACTACCAACAGTTCTCTAATTGATAACTTAGAAAGGTGAAATTCCAACAATGCTATGATTGCTACTTCTCCAAGGTTAACTGCCCACACCAATTGCATGGCCGAAATCAGGGAGCAGGCCACTCCGCTAAAGCCCTTAAACTTAATTTCTTCCCTTCCCTCGCTCCCCAGGGTAACCACCTCAGATAGGAAGTCAATACTAGCCCGCTGCTTGACAAGCCAGTCCATCTCCAATATCACATCAAACTCAGCTAACGATAGGATTATTGCTACCAATATGAACTCAACTCCACATATACTCCAACCAATGCACCCTTTCATCTCGGTAGATATAAAGGACCCATTGGGCATGCAAAGCACCCTAAGCTCTGTGTCTGCCAAACTAGGCTCGACCCCAATTATCTAGATAAAGCTTTCCACAAGAAAGGAGTACGATGCTCCCGTGTTGAACAACACCCTAGCGGGGTAACCAAAAATTAGCATAAAGCCTAGCACAAAGGAAACACACATAAAAGGTTGTGAAAGTCTTAAGCTAATGAACGAACTTAAACTTTTCTATACTTGTCACCTTATCAGGTTGTCGAATCACTTTGTGCTGCCCAAGATTGTAAGCCCTTGGTTGAACGGGTTTGAAATGTGAAGCGCTCGACTCTGCCATTTTCCCATTCTCCGTGATACTAGGACCTGAACGCAGTGACTGCTCCTGCCTTAGCTCGGGTTCAGCACCACCCTCAATACAAAATCGAGCTATGTGGCCAGATACAGGGAATCCGCAACGGTGGAGGGATTTAAAGATGAAAGAGAAGGTGTATGTGGTGGTTGAGAATATTCTCTAATTCTATATCCGATAAAGGCAAGCGCGCCTTATCGGTTATAGTATAGGATACTAAAGATTAGTATCAAGGTCGTATTTTACTGGGGCGTAATGACTACTTCTACTCAAAGGAGATTGCTATTATTTTATCAAACGATTTTTCTATTAGATTTATTAACTAAAAGCAGGAATTCAAAATACTAAACTAAAAAGAAAACTAAACTATTTGCAGAAATAAAAAGGATTAGAACTTGTGATAAAGGGGCGCACTTGATCAAGAATCATCTCAGCAAGAGTCGATTAAAAATGCGATAAATAAACCTAAGCTTAATAAGGTAAAGGTCCTTGATAGTGGAGGTTCTTAAAACTTGAACACGCTTCTCTCGAAGTCGTGCCATACTGAGTTTTTGAAGGTCCGACCGACTCTCATCAAAATCGGAGGCCTAAAGCTCGCTTTACCCGATGAACCCCTCTATTAGATTTTACTCCAATCCGGGAGATTTGGACGTCTGCCTCTCTCGAGGGGTGCGTATAACTCCCTTTACTCTTGAATGCTCACTTCATTCTATCGGCCTCTCGGCTAACCCAGAATGAAAGCAAAGGTAGAGTGTATATATCGATAATATACCTCCAGCCCATGAAAAATCAAGAGTAATTCAAGGCTTAAAACCTAAAAAGAAAAGGTAAATTAAAGCATCATAACTTGATCGCTCGAACCTCAGATCATCAAGATCGAGTTCAAGGAGGATTAGTTAATCATAGTAAAAGGGAAAGAGAGGGGTAGATAATAAAGGTGAACGAAAACTAAAGAGAGCGAATTAGAAAAAGGAAAAGCCAACTACAATTTTATTAAAAATAAAAACAATTACAACTAGGAACGGAGATTACAAGTGCATGAAAAGAAGATAACTACTGCTACGATACTAATAAGAAAATATTATAGGAAATGAAAGTGTATTGCATGAAATTAAAAGCTAGAAATAGAGGGTGAGAGAGAGCAAAACATAAAAATAAAAACACTAAACCCTAATAAATAAACTAGCAGTACCTCCCCTCTCCCCAAAAGTTTGTTGAAATGGAAGGGAGGGTCTGAATTTATAGAAAAAGCTCACGGGCTGGTCACGTCATTCGACACGCCTTAGAGGGGGCATGTAAGGGGGGCATGACAAGTACGGGTTTGACCTCGGGCTCTGGATTCTGGCAAGAAGGATGATTACTTCTGTACGTCGGTGGACACACCCTGGGTCATGCCCGTGTAGGGGGGGCGTGTAACATCCCATTTCCGGCAATACCTATAGGAGTCGGTCTGTCGTGACACAACCCTAGGAAACCAAAATATTAAGTCAATCGACCAAGACTTCGAGTCACGATTTGGTCACGCCCGTGACTGACCCGTCACACCCGTTACCTAGGGAGTGACCCCTTCGACGATCGTCGATCTCAGGAAGATGATCTTCGAGCACAGAAATTGCAACCCGGGCCTGGCACGCCTGTGACCTACGTGTCATGCCCATTACCTAGGGCGTGACCCCTTCGACGATCGTCAATCTCGGCAAAATGATCGGCGCGTGAAGAATTCGCAACCCGACCTTGTCACGCCCGTGACCTACGTGTCACGCCCGTGACCTAGGGCGTGACCCCCTTCGATGATCGTCGATCTCCCCGAGACGATCGTCAAGCGCAGAATTTGCATCATGGCCCTGTCACGCCCGTGACCCATGTGTCACGCCCGTGACCTAGGGCGTGACCCCCCTTCGACGATCGTCGAACTCAGTAAGACGATCGTCGAACTCAAAATTTTCCACTAGGACCTGTCACGCCCGTGACCTATGTATCACGCCCGTGATAAAGGCTGAAACGTCAGCCAGGATGGAAATTTTTGTAACCCAAGTCATAATCAATTCTGATTATGGGAATTTACAGCAGGAGTATTTATGGGCCGTTTCTTTCTCTAATTACTTATTAAAAGGAGGAAGTGTTGGTCCAATAGGAAATCGCCACCTGGATTAGTCTTCTCATCTTCCAATGTTTCCTTTCCTCCACCATAACTGAAATACTATTAAGAGAGAGAATTCATGGCCATGAATGTTTCATCCTTTCCCCTCCCCATTTGGAGATCTATAAAAGCCCCCTTAGAGCAAGAGTAGAAGGTTACACTCTTGACCAAACGGATTCATATTATTTTTCTTGCTGTAGGAGAAGTTCGGAAATGCCACCACCGCGCCATGACAATCCGACGTTCATCTCATCTCCAAACCGCGAACAAGGTCCTCCTCTACTTCTTCTCTTATGGGTAGATCTTAGGATCTTAGAAATGAAGTTCGTTTTCAAAGGAGCCAGACCTATCTCACGTTTTCATGGAAAACCATGAAAAATATATTTTTCGGGTACGCTGGAAACCGCCACCTCCGGCGGCCAAACCACCGCCGACCGATAGCCATCGCCTCGACGGAGGTGGTGGTGGTGGTGGCTGGCCAGGGAAGCTACCGGACGGCCAGCGACGGATCACAGAAGAGCTTCAGGAAATGTATTTTTCTGAGTGCTGTTACGGGTTTTGTTTGGTAGGGAGGATGAATAGTAAATTCTATTATTATTCATTTATTAATTATAATGAATTGTTATCTCCTTTTTAACATGCCTTTTGATATTAACAAACGAGGAACTTAAAGGCCGATTTAGGAAAAATGGCTAGTCACAAAAGTGGAAGCCCTTCGAGTTTAGATTAATTTAAAATCAATTTCAACTCGTTTTGGTAAGCTGTTTGACCGCAGCACCGGTTTTAGTGGGGGTTGTACCTAGAGTTGGGCAGGAACTAAAATGAATGCCCACACTACATCCCTCATCCAAATGACCTGAAATTTGGGAAGGAGGTTACCCTTAGCCGTATCTAAAGAATGTCTAAAAATGGGAATTTTTGGAGATACTTTGCCTAAAGTTTTTGTTTTAATTTAATAAAGTTAGAGTAATTTATTTAAGTGGTCAAATGACCTCCAAACCCTCTGAAATTTTGGTGAGTTGTCCCTGGCTAGAAAACCTAGTTCTGTAAAATTTCAAACTCATTGGGATGAGTTTTGGATAGTAAGTCACCTATTCTTAATTAGGCAATAGTGAGGCATTTTTGAGTAAAAAGTGCACTAGAGGTTGGAACAATCAAATCACCTCAACAGAGGCTGATATTTCGACCACTGACTTGGAAGGGTTATTATAACCCACTTGGAGAAAATGGTGTGGTTTAGGGTTGGTTTACCCTAGGATCAAAACTCAAACCCTAAATGGAGGGTTTGTAGGGTTGTGAAGGACATGGGGGCATTTGCTCTCGTATTGCCTTGAAACTATGTAAAGTTGACTTTAGCATGATAAGAATCATCTGGATGGAATCTTGGAGGATTTGGAGACAAGTAGATACCTCAAAACCCTAATCTTAGCTTTAGGGTAAAATACTAATTAAGCACAATCTGTCACTAAACATTATCTAAAGGCTGTGAAACTCGGGTAGAGTGAGTTTTAGAGTGGGTAGAATCTATAACAATTTTACTGGAATTTTATGATGTTTATTTCTAGCTCTTCATTTTTAAAGTTTATTATAGCCCTAATTGATGTTTTAATTATTTGGATCTTTCTGTTCATTAAAACCCCATGCAATCAAGGAAGTAAATGTTTTAGGTTAGAATGAAAGCCCCTGAATTTTTGTATAATTTTTAGTTGAGTAAATCTAATACTTCCTTCACAAATGTTAAAAAAGGCTTTAATTGTTTAAAATTTAATTATGGATGATATTTCTGTTGAAATATTATGAGACTTAGGAATTGAGACTTTCAGGACATTATATGCACAGTATATTTTATTTATAATTTTTGGAAGAATATTCTCTGTACTTGATTCACAAATAATGAAATATAGAAGATATTGCTAAAATGGTTTTAGTGTCCTTTTGATGATAGAAAAATTATGATACTTTGGATTTACCATATTGAGATTGCATAGTATTCATAATAATTTTGTTGGACATCTTGCATGAGAACTTAGGGTAGTTTATGTTCAAACCGGTAGCCCTTGGAATTTTTGAGGAAATTAATTAAATGTCAGATAAATTAGGAAAATTACCATTTTCTGGATTTAGGCTAGTTATATCATGATAAGTCTCTAGTAAATAATTTAGGGCATTTGGATGAGTATTGGATCATTGCCTAACCGGTTCGACATATAGTCTAGATTGGTCTACATATAGCAAATTGTTAAATTGCAATAGGATATGATCTGGGATAGTTGTTGGAGTTAGTCATTTTGTCTGGGTGGATAGATGTGGATGATATCGCAATAGAATGATATGAGGAGTAGTGGGAAGTGGTGTTTGCTATAGTTAAGAGGTGCTCGGGTTTGACGAAAGATCGTCTTTCCCGAGAGAGGAAGGTTAAAAAATCACCCTAGGTTATTCAATCGTAATATGAGAAGGGAATGGGTAAAGGGAATCAACCAATAACAATAAGTGTCTTGCAAAAGGGAATGATGGGCTTCAGCTACCATCATAGTTCCTAGTTCCTTTTAGAGCCCTTCACAGGGAATACCGGGGGCAGTCCTGGGTTAACGTAAACTGCAATAACAAACTGAAAAGAGTAACATAGTAATCAGGATCTCACATTTCACAACACTGTTAGCATAGGAAGATTGTAGGGAGCTTCGGCTCGGTTGGTTAAGATACGGACGGAATGGTTCGGGGAGCTTCTGCTCGATATGTTAAGAGACGGGCATTTTGGTCCGGGGAGCTTCGGCTCGGTTTTTGTTTGATTACGATTAAACTTGCATGTGCATAAAAGGAAAAAATATTAAGGTGGTGGGTGTTTGGTACTTGGTTTTGGTAGCACCGACGCTAGTACGATGACTCGACAAGTGTGGTTTTACACTTTGCCAATGCTAAGTCCGGCGATCCAGTCGGCAAGAGTACGCAAGAGTCCGCTTTGTGCACCAAGCGTTGAGGCGTACGATAGGTTAGACCGGTAGTGCTATACTGGTTTTGAGGTGGGTGAGGCCCAACCCACCGCTTCCGTCTGCCACTACGAAGGTATCCTGGGAGGTAACGGCTCTGAAAGGGGGAACTAAAAGTCTGTGTGAACAGAGTCGGGTGTGTGTGTTGCACTTGCATGTTCCATAATACCCACTTGCATGTCATAGCATAATCGATTCATTTAACCCCTGACACCTAATGTATAAGTGGAATGAGACGCTTATACATTAGGACTTATAAAATTACCCCTTGGTCTATAAGCTTGTGTGGGCAAGTTTATAAATTAAGGTTAAATTCAATATATATATGCTGTTGTTTGATAACCGACACCCCAACATATAAGTGGTATGGGACACTTTATACGATGGGAGGGTTGCAGAAGATCCCTTGGCTTATGCACTTCTGCACATAAATTTAGGTTACATTTCCTACTTTCTGTCATTGTTATTATTTATTATATAATTGCTAGATTAGTTCCGCTGCCACCTCTTCCTTTAATTAAATCTTCACTTTCAAGTCCTTCCCTTTCTTCCTCTCTGCTCGGTACCCAGGAGCCATGGGGGTAGGGGTAGGGGATGATAGGGCTTAGTATTTATGACTAACGGTTTTCGGACCACATCATTTAGGGGATCGTGGATCCCGCATGGAGGAGAAGCCCCGGAGGTCGGCCCGCATGGAGATAGGGCAGTCTAGCTCAGGAGTTCATACATCCGGGACCGTGAGTCTTGACATCCTGGAGCGGATCGTGGCCCTAGCTTACAGGCCGGAGTTTCCACCAGAGCTGGCAGCTCTACATGACGTCTTCCACATTTCTTCACTGAGAAGGGCTCTACTACGCCCGGAGCAGCTAATTTTGACCCCCGAAGGGCCGGTAGCTTCAGACCGGTCTGTTCACTTGGAGCCGGTTCGGATCAATGACAAAGGAGTACGGATCTTACGCCGTAAGAAGATCCCCTTAATCAAGGTTCTGTGTAGGAATCATGGTTAGGAGGAGCACACCTGGGAACCGCAAGACCTGATGAGGCAAAAATACCCGGAGTTGTTCAGTCAGGTATACCTCACCACCTCTTTGTATACTATAAATTACCTTCATGTATTGAACCAGTAGGACTAGATAAGGGAAATTGAGAACCTAAGCATGCGCAGGAAAGTAGGGGCTAATCTTTTGTTTATTGGGGAGATTGCCTTTGTTTATCAAACAAGTAATCTCGCTTCGACTCAATAAGAAAACCATATGGGATGTTACAAGTTTATTTTATTTCGGTAGAAATCCCCGTAGGCTTAACCTCAATTTCGTGGACGAAATTTTTGTTTTGTTTATTGGGATTTGTAACATCCCATTTCCGTCTAGACCCCTAGGAGTCGGTCTGTGATGACAGAACCCTAGGAAGCCCAAAAATTAAAGTCCATCGACCAAGACTTCAAGTCACGGGTTGGTCATGCCCGTGACCGACCCGTCACGCCCGTGACCTAGGGCGTGACCCCTTCGACGATCATTGATCTCAGGAAGATGATCGTCGAGCGCAGAATTTGCAACCCGGGCCTGGCACGCCCGTGACCTACGTGTCACGCCCGTGACCTAGGGCGTGACCCCTTCGATGAACGTCGATCTCGGCAAAATTATCGGCGCGTGCAGATTTCGCAACCCGGGCTTGTCACGCCCGTGACCTACGTGTCATGCCCATGACCTACGTGTCACGCCCGTGACTTAGGGCGTGACCCCCTCCGACGATCGTCGATCTCAGCGAGACGATCATCGAGCGCAGAATTTTCATCATGGCCCTGTCACGCCCATGACCCATGAGTCACGCCCGTGACCTAGGGAGTTACCCCCCTTCGACGATCGTCGAACTCAGTAAGACGATCGTCGAACTCAAAATTTTCCACAAGGACCTGTCACGCCCGTGACCAACGTGTCCCGCCGTGACAAAGGCCGAAACGTCAGCCAGGCTGGAAATTTCTATAACCCAAGTCATAATCAATTCTTATTATGGAAATTTATAGAAGCAGTATTTATGGGCTGTTTCTTTCTCTAATTACTTATTAAAAGGAGGAAGTGTTGGTCCAATAGGAAATCGCCACCTGGATTAGTCTTTTAATCTTCCAACGTTTCCTTTCCTCCACCATTACCGAAATACTATTAAGAGAGAGAATTCATGTCCATGAATGTTTCATTCTTTCCCCTCCCCACTTGGAGATCTATAAAAGCCCCCTTAGAGCAAGAGTAGAAGGTTACACTCTTGACCAAACGGATTCAAATTATTATTCTTGTTGTAGGAGAAGTTCGAAAATGCCACCACCACGCCATGACAATCCGACGTTCATCTCGTCTCCAAACCGCGAGCAAGGTCCTCCTCTACTTCTTCTCTTATGGGTAGATCTTAGGATATTAGAAATGAAGTTCATGCTCAAAGGAGCCCGACCTATCTCACGTTTTCATGGAAAACCATTAAAAATATATTTTTCGGGTACGCCGGAAACCGCCACCTCCGGCGGCCAAACCACCGCCGACCGATAGTCATCGCCACGACAGAGGTAGTGGTGGTGGTGGCTGGCCAGGGAAGTTACCGGCCGGCCGGCGACGAATCACAGAAGAGCTACAGGAATTGTATTTTTCTGAGTGTTGTTACGGGTTCTGTTTGGTAGGGAAGATGAACAGTAAATTCTATTATTATTCATTTATTAATTATAATGAATTGTTATCTCCTTTTTAACACACTTTTTGATATTACCAAACGAGGCCCTTAGAGGCCGATTTAGGAAAATGGCTAGTCACTAAAGTGGTAGCCCATCGAGTCTAGATTAATTTAAAATTAATTTCAACTCGTTTGGGTAAGCGGTTTGACTGCAGCATCCGTTTTAGTGGGGGCTGTACCTAGAGTTGGGCAGGAACTAAAATTAATGCCCACACTACATCCCTCGTCCAAATGACCTGAAATTTGGGCAGGAGGTTACCCTTAGCAATATCTAGAGGCTGTCTAAAAATTGGAATTTTTAGAGATACTTTGCCTAAAGTTTTTGTTTTAATTTAATAAAGTTAGAGTAATTAATTTAAGTGGTCAAATGACCTCAAAAACCTCCCAAATTATGGTGAGTTGTCCCTGGCTATAAAACCTAGTTCTGTACAAATTTCCAACAAATTTGGATGACTTTTGGATAAGGAGTCACCTATTCTTAACTAGGCAATAGTGAGGCATTTTTGAGCAAAAAGTGCACTAGAGGTTGGAACGGTCAAATCACCTCAACAGAGTTTGATATTTCGACCACTGATTTGGAAGGGTTATTATAACCCACTTGGAGAAAATGGTTATGTTTAGGGTTAGTTTACCCTAGGATCCAAACTAAAACCCTAAATGGAGGGTTTTGAGGGTTGTGAAGGACATGGGGGAAATTGCTCTCATATTGCCTTGAAACTCTGTAGAGTATACATTAGCATGATAAGAATCATATTTATGGAATCTTGGAGGATTCGGAGACAAGTAGATACCTCAAAACCCTAATCTTAGCTTTAGAGTAAAATACTTATTAAGAACAATCCGACACTAAACATTATATAAAGGCTGTGAAACTCTGGTAGAGTGAGTTTTAGAGTGGGTAGAATCTATAGAAATTTTACTAGAATTTTATGATGTTTATTTTTAGCACTTCATTTGTAAAGTTGATTATAGCCCTAATTGATATTTTAATTATTTGGATCTTTCTGTTCATTGAAACCCCATGCATTCTTGGATGTAAATGTTTTTGGTCCGAATAAAAGCTTCGGAATTTTTGTATAATTTTTAGTTGATTAAATCTAGTACTTCCTTCACAAATGTTAAAAAGGGCTTTAATGGTTTAAAAATTAATTATGGATGATATTTCTGTTGAACAATTATGAGACTTAGGAATTGAGACTTTCAGGCCATTATTTGCATAGTTTATTTTATTTATAATTTTTGGAAGAATATTCTTCTTACTTGATTCACAAATAACGAAATATAAAAGATATTGCTAAAATGGTTTTAGTGCCTTTTTGATGATAGAAAAATTATGATACTTTGGATTTACCATATTGAGATTGCATAGTATTCATAATAATTTTGTTGGACATCTTGCATGAGAACTTAGGGTAGTTCATGTTCAAACCGGTAGCCCTTGGAATTTTTGAAGAAATTATTTAAATGCCAGATAAATTAGGAAAATTATCATTTTATGGATTTATGCTAGTTATATCATGATAAGTCTCTGGTAAATAATTTAAGGCATTTGGATTAGTATTAGAACATTGCTTAACCGATTCGACATATAGACTAGATTGGTATGTATATAGCAAATTGTTAAATTGCAATAGGACATGATCTGGGATAGTTGTTGGAATTAGTAATTTTTTCTGGGTGGATAGATGTGGATGATATCGCAATAGAATGATATGAGGAGTAGTGGGAAGTGGTGTTGGCTAGAGTTAAGAGGTGCTCGGGTTTGACGAAAGATCGTCTTTCCCGAGAGAGGAAGGTTAAAAAATCACCCTGGGTTAGTCTATCGTAATATGAAAAGGGAATGGGTAAAGGGAATCAACCAATAACAATAAGTGTCTTACGAAAGGGAACGATGGGCTTCAGCTACCATCATAGTTCCTAGTGCCCTTTGAGAGCCATTCACAGGGAATACCGGGGGCAGTCCTGGGTTAACGTAAACTGCAATAACAAACTGAAAAGAGTAACATAGTAATCAGGATCTCACATTTCACAACACTGTTAGCATAGGAATATTGTTGGGAGCTTCGGCTCGATTGGTTAAGAGACGGACGGAATGGTCCGGGGAGCTGCGGCTCGATTGGTTAAGAGACAGACGTTTTGGTTCGGGGAGCTTCAGCTCGGTTTTTGTTTGATTACGATTAAACTTGAATGTGCATAAAATGAAAGAAAATTAAGGTGGTTGTTCTTCGGTATTGGGTTGTCGTAGCACCGACGCCAGTACGATGACTCGACAAGTGTGGTTTTACACTTCGCCAAAGATAAGACCGGCGGTCTAGTCGGCAAGAGTACGTAGGAGTCCGCTTTGTGCACCAAGCATTGAGGCGTACGATAGGTCAGACCGGTAGTGCTATACTGGTTTTGAGGTGGGCGAGGCCCAACCCACCGCTTCCGTATGCCACTACGGAGGTATCCTGGGAGGTAACAGCTCCGAAAAGGGGAACTAAAGGTCTGTGTGCACAGAGTCGGGTGTGTGTGCAAAACTTGCATGTTCCATCATACCCACTTGCATGTCATAGCATAATCGATTCATTTAACCCCTGACACCTAATATATAAGTGGAATGGGACGCTTATACATTAGGACTTGCAAAACGACCCCTTGGTCTATAATCTTGTGTGGGCAAGTTTATAAATTAAGGTTAAATTCAATATATATATGCTGTTGTTTGATAACCGACACCCCAACGTATAAGTGGTATGGGACACTTTATACGATGGGAGCCTTACAGAAGATCCCTTGGCTTATGCGCCTCTGCACATAAGTTAATGTTACATTTCCTACTTTCTGTCATTGTTATTATTTATTATATAATTGCTAGATTAGTTCCGTTGTCACCTATTCCTTTGATTTAATCTCCACTTTCATGTCCTTCCTTTTCTTCCTTTCTGCTCGGTACCTAGGTGCCATGGGGGGAGGGGTAGGCGATGATAGGGCTTAGTCTTTATGACTAACAGTTTTCAGACCACATCATTTAGGGGATCGTGGAGCCCAGCATGGAGGAGCAGCCCGGAAGGTCGTCCCGCTTGGAGATAGGGCAGTCTAGCTCAGGAGTTCATACAGCCGGGACCATGAGTATTGACCTTGGGTAGATATTCTAGTTTTTGCTTCCGCATGAGTGATTTGTAGTGAGGACATGATGTACCGGGCATAAGCCCATATTTCTATTACTTTGATGTATTATTATGTGGACACTCCCTTCGTAGAGATTTTATTTTTATATATGTGATTTTCTCCTGGACTTGCTCTTACTTCATTTATTGTGCTACCTTTATGTGATCGAATTGGTCGGCAGAATCGGTGCCTTGTGGTGATGACCCTTTAGGGCGTGAAGGTGTCACCGCAAAGTGGCGGTTCTGGGCCTAAGACCCCGGTGTTTTAAAAGAAAAAAGGGGAGTCTTACATGTGGTATCAGTGGAAAACATCGATATGAAAAAGGTAGCAGCCCACTAACCCTGGGTCATCCCCGCTCGAGATTAGTTTAGGGACAAACTAAGCAGCGGAAGCAGTGGTGTGCCCATAAAAGAAATCACATGTATAAGTCCACTTATCCATTAATTGGAATTCTTCTTTGTAGCCTACGATAAACCCTGCCCCCAGCAGGATGCACCTCCGGTTGCAAAGAACATATCACATAACTATCTAGTCAACGAGTTAGACTCAGCCAACTAGGACTCGTGATTAACCATGACAATTTATAGTATGCCCTAGTTAAAAATAAACCATGGGTATGGACTTGGTTAAGGTAAGGAGATACCCTTTGAGAATAAAGGAAGAGTTCAACATGAGAATGACAACCAAATAGATAACTCAAGTGACACTACGGTCCCTATTAAGGATTACTCAAAGCGGTAGACTACTTAAAGAGGGAATTGAGACCAATAATACATTAGCAGAATGGTAGAAGACAAGTAGTCTTAACCCTCATACCGGTAATAAGATTACTCGGAGACAACCACAAAGACAAACAACGAGGGTCGGATAGGAATTCAAGTTCGAAAGATACCCATTTTGGATTGGGAACATTTTGACCCGGATAAGGTTGTAATAAATGTGACTCAGAGAGGTTAAAATATGGAGTATATTAACGAGTTTCAGGGTTGAACCACAAGTCAAAGATTGATGCCCTAGGGATTGTGGACCCAGCTAGGATAGATGTAACTGGGTAATATCAAAGATACTTAGCCCAAGATAGGTATGGGCTTATCTTTTGTTTATTGGGGGCTAAAATTTTATTTATTGGGCAAATTAGTATTGGCTTGGGTTCCCTTGGACCTAGTTTTGGGAAAGTGGTGTAACAAACATAGTGAGATTAAAGTCAATATAATTCGACGTTGTTCAGGCGAAAATAAGATTTTGTAAAAACATGTTTGGAATGATGACTCGTAGCATTACCAAGACAATGACATGGTAATAAGATGGAGTAATTACGAGAATTAACTATTATCACAAGAAATTAGATGATGGGTAACAAGATTCAGGATATCTGAGAAGGTAAAAATTTAATCGCTATGTTGTATCATCAGAAGGATGGTATATCTCAGAATATGTACCCTCGGAGTGGAAGTTTGAAGACATCGCGATGGATTTTATTCATGGACTTCCCCGATCACGGACGGGAAATGACTCGATTTGGGTCATCGTCGATCGGTTGACGAAGGTGGCCAGATTAATCCCGATCAGGAAGAATGACTCTGTGGGAGTACTAGTGCGGAGATTTATGGAGCAGTTCGTTCGATATCACGGGGATCCCAAGACGATCGTGTAAGATCAGGATGGTCGGTTCACTTCCAGGGAGTGGAGATCCGTGTAGGCTTACTTAGGCATGCGATTGACCTTCAGCACCGCATTCCATCCCCATACGGATGGGCAGACGGAACGCACCAATCGGACGCTGGAAGATCTTTTGAGGTTATGCATTTTGGATTGCGGGGAACCATGGGAGAAGCTCTTACCCCTGGTAGAGTTCTCCTATAACAACAGCTACCAGTCCAGCATCAGGATGGCGCCTTATAAAGCCATGTATCTAAGGAAATGCAGGACCCCGCTTTCCTGGGTTCAGGAGGAGGATCCGAAGACATTGGGATCAGATTTTTGTTGAGGATACCGAGGCTAAGGTGAGACTGATCAGAGATAAGATGTTAGAGGCGCAGAGCAGACAAGCTAAGTATTATGATGCCCGGCATCGTCAGGTGGAGTTTTAGGTGGGGGACCGAGTGTTTTTGAAGATCCAGCCCATGTATGGAGTTTTACGGGAGCGCGGTCGGAGAAAGAAGCTCAGCCCTAGGTATATGGGCCCTTACAGGATCCTGGAGCGGATCAGGGCCCTAGCTTACAGGCTAGAGTTGCCACCAGAGCTGGGAGCTCTACACGACGTCTTCCACATTTCTTTGCTGAGAAGGGCTCTACTACGCCCGGAGCAGCAGATTTTCACCCCCGAAGGGCCTGTAGCTTTAGACCGGTCTGTTCACTTGGAGCCGGTTCGGATCGATTACAAAGGAGTATGGATCTTGCGCCGCAAGAAGATCCCCTTAGTCAAGGTTCTGTGGAGGAATCATGGTCAGGAGGAGCACAACTGGGAACCGCAGGACCTGATGAGGCAAAAATATCTGCAGTTGTTCAGTCAGGTATACCTCACCATCTCTTGGTATACTATAAATTACCTTCTTGTATTGAACTGGTAGGACTAAATAAGGGAAATTGAGAACCTAGGCATGCGCAGGAAAGTAGGGGATAATCTTTTGTTTATTGGGGAGATTGCCTTTGTTTATCAAACAAGTAATCTCACTTCGACTCAATAGGAAAACTATAAGGGATGTTACAAGTTTATTTTATTTCGGTAGAAATCCCTGTAGGCTTAACCTAAATTTGGGGTACGAAATTTTTTTTTATTGGGATTTGTAACATCCCATTTCCGGCTAGACCCCTAGGAGTCAGTCTGTCGTGACAGAACCCTAGGAAGCCAAAAAATTGAAGTCCATCTACCAAGACTTTGAGTCACGGGTTGGTCACGCCCGTGGCTGACCCGTCACGCCCGTGACCTAGGGCGTGACCCCTTCGACGATCGTCGATCTCAGGAAGACGATCGTCGAGCGCAGAATTTGCAACCCGGGCCTGGCACGCCCGTGACCTACGTGTCACGCCCGTTACCTAGGGCGTGACCCTTTTGACGATCGTAGATCTCGGCAAAATGATCGGCGCGTGCAGAATTCACAACCCGGGCTTGTCACGCCCGTGACCTACGTGTCACGCCTGTGACCTAGGGTGTGACCCCCTTCGACGATTGTCGATCTCAGCGAGACAATCGTCGATCACAGAATTTGCATCATGGTCATGTCACGCCCGTGACCCATGTGTCACGCCCGTGACCTAGGGCGTGACCCCCCTTCGACGATCGTCGAACTCAGTAAGACGATCGTCAAACTCAAAACTTTCCACAAGGACCTGTCACGCCCGTGAACTACGTGTCACGCCCGTGACAAAGGCCGAAACGTAAGCCAGGCTAGAAATTTCTGTAACCCAAGTCATAATCAATTCTGATTATGGGAATTTACAGCAGGAGTATTTATGGGTCGTTTCTTTCTCTAATTACTTATTAAAAGAAGGAAGTGTTGGTCCAATAGGAAATCGCCACCTGGATTAGTCTTCTCATCTTCCAACGTTTCCCCTCCCCACTTGGAGAATTCATGGCCATGAATGTTTCATCCTTTCCCCTCCCCACTTGGAGATCTATAAAAGCCCTCTTAGAGCAAGAGTAGAAGGTTACACTCTTGACCAAACAGATTCAGATTATTGTTCTTGCTGTAGGAGAAGTTCTGAAATTCCACCACCACGCCATGACAATCCGACGTTCATCTCGTCTCCAAACCGCAAATAAGGTCCTCCTCTACTTCTTCTCTTATGGGTAGATCTTAGGATCTTAGAAATGAAGTTCGTGCTCCAAGGAGCCGGACCTGTCTCACATTTTCATGGAAAACCATGAAAAATATATTTTTCGGGTACGCCGGAAACCGCCACCTCCGGCGGCCAAACCACCGCCGACCGATAGCCATCGCCTCGACGGAGGTGGTGGTGGTGGTGGCTTGCCAGGGAAGTGAGCGGACGGCCGGAGACGGATCACGGAAGAGCTACAGGAAATGTATTTTTCTTAGTGCTATTACGGGTTCTGTTTGGTAGGAAAGATGAACAGTAAATTCTATTATTATTCATTTATTAATTATAATGAATTGTTATCTCCTTTTTAACAGACCTTTTGATATTACCAAACGAGGCACTTAGAGGCCGATTTAGGAAAAATGGCTAGTCACAAAAGTAGTAGCCCGTCGAGTCTAGATTAATTTAAAATTGATTTTCACTCGTTTGGGTAAGCAGTTTGACCGCAGCACCCGTTTTAGTTGGGGCTGTACCTAGAGTTGGGCAGGAACTAAAAAGAATGCCCACACTACATCCCTCGTCCAAATGACCTGAAATTTGGGAAGGAGGTTACCCTTAGCCGTATCTAAAGGCTGTCTAAAAATGGGAATTTTTTGAGATACTTTGCCTAAAGTTTTTTTTAATTTAATAAAGTTAGAGTAATTTATTTAAGTGGTCAAATGACCTCCAAACCCTCCCAAATTATGGTGAGTGGTCCCTGGATATAAAACCTAGTTCTATTCAAATTTCCAACTTATTTGGATGAGTTTTGGATAGGGAGTCACCTATTCTTAACTAGGCAATAGTGAGGCATTTTTGAATAAAAAGTGCACTAGAGGTTGGAACGGTCAAATCACCTCAACAGAGGCTGATATTTCGACCACTGACTTGGAAGGGTTATTATAACCCACTTGGAGAAAATGGTGTGGTTTGGGGTTGATTTACCCTAGGATCCAAACTATACCCTAAATGGAGGGTTTTTAGGGTTGTGAAGGACATGGGGGCAATTGCTCTCGTATTGCCTTGAAATTATGTTGAGTTGACATTAGCATTATAAGAATCATCTGGATGGAATTTTGGAGGATTTGGAGACAAGTAGATACCTCAAAACCCTAATCTTAGCTTTAGGTTAAAATAGTAATTAAGCACAATCAGTAAATAAACATTATCTAAAGGCTGTGAAACTTGGGTAGAGTGATTATAGCCATAATTGATGTTTTAATTATTTGGATCATTCTTTTCATTGAAACCCCATGCAATCTTGGATGTAAATGTTTTAGGTCAGAATGAAAGCTCTTGAATTTTTGTATAATTTTTAGTTGAGTAAATCTAGAACTTTCTTCACAAATGATAAAAAGGGCTTTTATGGTTTAAAAATTAATTATGGATGATATTTTTGTTGACAAATTATGAGACTTAGGAATTGAGACTTTCAGGCCATTATATGCATATTTTATTTTATTTATAATTTTTGGAAGAATATTTACTGTACTTGATTCACAAATAACGAAATATAGAAGATATTGCTAAAATGGTTTTAGTGCCCTTTTGATGATAGAAAAATTATGATACTTTAGATTTACCATATTGAGATTGCATAGTATTCATAATAATTTTGTTGGACATCTTGCATGAGAACTTAGGGTAGTTCATGTTCAAACCGGTAGCCATTGGAATTTTTGACGAAATTAATTAAATGGCAAGTAAATTAGGAAAATTACCATTTTATGGATTTAGGCTAGTTATATCATGATAAGTCTCCAGTAAATAATTTAGGACATTTGGAGGAGTATTGGATCATTGCCTAACTGGTTCGACATATAGTCTAGATTGGTCTGCATATAGCAAATTGTTAAATTGCAATAGGACATGATCTAGAATAGTTGTTGGAGTTAGTCATTTTGTCTGGGTGGATAGATGTGGATGATATCGCAATAGAATGATATGAGGAGTAGTGGGAAGTTGTGTTGGCTAGAGTAAAGAGGTGCTCGGGTTTGACGAAAAATCGTCTTTCCCGTGAGAGGAAGGTTAAAAAATCACCCTGGGATAGTCTATCATAATATGAGAAGGGAATGGGTAAAGGGAATCAACCAATAACAATAAGTGACTTGCGAAAGGGAATGATTGGCATCAGCTACCATCATAGTTCCTAGTGCCCTTTGAGAGCCCTTCACAGGGAATACCGGGGGCAGTCCTGGGTTAACGTAAACTGCAATAACTAACTGAAAAGAGTAACATAGTAATCAAGATCTCACATTTCACAACACTGTTAGCATAGGAATATTATTGGGAGCTTCGGCTCGGTTGGTTAAGAGACAGACGGAATGGTCAGGGGATCTACGGCTCGATTGGTTAAGAGACAGACGTTTTGGTCCGGGGAGCTTCAGCTCGGTTTTTTTTTATTACTATTAAACTTGAATGTGCATAAAATGAAAGAAAATTAAGGTGGTTTGTCTTCGGTATTGGGTTGTCGTAGCACCGATGCCAGTACGATGACTCGACAAGTGTGGTTTTACACTTCGCCAAAGATAAGACCGGCGGTCTAGTCGGCAAGAGTACGCAGGAGTCTGCTTTGTGCACCAAGCATTGAGGCATACGATAGGTCAGATCGGTAGTGCTATACTGGTTTTGAGGTGGGAGAGGCCCAACCCATCGCTTCCGTCTGCCACTACGGAGGTATCCTTGGAGGTAACAACTCCGAAAGGGGGAACTAAAGGTCTGTGTGCACAGAGTCGGGTGTGTGTGTTGCACTTGCATGTTCCATCATACCCACTTGTATGTCATAGCATAATCGATTCATTTAACCCCTGACACCTAATGTATAAGTGGAATGGGAAGCTTATACATTAGTAATTGCAAAACGACCCCTTGGTCTATAAGCTTGTGTGGGCAAGTTTATAAATTAAAGTTAAATTCAATATATATATGCTGCTGTTTGATAACCGACACCCTAACGTATAAGTTGTATGGGACACTTTATATGATGGGAGCCTTGCAGAAGATCCCTTGGCTTATGCGCTTCTGCACATAAGTTAAGGTTACATTTCCTACTCTCTGTCATTGTTATTATTTATTATATAATTTCTAGATTAGTTTCGCTGCCACCTGTTCCTTTGATTTAATCTCCACTTTCATGTCCTTCCCTTTCTTCCTCTCCGCTCGATACCTAGGAGTTATGGTGGGAGGGGTAGGGGTTTATAGGGCTTAGTCTTTATGACTAACGGTTTTCAAACCACATCATTTAGGGGATCGTGGAGCCCAGCATGGAGGAGCAGCCCCGGAGGTCGGACTGCTTGGAGATAGGGCAGTCTAGCTCAGGAGTTCATACAGCTAGGATCGTGATTCTTTACCTTTAGTAGATATTCTAGTTTTTGCTTCCGCATGAGTGATTTGTAGTGAGGACATAATATATCGGGCATAAGCCCATATTTCTATTACTCTGATGTATTATTATGTGGACACTTCCTTCGTGGAGATTTTATTTTTATAAATATGATTTTCTCCTGGACTTGCTCTTACTTCATTTATTGTGCTACCTTTCTGTGATCGAATTGGCTGGATGAATCGGCGCCTTTTGGTGACGACCCTTCAGGGCGTGAAGATGTCACCGCAAAGTGGCAGTTCTGGGCCTAAGACCCCGGTGTTTTAAAAGAAAAAAAAAGGGGGTCTTACAAGAAAATAGGGTTTTAGTGACGAAATTTTTGGTCACTAAATATTGCGGGTTGGTCACTAAAACCATTTAGTGACTAAAATTATTCTGTCACAAGGTTGTTGCAAAATATCCGTTACTAAATGTATTTTGTGACCAAATTAGTTTTCGTCACTAAATATATTCTTTTAGTTACGAAACGAGTCGCCGTTACTAATTGTTTTTAGTAACTATTTTATTTGTCACTAAAAATGCATTTTTGTGATCAAATTAAATTAGTTACTAATTGTTTAATGCATTAGTGTCTAGAGTTTTTGTCACTAAATAATGCTTTTGTGACCAAATTAATTTAGTCACTCATTGTTCATTACAATAGTGACTGTTTATTTAGTCACTAAATGAAACTTTAAGTGACAAAGTATCCATCACTAATATTTTATAATTGTTCAGAGATTAGAATTTAAATAAATTTATTTATTTAATACTAAATATAATACAAATATATTAAAATACAATAATAAATATAATATCTATTTTGTAAGAGAATCTTAACGAAAAAAATATTTTTTATTAATACTAAAAAGGTGGGAGATATCCAAAGCCCCTCAATACAAATTAATGGAACATTTAACTTTATTACACCCATTACATGAAAAAAATATATAATAAACAATTTGTTCATAAAAATATTTCTCTTTCTTCTTTGTGGGCTCGTCTCTCTTTACTTCTTCCTTCTTCAATGCCTCCTTAATTTGGTGCCTCATTCTGGGGATCTTTTTTTTGTCCACTTGGGGACAAGCCCGTTATATATCCGATTCTTCTTCAATATAATATCTTGCATGAAACACTGTCAGATAAGCTCGATGACTTGTTCAATTTCCTTCACCATGAGTTTTACTTTTATGAGATCCATGAACTAAAATATATCTCTTTTTCGAAATTAGAAGAAGATACTAAGTAAAACGGCCTGAACTGGTTGGAGAACTCTACTCTTTGGTCTGATTTTCATTTTTTTAATATGAAAATATAATTCTAGAGAATCAAAGATTGATTCCCAAAAATTTGAATTCATAACACTTCTCCCACAACCACATTGTATTTCATCTGAAAACTTTCAAAATACAACTTACAATTTAACCAAAGAGCTGTGTTAATTAGCACTTACCAAAAATCAAGAACCTTGCAATTACAATCTTTGCATAAGTAGAATGAGTATGGATCAATTATGATAAAACGTGCCTGCACAGGAAAAAAACACCTCAATATAGAAAATCGCAGAATTTTCAAATTTGAATGTTAGAAATATAATATGTAATAGACAAACCAAATAGTAGAGTCCTCCAACACAGTTATGTAAGAAAAAAAAGTAACGCCAACTGAAGATCCGCAACAAAGAGAACACAAAATCCTCAAATCTGAACTATAGATCAAAAATCCAAGGCAAAAACTATATAAAAACAAATTTTTACCTGAAATCCCTGCAGTATAGTAGACCAGAGCAAAGATCATCTCACCAAAATCCCAAGCAAAGTTCATGGATGGCTTTGAGATATATTTCAAACAACCTGAAGTTAGAGAATTTTTCATGTGAGAAAAATGTAATCGTTCAAGATTTGAAAAGACAACCTGTGTGGCAAAGATAACAATATGGG
The DNA here is from genome assembly GCA_039513925.1 of Platanthera zijinensis. Taxonomy (NCBI): domain Eukaryota; kingdom Viridiplantae; phylum Streptophyta; class Magnoliopsida; order Asparagales; family Orchidaceae; genus Platanthera; species Platanthera zijinensis. The sequence continues at coordinate 125,402,462 of CM077085.1, read as the reverse complement.
TTAATTCACATTAAAGCCAACTATAAGGGACTTGCACAATAGTTGAGGTATAACTTTTATAATCCAACCTAGGTCATCTTTCCAGAGATCTTGGGCATATCATCAAACTTATAATTTCACCATTAAATAATCTGCTTGTTTGACTAATCTGTAGTTATGGTTAAGAGCTATATAGTATATGTGGAGACATAGAATCTTGATCTAGTAGTTAATTGATGATATCATGGAAGAAATGTTCATGGCTTGGAACCCGGGTCTCCGACTCGGGGATAAACAGATCTCTGAAATTGTGGTCAGCTGTTTAACAAATAGGAATTGATTTCATTGTGAAGATTGACTGCATGAGTGAGTGAATGTAGAATGTTAGTTGTAAACATTTCTGGTAGCATTTCTGGTACATATTATGGTTGTTATGTAATCTTTGTGCAACAATTGATGATTTTGTTTGGTTCGACAAAAGAGTAGTAACATAATTTATCAGTTAAAAGTAGCTCATAATTAAACAAAGGATCATAAACAAAAAATAAGAATAGGAAACAGATTACCAGTGCTTAAATGCAAATTTGGATCACCATATAAAGCTATCAATCGACCAGTAGACTCTGGTGATGTATCATCAAATTTAAGCACATCAGGAAGTAAAGCTGGAAGAGGACTTCCTTCTCAGTACCGCTCCATCAAATAGAGAGCAACAAAAAATTCTCTTAACGAAAGCATGCTATCATTATCTTGGTAAGATAAGTCCCACACCTGCTTCAGAATCTCTAGAAAAGAAACGAGATAGTTTGTTCAAAGGAAATTGACTTGTAAGATTCTAATGCTAATTAACAACATCCCAAATCTGGACAATAAACGTGAAGAATTACAAGAAATCAAGGGCACCTACCTTGGAATTTTGATATACAACACTAGCTGAAGTAATGCCTGATGAGTTAAGGATGCTAACAGAACAGAAGGCAGGTGAACTATTATTTGTACCAACTCCAAAAGAAGAAGAAAAACCAATTCCAGATACAACTAAACCTTTTGATTCCTTTGAATTCAATACATTGGTGGATATATAATGACGACAATGCTACCGATGGTATAGGTAGAACCAATCCAGTTGTTGTTAATTCCACATTAGGCCTCATGCCATCGTTGACAGGCTTGATGTGTTTGAAACTGGAGGTAGACCTGAAAAACTAGTTGTCCTAGGTGGTGCTTGACTGGCACCCTGGATTGGAAATGACACAGTAGCAGGTGTCCCTTGAGGCAACCTTCCTGCATGTCTGATTCGAGGAAACAACAGTTGATTCACACCTAAACTAAGTAGCATTCCACTTGGGAGAGAATTTTTAAATCCACTAGGTTCTGCAACACTCAAGCCTAAATAGTAATAACTGAAGGGAAAACTGGCAGTGGAAAAGCACATTTCTATTGCAAAACGAAGTGTAGTAATAGTCTACGATAATTTTAAAAAAAAGATATAACAAATAACCATTGAAGGTTCATGTGAGCAAAAAACTATGATTAGTAATAAACTTAGACGTTTTTTCAATTTAAAAAATTAAAAATTAGCCAAAATTCCTCTACTCAGCGCTGTCCATCTGATCCTCTATTTGTCTTCATTCTATGAATGTCATCATTCGTGCCTCCATTTGCTCCATGCGTGCTTCTCTTTGCTCCATTCGTGCCTCTCTCTGTGCCACTCTTTCCTCCATTTCTTGAAATCATGTGCTCATCTCTGCTTCTACTTCAGCTCGAATTTGTGCTTTGAGACGTCCATTAGTACTTTCACGCTCCAAAGGTTTTGGTCCTGGGCCCATGCCACGAATATAACCTGATCGTTTACCAAGTACGAAGGTGTATGCTTCTTTCGTGGTTAATTTATCCTCCCCTTTTTCTTTTTTTTGTTCCTCATGAAGTTCCAAAAGCTTGTTATATATCTCCTCTGCAGTTTCATCAGTCCACTGATTATGTTTTCCATTTTTTGTTTTCTCCCATAATCGTACATATACAGGCAATTATTGATCTTCATGTGCAACTTGTCGCTATTTAAAGAAAATAATAAAGCATAAAATTAAATTAAAGTATGATAATTAATCAATTAAAACATAAGAACATGAAGCTTAAAAATGTTACCAGTTCATGTATTATTCTCGCTATGGACTTTGTACCAACATGCGATTTCATTTTTTGTTGGCTCCTATTTTTTTGTTCACATCACTAATTTTCTACAATGAAATAATAAGAAAAATCAATATATTATGAATGTTTAATTTAAAAAAATAACACTTTGTAATATCAATTTAAAGATTATTACTTTCACACATTGAATTTGGCACTGCCCCAATAACCAATTAGCCAACTCCATTGTTCAGGATTGATGTCTTTAGGGCAATGTTCACGCCTTTGTGCATCAGTACTCCATTTTAAATAATATTCACTATGCAATCGAGCACGCCAAATATTATAGATTCGACGAAGTGAAGATATAAGATCATCCATGACATGATTCTCATTTGGAAGACTGAACTCAGACTAAAATAGCAAATACATATTAAAAAACAGATTCGTAAAAAAAATACCATGTTCAATATATATATTTAATTGTAAGAACCTCATTACTTACGTAGATAATATCAATTATTTTATCAATTATATCAACTGGAATATGAGCCCATCTCTCCACATTCAAAGGAGCATAAAGCCTTACAATGCGTCCACTCCTCGTGATAAGCTCTTGAGATCTATTACCAACAAATCTACGAAGGTCTGCGGGAAGATGAACTTCAACCTTTTGAGTAGAATCATATTTTCTCTAAGACCATCCAATCCCAGTGGTTGGACCGCATGTCCTTTTTTAAATTTCACATGTACCTATTGATTGACGTGTTATTGTTAAAAAATTTCAAATAGATGAGTCTAAACACAAAATGCAAGTTGTATCATCGATATTACCATGCCCATGATCTGTTTGATTTTAATGTACATGATCAGCCTCAGGCTCGAGAAGATCGAGTTCATGTCTATGTTCATATGTATTCTCCTCTTAATTTATCAAATCTTTATCCAACTAGAGTGCTGATTGTGAGTGTATTGGTGGTTGCTGGTAGGGCCTAATACTTGTAGGTTTTGTTGTTTTATCTTTAATAGATTGTGGTGCACTATATTTTATAGAATGATGTGTTTTAGATTTTATACTAGCTTCATGAGAGTTTTTTCCTGTAATCAATGTTTTGGCATGTGAAACTTTTGTCGAGGGCAGATGCAAAGGTGGACTAAATTATTTAGTCATAGAAGTAATACGCGCTGCAGAGGTTCGTGGGTGAAAAGTGGATGACTTTCTAGTGGATTATGAATTTCTACCAAAGAATCTTTAGCTTTAGCACTGATCTTTATCTTCCCTGCCATATATTCTTGTATGCTACCTGAAAAATGCATACAACAAAAATAATTAAACTTAAAAACATGATCAATAGTATTAGAATAAACTTGCATAACCAAGCAAGTGCAAATTAGTTATAGTTGAACAGTAACTCATAAATGAATACAAACTCATAAAATTTACACCAAAAAACATTATGAACTTACATAACCAAGCAACCGCTAATTGGATAAATAGCAAAAATACAGTTATTGTATTAAGCATCCTCATTTTCTATATCGTCCTCAAAGTCATCATCACAGTCCTCTTCAATCATAACCCTTTTTTGACAAGATTGTTCCTTTTTCTTAAATGTCATAGCCACAACATCAGTTCTTTGTAATAAAATTGTCGTCTCATCGTCATCTATGTCAATATTAAGTACTGGGCTTAAGCTTACTTATGTATCATGCAAAGGAATTTCTTCTTCATTAAATTCTTCGCTGTCTTTGGCAGAAAAATCATAAAAGTGACGAGGCATTGTCTTTATAACTAATCTCCAATCTTTTTTTTTGTTATCAACAACATAATATACTTGTCCAACTTGGCATGATAAGACAAATGGTTCGTTGCTTCTCAAATTGCGTTTTACATTAACAGAAATAATTCCATTTTTTCCTTCTTGTAACCTTTTCCTTCATGGTATGTATCCCACCGTTCACATTTAAAGAGAACAATTTTGTATCCTATGCCATAATCTAATTGAGGAATGTCTTTTAAAACATAATAATTTTCTTTATTGCCTGATTGTTCATCCCCCTTTACAATGATACCACTATTTTGGGTCTTACGCCTAATTTCACGATCATAAGTATGAAACCTAAAACCATTAACAATATTACCAGTAAAATGTGTCGCCCCTTTCCTTGGACCACGCGCTAAATGTATAAAGTTTGGTGTTAACTCTTAGATCCCCTTCATAGTTTAACTTAGATGACTGTTGAAAAAAGAATATGTTATCTGATTAGTATATTAAATATTAATAACATTAACTTTCTAGGGTAGAAAATAAATTATATTTCATTACTTAATTTACCTATAATTCAAACCATCTATCAAAGGTTGACTCGTGTCTTCTTTCAACATCTTTAGAATATATTTGCGCAAGATCCCTCATATGTTCCCTATAAATAAAAATGATCAGCGGTATATTTTAATTATAATTTGTTAATATGTATTTAGAGAGAAAAGTTGTCAGACTTACTTTATAAATGGTTCCACTTCTGGAAAATTTCTTAATAAGTACAATTGAGCACGATGCCAATCTTCGTATGTCAAATTCTTTTCAATTCCTTTACCCAGTGGCCTCCCTGAATTTTGAAAAATGGATAGACTTTTATCTTGTATGTCGTTTCCTTCATCATTTCTAGTTGGACGATTCAACTTTGTCTAAATTTTACCAATGTATCTTGAACAAAATGTTAAACACTCGTGTAGTAGATAACCATTTGCCATTGACCCTTCTGGGCGTGCTTTATTTCTTACAAATGATTTAAGTGTCCTAAAATACCTATACGACAAAATTCAAGAATTAGAAAAGATTATGTTGAAGCAAATAAAATTAAGAAGAAAAATAATGTGTACCTCTCAATTGGGTACATCCATCGATAATGAATCGGACCAGCAATTTTGGCTTCCCGTGCAAGATGAATTGGCAGATTCATCATGATTGTGAAAAATGATGGAGGAAATATCTTCTCTAGTTTGCAAAGTATGATAGGAATATTACTCTCAAGTCTATCCAATACTTCAAAACTTAATGTCTTAGAGCTCAACTCTTTGAAATATAAACTCAATTCAACTAGAGGATCATACACCTCTTTACATAAAATGCCACGAAAAGCTGGGGCAAGTTGATCTTGCATGAAAACATGACAATCATGAGCCTTCATTCTTAAAACCTTACCTTCTTTAGAATTTACACATCTTCTTATGTTAGAAGAGTAACCATCTTGAACTTTAGTATTCTCTAAGAAATGGCATACTGTCCTTCGCTCAGCTAATGTTAAAGTATAGCAGGCTTGTGGCATGATATAATAACCATCTTTCTCTATTGGATGTAATTCTTCTTTCAAGCCCATTTCTTTTAGATCTAATATAGCATACAAATCATCTTTGGTCTTCCCGTCAATATTCAAAATAGTTTCCAATATATTTTCAGTAATATTTTTTTAGAATATGCATGTAATCTAGACAATGTAGTATCTCAAGTGTTCTCCAATATGGCAACTGAAAGAAAATACTCAATTTCTTCCAGTTATAAGGTAGAGATGCTACATCCTGCTTTCTTTTTTTCTGATGCTTTCCAAATATCACATTGTCACAGTCTTTTAACTATCCTAAAATCTCATCCCCTGAAAGGTCCTTTGGTGCAGATTGAGTTTCTATTATTCCATCAAAAGACTTCTTATCTTTACGCCATCTATGACCTGAATCCAAGAAACGATTGCTTCCCATGTAACTCATCTTGAACCCATTCCTCAATCGACAAGACCATGTATCCTTATTGCAACAAGGGCATGCTAGCTTACCTTTGGTGCTCCATCCTGATAGATTCGCATAAGCTGGAAAATCATTTATTGTCCACAACAAAGCTGCATGCATATTAAAGTTGCACTTTTCATAAGCATCATAAGTACAAACTCCAACTTCCCATAAAAATTTCAACTCATCAATTAATGCTTGTAAATACACATCCATATCATTCCCAGGTTGTCGTGGACCTGGAATTATCAAGGATATTATAAAATAAGGAGTTTTCATGCACATCCGCGGTGGCATATTATATGGGACTATAACAACTGGCCATACACTATAATTTGTGCTCATAAGACCAAAAGGATTAAATCCGTCGCTTGCTAAACCAAGCCTAACATTTCGCATGTCTGATGAAAATTCTTGGTGTTTTAGATCAAATGACTTCCAAGCAAAGGCATCAGCTGGATGTCTCAACTTACCATCATCAAGACGTTTTTCTTTATGCCACCTCATATCTTTTGTTGTCTTAGAACACATATACAATCTTTGAAGTCTTGGTATCAAAGGAAAATGTCTTAATATCTTGTTTGGTATGTTTTTACTTCTATTTGAATGAGTATTACTTTTCTCATTATTGGTGGCTTTGCTTGATTGCCACCTGGATGTGCCACAAGTGGGGCAACTTTCATAATCTGCAAATTTGTCGCGGTAGAGAATGCAATCATTCAAGCAAGCATCTATCTTCTTACAGCCCATTCCAAGCTCTTGCATGTAATTTTTAGCTTCATAAAAGCTACTTGGGAGAGTTTCACTAAAAGGAATTGCCCTTTTTAATACTTTAAGTAATTCAGTAAAAGAGCGATCAGTCCATCAATGATCTGTTTTAAGTGTGAGCAAAGTAACAATAAATTGAAACTTTGAGAATTCCTTACAACCAGGATATAATTCTTTTTCAGCATCACTCAGCAATTCATAAAAAATTTTAGCTGCTTTATTTGGGTAATCATTACTACATTCTTCAACATTCTCATTCATGTTATTATAACCAATATTAAAATCATCCAGCATAACATGCATATCATCATGCTCTGTAATCTCTTGTTCATCTTCACCAAAAATTGAATTTAGGGGTTTATCATCGGTGTTAAGGGAATAGTCTTCTCCGTGACATGACCACCACTTATAAGTCCTAACAATTCCATTCATAAGAAGGTGTCCAAACACAATATCTCTAGTGTGAAAGAAAATATTTCCACATTTATAATAAGGGCAGCGAATATTATTTCCCCTAGCGGAATGGGTAAAAGCAAAATCAAGAAACTCATTCACTCCATTGATGTAAGTTGGTTGTCGTCGATCATTGAGATCCATCCAACTCTTGTCCATTGCACTACATGTCAAAAAATTATTAAAATTTAATGAAATCATATATTGTTACATCTTGCCAATTAACTAAAAGCAAAATCAAGAAAAGAATTTACTTTGCAAAAGAAAACTATTATGACCTCTAACAAACTGAAATAAATATAATTCAATTTAGTCTCTACTTTAGATAAGATATTGCTGATTTGAGGGCACTTAGCCAAATACAAATTCTTGTTATAATCGAATTCAAATGAATAGAAGACTCAACATGTTGGTGAGTATAGCGACTATCCCGGCATGAGCCCTTATCTTCTATATACTAAAGGATTATACACATGTCACTTTAATTTTTTAGATAAAAATTTCCTGGGTAAAGCTTACTTCTGAAACAAATTTTGAAAAGGAAAAGAAATACTAAGTAATTAACAAACACAAAACAAAATGGATAAATGTGAAAAATTAAAACTAGTTGGCCCTGAAAGAAACTAACACAATTTTCATTCAGTACTATGCACAAGTTAACAAAGTTTGAATGCAAGAGATGTACAATGACAATAATAACAGAGGCTCGTTGAGAGCAGTGGCGAACCCAGGATTTTCATCCGACCCGAGCACCAAGTAAAGAATATAAATTTTTGATAATTTTTTTTAATTCAAAATTATCTAAAACAATACCTCAAGTGCCTAAAAAATGTAACAAAACATTTTTTAAAAAGAGCACACATACACTATCTTGCTTAAAATAATTAAGTTCTACCCACTGAAAAGAGAACTAAAAAGTGTTTATAAGGTGCTTAATTAATAGAGATAATAATCAAATCAAGGTAATTGAATTTAACTACAAAGAACTACATACCATAATATGGGGAAACACTAGTGAAAAATAAGGAGAAAGAGATTGTTCAAACCTAAAATAATAAAGCACAATAAAAAAGAATACAAAAGAAGTTTTTAATCTTAAAAATGAATCGGACATTTTAATGCTCTTGAAAAAAGATAAAATGGAGTCTCCAACAAAAATTGGGGCTACATGTAATCTCGAGAAAAATGGGGCAAGATGAAACCTGTAAAAAATTTGGGCAGGATGAAACCCGGCAAAAGGAGATTTGGAGAAAATGAGGGCAAGATGAAACCTGTAAAAAATTAGGGCTACATGTAATCTGGAGAAAATTGGGGCTAGATGAAACCCGGCAAAAATTTGGGCAAGAGGAGAAGAGATCTAGAGAGAAAAAATTATTTACCTTAAGGGCTTAGAAGCCGTCGAGTTCCCGTGCAGCGAAGTAGGGTGAGAAAAGGGAAACCGCGAACTAGAAGCAAGGAATCAGAAGGATCGCTCGCTGCCTCACCTTCGCCGCCTCGACCTCGCCACCTCGACCTCGCCGCCGCAACCTCGCTGCCTCGACCTCGCCGCCTCGACCTCGCCGCCTCGACCCTGCCAGTCGCACCTATTTTCACCTTCAAGAAGGATTGCGAGATGTTCCTGAGCGATGATTTTCTCCTTCTCGTGGTGGAGGAAAAGCCTCGGTGCAGAAAAAATAATTTGAGAAATGTTGGCGTGTGTTGGAAGTTATAATTAGAAAAGTAGCCTAATTAATGATAATGGAGGGGATTTGAAATACCATTGGATGTACAAATGGAGGGATGCAAAATTTGTGGAGGGAAATGAAATATTTAATGTGATATATAAATGATGGTATTTTTTATGACTAAAAGATTTATTAAATTTATCTTTTCAATTGTGATCATTATATTTTTGTCACTAAATTGAATTATTTAATGACTAAACTTAATTTTGTTACTAAAAATAATTTTTTGTGACTTCACTTTGTTTTGGTCACAAATAAAAAAATTTTAGTGACAAGTTTTTTATTTTCGTTACTAATTAATTGACGATCATCATTTAGTAACCAACCTGAAATTTTGTCACAAAAAATATATTTTTAGTGACGAAAAAAATTTCGTCGCAAAATTTTCGTCACTAAAACCCAATTTCTTGTAGTGAAGTGGTATCAGAGGAAAACATCGATCTAAAAAAGGTAGCAGTCCACTAACCCTGGGTCATCCCCGCTCGAGCTTAGTTTAGGGACAAACTAAGCAGCGGAAGCAGTGGTGTGCCCATAAGGGAAATCACATGTAGAAGTCCACTTCTACATTTATTGGGGGCTAAACTTTTGTTTATTTGGCAAATTAGTATTGGCTTGGGTTCCCTTGGACCTAGTTTAGGGAAAGTGGTGTAACAAACATAGTGAGATTAAAGTCGATATAATTCGACGTTATTCGGGCGAAAATAAGATTTTGTAAAAACATGTTTTGAATGATGACTCGTAGCATTACCAAGACAATGACATGGTAATAAGACAGAGTAATTACGAGAATTAACTATTATCACATGAAATTAGATGACGGGTAACAAGATTCAGGATATCTGAGAAGGTAAAAATTTAATCGCTATGTTATATCATAAGAAGGATGGTATATCTCAGAACATGTACCCCAGAGTGGAACTTTGAAGACATCACGATGGATTTTATTCATTGACTTCCCCGATCACGGACGGGAAATGAATCGATTTGGGTCATCGTCGATCGGTTGACGAAGGTGGCCAGATTAATCCCGATCAAGAAGGATGACTCTATGGGAGTACTAGTGCGGAGATTTATGGAGCAGTTCGTTCGATATCACGGGGTGCCCAAGACGATCGTGTCGGATCAGGATGGCTGGTTCACTTCCAGGGAGTGGAGATCCGTGCAAGCTTACTTAGGCACGTGATTGACCTTCAGCACCGCATTCCATACCAAGACAGATGGGCAGACGGAACGCACAAATCGGACGCTGGAAGATCTTTTGAGGTTATGCATTTTGGACCGCGGGGAACCATGGGAGAAGCTCTTACCCCTAGTCGAGTTCTCCTATAACAACAGATACCAATCCAGCATCAGGATGGCGCCTTATGAAGCCTTGTATGGAAGGAAATGCAGGACCCCGCTTTCCTGGGTTCAGGACGAGGATCCGAAGACGTTGGGATCAGATTTTTGTTGAGGACACCGAGGCTCAAGTGAGACTGATCAGAGATAGGATGTTAGAGGCACAGAGCAGACAAGCTAAGTATTATGATGCCCGACATCGTCAGGTGGAGTTTCAGGTGGGGGACCGAGTGTTTTTGAAGATCCGGCGCATGCATGGAGTTTCATGGGTGCGCGGTCGGAGAAAGAAGCCCAGCCCTAGGTATATGGGACCTTACAAGATCCTGGAGTGGATCGGGGCCCTAGCTTACAGGCTGGAGTTGCCACCAGAAATGGCAGCTCTACACGACGTCTTTCATATTTCTTCCCTGAGAAGGGCTTTACTATGCCGGGAGCAGCAGATTTTGACCCCCGAAGGGCCGGTAGCTTCAGACTTATCTGTTCACTTGGAGCCAGTTCGGATCGATGACAAAGGAGTACGGATCTTGCGCCGCAAGAAGATCCCCTTAGTCAAGGTTCTGTGGAGGAATCATGGTTAGGAGGAGCACACCTGGGAACCGCAGGACCTGATGAGGAAAAAATACACGGAGTTGTTCAGTCAGGTATACCTCACCACCTCTTGGTATACTATGAATTACCTTCTTGTATTGAACCGGTAGGACTTAATAAGGGAAATTGAGAACCTAGGCATGCGCAGGAAAGCAGGGGCTAATCTTTTGTTTATTGGGGAGATTGCCTTTATTTATCAAACAAGTAATCTCGCTTCGACTCAATAGGAAAACAAGATGGGATGTTACAAGTTTATTTTATTTCGGTAGAAATCCCTGTAGGCTTAACCTCAATTTCGGAGACGAAATTTTTGTTTTGTTTATTGGGATTTGTAACATCCCATTTCTGGCTAGACCCCAAGGAGTCGGTCTGTGGTGACAGAACCCTATGAAACCCAAAAATTGAAGTCCATCGACAAAGACTTCGAGTCACGGGTTGGTCACGCCCGTGACCGACCCGTCACGCCCAAGACCTAGGGCGTGACCCCTTCGACGATCGTCGATCTCAGGAAGACAATCGTCGAGCGCATAATTTGCAACCCGGGCCTGGCATGCCCGTGACCTACGTGTCATGCCCGTGACCTAGGGCGTGACCCCTTCGACGATCGTCGATCTCGGCAAAACGATCGGCACGTGCAGAATTCACAACCCGGGCTTGTCATGCCCGTGACCTACGTGTCACGCCCGTGACAGAGGTCGTGACCCCCTTCGACGATCGTCGATCTCAGCGAGATGATCGTCGAGCGCATAATTTGCATCATTGCCCTGTCACGCACGTGACCCATGTGTCACGCCCGTGACCTAGGGCATGACCCCCCTTTGACGATCCTCGAACTAAGTAAGACGATCGTCAAACTCAAAATTTTCCACAAGGACCTGTCACGCCCGTGACCTAAGTGTCACTCCCGTGACAAAGGCCGAAACGTCAACCAGGCTAGAAATTTTTTAACCCAAGTCATAATCAATTCTGATTATGGGAATTTACAGCAGGAGTATTTATGAGCCGTTTCTTTCTCTAATTACTTATTAAAAGGAGGAAGTGTTGGTCCAATAAGAAATCGCCACCTGGATTAGTCTTCTCATCTTCCAACGTTTCCTTTCCTCCACCATAATCGAAATACTATTAAGAGAGAGAATTCATGGCCATGAATGTTTCATCCTTTCCCCTCCCCACTTGGAGATCTATAAAATCTTCCTTAGAGCAAGATTAGAAGGTTACACTCTTGACCAAACGAATTCAGAGTATTGTTATTGTTGTAGGAGAAGTTCGGAAACGTCGCCACCGTGCCATGACAATCCGACGTTCATCTCGTCTCCAAACCGCGAACAAGGTCCTCCTCTACTTCTTCTCTTATGGGTAGATCTTAGGATCTTAGAAATGAAGTTCGTGCTCACAGGAGTCGGACCTATCTCACGATTTCATGGAAAACCATGAAAAATATATTTTCCGGGTATGCTGGAAACCGCCACCTCCGGCGGCCAAACCACCGCTGACCGATAGCCATCGCCTCGACGGAGGTGGTGGTGGTGGCTGGCCAGGGAAGTTACCGGACGGCCGGCAACGGATCACGGAAGAGCTACATGAAATGTATTTTCTCTGAGTGCTGTTGCGGGTTCTGTTTGATAGGGAAGATGAACAGTAAATTCTATTATTATTAATTTATTAATTATAATGAATTGTTATCTCCTTTTTAACACACCTTTTGATATTACGAAACGAGGCACTTAGAGGCCGATTTAGGAAAAATTGCTAGTCACAAAAGTTGTATACCATCGAGTCTAGATTATTTTAAAATTTATTTCAACTCGTTTGGGTAAGCGGTTTGACCACAGCACCCGTTTTAGTGGGGGCTATACCTAGAGTTAGGCAGGAACTAAAATGAATGCCCACACTACATCCCTCGTCCAAATGACCTGAAATTTAGGAAGGAGGTTACCCTTACCCGTGTCTAGAGGCTGTCTAAAAATGGTAATTTTTGGAGATACTTTGCCTAAAGTTTTTGTTTTAATTTAATAAAGTTAGAGTAATTTATTTAAGTCGTCAAATGACCTCCAAACCCTTCCAAATCTTGGTGAGTGGTCTCTGGATATAAAACCTAGTTCTGTACGAATTTTCAACTCATTTGGATGAGTTTTGGATAGGGAGTCACATATTCTTAACTAGGCAATAGTGAGGCATTTTTGAGTAAAAAGTGCACTAGAGGTTGGAACGGTCAAATCACCTCAACAGAGGCTGATATTTCGACCACTGACTTGGAAGGGTTATTATAACCCACTTGGAGAAAATGGTGTGGTTTAGGGTTGGTTTACCCTAGGATCCAAACTCAAACCCTAAATGGAGGGTTTTGAGGGTTGTGAAGGACATGGGGGCAATTGCTCTCGTATTGTCTTAAAACTCTGTAGAGTATACATTAGCATGATAAGAATAATCTGTATGGAATTTTTGAGGATTTGGAGACAAGTAGATACCTCAAAACCCTAATCTTAGCTTTAGGGTAAAATACTTATAAAGAACAATCCGTCACTAAACATTATATAAAGGCTGTGAAACTCGGGTAGAGTGAGTTTTAGAGTGGGTAGAATCTATAGAAATTTTACTGGAATTTTATGATGTTTATTTCCAGCACTTCATTTGTAAAGTTGATTATAGCCCTAATTGATGTTTTAATTATTTGGATTTTTTGTTCATTGAAACCCCATGCAATCTTGTAAGTAAATGTTTTAGGTCAGAATGAAAGCTCCTGAATTTTTGTATAATTTTTAGTTGAGTGAATCTAGTACTTCCTTCACAAATGTTAAAAAGAGATTTTATGGTTTAAAAATTAATTATGGATGATATTCATGTTGAAAAATTATGAGACTTTGCAATTGAGACTTTCATGACATTATATGCATAGTATATTTTATTTATAATTTTTGGAAGAATATTCTCTATACTTGATTCACAAATAACGAAATATAGAAGATATTGCTAAAATAGTTTTAGTGCCCTTTTGATGATAGAAAAATTATGATACTTTGGATTTACCATATTGAGAGTGCATAGTAGTCATAATAATTTTGTTGGACATCTTGCATGAGAACTTAGGGTAGTTTATGTTCAAATCGGTAGCCCTTGGAATTTTTGAGGAAATTTATAATATGCCAGATAAATTATAAAAATTACCATTTTCTGGATGTAGGCTAGTAATATCATGATAAGTCTCCAGTAAATAATTTAGGGCATTTGGATGAGTATTTGATCATTGCCTAACCGGTTCGACATATAGTCTAGATTGGTCTGCATATAGCAAATTGTTAAATTGCAATAGGACATGATCTGGGATAGTTGTTGGAGTTAGTCATTTTGTCTTGGTGGATAGATGTGGATGATATCGCAATAGAATTATATGAGGAGTAGTGGGAAGTGTTGTTGGCTAGAGTTAAGATGTGCTCGGGTTTGATGGAAGTTCGTCTTTCCCGAGAGAGGAAGGTTAAAAAATCACCCTAGGTTAGTCTATCGTAATATGAGAAGGGAATGGTAAAGGGAATCAACCAATAACAATAAGTGCCTTGCGAAAGGGAATGATGGGCTTCAACTACCATCATAGTTCCTAGTGCCCTTTGAGAGCCCATCACAGGGAATACCGGGGGAAGTCCTTGGTTAACGTAAACTGCAATAACAAACTGAAAAGAGTAACATAGTAATCAGGATCTCACATTTCACAACAATATTAGCATAGGAAGATTATTGGGAGCTTCAGCTCGGTTGGTTAAGAGACGGACAGAATGGTCCGGGGAGCTTCGGCTCGATTGGTTAAAAGATGGACGTTTTGGTCCGCGGAGCTTCGGCTCGGTTTTTGTTTGATTACGATTAAACTTGCATGTGCATAAAAGGAAAGAAAATTCAGGTGGTGGGTCTTCGGTACTGGGTTATCATTGCACCGACGCCAGTACGATGACTCGGCAAGTGTGGTTTTACACTTCGCCAAAGCTATGTTTGGCGGTCTAGTCGGCAAGAGTACGCAGGAGTCCGCTTTGTGCACCAAGCATTGAGGCGTACGATAGGTAAGACCGGTAGTGCTATACTGGTTTTGAGGTGGGTGAGGCCAAACCCACTGCTTTCGTCTGCCACTACGGAGGTATCCTGGGAGGTAACGACTCCGAAAGGGGGAACTAAAAGTCTGTGTGCACAGAGTCGGGTGTGTGTGTTGCACTTGAATGTTCCATCATACCCACTTGCATGTTATAGCATAATTGATTCATTTAACCCCTGAAACCTAATGTATAAGTGGAATGGGACGCTTATACATTAGGACTTGCAAAACGACCCCTTGGTCTATAAGCTTGTGTGGGCAAGTTTATAAATTAAAGTTAAATTCAATATATATATATTATTGTTTGATAACCGACACCCCAACGTATAAGTGGTATGGGACACTTTATACGATGGGAGCCTTGCAGAAGATCCCTTGTCTTATGCGCTTCTGCACATAAGTTAAGGTTACATTTCCTACTTTCTGTCATTGTTATTATTTATTATATAATTGCTAGATTAGTTCCGCTGCCACCTGTTCCTTTGATTTAATCTCCACTTTCATGTCCTTTCCTTTCTTCCTCTCCGCTCGGTACCTAGGAGCCATGGGGGGAGGGGTAGTGGATGATAGGGCTTAGTCTTTATGACTAACATTTTTCGGACCACATCATTTAGGGGATCGTGGAGCCCAGCATGGAGGATCAGCCCCGGAGGTCGGCCCGCTTAGAGAGAGGCCAGTCTAGCTCAGGAGTTCATACAGCCAGGACCGTGTGTCTTGACCTTGAGTAGATAGTCTTGTTTTTGCTTCCGCATGAGTGATTTGTAGTGAGGATATGATGTACCGGGCATAAGCCCATATTTCTATTACTTTGATGTATTATTATGTGGACACTCCCATCGTGGAGATTTTATTTCTATATATGTGATTTTCTTGTGGACTTGCTCTTAATTCATTTATTGTGCTACCTTTCTGTGATTGAATTGGCCGGAAGAATCGGCGCCTTATGGTGATGACCCTTCAGGGCATGAAGGTGTCACCGCAAATTGGCGGTTCTAGACCTAAGACCCCAGTGTTTTAAAAGAAAAAAAGGGGGGGTCTTACAGGGCGTGACATGCAAGTCGCGTCAAAATCATTGGTCGGAAATTCATCAGTCATTAGAAAAGGTAGGGTCACGGCCTGTGTCATGCCCATAATAGGGAGCGTGATAGTACTATTGGCGTGCTGAGACGAAATAGCATTTAATGCGGCGGCAGGCTTCGGGCAGAGGGTGACATGCCCCGGGTCACGCCCAGGTACACGCCCGGGGAGGGAGTGTTAGGGGGGCGTGACAGCCGTTTTTCCTGGTATTTTCCTCTGGCTCCTGGATTCCTTTGGAACAGGTGACACTCCCTAGGTCACGCCCGGGGAGGGCATGACAGGGGGCGTGTCAGGTCAATTTTGACTAATTTTCAGGAAGTCTGCACAAAGAGAGGAAAAGGTTAGGGGGAATAAAATTAACAATAGAAATATAAAAATAAAGCTTAAAATACAAGATTTGTACATTATAAAATAGAAAAATACGATAATGGTAAAGACTACAAAATGTATTATCATGGTCTGACATTCCACACTTGTAGCATGTTGGTGGTCCCTTAAAACGAGAACCCCCCCCCCCTCGGCGTCAAGCTGCTCTTCTCACTTGACCTGAAGGGTTGGGGATTCTTCCTCCACCTACTCCCCTCAGACTTCCACTGCGATTGAGAAAACTTTCCTTCTCCTCGCTTCACTGTAAGCCCCTTGCGATGTTGGTTTCACTTAAAATCACTTTCTAACATCCTGGCAGCCTCAACAAACTAATTGTACCCGACATTCTTCAAATCTATAAGGGTTTGTCTCAAGTTCTCTCTCAACACATTGTAGAAGAGGTTTTCCCTCTCTTAAACATCAGCCATGGTCGTTCCCTCCTAGCGACCGAAATGAGTAAATTCATGTATGTACTCATCCACGGTTTTGTCTCGCTTCACTAAGTACAAAACTGCCTCTGAAGGGCTAACCTTGTCGATAATGGAATATACTTCTTTAAGAAGGCATTCCAAAATTCTTCCATGGATGGAGTGCGTCCAAAAAACTAGCGGCCGCTATGACCCACCCACCACAGCTTTGCGTCACCCTTTAACATGAAGGTTGCGAATTGGGACTGCTTATCCTCTGGCATTTCTATCACCCTCAAGAGTTCTCGAATCATCTCCCACCAGTCCTCAGCATTATTCGGTGTGCCAACTCCCTTGAACGTTGGAGGATGGAAACTTAGATACAAGGACACTTACGGTCGCGCAATACTCCTACGTGGATAACTTCTTTATGTGATCTGATTATGTCAAATCGACCACTAACCTTACCCTAGACACTAACCTGGCTCTGATACCGAAATATAATACCTCCCCTGTAATGACCGTATAATATGGGACCATCCGGGGACCCATAACATATATCCTCTACAACTTTAGCATTATTAGATGATATTAAGAACTACCTATCTCAAAACTCAGAAAACAAGATAGCAAAAAAGCACAACAAACTAGAAGTTAAACATAAGAGTCTGAAATGGCCTTATGGCCAAACATCAATCAAATGCCAAAAATTGTATCATCAACAAATAGAGTATTGTTCCTTAACACTACTAGGCTACCTCAGCATGCAAGCCGGATTATAGTTCACAGAGCATAACATTCAACAATTCATAAGTAAATACAAGAGGGTACACTTCATGAGGCTTAGGCCCTTTTGGCCGCCGAGATTACTCCAGCTTGCGATCCTTTCCCTATAATTTTTTTTGTAATGTGGGTCAGAAAAGGCTGACCTCAACTATATAATCAACACATCTCCTCCCGGCAGTCCATAGCGGATCCCGGGGCACTCCATCATTGTGCCTGTCAACACTTCGTATGCAAATGTACATAAACATAGAGAGTAAAGTAATAGATTTTGATGTCTCGGATAACAAACATGTTTCTAGGTTGAGCATTTAATAAAAAGGGACATAACATGCAGCATTTATACAATCATGGGTTTCACCCAAGGCACCCTATAACGAATACGATTCTGATGTAGGCTACTACGTCTCCTGACGAATCGCAATGGACAACGACACAAAATTGTTCTCACTCGTTCCAATTCTACGATCGCACAATTTAAACACAACACACCCGAGTCGCAATAATATCAATCTAATGCTAACGCATGGGTTAAAAACACCCTTAGAGATCAAATAGAGGCCATGAACCAATATTCTCTCAAGCAAAATGGACCAACCTGATCTGTTTGAGAGTGTGTTGTACCAAAAGAGATCCACTGAAAATAAATGATTCGGAAATGGTAGATCTCTCCCAACAAAAAGAAAATGAGGTCTGTCAATCCTCACAAACTTAAATAGATCAAAAGAAAACACAAAAATCGTTCGGATCAAAAACCACGATGAAATCAAAGTTTTGCAAGCAACGCTAAGAAAACCACCACAAAAGTTAATCTAAGAGGGAAACGCTCAAAGGTAGAAATTCCGTTATCCCAATCGGAATAGATGATTCTGATTTACTAAATAGGTTCGCTCTTCGACGGTTCCACCAGAGTCACACCGAATGGAGAGAAACTCGTCCTCCCTCCTTGCTTCACGCTGGAGAAGGTTCGTCGTCGCCGTTGATCTTGCCCCTTGCCAAAACTCCACCAAGAAGGGCTGAATTAGATTAGCCAAAATCTAAGAGAGAAACCAAGAGTGGGCTGAATTAGATTAGCCAAAATCTAAGAGAGAAACCAAGAGTTGGCTGAATTCCTCAAGAGGGGTTAGCCTTCAAATCTTTGTGGGGGATTGGGAGGAGAAGGGTTGTTAAGGTGGAGAAGAGAGGAGGTAAGAGGGGAGAAGAGTTGTGGTCAAAATCCATAAGGAGGGGTGAAGGGCGGGGAGGCCAAGGAGGAGAAGAAGAGGGAACGCTCAATTCAAGATTAGAGTTTCAATTTTCATTCATTAATTTACTAAATCCTTCATTAGCATGGCCTTTTATAGCTTACACCACTTAATCTCCTCCATTCAAATAAAATAAACACATGATGGTTATATGCACTCATCATAAACATGACATAACAAATAAAATAATTAAATGCATGAAATAAAAACTCCCAAATTAAAACAATGCAACAAGTAAAAAAATAATATAATAAAACATTATGATTATTAGATTATTGTCGTGGCAATGGTATTGTAGCGGCGATGGAGTTGCAGCGGAGATAGCGTTGTAGCGAAATTATTGTCGCGACGATGGCGTTCTAGTTGTAATGGTGTTGTGGCAAAATAATTGTCACGACGATGGCGTTGTAGCGGCGATGGTGTGTATCGTAATTATTATTGCGGCATCATCCATTCGAGTCTTCAAATGTACGGTTGCGGCGGCAATCAACATAATGCATGGATCCGGCGTCGCCATGGATCTCGGCAAAGAACTCGTCAGCACCATCTGTAACGTCATCATGAAGAAATGGCGGAACATCATCGTCACCAATCAAATTGTCATGATCATTATAAGAAAGTGGCGGGACAACGTCGTCATCATCCTCCCCCACTAAAAATTAATCATCACTGATGAGTGGCCCGTGAGGTGAGAACAGTCGAAAGCAGCAACAACATGGGGCAAATCTGGCCCCATAATTCAAGTCGTAGTAGCGTGATCATCCCACATCAAATAGCACCTGTCAGGCAAAAGAAGGTCTTGAGGAACCTTGGAAAAGCGTTAGTCAAAGAAGACGAAAAATTTTCAACATCAACATTCAACATATCTCTAGTGGAAATCGTAAGAGAGAGCGATCAAGGACCCAACTCACCCCTCAACCCATTAGAAAACATAATGGACCGAATAAACAGAGAGGCAGATAGTTCAATTGGTGGTGAAACATAAGGCGTTAAATCCGAAATATTTAAAATAGGGGATATACCTCAATCAGTGGGTATCTCAAAAAGATAAGCATTTTATCCTAACCTCTTTAAAATTCGGAAAGGACCGGCTCGCATATTCACTAACTTTTTTATAGAGCCCGAAGGCAACCATTTAGGGATGAGACGCACAAGGACTAAATCATTAATATTAAAGTGAGATGCTCTCCTACGTACGTTAGTATGAGATTTATAAAATGCATATGGGGCGACTAACGTTACATATTTGTGCTTATGTAAATTGTTAACATAAAGAGTGAATTCTTGTGCAAACTCACTTGATTTATACGTTGGAGGTAACCAAACTAAATCAGGTGGCACCAGTGCTAATTGGTTTAATCAATTTAATTTATATTTAATGTTTAGCGGACGCAAATCAATGGGCACAACCATCACAAAATCCAAAGTGGGCATAATAGACGACCTCATCGTAAACGTATAATCAGAGAAATGATTATTCATAGGAAGTCTAGAGGATACAGAACTACAAAAACTTGTGATGATACCGAACACAAATTCTAACAACTCGCTAATACATATCATATGAGACATGTCCAACAGAGGGGTTACTAATGTAGACAAAAACAAATGGCTTGGACTTGTATAACAAATTCGTGTCCTAACATAGGTGTTAGTCGGGTCAATGGAGCGGGAGGGAGTGTAACACCCCAAAAACCATAAATCCCAAAATGTGGTTAGGCTGGGTGACACGGTCTGGGGCACGGGTGTGTCCCAGGGTGTTTCCAGTGCACGCGGCCTGGGATACGAGAGTGTCCCAGTGCGTGTCCTTAACTGTGTGCATCGAGTCGAGTTCTCAAGATAACTCGGTCGACGATCGTCGAGAGGCGACATGGCCTGGGACAAGGGCATGTCCCAGGGCGTGTCCTGCTCGGGTGAAACACCGGGTAGCGTGGAGTGGCGAGCACGGCATATGACACGGGCATGTCATGGGAGCGTGCTTGGTACACGGCTAAGGATACGGGCGTGTGCCTTAGCCGTGTTCTTCTCGGGTTATTTGGTCCTGTGTTGAAAGGGTGACATGGCCAGCCACATGGCCGTGTTAAGTTGACACGGGCGTGTCTACCCTGTGACACGGGCATTTTAGAGCCCGTATTCTAATCTGGTTTGGGTCGGTTCGTGTACCGCTTGGAGTACACGGCCTGTGACATGGGCGTGTCACAGGCCGTGTCAAGTCAAAAATATGATTTTGGGCAGATCTTGGCCATCCAATTATTTCTATTTGGATCCAATGGCCCATGTGCTTTCCTACAGTAATAAGTCTAGAGGTTGGCATCTTCTCTCATTCAAACTAAGAGAGAAAAAGGAAGAGCTTGGAGGAAGGAGTAGGAGGAGAAGGGCAAGCCATTGGTTGAGCTCTCGAGGTCCGATTCGAGATCCGAGGCTAGTTCTATGAAGGCAAAGCTGCTGTGGTGATTTCCAACTATCTAGATTTTTTATGGCTCTCAAGAGATCATCAAGTGTAACGATCTTCCTTCTTGGACTTGTGGAGTCATCCTTTATGCATGAGTAAGGCTTCCTCTCCCCTAAAAGGGGGAAAGAGTGTGTGATTCCGGTGGTTTGATAGTTGTTTTCCCCTATTGAGTCTGCATCTAGACCCGGAAGTGTGTAGTACGGGATAGGCATGCTGTGTGAAGCCCAACTTGACATGTTGGTCTGGATTGGTGATGTTGCATTTATGCACCGGAGAAGACTCAGCATATACTCGTGTAGTTAGTTAGGTTGATGGGTTGTGCCTGTGAAGGGGAGTAGCAGGAAGTACTGGAATGTAGAATTCTATGAAAAAGCCCTTGTGTTGTTTGTGTTGTGGCTACGGTGTAGCCAGTCCTTGATGGATAATGCATCCAATCCTATTTGGACAATGTGGCTATTGTGAAGCCGGTCCTAGGCGGACGTTATGGCTAGTGTAAGCTGCGAGCTCTAAAAAAGAATTCATGCCGAACTGGAAAGGTGAAACTGACCCGTGCCCTTAGTGTAGCCTCGAGTACGTTGTACTTGGTGATTGCAAGGCGATTTGAGCAACGGTGGGTGGTTGATCTGTACCTGCGTTATGTCTGTCTGAAGGGAGGACCTGAATGTTGGCCATGTTTGAGCGCATAATAAGAGTCTTAGGCCTGCACGCCATTAAGACTAAATGCTCAATACCGTTTAAACGGTGTTGTTGACCCTGGTTCGCCGGTGCACCAAAAATGTGCCATGAGTGCAGGGATCGTCGGACTGTATGGGTTGCGGTTGTGTTGGCTTGAATGTGCGTGAAAGCACAATATATGTTATATTGATGATGTATGGCTTGGCAGGGTAGGAATGCCACTGCCCCGTGAAAGGGGTATGATTGTTATAAATTGGTCAGCTGAATGCTGACCGTTGCCTTGTTTCCCACTTTCTGGGTGGATTGTCCTTGTGCAGGTGCTGGAGAGCCGAGTGGGAAGTGAAGGGTCGGTGCCCCTGCTGCTGCTGTTGCGTCTCTTTCCACTACTGTTACTGCTAGCCTTTGAAGGTTAGCAAAATATGATTTCTTTTATTCATGTATGGCCGGCCTGCGCGCCGATGTCTGGAATCCATACTGTACAAAGAGGAACTGTAAGGCCTAAAGGCAAAACTTTGGTATTTGTTATCCCCTTGTTTGATTTGTTATATATATAACTTTGGTTTATATATATAGTGGATATTCTTGGTATGAGTTCGACCAACTGTTTAATATTCTGCTAGCATGCTCTGAGTTAGGATGTGTTGGTAGTATTAACCTGTACCTCGTCATTTGTTTGTGGCATTTAGTGTGGGGCGCTGGTCGGACCTTCTATTATATGTTGTTTAATGGGTGGAGTCGTTACATTTTGGTATCAGCTTGTCCCAGTCTTCCTCTTTCGAATTCATGGTCGAATTCTTTTGTGCGGTGGCGAGCACATGTTTGTGCGAAACGTTGTAGCACTAATGAACTCTGGAATGTCTACTAAGGAATGCGAATACACTTGTTTGAGGAATCTACGCGTTCCTACATTATTGTTATTTCTTGCGTATTGTCGCTAATGTGTGTCATATCCAACCATAAGTGACTCGTAGTGGTGTTGGGTTGTCTGAGCCCCAGCGGTCAAATGAGAGTGCGACACCAGTTGAGGTGCCAACACCTCCTCAATCTGCTAAAACTGTTCGATTAGTTGCTGAGGCTCTATTTGCGATGATAAAGACGACCGGGCAGGCGCCGCCAGCAGTGGTTCCTGATCGTGTTTGTGTCAGACCCGAACCGGTTAAGGCTGTGGATCCGCGAGCAGTTGAACGATAATTGAAGAAATTCATGAGCTTCAATCCGCCTACGTTCACGAGACTGGGATCCCCAATGTAGGAAGAGGACTTGTTATCACGAGTCAAGCGTATCTTGATAATGATCAAGATGAAGGAAACTCAAAAGGTCACTTTGGCCACCTTCTTGTTGGAAGGAGAGGCGAGGTTATGGTGGGATGAGTTTGAGTTACACTATTTAGAGGGCAGGTAATTGACTCAAGTATCGATTGTGGAGATCACTCGCATGTTTTTGGCAAAACATCTACCAACGGCACAAGCATTGCTATGGAGAACGAGTTCCAGCGGCTAACGCAAGGAGAAAATAGCGTTGATGCGTACTTCCATGAATTTACCAGATTGGGACGGTATGCAGGATCAATCTTCATCGATGAACAAAGAAAAATGAATCGGTTCTATGAAGAATTGCGGGATGTGTTAAGGTTCCTGCTTTCTAGTTCAGTGAACCAAGGATTTAAGGCTTTGGTTGATACGGCGAGTGCACTAGAGAAGGACATGAAGTGGGTGCAAGGCAGGAAGGACTTGGTTATGGCAAAGACCGAGTTCAAAGCACCCTTCTATGGCAAATTGTATTTCCAGAAGAAGTGGGGCAAGAGGTCCAAGCCTTCTGGGCAAGCTTCTGTGACGGTTGCATCGGGAGCAACGTTGAGTCCGGAGTCTCTTACTTGCTTTACCTGTGGAAAAATCGGGCATATAGCCCGTGATTGTTGGGTTGCTCAACCCAAAGGAGAAAAGAAGACGGGTGCGGCTTATCCTTAGAAGGGCAAAGAAGTGGTTGATTCCTCTGCATCCCAGGCGCAGCCCAGAGTGTACAATCTTGGCCAACATGAGGCTATCAAGCAAAGTGATGTCCTCACAGGTACGAGTTAAGATAATGCTTTTTTTAGTGATTGCATATTTTGTATGCAGCTTGTGCATGATGTGTGTGTTGCAGGCTTTGTCCTGATTTGGAACAATCTGGCAAGAGCCCTGTTTGATATGGGTGCTTCGCATTCTTTTCTGTCTAAGGACTTCATAGCTAGAATTGGAGTACCGAGTCACGTGAAAACAGATTGTGTAAAGGTGCTATTACCGAATGGCTGTGTTATACTTGCGGATAGGACTTGCGATGTGGAAGTGCATATAGGAAATCAGGATTTCAGATTGAGGGCATCTGTGCTACCGCTATCGGTGTTTGATGTGATCTTTGGCATGGACTTGCTCTGGGAGCAGCTTGCCTTTATTGATTGTAACTCAAAGGAGATCACGCTTGGCCAGAATACCGAGCTTGAGATGAAGTTTGCTAGTATGCGAGGAGTAGGCAGGACCTTGTTGTCTGCGCTCCAAGTCGTCAATGCTGTTCGGAAGGGCGCAGAGTTATTGTTCACGCTTATTCAGGTTGTTGAGCTAAAGGCCAGTGTAAGTGAAGTTCTGATTGTGTCGGAGTTTGCCATGTATTTCCTATGGATCTTCCTTGGTTACCGACCCAGCGGGAGATTGACTTCTCTATTGAGTTGGTGCCAGGTGCGAAACCTGTGTCCTGCTCATCATATTGCGTCACGCCAAAAGAAATGGTTGAACTTAAAGTCCAATTGAAAGAATTGTTGGAGCAGGGATACATACGCCTAAGTATGTCACCTTGGAGCCCGCCTATTCTCTTTGTGAAAAAGAAAGACGGTAGTTTGCGGTTATGTATTGACTACTGCGAATTGAATAAGCTGACGGAAAAGAACAAATATTTGATTCCATGGATCGATGTCTTCTTCGATCAGCTAGCGGGGTCAACAGTCTATTCAAAGTTGGATTTGAAATCGGGATATTATAAATTGCGGATTCGGGAAGGTGACATTCCCAAGACAGCGTTTGGTACATGCTACAGTCATTATGATTTCACGGTAATGTCGTTTCGCTTATGTAATGCGCCTTCGGTATTCATGGATCTAATGCACCGGACGTTCCGAGAGTACTTGGATCTATTCGTAATTCTATTTATTGATCATATTCTCGTGTACTCTCAGTCGGAAGATGATCATGAAATCCATTTGCGGTTGGTATTGCATACACTGCGGAGGAATAGGTTGTATGCCAAGTTCTCAAAGTGTGAGTTCTGGCTATCGTAAGTGGATTTTCTGGGCCATGTGGTAAGTGGAGAGGGCATAGTAGTAGATCCGGCAAAGATAAATGCCATACGAGATTGGCCAGTGACGTCTTCAGTGGCTGAAGTCATGAGCTTCCTTGGACTGGCAGGCTACTACAGACAGTTTGTGGAAAACTTCTCACGGATTGCTTTACCTCTGACCACGTTGACGAGAAAAGATCAGAAGTTCGTTTGGATGCTGGAGTTCGCGCGAGCTTTTGAAGAGCTGAAGAGTCATTTGACCACGGCGTCTGTGTTGACATCGCCATGTGGTGCAGACGGCTATGAGTTCTATAGTGATGCTTCAGGGAACGGCTTAGGCTGCTTTCTTCTGCAATTTGGTAAAGTTATTGCTTATGGATCACGCCAGTTAAAGGTGCATGAATGGAACTACCCCGTCCATGACTTGGAGTTGGCGGCGGTAATCTTTGCGCTAAAGTTATGGCGGCACTATCTCTATGGCATTAAAGTGGATATCTATACAGATCACAAGAGCCTAAAGTTTTTGTTATATCAGAAGGATCTGAATATGCGACAACGGAGGTGGATGGAGTTCCTCGGGGTATACACTTTCGATATTCACTATACTCCCGGGAAGGGAAATGTGGTCACTGATGCTTTGAGTCATAGGACGCCAGTACGAGCAAACTGGTTGCAGAGACATGATGAGCGGCTAATCCAGGAGATGGAAGCGTTAGAGATATCTTGTGTTGACAAGGATGCTACGGCCGACGCATGCTTGAATTGGACGGAGGTACAATATGACCTTGCGGATAGAGTTCGGCGAGTAATGGAGCTTGATGAAAGTCTCCAACGCTATGCAGAGGATGGTTCCAGTGACCAATTCTCCTGGGATGATGGCTTGTAACGAAAAGATTGTCCGATGTGCGTCCCAAGTACGGGGTAGTTGAGAGAAGAGTTGATGTATGAAGCGCACTTTGCCAAGTACTCAATTCACCCTAGGAGCACAAAATTGTACAGAGACATGAAGAAGTTGTTCTGGTGGCCCGGACTAAAGAAAGACATAGCACGTTATGTGGCGGAATGTCACATTTGTGCTTTGGTGAAAGCGGAATGCCAGAAGCCTGGATGTTTCCTGAAGCCGTTACCGATTCCGGAGTGGAAGTTTGATGATATTTCAATGGATTTCGTGCACGAGTTGTCGAGATCTCAATGCGGTCATAATTCTATCTGGGTGATTGTAGACTGGTTGACAAAAGTGGCTCACTTCCTTCCAAACAAGAGGGATGATTCAGTGGAAACCTTGGATAAGCTCTATGTGAAGCAGAATGTTCGACTACACGGTGTTCCTCGGAGAATTGTCAGTGATCGTAATGGGCGATTCACCTAATCTGATTGGAGGCTAATTCATCAAATGTTGGGCACAAAATTAGCATTTAGTATGGCCTTTCATCCCCAAACGGATGGGCAGACTGAGCAAACCATAAGGACGATGGAAGATATGCTCCGTATGTGCGCCCTGGATTTCGGTAAGAAATGGGAAAAGTATATTTTTCTTGTGGAATTTTCCTATAATAACAGCTACCAAGCGAGCATCGGTTTGGCACCGTTTGAAGCTTTATATGGTCATAAATGTCGTACACCATTAGCTTGGGCAGAAGCAGGCGAATCCAAGTTGAATGGGCGAAAAGAAGTCAAAGAAGCTATCTTTATAATACACTCTATTCGGGAGAGGCTATTGATAGCCCAGGATCGAAAAGCAAAGTACTACAATTCTAAGCATCAGAACGTGGAGTTCGCGGTGGGCAATTAGGTATATTTGAATATCAAACCCTTCAAGGGCATATCTAGGATTCGGAGTTTGAAAAAGCTAAGTCTGAGATACCTTGGTCCATTTGAAGTGGTGGAGAGAGTCGGGGAAGCTGCCTATCGGCTAGCTCTTTCAGCAGAGTTGAGTGGATTGCATGATGTATTCCACAACTCAGTACTTCGCAAAGCCGTCAAGGATCCAGCTCAAGTAGTTGAGAATGATCGTGTATAGGTCGAGTATGGGCTAACGATGATGGTTAGGGCCATTCGAATCGAGGATCGAGCCAAGAAACAGTTGTGGAAGAAGATAATCGGGATGGTCAAAGTCCGGTGGGACAATTGTGGCCGTGAGGAGCAAACATGGGAGCGAGAGCAGACCATGCGAGCTGATTTTACCAAGCTTTTTGTATAAACTGTTGACCGTGTACATTCTGTTGTAACAGATCTTTTAGTGTGATAGCATTGCGATTTTTGTTCCCCTTGCTGCGTACAAATTTTGGGAGGAAATTTATATTAAGGAGGGGAGGATTGTAACAACCCAAAAACCAGAAATCCCAAAATGGGGTCAGGCTCGGTGATACGGCCTGGGACACAGGCGTGTGCCAGGGAGTGTCTAGTGTCCAGCTTGGACACGGGCATGTACCAGGGCATGCCCTTTACGGTGTGCATCGAGTAGAGTTCTCGAAATAGTACGGTCGACGATCGTCGAGAGGCGACGCGGCCTGGGATACGGGCGTCTTCCAGGGCGTGTCCCACTCAGGTGAATAACCGGGTAGCGTTGAGTGGCAAGCACAACCTGTGATATGGGCGTGTCAAAGGGGCGTGTCAAAGGGGCGTGTCAAAGGGGCGTATCAAAGGGTCGTGTTTGGTACATGGCTAAGGACACGGGCAAGTTCCTTAGTTGTGTTCTTCTCGAATGATTTGGTCCTGTGTTTAAAGGGTGACACGGCCAGTCACACGGCCGTGTCAAGTTGACACGGGCGTGTCTACCCTGTGACACGGGCGTGTTAGAGCCCGTGTTCTAATCTGGTTTGAGTCGGTTCATATACCGCTTGGAGTACACGGCCTGTGACACGGGCGTGTCACAGGCCGTGTCAAGTCAAAAATATGATTTTGGGCAGATCTTTGCAATCCAATTAATTCTATTTTGATTCAATGGCTCTGGTGCTTTCCAGTAGTGATAATACTGGAGGTTTGTATCTTCTCTCATTCAAACCAAGAGAGAAAAAGGGAGACTTGGAGGAAGGAGAAGGAGGAGAAGAGCAGGACATTGGTGGAGCTCCCGAGGTCCGATTCGAGATCCGAGCCTAGTTCTGTAGAGGCAAAGCTGCTGCGGTGCTTTCCAATCGGCCAGATTTTCGATGGCTCCCAAGAGATCATTAAGGGTAATGATCTTCCTTCTTGGACATGTGAAGTCCTCCTCTATGCATGAGTAAGGAATCCTCTCCACCAAAAGGTGGAAAGAGTGGGTGATTCTGATGGGTTGATAGTTGATATCCCCTATTGAGTATGCATTTAGACCCGGAAGTGTGTAGTACAGGATAGGCATGCCGTGTGAAGCCCATCTGGACTTGTTGGTCTGGATTGGTGATGTTGCATTTGTAAGACCCCCTTTTTTTTCTTTTTCGAACACCGGGTCTTAGCCCAGAATTGCTGCTTTGCGGTGGCTCCGACTCACGGAAAGGCCGCCACTACAAAACACCAATTCTGCCGGCCCTTTTCGATCACAAGGAGAGAGAAGTAAGTATACATAAAATGTAAACAGGTCCACAGAAATACACATATAAAATGAAATCACATCCAGTCCATCAGTAATATCAAATAGAAGTACTGCAAAGATCAGTTCAGAAGAAATATAAAGAAACGGGCTCGAGCCCGGTACATCAGAGTCCTCACTACAAATCACTCATCGCGGAAGCTATAAAAATACTAATCACTCACGGAGCTGGTCACAGGTGCACCGGTGCTAGACTGACCCACCTCCATGCGCACCGTACTCCGCTGCTGTTGGTCTCTGGACTGCTGGTCCCTGTCTCCCATCCGGAGCTCCTGTAATGTTGTGGTTCGAATACCATTAGTCATAAATACTAAGCCCTATCATCCCCTACCCCCCCCCCCCCCCACGGCTCCTAAGCACCGAGCGGAGAGGAGGAAAGGGAAGCTACAAAGGTGGAGAATAATCAAGCAGATGACAATGGAGCTAGTCTAAAAACTATCATGGTGTATAAACAACTATCTAGAATAAAGTACATCTAGTAATTCTAAGGTAGAAAGTAATAAAGTAGACATGTAGTAAGTAGCCAATTTATAAGGGGACAAATAGAAAGCATGTAATTTAATAAGTACGTATGTAATCTTAACTTATATGAATGCCCATACAAACTTATAAGTTAAGGGGTCTTTTGCAAGGCTCTAATCATATAAAAAGTCCCATACCGATTTATACGTTGGGGTGTCGGTTGTATGCAAATATGAGTGTAGTGATATGCTATGCCATGAATCATGCAAGTGCAACTCACGCACACGACTCTATCCGCACAGACCTTTAGTTCCCCCTGTTCGGGCAGCTAGCTTCACTCCCAGGAACCTCCGTAGTGGCAAACAGAGACAGTGGGTTGGGCCCCCCACTCCTAGGTGGGTATCCAAACTACCGGGCCTAGCCCTTCCGTACGCCCCAAGAAGAACACAACCTAGAGTATCTGCGTACTTGTGCTGGCTATATCCACCAGACTTCTTTGGCTAAGTGTCCCACACTGCCGAGTCAACGTACCGATGTCGGTGTGAACGACAATCAAATACCGCAGACCCACCACCTTATTCTGTACTCAAAACCCTCGATCCCTCGGCTCCCCGGACTGTCCCGTCTGTGAATCTACCTTCAGAGCTACCGTCTGAATTACAATCAAACCAACTTATTCTACCTCCCTAGCTATCGGGTGTGTGTATGTGCAACCCTAGTTATACTAATTGCTCTTTTAGTTTGTCATTCCTACGGTTTACATTAGCCCAGGACTGCCCCCGGTATTCCCCGTGAAGGGCTCTCAAAGGGCACTAGGAACTATGATGGTAGCTGAAGCCCACCGTTCCCTTTCGCAAGGCACTTATTGTAACACCCCTATCCGTCACATAGCATATAGCAGTAGGTCCGGCCGGGGCCCGACGCCATATACTACGGACAGACCGGAAGGTTACGAATATGGACAACCATTCCAACCAATTTAACAACAACGTCCTACACAAAGCATTCTAACGGAAGCATTTTAAAGTTAAACAAAGAACCCATAAAGGCATGAATGTCCACTAGTAATAAAATACCACAAAGGAATGACGAACATGAAAATACACAAAAGAGTTCACGGCCTTAAGGCCTTACAAAAGTGTTCGCTTAATAAGATAGCGTCTTTCATACATCGGCGCGCAGGCCGGCCATACATGAATATGAAAAAGCTAATAACTAAGCCTTCGAGGGCTGGCGCTGCAACTTGGGCTTTAGCCCGCTATTTGCCGCTTGGCTCCGCAGCAGCACCTGTAGAAAGCAATCCACCCAAGAGGTGGCAATACAAAAGGGCAACGGTCAGCAAAGCTGACCAAATTATAACGACCCCGTCCCGTTTCTCGGGACGGCGGTGCTCCTTCCCTGCATATAAAACTACCATAGCAATTCTATAAAGTATTCTATTCGCCACAAGTGTCGGCACGCACGGCCGCACACTCCGTGCTCTCAGGGCACTAACTGGTGAACCCGGTCCGGACCCAGTCCGACACCGCGATTCCACCACCATCCCTTGGATGGCAACTCTCGTGAGCATTTAGCCCTTTCAGCCGAAGCCTAGTCCCGTTTCCAGCCTCCCGGAAAGTCCCATGTACTTTAGGTCGCTTCTACCGAGACCACTTGGAATGGGTAGAGTTCCACCCGCCCATTGCTCACTTCACCATGGCCATTTAGCCATCGGTGCAGGCCAAGTTTCTCCTCATTCCCACAATCGATCAAAACACGCACATAACCCCGTTATGTACCGATTTGCCCTCCAAGGCAACATCGTGGCGGCAATGCGATTCCGCCCAAGCTTTCCGGGTGCGCCGCGAGGTTAACCCCCAAGGATCCCTGTATGCAATCTACCGCGTAGAAATTTCGGAAAACTAAAATCATCGGCGCGGAGTCTTCTCCGGCCATGCAATGCAAACATCACCGATCCGGGTTAAACCCGAATAGGCTTCACACACAATGCCTACGCCCGTACTCCGATTCCGGGCTCTAACAATGGGGACTTTACATATCTACCCGAAGGGATTCCGCGCCTCAACGCTCACTCGCGAGAGGGGGATTTCCCCATGAATAGAAAGAAGGGCAACTACACATGCCCTATGAAGAGGATCGTTACCCTTGTAGATTTCCGCGTGCCCGCCATGAAGATGTAGACGGACGGAAAGCTTCGCCTCGCCCTTGCCTTCGAGGATCCGGACTCGGATCGCGAGTCGGTGCTCCGGTGCTCCGCCGGCGGCCGGAACTTTGCTCCTCCTCCTCTTGGCTCTCACCTCTCTCTAAGAGTTTAGAAAGAGAAAGGTAGGGTTGAAATGAGGGAAATCAGCCCCAATCTCAACCCTAATACCCCCTTGGTTAACCCACAGCCGTTAGATCCAACATAAAAGATCCGGACGGCCCGGATGCAACCCAAAATATCAGCTACGCCGATCGACACGGGTCCTGACACGGCCGTGTGCCACGGGCCGTGTTACCTGGAGCTTCAGGGACGATCATCGGGCTTCATGAACACGGCTTCGAACACGGCCGTGTTCGAGGCCGTGTGCCCTACACACGGCTTAAGACACGGCCGTGTGTCTCAGGCCGTGTCCTTCTCTGATTCGAGACTGCACAAAACAACAAAAGACCACTGAACACGGGTAGGCACACGGCCGTGTGCCTGGCCGTGTGCCCCTGTTCAGACATCCAAAAGTGCTGTTTGATCGCCCCGCGATCATCTCCGAGGTTGGGGTCTTACAACTCCCTCCCCCTTAAGAGAATTTCGTCCCGAAATTAAGAACAGAGACTACACAAAAAAAAACAAACATAACGAGTACCTGAGGGGAACAACTCGGGGTACTCCTCGCGCATTGTCTGCTCTCGCTCCCAAGAGAGCTCCTCGCGTCCGCAGTTATCCCAACGGACCTTCACCATTCTGATTTCCTTGTTCCGAAGCCGCTTGACTTCCAAATCCTCAATAGATATGGGCTTGACTTTCGTTGTCAATCCTTCCACAACCGGTACTTGGTCGGCCGCTAACACCTGCGAAGGCTCTTGCACTGCCTTCCGCAAAACCGAGATGTGGAATACATCGTGCAAAGCACTTAACTCTGCTGATAACCTCAACCTATAAGCTGCTTCTCCGATCCGCTCCAGAATCTCAAATGGCCCAAGGTATCTCGGACTCAACTTTTTCAAGCGTCGAATCCGTGAGACACCCTTGAACGGCTTGATCTTCAAGTACACCCAATCGCCAACACTGAATTCCACGCTCCTATGCTTGGCATTATAATACATGGCTTGCCTATCCTGGGCAATCCGCAACCTCTCCCGTATAGTACGCACTAAAGAAGTGGCATCTTCAATGTCTTGACGCTGATAAAGCTTGGACTCACCCGTTTCTAACCACGACAACGGCGTGCGACATTTTCTTCCGTAAAGTGCTTCGAACGGCGCCATCTGAATGCTTGCTTGATAACTATTGTTATAAGCAAATTCGACCAAGTATAGGTGGTCCTCCCACCTCTTTCCGAAGTCCAACGTACACATGCGGAGCATGTTTTCCAAGGTTCTGTTGACTCTCTCGGTCTGGCCATCCGTCTGCGGATGAAACGCCGTGCTAAACTTCAGTTTGGAGCCCAACATTTGATGCACTAGCCTCCAGTCATTGGACGTGAAATGCCCATCGCGATCACTCACAATACTGCGGGGCACCCCGTGCAAGCGCACAATGCTATCCACATAGAGCTTTGCCAACTTCTCTACTGGATCATCCTTCCTCATTGGTAAGAAATGCGACACTTTCGTCAATCTGTCAACGATCACCCAAATGGCGTCGTTTCCCTTCTGCGATCTTGGCAGTCCATGCACAAAATCCATGGATATGTCGTCGAATTTCCACTACGGTATAGGCAAGGACTTCAGAAATCCGCCCGGCTTTTGGCACTCCGCCTTCACCAAGGCGCACGCTTGACATTTGGCCACATACAACGCCACATCTTTCTTAAGTCCCGGCCACCAAAACAACTTTTTAAGATTACGGTACATCTTCGTGCTCCCTGGGTGGATTAAGTACTTGGTATGATGAGCCTCGTACATCAACTCCGCCCGGAGGTTGCCCCCACTTGGGACGCACAAACGATGATCCTTCCTTAATAACCCATCTTCTACCGAGAACTGGGAATTTGACCCATCCAGAGCGGCCTCCAAAAGCTCCTTCATGGAGTCATCCAACTCCAATGCCTGCCGAACCCGGTCAGCCAGGTCATACTGCACCTCTGTCCAGTTTAACATTGCCTTGGCGCTCGACTGCTTGTCAACGCAACAGATCTCAAGCTTCTCCAACTCCCGTACTAGCCGCTCATCATGCACCGATAACCAGTTGGCTTGGGCGGGAGCCCTGCGGCTCAGCGCATCCGCAACTGCGTTGCCCTTCCCGGGTACATAATGTATCTTGAAAGTGTAGTCCCCCAGGAACTCCATCCACCTCCTCTGCCTCATATTGAGATCCTTTTGATCCAACAAGTATTTTAGGCTCTTGTGATCGGTGTATATGTCGACCCTTACTCCGTATAGGTAGTGCCTCCACAACTTGAGTGCAAATATCACGGCCGCCAACTCCAAGTCGTGCACCGGATAATTTCTTTCATGCACCTTTAGCTGACGCGATCCATACGCTATCACGCTACCATGCTGCAACAACACGCAGCCCAAACCACTACCCGAAGCGTCGCTATACACCTCAAAGCCCTCGGTTCCACTCGGCGAACTGAGCACTGGCGCCGTGGTCAACCGTCTCTTCAGCTCCTCAAAAGCTTGCACGCACTCTTGCGGCCACAAGAATTTCTGATCCTTCCTTGTCAACTTCGTGAGAGGTAACGCTACCCGCGAGAAGTTCTCTACGAAGCGCCTGTAATATCCGGCAAGCCCGAGAAAACTATGGACTTCCGCGACAGAAGATAACGCAGGCCACTCCCGTATCGCAACAATCTTCACCGGATCCACCGCTATACCTTCCCCACTCACTATATGACCAAGGAACGCTACCGAGGGTAGCCAAAACTCGCACTTGGAGAACTTTGCGTAAAGCTCATTCCTCCTCAAAGTCTCCAACACCAAATGCAAATGCTTGAAGTGGTCTTCTTCGCACTGCGAGTATACCAAAATATCGTCAATAAAGACGATCACAAAGCGATCCAGGAAATCTCTGAACGTCCTGTTCATCAGATCCATAAACACCAATGGCGCATTCGTCAGTCCAAACGGCATGACCGTGAACTCGAAATGCCCATACCTCGTACTGAACGCCGTCTTTGGGATATCACATTCCCTGATCCTCAGCTGATAGTATCCCGACTTCAAGTCCAACTTGGAGTATACAGACGATCCGACTAACTGATCAAAGAGATCATCAATCCTCGGGATCGGGTACTTGTTCTTCTCCGTCAACTTGTTCAATTCTCTGTAGTCGATGCACAGCCGCATACTACCATCCTTCTTTTTAACGAAGAGGACCGGTGCGCTCCAAGGCGACGAACTTGGACGCACATAACCTTGCTCCATCAGCTCCTCCAGCTGAACCTTCAACTCCGCCATCTCCTTTGGCGCCAACCTATAAGGAGCACGTGACACGGGTTTGGCACCCGGCACGAGCTCGATCGTAAAATCAATCTCTCGCTGCGGTGGGGCTCCAGGAAGGCTATCTGGGAACACATCTGGGTACTCGCATACCACGGGGATCTCATCCAAAGTGGACTTCGGCTTTGCGGCCTCCACTAATGCGAAGAACAGCTCTGCACCAGCACGAATCGCCTTCACCACCTGAAGAGCAGACATCAGTGTCTTGCTCGACCCCTTAAGCCCCTCGAAAGTAGTCTCCCGCCCTACACCCAGCTTGACCTCCTTACGGTCGCAATCGATCCAAGCCTTCTGCTCTGACAGCCAATCCATTCCAAAGATAACATCGAACTCTACTAACGGTAATAATGACGCTAGCAAGTCGAACTCTTGGCTCCCTATGTGAACCTTTACGGCGCACACCCTGTCCGCACGCATCGAGCACCCATTCGGTAGCAGCACATCCAACTTGTCCTTCTCCATCGAAGAAGGGACTCCGACGCGCGATATAAAGCTTTCGTACAAGAAGGAGTGTGAAGCTCCCGTATCGAACAGTGCCCGTGCCGGACTATCGCTAATCTCAACAAAGCCTATACAAACAATATTAGGCTAACAAGCAATAGATAACGGTATTAAAGCTAACTTGCTATAACTTAACTCATACCTGTCACCACATCCGCTTGCTTGATGGCCTCCTACTGGCCCAAGTTGTAGACTCTAGGCTGAGTCGGAGCATAGTGGGACGCGGTCGACTCCACCGCTTTGCCCTTTTCCTCGTAGGTAGCTCCTTGTTTCCTTTCGGACTTTGAGCGTCCACTCCAGCAGTCACGGGCAAAGTGCCCCGGCTTTCCACACGTGAAACAAGCGCCCGGGGTTCGATTGGTAGTTGCACCCGAGGCACCTGCAGAAGGAGCTGGACCCGACGTCCTAGACTTCTTGGAGAATCTGCGGTAGCCCGACTTCGACGTAGTCGGCGCCTTGAACTCTGATCTCTTGCCACCAGATTCCCTCTCCTTCTTCGCTTGCACGTTTCTCATATCCTTCTCCAAGGACCGGGCCGAACTGACCAGGGTCATGAAACCCTGCGCCTTGGGCCCCGATAGTAGCAACCTCAAATCATCCCTTAGCCCTTCATAAAAGCGGCTCGTCTTGCGCTCCTTGTCTGCGAAGGTAGCGCCGGCATATCTCCCCAACCGAGTAAACTCGTGGAGGTATTCATCAACGGTGCTATCACCCTGCACCAACTTCTGGAATTCGCTCTCTAGCGCGATCCTCTGCGCCGAGGGGAGGTATCGAGCCATAAATAGTCTCGCAAACTCCTCCATCGGGACTTCGGCCAATGGCCTTCCCCTCAACTGATGCAGCTCTAGGCCCTCCCACCACAGTCTTGCGTCCCCATCCAAAAGGAACGTCGCTATAGTGGTCTTCTGCCACTCTTCAGTTTCCATCGCAGTCATCACCCTGTTGACCCTTGAGAGCCAATCCTCTGCTTGGGTCGGGGTTTCTGCCCCCGTGAACACCGGTGGATGAAAGCCCATGACATGCTTCAGTTGTCTTTCAGTTGCTCTCCGCGGCAACTCTGGCTCCAACACAACTTGTTCAACCCTCCTTTGCTCTGCCGTCTGAAGCGGTACTTGCTCCACAGCAGGAGCAGGCTGCTGCACCTGCCTTGCAGGCTGCGCATTAATCATTGCCATGACCGCTTCCGCCACCAACCTAATGGTCTCGGCAGACAAAGGTGTTGCAGGCGTATCGCTTGGTGCACTGCTCGCCTCAGAACCTGGCCGTTCAGACGGCCCAGCGCCACTTCTGGTCACCTATATTCGTGCAAAAACACCGATAAGCGACCAAACACTACTGCAAACAGCAATTAAAGGAACACGCAGGTTCCTCAACAAGTGTATTTTCATTCCTAAGTGGACATTCATGGGTTCTTTTTCATGTTATAACGATGACGCACGTGACCGTGCTCACCACCCCTTAAAAGAATTCGTCCACGAATTCATTTAAGCTTGACCGAAACCAGTAGTCTGATACCAATTTATAACACCCCTATCCGTCACATAGCATATAGCAGTAGGTCCGGCCGGGGCCCGACGCCATATACTACGGACAGACCGGAAGGTTACGAATATGGACAACCATTCCAACCAATTTAACAACAACGTCCTACACAACGCATTCTAACGGAAGCATTTTAAAGTTAAACAAAGAACCCATAAAGGCATGAATGTCCACTAGTAATAAAATACCACAAAGGAATGACGAACATGAAAATACACAAAAGAGTTCACGGCCTTAAGGCCTTACAAAAGTGTTCGCTTAACAAGATAGCGTCTTTCATACATCGGCACGCAGGCCGGCCATACATGAATATGAAAAAGCTAATAACTAAGCCTTCGAGGGCTGGCACTGCAACTTGGACTTTAGCCCGCTATTTGCCGCTTGGCTCCGCAGCAGCACCTGTAGAAAGCAATCCACCCAAGAGGTGGCAATACAAAAGGGCAACGGTCAGCAAAGCTGACCAAATTATAACGACCTCGTCCCGTTTCTCGGGACGGTGGTGCTCCTTCCCTGCATATAAAACTACCATAGCAATTCTATAAAGTATTCTATTCGCCATAAGTGTCGGCACGCACGGCCGCACACTCCGTGCTCTCAGGGCACTAACTGGTGAACCGGTCCGGACCCAGTCCGACACCGCGATTCCACCACCATCCCTCGGATGGCAACTCTCGTGAGCATTTAGCCCTTTCAGCCGAAGCCTAGGCCCGTTTCCAGCCTCCCGGAAAGTCCCATATACTTTAGGTCGCTTCTACCGAGACCACTTGGAATGGGTAAGTTCCACCCGCCCGTTGCTCACTTCACCACGGCCATTTAGCCATCGGTGCGGGCCAAGTTTCTCCTCATTCCCACAATCGATCAAAACACGCACGTAAACCCGTTATGTACCGATTTGCCCTCCAAGGCAACATCGTGGCGGCAATGCGATTCCGCCCAAGCTTTCCGGGTGCGCCGCGAGGTTAACCCCCAAGGATCCCTGTATGCAATCTACCGCGTAGAAATTTCAGAAAACTAAAATCATCGGCGCGGAGTCTTCTCCGGCCATGCAATGCAAACATCACCGATCCGGGTTAAACCCGAATAGGCTTCACACACAATGCCTACGCTCGTACTCCGATTCCGGGCTCTAACAACGGGGACTTTACATATCTACCCGAAGGGATTCCGCGCCTCAACGCTCACTCGCGAGAGGGGGATTTCCCCATGCATAGAAAGAAGGGCGACTACACATGCCCTATGAAGAGGATCGTTACCCTCGTAGATTTCCGCGTGCCCGCCATGAAGATGTAGACGGACGGAAAGCATCGCCTCGCCCTTGCCTTCGAGGATCCGGACTCGGATCGCGAGTCGGTGCTCCGGTGCTCCGCCGGCGGCCGGATCTTTGCTCCTCCTCCTCTTGGCTCTCACCTCTCTCTAAGAGTTTAGAAAGAGAAAGGTAGGGTTGAAATGAGGGAAATCAGCCCCAAACTCAACCCTAATACCCCCTTGGTTAACCCACAGCCGTTAGATCCAACATAAAAGATCCGGACGGCCCGGATTCAACCCAAAATATCAGCTACGCCGATCGACACGGGTCCTGACACGGCCGTGTGCCACGGGCCGTGTTACCTGGAGCTTCAGGGACGATCGTCGGGCTTCATGAACACGGCTTCGAACACGGCCGTGTTCGAGGCCGTGTGCCCTACACACGGCTTGAGACACGGCCGTGTGTCTCAGGCCGTGTCCTTCTCTGACTCGAGACTGCACAAAACAACAAAAGACCACTGAACACGGGTAGGCACACGGCCGTGTGCCTGGCCGTGTGCCCCTGTTCAGACCTCCAAAAGTGCTGTTTTATCGCCCCGCGATCATCTCCGAGGTTGGGGTCTTACACTTATTGTTATTGGTTGATACCTACTACCCGATCCCTTTTAAATTACCTTAGATCTAGCCTAGTGTATTAAGACTCTTCCCCTCCTACG
Organism: Platanthera zijinensis; assembly: GCA_039513925.1. Taxonomy (NCBI): domain Eukaryota; kingdom Viridiplantae; phylum Streptophyta; class Magnoliopsida; order Asparagales; family Orchidaceae; genus Platanthera; species Platanthera zijinensis. The sequence continues at coordinate 125,363,642 of CM077085.1, read as the reverse complement.
GGGGAGGACGATCTTTCGTCGATCCCGGACGCCACTTAACACTAGTCAATCTCACACCCTACCCATACCAGCAAACTACCAAAATTCCATCTCCCCAAGATCATCACCCGCTCTATTTCCGTTTATGCGATTTTACTAAACGCAGACCATCCTAAGCTATATTAGGTATGCAAGGGGTGGTACTCCAAATTGTCTTCCGACTCTCGTATAATATTTACTGGAGGACTATCATGACATAATTTGTCTCAATCCAGAAAATAATAATTTTCCTAATTTATCTGGCATTTAATTAATTTCCTTTAATGTTTCTAAAGGCTACTAATTGAACATGAAGTGCACTTTTCAGGTATGTATAAAGCTTCATAAAATCATGATAAATCCTAAACCACAATTTAACAGTAAAGCCAAGATATAACAATTTTTCCAGTAGTTTAAAAACTCTAATTTTATTTTGATAATAAATCCTATCTCCTTTCATTAATGAAGTAAGTGCAATAAATAATCATCCAAAAATTCTGAATTAATCTTCTAGAGCAAATACTGTCATAAAAACATCAGCGACCAAGTTTCATAATTCTTCAATGGGGATTGAGCTCTAGAATAAATAATTACCAAAATCGCAAAAGGCTATATTTGTGAAGCAATTATTGTAAATGCTCTTTTGAAAATCATGAATAAAATAATACAACTAGATATTTATTTGAAAACATCATTGGCCAGGTTTCATAATTGTTCACTGGACATTAAATTCTAGGTAAATCAAATACTAAAATCTTAAATTGACATGCTCGTGAATCAAGTACTGTAAATATACTTCTAAAAATTCTTAATAAATTCCTGTAAGTAAACATCACCCTAATAATATTAGTGGCCAAGTTTCACATTTTAAAAGGTATATTTATCTATAACTGATTTATTCATCAAAATTGACCTTTATGAAATTTGTGAAGGCAGTATTAAATAAAGTCCACTAAAATTAATAATAAAATTCAGAGACATTCATTTAGGTCTAAAACCTCTACTGACCAGGTTTTATCATATTCCAATGAACAGAATGATCAAATTAATTCAAAAACTATTTTGGGAAAATTACTATCTACCAAAAGAAGTACCAAAATTGTATTCCATAAAATTCAAATAAAAATATCCAAGGGTTTTATCTACTCTAAAATTTACTCTACCCAAATTTCACAACTTTCAGATAGAGATTTGTGACTGTTTTGACCTAATAGTGTTTCTACCGTGAAACTAGGGTTTGGATTTTGAGGTATCTTCCTACCTCTAAATTCTCTAATATTCTAACCAGAGGATTAAATATAAGTTAATTGCCTCTCTGCTAATTTACAGGCCATACAAGTGCATTTGCCCCTATGTCCTTCACAACCCTCAAAAGCCCTTCCTTAGGGTTTGAGTTTGGATTCTAGGGTAAATCAACCCTAAACCACCCCATTTTCCCTAAGGGGGTGATAATGATCATACCAAGACAGTGGTCAAAATATCATCCTCTACTGAGGTGAGTTGACCACTCAAACCCCAAGTACACTTTTACTTAAAAATCCTTCCTTAAGGTAGAACTAGGGATTGATCATTCCCTAACCAAAACACCTTCAAATAAGGTGAAATTTTGTACAGAGTCATGCCATGATGCCAGGGACCACTCACCAAAATTTGGGATGATTTGAAGGTCATTTGACCACTTTACTAAATCATGCATGGATTATTAAATGTTTACCAAAACTATAGAAAAATATCTCCAAAAATTCCAATTTTTGGATTGGGCCTAGGTATAGCTAATGGTGGCTCCCTGTCTAAATCTCAAGACATTTGGACAAGAGATGAAAAGTGATGTAGGCTACGGTGTTTGACGCTATGGTGGCAAAGGGAATAGTACGTGCGCCTCTCTATTTCCACTATCACGCTCACACGATAGTAAAACACAGCACACTCACGAACAACGCTATCAACTATCACTAACGTACGGTAGCCACGCCAAATGAAGATCAAACAAATGACTATAGGTCGTTGTTCTCTCAAGCTAAAAGGACCAATATTGGGTCCGATCAAGCGATGGTTGTACCAAAAGAGATCTACCGAAAGGATCGGTTCGGAAATGGTAGATCTCCCCCAACAAAACGAAAATGAGGTTCGCCAAACCTCTCGGAAAATTAAACAACTAAAAGAATAACACAAGCAATCGGAAAGATAAGCCACGAATGGAAAAACGATTCCAAGGTAATGCAAAGGTATTCCACCAAGATGAAAATCTAAAATAATAAACACACAAAAGTAGAAGGTCTCGTTACCCAACCGGAATGGATGATTCCGGTTCACTTTTAAAGATCGCTCTTCCACGACTCCGCCGGAGTTGCGCCGACCGGAGAGAAACTTGTTCGCTTCCTTCTCTTCACGCCGGAGTGAGACGTCACAAAAAATAACTACTTGTCGTGGCCGATCTTCTTCCTCACAATAGAAAGGGGGGCTGATTTGGGGCTCTTGATGGAGGTCAGTTTTTGGATAAGGGAGAGGGTGGTCGGTTTTGGGAGATGAGGAGGTGGTGGTCGGATTTGTGATGGAAGAGGGAGGGGCTCGGCTTATGAAGGTGGAGGGCTGCTTGGTTTTGTGAAGGGGATATAATGAGTGGTCGGGCTTGGTGGAGGAGGAGGTTGGCGGCTATGGTGGAGGGTGGCCAATTTTGAGGTCTAAGGAGGAGGGAGATGTTGGGTTGCTAGAAAGGAGGAGGGGAAGAGGGGTAGGAGGAGGAGGCCCAGAGGCCAAAGGGAGGGGAGGAGAAGGTGTGGCTGGCGGCCAAGGAGATGGAGGAGAGAAGGGGCGGCCAAGGAGAAGAGGAAGAGGGGGGAAGGAGAATTTCGGCCAAGGAGAGGGGAGAGGAATCTCAAGAGGTGTTAGGGTTTTAATCTTTCATTCACTAAGTAAAAATATGAAAGTCCATGCCTATATATAGGCTTACAACTTCAACATGGCTATAGGCAGCCCAAATAGAAATAAAAATAAAACACTCTCAACATTAAGACAACATGATGAAAAATAAAATGCAAATAAAATACTAAATATTATTTGAGAGTCTTCTTCTTCATCATGTAGCAAATCGCCATCGTTGTCATCATCTTTAACATGTAGGAAGTCACCGTCGTCGTCGCCATCATCATCTTCAACTGTAGTAGAACGTCGTCTCCGTCGCCTTCATCATCTTCAACTTTAACACATAGGGGGTCGCCGCCATCAAAGAGTGGTCACTGAATTTAGTATCTGTCCAACCCTAGGTATAGCCCCCACAAAAACGGGTGTTGTGGTTAAACCACTTGCCCAAATGGGTTTAAATTAATTTTAAAATAATGTAGACTCAAAGGCCTACAACTTTTGTGACTGGCCATATTTCCTAAATCGGCCTCTAAGGGCTTCATTTGGCGACATCAAAATGTGTATTCTTTTAGGCTAACTATTCACTATATAATATATATAATTTTTATAATATAAAATCGCACTGTTCATCTTCTTAAAACAAACCGAAACCAGCAAATCTAAAACACCATTTCCTGTTACTCTTGCGTGGCCCACCGCCGGCCACCCAGCAACCTCCCTGGCCGGCCACCACCACCGCCTCTGTTCAGGTGAGGGCTACCGTCGGGCGGCGGCACGGCCACAGGAGTGGCGGTTTCTGGCGAACCCGACCGCCATTTATTTTTGAAAAACCATGGAAAAGCTCACTCAACCTTGCCTTTGATCTCGATATCTATCCTAAATAATTTCTAAGATCTACCCATAGAAGAAGGAGTAGAGGAGGACCTTGTTCGCAGGCAGGAGGCGTGCAGACCGTCGGGATGCCATTGGTGCGGTGGTGGCGTCGCCGGAATTCTCAATAGCACAGTGGGAGGCTTGAAAACTTCAGGTAAAGGCTGGGAAAACCTCATCTTGGGCCTATGAGGGTGTTTAAAAGCTTGGTCAAGGAGGGGGAACGGCCAAAACTTCAATGGCCATTATTGGTCCATTAAAGCTTGGGTCGGCCATGGTGGAGGGGGGCTTAAACGGCTCAATCTAGCTGGCTAACGGCTGGAAACACCTCCTCTTCCCTAGAGGAGTTTGATCCAGCCGTAAAAAGGGGGAGAGGGAAAAACCACGACATTAAATGCCATTGATGGCCATGAAGGCAGGCTCTCGGCCATGGCCGTAACCGTCCTTTTCGCAAAGCCGACGGTCCACATGGAAAGCTTGACCGATCAACTTAATTAGGTCTTAATAGGATAAAATGGCCCACTCCCTAGACCGGCCCGGTTCAGCTGAACCAGCACACAGCCAGAAATAAAATGCCAGAAAAATTCTAACTACAATGGCATTGAGTTAGCTCAGCTCACTCAACGTCATCCCAGATACGGCGTTGAGTGAACTCTGCTAACTCAACGCCATCCTGAATGGCCTCCCAGACTATAGCGTTGAGTGAGCTCAGCTCACTCAACGCCATCCGGATTATGGCATTGAGTGAGCTCTGCTCACTCAACGCCATCCAGAATATTCCCTTTTAAACGATGGCGTTGAGTGAGCTTAGCTCACTAAACGCCGTCCAGATTATGGCGTCTAGTGAGCTCTGCTCACTCAACGCCATCCAGACAACACCAAATGGCGTTGAGTGCGGTCAGTGCACTCAACGCCGTTCAACTTATGGCATTAAGTGCACCCAACGCACTAAACGCCATCCCTCCTGACAGATTATGGCGTTGAGTGAGCTTAGCTCACTCAACACCATCCAGTCTACGGCGTTGAGTGAGCTCAGATCACTCAACGCCAACCAGTCGACACCAGATGGCGTTGAGTGTAGTCTTTGCACTCAACTCCATCTAGCTTATGGATTTCAGTGAGCTAATCTCACTCAACGCCATCTAGACTACGGCGTTGAGTGAGCTTAGCTCACTCAACGCCATTCCAAGGTCAGGGGCATGACGGATCGGTCACGGACGTGTCAGGCCCATGTTGAAATTTCTGAGCTCGCCGATTGTTTTTCTGAGGTCGACGATCGTCGAAGGGGTCACGCTCTAGGTCACGGGCGTGACGGGTCGGTCACGGGCGTGACCATCCCTTGACTAGAAATCTTGGTCGATAAACTTAAATTCCTGGGTTTTCCTAGGGTTCTGTTATGACAAAACCACTCCCAGGGGTCTAGTTGGAAATGGGATGTTACAACATTTACGCACCGAAGAAGACTCCGCATATACTAGTGTAGTTAGTGGGGTCGATTGGTTGTGTCTGTGAATGGCAGTAGCAGGAACTACTAGATGTGGAATTCCAGGAAAATGCACTTATATTGTTTGTGCTGTGGGTACGGTGTAGCCAGTCCTTGATGGACAATGCAGCCAGTCCTATTTGGACAGTGTGGCTATTGTGAAGCTAGTCCTTGGCGGACGTTATGGATAGTGTAAGCTGCGAGCTCTTAAAAAGGCTTCGTGCCAAACAGGAAAAGTGAAACTGACCCGCGCCTTTAGTGTAGCCTCTAGTACGCTGCACTTGGTGATGGCAAGGCGATTTGAGCAATGGGGGGTGGTTGATCTGTACTTGCGTTATGTCCGTCCGACAGGAGGACCTGAGTGATGGTCATGTTGGAGCACATAATGAGAGTCTTGGGCCTGCGCTCCATTAAGACTAAATGCTCAATACCATGTAAAAAGTGGTGTTGACCCAGGTTCGCCGGTGCACCAAGAATGGGCCCTGAGTGCACGGATCGTCGGGCCGTATGGCTGGCGGTTGTGTTGGCTTGAATGTGCGTGAGAGCACAATATTTGCTATATTGATGATGTAAGGCTTTGTTGGGAAGGAATGCCACTGCCCCGGGAAAGGGGTAGGATTGTTATAAATTTGTCAGCTGAATGCTGACCGTTTCCTTGTTTGCAACCTTCTGGGTGGATTTTCCTTGTGCAGGTGCTGGAGAGCCGAGCCAAAGTGAAGGGCTGATTCCCCTGCTGTTGTTGTTGCCGCTCTTGCCGCTGCTATTGCTGCTAGCCCTTGAAGGCTAGCTAAATATGTTTTCTTTTATTCATGTATGGCCGGCATGCGCGTCGATGTCTGTAATCCATACTGTACAAAGAGGAATTGTAAGGCCTTAAGGCCAAACTGTGGTATTTTTTATCCCCTTGTTTGAGTGGTTGTATATATAACTTTGGTTTATATATATAGTGGATATTCCTGGTATGAGTTCAGCCTACTGTTTAATATTCTGCAAGCATGCTCTGAGTTAGGATGTGTTGGTGGTATTAACCTGTGACCTCGTCGTCTATTAGTGGCATATAGTGTGGGGCTCCAGCCGTACCTTCTATTATATGTTTTTAACGGGTGGAGTCGTTACAGGGAGGGTCGGTAAAATCAAACACGGGAGAGAATAAAAATCATCTTAAATTTCATGCAATGGAGACAACATCAAAGGATGATCATCCGGGTCTACAAAAATAACGTCATCCAAAAGCAGAACTTCCTAACTTGGAAATTCTTCCAACAAACTGGATACATCATCCAAATCAGAATCAGTAAAGGTCTCAGAAATGGGCAAAATCGAACCCGGCAAAATTTCTAATTCATATTGAGCTTCAGACAATGGTGATAACATCAAAGAATTATCATTCGGGTTCTCAGCGCTAAATTCATCCAAAAGTATCCTTCCCTCATAAGGTAAATAATCCATAATAACACTAGGTAAATCCTCACTCTCAGGCTCCTCAGATGACTCGGATACAATCTTAACTGGTGTAGTCGTAGGCTCTATCACGATGAGGATCGTAGCCTGGAGAGGGCACTCAATAATAGGGTGATCAAACACAATGCTAGCAGAGAATGTAAAAGGCAACAAGATACTCTTACAGATCAAAATTACATCATCTCATACATCATCTTCCAAATCACTAGGATATCCAAGCTCCTCAACATCAGAATCATCCAAATCGTCGGGCACTTTCGTGCATGTCGGAATACTCTCACCTAGCTGGTCGTCTTTAGAATCTAAAGATACCACATCTACATCAGCATCCTCATGGGTATCATTAACAATCTTGGGAGGCGTAGTCGACACAGCTAATGGAGACAAGACCCTAGTAGCAACAAATTTTGAGTCAAAGACATAGGAGCTAAATTGTTGAGTTTTCCTAAAGGTGGTATTAGGTACACTTTGGGCAGGCCGAACTTTGGGTGAAAATGATCTAGCGTTAGGTTTATAATCATGCCTATAGGAAGGTATGAGACTAACGCCATAACGATACTCACTCACAGGCTTGGTGTCAGCAGTGCGGAGGTAGTCAGGATCAAATTGATCCGAGAGTAGGCTACGCATTGCCGGCCAAGCATGTTTATAACTACCAACACGATGTTCTTCATTTAGCCAAAATACCTGGGCTTGACCTACTAATCGTTCTCGGGCTACGATAACCTTGTGGTGGTCATCCTCTTCGTGACAATCAAATTCAATTTCCATTCACTTAAGTCAGTCTTTAAAAATTTGGGGACACCCTAAACCGTCATAAGTAGGATAAGTGTGGGGTTGCCTAGGAGGTGGTGGTGCTACTTGGCTAACTTTTTGTTGGGCAAGCAAAGCCTTAATCTCATCCACTACGGGGGAATGAACTTGTTTCTTAACATTCAACATGGAATCAAAAGATTTTATTCAAGAAACATTAATGCCATTGGCCATATTCTGTAAGAACCGGAGAATAACCTACCTTGATCTAATGCACATACAATGAGCTAAAGATTCTGACCAAAAAAATATAGAAAAGATAGATTTATTCCTGCTTAATAACTAAGGTAATAAAATATTTTTTTTGATTTTCTGGATGAAAATAATATGAAGATTATTTAAAAAAATGATTTTTTTACTGTAAAATAAAAATTTTAGGCCGCTTTTGGCAGACCAAGATTTTTTTTTTTTGAAATTTTGACAAATAAACGTGCAAGATAAGTGCATGTCGATGTGCTTATAAAAGGGGGGAGGGTACCAATTTGGAGAATGACCTAAACCTGCCTCTGATACAAAATTGATGCAGGCTATGTCCCCTGAAGAAATGAAACGGATAACGACACCGAATTGTTTTCACTCGTTCCAATTCTACGATCGCACAATTTAAACGGAGCACACCCGAGTCGCAATAATATCAATCTAAAGCTAACACACGGGGTCGCGACACCCTTAAAGATCAAATAGAGGCGATGAACCAATATTCTCTCAAGTGAAATGGACCGACCCGATCCATTCGAGAGTGTGTTGTACAAAAAGAAATCCACCGAAAATAAATGATTCGGAAATGGTAGATCTCTCAAAATAAAAAGAAAACGAGGTCTGTCAAACTTCACGAACTAAAATAGATAAAAATAAAACACAATAATCGTTCGGATCAAAAACCAAGATGAAATCAAAGTTTTGGAAGCAATGCCAAAAAAAACCACCACAAGAGTTAATCTAAGAGGGAAACGCTCAAAGGTTGATATTTTGTTACTCCAATCGGAATTGATGATTCTGATTTACTAAATTTATTCGCTCTTCAAAGGTTCCGCTGGATTCACGCCGAATGGAGTGAAACTCGTCCGTCTTCCTTGCTTCACGCGGGAGAAGGTTCGTCGTCACCGTTGATCTTGCCCCTGGCCGAAACTCCAATAAGAAGGGCTGAATTATATTGGCCGAAAACTAAGAGAGAAACCAAGGGTTGGCTGAATTCCTCAAGGTGGTTAGTCTTCAAATCCTTGTGGGGGATTGGGAGGAGAAGGGTTGGTAAGGTGGAGAAGAAAGGAGGGAAGTTGGGAGAAGAGTAGTGGCCGAAATCCACAAGGAGGGGAGAAGGGAGGGGGCGGCCAAGGAGGAGAAGAAGAGGGAACGCTCAATTCAAGATTAGAGTTTCAATTTTCATTCATCAATCTACTAAATCCTTCATAAGCATGACTTTTTATAGCATACACCACTCAAACTCCTCCATTCAAATAAAATAAACACATAATGGTTATATGCACTCATCATAAATATGACATAACAAATACAATAATTAAATGCATGAAATAAAAACTCCCAAATTAAAATAATGCAACAAGAAAATAAATAAATATAATAAAACATTATAATTATTAGATTATTGTTGCGATGATGGCGTTGTAGCGGCGATGGCGTTGCAGCGACGATGGTGTTGTAGCAAAATTATTTTCACGGATATGGCGTTGTAGCGGCCATGGTGTTGTAGCAAAATAATTGTTGCGGCGATGGCGTTGTAGCGGCGATGACGTGTATCGAAATTATTGTTGTGACATCGTCCATCCGAGTCTTCAAACGTACAGTTGCGGCGGCGATCAACATAATGCATGGACCTGGCGTCGCCATGGAGCTTGCCAAATAAATCTTCAACACCATCTGTAACGTCATCACAAACAAATGGCGGGACATCATCTCCACCAATCAAACGGTCACGGTCATCACAAGTAAGTGGAGGGATAACATCGCCATCAGATTCTAGGACATCATCACGCAACATCATATAGAATCACACAGGTACTTCCATTTCCCGCATCAATGTTCAAGTCGTAAACGGAACTTTTGCATTGGCCCCACCCGCTCATGGGTCTCAAAACTCGGGCTTGCCTGCAAGCTCTCACTCTCACATCAGTTCCTTCACCCAAATAAACTGATACAAAGAACTCTTGCATGACTTCACCCGGTCGTGGGGTTCATCGCTCGGGCTTGTCCAAAGCTTAACGTTCTCATCAGTTTCACAAAAGGGGGATCGTCTTGCCAGAACACTCTCCACACGTGAATTTGCACCGTTACGGGCTAGCCAGCAGACCACAAAGACAAAGCTGCGCCTTCGCATAACGATAAATCACATCATTTTTCGCCATAAAACACCATTCACACGAAAAAAGGGCAAACATAACAAACAACGTCTTGTCGCAATCAGATTTCTAGCAAAATCCATATAGTGCTCGTTATGCAATATCACCGAATCGTACCAGTCGCAATTACGTCTTCACCCACAATTTCTAATCCACCAACAAACGGATTTATAATGCAACATCATGTCAGGGACAGACACAATCGACCCAGTTGAAAGTCTCTAGTGTCGACTAAATCCACCTATGGGGGGGGGAATAGGTGTCGTGTACTCTTTTGCGGAATAAAATTTACCTGCACAAATTAACAAACACAGCACTGAAAACACACAAGAAATTATAGTGGTTCCCCGATTTGGGTACGTCCACTTTCCACCTTCGACCTATCTCAAACCAAGGGACGACTCGGTCACTTCTCCAAACGGATTGAAATCAAATCCTCACACTATGGAAGGAACCATTCCAACCAAAGGAGTCACAACTCCATGACCACGGGTTGCACCCAACCCTTATAACTAGGAATAAAAATTCCTTTACAACAAATCAAAAATTGAATGTATAAGAAAATACAAACAAGGATTTTGGAGATTCCGATGTCCTTCTTTGTTCGTTGAAGCTTTCTTGAAAGATACGAAGAGTCCACAACCGGAGTTCTCTCTTGGAGAGGATCTTGTCAAGATCGGCGGTGGCAAGCGATTGCGGCGGTGATACTTTGTAGATCCAAACTACTTGACGAAGCAAGCAAGGTCTACGAACGATCTCAGTCAGATCAGTCGTCTTCATTGATTTGGAATGGAGAACTAGTTTCGTTGAACGAATCGAGAGACAAGAGATCTCAAACGAGATGCGTGAATAGTTACTGTAGAAGTTCGAAATACGCAAGTATATATACCCTGATCCAACCCTAAAAGACCATTGTGGGGCCCACAAGGAAAATCCCTAGCCCCGGCCGAAACAGTGCACGGTCTCTTGGTTCGGTCCAGCGAACAGGCGAAAATTGCCTAAGGCAAAATCGGCGAGAATCGTTGGTGATTCCCGTCGAAGTCGGTGGGAATCACTCACGATTCCCGTCGATTCTGCCTTGGCCGAATTCTAGTTGGAAACCTTGTCAGCCGGAGGAAATCGGCGGGAATGCAGACTGATTCTCGTCGAATCAGCGGGAATGAAGAATAATTCTCATCGAATCGACGAGAATCACTTAGTGATTCCCGTCAATTCTGCCTTGGCAGAAATTCTGTTTGGAAAACTGATAGTAGGAAGAAGTCGGCGAGAATGCAGACTGTTTCTCGTCGAATCGGCTGGAATCACAAACGATTCTCGCCGAAGTCGGCGAGAATCACTTAGTGATTCCCGTCGATTTTGACTTAGACGAATTTTCTCTTCCTTTTTTTGAAGACTTGGTCTTTGACCCCTCTTTTCTCCTTTTTCTGCTCTTGATCTGCCTTAACCCTGTACTTGAAAATAAGTACACTCCAATAGATAGAGCAAACGTGAGTCAACACACTGATCTGCTCAACGAGGGATTACGTTGCGCAGACCCGTGTATATTGACCCCCTTGTACCCTGACATTGGTGTGTACTTAGCATGGAATTGCTGCAAGTACAACTTGATATAATATCGTCAAATACATTGTCAATTCAACTTAGCTTGTTAAGGGTCTTCTTCAAATCAGGTCCATTGTGGATACAATACCCAACAATCTCCCCCTATTTGAAGAAGCCTTAACCCTACAAGCTAAGGTGAATAGAACAGATGGGAATGAAAATCATAAAATGAAAATTCAGCTGAGAGTGAAATTTATTACCATTTTCCTGAGAGCATACTAAACATTGGCAGCCACCTTAGCTTTAGCCGAGAGAGTAATCTCCCCCTTTTTGGCTTCTACAAATCTGGGACTTCACTTGGAGCCAAGTGATCCCCCTCAGTTCTTGCATCCATGCTCGAGCTTGAGTTCTTTGCTGATGCTCCCCCTTGATCCAAGATCCTTGAGCCCTTCAGTCTTCAATCTTCATAGTTCAGCATGCCGAGTTCAGTTTTGAAGAGACTAAACTTGGCCTCGTCTAGGGGCTTTTTGAAGATATCTGCAATCTACTTATCTATGGGGACATAACAGAGAGAGATATCTTTTTTCCACATGCTCCCAAATGAAGTGGTAACGCACTTCAATATGCTTTGTTCTGCTGTGCGACACAGGATTGTTCGCAATTGCTATTGCACTCGAGGAGTCGAAATACATAGGAACTTCTCTGAACTGCAAGTCATAATCTTCGAGTTGATTTCTGATCCATAGAAGTTGTACGCAATAGCTTCCTGCTGAGAAGTACTCAGATTTAGCCGTGGAGGTTACGACACAGTTCTGCTTTTTACTGTTCCATGAAATAAGCCTTTTTCCGAGGAATTGGAACATCCCGGAAGTGCTTTTCCTATCATCCCTTCTTCCTGCAAAGTCAGCATCTGAAAAGCCTATCATCTCAACATCATTGTTTCTTGGGTACCACAAACAAAGATTTGGTGTACCTTTAAGGTATCTAAGAATTCGCTTTGCAGCGACATAATAAGATTCCTTAGTGATCACCTGATATCTGGCACAAACGCATGTAGAAAACATAATATCCGGTCTACTAGCAGTAAGGTAGAGCAGGGATCCAATTATGCTTGTGTATTTGGTTTCATCAAAAGGTTTCCCTTTCTCATCCTTGTCCAGAGACACAGTGGATCCCATTGGAGTCCTCATAGAGGTTGCATTCTCAATTCCGAATTTCTTGAGGAGTCCATTTGTGAACTTCGTTTGAGAAATGAAAATTCCATCCACAGACTGTTTCACTTGAAGTCCCAAGAAATACTTTAGCTCTCCCATGCTTCTCATTTCAAACTTTGCTTACATAAGTTTAGAAAACTTCTTGCAAAGATTGTTGTACGTTGAGCCGAATATTATGTCATCGACATAGATTTGCACCAGCAGAATCTTGCCTTTGACTTCCCTAAGAAACTATGTCTTATCTATTTTTCCTCTCGAGAACTTTTTCTCAAGAAGAAAACTAGACAGAGTCTCATACCAAGCTTGAGGGCTTGTTTTAAGCCATATAATGCTTTATTAAGAAAGTAAACATGATTAGGGAATGATGGATTAACAAAACCTGGGGGTTGCGCGATATATACTTCCTCTTTCAAATTTCCATTTAGGAACGCTGATTTCACATCCATCAGATAGACAGTGAATCCTTTATGAGAGGCATACGCCAGGAACAATCCGATCGCTTCCAGTCTTGCAACTGGTGCAAAGGTTTTGTCGAATTCAATCCCCTCCTCCTGTTTGTAACCTTGAGCCACCAGTCTGGCCTTGTTCTTGATGATGACACCGTGTTCATCAAGTTTTTTTTCTAAGATCCACTTAGTGTCGATCACATTCTGTTTCTTTAGTCTGGGAACAAGCGTCCAGACATTGCATCGTTCGAATTGACGCAGTTCATCTTGCATGGCCAATATCCATGAAGCATCTTTGTTCGCTTCGTCGAACTTCTTTGGCTCAACCTGTGACAAAAAACTAAGGTGCTGAATCTCGTTAATTATACCTCTCCGAGTTCTGACACCGTCACGAGGATCTCCTATGATCTGATCTCTGGGATGATCCCTCACGTGTCGGAGCTCTAAGAGTTGGCATCTGGAGCTCTAGATGCTTCTCGGGCTCCTCCCTCTTTTGGGTGATTTTCTCCATCCTGATTGTCATCTTCTCCGATTGGCGTTGAGGTGGAGAACTTGACGTACTTGGGAGTTGCATCTTTAGCAGTCTCATCGAGACTTAGCTGTTCAAGCCTTGCACCTGCATCTTCAAGAATTCTACTGGAAGAATTGCAATGAAACAAGATTCCTTCATCAAAAACAAAATTAATGGCCTCCTCTACCACTAGGGTTTTCTTATTGAAGACCCTATATGCCCGAATATGGCTACTATAGCCCATGAAGATGCCTTCGAAGCATTTTTCTCCGAATTTAGTACGTGGGTACTTCCCATTATTGAGAACATAGCATCTGCAGCAAAAAATCCTTAAATAGGACATGGTCGGTTTCCTGCCTTTCAATAGCTCATAAGGCATCTTACGATGATTCTTGTTGATCAATGCTCGGTTCTGCAAATGACAAGCCGTATTGACAGCCTCTGCCCAGAAGTACTCTAGAAGTGAAGCGTCATTCAACATTATCGTACATGCTTCAATGTTCTATTTCTCTTCTCCGCAACTCCTTTTTACTGAGGAGTACGAGGGGAGGAAAACTCATGAAAGATACCATGTACTTCACAGAATTCTGTCATAGCACCAGACTCGAATTCTGTTCCATGGTAATTTCTGATTTTGACCAAGGAGCAGTTAAGTTCATTCTAAATCTGCTTGATAAAATTAGTGAAGATGTTAAACGTATCTGACTTTCGTTTCAAGAAGAACACCCACATAAACCGAGAGTGATCATCAACAATCACTAGCGTATACGATTTGCCTCTTAAGCTATGAACTTGCACTGGACCAAACAAGTCCATATGTAGAAGATAAAGACATCTGGAGGAGTCTTTGTCTGCAATGCCCTTAAAGGTAGCCCGAGTCTGTTTGCCCTTCTGGCATACAGGACAGGGGCTATCTTTGATGCACTTAATAGTAGGGGCATCCCTTACTAAATTCTTGGAAAACAATATATTAATAGTCTTGAAATTAATATGTGTTAATCTCTTGTGCCATTGTTCACAAAGAGATGTATTGCCTTTTGCTACCAGGCACACGGGGGTAGAAGAGTCTAAGCTAAAAAAATCTAAGCAAAAGATATTTCTGCTCCTAATGTCGGTTAACACCATCTCCGAAGAGGCACACGATATTAACTAGCACTTATCCTTATAGAACTAAACGTTGTATCCTTTATCACACAACTGGCTTACACTGATCAGGTTTTGGTTTAACCCATTAACATAGGCCACGTTAGTGATAGAGAATACATCGTTAGAAATCATACCATAACCCCTAGTGACTCCTCGATCTGATCCTCCAAAGATGACTTTGGGTCCATTTTTGACTGGGGAATAATCACGCAACCGGCTTCTTGTCCCGGTCATATGCCAGGAACATCCACTGTAAAAGTACCAGATTGGCATTTTGGTGGCCTTTGGACATACCTACAAAACAGAATTAGTCTCCCTTAGGAATCATATCGAACTTGGGTCCTAGATTCCTTGTTAGCACACTCCCCCTCAGGTGGTTAACACTACGAGTAGTCGACATCGCATTGCTAACATGAGGAGTCTCTTTGATTCTTAGATTAAACCAGCAATCCACGGCAAAGTTACCAACTTTGCCACAACACCAACAGTCAAACCTGTTGTACCGCTTCCTAGGCTCCAGCTTCACCCGTAGTACGGTGGGTCCAGCCGGGGCCTTGGATCTTGAGGTGGAGGCATCATGATGACAGTAGTCACACGATTTTTTCACTTCCTGTTCCTTCAGTATAACAGGCTTGGCCTTTGGTGCCTGCTTCCTATTATGCCCGCTAGAGAAGTGGCCAAAATTCCGCACTTGGATTTCCTCATAAGGTGCCTTGAAGACACTCTCACCGTTGTTTCGGGGGAAGGACCAACCATCATACCGGCTCTTGGGCTTTTCAACCACGGGGTGGAAGAAGTGGCCATAGGTTAACTCAAAGTCCTGTTCATTGCAAGGAAAGCCAGGCTTTCTGAACGAAACAGGATCGAGTGAGACCTTTCCCTTTTCTGCAGCAGAGGCCTTCTTAGTAGCCTTATTTTTCCTATATTTTCTATTTCTCCTGGATGATTTAACAGGTACACACACATGCCCTAAGCCAGCCCCCTTAGGCTGAGCAGAGAATTAATTAACTAGAGGAAGAACTGTATTGGGCATGGAGAAGCTATTGACAATCTTCCTTTCTGCAGCAAGCTGTTCTTCCAACTTGTTGATTTCTTCCTGTTTTTGGTCAAGGAGCCTTAGAGACTCTGAGTGCTCAGAAGTCAGGTCCAGGTGTTCCTGTCGGAGAGAAATACAAGCTAGTGATCTCTTCTTTTAGGGACACACCCTCAGCCTTAAGGAATTTGAATTTCTTTTTTGAGCCCTCAATCTCTTGCAGCATTCCTCAAAGGTATTGAGCAGAAGCTCATACATTTCAAGGAGCTCAGCTTCACGAGCAGATGGGCTTTCCTCGAGATCATCATCAGGAGACTCAGAGTCAGAGTCAGAGAGGGGGATAAGATCTTTTACCTTCCTAGTAAATGGGGGGCAGTCTCCTTCTGAGTCAGAGCGACCCATTAGCCCGAAGTAGGCTTCCTCATCATCACTGGAGTGTGATGAATAGGATTAACTCAGTGTCTTTGAATTTTTAGCAATGTAGCTCCTTTCCTTCTTCTTATCTCTAGAGGACTTGTGCTCCTCTCCCTTCCCCTTATCTCTCTTGCTTTGGTGGCAGTCAGCAACGATGTGGCCTAGCTTATTTTATCCAAAGCAAATAATATTAGCAGAGCGATGTTTGTTCTGTTTAGATTCATACCTGTCAGAAGAGTAATTCTTCTTCTTATGTTTGGAGGAGGAGGCGTCTCTCTTTCTTTGATTCCTCATCTTGAGGAACTTCTTGAACTCTCGAGTGATCAAGGAGAATTCTTCTTCAGATAGCTCTGAGCCGAAAGAGCATGGCTTACAGTTTTCTTCCTCATCCTTTTTCCAAGAGCGGGATGAGGCTGCACCCTTGTCTTTCCTTGAGTGATTGGCTTTCAGGGCTACAGTCTATTCTTTGGCAGGGGCTTTATCGGCTTCTTCTTCAGCTTTTCTGGTGTTCAGCTGAAGCTCATAGGACATAAGCTTCCCAAACAGAATCTGGGGACCAGTTTTTGCCAGCTTGCCAAATTCTCCAATGGCGCAGATCTTGGCGTCCCATTCCTTAGTAAGGGATCTAAGGAATTTGTCATTTAATTCACCATCGGTGAACACTCTGCCATAACCCTTAAGGACATTGACGATCTTCAGGAAGTTCTCGAAAGTCACTCCGATTTCTTCCTTGGGACCTTGCCTGAAGGCCTCATACTTTTTGTTCAGAAGGGATCTTCGATCATCCCTTACTTCATCTGTTCCTTCCATCAGAATGATCAGGAAGTGCCATATGTCCTTTACAGTCCTACAGTTGTTGAAGTTCTGCATCATGGAGTCATCGACGGTGCTGACAAGAATGTTCTGAGCCTTCTTGTCTAGACCGACAAGCACCATCTCATCCTTATCAATTTCGGAGAGCTTATTGGGCACCATCTTGGTCTGATCAATGGTGGAGGCCTTAGTGGGGATATAAGGTCCCTCCTCCAATATCATGAAGAGTCGGGGGTCGACTGCTTCCATGTAAAACCTGATCCTTTCCTTCCAGATAGGAAAGTTCAGCTTGGTGCATACTGGGATCTTTCCTGAATACTTAAGTCCGTCCATTTCAGAGATCTTCTTTCTTCTTGACACTAGATGCAGGATCTTACTCAAGGTGTTAACCTTATTGATGAGTAACCTCCCTCTGATACCACTTGAAAGTCTCTAGTGTCGACTAAATCCACTTATGGGGGGGAATAGGTATCGTGCAGTCTTTTGTGCAATAAAATTTACCTGCGCAAATTAACAAATACAGCAAAGAAAACACATAAGAAATTATGGTGGTTCGCCGATTTGGGTACGTCCACTTTCCCCCTTCGACCTATCTCCCACCAAGGGATGACTCGGTCACTTCTCCAAACAAATTGAAATCCAATCCTCACACTACGGAAGGAACCCTTCCAACCAAAGGAGTCACAACTCCACCACCACGGGTTACACCCAACCCTTACAACTAGGAATAAAAGTTCCTTTACAACAAATCAAAAATTGAATGTATAAGAAAATACAAACAAGGCTTTTGGAGATTCCGATGTCCTTCGTTCGTTGAAGCTTTGTTGAAATATACGAAGAGTCCACAACCGGAGTTCTCTCTTTGAGAGGATCTTGTCAAGATCGGCGGCGGCAAGCGATTGCGGCAGCGATACTTTGTAGATCCAAACTTCTTGACGAAGCAAGCAAGGTCTACGAACGATCTATGTCAGATCAGTAGTCTTCACCGATTCGGAATGGAGAGCTAGTCTCGTTCAACGAATCGAGAGACAAGAGATCTCAAGAGAGATGCGTGAGACGCAGTGCTAGCCTTTGTACTATCGTCAGAAGATCAAAGAAGCTCTGAGATTAGCGGTGGCGACGAGCTTGCGAGCGGCGTTAGCGATAGGCTATTTTCCGCGATCTGCTAGGGCACGGCATCGGCTTTTTGATTTCGCATGAATAGTTACTGTAGAAGTTCGAAATACACAAGTATATATACCCTGATCCAACCATAAAAGATCGTTGTGGGGCTTACAAGGAAAATCCCTAGCCCCGGCCGAAACAGCGCACGGTCTTTTTGTTCGGTCCAGCGAACAGACGAAAATTGCCTAAGGCAAAATCAGCGAGAATCGTTTGTGATTCCCGTCGAAGTCGGCGGGAATCACTCACGATTCCCGTCGATTCTGCCTTTGCCAAATTCCAGTTGGAAACCTTATCAGCCGGAGGAAATCGGCGGGAATGCAGACTGATTCTCGTCGAATCGGCGGGAATGCAGACTGATTCTCGTCGAATCGGGGAGAATCACTTAGTTATTCTCGTTAATTCTGCCTTGGCAGAAATTCTGTTTGGAAAACTGATAGTAGGACGAAGTCGGCGGGAATGTAGACTATTTCTCGTCGAATCGGCGGGAATCACAAACGATTCTCGCCGAAGTCGGTGAGAATCACTTAGTGATTCCCGTCGATTTTGACTTAAACGAATTTTCTCTTCCTTCCTTTGAAGACTTGGTCTTTGACCCCTCTTTGCTCCTTGTTCTGCTCTTGATCTTCCTTAACCCTATACTTGAAAATAAGTACACTCAAATAGAGAGAGAACACGTGAGTCAACACACTGATCTGCTCAATGAGGGATTACGTTGCGCAGACCCGTGTATATTGACCCACTGCACCCTGACATTGGTGTATACTTAGCATGGAATAGCTGCAAGCACAACTTGATAGAAGATCGTCAAATACATTTTCAATTCAACTTAGCTTGTTCAGGGGATTCTTCAAATTAGGTCCATTGTGGATACAATACCCAACACCAGTGGCTCCTCTTGAACCATGACAACACATACCCCTCTCAATTGAGAGATCTAGTGCCTAAATGCTTGAAAAAAAGTTAAAATGAAATGGATATCATGCACACAACCTAAAAACAAAGAGTATAAAGGTCGATGCCTTACGACTCTTCTTCCTAGCCATGAAGATCTTGGTTTGTACGGATGAATGTGTGAGCCTTCAAGTCCTCTCTACGTATCTGGCCTCGGATCGATGTACGAAGCTTTGAAGCTTCGTCAATGGTGGAAGATGCTCTTCTTCTTCCTCCTCCTCCAAACACTCCCAAAACCCTAACTCTCACCCAATGATAAAAATAACTAGAGGAAGGAGTTTTTCGGCCCTATTTAAAGTTCAGGGACGGAGGATTCTTGGCCATAGGATCAATTTCTAAGAAATCAGAAGGCCTAATTTCATAAGTTACGAAACTGCTTTAACCTGCTACCACCGGGCAGTAGCTACCTACCACGCCACGATAGCTCATAGAGCCGCCTACCTCTTTAGAACTACCTTCTATCGCCAGCAGTAGCGATACCATCGCGCGGTATCCTCTCTTTGCCTTCGTCTCAATGCTTCGTCTCAACGAAAAGGTGCTACCACCGAGCGGTTGCTAACTATCGCCACGCTCTACTACTCGACGCTTTCATCTCAACGCTCTGGTCTCGACGAAAGAAGGCTACCGCTGGGTGATAGCTACCTACCACCGCGCGGTAGCTCCCAGAGCCTCAAGTTCTAGAAAACCGGGGTGTTACATCGTCGTCCCACCTGGACGTATTCTTTGGCTATCAGTTATCTTACTTATTCTCGAGTCAACCTTCTTTCAAGATTCTCGGGGGAACCCTCCCTCTGACAGTGTTGCTGCGGGCCGACTTCAACACTCTTGGACAGATGGTAGGGGCACACTATACTAGCTTCTTCGGAGAACAAGGAGTCCTCTTCCTGGTTATTTTCTGGATCATGATCTAAAGGTGAAGGAGGAAGGTTGATAGGTATGGGGGAGCCGCAAGAGTCTGTGTCTCTCCCAAGTTTCTAAGGAGAGTTAACATCTCATCCCACCGCACCTCCATCGAGACAAAGCGCCCTGCCAATGCATTCATGGGGTTGTGAGGCTACAGTTTTGGCATGTGGATCACGCAGGGGGATTTTTCACAATATGGTTAGCGCTTAGATCACATGATGATTGTTCACGCAGATTGTGCGTGTGACAGTTTTTCCAATAATTCCCCATTTAATTAGTATGGGATATGAAAATTTCGGGTATTTGCATCCTATAGTTCCTAAAATGTGAGGGAGACCCCATCAAGAAATAAAGAAGAAAGAAATATTTAGTGTATTTTTAAAATGCCGAAAAAACATTTAATTGCCAAAAAAATGAAAACGTCAAAAAAGAAAAATAATGCAAAAAATAGAGAATCTGAATATAAAAGAAAGTTAGGGAAGTGAAAGCTCACCGCGTTGTATTGTAAGAGAAGAAGGTAAAAGCAACAGTACTATGAAAGAGAAAGATCAAACATTGACAGAATCACAAAAGAGATCTCTGTTGGAGAAAATAAAAGTGGTGCCATCGACCACACAACCAGAGCACCGAAAGTGAGAAAATTAGAGTCACCTCTTGTATGTTAGGGCAGACCGACAAATAATATGAACTGAAATGGAAGTCGCTGCGTGATATTATTAAACAAGCAGTCTATTTTAACAATTTTTTGACTTAATGCGTACAAAGAGATGCCGGTTGCTGATTTCTCAGCCGAGATATCATCTCATAACTTATGATATTTTACAATCATAAGATCTTTTTCAAAAAATTGATTTCATTGCGTTTTGCACCAAAATATTTATGTCTGCCAGCACTGCCCATGAATGGATGAATGAAGCTAAGGGGCACAAGAAATCAAAACAATTCAAATGATTTGTTTTTTAATAATAATTACACCTCATTTGTTATAGAGTATTACTATCAACACACCTATTTTTAATATGAGCACAAATTTGATATGAGCATATTAAATAAATAAAAATAGGTTGCTTGATTGTAGGCGATCCCCAAACTGCAGCAAATTTATCATATAAACAACACTGATAGAACTGAGGTCGGCGGCATCGGGATATGAGGAAGGAACATTGATGATCTGGACAAGCACTGTCGGACCTGGAGGAAGAAAGTAGCTCGACATCGAGCAAGCAATGGAAAGTTGGCATTAGGCTTAGATAGTCATCATCGAGCATGGAGGTATGCGACACCGAGCAACGGAGCTGAGGTCGGCGACGTCGGAATGAGAAAAAGGCAACACCGGTGAGGTTCGGAGGAAAGAAACAACGACGAGTCTAGCCGATCGAGCAAGCGTCGCCTTCACGCACGTGAAGAATCGCCGATTTAGAGTTTCACAGGATTGGGGGTTAACAGGAGAATGTAGGGTCACTGCTGTGCTCATAAGAGGTGGAGCTAAACCTAAAAAAATATTAAATATTATTTTAATTTTTGATGTAAGCATGTCAAAAATAGATATGACAATACTCTAGTTATCTTCACACAAAAAGTGAGGACTGGGATCGTCTCCATTTGGGGCGAACTAGAGGGGTCCAGTTTGCGGTCTTGATCTCGGCTTCAAAATCAGACAGCGGAGAAGAAGTTAACTCAACTCGCGGGGCCCGCTCGTTAGGTCAGCTGTGAGTGGAGTTTCGTTATCCGATTTCCCAAGAGAAATCAGGGACGCGAACCGGATCCCCTCCAGTTCACCCCAACTGGAGAGGATCTGCGTCCAAAAAGGGAACAACCGAACCAAAAGGGAACAGTCGGCCGGCCGATGCTAAGTCCCATTTATTCTCATTCTAGCGTCTTGTCGTTTTTTTACTTTTGTATTCCGAGCTGGAGAACGTGGATCCATAAATATTGGGCGATTGTTGAGGAGCCGACTACCCTTCAACTTCAGTTTTCGTAATGCCGCAGAGGCCTCAAATCATATAATGAATCCATCTTCTGGAGTTAAATTGTTTGCCTCGAGCTTTATTCTTGCGTTCCTTTCCATACGAGTTTTTTGATTAGGAATTCGAAATATCGATCTATTCCATTCAGAATGTAAGTAGATCTTACCGGTGACGTTCGCTTCCAAAATATCCATATCGAATTAATGCCGAAACAACAATCTTCTTACCAAACCTAATAGTAACTTCATACAATTTTCTTTTCATTTTTGGAAATAAAACCAAACCACGATATGGAATCCTTGCAAAATTTGAACTAGTAATTACTTTGATGGCTTTGATATTGAACCCTGGGCAGTGATTCATTTCTCAGGGATCAAATGATCACGTCTGTCTTGATTCGAATTCTTTTGTTGGGTGATGATTTGGAAAAATCACAATCTTCTTATCATGTTTGTTACGAATATTTTTATGAATTATAATCTCCTGTGCATATTTTATGTCTATGAGCAATATATGTTATTTTATATTTATATTTTTTTGCAGACAATTTTGATACTTACATAATATTTTTATTTTTTGTTTAATACTTTATGAAACGCTCTGATATGTCAATTTCTCAAACTGAGAGCAAACAAAACAACAGCCCAAAACGTGTCCATACTCTTCCGAGAAATCAAATCAGTTTCAACTTTTGAGCATGAGTTGCAGCCTCATTCTCCTCACCATTACAACCATCCTCTTAGTGGCGGTGCCTTCTCACACTGCCATATCTTTTCCGTAAATCCCCACCTCAGAGCTCATAAGGACCTATTGCAATGTGATAAACAACTTGGATGTGTATCCTCATGATGTCATACAACTCATCCCTCTTCACTTAAGTGCCCCAATTGATCTACTACTGAACACACTCTATTGCATTGCTAGCACCATCTTAAATGAGAACAAAAACATGTCCTTTGTGCATGGCGCCACTGTAGAATCATCTCTGGATATTAAACATGGTATTAGTTTCTTCTTCTTCTTGCATTTCTTTTTTATCTTGAGCGTCTTCATTTTTTGTGCTATTTATTTATTTCTTTTGATAAATTTTCTTTTAGCAATTTTATGGTTTATGATCATTATATTTTTTTCTTCAATATACATTTGTTGAAATTTAATCATCATTATCCAATTTACATGAGGGATTGATCTATATTTGACTAAAATATATATTCTTGTCTTAGTATCTTAATATGTCATTTTAATTTTATACCCACACGGTTCATTTTCTTTTTAGGTTTTAGTATCATCTCTTACGCTTAAAATGTTTTAAATATTATTTGATTGTTCAAAATAATAAAATTCAAAACAATATAAAATTGTGAAGAACCTCAAGGCTATTGACTAAGGAGTAAGGAGAGAGAGACCAACAACAACAATAATAAAAATGTGCGCAAAGATTTAAATTCATAATTTTTGATGGTATGGAGTAGGTGAAGCGGAGCAGAGACGAGGGCGCGCTTCGGGCCCGTTCGAGGCTGATTTGGCAACTTTCCATATATGGCCTGCCCAGATCGACGGACGGACTTCGCGATTGCGTCCGGACCGTCTCCGCGAGTCAAAAAATATATTAGTTTATATTTTTCAGTTTATTATTGATTTATTTTAAGGGCCGAATCTACCGGCCAATCATAGCCGTTGATGGGGGATGACATAGCTTTTCTTTTCTTATAAATAGGAGTCTTGAGGGCTGAATTCAGTCATTGTTGAATTTGGAGATAAAGCATTCCCGGATTCCAGCAATCCATACTCAGTGCCGATGCCATGGAACCCTAGGTGACGTCTCCTGCGCCGCCAAACTCCTCAAGGTACTACCCATCAATAGGCCACTTTTCCCACCTTGAATACCCCCATCCACCACACCTTTCCTCCCCTACAACCGGCTGAAGTTCTGTCCAGGAA
Source organism: Platanthera zijinensis (assembly GCA_039513925.1). Lineage (NCBI taxonomy): Eukaryota > Viridiplantae > Streptophyta > Magnoliopsida > Asparagales > Orchidaceae > Platanthera > Platanthera zijinensis. The sequence continues at coordinate 125,339,736 of CM077085.1, read as the reverse complement.
TACCTTATTTCAATGCACTGTTGATTAATGAAATCAATTATTCATTCCCAAAGTTTTAATCCCTCCTTACCGTCACCGGAAACAACTGCATCCCCCTCAAAAACCCCCGGCCTGCTACTGCAATACCACCTCCCAACCAACCCTCCATCTCCTATTCTGCAACCCACTACCCTTCCTGTACAGGCCAACGACCTGGACCCTTCACCCCCAGGCAACCGTCAGCCCCTTATTTCAAAACCGACCACTCCAAGGGACCTATTTTCCCTAGATGCCCACTCCTTTACCTTCCCCTCCGTGGATCTACTTTGCACCGCTCCGAAAACACTAGATCTATCTTGATCTAGAGCTACCACCCTCCAACCCGTCATTTTCACCCGTATTCCTCTTTCGATAGCCGGGATCCGCCGTCAAAAAATCAGATCTTTCCACCTACACCCGGATCCAATCCCTAGTGGTCGGATCTCTCATTTTTCGGCACGTTCTCCCTCTTTTCCACCGCTGGCAGCTACCTTGCCATCGTCGTACCACCGGTTTCACCTCCGATCGCCCGTCTACATATCCGGCCCTTCAAATTCTCCAGTGCCTCAGTTCAGACCTCTACGTTGTGAGCATTTGTAGTATTGTATTCTTTGATTTGACATTTTCATTTGGTTATTTATTTTATTGTGCTGCGACTATTGCTTGTGTGTAAATTGGCTTTAGTATACTAATAATTGCAGCAGGAATTATTCGCCGCACGTCTTGTTATGGCCCTCAGAGCGGAGGAAGTCATTATAAAAATTCCTGAAATTAATTGTTTGTTTTCTAATTCAATTATTTGCATTGTGCTATTAATTGCATTGCTTAATTTAATCATCGTCGTCACCAATAGTTGCATTGTATTTAGGGTTGTAATAGTGTGTCACCCCTGCACTAGCACTTAGGGTCGTAGATTCCGTGCACCAATAGCCTACCCCTATATCATTTTGGTATCAGAGGTCAAGGTTAGGTCATTTGCGTGCTTCGTAGTGGTAGGTTTTAAATAATCATTGGGTTCCTTTATGTCTAGTTATCGCCGTCATTCGTTTCCTCCATCTGAGTATCCTGTGTCTACATATACCCCACCTCATAGAGCCCATCTAGAGAGATATTCATGTTATCATTAGGATTATCATCGTTCCCCGCACACCACTCCTAGAAATCATGTCGACCCCTCGACACAATTCCATCATGCTAGAGGTGATCACCACGACGAGAGGTCCTCACATCTTCAGCATTACGCCTCTCCGCGATTTCACGATGATAGAATTGAATATCGTTCAGTTCATCGCCGCTACACATCTCCTATAGGAGAGGAACTTGGGTTTGGATATGGGCGACCTCCACTGCACATTCACAGGGCCCATACGCACCTACGAGAACAATCTGATTATGTTAGGAATGACCATCAAAATGACCCTAAGGAACCCTATAGAGGTCACCATCAGCAGGAACACAATACATGTCAAGACCCTCCTAGTGTTCCACCAAAAGAGTTACCTGAGGATGAATTTTTGCGATTAGTTCTTGACCGCTTTTATCTCTTAGATGCTCAATTTGATCACCTAAGATCTACATTGCGAAAAAGCCTAGGGATTTAGGGCAAGCCACTGATGTGGCTAGTAGTGCTTCTACCAAAATAAGAGACCCGACACTTGGTTTTGATCTTTCTCTGTTTGATGAGATTCCGTGCTCATGTGATCTTGAGGTTGAACCTGATCATGACCTTATGATATAGGTGGAGAGTGATACTGGCATGAATAGTGTGCATGGTCATGTGGGTGAGGACGAGAGACCTAGTGACATTGCGATGGTATACAAATTATTTTCACCTCTCCTAGACCTAGTGCCCCCTTTGAACAGAGACACGGTTCTCAGCACTATATCGATTTACCCACACTTGAGTCTGGGCACCCCCTACTCTTCCCTTAGTACTGCCTCGGGTCACTTCAATACTGAGAGTCGAGATTATAATGTTGACTCGTAGTGGAAATGCCACCAATGTACGGGGGCACTACCCCTTTCGATGGTACTCATCGGGAGGACCTTGACCTTAGTGACGAGCCCTATGACAAGCCCCTGTTGAGCCTCCTTATGATGCGCCACATCATGGTGAGGTTGAGACTCGGATGAGCCACTCAGGTATGACGCCACTTTCATTATCATCTCTAGACTTTCCCCAAAGAAGGGACCTTGAGTGGAGCATGACATATGTAGGGCCTACCTCGAGTCCACTTGAGTTTACTTATATTGTGAGGACCTACCTTATGACGCCTCACACTCTGGATGAGTTTTGGGACACGCCACCCGCTGAGCCACTCGATGAGTTCTTTCTTATCTGGGACGCTCAGCATATTTTAGAGTCACGACTTCTAGTTGGTGTACAAGTTTTCACTCAAGTGGTCTTCTCCTTTGTGATAACTTCTCTTACATACCTCCTAAAGAGCCCCCTGATGCGCTACATTCCCCGAGAGACATTTGGCTCTTTACGAGCCCGTATTTGAGTATAGTTGTCTCTTATGGTTATCTGAGCACTCGTCACACATGGGATGAGTTTTTTCACTCCACCAAAAAAACCTCCTAATAGGCCACCACATTTGTGAGACATCTCAGGCATTATTAGTTTTTCCTATACGGAGTGTACCATGCCTATCGTGCTGTCTTTACATCATTTGCATTACCTGCATTAGTCTGTTGAGTCATTTGCATAGCATTTGCATGATTTACTTGAGTCGGGTAGCCGACGAATAATAACAAGCAATGAAAATTATAAAGCACATGCAGATAAGAGAATGCGAGCACAAATATTTAATGTAGTCGAAAGGGTAATGATGTGAGTCCGCCCAGAGAGGCTCCCCTCGGGCCTACCAAGTAGTTAAGCACGTGGTGAATGGGTCCGTACTCTATTATTAGTATTTTTAGGACTAACGCCTACCAGATTGACATTCCGGCTACTATGGGCATTCACCTAGTGTTTAATGTCGAGGATCTGACTCCATAATATGAACCTCATGAGTATGTGGACCCGAGTAGTGGAGATGCCCAGCCAACCCCACCCCCACTATCGTTACCTCATCACCCTCTTACATCACCACCGTCTGGTGGCCCGCCCATTCCACCCACTATTGACATCTAACCACTTGGGAACTCGTCCTCTTTTATTTTACCACAGGCACCACCGATAGCATCGGGATCCACCTTTCGAGAGATGAGAGCTGAGTGCATCACAGAGTTCAGATCCCACCAGATTGTTCCTAATACATATGGGCTGCGCCTTCGCTACATGGTATATTGGCGGGGCCGCCTTGAAGCAGATAACGCTTGGATACTTACATCAGAGCTTGATCGAATCACCCCTAGAATTCAACTTCAGTACGAACTTCTCCATTCACCGGAGATGATAGCTTTTAAGTCAGGGGGATTGATTGGAGAAGACTCCCTTCCGTCGATGAAACTTGGACTACTTCCGGTAGGCTTCCTCGAATTATACCTGGCGATCAGCGAGAGAATTTTGATCTAAATTCATCGGGAGATGAATTCTTTCAAACCGGGGAGAGTGATGCGGAGTAGACGCGAGGACGCGCTTCAGGCCCGTTAGAGACTGATTTCGAACCTTTCCATACATGGAGTGCCCTAATCGATGATCGAACTCTGAAATTGCGTCCGGAGCGTCGCCGCAAGTCAAAACATTATATTAGTTTATATTTTTCAGTTTATTATTGATGTATTTTAAGAGCCGAACCCACCGGCCAATCATTGTCGTTGATGGGGGATGACCTAGCTTTTCTTTTCTTAAAAATAGGAGTCTTGAGGGCTGAATTCAGACATTGTTTAAATTAGAGAAGAAGCATTCCCGGATTCCAGTGATCCCTCCCCGGTACCGACACCGTGGAACCCTAGGGGAAGACTCCTAGGCCACCAAACTCCACCTCAAGGTACTACACATCCATAGGCCCCTTTTCCCACCTTGAATACACCCCTCCACCGCACCTTTCCTCCCCTACAGTTGGCTGAAGTTCTGTCCAGGAATACCTTATTTCATTGCACTGTTTATTAAAGAAATCAGCTATTCATTCCTAAAGTTTTAATCCCTCCTTCCAGCCACAAGAAACAGCCGCATCCCTCTCAAATATCCCTGGCCTGCTATTGCAATACCGCCTCCCAGCCACCCCTCAATCTCCTATTCCGCAGCCCCCTCCCCTTCCTGTACAGGACGACGGCCTGGACCCTCCACCCACAGGCCACTGCCAGCCCCTCCTCTCAAAATTGACCACTCCAAGGGCCCTATTTACCCTAGCCGCCCACTCCTTCACCTTCCCCTCCGTGAATCCACTTCTCACCACTGTGAAAACCTTAGATCTATCTTGATCTAGTGCTACCACCCACCAACCCGTAATTTTCACCCATATTCCTCTTCCCATAGCCCGGATCCGTCGTCAAATTATTGGATCTATCCACCTACACCAGGATCCATTCCCTAGTTGCCAGATCTCTCAGTTTCTGGCACGTTCTCCCTCTTTTTAGCCGTTGGAAGCCACCTCGCCATCGCCGTACCAAAGATTTCACCTCTGATCGCCCGTCTACATATTCGGCCCATCAAATTCTCCAGGCCTCGGTTTAGCCCTCTACGTTGTGAGCATTTGTGGTATTGTATTCTTTGATTTGACATTTTCATTTGGTGATTTACTGTATTATGCTGCGACTATTGCTTGTGTGGAAATTAACTCTAGTATACTAATAATTGCAAGAGGAATTATTTGCCGCACGTTTTGCTTTGGCCCTCCAAGCAGAGGAAGGCATTATAAAAATTGCTGAAATTAATTTTTTGTTTTCTAATTCAATTATTTGCGTGGTGCTATTAATTTCATTGCTTAATTTTATCGTCGCCGTTGAAAGTGAGAGTAAGATCTACCTTTACTCTATGTGTGTGTGCGGGGGGGGGGGGGGGGTGAATAGAGTATTTTAAAATAATTTTGCTAATTAAAAACTAATTGGCAGTAGAAGACCTAATTTAATTATATTGTATTGTGCTCACAGTAAACAAAATAAAGTAAAGCAAGAAACTAATTCACAACACACGGCAAATAAAACAAAGGCAACCAGAAGACACAAGGAGCTATAGTTATTCCCCAATCAACCTAGGTACATCCACTCTTCTACCACCCTAGGAAGGAATCCACTACAGGATGAGTTGATTAGGTGTCCTGGGCACCAATGAGCTTTTGATAAGGTGCTCAAAAACCAAACCAGATTTTTTGATCAGGTGTCTTGCCACCACTGATTTTTGACAAGGTCTCAGAAACCAAACACAAAACTTTTGAAGGGAGTTCTGTATAACCCTTTTACAGCAAAAGAAAATAAAAGGAGTGAAGATGTTGTTCTCTGTCAACAGTCAAAGAAAAGAGTAGTGGATTTGTTGATGTCAATGCTTCTCCTGAGATTAGCAGTAGGTCAGGAGAAGAAGCTTTGCACAGGGTGATAGGCCTTCAGTAAGATGAGATCTCCAGCAAATGATGATTTCAGCAAATGCTGAAATATGTTGTGTCTGGAGTCTTGATTGATGAAGCCTGGAAAACTTGAATCAGAGAAGAGATCTGAAAGAATAGAATGAATTCTTCTCTGTGTGTTGATCTCCTTCTCTGTTATATTCCTTGTGTTCTATAAGAACTCTAACACTGTAATCCTGTAGTTCTTGTGTGTGTTTGTCTCTTAGATGTTGTTCTGAAATGATAAATTGAAATCCAATCTTCTAGATAGCCGTTAGCCAGTCATAAATGACTTTCCTTAATTGATAACTGTCTCTAGAGGAAGGTCCTAAGAAACATTCTCTTTTAGTCTCCTTGAAACTTGCTCTAGATAGATTGAAATGGCTACAAAATATTCTGAATTAAATGCTGGATATGGAAGATATTTGAATTCCATAACAGACTGATTTTAAATCCTGAAATCATCGAACTCTCAAGAAAATCGTCGATCTGAGCTCGACTATCGTCGACATGAGCTCAGAGACTGGAATTTTACTTGAGACAGAAATCGTCGATCTGAGCTTGGAGATCGTCGAACTGAGTTCAACGACTAATCGACCTGAGCTCAGAGATAGTCGAACTGAGTTTGACGCCTCGTCGATCTGAGCTCAACGATAATTTCCTTTTTCTTCTGCACTTGTAATCTGTACTAGGAGGTCTTGGGGGCAGCTTTCAAACCTAAGTTCTAAGCCTTAGACCTATTCTAGTTGACCTTTAAATCTATACAATGAGGTCAAGACACAATCCTATGGACATAGTGATCCTTACCCAAATCAGTAATAGGATGTTCCAATAATCTCCCCCTATTTGGGTTAGGATTACTATTTACATGAATTAGGAATTAAAAAGCATACAAGCAGAAACAAATACAACATTGCAGAAGATTAAATAACAGCATTGCAGAAGAATATGAATAATCACACAGATTGTTCAGAGAGATATATATATAGTTCAGTCTTACACTATCAGTCCTTTTCCTTTTTGAAAAGGATTTCCCTGTTGGGGTTTTCAACTTCTCTCTTAGATCTTCTATCATCAGCAGCACCAAGGGTAGTTTGAGATTTGGCTCAAGGGACGACTGCCTCTGGGTGCAATTCCATGTATCTTTCTGGAAAAAAGAATTTTCTGGAAGAATATCTTTCAAGCTCTTTTTTTCTCTGTTCAAACAATGTTGAAATATTGGAAGTGTCTTTTCCCTATTATCTGGCTTTCCTTATCTGATCTAATGCATCAAACTCCTTCATTCTTGTTGTCCAAGAGACTGGGTTGTTCTCTGGATCTTCATAAGGTACAGGAGGTTCATATTTGTTAATAGTGTCAGAAGGAGGAGCTTTTGAGGGAACACTTTCTTTGAGCTTATAAGGGAATGGACCAGTAGAAGTATCACTTGAAGCAGCTGGTCTTTTCCTTTCATATGGTCTGTATCTAGACTGTCCTCTAGAATATACTTGTCGATCTCTCTGATTACTTCTTTGTTGACTTCCTATGGATTGATTTCCCCTGGAGCTGTAACTTCTTAACTGAGAACCTCTTGCTTGAGCATGAGACTGGGCAGATCTTTTAGTAGAGATAATTGAGGCTGAATCGGCACTAGATCCTGCACCAGGAGAAGGAGGAGGAGGAAGAAATAGAAGAGATCTTTCCTTGCATCTCTTTTTCTTTTTCATTGCCTTCAACTGATTTCTAGATTATTGCATCCAGGGTTCTGTTATTGGACAATCATGCAAAATATAGTAAGGAATGTCATTATTAGAAGTGGCTTTCTCTGCAGGAACTTTCCTCATAGCTTTACTTCTAGCTTTCCTCTCCCTTGCAATAGTTGTAGAGGAATCATCAGAATTAGTCTTATATTAATCACTATCAGAACTCTAGGGATTGTCATACTGATCATCAATCCTCTTTATGTATTCCTGTGTAGATTTAGAAGGAGAAGCAGGAGTAGGAGTAGAAACAATAGCATGTGCAGGAATACTGATAGCAGGAGCAGAAGTAGAAATTATAAAAGCAATAGCAACAGTAACAAAAGAAACAATACCATCAGCATCTGAAGCAATAACAGTAGGCTCTGAATCAATATCATCAGACTTTGAAACACTAGCATCTGTGATTATCATATCATTATCAGCAGTATCAATTCAAACATCATCAACAGTAATTTCCACAGCCTTGATTGAATTGATATATGATAATATCAAGCTGGGATCACATTGAGAAACAGGCACAATGTCCTTAGTAAGATCTTCAGCATCTTGGGCTGGAAGATATCTGCTATATAGAGCATCAAAATCTGAAAGCAGTGACTTGAAGTCAACTGTACTAAAAGATGGAACTGGAGCTGGAGCTGGAAGATCTGGCACTTCTTCTAAACTTTGCATGAAGTCTGAATCTTCAGCAGGCAGCATGACTACTTTATTGGGCATCTCCCCCTTCCTAGATTCAGTACAGACTGGATCAAGGCACCCCAAAGAAGGGATTGCCTGAGGATGATGGGAAGAAGAATGCCTTGCAGATAAATCCTGGATGGATTTTAGAAGAGGAGCCAAGGAGGCTTCCAGCAGGAGTGTTAGCCTAGGAGCTAACATCTCATATAGCTTATTTACAAGAGAAGGAACATCTACTTGCTCAAGGGTGGCTTGTGTAGAGGTAGATAAGAAAGTTACAGAAGTTGATGTAGTTGGTGGAGCTGCAGAAATTTGTGGAGTTAATGTTGATGGATGGGGTATGGATGGTTCAGATAGAGGGATGGTGGTGATGGATGTAACTTGGATGGTAATGGATGGAGTGACTGTGGTTATAGATGGGGTGAATGATGGCTGAGCCAGAATGTCTTGCAGTAGTTATTGGTAGGAGGTGGAAGAAGATGTAGGCTCTAGAGGAGATGAATGAGAATCATCTATATAGGAGTCATCTATGAGGTTGAATGATGGAAAATGGATGGATGAGTCAAGATCAAGAGGGGGATTGAAATGTAGAGGATGAAATTGTTCTTGAAGAGTGGCTGGAGGTGGTGAATAGATTGTTAGAGATGAAATTGAGATGGGGGATGATGAAATGGTTGAGATGGTTGAGGAAACTATGATAAGGGATATAGGGATGGTTGAGGAAACTAGAGGTGGAGACGGTGGAGATGAGGAGGAGGAAGCAGGCAAATCTTCTAGTGGGGCAGTTGCCTGAGGGGAAGTGACTGAAACAGTCCTTGTGCCTGAAGTAGAGTTAGTTGCAGGACCCCTGCTGGGTTTGGCAATCTGTCTATCCCATTTTCCAATGAGAGCACAAGAGAGTCTCTTGGAACCATTTATGTGCATGCCATTTGACACTAGCAGTTGGGGGCATTTGTTGTTTAAAAACAAGCCTACTATTCTCCCAAAGTTAACAAAATTCTTGTTTATTTTATTCTTAATTATGTCAAAGAAGATCTCTCCCCAGTTAAGTTGTTTCTTTTCTACAATGCAGCCATTAAACAGAACTGATATCTTGAAATAGTATCATGGGCAGAATGTTTTGCTAAAAGAACTTTGCCCACTACATCAACCAAAAATCTGTATTCTACTGAAATATTTTTCTTAAGCAACTTGTTAGGGTTTGCTGCTGTATGTCCCATTCTATCTAACATAATAGAAAATTCTTCTCCAGACAACTCAACAGTATCATGTCCAGTATTCAATTGAAAATTTTTGTCAGAAGTGCTGGATTGAGGGATACCTGGGTTCCTGAAATAGTCCCGACAACTGTATTTTGATCCAGATTATGGGCTGTGTATACCCATTCTTTGATTTCATCTACAGCCAGCTTAATCCTTGTAGTCATGATTGTCACCAACTATTGTTCCTTAAAATTATCTAGAATGTCCTTGAAAATTTGATCACTGCCTTCAAACGAGTCCATATCGATTTCAAATCCGGTATCAAACTTCATATCGGCTAAGACAGCAACTGAAATGGCCATGTTTTTCCTGCAAAAACAAACAAACAAGACCAAATGTAGAAGGGTTTGGAGGGAAGGAAAGCTCTGCAGAAAGTATTAATGCGCAAAAGAGAATGACAGCCGAAAAATGATTTTTATATCAGGGTTTGACGCAGAAAAGGAAAGATCGTTGAACTTAGTTTGACGATCTGGGCTTCTAAAGGAAACTGAAAGGTCTTAAACATCGTCGATCACCGTTCGACGATATTGGAGAGTGTCGAGCTCCGTTCGATGATCTCTGACCGGAAAGAGATAGCCTAGCACTATCTAGAAAACGCTGAGCTCCGTTCGACGATTTCATGAGGACGTCGATCTCCGTTCGACGATCTTTGGGAAAAACGTCGAGCGTAGTTCAGAGTTAAGAAAGAATCTATAGACACTAGAAAAATCAAGTTTTTAGCCTTGTCTTTGTCAATTTTAAGGTTTTAAAAAATATTGGATCTTAATTTAAACATCCTCCATCTAACATTCCTAACTGATTCATGAAGAATGTGTGTTTAATTTCATCAAAGGGCTTGGTGAAAATATCTTCCCTTTGCAAATCAGTTGGGATATATTGAAGTTCAATTTTATTCTTTTCAACATTATCTCTTAAGAAGTGATGCCTAATCTCTATATGTTTTGTCCTACTATGGAGGACTGGATTATGGGCAATAGAAATAGCACTAGTGTTATCACAAAAGATTTTTGACTTATCTATGTTTTAACAATAGTCTAGGAGCTGATTTTGAATCCACAATATCTGTGAGCAATAACTACCTGCTGCCATGTATTCAGCTTCAACAGTTGATGTGGACACAGATGTTTGTTTCTTACAAAACCAGGAGACAAGTTCGTTACCAAGAAACTAACAAGTTCCATTGGTGCTTTTCCTGTCTACTCGACATCCAGCATAATAAGCATCTGAAAATCCAGTTAATTTATATCCTGAATCTTTTTGATACAAGAGACCTAGATTTGGACAACATTTCACATACCCAAGAATCCTTTTTACTAATGTTAGATGTGACTCTCTCGGGCTTACTTGGAATCTAGCACAGATGCATGTAGAAAACATTATGTCAGGTCTACTAGTTATAAGATACAATAAAGAGCCAATCATTGCTCTATATATTGTCTGATCAACAGGTTTCCCGTGTTCATCAACATCTAATACAGCATTAGTAGGCATAGGTATTTTCATAGAGGATTCTTCAGACATACCAAATTTCTTAACCAACTCTTTTGCATACTTGGTTTGAGAAATGAATATGCCATCAGCATGTTGTTTGACTTGCAATCCTAGAAAGAAGGAAAGCTCACCCATGCTACTTATTTCAAATTTTGAATGCATTAGGTTAGAAAACCTTTTGCACAAATTTGAATTAGTGGATCCAAGGATAATGTCATCTACATAAATTTGTACTAGTAGGATTGGACTTATGGGTTCTAATGAAAAGAGTTTGGTCTACTCTACCCCTTATAAAATCATTTTTCAAGAGAAAGCATGCTAAGGTCTCATACCATGCTCTAGGAGATTGCTTGAGACCATATAATGCCTTATGCAATTTAAAAACATAATCAGGATGAGTAGGAGAGATAAAACCTGGGGGTTTTCTAACATAGACTTCTTCCTTGATATCTCCATTTAGAAAAGCACTCTTCACATCCATTTGATAAACTTTGAATCTCTTGTGAGCTGCATAGGCTAGGAATATTCTTATGGCCTCTAACCTTGCAACTGGTGCAAAGGTCTGGTCATAATCTATTCCTTCTTCTTGAGAGTATCCTTGTGCAACTAGCCTTGCCTTGTTTCTTACAATAATGCCTTGATCATCTAATTTGTTCCTGAATACCCATTTTGATCCAACAATGGAATGATCCTTTGGCCTTAGAACTAGCTCCCAAACTTTGTTTCTTTCAAATTGATGTAACTCCTCTTGCATTGTAATGATCCAGTGTGGATCTTGTTCTGCATCTTGTATGGATTGAGGCTCAATTTGAGATAGAAAGCAGGTGTGCATCAGATTTTGGTTGACCTGATTTCTGGTTTGCACACCAGCTGCGATGTCTCCAATCACTTGGGAGATTGGATGATCTCTTGATGTTACTAAACTAATAGGGGGTGTTGATTGTTCACCAACCTATGTTGTTATTTCCACTTGTGGAACAACAACTGTCTCTTCAATGTGGTTCTCACCAAGATGTTGAGTGTCGTCTTCATCTTCACTGCTTTCACCTTTTTGTTGGATAGGTGAAGGTGTTGTATCCTCTTCAGTGATGTTTAACCTGTCCAAATTCTCTGAAAGAGAATGTACCTGCAAAGGTTCTATGGTAGAAGTATACTTCTCCTTATAAGACATGTTAGTTTCATCAAAAGATACATGTACAGATTCTTCAATTTTAAGAGATGACTTTTTATACACCCTATAAGCTTTACTGATCATGGAGTATCCCAGAAAGACTCCTTCATTAGTTTTGGATTGAAATTTTACTATATATTTCTTGTCATTATTATGTATGTAACAAATACAACCAAAAATTTTGAAATAGTCTATTTTAGGTTTCTTTCCTTTGAGTAATTCATAAGGAGTCTTGCCCTTCAGCTTATGTATCAAACTTCTATTCAACACATAGTTTGAGGTGTTCACTGCCTCTGCCCAAAAGGATAGAGGAAGGTGCGCATCTGTCAACAATGTAGTAAAATATTCAATAAGAGTTCAATTTTTCCTTTCAGCTACCCCATTTTGTTGAGGAGTTCTAGGCGCTGAGAGAGTGTGCCTGATCCCTTCACTCTGACAAAACTCTTGCATAAGAAGAGAATCAAACTCTGTCCCATGATCACTTCTAATCAGGGCAATGTGAGTATTGAACTCAATCTGTATGCATTTGAGAAACTCTGTCAAACACTTTAAGTTATCAGACTTCTTCCTAATAAAGAACACCCATGTGAATCTAGAGAAGTCATCTACAACTACTAAAGTATAAAATTTCCCTCCTAGGCTTTGTACTGTAATGGGTCCAAAAAGATCCATGTGTAACAGATACAAAATCCTAGGTGAATCACTCTTATTAAGTGACTTAACAATATTTTTATTTTGCTTACCTAATTGATAAGCCCTGCAAAGTCCTTCCTTCTTATAGGGGCCAGAAGGTAGTCCTCTAACAAAGTTGTCCTTTGATATCCTAGCAATAGTTCTAAGGTTTACATGTCCTAATCTCTTATGTCATAGTTCATTTGGTTTACTAACAGAATTGAACAAACAAATATCTACCTTTGTTGATTGGAAATCTACAAGATAGATGTTACCTTTCCTTTTACATGTCAACACAGTTCAGTTGCCCTCTGATTTTATTTTGCATGAAGATTTGTTGAAAGTCACCTGGTAGCCTTCATCACACAATTGACTGATGTTGATTAAGTTGTGCTTCAGTCCTTCAACATAGGCCATCTTCTTGAATGTGACTAACCGTATCTGGACTGCACCATATCCCTTGGTCTGTCTAAAGTTTGAGTCTCCAAATATTACCTTGGGTCAAAGCTTGGCTTTGAAGGATGTTAGATTATCCTTGCTTCCTGTCATGTGCTTTGAGCACCAACTATCCAGATACCATTGCTGGTTTATTGTTGGATAGGTCTTCACCTGCACATACAATAATTTATTTATTTTTAACCCAGTTTACCTTGGGTCTAGGTTGATAACCTTTAAAATCTGAAATAAAAGACATCCCTAGTTGACTCTTATAGCCTTCAGGATGATATCTCCTAGGAGTTATTATCCATTCAGCATAACGGTTGAAACCTTGGGATGTAGGACCTCTAGAATTGAATTTTGATTTACCCTTAAAAGATTGTTCAAAGCTTTGAGCTCTGTTCGACGGTCTCTGAGCTGAGTTCGACGATCTTAGGTCAGTTCGTCGAACTCCATTCGAAGATTGACTTTTCCTGAGTTCAGAGTTCAGAGATCGTCGACCCGAGTTCGACGATTCAGCTTGAGATCTCTGAGCTCCGTTCGGAGATCGTCGAGCTCTGTTCGATGTTTTCTGTTTAACCAAATTTTTCTTTGGAATATCAGAATTCTTCCTAGCTACCTCTATAACTCCCTTTCCTTTATCTGAGATAAATTTGATTGGGTTTGTTAATACTATAGGTTGGCTGGATGAAGCACCCAAGCCCAGTGTACTGTTAAGTCTTTAATTCTCTATGCTTGTGATGTCCATCAGTCTGATGCTTCTCCCATTAAGGGATTCTTCAAACTTCTTTGCCTGAGATAGTTCACTTTTCAGTGAAGCTATTCACTCACTACAGCATTCTAACTCCTCAGTGAGTTTGAGGTTATCTGATTTTAAAGTGTTGTGTTCAGACAGTTGATTTCTGAGAGAGATAATCTCTTTCTCAGACTTGAGTAGGTCTAAACACAATGCCTTAAACTCAAATTTAAAGTCCCTGAATCAAAATCAAAAGAGTCTATTACCTGATCTTCTTCAGTTTCTGGTTCAGATTCAGATCCTGACTCTTGTTCTGCATCTGAATTATGTTGAGAGGCATTGATTGCCATCATGCAGAAGTCCTTCTCTTGGGCATCATCTTCATCATCACTTGAGCTTGATGAAGTACCTGATTCTTCTTCAGTCACACTCCAGGTCTTAGCTACAAATCCTTTCCTGGTATGCTTGTTCTTGCTAGAGGAGGATTTGTCATAGTTGTTTCTCCTAGAGTCTTTGTCTCTTTTCCTTTCTCTTTTATCTTTCTTGTCCTTATTTTGGTTCTCTAGACAGTAAGACACAATGTGGCCTGGTTTCCTGCATACAAAACAAATAATCTCTTTATTACTGGATTTGTCATACCTTGGCTTTTCATGGCCTCTGGATGACCTTTTCCTAAAGTATTTTTTAGCCATCTTGTAGAATCTTTTGGCTAGTAGGATCATTATCTCTTCATTGCCTGTGACCTTGTCTTCAGGCTGTTCTTCTGTAGATTTAAAAGTAATTGTCTTCTCCTTCCTTGTTGTAGGAGAAGTTGTCTTTTGCTCTTCCTCTCTATTTTTTATGAGCAACTCATAAGACTTGAGCTTGCCCAATAGAGCTTCAGTGGTTATCTTATACAAGCTCTTGGCATCCTTGATTGGCCAGATCCTTGAGTCCCAAGTGCTGGGGAACCACATTGGGATTTTATCATTGAGTTCAGTCAGGGAGATCTCCTTGTCCAAAGTTTTAAATTCACTGATAATCAGACTGAGTATGTTATACATGTCCGCTACTTACTCTATTTCTCCCTTCTTGAAGTTCTCATACTGAGTTATGAGATGAGATCTTCTATCCTTTCTCTAATCAGCAGATTTTGACACAAGCTCAGATAGCTTGTCCCAGATTTCCTTTGCTGAGTTGCATTCAGCTACTTTATGAAATATATCATTAGACATTGTCTGAGCCAATATATTCATTGCCTTTAAATCAGCAACTTTTCACTTCTTGATGTCTGCATCTGTTCTTGAAGGGGGGTGGAACAACACTTGTACTGGTGGTTTCTGGAGGTCTTGGACACACTATCAAAACAGAATTAAAGATATCCTCATAAATAGAATTCATGTACAATTTAATCCTTGCCTTCCAAAGTCCAAACTTAAAAGATTGCACACTGGAGGTCTGGTGCTTGCATAGTCTTTGTTCTGTGCAATAAATTTATATTAAAATAATTATAATAGAAATAACAACCCTCTATTAAAGGTTGATCTTATCAGAGATCTTTTGGTTTAGGTGTTAGCTTGTAAAAACAACCAACCTCCCTCTGATACCAATTGAAAGTGAGGGTAAGATCTACCTTTACTCTAGAGGGGGGGGGGATGAATAGAGTATATTAAAATAATTTTGCAAATTAAAAGCTAATTTGCAGTGGAAGACTTAATTAAATTATAGTGTATTGTGCTCATAGTAAACAAAATAAAGTAAAGAAAGAAACTAACTCACATCACACAGCAAATAAAACACAGGCAACCAGAAGACACAAGGAGATATAGTGGTTCCCCAATAGACCTGGGTACATCCACTCTTCTACCACCCTAGGTAGGAATCCACTGCAGGATGAGTTGATCAGGTGTCCTGGGCACCAATAAGCTTTTGATAAGGTGCTCAAAAACAAAACAAGATTTTTTTATCAGGTGTCTTGCCACCACTGAGTTTTGATAAGGTCTCAAAAACCAAACACAAAACTTTTGAAGGGAGTTATGTATAACCCTTTACAGTAAAAGAAAATAAAAGGAGTGAAGATGTTCTTCTCTATCAACAGTCAAAGAGAAGACTAATGGATTTGTTGATGTAAAAGCTCCCCCTGAGATTAGCAGTAGGTCAGGAGAAGAAGCTTTGCACAGGGTGATAGGCCCTCAGTAAGATAAGATCTCCAGCAAATGATGATTTCAACAAAGGATGAAATATGTTGTGTCTGGAGTCTTGATTGATGAAGCCTGGAAAGCTTGAATCATAGAAGAGATCTGAAAGAATAGAAGGAATTATTCTCTGTGTGTTGATCTCCTTCTCTGTTCTATTCCTTATGTTCTGTAAGAACTCTAACACTATAATCCTTTAGTTCTTGTGTTTGTTTGTCTTTTAGATGTTGTTCTTAAATGATATATTAAAATCTAATCTTTTAGATAGTCGTTAGCCAGTCATAAATGACTTTCCTTAATTGATAACTGTCTCTGGAGGAAGGTCCTAAGAAACATTCTCTTTTAGTCTCCTTGATAGATTGAAACGGCTATAAAATATTCTACATTAAATGCTGGATATGGAAGATATTTGAATTCCATAATAGACTAATTTGAAATCCTGAAATCGTCGATCTCTCAAGAAAATCGTCGATCTGAGCTCGACTATCGTCGACCTGAGCTCAGAGAATGGAATTTGGCTATAGACAGAAATCATCGATCTGAGCTCGGAGATCGTCGAACCGAGTTCGACGACTCGTCGACCTGAGCTCAGAAATAGTCGAACTGAGTTCGACGCCTCATCGATCTTAGCTCGACGATAATTGCCTTTGTCTTCTGCACTTGTAATCTGTACTAGGAGGTCTTGGGGGCAGCTTTAAAACCTAAGTTTTAAGCCTTAGACCTATTATAGTTGACTTTAAATCTATACAATGAGGTCAAGACACAATCCTATGGACATAGTGATCCTTACCCAAATAAGTAATTGGATGTTCCAACAGCCATCACCAACGATTGCATTGCATTTAGGGTTGTAATAGTGTGTTACCCATGCACTAGCACTTAGGGTCATAGATTCCGTGCACCAATAGCCTACTCCTACATCAGTAGGGAGTCCTACATAAGTAGGGAGTGAGGCAAAATAACTCCTCTTACTTTTTTGTTTAACCTTGTTAAGGTTTGGGAGTCCGTATAATAAATTAGTTTAGCTGGACAATCATAGTGCATTGATAATAAAAAATACATAACTCATAACATGCTTTTGGAAATAAAAAAACCGAACCGAAAAAAATCACAAGGGTAGCGCAATTGAGAAGTTTTTCATATAAATCAATTGATTACAACTAATGTTCAATACATTACAGTGAGTAGTGGGATAAATATCCCAAAAAAATTATGCATCATAGTCTCTTGAGAGACATTTTTCTACTTTTCCTACTCTTACTGACATCCAGGCTCTTCGATCAAGAGATACAATCTTTTACCATCCGCAAAGGTTGTTTCCCTTCAAAATGTTAGATTCGATTCTCGCCCGACTTCTAGTTCTGGAATTGTTTTTAGTTACATGTTTGCTTGCTTCCAACAACCCTTCTTTTCATAAGTCTTCTCTTAAGCTCCGATCTTCATATGAAATTATCAATGATCTAGAGAGGAAGAAGAATATTAAGGTCATTTCATTCAATCTCATTCTTCAAAACCAGTAAAGAAATCATTCTCTATGGCTCATAATATATTGGCATCCAGCGCAATGAAAGAGTTGGACACAAACTTATAACTCAAAGAGATGCTTTAGAAGTTATTGATTGTCACCATAGTCAAGGGAAAAATCTAGTCATGATAGCCGCCATTTAAGCGTGTATTTCAACACTTTGCGCTGCATCAACAACATCATGAGATTGAACCTCAAGCCATGGGTTTTAGGTTCTCAAGTGGCACGACCACCACTACAAGTTTGCCAACGATTGGAATAGTGGCTTGAGTTGACAACATGGATCCAACCCCATATTTAAACTAATTTCTGATAAATATGAGGAGGTTATAATAGGTTTGTTGAAGACGCGAAGATTTTAATACATACGGTTTGGTACCAAATGGTGGGCTTGTTACCAAGTTGACTTCCCTCGGTTCAAAGTTAGATACGTAAAATCTGAAGATTTAAAGCCAGCTCAAAACCCTAGTAGCTCGAGTTGGCAACATGGGCCAATTTCAACACTGACACTAATTTTGGATAAACAAGGGGATGTTATGATTGGCTGGTGGAATCCCCAAGACATTCTTACACATGCTTGGGTATTAAGTGGTTGATTATTTCTAAGCCGACTTCGAGCTGAGCCGACCAGTACCTGAAGTCATGCAGGGGAAAATTAAACTTCTTAAGCCAACTCAAAATGGTTTGAAACTAGCTCTAAACTACATCCCTCCCTTTCTATATTTTTTAAATATATATATATAATGATATTAATATTAGAATTTGAGAAGACCCATTTTAAAGTAGTGTTGTGGATATGGACCGACATGGCCGACACAAAAGTTTCATTGACAAAACATAATATTTTCAATTTTTTAGCAAAATATCCTATTGGAGTATATCGATCAATATACCCTCTTGAATGATATACTAGCCAATATATCCTGAAGGTGCATCGATCGATATATCCTAAAGGTGCATTGATTGATATATCCTAAAGGTGCATCGATCGATATATCCTGAAGGTGCATCGATCGATATATCCTGAGGTGCATCGACTGATATATCGTGAAGGTGCATTGACTGATATATCTTGAAGGTGCATCGACCGATATATCCTGAAGGTGCATAAACAGATATATCCTGAAGGTGTATCGACAGATATATCATTAAAGGTGCATCAACCGATATATCCTGAAGGTGCATTAACCGATATATCCTGAAGGTGCATCAACCAATATATCCTAAAGGTGCGCGCACATTTATCCTGAAGGTGCACATATATCCTGAAGGTGCACATATATCCTGAAGGTGCTCATATATCCTGAAGGTTCGCATATATCCTGATGGTGCACATATATCCCGAAGGTGCACTTATATTCTGAAGGTACAACGACCGATATATAGTGAAGGTGCATCATCCAATATATCATGAAGGTGCATGGGCTGATATATCATGAATTTGCATTGACTGATATATCACCGACCGATATATCATCTGCCGATATATCCTAAAGGTGCATCGATCGATATATCCTGAAGGTACATCGACCGATATATCTTGAAGGTGTACCGATCGATATATCCTATATCGACCGATTTTTTTAGATTATTTTACTTTATTTAGCATATATGGTTTGATAGATAATAAAATAAAATTATTTTCTTGCCTATGCTTCTTTGTGCCCTAGCTGTTGAATGTTTTCCTAGTTCCTTTGTCTTTCTTCCCTGTGTCGATCCATCATTGTCATATATTATTATTGGCCTTGATTTTTGACTGAGTGTTCGGTATCTTCGATCGTAATTATGAACATCCTGACTTTCTGCTTCGATTGGCTTTCTTCTTTGCATCATTTTTTACTTCTGTAACACTAAATGTATACTAATTTGGTAAATTTAAAATTTTAATAATGTCAAATTATTAATATATATATATAAATAAATAAATGTTTGTAGGTATATAAATGTTTATACATAAAAAAATTTGAAACCGGATATATAAAATATCCTCAATATATCCCATGACATATTAAAATCGACATGCGACATGAAAACCACAAATTGTCATGTACCTGACATGCCACATTTGCAAACTTGCTTTAAATTAAACATATATTAAATTTATGCCAGACACTAGTGTATACAAATTTTAAAAGGCCTATCTTTGGTTGAAAATGTCAAATTTATGTGTGTTAATGATGCTTTAGGAATGAGTATTTGAGGGAACATATTTTTAGTTTTTATTTTCATATTAGAAATTTCTTCATGTAAAACTCTTTTGGCATTAATAAAACTCTTTGGAATTTGTAGTATATAATCTGATTAACAGTATCTCCATCCGAAAGTTAGAGTTATCCCACATTCCCCTCACCCATTCAAGATTGCCAACCATCTTGCATCTTTATATTATAAAATGTAAATGTAACCTACAAAAAATTTTCATCCTACATTAAATAAACAAGAACACTCGGGCCTTTATCCCACTATACTGGGTTTGGCTATATGGATCCTTTGTCTCCATTGTGCCCTATCTTTTGTCATAATCTCAATAATACCTATGTACATCATGTCTTTCCTTATAGTTTCATTCCAAGTTATAGGAAAAACAATCTTGGAAAAAAATAAATAGATTTACAGTAATACAGGGCCAATCAAAGAAACTTTGTACTTATGTTACTAATGGATAAGACAACCCTAAACATGTTGAAGACGATGACGACGTGCTTACGGAAGATATTTCTCCGCCTCTAGATAAAGACTTGCGGCGCCGCGACAACCATGTGGAGCGACGCCAAAATATCCGCCCACGGCGCAAACCAATATATTAATAATTAATAATAATTATTAATAAATTATTATTAATTATGTAGTCACTTTTTATGTTTTGTTTTATTATTATTTTATTTTGCAATGTTATTTAATTTCATGTATGATTGGTTCCTATAACCATCAATTGCTATCTTTAATTAATGTCTTTAATTATTGTTTTGTTATGACATGATGGGTGCCATTAGCAATCATGAGTGGTTTAATATTTTATGGTGGAGATTGAGTGGTGTAGCCTATATATAGGCCTTTTCATGAAGGATTGAGTAGAGAGAATGAGAATTGAAAACCAAGGATTCAAAATTTGAATTTCCCCCTAAAGATCTTCTGGGATCCTCCTTCCCCCTTGGCAAAATTCGGCCACCCCTCTTTCCCCCCTTCCTTGGCAATTTCGGCCACCTCCTCCCTCTCCTCCTTGTGGAATTCGGCCACAAGACTCCTCCCCTCTTTCCCTCCTCTTCTCTCCCCTTAACAACCCTCTCCTACTCCTTTTCTCCCCTCAAAACCGACCAACTTTCCTCCTCCTCTAATAAAATTGGCCACCCTCTACCTCCAACAAAGCATTCATTCTACCCACCTCCTTGAAGAAATCAGCCAAGGCAAAGATTTCCTTATGGATTTAAACCCCGACGTGAAGCGACGAAGGAGGACAAGTTCCTCTCCATCCGGCGTGACTCCAGTGAAGCCGTTGAAGGACCAACCAAGTAGAGAGTAATAGGAATCATCCATTCTGATTGGGTAACAAATATATCTTCTACTCTGAGATTTTCCCTCTTGATAGATCTTGTGGTATATGCATGTTGCGTGGCTTGTGAAACACTTGAATTTTCGTGATTAATTTCTTCATAGATCTTGTTGGTGTTTTCCTTTTTCCATTTAAGTTCGTGAGGCGTGGAGGCCTCGTTTTATTTTGTTGGGAGAGAACCACCCTTGTCCGAATCTTTTATTTTCGGTGGATTCTCTTTTGGTACAACGACGCTCTACCGAACCGTGTGGTTTCCTTTTGCTTGAGAGGACCTTGGCCTATCGCCTTGGTATTATCTTGAAGGGCTTTGCGAACCCTCCGTAATCTCAGAATATTGAAAATACAAATTGTGTCGTTGCCGCGTTTAAGGCTTGAGCGTGGTGTGAGGGTTATCGAAGAGCTTTGCGTTAGTTACGTCGATCACCATAACGCCCAAAAGGACTAGCCTGCATCAATTTGGTATCAGAGGGAGGTTCACGTCAAATTCTTAATTGGCACCCTCCCCCTCTTATTTGATACGTTAACACACACTCACTCGTTGCATGGTATTTCATAAAAATCAATTTTTAAATTTTTGGTCTGCAAATAGTGGCCTAAAATTTTCAATTTTTTTCAAATTTCAAAAAAAAAATTCTGGAAAATCTCTATCATTTTATTAGTAAGAAATCCAAAAAAAATTATTTTTCATTAAGTCATTATTTTTATTAAGTTATTTTAAAATTTAATAGTTGATCTGCAAATACCGGCCTATCTTTTTATTTTTTTAGCAAAATCAAAAATAATTTTATTTAATAATCTTCAGATTATTTCCTGCAAGCAAACAAAAAATATATATATTTACCCTCGCTATTAGGTGGGAACAATTGCATCTTTCCTAGAATTAGTTGTTCAGGTACCCTTTTCTTTTGAATTCGTACAAAATCCGGATCGAGTGTCCTCTCCGGTTCACACTGAAATGGCTTTCGACGTTAACGCTTCCAATTGTCCCCTGACTTATCTACACACTAATATTTTTACCTATGATGGTTATGGGGATCCCAAGTATTTTAGATACTGGCTTTAGGGGGTAGAAACCTATTTCGAATACAACTAATTGGGCGAATACCAAAAGGTTAGTGTAGTCCGAGAGCGGTTAAGAGATCGATCCCGCGAGTTTTGGCTGAACGAAGAGAAAGAGCGTGGTGCTGGTAGCTATCCTTATGCTTCACCGCACATGCGAAGAATTCTCTCAATGAAATTTGATTCCCCCAACCGCCATAGTACTAGCCTGACATCCGATAGCCAGTATTATTATGGAACTAGAACCAAGCTGGATCATTGGATTGACATATTATCCCAAGATAGGTCCTTTCCCCAGGTTGGTAGAGCTACCCCTAGCGTACCTGCACCCACCTATAAAGGAAGTGAAACAGTGAGGTCCCCTATCTCGTGTTCTGTACATGTGACTGTTAGGACAGCCATGAGCCCGTGGGGTGAGAGTAATCCTACCCGTAAAGGTAGGCAAATGATTACGACATATGTGTCAAGCGGCGCACCTAATCTTGGATCTATTGAGCATCCTACCCAGATTACGCTCATAGGCCCTATTAAGTCTCTCCCCGAGTTGCTTGAATTAGTCGTTGACTCTCCTATTGAGTCTGAGGCTGTGTCTTGGACTGTGCTCGTCACTGAGGATGAGGCTGAATACACTGACGATTGGAGTGACGATGAGGAGATTGGTTACCTTAATGACCTGGACGAGGATTTATTCTCTAAGGAATCATCTCCTCTTCCTTTCGGCGATGTATCTGAGGCATCTCCCTTGATAGTTTTGGAGTCTTCTGATGACCCTTAGTTAGAAGACATTCCTGCTGAGTCAGCCTATGTTGAGAGCTTACCTATTACTTATTTAGGTGATGACCTACTAGAACACGAGCTAGTTCCTTTTAGCCCAGAACATATTGATGTGCCCATTTATTTTGCTTCCCTATTAGATCAATCTAGTCGGATAAGTGCGAGTGAGGATCACAAATTTATTATGATTGATCCAGGATTGGTAGAAATTTCAACGGTGTTGGAAGATTCACCTTGGATGGATCTTTATCTTGGGATAATCTTAGTGGTGCACATCCGAGAGATAGTTCATTGATATTATCATCGTTTCTTGAGGGTCATACTAATTTAGATTCTTCTCGGAATTCGATTTGCCCAACCTTCCATCCTGATTAAGATAATGTACCTACATCCTGGGAAGATTTGGTTAGCGATGGATATGATGTTTTGGAAGATTTACCTTATGTGGGAAGGACACTGGTGGATGTCGGTAGCACTGAGGACCCAATAGACATTTCTTTGATGTTATCTCCTTCTCCAGAAGCCCAAAATGGATTAGAAATTTTGTCGAGTACGATTTTGCCTCCTTTTGAGACCAATACGGATTCTGATTTGGACGAATTATCTAGTGTGTTAGAAGACATGTCAGCTGAGTTTTTGGTAAGGATGAATCTACTGTTTGATTTTTCCTTTGATTTTGATGGCTTGCACTCGGAGGGTTTTTCTTGGAAGTTAAATCCATGTTTTGACGGTGAGCATGATTTAGTTCCTCCTCCGGAATCTACCATGTCGACTCCTCCTCCAGTTCACTTGACTCGATTAGATGACTTGTTAGGGAATGAGCTTATCATTTCTAGCCCGAGATATCTAGAGATGTTTACTTATCAGGCTCCCCGGTTAGACTTACCCAGACGGATGTGTGTGAACGATTTGTTAGTTGTCGCGTTCGATCTTTCCACTACTTTTCATAGATCTGACTATATTGTTCCTAGGATGGACCGTTCATCTGACCGCTTGGCGTTTGGTAAGGCTTCGTTTTGGACTGCTAGTGATTCCATGACGATTGTACGTTTTGATGTGGCGTCCCCTAGACACAATTATTTGCCAAGCCCGGTCGCTTGCATTTATCCTCCACCTTTTTATGATCCATTCATGCACACATTAGTGAACATAGTTGGGTATGTTGAGTTGTGTCTCACGCACTACCTTTGAAATCCGGGAGAGTCCAACTCTATAGTTGGTGATGAGCGTTTTCCGCAGGCATTTCTTTGTGAATTTTTTAAATCAAAATTTAAATCTAAATTTAAAACTACGACGTTGGACTCTACGGAAATCGTTAATGAATTAAAAGCACCCGTGCCACCAGACTTAGTCCCATTATTTTCTACTGTTAACTCAGGTCATGTTGCACATGGGTTCACCCCTCAGAGTTTTAATTTAATTAGGCGCATTCTTAACATCTTAATTTATCAAAATGCGTCCTTTAAATTAATTTCTAGTTCGTATCGGAGAGTCTCCCACCGTTATGTGGATGATTTGGTTTTGGCTTGTATTACCCCTAAACGGATGCCCCCAGGCACCTTAAAAATATTAACGAATCGACAAGTCCATCCTTTGCAAATCTTAAGGGAGTTTGGAAACATGATATTTCTTTTAGAGTTTTCCACTGATTGGGGCATAGCTTCTATTTTCATCATTTCGTATTTTACGCTTCAAGCTTCTATGCCACTTGAAATATCTACCTTTTCATGTATATTTTCCACTTTGTTCTCTTTGGGTCTGGGTAGTGAGTTTGTGCTTGGATTGCTATCTTCATCGGTCTTCACTTGAGGTACGTTTGTTGTTGATGATGAATTTTGTTTTCCTTTATTACCTAATGTGTTGCCAAGGTTCCCTAGGAACATATTTTTGCATGACAGGATACTCCAAGTTATTGTGCCCTCCTATCATAGTGGTGTTGTGTGCCGCTTCGTAGTTCTAATGGATGAAGCTTTCCCGTACCTGTACAATTAGATCTACTCATCGGTGATGAGTACTTTTGAGCGGGGGAGTATTGATGGAGACGACGGCCCTCAACATGTTGAAGACGATGACGGCGTGCTTACAGAACATATTTCTCCGCCTCAAGATAAAGACTTGCAGCGCCGTGACGACCATGTGGAGCAACACCAAAATATACGCCCACGGCGCAAACAAATATATTAATAATTAATAATAATTATTAACAAATTATTATTACTTATGTAGTCACTTTTTATATTTTGTTTTATTATTATTTTATTTTGCAATGTTATTTAATTTCATGTATGATAGGTTCCTATAACCATCAATTGCTATCTTTATTTAATGTCTTTAATTATTGTTTTGTTATGACATGATGGGTGCCATTAGCCATAATGAGTGGTTTAATATTGTATTGTGGAGATTGAGTGGTGTAGTCATATATAGGCCTTTTCATGAAGGATTGAGTAGAGAGAATGAGAAATTGAAAACCAAGGATTCAAAATTTGAATTTCCCCCTAAAGATCGTCTGAGATCCTCCTTCCCCCTTGGCAAAATTCGGCCACCCTCTTTCTCCCTCTTCCTTGGCAATTTCGGCCACCCTCCTCCCTCTCCTCCTTGTGGAATTCGGCCACAAGACTCCTCCCCTCTTTCCCTCCTCTTTTCTCCCCTTAACAACCCTCTCCTACTCCTTTTCTCCCCTCAAAACCGACCAACTTTCCTCCTCCTCTAATAAAATTGGCCACCCTCTACCTCAAACAAAGCAATCATTAAACCCACCTCCTTGAAGAAATCGGCCAAGGCAAAGATTTCCTTGTGGATTTCAACCCCGGCGTGAAGCGACAAAGGAGGACAAGTTCCTCTCCATCCGGCGTGACTCCGGTGGAGCCGTTGATGGACGAACCAAGTAGAGATTAATCGAAATCATCCATTCCGATTTGGTAACGAATATATCTTCTACTCTGTGATTTTCTCTCTTGATAGATCTTGTGGCATATGCATGTTGCGTGGCTTGTAGAACGCTTGAATTTTCGTGGTTAATTTCTTCATAGATCTTGTTGGTGTTTTCCTTTTTCCGTTTAAGTTCATGAGGCGTGGCGGCCTTATTTTATTTTGTTGGGAGAGAACGAACCTTGTCCGAATCTTTTATTTACTGTGGATTCTCTTTTGGTACAACAACGCTCGACCGAACCGTGTGGGTTCCTTTCGCTTGAGAGGACCTTGGCCTATCGCCTTGGTATTATCTTGTAGGGCTTTGCGAACC
Source organism: Platanthera zijinensis (assembly GCA_039513925.1). Lineage (NCBI taxonomy): Eukaryota > Viridiplantae > Streptophyta > Magnoliopsida > Asparagales > Orchidaceae > Platanthera > Platanthera zijinensis. The sequence goes on along the minus strand of CM077085.1, from coordinate 125,313,716 downwards.
CTCCGTAATCTCTGAATATTGAAAATACAAATTTTGTCGTTGCCGCGTTTAAGGCTTGAGCGTGGCGTGCGGGTTATCGAAGAGCGTTGCGTTAGTTACGTCGATCACCATAACGCCAAAAAGGACTAGCCTACATCAGTTACTGTTGTAGGTCTAGTAATTTTCACAAGTACTTCAACCTTTTATTGGATCAACATATTACACTCTATTTATCACATGTTAAAAAAGACAATAATTTTTAATTGAAATTCACACTTTAAAATCTTGCATATAACTTATTATCTTCATTGTATAAACACCGTTCATAAATTCTCAACGTGTTCCTCCTTACTTTTTGAATAGACAAGGATTTCATTGATGTATACAATCACATTTATCCAAATATTTTGTGAACTCTATTCATTAAATTCATTCAAATAGTATGTGCTTTTGTTAGCCCAAACAACATTACTACAAATTGGTAATGTCTTATATCTTCTTTTAAAAGCTATCTTAAAACTATCCTATTCTGTAATTCACATTTGATAGTATCCCGATCTAAGGTCTATCTTTGATAATGTGGTGGCGTTTACAAACAAATCATCTATGCGGGGTAGAAAAATTTATTTTTCATTGCCAGTTTATTCAATTCTCTGTAATCAATACATAAGAGTAGATTAGCGTCCTTAAAAAATAAAAAAGAATCATCCATAGGTGATGAACTGGGACGAATAAATATTTTGTACAATTTTTCTTGGAAATGTATTTTTAATTCTTTCATTTCTTAAGGAGCCATTTGATGAGTCTCATTTATATACTGCTTTTCGGACTCATCTGGGCTAGTTTTCTTTCAGAAGCACTTCACTTTTAGTTCGTTATCGTATATATTTCTTCTATTCTTTATTTTCATAGGAAGTGCACTTATAAGCCCGTGGTTGTGTATTTTTGTTACTTTTATTGATTGCACTTCTTATTGTGATTTCCTGGAATGTCTGCACATATCAGCGATTAGTTTTTCCTGCAGATATAGGAGTTGTGTTGGTGCTCTGGGTTGGGTTGGGGCCCATTTTTGCCTAAGGGCCACTAATCGTGTATTTTTACACGTGCACGCTTAGTGAATTCCTTAGTGCATGACCACCGGTCGTGCGCCACTGATCCTGTGCATTGATTTCATTTTTCCATGTTCTGTCTGGGGCAATCCCACGACCATTAGATATAGTGTGCATGACCTCTGCTCATGCGCCACTGCTCGTGCGCATTTATCCCATTTTTCTGGAGTTCTGCCCTTGCTAATCGCACGATCATGAGATCTAGTGCGCACGACCACTGGTCGTGCGCCACGGATCGTGCACATTTTATTTTCTGCAATCTATAAATACACATGTTCCTCCCTAATTCTAAAAAGCTAAACTTTTTCTCCACCGTTTTCGTCTCTAAGGAGGGTTCCACAATTCTCCTTCTTCCTCACCGTAGGGAGGGGATCCGAGCAAGCTTTCAACGCCAAATTCAAGTCGGAGATTCCTCTCGGCCTCCTCCTTAATCCTTGAGCTTCAAGAAGGGTTGAACCTAGCTTTCACCATCAAGCTCGGAGGAGTTTGTCATCCTCCACTAGATCGTGACACGAAGAAGATGGGTCCATTGGGAGTTAGTGACAACCTCCTCTACCCCGGACGCAGTTGAGGACCGAGCTAGGATGCGGATTGACAACCTGGCAATTCCTTCCGTGAATCCTTAGCCAGACTTGGGATCCGGTCAATTTTGCACTCTCTTCTTCTTTTGTTGTTGATAATGTAGTTTGATCTCTTTGTATTTGATGAAGTGTGCTTAATTTGATATACGTTTGTGTACAATCATGTCTATGTGATTTTATATTCACGTTATTTGCTTGAGGTGCGCCATTATCCATCCTCCACCACACAGTGTCACACTAGCAATTACAAGGGGCATGCGTAGCAAAGAGGTGCTCACGACCCTTATTCCGCCATTCTCACCACCTCATCTGCAAGCCTACTCGTCCATCCGCCTAGAGATTCAGTGTATAGCGGCCCGTGTATTTTTCAATCCGTCTTGCGAATCATCGCATAGCAGCGTTGCATAGGAGTAGTTTATTAGTGTTTTACTTTCTCTTTCTACAAACAATCAATACCCTCTTCGTAAACACAAACCTAAGGAATTTAATCTCAAGTCCTCCTCAAAATTAACTCAACCTTACTGTGTTCCTTGAGAGATCGATACTTGGGAAAATTCGCCCATTATCCGTTTCGGTAACGGGTACCAATGCAACGATAAAACAGTTACCCCTCTGCCCAAATAATCATACCTGCTCCTCACAGGCAGAGGAAATAGGAAGTAAGAAGAGGAGGAGCATTGTTCCTTACTCATCTCACCACAAAATAAATCCCTTCCCAACAAGGTATCATCTACAGGGCGATGGCAGGAGGAGAATGAAAAGAAAAATGCACAGGTAACTGTTACACCTTGTCACTGGGGGACTGCTATGGATATACACATCAGACTTTCTGCTGATCGGTGTGATGACATTGTGGTGTCGTCTCTCCCTATGCATTCTTACCCTCTTTTGGATTCACCCCCGAAGGAACCCGCATATATTTTCTCTGATTTTTTTGTTTCTCCGCATTCTTTGCATGAATTATCTACCCAAATTTCTAGTCAGTTGGTTGATGATGTTATGCCAGATACTGATTCAGAGCTTGAGGTTGCGCCAATGTGGGACGAGGATGTTATTCTCTCCAATGGCGAGTGTGACACCTTGGAACATGATGACGCACCGAGGTTGGATGAGGAGATCCTTTATGATGAGGAATTTTTCACTTTCTTGTTGGATGAGGAGGTCCAATCCACCAACAAGGACCTCGAGCTCTCGGATTCCCCTTGCTATGACTCATATGATACCGACGATGATCTATGTTTGGATCCTGCTGTGAGTGAGACCGGGTCCACTCCCCCTATTTTTGATTATTTTAGTTTTTCATCTCATTTATTTCTTGATGCCCTTTCTGTATTTAAGCCTGTACGGGTTGAGTCTTCGCAGGTGCTTTAGGAGGAATTGGAGCTTTCAGCTCGAGTCATGGATGATAGCATCCTCTTTCGCGAGGAGGTTGATTCCTCCTCTGTTGAGGAAGCTTCATTAAATGCTTTCTCCTCCTTCCGTCTCCCTGTAGATGATACCTTGCTGGACAAGGATTTATTTTGTGGTGAGATGAGTGAGGACCAGCGCTCTTCCTCTTCTTACTTCGTGTTTCCTTTGCCTATGAGGAGCAAGTATGATTATTTGGGCAGAGGGGTATTGTTTTATTGCCGCATCGGTACCCGTTACCAAACCGGATAATGGAACAGTAAGGTGGAGTTAATTTTGAGGAGGACTTGAGATTGAAGTTATTAGGTCAGTGTTTACGAATGGGGTTTTGATTGTTTGGGAAAAAGAAAGTAAAACACTGATAAACTACTACTATGCAACGCCGCTATGTGATGCTTCACCAGGCAGATGAAAAACTACACGGGCTGCTATACACTGAATTACTATGTGAATGGACGAGTAGGCCTGCGGATGAGGTGGTGAGAATGATGGAATGAGGGTCTTGAGCACCTCTTCGCTACGCATGCCACTAGCAATTGCTAGTGTGGCACTGTCTGGTGGAGGATGGATAATGGCGCACCTCAAGAAAATAACGTGATTATAAAATCACATAGACATGATTGTACACAAACGTATATAAAATTAAGCACACTTCATCAAATACAAAGAGATCAAACTACACTATTAACAACAAAAGAAGAAGAAAGTGCAAAATCGGCCGGATCTGAAGTCTTGCTGAGGATTCAAGGAAGGAATCACTGGGTTGACAATCTGCATCCTAGCTCGGTCCTCAACTGCGTCCGGGGTAGAGGAGACTGTCATTAACTCCCAATGGACCCATCTTCTTCGTGTCACGATCCGGTGGATGATGACACAAACTCCTCTGAGCTTGATGGTAAAAGCTAGGTCAAACCCTTTTTGAAGTTCAAGGATGAAGTAGGAGGCCGAGAGGAAGCTCCGGCTTGAATTTGGCATTGAAAGCTTGCCCGGAGCCCCTCCCTATGGTGAGGAAGAAGGAGATCGGTGGAACCCTCCTCAGAGATGAAAACGGCAGAGAAAAAGTCCGGTCTCCAAAAATTATGTTCCTTGTGAGATCGATACTTGGGAAAATTCGCCCATTATATATTACTTGTGCGACCGATACACTTGCCATATAACGCATCAAGTTATTGGCACCGTTTTCGGGGAGCACAGTCATAATAGTTTTTGGAGAGGGAGATAGGAGATATAAGACCTTTTCCATTTGTTCATTTCATGTTTCTTCTTTGCTTTAGTTTTTATAATTTGTTGCTTATTTTTCTTTGTTCCTTTTCTAGTTTTAATTTTTCTACAGCAGACATTCCTTTTCTTTTATCTATTAGTGTGTAGTTAATTTTTGCTTAGAACATTTCTGTTGGTGAATTCTTTCTTGTTGCACCATGTTTTCTTATATGAATATCCGTTGCAGATGGTGCGGGGATTATAGGCATGGTAGGGACTGAGTGCCCCACTGAAGATAGTGAGCATAATTCTCGTGGTTCAGTGTATGGAACACCGTCCTCTTATGGTACTTCACAAACCATACCAAAGTCTTATAGTCACTTCTCTTATACGCCTTCACCTTTTTCTTATTCCTCTCCGGTCCCACCAGGAGTTAAGAGTAATGGAAAAGGGTGTTTGTGTCAAAAACTTGATGTCGTTGCCAGGGAACGCAGTCGTGAGGGTTTTTGGAGAGGGAGATAGGAGATAAAAGCCCTTTTCCATTTGTTCATTTCATGTTTCTTTTTTTCTTTAGTTTTTAGAATTTTTTGCTTATTTTTCTTTGTTCCTTTTCTAGTTTTAATTTTTCTACTGCAGATATTCCTTTTCATTTATCTGTTAGTGTGTAGTTAATTTTTGTTTAGAATATTTCTGTTGGTGAATTCTTTCTTGTTGCACCATGTTTTCTTATATGAATATCCTTTGCAGATGGTGCGGGGATTATATGCATGGGTATAGGTTCGTTCAATCGAATGAGCGTGATGTAGGCCATCATTTTGGCCGGGTTGAGCTTTGTACAGTTCCTAACGTCTTATCCTCGCTATCCTCGATGTGTCTACCCCTTCTTTTGATTCAGCTCCACCATTATTTCACCAAATTTTCATAGCGGATTCTAGTCGCACACCCAAGTCGCGCTTTAGTGTTTTACATTTTCATTTTGGGGTGTTGATGTGGTGATATTGCTTGTGAATATGTGGATTTGCGCCAAAGTTTTTATTTTCTAAAATTGTTAAAATAAAAAGATGATTTAAAAAAATATATATATAAATTAATTGTGAAAAATAAAAGTGAAAAAAAAGTGTATTTGAAAATTTTAGTTGAGATGAGATTGTATTTGGAGTAGGCGGTGCACACACCCATGTTTTAAAAATTAACTCTGGGGGTGTGGTGTACCTGCATGTATTTTGGTTAGCGGTTAGATTCTTTTTTATGCTAGCTCATTTGGGTTAAGTGCGTAGCCTTCTTATTTATCTTTGTTTATCTCACCGAAACCCAAGCCCCATCTCTTCACCTAGAGTCCCACTGATTCGTGTTTGAAACAAACCAGTGCTGTTGAGAGAGTGCGAACAGTCAACCGTATGGTCACCAACATTGGTGGATTTCTTTGGAGGTTATCCCGAGCCCCGATCTTTGGCAATGCTCGCCTTAGCGATTACTCTACTTTCTCCCAATGCATGACCGGAAGATTCACCGTGATTCAATTTTTGAGTAGTAATAAAATATTGATACGCATTGTGAAAAGTATAAACTATTTTGTATACTTTGAAATTTCCTCTATCATATTTTTATGCGCGAGAGCATGCGACTTCGCATGGTACTCTGTATCTTCATTTCCTTGGTTAGATAGTTTATTTTCCCTATCTGCATAGATTTTGTTTGCTCGGGACGCACAAACAGGTATGTTTGGGGGTGTTATGAGTCCTATTTATATACTGATTTTTGAACTGATCTGGGCTAGTTTTATTTCACAAGCACTTCACTTTTAGTTCGTTATCGTATATATTTCTTCTAATCTTTATTACCATAGGAAGTGCACTTATAGACCCGTGGTTGTGTATTTTTGTTACTTTTATTGATTGCACTTCTTATTGTGATTTCCTGGAATGTCTGCACATATCAGTGGTTAGTTTTTCCTGCAAACACAAGGGTTGTGTTGGTGCTCTGGGTTGGTTTGGGGCCCATTTTTGCCTAAGAGCCACTAATCGTGCATTTTTACATGAACACGCTCAGTAGATTCCTTAGCGTACGACCACCGGCCGTGCACACTTGATCGTGTGCATTGATTCCATTTTTCCAAGTTCTGTCTGGGGCAATCGCATGACCATTGGACATAGTGCGCACGACCTCTGGTCGTGCACCACTACTCGTGCATGTTTATCCTAATTTTCTGGATTTCTGCCATTGCTAATCGCACGATCATGAGATCTAGTGCACACGACCACTGGTCGTGCACCACTGATCGTGCACATTTTTATTTTCTGCAATCTATAAATACGCAGGTTCTGCACAAATTTGAAGGGCCGGACTTTTTCTCCGCCGTTTTCGTCTTCGAGGAGGTTTTCACCGATCTCCTTCTTCCTCACCATAGGGAGGGGCTGCAAGCTTTCAACGCCAAATAAAAACCGAAGCTTCCTCTCAACCTCCTCCTTCATCCTTGAGCTTCAAGAAGGGTTTGACCTAGCTTTCACCATCAAGCTCAGAGGAGTTTGTGTTATAATCCACCAGATTGTGGCATGAAGAAGACGGTTCCATTGGGAGTTAGTGATAGCCTACTCTACCCCGGACGCAGTTGAGGACCGAGATAGGACGTGGATTGACAACCCGATGATTCCTTCCATGAATTCTCAGCAAGACTTCAGATCCGGTCGATTTCGCACTCTCCTCTTCTTTTGTTGTTGATAATGTAGTTTGATCTCTTTGTATTTGATGAAGTGTGCTTAATTTGATATACGTTTGTGTACAATCATGTCTATGTGATTTTATATTCACGTTATTTGCTTGATGTGCGCCATATCCATCCTCCACCACACAGTGCCACATTAGCAATTTCTAGTGGCGTGCGTAGCGAAGAGGTGCCCATGACCTTCATTCCGCCGTTCTCACAACCTTATCCGCAAGCCTACTCTTCCATCCGCCTAGCGATTTGGTGCATAGCGGCCCATGTAGTTTTCCATCCGCCTGGCGAAGCATTGCATAGCGGCATTGCATAGGAGTAGTTTATTAGTGTTTTTCTTTATTTTTCCGCAAACAATCAAAAACCCCTTCGTAATCACCGACCTAAGGACTTAAATCTCAAGTCCTCCTCAAAATTAACTCCACCTTACTGTGTTCCTTAAGAGATCGATTCTTGTGAAAATTCGTTCATTTTTTATTACTTGTGCGACCGGTACACTTATAATAAACTGCATCAAGTTTTTTGCGCCGTTTACGTCAAGTGTACCAGTCACACAACTAATAAAAAATGGGCGCACACCCAAGTGGGTTAATTTTGAGGAGCCTCATCAGTAAACATCTTATCCTCGCTAGCCCCGATGTGCCTACCCCTTCTTTTGATTCAGCTCCATCATTATTTCACCAAAGCATCATACCGGATCCTAGTCGCACACCCAAGTCGAGCTTTAGTGTTTTACATTTTCATTTTGGGGTGCTGATGTGGTGATAATCCTTGTGAATATGTGGATGTGGTCCAAAGTTTTTGTTTGCTGAAATTGTTAAAAAAAGATGATTTGAAAATTGTATATAAAAATCAATTGTGAAAAAGAAAGGTGAAAAGAAAAATTATAATTGAAATTTCTATTTGAGATGAGATTGTATTTGGAGTAGGCGGTGCACACACCCATATTTTAAAAAATTAAGTCTGGGGATGTGGTTTACCTGCATGTATTTTTGTTAGCGGATAGATTCTTGTTTATGCTTGATCATTTGGGTTAGGTGCGTAGCCTTCTTATTTATCTTTGTTTACCTCTCCGAAACCCAAGCCCCATCTCTTCACCTAAAGTCCTACTGATTTGTGTGTGAACCAAACTAGTGCCGTGGAGAGAGTCTGAACGGGCAAGCATATGGTCACCGACATTGGTGGATTCCTTTGGAGGTTATCCCTAGCCCCAATCTTTGGCAATGCTCGCCTTAGAGATTAGTCTACTTTCTTCTTACGCGTGACTGGAAGATTCATCGTGATTCAATTTTTGAGTAGTAATAAAATATTGATATGCATTGTGAAAAGTATAAACTATTTTGTATACTTAGAAATTTCCTCTATTATATTTTTACGCGCGCGAGCATACGACTTCGCATGGTACTCCGTATTTCAATTTCTATGTTAGCTAGTTTATTTTCCCTATCTGAATAGATTTTGTTTGCTCGGGACGCATAAACAGGTAAGTCTGGGGGTTCGATGAGTCATATTTATATACTTATTTTCGAACTCATCTGGGCTAGTTTTCTTTCACAAGCACTTCACTTTTAGTTCGTAATCGTATATATTTCTTCTAATCTTTATTTCCATAAGAAGTGCACTTATTGGCCCATGGTTGTGTATTTTTGTTACTTTTATTGATTGCACTACTTATTGTGATTTCCTGGAATGTCTGCATATATCAGTGGTTAGTTTTTCCTTCAGGTACATGGGTTGTGTTGGTGCTCTGGGTTGGTTTGGGGCCCAGTTTTGCCTAAGGGAAACTGATCGTGCATTTTTACACGTGTATGCCCAGTGGATTCCTTAGCACACGACCGTCGGTCATGCACCCCTGATCGTGTGCATTGATTCCATTTTTCCAAGTTCTGTCTAGGGCAATCGCACGACCATTGGACATAATGCGCACGATTTTTGGTCGTGCGCCACTGCTCGTGCGCGTTTATCCCATTTTATGGAGTCCTGTCATTGCTAATCCCACGATCATGGGATCCAGTGCGCACGACTACTGGTCATACGCCACTGATCGTGCGCACTTTATTTTTTGCAATCTATAAATACGCAGGTTCCTCCATAATTTTAAAAAGCCGCACTTTTTCTCCGCCATTTTTGTCTCTGAGGAGGGTTCTGCCGATCTCCTTCCTCACCGTAGGGAGGGGCTCCGGGCAAGCTTTCAATGCCAAATTCAAGCCGGAGCTTCCTCTCGGCCTCCTCCTTCATCCTTGAGCTTCAAGAAGTGTTTGACCTAACTTTCACCATCAAGCTCGGAGGAGTTTTTGTCATCCTCCACCGGATCGTGACAAAAAGAAGACGGGTCCATTGGGAGTCTGTGACAGCCTCCTCTACCCCGGACGCAGTTGAGGACCGAGCTAGGATGCAGATTGACAACTCGGCGATTTCTTCCGTGAATCCTCAGCAATACTTCGAATCCGATCGATTTCACACTCTCTTCTTCTTTTGTTGTTTATAATGTAGTTTAATCTCTTTGTATTCAATGAGGTGTGCTTAATTTTATATACATTTATGTACAATCATGTCTATGTGATTTTATATTGACATTATTTTCTTGAGGTGCGCCATTATCCATCCTCCACCAAATAGTACCACACTAGCAATTGCTTGTGGCGTGCTTAGCGAAGAGGTGCTCACGACCCTCATTCCGCTGTTCTCACCACTCATCCGCAAGCCTACTCGTCCATATGCTTAGAGATTCGGTGCATAGCGGCCCGTGTAGTTTTCCATCCGCTTGGTGAAGCATCGCATAGCGGCGTTGCATAAGAGTAGTTTATTAGTGTTTTACTTTCTTTTTCCGCAAACAATCATAACCCCCTTTGTAAACACCGACCTAAGGACTTCAATCTCAAGACCTCCTCAATATTAACTCCACCTTAATGTGTTTCTTTAGAGATCGATACTTGGGAAAATTCGCCCATTTTATATTACTTGTGCGACCGGTACACTTGCCGTATACCGCATCACCATTCGATAAGGTGTTTACGTTTTCGGCATCTCCGCTTATGAGATCTATAGAAAAGTCGATGTCTCTACTTATTGGTACTCCTTGTAAATTTTCTTGAAACACCTTCAAAAATTCATGGACAATAGGTTCATTGTAAGTATCTATGCTTCATGATTTATGAACATAAATCATGCATGTCACCACTATGTCATCAATTCTTGCTTCTTATTACATAAATTGAAATCCCTTGCTTGAATTTTTCTTTCTTGCGACGATTCTTCTATTGGTTCTTGCGTTCCTTTCAAAAGTTTTCTTCCAAGGTAGACATTTGTTTTAGTGATGCGCAAGGATATGACATTTACAACATACTCCAATCCCAGCTTGACATTTACCGGGTTGCAACTTTCCATATTTCTCACACTTCTTTGGTCCAACCTATTGAGTAACACTACCACTATTTTTCAGATTTTGAAACTCTTTCTTCCATTTTTCCATTTAAAATTTCCTCTTTTGCCTCTTCTTTTGAAAATCCTTTCTTTGTTATGCCTTCTAGTTTCCTATTTCAATTAAACTCGCTATTTCCACCAAATTAGTATACTTTTGTATCACATGAGATATAAATACAATTAGATATTATCTCGCGATCCTTGTTGAAAGCAGAATCATTCTTACTCATTCAATTGCAATGTCCAGACATAATAGGCTTGGGGACTATATTTAGTCACATATTATACCACTAAATGATTTCCTTGCACCACTTGGAAAAATTTTCTTCTAACAATCGTTTTTGGACCGAGGCATAAACTAGCCTATGAATTTTCTAAGAAATTTAGTCCATGGAATTGCCTCCAATTTCTTTCTAGCATATTTCCCCTCCTACATATAATCCTACCATCTTTTAATCTCACCTTCCAAAAGAAAGGTTACCATAACGACTTTTCTATATCTAGGACACTTCATGGATCCAAAAGTCTTTTCAAATATATTTAACTAATCATTTGGTTCAATTGGGGACACTCTATTGTGTGCTTGCCAAATTAGTGGCCGGCAGCGGAGAGGACACTTTAGATCTGGAGCTACAGCTATCCAAGCGGGGAGTGCTCGGGAGAAGAGGGTTACAAAAATCTCTTTCACAAGACAAGAAAATTATAAAGGAAGAGCTCAGATAGGAGCAAAGCAGTAGAAGTCCCTCTAACAGTAGCAGAAGAAGTAGTTGCTCTACTTATTGGCATTGAAGGCAGGACTTTTGAAAGCAATCTCTCTCATCACAGGTAAACCCTTACCTGTAATGAGTACGATCAGTACGTATGTCAAGACCTCAGAGACGCCCCTTCGGGGTCGTCTTCTTACGGAGAATACATAACCTAAGGGGATAGATATCCCAACCTGGTTATGGCAGTTGTAATTGTGTTAAAAAAAGGAAGAGCTCAGATAGAGATTGAGAGCTTAGCTGAAGAGTTCTTGAAGTAAGCGACTACCCAGTCGCTTACTCCAATCCCTCTCCAGCCGCGCTCACCCTTTATCTTTAGTTTTGAATATAGCTCCTTTCTTTCTTACTAATAATACGGTTCCCTCCCTTTTTTGTAGCCGGGAGGAACCCTCTTTCTTGGATACCTTCATACAAATCCCACTTGCCTATTAATAGACTACATGACTATTTTAAATGCAAACCCTAACCATATAACAACTAAGTACAACTAATAATAATAAAAGACACTAAAGATAAAATAACTATACCTGTCACCCGTGGCCCATGACCCATAACATTTCTCCTGACCATCAAATTGAGCTTGTCCTCAAGCTCGAACGAAGAGATTCCAAATTGACAAGAGGAGAAGGGGATACTTTGAAGCAAAAACTGTGGCTGCCTAGGTGGGGCGTGCTTGGGAGGAGAGAGCTACCAAATCTCTTTCACAAGACAAGAAAATTATAAATATTTCTTGGATACCTTCATATAAAAATCCCATTTGCCTTTAAATTGACTACAAAATTATTTTAAATGCAAATAATAACCATGTAACAACTAAGCACAGCTAATGATAATAATAATAAAAGACACAAAAGATACAAAAACTATACTCGTCACCCATGGCCCATGATCCATAACATCTCATGCGACCTTTAAATTGAGCTTGTTCTAAAGCTTGAATGAAGATCTACCAAATTGATCACGGTGTTCCTTTATTTAACGCAAAAATAGCTCCTTGTAGCACTTCTTTGTAGCGGGGGCTACATAGAGCGACAATCCTTCTTCGTACTCATTGGCATCATGGATGATGGTAATGGTGTCGGTAGGTCATAACGTGGGTGGAGATAGGACTCGTTCTATGTTTTGATTGTTTCAGAGCTCCAATGTTTGATTGTTCAACTTAGTATGGCTGGGTTGAATTAAAACAGTGCGAAGTCATTCTGAATGATTTCAAAGCTCGACGGTTCAACTTGTATAAGTCGGGTTGAATCAAAACAGACAATGACTTCGATATTATAGTCTCGCTTATTACAAATTGTATAAGAGTTGGCTCAGCATGTGTAGAACTATTGACTGGCATACCCTGATAGGTGCCTATATTTATCAAAGAGTTTATTAAAAATTTCATGAATGTTCCTATTTCCCAATTGCTTCTTCCTTTAGGTGAATGTTTTAACAACAGTGTCACTATCTTGGCCTCTATAAACTTACTATCAATGAGAGAATTACCAGGTTCTATCATAAAAAGATGGGCTTTTTCTTCCTTTTTTTTACTCAGGGTGGAGAGTAGATTGAATTAACAAAGTCATTTTGAATATTAAAGTGTTCCACTCCTTTGAACCGCTTTCTAATAAAAGCCTATCGGATTTGTTATGCTATTTTTATGGACGATAGTTTGTGACTGTGTCTGAACATTAGTGTTGTTATTCTTCGTCATTTTTAAATGAGCATTTGGCCAGTAGTATTTCAGCAACATAAAACCCCGAAGTATTTTAAAAACAAGGAGAATTTCTATGTTGTTCTTATTCCCATCGCATTCTTCTACCAATCTCACATTTATTTCCTGAAACTAATAGAAAATATCCTGCCAATAATTTTAAAATTATTGAGAGTTCTGCTATGCAATGCTTACCTTATACATTCTTCGGTCGATGATATTTTCCCTTGTTTTTTGAGATGAGATAATAATTAGGACAACTTTAAAAGTACTGCCATAATTTAGCACGTGGATATGATTTTTAAAATATATTTTTCATATTTTTGTGATTTATTAGAAGGCAGTCTAAAATAAGTGAATAAAAGTTACTGCTCTTTGCAGGTGATAGTCTAACATGGAAGGAATGCCTGCAAGTTATGGTTACCATCCTATTAGCGTGTGGTATTTTGTTCTTTTTATTGAAGATCTCTTGTTCGCAAGAGTAGCGGTGGAGTAGGAGAGAACCGGTAAGAGCTAAAATAACGCTTCCTCTAATTTTAAACACCAAATATTCATTTTCTTTTAAATTTTGGATCCTCTATTTTTTGCTTTAGGCACTACATCTGAAGATTTGGATATACCTGTCTATATTTGCTTTTCGTTGAAATTGATTTTGTTCAACTTAGAGTTTATATCATTCAAGTATGTATACACTACACCATATCATGCTTTTGGTAGCGCTCAAAAACCGCTACTGTATATAAAAACAACGCTAATGTAGGGCTACGGTAGCGGTTGCGTGTGTGTTGTATCTGTTGCCGTGGTCTTATGGTATTGTAGCGGTTACCCAATGTATTGTGACATTCTCGCAACCGATACTATAGGTACATCTATTGTAGCGGTTATAATTTTTAATGGTAGCGAATATTTCATTTAATGGTAGCGATTATTTCATTACTATTGGTTCTCTATGGTAGCATTTATGCTTGCCTTTGGCAACATTTTTGATTTTCTATGGTAGCGGTTATTTTCATATATAACTTCTCCAACTTATTAATATCATCCATACATATTAATATCAATCCAGTTACTATAATATATTCACAAGGTTTGTTGATTTGCTTTCATTCTAATCGAATTAGCCAAGCCCCTCAATTCTACGGTTGGGAACATTAATTTTAGCCTGCTTTGAGAGACACCAACAACAAAAGAGATCGAGCCAAGAGTTCCCTGATGCCCTAAATGCTATTAAGAACTCAATGCAAAACAGATAGAGGTCAATAATGCTTATAAGAGTAAGAAACTCAGACACTCAAATCAAAGACAAGCAATAATATATCGTTCAAATGAGGTGATTGTGAAAGAGGAATACATAATATTAATTCTCCAACTGCATGCAACTAATAAATGAGGGGCAAGCGCAAAAGTGCTCCAAACGCAGCAGCTATATATTCAACACATTTGAAAGAGGAACAACATCAAATCTCTATTCCTCTCTTACAAGTATAGTAGGAGCATCAAAACAAAACAAAACAAGGCATTAACAAATCTGCTGATCGAATCAGTTCATCCTATATATTATAGATCCATCTAATTACAAGCTCCATTCTCAACCCCTCATCATTCTTCCTCGCTCTCAGATAATTCCTTCTATGTATCTTCTTCGCCATTCTCTTCCTGTTCTTCTTCTCCTTTTCCCTGCTAATGAAAGTAGCAAATATTAATGTTAGCGTTTTGAAAAAGTGCAAGAAGTGCGACTTTATATGCTGCTCTGTACCATATTTCACGTACATATACGTACTTTTTCGTTGGTGGCATCTTCCATCTCAGCTTTGCCATGCGCTGTTTTCCGTTCTGGAGCGAGCTTGTGATATTTTTCTCTTGCAAGTTGCCCAACATTGTGCTGTGCCTGTGCGCCTTTTTGATAGGCCTCATGCTGGTTAAAAGAAATGGCCACTTACATATTGAAGTCTACTGAGATGCTAGAATGTTGAGTTGCCGAATATAAACAATATAAAATTTCATATAGGTCGGGCAAAACTTCACAACACCATATAACAAATAATAAAGATCCATATAACAAACAATACTCACTAAGTACGAGCGGGTGTCGTGAGATAGAGATATGTATATTCCTGTATAAGCTATGATCTGGTGGAATGCGTGAAGTATATAAGGTAAGTCGGCTACAGGATTGGGGAAGAGGGGATCACTGGTAGGGGAACAAGATGGTGCTGGATCTGCAACAAGAAACTGCATATTTCATAATTCTGAAATTAGAGAAACTGCACATTTCATAATTCTGCAACGTAACAAGAAACTGCACATTTGAGCTTTGGTCATATAACGTTCATTAACATCTTATAAGTGAAGATAGAGTTAATATGATCTAACTTTCATTGCTGAGCAATTAGAGAAACAAAAAGAAAATGTGAGAACAAGTAAGATTTAAAAGAATCTCAACCAATTAAATGAAACAAAAGGCAAGCTCTGAAAATTTAATGGTCAAATAAACAATAAAAAATTTCAAATTTTAGCAAAATTCTGCACCACAAATATGCTTAGAATGTTGAGTTGATTACCTGGGGATCTTTTTCATCACCTGTGCCAGAACATGAATAAACAATAATTGACGGAGTTAAACTAATCACATCAATTTATACCAGCAAACCTCTTTCTTCTCCTATATATTGAACATGAATGTAATGTTGAACATGCATGAATCGATTAATAATGAACCGTACCTGAACCAGTGGTAATAAAATTGCTTTCAAGAAGTTCATCTGAATGTAATGTTTTGAGTATGACAACTATATATTTTGAGGAATTACATTGCATGCAATCAAACAATTAAGAAGGGAAAATACAGGCAGGATACCTGAATGGAGAAAACATCTTCGATAAGCATAAGGAAAGGTTTGTCAAGCTGGGTAATGGAATCGGATATATACCCGTCAACAACATCCATTAGATTTAGAACGGCTTGCCTTCCAAATTCATCGTTGGTACCATTTAGAGCAGACAGAGATGAACCCCTAATAATTGGAATTTCATCACCAGGAAATTTGTTCAAGCTAAGTAACACTATTTAAAACAAACAAAAGTAGAATCAAGGAAGTTAAGAATGGATAAGTAATAAACACACAATTCTTTCATCGACACAAACCATTCATATAAGGATGGATAAGAGCATATTGGTACTACAAAATGCAAGGATCTTCAACACTCATGCTTCTTTCTTCTTCAGAGAAATAAAATTTTTAAGAGCGAAGCAACAAAACTTAACAACGTGATTAATTTTTTCATAACGCGACCCAAAATTGCGGTGGATTAACTAACATGTGATGATTCAAGGAAGTTAAAGCTATTAAAACATAATATATTATAACATCTTAGTTATGCATCCTGCAAACAAGATATTACTCAAAAGGAACATAAGATGAGCTGCTTGCATTCCTTAGCCCATGTCCACTAATGGCATCTCCTGGAGATTGGATCCCTGCCGCCAATCCAGCAAGAATAGAATCTGAATCAAGATTAGGAATGACACGTTGGAGGTTGATTAAGACTGTTGAAAGAATCTCTTGCGTCAATTCATCCTTAACCCTTGCTGTGATAGACTTCACAAGGTCTACTGGAACTTTTACAGTGATGCCATCAACCAATGTACCAGTACTTGATGATGATGTCTTCAAATCAGATTTAGTGACACCCTTTCCCACTAGCCTAACACGACCTGTATGTTCATTCGGCATCACAACACTAAACGGATCACTTGTGTCACAATTCTCGCCCTGTTGCGCTTGCAATTTCTCCATTTCATCCTGCATTACAACTTATACATTTTAGTAATTAGTAAAACAAAAAACAAAGACTTAAGCAACTTAACAAGCATAATTACAATTTTTCTTTGGGTATATTCGAAAGATTTTTTGTACTCTCGGGAAATAACTCTTTTGCGGGTCTCGGTAAACATCTGCACTGCCGTGGGAGGTTCTTTGTTTGCATTAGCTTTTTGCTGTAATTAATAGTAGAATAAATTTTAAGCTACAAATAAGAACCTCTGAATTCCTGAATCACAAAATAACGTACCAGCTCATTTCTTACGCATGCAAAACTTGTCCGGCCGGTTGTGTGCATATTTTTTTGCTTTTTCCGTCATCTCTTATTTCTTCTGGCTAATTTCTGCACATTATCAAATTGTATCAGCTTCCAAATAGAAGAAAAAAAAGAAAAGCTCAAACCCAAATAATTATAAAAAATCAAATAACATACCTTATATTGCTTGGACCCTACCATCTCGATAAATCCCTTGAATTGTTCTTCAGGAATACTTTTTGGTCGATTCAAGAGTCTCTCCTTGTCATTGTTGTATGGCTTATAAAACTTTTGTTTGATTATCGTCTTATATCTTCGCCAGCTACCATTAATTGTTGCAAGAACCCACTTCTTTCCTTCATCTGGAATTATCCACTTTTTCTACAAAAAAAATTAACATATAAATAAAAGGTACCCAAAATTGTTTAGTCTTCACCCAAAATTGTTTAGTTTTTTTTCACAAAATTTAACATAGAAATAAAAGGTAAGCAATTTACTTGTGCATAACTCCACATCTTTTCTTTAGTCTTTAGCAACCTCCAATTTGCACAATCTATACGACAAAGACTTGGAATTCGAGCCAATGTACCCAAAAAGCTTGAAAATTGGTTCACAACTGCTTTATCAGGGCCTATTGGCTGGTTGTACTCATTTAACATAATAGCAACACGATGCTCAAACTTTCTACTGTGTATCTCTTTCATCATTGTTCGCCCCCTACAGTTTTTTTCTTCAGTTGCTGCTAAAATAAAAGAATATCAAAAAATATCATATACTAATACAGTGGACAACACTAAAAAAGTAAGAAAATACTCCACACACACACACATACCTTTCTCTGTCTCTGAATTTGTCTCTTTCCCTTTCACTATTCCAGGCAAACTTTTTTCATGTTGATCCTCCTCAAGATTAGTAAGTTCTTCCTCCTCTGGAACTAAATCTTCTAAATCATCTTGAAGTAAATTTACATCATCTTCCACAGCAACATGAAGATTTTGTTCAACATCAACAAATTCTAGATCTTGACGCTGCTCATCAAGACGAGGTTCAAGTATTTCTAACAACTCATCATTCACATGTTTTCTCTTTTTCATTCGTAGATAATGGACCATGGAACCCGGCTTACAATATTTCACTGGTTGTTTGCTCTGATTCTTTCCTTGCATTGTGCCTTAGAAACTTATAAAGTAAAACACAGTCAACATCAATCAATATTGCATATACAATATAACATTATCATTATAATAAGCCAATATCACAACACATTAACTAAGCAAGAAAAATCTATAAAAGAGGTTAATTTAAGGGACTAAAAGCATACATAGAAGTTTTAATTTAAATACATATCCAAATTCATGACATATAATGGAAAATATGAAAATATACATGGAAGTTATAATGTAAATACACATCCAAAATCATTCTGAATCATCTTGAATTTCTTGTCGATCAAGATCATCAGGAGTAAAAGGCATTTAAAGAGTCACATCACGTCTGCACCAAGTATCATCATCTCCAAAAGCTGGACTAACATCAAACCCAACATTAAGCGCTTCTGCCCAATATGATTCCTCGCTAGCTACTAGAGATTGGTCAAGATCTAACAAATCTCTAGGAATATTTTTTAGTACATAGTGACATTCTTCTTCTGAAGGATCTTGTACATAAAAAACTTGATGGACTTGAGAAGCCAACACAAAAGGATCATCCATGTAGCAGAGTTTTTTGAAGTTAACACATGTAAGCCCAAAGTCATCTTTCAGAACATCAAACCAGACACATCTAAATAGCACAACACTAAATGTTGCCCAATAATCTATCTCAATTATGTCATCTATTGCCCCATAATATTCTACATTGCTGACAATAGGGTTTTGGTCCCTTGAGCTAGCAAAACTTGGAGTTGTTGCTGTAAGAGTAACTCCACTGTTTTGAGTCTTGCATTTCCCATCTCGTTCCCTTGTATAAAATTTATAACCATTAATACAATAGCCTTTATATCTCCTTGCCACTGGATTTGGAAATTTGGAAAGACAGCTTATGTAATTAGGAACTTCTTCATTAGTTACTTTAGTTTAAAACCAATGCACAAAATCTTGACTATGCATCTTTTCTTTAGCCCATTTACTCGATCCACGTCTACTATCAATCAAAGTTTTATGCTCTCTGCACTTTCATGAAATAAAGTTAGGAAAAATAATCTGATGATATTGAATTAAAGTAATGCATGCGTATTAATAGAAAAAAAATAGTCAGCAGAGTTTTGTCTTACTTTATGTACTTCTCAACTTCTTTGTCTCCACAATTGAAGACAGCATATCGATGAGCTAGTGTTAAGCTAGTATTATCTAGCATAATAGCCTCACCCTTCAAATTTTTCTTCCCTCTTCCTCTTTTCTTCTTTCCCCCTAGCGGATAACCCATTTGTATAAAGGGAAAAGTGGAATGTGTTTCAACTGAGTTTTGTCCTCCTTAATACCTGTTCAATCGTGTTTTCACCCCATCATGCATATACCTTGAACAAAATGCTAAACATTCATCAGCCAGGTATGCTTCTGCAATAGATCCTTCTGGACGACTCCAGTTACGAACATATGATTTCAATCTACAAAGATATCTTTCCATCCAATACATCCATTGGAAATGCACCGGTCCACCCAGTTTTATTTGATGAATGAGATGAATAGGCAAGTGTACCATTACGTCAAAAAAACTTGGAGGAAAAATCTTTTCAAGTTGACAGAGTATTTCAATAATTTCTCTCTGCAATAGATCAAGGTCGCGAACCTTGATAACTTTACTGCATATGGACTTGAAAAAAGCTCCAAGTCTTATTAAAGTTAGTGCAACCTGTTTAGGTAATGCCTTCCTAACAGCAACTTGAAGCAAGTACTGCATTAAAATATGTGCATCATGACTCTTATATCCCCCTGAAAGTTTTTTGTCTTGCACAAAGCGGGATATATTGGATGAACAAGCATATGGCAACTTAGCAGCCTTTAAGACACTACAAAAGGTTCTTTTTTCTGCATCTGTCATCGAGAAAGTTGCTGCACTAAAAACGGTTTTTTTACGTTTCTTACAAAAAAAGGCTGAAGTTCCTTTCTGATACCCATCTCTTTAAGGTCATAACGAGCCTTTGCATGATCTTTTGTCTTCCCTGGGATGTCTAGCAAAGTTCCAAGCACACTCTCTGTAACGACCCCATCCATTAAATGACGTATAGTAGAAGGTTCGGCCGGGGCCCCACACTATATGCCACAAACAGACGGTGAGGTCACAGGATAATACCCAACCATACGAATCATAACTCAGAGCATTCTAGCGGAAGCTTTAAGTTACAAATTTGAACTCTAAACAGGAATGTCCAATATATAAACCACCTTTATATATATTACCATGGAATGTACAACAAAGGGTTTGGCCTTAAGGCCTTACAGTTCCTCTTCCATACAACATGATTTACAAACCTCGGCGCGCAGGCCGGCCATACATGAGTAAAAGAGAACAAACAAAACAAAACCATTTGCTTAGCCTTCAAGGGCTAGCCGCAGCAGCAGCAACAACAGCAGTAGGGCTTCAGCCCATCACTTACCACTTGGCTCTCCAGCACCTGCACGGGAACAATCCACCCAACCGGTGGCAAACAATGCAACGGTCAGCATTCAGCTGACCCAATTATAACAATCTTACCCCTTTCTCGGGGCATGAGCATTCTTTCCCTGCAAAGCATGGCATCATCAAATAGCAACTATGTGCGCGCAGGCACATTCAAGCCATCACAACTATCGGCCACACGGCCCGACAGTCTTGTTATAATTGGGTCAACACCACCGTCTACACGGTATTTGAGCATTCTAGTCTTTCCAGCGCGCGGGCCTAAGACTCTCATTAGGCGCTCCAACAAAACCTATAACCAGGTTTCCAAGTCGGACGGACCTAACGCAGGTACGGATCAGCCACCCCCCGTTGCTCAAGTCGCCGTGCCACCTCGAATACGGAAGTATCCATGGCTATTTATAGGCGCGGGTCGGTTTCACCTTTCCTGTTCGACAATCTGCCTTTTCATCGAGTTGCAGCCCAACGGCTCAACCGCTCATAAAGTGGCAACGTACGGCCACAAGAGTTGCATCCAACCCTCTTCATTTCCTGGACATCATCTAGTACTTCCTGCTGCACCAAGCAACAGGTAGGCACAAGGCAACACAAGCCATAATCACGGAGCCTTCTCCGATATGCAAACAAGCATCACCAATCCAGACCATGTCCAGATGGGCTTCACACAGCATGCCTAGAGCCGTACTCCAATTCCGGCCTCTAATAAGGGGGACTTCACATATCTACCCCAAGGGACACCACAACCCACCGCACACTCGCGGGGAAGGGTTTTCCCTATGCAATGCAGAAAAGAAGGACTTCACATGTCCAAGGAGGGAGATCGTTACCCTTGTCGATCTCTTCGGAGCCATCAAAAACTAGCCGGTGAGAAAGAACCGCAGCAGCCTTGCCTTCACAACGCCGGCTTCGGATCACGAATCGGACCACGGGAACTCCGCCGGTGGCTTGCTCTCCTCCTCCTCCTTCTTCCTCCTCTCTCTTTCTCTCTTCCTTAAGCAAAAATGAAGAATGACTTCTTCATCCTTCCTTCACGAATTAATCCAGCCAGGAAATCACCTTAGCCCTTGGATCAAAAGAGAGAAATCTGAACGGCCACGATTTGCCCAAAAAACCCAATTTTTGGCTGACACGGCCTGTGACACTCCCGTGTCACAGGCCGTGTACCCTTAAGCGGCACACGCGGTATTCGAACCGATTGAGATTTACCAGAACACGGGCATCGACACGCCCGTGTTGAACTTGACACGTGTAACATCCCATTTCCGGCTAGACCCCTAGGAGTCGGTTGGTTGTGGTAGAACCCTAGGGAGCCCAAAACTTGAAATAAATCGACTAAGGAATCGGCTCACGGGTTGGTCACGCCCGTGACCCGCCATGTCACGCCCGTGACAAGGGCGTGACACGCTCGACGATCGTCGATCCCAACTCGACGATCGTCGAACCAAATTCGGCCACACGGGTCTGTCACGCCCGTGACCCTCCAGGTCACGCCCGTGACAAAGGGCGTGACACGCTCGACGATCGTCGAACCCCACTTCGACGATCGTCGACCCAAAATTGACCACGCGCCATGTCACGCCCGTGACTTGCATTGTCACGCCCGTGACATTGGGCGTGACCGCGCTCGACGATCGTCGATTTCTATTCGACGATCGTCGACCCAGAACTAGTCATCAGGCATGTCACGCCCGTGACCCGAATTGTCACGCCCGTGACATTGGGCGTGACCACGCTCGACGATCGTCGATTTCAGCTCGACGATCGTCGACCAGAATTAGTCACCAGGCCTGTCACGCCCGTGACCCAAGTGTCACGCCCGTGACCACCCTTCGACGATCGTCGATCTCAGTTCGATGATCGTCGAACCCAGAACTGCTAACCGGGCCTGTCACGCCCGTGACCTATGTGTCACGCCCGTGACCAAGGCCGAAACGTCAGCCAGACTGGAAGTTTCGGTAACCGACGCCTTAATAAATTCTGGCTGTGGGAATGAAAAATCAAGAGTATTTATGGGTCGTTCCCTACTTTAATTATGTTAATAATTAAGGAAAGTGGGTCCAATAGGAAACTGCCACCTGGCAAGCACCTCTTCATTTCCAACTTTCCAACTGCCATTCGGCATAACCGAAACGTCATAAGAATATGATTAATGGCCGCCAACGTTTCATCTCCAACGTTTCACCCTTTCCCCTCCCTCTTCTTCTGCGGATAGATCTTAGGAATCGTTAGGAGAGATATCGGGCTCAAAAGAGCCAGATCGGGTGAGCGTAATGGTGGTTTTCCGAAAATATCATGGTGGCGGGTTCGCCGGAAACCGCCTCTCCGGCGGCCGTGCCGCCGCCCGACGTTAGCCCTCGCCTCAACGGAGGTGGTGGTGGTGGTGGCCGGCCAGGGAGATGGCTGGGTGGCCGGGAAATAACTTGGAAAGGCTACAGGAAAATTAGGTTTTCAGTCTCTGGTTCGGGCTGTAGAAGAAGATGAACAGTGCCTTTAATTAGATTTTATTTGTAAAATCAATTTCTGAATGAGATTTCTGTCATGTTAAATAATTTGGGAAAAATACTTAGAGGCTCCTACAGGAAAAGTGGTCAAGATAGAAACTGTAGCCCTTGAAGTCTAGTTTTATTCAAAATTAATTTCATTCAATTTAGATTCCTGGTTAGACCACAGCACCCTTTTTGGTGAGGTCTATCCAGAGGGCTGCCTTGACCTTAGAAAAATTCCCCACTCAAATCCAGTCGTCCAAACAACTTGAAATTTGGGATGTGGTCTAATCTTACATATATCTAGGTGCTATCCAAAAATGAGAATTTTTGGAGAATATTTTTCTATAGTTTTTAGAAAAATTCAATAATCCTAGCCGAATTTAATTAGGTGGTTAAATAATTTCCAAACCCTCACAAATTTTGGTGAGTGGTCCCTGGGTTCACCATAAGGTTCTGTATAATTTTTCATCTCATTTGGAGATGGTTTGGTTTTGAATTGATCAACCCTAAGTTTTGCCCTAATAAGGGGTCTTAGGTTAAAAGTGCACTTTTGAAGTTTGAGTGGTGAGATCACCTCAACAGAGGCTGAGATTTTTACCACTGGCTAGTAATGTTCTCTAGCACCCCCTCATGGAGTTTGAGGTGGATCGGGGTAAGTTTACCCTAAGGACCAAGGCCAAACCCTAAGGATGGATCTTGGTGGTTTGTGAAGGTCATGTGGTCAAATGACCTTGGATTGACCCGAGGTCGGGTTGTGAGAACCATAGGGCTAATATAGTTCTCTGGATGAAATTTTAGTGGATTTGGAGATCGTTGGGATGTCTAAAAACCTAACCCTAGTTTAGGGCGCAAAACTTATAGAGATAGGAAATGACACCAAACCACATTGAAAAGTGATGAGAATTGGGTAGAGTGGATTATAGGGGTAGTACAAGCTCTGGATATTTTTCTATGAATTTTATGCTCACTATTTTGGGTACTTCTTTAATGAATTGGTAGTTGCATGATTTGCTTAGAAAATTTATTAGAGTGTACAAACTTCCTGGAAAATTGATGAAATATAGGCAGAGAACCTTTATTATGATTTTAAAACTCTGTGAATTTTTATGGGATTTTTAGAAGCTTAATTCTAGGGCTTGCTTCATTAAGTATTATTTATCATGGATATTGGATTAAATTTATTTTGGTGCTTAGCAAGCTGATAAAATTATGATTCTTTACACAATGACCTTTTCTGTATCATACTATTAAGCAGTAATGTTTTCATAATTTTATGAAGAGTAATTTCAGTACTTCCTTCTTTACATGAGAATAATGGGATTTTAATGGATAAATTGATTAGAGGCTAAATATCTTTTGTAAAATCCTGCAAATTAGTATTTGATGATACCTTACTGTTATTTAGTGATCACAATTTTTGGGTGGCCATAACTTAAGAATATTATATAGTTCATGTTAAAAAATACCCATGGCCAATCTTTGAGAAAAATAAAATAAATATCAGGTTAATTAGGAAAATTATAATTCCTGGATTTAAGCTAATTAAGTCATGATAGTCCTCCAGTAAATATTATAGGAGATTTGGAAGATAATTTGGAGTACCTCCCCTTGTGTACCACATATAGCTTAGGATGGTCTGCATTTAGTAAAACCACGGAATTCTGATAATCGATGGTTGGTAGGGCAAATTTAGAATGAGTTCATTATTAGAAGTCAGGATAAGTAGAATGTGGGACTGGTTAGGATAAGAGAGTACGGGAACGACGAAAGATCGTCCGTCCCGGGAGGAAGAGGAAGAGTCTTAATATGCTAGGGTTAGATTCATTATAACATTAAAAGGGGATTGGGTAAAGGGTAGACAACCAATAATAATAAGTGCCTTGCGAAAGGGAACTTCGGGCCGTAATGCACCGTCTTGGTTCCTAGTGCCCCTTGAGAGCCCTTCACGGGGTATACCGGGGGCAGTCCTGGGCTAACGTAAACCATAGGAGTAATAAATCAAAAGAGCAACTAGTATAACTAGGATTGCACACACTCACTCCCCGATAGTTAGGAAAGTAGAATTATAGGATTACTTGCCATCAGACAGTAGCTCTGAAGGTAGATGCACGGACAGTACTGTCCGGGGGGCCGCGGGCTCGAGGGTTGGAGTACGGAGAAAGGTGGTGGGTCATCGGTACTAGGCGATCGATCACACCGACAGCGGTACGATGACTCGGAGAAAAGTCTGGAGGGTACATCCAGCAGCAGTACGCGGATACTCTAGGTTGTGTTCTTCTAGGGGCGTACGGAAGGGCTAGGCCTGGTAGTGTGGTTACCCGCCTAGGAGTGGGGGGCCCGACCCACTGTCTCCGTTTGCCACTACGGAGGTTCCTGGGGGTGAAGCTAGCCTCCCGAATAGGGGGAACTAAAGGTCTGTGCGCATAGAGTCGTGTGCGTGGGTTGCACTTGCATGAATCATGGCATAGCATGTTTGCATATAACCGTCACCCCAACGTATAAATCGGTATGGGACTTTTTATACGATGGGAGCCTTGCAGAAGATCCCTTAACTTATAAGTTTGTATGGGCATTCATATAAGTTAAGGTTACTTACATACTTACTTACTGTTCTCTAGTTGTCTTTTTATATAAATTGCTTCTTATTAATTGTTTTACCTATTACAACATTTATACTGCTCCCCGATATAACTTGCTAGTTAGGTCCACCGACACTTGCTTGTCTATTCTCCACTTTTGTAGCTTCCCTTTCCTCCTCTCCGCCCGGTGCTTAGGAGCCGTGGTGGGAGGGGTAGGAGATGATAGGGCTTAGTCTTTATGACTAATGGTTTTCGAACCAAACATTACAGGAGCTCCGGATGGGAGACAGGGACCAGCACCAGCGGAGTACGATGCGCATGGAGGTGGGACAGTCTAGCACCGGTGCACCTGCGACCAGCTCCGTGAGTGATTAGCATTTTCTTAGCTTCCGCGATGAGAGACTTGTAGTGAGGACTCTGATGTACTGGGCTCAAGCCCATTTATCTATTTTCCTATTATTGTATTGATGGACTGGATATGATTCTCTTTTATATACATGTTTTCTGTGGACTTGTTTACACTTTTGTATAAATGCTTCTCTCGTTTGTGATCGAAAAGGGCCGGCAGAATTGGCGATTTGTAGTGGTTGCCTTCCCGAGATGTCGGTGCCACCGCAAAGCGGCAATTCTGGGCTAAGACCCCCGGTGGTTGAAAAAGAAAAAAAAGGGGGTCTTACAAGTGGTATCAGAGCAGACCTCGATCGAAAGAGAAGTAGTCCACAGAAACCTTGGGCCACCCCCGTGCGAGCTTAGTTTGCGGACAAACTAGCAGCGGAAGCAGTGGTGTGCCCATAAGGGAAATCACATGTGAAAGTCCATTATAACTCTTCTTAAATTCCATTCATTCGCTCTCTAACAAATGGAATTTTTGCTTGTAGCCTGCGACGAACCCTACATCGCAGCAGGGGACACCTCAGGCCCCGGATGTGGTCCTGACTCCGCCAGCACCCGTTCCGTTCCAGCAGACGGAGATGGGGCAAACATTGACGGCCATCTTGGAGGCCTTCAGAGCTCAGCAAGCCCCGGCCCCACAGCCGAACCCCGGGGCCAATTGGATGACTGTCTTCCGGGGACTATCCCCTCCATCCTACCAGGGGACGGAGTCCGCAGTACATACGGAGGAGTGGTTGGACACCATTTACGAGATGCTGGAAGGGATTCGATGCCCCACGGAGGAGGCAGTTGCCTTGGCAGTCTCCTGCTTAGAGTCACACGGAAAGAGATGGTGGAAATCTCAGCTGGACACCACCTTTGCAGGGGTGGATTGTGCTGATATTACCTGGGAGGAGTTCAGAGCAGCGCTCTTGGGACACTTTGTACCTCAGTCGGCGAGAGATGACCTGGAGGATAGGTTCCTGCGGTTGAGGCAGGGGAGCAGGACTGTGGTGGAGTACTATCAGGAGTTCACACACCTGGCCCGTTATGCGGATGCTTACCAGTTAGACGATGCTGGCTATGCCCGGAGGTTTTATAAGGGGCTGCAGGATGACATGAGGCAGGCCCTCCTTTTCGTTTCAGAGGGGAGTCTGGCCAGGATTCTGGAGATGGCTAAGAAGAGAGAGGCGGATCAGCTTACAGTGAGGAGCCGGAAGAGACCGGCTGATGATTCAGTGATTGGAGGACGTAGAGACCGCCCTCGAGGCCAAGTTATTGGAGAGAGAAGGAACGGGGATCAGCCCCGTCAGGAGTTTGGGCAGGAGCAGAGGACTCGGGGGATATTGGCTCCCCAGCCTATACAGATGCTGGAAATGCCAAGGACGGCAGGGCAGCCACCGGTATGCTATCAGTGCAACCAGCCGGGGCATATCAAGCGGAACTGCCCTGTGGGGCGAGCACCCCCACCAGCACATCAGGGCGCTCCACCACCCAGACAGTTTGGCGGACGAGGACAGGACCGAGGACGAGGATTTCAGGATCGAGGCCGTAGGCAAGAGAGAGAGCAGGTGTACGCTCTAGACCTGACACAGCCTCGGAACCCGGAGCAGGTTATCACAGGTATGGCAGCACTTTTAAATTTTCTTCATACAAACTACTATTTCAGACGTAACCTGCTTAGAAATTTAAGAGAAGATGAACTGCAACAAAATACTAAGACACTTAATCACCCCAGGCATAGTTTTCATTAGCGGCAAGCCCGCTCACACCCTCTTTGACACCGGTGCGTCGCAATCATTCGTGTCAGAGGATTTCGTGAAAGGACTGGCAGGAGTGGAGCTGAGCACCGGGAAGATGCTGAGGGTGCGCCTACCCGATGGATCGGAGATATTGACCTCTACTCATTGTGATATGGAAGCAAGGATCGGCGGAAAGGCGTTTGAGGCACCCGCGACGGTTTTGAGGATGCCAGATTACGATCTGATTCTGGGCATGACCTGGCTGTACTGGAACCATGCCCAGATCGATTGCGTGGCAAAGAGGATCACCGTGAGGCACGGCGACTCCTTCATTGTTATCGAAGGTATTACATCAGCACCCCGTACCTTACTTTCTTCTATACAGGCCGTTAAGGCCCCTGCAGGGGGAAGAGGTTTATCAGATTCTCTTTGAGGCGGTCGTAGCCAAGGACTCCATTGCAGATATTCCAGTGGTGCGGGACTTCGCCGACGTGTTTCCGGAGAAGCTACCAGGGTTACCCCCGCACCGAGAGAGGGACTTTCAGATTCAGCTTATACCAGGGGCTAAGCCGGTATCCAGAGCTCCCTATCGAATGGCCCCAAAGGAGTTGGTGGAATTCCGGAGTCAGCTTCAGGAGTTAGTGGAGGCCGGGTTCGTTCGGCCTAGCTCTTCACCATGGGGAGCTCCGGTGCTGTTCGTTAAGAAGAAAGACGGGACCCTCCGACTGTGCATAGATTACCGAGCTCTGAACAGGTTGACGGTCCGGAACACTTATCCCTTACCACGGATAGATGAGCTTTTTGACCAGCTGGAGGGAGCCCATTGGTTCTCAAAGCTGGATCTGAGATCAGGATACTACCAGCTTCGCATTCGGGAGGAGGACATCCCGAAGACGGCGTTCAGCAGCAGATACGGCTTGTACGAGTTTACCGTGATGCCGTTCGGGCTCACGAATGCACCCTCCGCATTCATGACTTTGATGAATCGGTTGTTCGAGGAATACCTGGATGTCTTCGTCATTGTATTCATCGACGACATCCTCATCTATTCAAGGACGGAGGAGGAGCACGCGAGACATCTAGCCTTGACCTTGGAGAAGCTGCGGGAGCACGAGATGTATGCCAAGTACAGCAAGTGCCAGTTCTGGCTAAAGGAGGTGGCATTTCTGGGTCACGTCATCAGTGGAGCAGGTCTGGCAGTGGATCCGGCAAAGATCCAGGCAGTACGGGATTGGCCACCACTAAAGTCGGCCACGGATGTTCGGAGTTTCTTGGGGCTTGCCGGTTACTACCGGAAGTTCGTAAAGGGTTTCTCTCAGATTGCCCTTCCTCTTACGTCTCTGACGAAGAAGGAGTCCCCTTTTACTTGGACGCCGCGGTGCGAATCTGCCTTCCAGGAGCTGAAGGATCGTCTCACCTCGGCCCCCATCCTTGCTCTCCCATTAGGGAGGGAGGGATTTCAGGTATATGCAGATGCTTCCTATCAGGGGATGGGCGCCGTCCTTATGCAGAGTGGGCACGTAATCGCCTATGCCTCCCGTCAGTTGAAGCAGCACGAGCAGAACTACCCCGTGCACGATTTGGAGATGGGGGCAGTCATTTTTGCCCTTAAGATCTGGCGGCACTATCTCTACGGGGTACATTGTGATATCTTCTCCGACCACAAGAATCTGAAGTACGTCGACACCCAGAAGGAGTTAAACATCAGGCAGAGACGCTGGGTGGAGTTTCTTTCGGACTACCAGTATACCATGCACTACCATCCGGGGAAGGCGAACGTGGTTGCGGATGCTCTGAGCCGGAGAGCGAATACGACTGGAGTAGGCCCGCAGCTGATGGCCTTGGAGTTGATTAGATCATTCGAGGAGATGCAGATTTCGCTAGTATCTGAGGATGACCCGGAGCTGTACATGGAGTACTTGGGGTCGATGGCTACTACAGATGACATCCGAGACCGCATCAGAGATGGGCAGAAGCTGGACGAGAGAGCTGAGCCGATATTCCGGGCCTTGGAGGAAGGCACGACAGGAGATTACACTTTGAGGGATGGGCTTCTGTGTTTCCGGGGCAGAGTCTACATACCAGCAGGAGGACGGATCCGGGAGGACATTTTGGAGGAAGCTCACTGCAGTCGGTATTCGGTACACCCGGGGATCACCAAGATGGTAAAGGATTTAAAGAGGACGATGTACTGGCCGGGTATGAAGAAAGATATTACATATTTTGTGACACATTGTGAGGCCTGCCAGCTCGTGAAGGCGGAGTGTAGGAACCCGGCAGGATTGCTGCAGCCGCTTCCAGTGCCGGAGTGGAAGTTTGAGGACATAGCCATGGACTTTATACATGGGCTACCTAGATCCCGTGCGTGGAACGACTCGAGCTGGGTGATAGTGGACAGGCTGACAAAGGTGGCCAGATTCATCCCAGTGGCGAAGGACACACCGGTCAGTGTTTTAGTACGGAGGTTCATCGAGCAGTTTGTGCGTTATCATGGGGTGCCCAAGACTATCGTTTTGGATCGGGATGGGCGGTTCACATCCAGGGAATGGAGGTCAGTCCAGGCCCATCTGGGTTCTCGGTTGACATTCAGCACAGCTTTCCACCCTCAGACCGACGGACAGACAGAGCGCACAAACCGTACACTGGAGGACCTGTTACGACTGTGTATTTTGGACCGTGGCGAGCCTTGGGAGAGATTGCTGCCACTGGTCGAGTTTTCGTACAACAACGCTCATCAGTCCAGCATAGGCATGGCTCCATACGAAGCGTTGTACGGAAGGAGATGCAGAACCCCACTATCATGGGTTCAGGATGAGGATCCGCAGGCACTGGGCTCGGAGTTTGTGGGAGATACAGATGCTCAGATTAGGTTGATCCGAGACAGGATGTTGGAAGCCCAGAGTAGACAGGCGAAATACTACGATGCGAGGCATCGTCAAGTGGAGTTCCAGGTGGGGGACCGAGTTTTCTTGAAGATACGGCCGATGCACGGAGTCTCGCGGGTTCGCGGGCGGAGGAAGCTCAGTCCAAGATATATGGGGCCCTACAGGATCCTGGAGCGGATCGGCCCCTTAGCCTATAGACTGGAACTACCGCCGGAGTTAGCGGGATTGCATGACGTCTTCCACGTCTCCTCACTTCGGAGGGCTCTGCTACGCCCTGAGCAGCTGATTCCCTCGGTAGATGGCCCGGTGGCCTCGGATCGGTCAGTCAACGTGGAGCCTATCAGGATTGACGATACGGCAGTGCGGGTCTTGCGGAGAAAGAAGGTCCCGTTAGTCAAGGTTCTGTGGAACAATCATGGGCAGGAGGAGCATACATGGGAGCCACAGGACTTGATGCGGCAAAAATATCCGGAACTTTTTCGTCAGGTATACCTCAAAACCCCTCTGGACAATCAATTGCCTTCCTGTTTTAAACCAATGGAATTGAAATTTCAAGAATAGGGGCTAATCTTTTGTTTATTGGGGCGTATATACCTAGTTAGGTGGGCGAATTAAACCTTAGATTCGAAATCGCACAAGCAAACGTAACGTAGGGAGGTAATCAGTCGGTTCTCATGGGATGTTACAAGTTTATTTTCCCGATTTGAGTCCCGTAGGCTTAACCTTGATTTCGGGGACGAAATCTTTGTTTTGTTTATTGGGATTTGTAACATCCCATTTCCGGCTAGACCCCTAGGAGTCGGTTGGTTGTGGTAGAACCCTAGGGAGCCCAAAACTTGAAATAAATCGACTAAGGAATCGGCTCACGGGTTGGTCACGCCCGTGACCCGCCATGTCACGCCCGTGACAAGGGCGTGACACGCTCGACGATCGTCGATCCCAACTCGACGATCGTCGAACCAAATTCGGCCACACGGGTCTGTCACGCCCGTGACCCTCCAGGTCACGCCCGTGACAAAGGGCGTGACACGCTCGACGATCGTCGAACCCCACTTCGACGATCGTCGACCCAAAATTGACCACGCGCCATGTCACGCCCGTGACTTGCATTGTCACGCCCGTGACATTGGGCGTGACCGCGCTCGACGATCGTCTATTTCTGTTCGACGATCGTCGACCCAGAACTAGTCATCAGGCATGTCACGCCCGTGACCCGCATTGTCACGCCCGTGACATTGGGCATGACCACGCTCGACGATCGTCGATTTCAGCTCGACGATCGTCGACCAGAATTAGTCACCAGGCCTGTCACGCCCGTGACCCAAGTGTCACGCCCGTGACCACCCTTCGACGATCGTCGATCTCAGTTCGACGATCGTCGAACCCAGAACTGCTAACCGGGCCTGTCACGCCCGTGACCTATGTGTCACGCCCGTGACCAAGGCCGAAACGTCAGCCAGACTGGAAGTTTCGGTAACCGACGCCTTAATAAATTCTGGCTGTGGGAATGAAAAATCAAGAGTATTTATGGGTCGTTCCCTACTTTAATTATGTTAATAATTAAGGAAAGTGGGTCCAATAGGAAACTGCCACCTGGCAAGCACCTCTTCATTTCCAACTTTCCAACTGCCATTCGGCATAACCGAAACGTCATAAGAATATGATTAATGGCCGCCAACGTTTCATCTCCAACGTTTCACCCTTTCCCCTCCCTCTTCTTCTGCGGATAGATCTTAGGAATCGTTAGGAGAGATATCGGGCTCAAAAGAGCCAGATCGGGTGAGCGTAATGGTGGTTTTCCGAAAATATCATGGTGGCGGGTTCGCCGGAAACCGCCTCTCCGGCGGCCGTGCCGCCGCCCGACGTTAGCCCTCGCCTCAACGGAGGTGGTGGTGGTGGTGGCCGGCCAGGGAGATGGCTGGGTGGCCGGGAAATAGCTTGGAAAGGCTACAGGAAAATTAGGTTTTCAGTCTCTGGTTCGGGCTGTAGAAGAAGATGAACAGTGCCTTTAATTAGATTTTATTTGTAAAATCAATTTCTGAATGAGATTTCTGTCATGTTAAATAATTTGGGAAAAATACTTAGAGGCTCCTACAGGAAAAGTGGTCAACATAGAAACTGTAGCCCTTGAAGTCTAGTTTTATTCAAAATTAATTTCATTCAATTTGGATTCCTGGTTAGACCACAGCACCCTTTTTGGTGAGGTCTATCCAGAGGGCTGCCTTGACCTTAGAAAAATTCCCCACTCCAATCCAGTCGTCCAAACGACTTGAAGTTTGAGTGGTGAGATCACCTCAACAGAGGCTGAGATTTTTACCACTGGCTAGTAATGTTCTCTAGCACCCCCTCATGGAGTTTGAGGTGGATCGGGGTAAGTTTACCCTAAGGACCAAGGCCAAACCCTAAGGATGGATCTTGGTGGTTTGTGAAGGTCATGTGGTCAAATGACCTTGGATTGACCCGAGGTCGGGTTGTGAGAACCATAGGGCTAATATAGTTCTCTGGATGAAATTTTAGTGGATTTGGAGATCGTTGGGATGTCTAAAAACCTAACCCTAGTTTAGGGCGCAAAACTTATAGAGATAGGAAATGACACCAAACCACATTGAAAAGTGATGAGAATTGGGTAGAGTGGATTATAGGGGTAGTACAAGCTCTGGATATTTTTCTATGAATTTTATGCTCACTATTTTGGGTACTTCTTTAATGAATTGGTAGTTGCATGATTTGCTTAGAAAATTTATTAGAGTGTACAAACTTCCTGGAAAATTGATGAAATATAGGCAGAGAACCTTTATTATGATTTTAAAACTCTGTGAATTTTTATGGGATTTTTAGAAGCTTAATTCTAGGGCTTGCTTCATTAAGTATTATTTATCATGGATATTGGATTAAATTTATTTTGGTGCTTAGCAAGCTGATAAAATTATGATTCTTTACACAATGACCTTTTCTGTATCATACTATTAAGCAGTAATGTTTTCATAATTTTATGAAGAGTAATTTCAGTACTTCCTTCTTTACATGAGAATAATGGGATTTTAATGGATAAATTGATTAGAGGCTAAATATCTTTTGTAAAATCCTGCAAATTAGTATTTGATGATACCTTACTGTTATTTAGTGATCACAATTTTTGGGTGGCCATAACTTAAGAATATTATATAGTTCATGTTAAAAAATACCCATGGCCAATCTTTGAGAAAAATAAAATAAATATCAGGTTAATTAGGAAAATTATAATTCCTGGATTTAAGCTAATTAAGTCATGATAGTCCTCCAGTAAATATTATAGGAGATTTGGAAGATAATTTGGAGTACCTCCCCTTGTGTACCACATATAGCTTAGGATGGTCTGCATTTAGTAAAACCACGGAATTCTGATAATCGATGGTTGGTAGGGCAAATTTAGAATGAGTTCATTATTAGAAGTCAGGATAAGTAGAATGTGGGACTGGTTAGGATAAGAGAGTACGGGAACGACGAAAGATCGTCCGTCCCGGGAGGAAGAGGAAGAGTCTTAATATGCTAGGGTTAGATTCATTATAACATTAAAAGGGGATTGGGTAAAGGGTAGACAACCAATAATAATAAGTGCCTTGCGAAAGGGAACTTCGGGCCGTAATGCACCGTCTTGGTTCCTAGTGCCCCTTGAGAGCCCTTCACGGGGTATACCGGGGGCAGTCCTGGGCTAACGTAAACCATAGGAGTAATAAATCAAAAGAGCAACTAGTATAACTAGGATTGCACACACTCACTCCCCGATAGTTAGGAAAGTAGAATTATAGGATTACTTGCCATCAGACAGTAGCTCTGAAGGTAGATGCACGGACAGTACTGTCCGGGGGGCCGCGGGCTCAAGGGTTGGAGTACGGAGAAAGGTGGTGGGTCATCGGTACTAGGCGATCGATCACACCGACAGCGGTACGATGACTCGGAGAAAAGTCTGGAGGGTACATCCAGCAGCAGTACGCGGATACTCTAGGTTGTGTTCTTCTAGGGGCGTACGGAAGGGCTAGGCCTGGTAGTGTGGTTACCCGCCTAGGAGTGGGGGGCCCGACCCACTGTCTCCGTTTGCCACTACGGAGGTTCCTGGGGGTGAAGCTAGCCTCCCGAATAGGGGGAACTAAAGGTCTGTGCGCATAGAGTCGTGTGCGTGGGTTGCACTTGCATGAATCATGGCATAGCATGTTTGCATATAACCGTCACCCCAACGTATAAATCGGTATGGGACTTTTTATACGATGGGAGCCTTGCAGAAGATCCCTTAACTTATAAGTTTGTATGGGCATTCATATAAGTTAAGGTTACTTACATACTTACTTACTGTTCTCTAGTTGTCTTTTTATATAAATTGCTTCTTATTAATTGTTTTACCTATTACAACATTTATACTGCTCCCCGATATAACTTGCTAGTTAGGTCCACCGACACTTGCTTGTCTATTCTCCACTTTTGTAGCTTCCCTTTCCTCCTCTCCGCCCGGTGCTTAGGAGCCGTGGTGGGAGGGGTAGGGGATGATAGGGCTTAGTCTTTATGACTAATGGTTTTCGAACCAAACATTACAGGAGCTCCGGATGGGAGACAGGGACCAGCACCAGCGGAGTACGGTGCGCATGGAGGTGGGACAGTCTAGCACCGGTGCACCTGCGACCAGCTCCGTGAGTGATTAGCATTTTCTTAGCTTCCGCGATGAGAGACTTGTAGTGAGGACTCTGATGTACTGGGCTCAAGCCCATTTATCTATTTTCCTATTATTGTATTGATGGACTGGATATGATTCTCTTTTATATACATGTTTTCTGTGGACTTGTTTACACTTTTGTATAAATGCTTCTCTCGTTTGTGATCGAAAAGGGCCGGCAGAATTGGCGATTTGTAGTGGTTGCCTTCCCGAGATGTCGGTGCCACCGCAAAGCGGCAATTCTGGGCTAAGACCCCCGGTGGTTGAAAAAGAAAAAAAAGGGGGTCTTACAAGTGGTATCAGAGCAGACCTCGATCGAAAGAGAAGTAGTCCACAGAAACCTTGGGCCACCCCCGTGCGAGCTTAGTTTGCGGACAAACTAGCAGCGGAAGCAGTGGTGTGCCCATAAGGGAAATCACATGTGAAAGTCCATTATAACTCTTCTTAAATTCCATTCATTCGCTCTCTAACAAATGGAATTTTTGCTTGTAGCCTGCGACGAACCCTACATCGCAGCAGGGGACACCTCAGGCCCCGGATGTGGTCCTGACTCCGCCAGCACCCGTTCCGTTCCAGCAGACGGAGATGGGGCAAACATTGACGGCCATCTTGGAGGCCTTCAGAGCTCAGCAAGCCCCGGCCCCACAGCCGAACCCCGGGGCCAATTGGATGACTGTCTTCCGGGGACTATCCCCTCCATCCTACCAGGGGACGGAGTCCGCAGTACATACGGAGGAGTGGTTGGACACCATTTACGAGATGCTGGAAGGGATTCGATGCCCCACGGAGGAGGCAGTTGCCTTGGCAGTCTCCTGCTTAGAGTCACACGGAAAGAGATGGTGGAAATCTCAGCTGGACACCACCTTTGCAGGGGTGGATTGTGCTGATATTACCTGGGAGGAGTTCAGAGCAGCGCTCTTGGGACACTTTGTACCTCAGTCGGCGAGAGATGACCTGGAGGATAGGTTCCTGCGGTTGAGGCAGGGGAGCAGGACTGTGGTGGAGTAC
Source organism: Platanthera zijinensis (assembly GCA_039513925.1). Classification (NCBI taxonomy): domain Eukaryota; kingdom Viridiplantae; phylum Streptophyta; class Magnoliopsida; order Asparagales; family Orchidaceae; genus Platanthera; species Platanthera zijinensis. The sequence goes on along the minus strand of CM077085.1, from coordinate 125,277,393 downwards.
TATCAGGAGTTCACACACCTGGCCCGTTATGCGGATGCTTACCAGTTAGACGATGCTGGCTATGCCCGGAGGTTTTATAAGGGGCTGCAGGATGACATGAGGCAGGCCCTCCTTTTCGTTTCAGAGGGGAGTCTGGCCAGGATTCTGGAGATGGCTAAGAAGAGAGAGGCGGATCAGCTTACAGTGAGGAGCCGGAAGAGACCGGCTGATGATTCAGTGATTGGAGGACGTAGAGACCGCCCTCGAGGCCAAGTTATTGGAGAGAGAAGGAACGGGGATCAGCCCCGTCAGGAGTTTGGGCAGGAGCAGAGGACTCGGGGGATATTGGCTCCCCAGCCTATACAGATGCTGGAAATGCCAAGGACGGCAGGGCAGCCACCGGTATGCTATCAGTGCAACCAGTCGGGGCATATCAAGCGGAACTGCCCTGTGGGGCGAGCACCCCCACCAGCACATCAGGGCGCTCCACCACCCAGACAGTTTGGCGGACGAGGACAGGACCGAGGACGAGGATTTCAGGATCGAGGCCGTAGGCAAGAGAGAGAGCAGGTGTACGCTCTAGACCTGACACAGCCTCGGAACCCGGAGCAGGTTATCACAGGTATGGCAGCACTTTTAAATTTTCTTCATACAAACTACTATTTCAGACGTAACCTGCTTAGAAATTTAAGAGAAGATGAACTGCAACAAAATACTAAGACACTTAATCACCCCAGGCATAGTTTTCATTAGCGGCAAGCCCGCTCACACCCTCTTTGACACCGGTGCGTCGCAATCATTCGTGTCAGAGGATTTCGTGAAAGGACTGGCAGGAGTGGAGCTGAGCACCGGGAAGATGCTGAGGGTGCGCCTACCCGATGGATCGGAGATATTGACCTCTACTCATTGTGATATGGAAGCAAGGATCGGCGGAAAGGCGTTTGAGGCACCCGCGACGGTTTTGAGGATGCCAGATTACGATCTGATTCTGGGCATGACCTGGCTGTACTGGAACCATGCCCAGATCGATTGCGTGGCAAAGAGGATCACCGTGAGGCACGGCGACTCCTTCATTGTTATCGAAGGTATTACATCAGCACCCCGTACCTTACTTTCTTCTATACAGGCCGTTAAGGCCCCTGCAGGGGGAAGAGGTTTATCAGATTCTCTTTGAGGCGGTCGTAGCCAAGGACTCCATTGCAGATATTCCAGTGGTGCGGGACTTCGCCGACGTGTTTCCAGAGAAGCTACCAGGGTTACCCCCGCACCGAGAGAGGGACTTTCAGATTCAGCTTATACCAGGGGCTAAGCCGGTATCCAGAGCTCCCTATCGAATGGCCCCAAAGGAGTTGGTGGAATTCCGGAGTCAGCTTCAGGAGTTAGTGGAGGCCGGGTTCGTTCGGCCTAGCTCTTCACCATGGGGAGCTCCGGTGCTGTTCGTTAAGAAGAAAGACGGGACCCTCCGACTGTGCATAGATTACCGAGCTCTGAACAGGTTGACGGTCCGGAACACTTATCCCTTACCACGGATAGATGAGCTTTTTGACCAGCTGGAGGGAGCCCATTGGTTCTCAAAGCTGGATCTGAGATCAGGATACTACCAGCTTCGCATTCGGGAGGAGGACATCCCGAAGACGGCGTTCAGCAGCAGATACGGCTTGTACGAGTTTACCGTGATGCCGTTCGGGCTCACGAATGCACCCTCCACATTCATGACTTTGATGAATCGGTTGTTCGAGGAATACCTGGATGTCTTCGTCATTGTATTCATCGACGACATCCTCATCTATTCAAGGACGGAGGAGGAGCACGCGAGACATCTAGCCTTGACCTTGGAGAAGCTGCGGGAGCACGAGATGTATGCCAAGTACAGCAAGTGCCAGTTCTGGCTAAAGGAGGTGGCATTTCTGGGTCACGTCATCAGTGGAGCAGGTCTGGCAGTGGATCCGGCAAAGATCCAGGCAGTACGGGATTGGCCACCACTAAAGTCGGCCACGGATGTTCGGAGTTTCTTGGGGCTTGCCGGTTACTACCGGAAGTTCGTAAAGGGTTTCTCTCAGATTGCCCTTCCTCTTACGTCTCTGACGAAGAAGGAGTCCCCTTTTACTTGGACGCCGCGGTGCGAATCTGCCTTCCAGGAGCTGAAGGATCGTCTCACCTCGGCCCCCATCCTTGCTCTCCCATCAGGGAGGGAGGGATTTCAGGTATATGCAGATGCTTCCTATCAGGGGATGGGCGCCGTCCTTATGCAGAGTGGGCACGTAATCGCCTATGCCTCCCGTCAGTTGAAGCAGCACGAGCAGAACTACCCCGTGCACGATTTGGAGATGGGGGCAGTCATTTTTGCCCTTAAGATCTGGCGGCACTATCTCTACGGGGTACATTGTGATATCTTCTCCGACCACAAGAATCTGAAGTACGTCGACACCCAGAAGGAGTTAAACATCAGGCAGAGACGCTGGGTGGAGTTTCTTTCGGACTACCAGTATACCATGCACTACCATCCGGGGAAGGCGAACGTGGTTGCGGATGCTCTGAGCCGGAGAGCGAATACGACTGGAGTAGGCCCGCAGCTGATGGCCTTGGAGTTGATTAGATCATTCGAGGAGATGCAGATTTCGCTAGTATCTGAGGATGACCCGGAGCTGTACATGGAGTACTTGGGGTCGATGGCTACTACAGATGACATCCGAGACCGCATCAGAGATGGGCAGAAGCTGGACGAGAGAGCTGAGCCGATATTCCGGGCCTTGGAGGAAGGCACGACAGGAGATTACACTTTGAGGGATGGGCTTCTGTGTTTCCGGGGCAGAGTCTACATACCAGCAGGAGGACGGATCCGGGAGGACATTTTGGAGGAAGCTCACTGCAGTCGGTATTCGGTACACCCGGGGATCACCAAGATGGTAAAGGATTTAAAGAGGACGATGTACTGGCCGGGTATGAAGAAAGATATTACATATTTTGTGACACATTGTGAGGCCTGCCAGCTCGTGAAGGCGGAGTGTAGGAACCCGGCAGGATTGCTGCAGCCGCTTCCAGTGCCGGAGTGGAAGTTTGAGGACATAGCCATGGACTTTATACATGGGCTACCTAGATCCCGTGCGTGGAACGACTCGAGCTGGGTGATAGTGGACAGGCTGACAAAGGTGGCCAGATTCATCCCAGTGGCGAAGGACACACCGGTCAGTGTTTTAGTACGGAGGTTCATCGAGCAGTTTGTGCGTTATCATGGGGTGCCCAAGACTATCGTTTCGGATCGGGATGGGCGGTTCACATCCAGGGAATGGAGGTCAGTCCAGGCCCATCTGGGTTCTCGGTTGACATTCAGCACAGCTTTCCACCCTCAGACCGACGGACAGACAGAGCGCACAAACCGTACACTGGAGGACCTGTTACGACTGTGTATTTTGGACCGTGGCGAGCCTTGGGAGAGATTGCTGCCACTGGTCGAGTTTTCGTACAACAACGCTCATCAGTCCAGCATAGGCATGGCTCCATACGAAGCGTTGTACGGAAGGAGATGCAGAACCCCACTATCATGGGTTCAGGATGAGGATCCGCAGGCACTGGGCTCGGAGTTTGTGGGAGATACAGATGCTCAGATTAGGTTGATCCGAGACAGGATGTTGGAAGCCCAGAGTAGACAGGCGAAATACTACGATGCGAGGCATCGTCAAGTGGAGTTCCAGGTGGGGGACCGAGTTTTCTTGAAGATACGGCCGATGCACGGAGTCTCGCGGGTTCGCGGGCGGAGGAAGCTCAGTCCAAGATATATGGGGCCCTACAGGATCCTGGAGCGGATCGGCCCCTTAGCCTATAGACTGGAACTACCGCCGGAGTTAGCGGGATTGCATGACGTCTTCCACGTCTCCTCACTTCGGAGGGCTCTGCTACGCCCTGAGCAGCTGATTCCCTCGGTAGATGGCCCGGTGGCCTCGGATCGGTCAGTCAACGTGGAGCCTATCAGGATTGACGATACGGCAGTGCGGGTCTTGCGGAGAAAGAAGGTCCCGTTAGTCAAGGTTCTGTGGAACAATCATGGGCAGGAGGAGCATACATGGGAGCCACAGGACTTGATGCGGCAAAAATATCCGGAACTTTTTCGTCAGGTATACCTCAAAACCCCTCTGGACAATCAATTGCCTTCCTGTTTTAAACCAATGGAATTGAAATTTCAAGAATAGGGGCTAATCTTTTGTTTATTGGGGCGTATATACCTAGTTAGGTGGGCGAATTAAACCTTAGATTCGAAATCGCACAAGCAAACGTAACGTAGGGAGGTAATCAGTCGGTTCTCATGGGATGTTACAAGTTTATTTTCCCGATTTGAGTCCCGTAGGCTTAACCTTGATTTCGGGGACGAAATCTTTGTTTTGTTTATTGGGATTTGTAACATCCCATTTCCGGCTAGACCCCTAGGAGTCGGTTGGTTGTGGTAGAACCCTAGGGAGCCCAAAACTTGAAATAAATCGACTAAGGAATCGGCTCACGGGTTGGTCACGCCCGTGACCCGCCATGTCACGCCCGTGACAAGGGCGTGACACGCTCGACGATCGTCGATCCCAACTCGACGATCGTCGAACCAAATTCGGCCACACGGGTCTGTCACGCCCGTGACCCTCCAGGTCACGCCCGTGACAAAGGGCGTGACACGCTCGACGATCGTCGAACCCCACTTCGACGATCGTCGACCCAAAATTGACCACGCGCCATGTCACGCCCGTGACTTGCATTGTCACGCCCGTGACATTGGGCGTGACCGCGCTCGACGATCGTCGATTTCTGTTCGACGATCGTCGACCCAGAACTAGTCATCAGGCATGTCACGCCCGTGACCCGCATTGTCACGCCCGTGACATTGGGCATGACCACGCTCGACGATCGTCGATTTCAGCTCGACGATCGTCGACCAGAATTAGTCACCAGGCCTGTCACGCCCGTGACCCAAGTGTCACGCCCGTGACCACCCTTCGACGATCGTCGATCTCAGTTCGACGATCGTCGAACCCAGAACTGCTAACCGGGCCTGTCACGCCCGTGACCTATGTGTCACGCCCGTGACCAAGGCCGAAACGTCAGCCAGACTGGAAGTTTCGGTAACCGACGCCTTAATAAATTCTGGCTGTGGGAATGAAAAATCAAGAGTATTTATGGGTCGTTCCCTACTTTAATTATGTTAATAATTAAGGAAAGTGGGTCCAATAGGAAACTGCCACCTGGCAAGCACCTCTTCATTTCCAACTTTCCAACTGCCATTCGGCATAACCGAAACGTCATAAGAATATGATTAATGGCCGCCAACGTTTCATCTCCAACGTTTCACCCTTTCCCCTCCCTCTTCTTCTGCGGATAGATCTTAGGAATCGTTAGGAGAGATATCGGGCTCAAAAGAGCCAGATCGGGTGAGCGTAATGGTGGTTTTCCGAAAATATCATGGTGGCGGGTTCGCCGGAAACCGCCTCTCCGGCGGCCGTGCCGCCGCCCGACGTTAGCCCTCGCCTCAACGGAGGTGGTGGTGGTGGTGGCCGGCCAGGGAGATGGCTGGGTGGCCGGGAAATAGCTTGGAAAGGCTACAGGAAAATTAGGTTTTCAGTCTCTGGTTCGGGCTGTAGAAGAAGATGAACAGTGCCTTTAATTAGATTTTATTTGTAAAATCAATTTCTGAATGAGATTTCTGTCATGTTAAATAATTTGGGAAAAATACTTAGAGGCTCCTACAGGAAAAGTGGTCAACATAGAAACTGTAGCCCTCGAAGTCTAGTTTTATTCAAAATTAATTTCATTCAATTTGGATTCCTGGTTAGACCATAGCACCCTTTTTGGTGAGGTCTATCCAGAGGGCTGCCTTGACCTTAGAAAAATTCCCCACTCCAATCCAGTCGTCCAAACGACTTGAAGTTTGAGTGGTGAGATCACCTCAACAGAGGCTGAGATTTTTACCACTGGCTAGTAATGTTCTCTAGCACCCCCTCATGGAGTTTGAGGTGGATCGGGGTAAGTTTACCCTAAGGACCAAGGCCAAACCCTAAGGATGGATCTTGGTGGTTTGTGAAGGTCATGTGGTCAAATGACCTTGGATTGACCCGAGGTCGGGTTGTGAGAACCATAGGGCTAATATAGTTCTCTGGATGAAATTTTAGTGGATTTGGAGATCGTTGGGATGTCTAAAAACCTAACCCTAGTTTAGGGCGCAAAACTTATAGAGATAGGAAATGACACCAAACCACATTGAAAAGTGATGAGAATTGGGTAGAGTGGATTATAGGGGTAGTACAAGCTCTGGATATTTTTCTATGAATTTTATGCTCACTATTTTGGGTACTTCTTTAATGAATTGGTAGTTGCATGATTTGCTTAGAAAATTTATTAGAGTGTACAAACTTCCTGGAAAATTGATGAAATATAGGCAGAGAACCTTTATTATGATTTTAAAACTCTGTGAATTTTTATGGGATTTTTAGAAGCTTAATTCTAGGGCTTGCTTCATTAAGTATTATTTATCATGGATATTGGATTAAATTTATTTTGGTGCTTAGCAAGCTGATAAAATTATGATTCTTTACACAATGACCTTTTCTGTATCATACTATTAAGCAGTAATGTTTTCATAATTTTATGAAGAGTAATTTCAGTACTTCCTTCTTTACATGAGAATAATGGGATTTTAATGGATAAATTGATTAGAGGCTAAATATCTTTTGTAAAATCCTGCAAATTAGTATTTGATGATACCTTACTGTTATTTAGTGATCACAATTTTTGGGTGGCCATAACTTAAGAATATCATATAGTTCATGTTAAAAAATACCCATGGCCAATCTTTGAGAAAAATAAAATAAATATCAGGTTAATTAGGAAAATTATAATTCCTGGATTTAAGCTAATTAAGTCATGATAGTCCTCCAGTAAATATTATAGGAGATTTGGAAGATAATTTGGAGTACCTCCCCTTGTGTACCACATATAGCTTAGGATGGTCTGCATTTAGTAAAACCACGGAATTCTGATAATCGATGGTTGGTAGGGCAAATTTAGAATGAGTTCATTATTAGAAGTCAGGATAAGTAGAATGTGGGACTGGTTAGGATAAGAGAGTACGGGAACGACGAAAGATCGTCCGTCCCGGGAGGAAGAGGAAGAGTCTTAATACGCTAGGGTTAGATTCATTATAACATTAAAAGGGGATTGGGTAAAGGGTAGACAACCAATAATAATAAGTGCCTTGCGAAAGGGAACTTCGGGCCGTAATGCACCGTCTTGGTTCCTAGTGCCCCTTGAGAGCCCTTCACGGGGTATACCGGGGGCAGTCCTGGGCTAACGTAAACCATAGGAGTAATAAATCAAAAGAGCAACTAGTATAACTAGGATTGCACACACTCACTCCCCGGTAGTTAGGAAAGTAGAATTATAGGATTACTTGCCATCAGACAGTAGCTCTGAAGGTAGATGCACGGACAGTACTGTCCGGGGGGCCGCGGGCTCGAGGGTTGGAGTACGGAGAAAGGTGGTGGGTCATCGGTACTAGGCGATCGATCACACCGACAGCGGTACGATGACTCGGAGAAAAGTCTGGAGGGTACATCCAGCAGCAGTACGCGGATACTCTAGGTTGTGTTCTTCTAGGGGCGTACGGAAGGGCTAGGCCTGGTAGTGTGGTTACCCGCCTAGGAGTGGGGGCCCGACCCACTGTCTCCGTTTGCCACTACGGAGGTTCCTGGGGGTGAAGCTAGCCTCCCGAATAGGGGGAACTAAAGGTCTGTGCGCATAGAGTCGTGTGCGTGGGTTGCACTTGCATGAATCATGGCATAGCATGTTTGCATATAACCGTCACCCCAACGTATAAATCGGTATGGGACTTTTTATACGATGGGAGCCTTGCAGAAGATCCCTTAACTTATAAGTTTGTATGGGCATTCATATAAGTTAAGGTTACTTACATACTTACTTACTATTCTCTAGTTGTCTTTTTATATAAATTGCTTCTTATTAATTGTTCTACCTATTACAACATTTATACTGCTCCCCGATATAACTTGCTAGTTAGGTCCACCGACACTTGCTTGTCTATTCTCCACTTTTGTAGCTTCCCTTTCCTCCTCTCCGCCCGGTGCTTAGGAGCCGTGGTGGGAGGGGTAGGGGATGATAGGGCTTAGTCTTTATGACTAATGGTTTTCGAACCAAACATTACAGGAGCTCCGGATGGGAGACAGGGACCAGCACCAGCGGAGTACGGTGCGCATGGAGGTGGGACAGTCTAGCACCGGTGCACCTGCGACCAGCTCCGTGAGTGATTAGCATTTTCTTAGCTTCCGCGATGAGAGACTTGTAGTGAGGACTCTGATGTACTGGGCTCAAGCCCATTTATCTATTTTCCTATTATTGTATTGATGGACTGGATATGATTCTCTTTTATATACATGTTTTCTGTGGACTTGTTTACACTTTTGTATAAATGCTTCTCTCGTTTGTGATCGAAAAGGGCCGGCAGAATTGGCGATTTGTAGTGGTTGCCTTCCCGAGATGTCGGTGCCACCGCAAAGCGGCAATTCTGGGCTAAGACCCCCGGTGGTTGAAAAAGAAAAAAAAGGGGGTCTTACAACACGCCCGTGTCATTCCTGAGACACGCCCGTCTCATTCCTGCCTCATCAAGCTGCAATCAGTACACGGGTCGGAACACGGCATCGGACACGCCCGTGTCCAACCTGACACGCCCGTGTTCACGGCTTGGTTCAAGGCCGTGTACTTCTCTGACTCGAACAGGCCATTTTCGAAATTTAATTCGGACACGCCCTGGGACACGCCCGTGACCATGGCCGTGTCCCAGGCTCGACAATCGTCGACTATCGATCGTCGACTAACCTGAACATGCCCTGGGACACGCCCGTGTCCCAGGCCGTGTACCCCCGACACGCCCTGGGACACGCCCGTGTCCCAGGCCGTGTTAAACAGCCTGCACCTCAAATAAGTTTGAAAACTCATTTTGAGATTTCTGGGGTGTTACAATCCTCCCCCCCCCCCTTAACAAAATTTCGTCCCGAAATTTGCACGGTAAGGAAACAAGAACCAACAATGCTATAACTTGATAACTCGGTTATAACATAAAGTACACGGTCTACAGCTTATACAAACAGTTCGGGAAATTCAGCTCGCATGGTCTGCTCTCGCTCCCATGTTAGCTCTTTACGGCCACAATTGTCCCATCGGACCTTGACCATCCCGATCACTTTGTTCTGCAACTGTTTCTCGGCTCGATCCTCGATCCGAATGGGTCTAACTCTCGTCGTTAGCCCATACTCGACCGGTACCCGATCATTCTCCACCACTTGAGCTGGATCCTTTACCGCCTTACGAAGGACTGAGATGTGAAATACATCATGTAATCCACCCAAGTCTGCTGAAAGTGCTAGTCGATAAGCAGCTTCCCCAACTCGCTCCACCACCTCAAACGGACCAAGATACCTCGGACTTAGCTTTTTCAAATGCCGAATCCTGGACACGCCTTTGAAGGGTTTGATCTTCAAATATACCCAATCACCCACCGCGAACTCCACGTTCCGATGTTTGGCATTGTAGTACTTTGCTTGACGATCTTGGGCTATCAATAGCCTCTCCCGAATAGAGCGTATGAGCGAGGTAGCTTCTTTGACTTCCTTTATCCCACTCAGCTTAGATTCGCCTGCTTCTGCCCAAGCTAACGGTGTATGGCATTTACGACCATACAACGCCTCAAATGGTGCCATACCAATACTCGCTTGGTAGCTATTATTATAGGCAAATTCGACAAGAAATATATAATCTTCCCATCTCTTACCAAAGTCTAGGGCGCACATGCGGAGCATGTCCTCCATCGTCATGTTGGTTCGTTCAGTCTGGCCATCCGTTTGGGGATGAAAGGCCGTACTAAACGCTAACTTTGTACCCAACATTTGATGAACGAGCCGCCAATCATTCGATGTGAACCGCCCATCACGGTCACTAACGATGCTCCGAGGAACACCGTGCAGTCGAACAACCTGCTCCACATAAAGCTTGGCCAAGGTTTCCACTGAATCGTCTCTTCTGTTTGGAAGGAAGTGCGCCACTTTCGTCAACCGGTCCACAATCACCCAGATTGAATCATGACCGCGTTGAGATCTCGGCAACCCGTGCACGAAATCCATCGAAATATCATCGAACTTCCACTCCAGAATAGGTAACGACTTCAGGAAACCGCCAGGCTTCTGGCATTTTGCTTTCACTAACGCACAGGTATTGCATTCAGCCACATAACGTGCGACATCTTTCTTTAGTCCAGGCCACCAGAACAACTTTTTCAGATCTCTGTACATCTTTGTGCTCCCTGGGTGAACTGAGTACTTTGCAAAGTGAGCTTCGTACATCAACTCTTCCCTCAATTTATCCACACTCGGGACGCACACTCGACCATTTATTCGTAACAACCCGTTATCCCAAGAGAATTGGTCATCCGACCCATCTTTTGCATAGCGCTGGAGACTTTCATCAAGCTCCGTTGCTCGCCGAACTCTGTCCGTAAGGTCATATTGCACCTCCGTCCAGTTCAAACATGCATCGGTTGACGAACCCTTGTCAACACACGATATCTCCAATGCTTCCAATTCCTGGATCAAACGCTAATCGTGCCTCTGCAACCAGCTTGCCCGTACCGGAGTCTTTCGACTCAAAGCATCAACGACCACATTTCCCTTCCCGGGAGTATAGTGAATCTCGAAGGTGTAGTCCCCGAGGAACTCCATCCATCTTCGTTGTCGCATATTCAGATCCTTCTGATCCAACAAATACTTTAGGCTCTTGTGATCTGTATAGATATCCACTTTAACGCCATATAGATAGTGCCGCCACAAATTGAGCGCAAAGATTACCGCCGCCAACTCCAAATCATGGACGGGGTAATTCCGCTCATGCACTTTCAACTAACGCGAGCCATAAGCAATCACTTTACCAAACTGCAGAAGCACGCAGCCTAAGCCGCTCCCTGATGCATCACTATAGATCTCATACCCATCTGTACCACATGGCGATGTCAACACAGGCGCCGTGGTCAAACGACTCTTCAAGTCTTCAAAAGCTCGCGCGCATTCTGGCGTCCAAATGAACTTTTGATCTTTTCTCGTCAGCGTGGTCAGAGGTAAAGCAATCCGTGAGAAATTTTCCACAAACCGTCTATAGTAGCCCGCAAGTTCAAGGAAGCTCCTGACCTCGGCCACTGAAGACATCACTGGCCAATCTCGAATGGCACTTATCTTCAACGGATCCACCGCGATACCTTCTCCACTTACCACATGGCCTAAAAAGGCTACTGAAGAGAGCCAGAACTCACACTTTGAGAACTTGGCATAAAGCTTATTCCTCCGCAGGGTATGCAAAACCAACCCCAAATGGTTTGCATGATCCTCTTCCGACTGAGAGTATACTAAGATGTCATCGATAAACACAATAACAAACAAATCCAAGTACTCTCGGAACGTTCGATGCATTAGGTCCATAAATACCAAAGGCGCATTACATAGGCCAAACGGCATTACCGTGAACTCATAATGACCGTAGCGTGTTCCAAACGCCGTCTTGGGAATGTCACCTTCCCTAATCCGCAGCTGATAATATCCTGATTTCAAATCCAATTTGGAATAGACCGTTGATCCCGCCAGCTGATCAAAGAGGTCATCAATCCGTGGGATTGGATATTTGTTTTTCTCCGTCAGCTTATTCAACTCGCGGTAGTCAATACATAGCCGTAAACTACCGTCTTTCTATTTCACAAAGAGAACAGGCGCGCTCCAAGGTGACATACTTGGGCGTATATATCCCTGCTCCAACAACTCTTGCAATTGGACTTTCAACTCAGCCATCTCTTTTGGCGCGACGCGATATGGAGAGCGGGCCACAGGTTTCGCACCTGGCACCAACTCAATAGAGAAGTCAATCTCCCGCTGGGGTGGTAACCCAGGAAGATCTTTAGGAAACACGTCGGCAAACTCTGACACAACTAGTACTTCACCGACACTGGCCTTTGGCTCAACAGCCTGAATTAGCGTGAAGAATAACTCCGCGCCCTTCCGAACAGCATTGACGACTTGGAGTGCAGACAACAGAGTCCCGCCAACTCCTCGCATACCAGCGAACTTTGTCACAAATCCGGTATTCTGGCCCAGTGTAATCTCTTTGGAGTTGCAATCAATAAAGGCACGCTGCTCCGAGAGCCAGTCCATACCAAAGATCACATCAAACTCCAATAACGGTAGCACAGCTGCACTCAAACCGAAATCCCGACTTCCTATTTGCACATCCACATCGCAAGCCCTATCCGCAAGCATCACACAGCCATTCGGCATTAGCACCCTTGTACTATCCACCGTCACATGACTTGGTACCCCAATGCGAGATACGAAATCCTCAGACAGAAAAGAATGCGAAGCACCCGTATCAAACAGGGCTCTCGCCAAATTATTCCGAATGAGGACAAAGCCTGCAGCACACACATCATGCACAAGTTATACATAACCAAAAACAATAGCACCAGCAAGTAAACTAAATCAACTCGTACCTGTGACGACGTCACTTTGCTTAATCGCTTCCTGTTGGCCAAGCTAATAGATTCGGGGCTGTGCCTGAGACGCAGAGGAATCAACCACCGCTTTGCCCTTCTCAGCATAAGACGCACCCGTCTTCTTGTCCCCTTTGGGCTGAACAACCCGACAGTCACGAGCTATATGCCCCACCCGGCCACAGTTATAGCATGTACGAGAATCCGGCCTTGATGTCGCTCCCGACACAACGGTCGTAGTCACTTGCCCAGATGGCTTGGACCTCTTGCCCCCTTTCTTCTGGTAAAACGACTTGCTTGGGCGAGGTGCTTGAAACTCTGGCTTCGACACAACCAAGCCCTAGTTCCCTTGCACTCGCCTCATGTCCTTCTCTAACGCGCACGCATTATCAACCAACGCCTGAAACCCTTGGTTCACTGAACTCGAAAGCAGGAATCGCAACTCATCCCGCAATCCTTCATAGAACCGATTCATTTTCCTTTGGTCATCCGCGAAGATTGTACCCGCATATCGTCCCAACCTGGTAAACTCATGCAAGTAGATATCCACACTATCGTCCCCTTGCTTTAACCGTTGGAACTCATTTTCCATCGCAATGCGTTGCGCCGCTGGGACATGTTTCGCCAGAAATATCCGAGAGAACTCCTCAATCGATACTTGCGTTAATTGCCTGCCCGCCAAATGGTGTACCTCAACCTCGTCCTACCACAACCGCGCCTCTCCTTCAAGCATGAAGGTGGCCAAGGTGACCTTGAGAGTTTCCTCTGCCCTGATCGCTGTCATTATTCGCTTGACACGCGATAACCAATCCTCTGCCTGCATTGGGGATCCCATTCCCGTAAACGTAGGCGGACTGAAGCTCATAAATTGCTTCAACTGTCAGTCAGCTACTCGTGGATCTACAGCCTCAACCGGCTCGGGTCGTACCACAACACGAACTGGGTCCACTGCCGGCTGCGCTTGCCCGGTCGGCTGAATCATGGCAAATAGCGCCTCAGCAACTAAGCGAACAGTTTCCGCAGATGGAGGAGGTGTCGGCACCTCAGCTGGTGTCGCACTCTCATCAGAGCGCTGGGGCTCAGACTGCCCAGCACCACTATGCGGCACCTATAGGTGGACAAGACACACATTAGCGAACGTATGCAAGCAAAACAACACAAAAAGGAACGCGCAGATTCCTCAAACAAGATTGTGTACATTCCTTAATGGACATTCCAGAGTTCATTCGCGTTACTGCAGGTCGCACAAACACGTGCTCGCCACCCCACAAAAGAATTCGACCACGAATTCGAAAGAGAAAGACCGACAAAAGCTGATACCAAAATGTAACGACCCCATCCGTTAAATGACATATAGTAGAAGGTCCGGCCGGGGCCCCACACTATATGCCACAAACAGACGGTGAGGTCACAGGATAATACCCAACCATACGAATCCTAACTCAGAGCATTCTAGCGGAAGCTTTAAGTTACAAATTTGAACTCTAAACAGGAATGTCCAATATATAAACCACCTTTATATATATAACCATGGAATGTACAACAAAGGGTTTGGCCTTAAGGCCTTACAGTTCCTCTTCCATACAACATGATTTACAAACCTCGGCGCGCAGGCCGGCCATACATGAGTAAAAGAGAACAAACAAAACAAAACCATTTGCTTAGCCTTCAAGGGCTAGCCGCAGCAGCAGCAGCAACAGCAGTAGGGCTTCAGCCCATCACTTACCACTTGGCTCTCCAGCACCTGCACGGGAACAATCCACCCAACCGGTGGCAAACAATGCAACGGTCAGCATTCAGCTGACCCAATTATAACAATCTTACCCCTTTCTCGGGGCATGAGCATTCTTTCCCTGCAAAGCATGGCATCATCAAATAGCAACTATGTGCGCGCAGGCACAATCAAGCCATCACAACTATCGGCCACACGACCCGACAGTCTTGTTATAATTGGGTCAACACCACCGTCTACACGGTATTTGAGCATTCTAGTCTTTCCAGCGCGCGAGCCTAAGACTCTCATTAGGCGCTCCAACAAAACCTATAACCAGGTTTCCAAGTCGGATGGACCTAACGCAGGTACGGATCAGCCACCCCCCGTTGCTCAAGTCGCCGTGCCACCTCGAATACGGAAGTATCCATGGCTATTTATAGGCGCGGGTCGGTTTCACCTTTCCTGTTCGGCAATCTGCCTTTTCATCGAGTTGCAGCCCAACGGCTCAACCGCTCATAAAGTGGCAACGCACGGCCACAAGAGTTGCATCCAACCCTCTTCATTTCCTGGACATCATCCAGTACTTCCTGCTACACCAAGCAACAGGTAGGCACAAGGCAACACAAGCCATAATCACGGAGCCTTCTCCGATATGCAAACAAGCATCACCAATCCAGACCATGTCCAGATGGGCTTCACACAGTATGCCTAGAGCCGTACTCCAATTCCGGCCTCTAACAAGGGGGACTTCACATATCTACCCCAAGGGACACCACAACCCACCGCACACTCGCGGGGAAGGGTTTTCCCTATGCAATGCAGAAAAGAAGGACTTCACATGTCCAAGGAGGGAGATCGTTACCCTTGTCGATCTCTTCGGAGCCATCGAAAACTAGCCGGTGAGAAAGAACCGCAGCAGCCTTGCCTTCACAACGCTGGCTTCGGATCACGAATCGGACCACGGGAACTCCGCCGGTGGCTTGCTCTCCTCCTCCTCCTTCTTCCTCCTCTCTCTTTCTCTCTTCCTTAAGCAAAAATGAAGAATGACTTCTTCATCCTTCCTTCACGAATTAATCCAGCCAGGAAATCACCTTAGCCCTTGGATCAAAAGAGAGAAATCTGAACGGTCACGATTTGCCCAAAAAACCCAATTTTTGGCTGACACGGCCTGTGACACGCCCGCGTCACAGGCCGTGTACCCTTAAGCGGCACACACGGTATTCGAATTGACTGAGATTTACCAGAACGCGGGCATCGACACGCCCGTGTCGAACTTGACACGCCCGTGTCATTCCTGAGACACGCCCGTGTCATTTCTGCCTCATCGAGCTGCAATCAGTACACGGGTCGGAACACGGCATCGGACACGCCCGTGTCCAACCTAACACGCCCGTGTTCACGGCTTGGTTCAAGGCCGTGTACTTCTCTGACTCGAACAGGCCATTTTCGAAATTTAATTCGGACACGCCCTGGGACACGCCCGTGACCATGGCCGTGTCCCAGGCTCGACGATCGTCGACTATCGGTCGTCGACTAACCTGAACACACCCTGGGACACGCCCGTGTCCCAGGCCGTGTACCCCCGACACGCCCTGGGACACGCCCGTGTCCCAGGCCGTGTCAAACAGCCTGCACCTCAAATAAGTTTGAAAACTCATTTTGAGATTTCTGGGGTGTTACACTCTCACATATATTCTTTTCAATGTGCATAACGTCAAGGCAATGACGACTAGGATTATGCTCCCAGTAGGGCAACTTGAAAAATATTGATCTTTTCTTCCATGGGGTATCGCTGACTAACTTCCTCCTCTGTTTTTTCCCAAACTCTGTTTCAAAATTTGTCAACTCCAGCACTTCTTGCCCTGATAAGGGGGTTGGTGTGGTCCTTACTTCCACTTTTCCATTAAATGATCTTGTATCAAATCTCCAAGGGTGGTCCTCCTCTAAGAACAACCGAGAGGACAGATAACAGAACTTCCTACTATGCTTTAGATATTGAGAAGATGTTTCATAATTGCATGAAGGGCATGCAAATTTTCCTTTAGTGCTCCACCCTGATAACATGGCATATGCTGGGAAGTCACTGATTGTCCACAATAAAGCTGAACGCATTTGAAATGTTTGATTCTTTGAAGCATCATATACTTCCAAACCGAACTCCCACAAATCCTTTAATTCCTCAACCAATGGTTGCAGATAAACATCAATATTATTTCCAGGAGATTGGGGTCCTTGAATTAGAAGAGACAGGATCAAGAACTCGGGCTTTATGCTTAGCCACGGTGGTAAGTTATAATTAATCAACACCACAGGCCATGTGCTATAGACACTGCTCATTGTTCGAAAAGGATTAAATCCATCACTGGAAAGGCCAAACCTTACATTCCGAGGGTCCATAGCAAAATCAGGATCTAAGGCATCAAGAGTCTTCCAAGCTTCACCATCTGCTGGATGCCTTAAATTTCCATCCTTTGGCAATTTATTAGCATGCCAACTCATCAAATCAGCTGTTTTTGAGCACATGAACAGCATTTGAAGCCTAGGCTTCAATGGGAAATGCCATAGAACTTTTGCTGGAATTTGACGAGCCTTCTTAGCTAATGAATCAGTTTTTTTTTCTTTATTATCTCCTTCAGAATTCCACCTAGAAGATCCACAAATATGACAAGATGAAGCATTATTGTGCTCCTTCCAGTACAACATACAATCATTTTGACATGCATGTATTTTTTGATAATGAAGGCCTAAATTCTTCACTGTCTTTTTTGCATCAATGAAAGAATCAGGAAGTTTTGCATTTGGGAAGGCTTCTCTTAACAGACACAAAAGATCATCAAAAGCTTCATTGCTTATTCCATGGACACACTTATTGATATACAAACGAATAGTAAAGGATAGCTTAGAAAAACTAGTACACCCAGGATACAGCTGCTCTTGGCCTTCCTCTACTAACTTATAAATTTTTTTGGCATATTCATTTGGCCCTTCCCTTGCTTCTCCCCTATCTTCTTGAGGCAGAGGAGAATTTTGTTCAACGTTTCTATACATGTCATGCAACATACCATCAATGTCATCATGGATGAACCCACCATCATCATTTTGATTTTCAATATTTATCTCATCACTTTCCTTGTGGAAAACCCATTCATCATAACCATCAATAAAACCTTCAACAATCAAGTGATCTCTTACGATATCCTTGGTATGATAATAATGAAAAACACACTTGTTGCATGGACAACAAAATTCATCCCCTTGATTTTCTTGGACAAATGTTGTTTGAAGGAAATATTCAACCCCTTTAATGTAATCATGATGCCATCTAGGAAGGGTCATCCAACTCTTGTCTCTATCCATTAGCAAAATCACAAATGTATATCTAAAGAAGAAGAAATATGCATAGTGATAGTTATTGCACAACTATTAGGAATCAATTATTCATAACTATTGAATTAATGAAAACATGGAGAATTCTGACATAAAATATGTAGAAAGCTGTATTAAAACAGAAATATCAAGAGTTACCTGCACAACAACTTTATCTTTAAGAAACTCTGATCATCAAAATAGAAGCTCCTAGTTGGACTACATCTTACTCTAAACATCAAAATAGAAGCTCAAATTATTCGGAGAAAACACAATCTAAGCAAATGACTTGATTAGGTCTTTCTCCAAGAGTAACACAATTTAGGGACAGAACTCGAAGATAGAGATCATATTATTTAAGAACATCAAGTAGTTTAGCTTCACAAATAAATTAAATCATATTATTGATGAGATCTTTAACATTGTAGGGTGTGATCTCTAAAGAGGTGAGCAAGATGAAACAATACCTACAATTTTAGATAAATCATCATGGAATAAATAGTAAAAATAAAATTTAACAATAAAAAATAACAGCAACCTAAAAAAATCTCAACTTCTAAAATTTAAAATTGCCCTGGAAACCAACTTAGGAATCATTAAAGAGTTGGATAAAGTTTAAAACTAAGGATGCATAATCTGGAAAATCTTAACCGGGCTTCCTCTTTAAACACTCAGCATAGCAGTCTTCCATCGCCAATCTATCACCCAAATTAAATTAATCATGCCCAATTCCAGAAAAACACTTTCCTTACTGGGTATTATAAATCTGGGAAGGAGTTCTCCGATGAACTATTAATCCAAATCCAGTAAATCTACATCGTAGCTCTATCTTCAATGCCCTGATTGGAATCTCTCTGACTCAATTTAAAAGATCTGACTGCCTCAGTTAAAGTTTAGGGTTTAGGGAGGCCGTTTCTAAACGATTCCATATCCAAACGTAAGATCACAAATTTAAAATGTATTGATTTCATGTGGTATCAAAAAACTGGAAGGAAATAGAGCGCCGTGAAAAGGATAAAACCCGACAACAACGATCGAACAAAAACTGAAGAGCAGATACATCATAAGTCAAAAAAACAAACCCGATGAAGAGCGGATGAAACGCCGGCGGCGGAGGTTGTAGATCTGGCCAACTTGGAAACAAGCATGGAAACGATCTGCAAGAGAGTTTAGCTCGGTAGAAGAGGCAGACGGCTTCAGGGAGAGACGGCGAAGAAAAACCCTAAACGACCGCAAAGATTTCTTATAAATGGTGAGCCGCAGTGGAGGTTTATATTTCTTTATATTTATTTCTTGTGAAAGGGGGCATCCGATATTTTATAAATTGCGGATTGCGGATATATTTTATAAATTAAATGAGGGGAATATTTTGTAATTTAGGGTGTGGTAGCGTTTATAATATCTAGTCGCGGTTGTAAACGCAACAATAAATTTCTATTGGTAGCGTTTTTATAACCGTGACAAAATAACTGATACGGTAGGAATGATATTTTATAGTAGCGTTTATTTTTCGACAGTAGCGGTTATGAATGATACCATAAATATCTTTTGGTAGCGTTTACAAAACTGCTACAAATTAAGCGCTACCAAATGCATGATATGGTGTAGTGATAGTGTTGAACTGGTTAATAAATTAGTAAAAAAATCAATTGAAAAGCTCACGTGACAGGTACACAACTCTATTAAACCCTCTGATATACGTCCAATAAATTTTGGGTTATAATTTCATTCAGGGTGTGTTCTACTTGATTTAGTTATATTTTTTACCAAACTAAAAATTGATATAAATACATCGTGGCACATTGCATTTTTGACCATTTATTATATGCCATACAAAGCCATGTGTAATAACTTTTTGTGTCATTGTCCATAAAGTTTAATTACTGATCATAATGAAGTGGTTGTTAGGCCTAATAGGGATGATGGTTAATAGATCATCAGAAACAACTGCTCTATTTTATGTAATTTTATCTCTTAATTTTTTTTGGACAAGGCTAAGAATATGTAGAATATGTATGTTCTCTTAATTTTAACTCATTTGCTATTTTCATAGATGAGTTGTTTAAAAGTATATCCTGAAGAGTTAGTAGCATCAGATCCCAATTTATATGACTTTGCAACTGATCGAGTTCATGTTAGAAATGGTCAAAAGAGGTATTTTCATGAAAATACCTACTGATAGGAAGGTGGCTTGGCTAAAGAATTGTTACATATCAAACATGCTAGTTGCAAGTTCATAAGAAACATTTTTTAGTGTTGTGTCCTTGTTGAAACAATTACAAGAATAATATATGGATGCACTTTTGACAAAAGATAGAGCACAATCTCGACAAAGGATCCATATAGCCGACCCCACTATAATGGAATAAAGGTTTGAGTGTTGTTGTATATGGATGTACTTTTATTATGAAGTTATTCTTTCATTTCTAAAGTAGGTATTTTCTTTTCTTCCTTTTTAACGTGTTTTTAGTGCTGCTACAGTATTGTAAAAGTAAAATTTAATTATCTAACCTTTAATAATTTTCATTCACAATAATTCTGCTTTGCATTGATTTTTCCATCATTTATAGAATAATTTGGATAATTAATTACTATATTGAAAGCATTTGGACTAACGTTAATTAATGTACGAAGATATGCCTTGTAGTATGAAATGAAATTATAGTAGTACAATTATTTGAGTTCATTCAAATCATTTATGTGTGGTATGTAGAATGATTAATTACAGCCTACGCGGGTAAAAGGCATATTTTGGCATGATACATTGCATTAAATATTAGTCTTCCAAAATGTGTTGTCACCACCTACTACTATTTTTTTGCTCAAATTATTCTTATGCCACAAGATTGCAGTTTGTCCCTATCTAGTAGGCCTACAAGCGGTTCAGTTTGATTTTAGGTAAAATCAAAACATAGCCTCGGTTTTGTTTGATTTTCTAACATTTGTTTGCTTTTTTGAAAAACCTAATGTATTATTTGTTGGAGTTACCATGATGATCTACAAGTTGTCAAACATATAATCTACTTGCCAACGCGATATGAGCCTGATGGGTCGCACATCGGAGCATATGGAGAAGTTTGAAGATTGACTATGTTGGTAAGAGTTACCAATCACCACACAGTATGGGGTCGGGCAAACGTTGCCAAAGACAGATTTGTCGAGAGTCGTCGAGTATGACTCGCCGCTAAGGCAAAGTCATCGAAAGTCGTTGAGAGTCGTCGAGAGTCGTCGAGTATGACTCGCCGACTAAGGCAAAGTCGTCGAGAGTCGTCGAGTATGACTCGCTGCTAAGGCAAATTCGTCGAGAGTCAAACTGTTGGATTCTCGACGATTCTGTCTGCTGATTCTCGCCGATTCTGTCTGCTGATTCTCGCCGATTCTCTCTGCTGATTCTCGCCGAATAATTCTGTAACCCTATGCTGTGGGGTCTGCGGATAGCGATACTCTTAGGTCTGTTTATGCCTTTGGTATAAATTTAGACTTAGGGTTTTGGGAAAAGCATTGGGTATTTCTCCTGTGGATCAAATCGAACCCAACGGAAAACGTTCCGCCGCTCGTTCGCCTCGCCGATTCCCGAACCCCGCCGGACGGAAGTGTTCTGCTTCCTCATTCGCTCTGCTGACCTCCTCCTCTCCGTCGACGGTCGCCGGTGTTGCTATTCCTAGCGCGAACCTAGCAGTCCATGGAAGTGCAAGGTGCAGATGATTTCCTTCCTGATCTTTCGTGCGACGAAAAGCTCGGTGTTCTCCCGCTTGTGTAGATTTCTGCAGATACGTAGACGTTATTCTACGTAAAACTCGCCACCGACAAGGACTCAAAGCTTGGAGCATCTCCGTTGAGTTGTGACTCAATGCCGCTAAGGTAATTTTTTCCTAGTTGTTTGTTAACTTCTTGATTCAACATTCATGGCCCGATCCCATCTCTTTTGGGTTGTTCTTGATTTTTATTACAACCGCTGCGTGCACAAGTGTTGTGCCATCCTCATAGAGAAACCCAACAGTGGTATCAGAGGCAGGTTCCGACCATGATTATTGTTTTGGAAGTTTGGTTATTCCAGTGCGTGTAAACCTAGGGATTTAGAAGTGTTCTAAATGTCTAGATTTAATCATGGATCATCAATTGTTGATGGTTTTCCAAGGGAAATCGGTGGGCCCATAACTCACAGGTTAGGGGCTCTGCCCCTTGGAACCCCTCCAGGAATGTCTAGGATTTCGTGGTAATTTCTAATTGTTAGAAATTGTTGTCTCCTTAGCAGTAACCGTCCCTCGAGTGGTTGATGACCCCGTGTATTGTTTTGGATTTTGAATCCAACAATGAGAGACGAGCTTGTCTACTGCTTAAAGTTGAGTTGCCTTTTCCTTTGTCCAATGTATGTAAATCTGAAGATTTGGAAGAGTCCAGATGTAAAGTTTTAGCCCTTCCTTCTATCAAATGTTGATAGTGCCAGGTTGTGCACATAAGGGATGCATGTGGATTTTAGAAGTATTTTTTCTATGGATGTGCACATTGATCAAATATTGATCATGGTTAATTGTTAACCTATTATCAAAAATCCCTTCATTAAATATTAAGTGTTCGGATGTCTTCCGATGGATGACACTCTTCCGTCCTCGATCGATGAAGTGTGGGCTTGCCAAAGCAAGGTTGATTAATCTATCTTGGTAAGGGTGCGAGCGGATAATTGTGATATCCCACTTTTGACATCGGGTCTAACTTTACTAGGTGACCTCAAAGGTTGATTCCCTAGAGGCATAGGGTTGGCATGCACCATATGATGGATGAAATAAGGAGTTATTCACCAACCATACAAGAATTGCATGAGGATGCAATTGGCAAGCGTTGCCTACCTAAATAACCACATCGTGAGAGAAAATCCAAAGCTGACTCATTGTGTTGGTGAAATACGGATCTTGTCCACTAAGAGAGTAGCTCGCATGAACTCTCCGAATTGATAGTGAGGGCCATCATTTCAAATAAAATAGTGGGAGTTTTAATTGAAGTCCAAATTAAAATAAATTGTATTTTGAAATTTTGGTACTGATATTGTTTCTTCATGAATTCTTGTAGAATTCCATGGCAAGTGGTTCACACTCCGCTCTATCTCTGAGAGCCATCGTTGAGAAGGATAAGCTCAGTGCGACTAACTACATAGACTTGTACAGGAACCTGAGAATTATTCTCAGGCAAGAGCGAAAGCTCTATGTCTTGGAAGAAGAAGTCCCCGATGTGCCGACCGGGAATTCTTCCCGTGCTGATAAAGATACTTACAAGAAGTATACTGATGACGCCTTAGACGTTGAATGCCTTATGCTTTCCACAATGAACTCTGAGCTTCAGAAGCAACATGAGAACATGGGGTGCAAGGAGATTGACGAGCATCTCAAGAAAATGTTTCAAGGGCAGGCTCGTCAAGAGAGGTTCGATGTCACAAAAGCGTTATTTTAGTGCAATATGGGAGTTTGAGACTCAGTAGGGACTCACTTACTCAAGATGATTGGGTATATAGAGAACCTTGAAAGGCTGGGTTTTCCTTTGGGTCAAGAGTTGGCCACAGATCTGATCCTGCAATCGTTGTCGGACAGTTATGAGCAGTTAGTCTTGAACTACAACATGAATGAAATAGACAAGACACTGCCCGAGATCCTAGGCATGTTGAGAACTGCCGAGATTAATATGAAGAAGGCCAAGCCTGTCAGCCCCATACTGATGGTGCATAAGGGTAAGGGAAAGGCCAAGGGCTCTAAGAAGACGAAGGTGGTACCTAAGTCATATCTTAAGCCAAAGTCTTCTTCACTGAAGAAAAAGAAGAGCACGGTGAAGGAGGGGAAATGCCACCACTGTGGCAAGGCAAGTCATTGGAGGAGGAACTGTCCTTCTTACATTGAGGGTCTGCAGAAAATGAAGGGATGTATGACTTCCGCTTCAAATATTTACGTTATAGAGATAAACCTTTCAGCTCGTTCATCTTGGGTATTGGATACCAGATGTGGTTCTCACATTTGTACAAATGTGCAGGAACTGGAAAGGAGAAGATTGCTGAGTAAAGGGGAGGTGTACCTGCGCGTAGGCATTGGAGAAAGAGTTACTGCTGTAGTCGTAGGGGTTTACCGTCTTTCTTTGCCCAGTCGGCTTGTAATAGAACTAGATAATTGTTATTTCGTTCCGGCCATAACTAGAAACATTATATCCATTTCATGCTTGGACATGATTGGATTTTCTTTTATAATAAAGAACAACTATTGTTCTATATTTAAGAATGATATTTGTTATGCTTTAGCCCAATTGTTTAATGGTCTTTATATTTTGAACTTGGACCATCTGATCTATAATGTAGAAAATAATAAAAGACTAAGAACAAATGACTCAAACCCTACATATCTCTGGCATTATCGTTTGGGCCATATAAACAAGAAGCGCATATCCAAGCTCCATAAAGATGGACTTTTGGACTCATTTGATTGTGAATCATTTGAGCGATGCAAATCTTGTTTGTTAGGCAAGAAGACTAAAGCTCCTTTCACTAGTTATACTTAGAGGGCTGAGGATCTCTTGGGTGTTGTACATAGTGATGTATGCGGACCCATGAGCTCTATGGCTAGAGGTGGGTATTTCTACTTTGTTACATTTACTGATGATTTCAGTAGATACGGATATTTGTATCTTATGAAGTGCAAATCCGAGACCTTTGAAAAGTTCAAAGAGTTCAAGAATGAAGCAGAAAACCAGTTGGGAAAAAGTAAAGCACTCCGATCTGATCGAGGTGGCAAATACCTTAGTCATGAGTTCTGTGATCATCTGAAAGAGTGTGGTATTGTATCACAGCTCACTCCACCTAGAACACAAAAACATAATGGTGTGTCTGAGAGGAGAAATCGTACTCTGTTAGACATGGTACGTTCGATGATGTGTCATGCAGACTTGCCGGTTTCCTTTTGGGGTTTTGCTTTAGAGAATGCTGCAATGACACTGAATCGCGCTCCAACGAAAACGATTCTGAAGACACCATATGAGATATGGACTGGGAAGCGTCCTAGTATGTCGTTCATTAAAATTTGGGGCTGTGAGGCATACATGCGATGTCAAATGCCTGACAAGCTGGAACCCAAATCGGATAAATGTTATCTGGTGGGATATCCTAAAGAAACAAAAGGGTATTACTTTTACCTACCGTCCGAGGGCAAAGTGTTTGTCGTAAGGACGTACTGGCGTCTTCTTGGAAAGAGAATTCTTATCAAGAAAGACTGAAAAGGTAGAACTTGAAGAAGTTCAAGAACCACAGGTAGTGAATGAACCGGAATTAGATTCTGAGACAGAACTACAAGATGTTGTAGCTAGAGAACCTGCTCAAGAAACACAAGTCCTACGTAGATCTGGTAGACCGAGGTTTGAGCCTGAGAGATATGGATTTCTCATGTCTCAAATAGGTAATGTTTTGCTTATGGATCATGATGATGAACCAGCAACCTACCAAGAGGCTATGAATTGACCGGACTCCGACAAATTTCTTGAGGATATGAAATACGAAATGGACTCCATGTATGCAAACCAAGTTTCGAACTTGGTGGAACCACCTGAAGGGGTACGACCCATAGGGTGCAAATGGGTCTTCAAGAAGAAGACCGATATGGATGGGAATGTACAGACATTCAAAGGGCGACTGGTGGCTAAGGGTTTCAAGCAAATTCATGGTATTGAATATGATGAGACCTTTTCCCTTGTTGCCATGGTAAATTCCATAAGGATATTGCTTGCTATTGCTGCGTATTATGACTACGAGATCTTGCAGAGGGATGTCAAAACGGCTTTCTTTAATGGAAACCTCCTTGAGGAAGTGTACATGACACAACCCGAGGGTTTTGTATCCCCAAATGAAGCCACTAAAATATGCAAGCTGAATATGTCCATTTATGGACTGAAGCAGGCCTCTCGAAGTTGGAATCTTCGTTTTGATGAGAAAATCAAAGAGTTTGGTTTCATCAAGAATGAAGATGAGCATTGTGTTTACAAGCGAATCAGTGGGAGAGTTGTTGTCTTCCTGATATTGTATGTAGATGACATACTATTGATTGGGAATGACATTCCTTCCCTAAAAGTTGTTAAGAACAACTTAGGGAACCGCTTTTCTATGAAGGACTTGGGTGAAGCGACTTATATACTCGGTATTAAGATCTATAGAGATAGATCAAAGAAGTTGTTGGGTTTGTCCCAGAGTACATACATTGAGAAGGAGTTGAAGCGGTTCAACATGCTTGAGTCCAAGAAAGGATTTTTTCCCATGTCTCATGGTGTGAATCTCTCTAAGGACCAGTGTCCAAAATCTTGTGAAGATAAGGAACACATGAAGTTGATTCCATATGCTTCAGTAATTTGATCAATCATGTATGCGATGTTATGTACTCGACCCGATGTCTCCTTTGCTTTGAGCATGACTAGCAGGTATATGTCAGAACCCGGCGAGTGTCACTGGATTGCACTCAAGAATATCCTAAAGTACTTGAGAAGGACAAAGGATGTGTTCTTGGTGTATGGTGGAGAGGAAAAGCTCGTTGTAAATGGTTACACGGATGCTAGCTTCCAAACTGATAGGGACGACTCAAAGTTTCAGTCAGGTTTTGTGTTTTGCCTTAATGGAGGAGCTGTGAGCTGGAAGAGTTCCAAGCAAGAGGCAGTTGTTGACTCTACAACAGAGGCCGAGTATATCGATGCAGCTAACGCATCGAAGGAGGCTGTATGGATTAGGAAATCCATCGGCGAGCTTGATGTAGTTCCTAGCATTGTTGGTCCCGTAGTTCTCTACTTTGATAACAATGGTGCAATTGCACAATCTAAGAAACATAGATCCCATCAGCGCTCCAAGCACATACTTCGGCGGTTCCATCTTATTCGTGAGATTGTCAAACGAGGAGATGTGAACATTTGCAGAGTGCCGACTGAGGAGAATATTGCGGATCCACCGACAAAGCCTCTCGCGCAGAGAAAGCATGATGGTCATACTAGATCAATGGGTATACGATACCTAAATGATCAAATCTAATGAGTGTCTTGTGGATTGCATGTAAACGTATATTCTGTTTGCTATTTGTTATTTATTCATATGATAAATAGTGTACCTAGATTTTTCTTTTACAATTAATGGCATGTTCTTTTATTATGGTTTCTTTATGCGATAAATAAATGTTAACATAATAAATACCCTTAGAATGTTTGCTTCCATAGGACATCAAGTACGTGACTTGAATGTGAGAGCCTATGATTTATTTGAAGCTTCATTCTTAAAAGGTCCTTGGTCATTGTATCATCATAGAAACTAAGGGTGATGATGATACATTAAGACTAGCACGTGTGTTGACTGATGACCAGTTCTCATAGATCATGATATTATGATATCAAGTCATCACGTGGGTACTTGTTAATAAATAAGTTGTACTGGACAGACCCAACCTGAGACTACTCTGTGGATTGTTATCTAAACGTGTCGCGAGTAGGTCTCAATTGACAATGGTGTTGTAGTCCTTTGACCTGAAGTCACAACATTCATCAAGTGAGGAAGAGCATGCTTTGATGCCATCTAAAGTCTTCCTTGAGAAAGGTTGATGATAAGGGTGGTTGTTGGGCACGTTACGAATCATTTGGGTGTTTGTGTGTGAGCAGATATGGGATTTGTCCTCCTATATGACAGGAGTTGCATCCATAGGCCCCTTGATGGAACTGGACTGAGAAATGCATGGCCATGCTAGGTCGAGTCAATATGTGATATTGGACTCACCATTCTCTGGAAGTCCGTTTTAGATCAAGAAATTTGGATTGAGCTATTATGAGGGTGACACGGTCCATGCCTCTAGTTTTTTCTAGATGTAAGGGACAAAGGGACAAAGACAACGCTAGGACATTGTTCATATAGGCTTTTGAGTTATGAACTCTTATTGCTTGGGTAGCAATGATGCATTGCTAGATGCCGCTCATTGTTTGTGAGATTTTTGGTTTGATACTTTCAAGATCAAGTGGGAGACTATTGGAGTTACCATGGTAATCTAGAAGTGGTCAAACATGTAATCTAACTGCCAACGCGATATGAGCCTGCAGGGTCGCACATAAGAGCATGCGGAGAAGTTGGAAGATTGACTGTGTTGGTAAGGGTTACCAATCACCACACATTATGGGGTCGGGCAAACATTGCCAAAGGCAGATTTGTCGAGAGTCATCGAGTATGACTCACCGCTAAGGCAAAGTCGTCGAAAGTCGTCAAGAGTCGTCGAGTATGACTCGCCGACTAAGACAAAGTCGTCGAGAGTCGTCAAGTATGACTCGCTGCTAAGGCAAATTCGTCGAGAGTCAAACTGTTGGATTCTCGACGATTCTGTCTGCTTATTCTTGCCGATTCTGTCTACTGATTCTCGCCGATTCTGTTTGCTGATTCTCGCCGATTCTGTCTGCTGATTCTCGCCGAATAATTCTGTAACCCTATGCTGTGTGGTTTGCGGATAGCGATACTCATAGGTCTATTTATGCCTTTGGTATAAATTGATACTTAGGGTTTTGGGAAAAGCATCGGGTATTTCTCTTGTGGATCAAATCGAACCCGACGAAAAATGTTCCGCCGCTCGTTCGCTCCACCGATTCCCGAACCCTGCTGGACGGATGTGTTGCGCTGCCTTATTCGCTCCGCCGACCTCCTCCTCTCCGGCGACGGTCGCCGGTGTTGCTATTCCTTGTGCGGACCTAGCAGTCCGTGGAAGTGCACGGTGCAGACGATTTCCTTCCCGATCTTTCATTTGACGAAAAGCTCGGTGTTCTCCCGCTCGTGTGGATTTCTGCAGAGACGTAGATGTTATTCTACGTGAAACTCGCCACTGACAAGTACTCAAAGATTGGAGCATCTTCGTTGAGTTGTGACTCAACGCCGCTAAGGTAATTTTTGCCTAGTGTTTGTTAACTTCTTGATTCAACATTCATGGCCCGATCCCATCTCTTTTGGGTTGTTCATGATTTTTATTACTTCCGCTGCGTGCACAAATGTTGTGCTATCCTCATAGAGAAACCCAACATTATTCAGCCCCTCCCCCTCCCCGATCGAAATCAAATCAATTGGTTCGGTTCAAATCCGATTCGGTTGACACGGTTCGATTCAGTTTGGTCTGTTTCTATTTTTCTATGCACACCCCTACTTACTAGAACTGCAATGCACTGTTATATGTGTTGTGTATTTTATATTATTTTTCATAATTTTTTCAGCACCCCAATTTTATTGTGTCCCTACTTGTAGTTGTGCCTTAAGGTGCATCTCCTGTGTGTTATTGAATCTTGATGGAGTCCATTTAAGGGTTTTTTTGTACTCTATACTGCCTAGATACACTGTCTGCATTCGACCATGTATATAGCTGGGAACCTCCCAACAGTAATCTCACTTAATAGTTTGTACACAATTGGGACACGTGCATGTATTTGTAATATCGCCTTGGTTACTTCCTCCAGGTTGGTCGATTTTCACCTTTAGATGACCCCGGCTTGATGTGCAGCTTGTGTGAAAGTTGTGCACTACCCGGCTAGTTTCATGGTCTTATAGTTAATTTCTTGGATACACCCAGTTTACATTTTGAGGCCCGACTGGTTTCGTGGGGAATTTTTCGAACCGGAGCCCATTTGGAAATCTAGGTCCGGGTTTAACCCGATAGCGACACGTGGCGCGATCACAGCGGCACATTAAATCCAGTTATTTTTCTTCCTTCTTCTGTCGTTTAGTCGCCTTCTCCTGCGAAATTATTCAAACCAACCATGCTCCAACGAACTGTGCTCGAAACTCTGACAAACTGTGCTTGAAACTTACCGTCTTCCTGCGCATCCTCGCCGTCATCCTACTGAAGTCAGTTTCTAAGATGCAAGGAAGGAAACATTTTCTAATTGATCAAGGGAGCTTACATTTACCCCTAATGATGTAGCACTAATAATAGAGCTACCAAATAATGGGGATAACTAGTCATGGTTCAAAAACCTTATGCCATTAGGACAAAAGCCACTTTAAGGAAATAAATTGCTGAAATGGATAGTGGTAGTTGTGTTGTTAGCTTGAATTCCCTTCTCTTACATGTATTATACAACCTATTTTTTCCCTTTAGTCTAGATTATATTCCACAGTTGTTTGAGAACTTGTCAGACTTGGAAGTCTTCAAAAAAATAAATTGGGCTCAAGCCATACATTCATACTTGATGATAAGTGTGAGATCTGTAAGGGGCAGGCTAACTCCCACACCCGAAAGTAATATTTATGTACGGCCTCAGGGGTCCTTGGGATATCTATATGGATGCACACAGGCATTGATTGTGAGTATATTAATTTTACAAATCAACTTCTTTTCTTTGTTTGTTATATACACTAATTGAATTATTATATGCTTTTAGATATGGTTTTTTGAGCATACCACAAGCATGCCTGTTTCTTTTCTTGAACAAAGACCACAACTGCTTCAATGGTCTGAAAAATGTACATTCAAGTTAAAGGCTATGTGAACCAATGTGCCTCGAATGACTGATGAGCAGGTGCATATTAATATACTATTTATAAATTTCAAAAAAAATTATGCATATCTTTTAACATATTATGTAATTATTCATGTAGGTTAGCGGGGAGATAGAGGATGTAACTGAATATGAGAAGGAATTATTTTCTGTTATTGATAATCCTATCTCATCTCAGGTGCCAATGGGAAAGAGGACAAAGAGAGCCGTCCTACTTCCACTTCCTCTTATACAAAAGAGGTTGAAGATTGTTGAAACACATGAAGAACCCCACTCCTCTTATTCACAAGATGTAGATGCACATGATCCAACATCATCCCTTCCTACACCAGATGCCCCAACCCCCACCATATTTGCTCAAAATGATTATAGATTTATAGAGTAGGTTGTTTGCTCGTTTAGACGAGATTTTTTCATATGTTAAAATTGTAGATGAAAAATTGATTCATTAAGTGAGTGCTATGATTCATTAAGCGAGCGTGTTGATGAGCTAATACATCGACAGTAAGCTCCTCCTACCCCTCCTTGCTCTCCTACCCATCCTTTCTCTCCTATGGGTTTAGAGATAACAATTGTAGATATAGATGACTCTCTATATAAAGGACCTAAAATACTAACAAATGATAGTATTATTGAACCCTATAATGAAGAATATCCAGGAAAATCACTTTTATCAGAAGATAAAAGACAATTTATCCATGCTAGGATGAGCTCTATTCCCTTGAAGTAAGTTCCCCATGATAGTATTTTCATATGCCAATTAAGTTGATTTTATGTTATGAATACTAACTTTGTTATTTTCATTAATGCTTTAGGAATGAAATAACGTTCACTGGTTGGAACATTATAGCCTTTAGAGTCTCAATGGAAGATCTCCTTTCCACCGGGTACATTGGTGATTGCCATGCCGATTCATGGGCAAAAATTTTGGAAATTCATAGAGAAAAGGACGATAAATTATGTCATCTATTTCTCTACGTTAGTGCTAATCTATGTGTAGGTTTTTTCAAAAATATATTGTATTTTAAAATTTTAATTGGGGTTTTATAAACCAATGTTTAATTTTATAGTTACACAACCAAGATCCAAGCGCTGTAATAAAGTACCCATCAGTGAAACATTTTGTATCCCACATCATTAAAACCAATATTTAAGCATCACAAATCATTTTAATGTCGGCGTGTCACAATGAACACTGGTTTTTATTGGTGGGTCTAGCGCCAAAGAAGACATGGATTTTGCACGACTCCCTTCCAAATCCTAAACGTAAGGATATGGTAAGAGACTCAGTAAGTCTATGTCATATGTTATATTTATGTACCCAGGAGTGCATTCCTTTCAACATATTTGATTATTATTTTCCTTGTGCATATTAGAGTTCTTCAAAAGGCGATGGACAAGAGGACAAATTATAACTTCAATCGGTGGAGTTTGGTTCTTGCTAAGAATCTATCCTGGCAGATTAATTCATACGATTGTAGTGTATACGTCATCAAGTACATGGAGCACATTTTACAGCCTGGAGTCCTAGTTTGGAAAAGCTGTCGTGACTATGCTGAGAAAATGCCCTTATTCAGGGCATAAATTGCGTATGAAATCTTTAAAACATTTCTTATAGATGATGATGTTTGAAAATTATGCCATTTGTTGTAGAAATTGCTTATGACATTTGTTGTAGATGATGTAATGAGTGGTTTGACTGGGGGGTTATTTTTTACTCAATTTAATTCATTTATTTACTTTAAAGTTATTGATTATATATAACTTATATTAGTAAGTGTTTGATGATGATTAAGGATGTTCTATTTGTTATAACATATTTCAAGTGCTACTAAGTCTTATAATAGTTAGGAACTGTGTTTATAACAGTTAACAGTTTGCAAGTGCTACTTGTTATAACATTTAGCAACCAGGATCATTAGATTATTGATCCAACAAATCAAAGTGAACTGCAGTGTTCAGCATGGACAACATTTATTTGTTTAAAACAAAACTAGTACAGCTAAATCCTGTTGGAAATTCTACTTGGAGTGCAGTTTGCTCGTCTATATTTTGCAATGACTGGGACAAGATATCAATTGGTTCTTCTTTAATTGGATCTTCATTTGAGGTCGTCATTCGCTGTTCTTTTCTCTTAACATTTTGCTTTCTCCTTGAAATAGAATTAGTGTTTAAATTATCAAATGCTTCTTTAACAAGAAAATTTATAGTGCAGAGAAAACTCACTTTGATTTTCCCAGTGATCTTTTATTTGAGAATTCGAAACACCTTTAGGCCTCAAGCAAGGTGGATCCTTGATTGAGGACTTTTTCTTCAGCTTTGAACCTGTCATATTATTATCCAAGCAGGAGTCTGCATATTGAGATATTTCTTCAATTGCATCTACCACATATTTCTTTGTAATTTCACACTTTTCTACATGGAGAGCCAAATCATACGCAGCACGACACATATGATTTCTAAAAGCAATGTTACAATCAGATTCACTTCTCTTCAAGTTGTTATGGCGATAGATTCTTCTTTTTGCATGTACCATCCACATTCGAAGTAAATATTTTTTTTGAATGCTTGTTAAATTCTTATGTGTATATGCTTTAAGTGCATGACTACACAAAATGCCATTTGTTTCAAACTCGCAACAAGAACAATGTATGTCCAATGTCTTAAGATCAAGATCAACTGTCAAATATTTGTTATTTTCATCTCGATCACACCACCTTATCTCCATAATGCATATGCTTTCACTTGACATGTAATCTTTTTCAAAAAATAGACCAAATGCCCATACTTTGAAGCTCTCATAGAATTTACCATACATTGTTCTGTGTACAACTTGGACACTTGTTTTAGGATTGGACAATATTTAACATCAACATGGACAGTCCCTGCTTGCATCTAAAATTCTCTTCCTTTTCTCTTTCCCGAAAGTTGATTACCAATTTCTCCATTTGTAGAAAACAACCAACCAAAGAGGATGAGGCCTTTGTAATTGCATGGCATACATTGTCCATGGACTCGCTTCTCTAAGTAGACAAAATACTATGATCAAGAACATTCTTATTTAATGTCGCAGACACCTTCTCTTTTAATTTATAAAGATCATTCAACCATCTGTTATCTTGAAGGTTCCTAAGAACAATCATTCGACCCCAATATTCTTCAAATTCTTCAATGGTATCACATTTGTTAAGATAATGGTAAAATAAAGAACGTATATTACTGTCTCTATTGAATGAGTGAACTTTGTAAGGAGCTTTCTTAGCAATATGCCATTGGCATAATCGATGTTGGCTTTGGCTCAACACTCTCCCAATTATAACAGTCATTGCTTGATCTTGATCTGTGTATATTGTCAAAGGTTGCTTGCTGGAAACAAATTTTAGAAATGTCTCATAAAACAAGGTGAATGTTTCTATTGTTTCCTCAGATATAAATGCTATTGCAATAACTTCATTTTGCCAATGATGATTAACAACCACAAAAGGAGCACATGCAAGATTATACTTGTTCATTCTATATGTGGTGTAAAATGTAATTACATCACCAAAGCAATCAAAATCAATTTTTCCTTGGCCATCAATCCATAAAAAATTTGTCAACCTGTTCAGGTCGTCAACTTGAACATCGAAGGAAAACATATTATCTTGCATTTGAAGCTCCTTATGTAATTCTAAGAGACTAGCATCATCACCACCATCGAGCTTAGATATTCTTCCCTTGTCAATAAAGTTATATGCATCACGTTTGGTGAAGCCCAAATTTTGAGATCCCCCCACTTAATCAGCTAGGTAGGAGTATGCATCAGATGTTCTTATGCCAGCTTCAGTAATTGACTGTAGAATAGTACCACTCTCCTTACTTATACTTCGTTATGACGGAAGCAAATGTCGTTTGTTTTCCATAACAAGAGGTTTAATATGTTCTTCCACAAATTTGCTAACAGTCAACTGTTTACCTTCTTTATTTGCCTTAAATATAATAACAGCCAGACAATTTGTCCTAGTATCTAGCCGACGAAACTTAAATTCTAAATATGGGACGTTTGACACTCTTTTTGATCCGCCCTTACAATAACAATATTAACGTAACTTTAAAATTTTAGTTCCAGGCCAAAAGACCCTGTGCTTTTTACGCACACTAAATCCAATCCTAGTAACATACTGACAGTATAACTCATAAGCTTCCTCTTCACTATCCACAATTGGAAAAATAACCTACACATGATAGCATCAAACAATTAAAAAAGAATAGAAGACCATAATAATAATAAAAAATCTCTACATAGCTCGAGAGGTTTCTCCAACTAGGAAAATCATTTTGATCTACCCTAAAGCTCAGGAGATCAAGAATGTATTCCTGGGAGATCAAAAATGATCTCTCAGGAGAGCAACATTTATTTGCATGGACATTACACTCGATTTCCTAGGAGATCATTTTTGATCTCCTTGGAGATCAAAAATTATCTCCACACAGATCATAAGTTTTCTCTTGTCAAAAAATCATTTTGATTGCCTAGGAGATCATTTCTGATCTCCTGGGAGATCATTTTTGATCTCCCAGGAGATCAAAAATTATCTCAACAGAGATCATAAGGTCTCTCCTTGTCGGAAAATCATTTTGATCTCCTAGGAGATCAAGAATGATCTCCTGGGAGATCAAGAATGATCTCCTGGGAGATCAAGAATGATCTCCTGGGAGATCAAGAATGATCTCCTGGGAGATCAAGAATGATCTCCTGGGAGATCAAGAATGATCTCCTGGGAGATCAAGAATGATCTCCTGGGAGATCAAGATTGATCTCCTGGGAGATCAAGAATGATCTACTTGGAGATCAAAAATGATCTCCCAAGAGATCACTTTTGTTTTCATGGATATTACACTCGATTTCCTAGGAGATCATTTTTGATCTCCTTGGAGATCAAAAATGATCTCCACACAGATCATAAGTTTTCTCTTCTCGGAAAAATCATTTTGACAACCCTAGGTACATCTATTTCGAATTACAAAAGGTTATAAAATGGTATTCCACGACCTCCGTTAATGACATACCTGTATCTTCGCCATTCAGCTAGAATCCCGATGGTGTCGTAGAGTGATCTCTTGAGAAACCGACGTCAAAACAGAATATATCTTGCAAGTAGAATCCACAGTCGTTGAAAGTCGAAATTTTTCGAGGGTTCAGAACAATGACGAAGAAAAATGGGAAATTATTTTTGAGAAGGATTAGATTTAGCTCCTAGTTATAAATTTTGCATGGGAGAAATACAAGAAACGGCAGAAGAAGAAGAGAAATAGCGGGATTTAATGTGCCGCTGTGATCGCGCCACGTATCTCTACAGGGTTAAACCTGGACCTAGATTTCCAAACGGGCACCAGATCGAAAAATTTCCCAGGAGGGGGAGAGTAATGAGGAGGAAAAAAGAAAGAGGAATAAAAAGGAGGAATAGGGCAAGCGGTAGAGGTGGATCGGGATTTATTTCCCCAGCTCGGATCGGCCACTTAGAGCAAGTTTCGGCAGTCCGTAGTCGAGTTTGGCCGCCTGAAGCAAGCCCGAGCCTTTGCTCTCTTTTACCGTCACCTCCTTGAACAAGCAAGGCCGAGCCATAGCTGGATCGCCGCCTGGAGCTCGGATCGCCGCCGCCTAGAGCAAGGAACCAGAAAAATTTAGCAGGAAGATGGATTTTTTAAACTCTTCCAGCAAGGTCTCAGACAA